>OY770147.1:13221469-14623969 GCA_963669345.1 Gortyna flavago
TACCTCTATCTGTGTTACTCAACCGCCACTATTTAGTATAAAAAATATCCTCAATAAAAAAAAAACATGAATGAAAGGAAAAAGTAAGTAAAATAAGTTTCGTAGGTAGATGAATGCAACGTGAATTGATTCACATTAAGGTAACTTTTATGATTTAGGTACCCTATAGGATGCCTAGGCCATAAATATGATATGTCTCAATATCAATATGTCATCTTCTGCGGTTTTCCCCCCGCCATGATGCAGCACACGTTTTCCTGTTCCCGCCTTTTAAAGAACTTGGTACCTTTAAATATGGTAATATCCCTATAACCTTAACTGCATAATGGTAGGTAAAGTTTTTTCCTTAAGCATACACCTAGGTATCTATTGGTTACATTCAATTGAAAATTGTGTCATTAAGGAAAAGAAAATATATTCTGAGGTAATTTGTGTATTTTATTTTAAGCACATGAGGTAAGTTGTCCAGTTGTCTGCACGTTGCAGGAGCTGATCCTGATGGCCGTTACTGAAGGTGTCAAACTCGTAGCCAAAATCTGAGCAGACTTTATTTAAATTGCCATGGACACGCTATGAAGAAGGAAAGATAATGTTGTCAAGTTTTTCAGTCTGCACAGGCTCTAAATCTACTGAAAATAACCTATTTTTATCTCATTGTTTATCACACATTTGTTTCACAACAAAAAGCCACCGTTACATACGTTCGAAATCTAAAATTGTAATTTATTAAAACTATCGAACGGTTCAAATGGATTATCCCAAAAGAGACGTTATGCACAATTTTTTATGCGCCGATTTCGACACAAAGGTAACTCTTACATTTAGCCTATGGCCAGCTGATGAATATTTCGATTCATGGATACGACCATAGATCTGACGTCAAACTTGTCGGTTTTCCGGTGGTGAACCGTTATCGTTTATCATTTGACTTAAAACCGCATATTTTGCTGTGAAAGTTGAGGTTCGTCGTGGAAAATGGGACGGTTGGCCCTTATTGTATAATTTTTTACTGTCAGAAAAAAAGAAAGCTCCATTTGAATCATTCAAAGAAGTCATTTTCTGTTGAAAAAACTCATTTTATTTTTTAAGAAACTTCCCACTCATCATCGTTCTCTTGCCCTTTTGCCAATTTATTTGGTGTCGGCGCAAAGTTTTTTCTATCATACTTCTCTATTAATAGTCAACTCGGTAGTCACCCTCTTATAGCTGTCGCAGCCAACTGGTTAAATTAGCCGTTCAGTTAACCGCCTAGCCTTTGAACAAAACGGCGGCTGTTCAACTAACAGCCTGAATGATATTCAATTACAGTTTAGGTTGGAAGTCTGTAACCAATCACGCGCGAGCCGAATTGGTCGCAGTAACTAAGCCAGGGCACCCCGACCAAATGGGTTAGGTTAGAACTGTTATCAACCGCGTGCGAGCCGAGAGAGCGAAGCGAGGCGAGCACTACTTCTAAAGGCCAGGCGGTTAACTAAACGGCAAATTTAACCACAACCACATAACATAGCCATATCATCTTTCACACAGTCCAATCAATATCTTTGGTCTTGTTACAAACACGTGCACATACTAACATCCAGGTGACCCAGGCCCACAGATACTATTTAGGTAACTTTAGTTAGACATAAAAAAAAAAAATTGTCGACACACTCCCATTGCTTGACAAATCCCTCCCCCAAATTCTTGTAGATCAGATATCATTTTCCATACAAACAGAGTAATTG
The DNA here is from genome assembly GCA_963669345.1 of Gortyna flavago. Classification (NCBI taxonomy): domain Eukaryota; kingdom Metazoa; phylum Arthropoda; class Insecta; order Lepidoptera; family Noctuidae; genus Gortyna; species Gortyna flavago. Next base: position 13,223,194 of record OY770147.1, read on the forward strand.
CTTTGGGCGATTAAAAAGCTATATATGACAAATGACAGCCCCGAAGTTATAAACGTCAGACGGGCTCAGACTTCCCGACGTGGGTTATAGGACAGCAGCATGGCGGGACGCCAGGAGACGAGTTCTTATCTCTAGTAACATTATTTATCTGTGCTCAACTCTCGTGTTTGTTAGGCATAGTTATTAATGCACATGGAGTCACGTTTACACAGTTTTATTATTTTTGCGAAATAGTTGTCGAGATTTTCTTTGATGATGTTTTTCTTTAGAATATTTGCTTTTGGTTAGTTTTAAGCGATGGGTTAGCCAGAATTTTTATAAAAACCCAGTGATAGAGTGAAGAGTTAATGATGATTTATTGATCTTTGACTTTGTTTTATTATATCTATGTAATACATATAATGGAATACAATAAAGAATTGAGTAGTTATAGTATGATTTATGATAGACTCTGCCGGGTGCGAACATGGCAGTTCGAAGCACGGATTCAAAACTTCACGAACATTTTTGCATGAACTGCTTCATATAAAATGTGTGACGGGACGCGGGTCCCGTCCGAGTCTTGGTCCCTACAAGTTGAGCAGGGGGTCTACTCTAAGTCCCTCAACAAAGATACGGGCTCATCCAAAAGTAGGTGAATCTTGACGAAGTTGTTGAGTTTTATATTAATTTATTTTGGTTACAAAAACACGAACCTTTATGATGGCTCTAATTGTTAGTAGTAGCAGTACGTACCCACCTACTAACTAAGACAATAATCCGTATGTAATATTTGCACTTTGATGAGTAAACAAATTAAATACGCTGATCATGCAAGAATTGCACCACATATTAATAACATAAAATTAGTAAACAAAATCATATGAAAGTGCGTATTTATTGCATCATTTTCATTGAAGAGTCCCTTTTGACTGCAAAATGAAACACTCTTCAAAATATACTGTAGTGTCCATGGTTCAACATACGTAAAGAAACAAATGAATGCGTTTTGCCTGTTTGCTCTTGTTCGAATAGATTATGCCGTGGTCAAACACACTGGGAATAGCAATGCCTTTAATTGTAACAGTTTAACAACATTCATTACGTTATTTACGTTGATAAGCAAACGAATTTTTCAAACCTATGAAGCAATGTATGAATTAGGAATTTCCTTCAAAATCCTTCGCGTACATACTTTTAAAAGTATTGTCACATTCCTCACTTGTAGAGTCTACTTTAATGCATTCCCTAGAGTGCCTGAATAAGACAAGAATCGAATACATTACATAATCAGCCTATAATGTTCCCACTGCTGGGAAACAGGCTTCCTCTCTGTGAGAGGGAGTGGGTCGTAATTTACCACGCGGACAAAACGGGTTGGTGAAGAAACTAATGAATGCGTTATATTGCCCATACGTTAAATCACGGAGTAGGTGTTACAATCAGTAGTACTTAAGGCTTTTTTATCAATATATAGGTATTATTTTTCCTAAACTATAGGTATATAATGTTAGATATTACGTTACATAACAACTTGTTAAAGAACATTAATTTTGTCTTGCCTCATAAATCATTACTAACAAAATAAATTAGCATGGACGATTATCTGGCATGATTCTAGAACTGTTTATTGAAGAATTCATGACAGAATGACACAGCAGTTTTTTGATATTTCATACTAGTTTCTGACCGCGACTACATCCGCGTAAAATTTCAGGTTTTAACACAAAACAAGCTACTTTCTTAAACCTTCTCTGTTCATGCCGTAACGGTAAGATTGTGGAACTCACTTCCGCCTAGCCTCCGAGATTTGAAATCTATTTCGAGCACAACCTTTCCTCTTTTAATTGTGAGAATTTATATGTTTATGTTTATTTATTTTAACATTATGTATTTATTTAAGTACTTATATGTTATTTTTTTTGCATTATACATATAATAATATTATGTAGGTATACAATTTAATACAAAATCAAACCTAAGACGACCCATTGAACAATTCTTCTATTCTTGTTCTCACACACTTATCTACATTTATTTTTCGTTTCTCCTTTCTCAAGTCCGCGAAAGAAATTTCTTAAGAATGGAAGAATTGTTGTCATCGGATCACTAGTTCCGAAGTTTATGTACGGGAAATATAAATTAACAAATTTTACCTCTTAAAAATATTGATAAGTATACCTAGTACCTATTAAGGCGTGACTTTATGAAGGTATAATGTAAAACAACGGTTAACTTTTTAATAAAGTTACCCCATTAGGTACCTTCAGAAAGAGGTCTTAATCCTAATGATTACTCGTTTTGTTCCACTAACGATGTGCTAAATTAAGCAATAATGTATTGTTTACATCAATTAATTGCCGATTAAGAGAAGTATACATCTTATGATAAGAGTTTACATTAGCTGAGTGCATTATGTAATTAACAATTTAGTCTAACTTGAGTCGATTAGAGAGAAAAAAATGAAACATACGAGACGCTTATCGCTCCTCGATGTAATAAAACTTCTATGGTGTCTCGTTCAGTGTCCTTCAATGTGTTAATTAATTTGCCTAACAGTTTTTATAACTAGCCTCCTGCCAATGCTTCGCACGGTTTTTACGACTTGATGAAACATGGAGATTTTTTTTTATATGTCAATTTGATGTTAATGCATCAAAATCCGTTGCGTAGTTTATAAGAACAACGCGTTCACACACAGACACGAAAATCGACTTTATTATAATTTATAATATGTACCTACAGCAACTGCAAGAAATAATCTGGAATAACCTGGATTAATAAAACATCTTTCTATTAGTAAATCTAAATTCAATTATCGGATATGTTACATTACATTACCAGTTCACAAGCGATTCGGATGAATTTTTCGACGCTATATTTTAGTTTGTGTAAGTATAGTTTTAGTTAGTTAGGATTTAATTTAATATTTATAATTTTTTTTTAAATTATTGTTGTGTGTTGTTTTGTTTTGTTGCTGGTTTTTTCTTTTTTTGGAAAAATCTCTCTGTCTGACTTGCTAAGATTAATTTCGATATCAGTGGACTCAGAGACATTATCTACAAACTTTTTTTATTTTATTTCAATTAATTGACGTACATATTTCAGCTATGGCTATAAATAAGATTAGGGAAAAACCAAATGAAAGAAAATGATGATGGAAGAAGACATGCTGGGGCCCCCAAAAAAAAAATTGGGATAAGGGCAAGAATGATTACTTACAAAAATATAAGTAATTAATTATTTATATGTTGATGATAATAATTAATAATAATTATGAACGAATAGTTAAAAATTAATATACTTAATTATAGTCATTGTTTTACAATAAACAATAAGTAGCTCTTTCAATATCGTCAAGAAAATAATAATAAAAAGCAGGTGTTCATTCATAATTTTTCAAAATCATAACACAAATTCTAGACTTGTCCTAGAATTATTTTAAGAACTGGATAATATAGTATAAGATGTAAACTAATGTTACTATGTAAGTAGATAGGTATATCTATTTGGGCCAACTTTTTTTCTTCAATAGAATTTACATAGAGATTAATAGTCTATTCAATTCAGTCTCAAAGGAATAAATTATACTATTCATGTTTTTTAATTGCTTGCAGACACCACATTTTTATTTAGTATTGCTAATTATTCAGTTTCATGATGGCAGCGATCGATATTACACAATAAAAGATTACAAAGCAAAAAAAAAAGTTATTAAAAAATACATACCCAGTAAAACTAATTTACAATCTACTCTAAACGTTACACACACAACACTACAGTAATTATTATGAAAACGTTTTTAAAACAAATCTTTATTTAATTTCTCGCGAATGTTCCGGCAGAGCGTTTAACTCGACGTGCGCACTCGACTGCGGTTAGATGCCGACTGAAAATAATACTGACAACTGACATTGATATCCGATTCTTAATTCGAACTGTGTATTGTATAGCACACTGCAGAAAAAAGAGCCGCCGCAGACACGTGTTTCACACACTTTCATGTTTTTCATGCGTTGTCAGGCGTGGATGGTCCGATTTTAATCAATTAAATGGAAACTTCTTGGCAATATAACCAACAGCTATGGCGGCGGAGATGTTCACTCTTTTCCCTTGCTCACTAGCCCTCGTTAACTGTGTCTGTGTTATATATTAGCAGAAACAAAATCAAAAATCGTTTATTCAAATTAGGCTGTGAAATCAGCACTTTTCGAACGTCAATATTACGAGTCCCTAGCCCTTCACCACTTCCTAGTGCTTACGCTGAGAAGTGGCGCAACAAACTTAGGGTCTTGGGTTCAATAAACTACAATAATCAGGAAGCGAAAAAAAATCCTATTTTTTTTTTTTTGTAATAATCCTAAGTTTCTGTACATAAAAAAATATCCTTGTGTTCAATCATTGTCTCGTCTAAATATGCGCCTAATCCTTATAAAGATGTATCTGACCGTCTGGAAGATCTTAGTCCAAATTGGTGTAAGTGAGACTTGAAGGTCAATTCCCGTAATTTAAAACGTTCAAAATCTAGGTTCAGTCTCATCTCGGAACAAACAAATGTCAACAACTTGTCAAAGGAAGAGAAATTAGCGCCCCTCTGATAGAAGACAAAGCCTAAATTAGCACAGGCTTGCTTTTAGAACAAGCCATAGCTTATTAATTATATTTCCATTTTCACGGCCAAACGACAGACATTCACATAACCACATGCGAAAAACACCTGCTATTTTAAACACCACGCTGCCGCGCTGTATGTAGATGGCATGGACGTAATATACTAACTACGTCCATGGTAGTTGGTCATTATATTTGTGTCACTCCTTGTATTTCAACATTTATTTATCTGTAATTTTTAAGTTGCACATAATAAAGAGGATTGTATCCTTCTATCTATCTGTATGTAGAGCCAGTGGGATGTTCGAGAACGCTAGATGTTTTGTATACCCACAGCAATGGCATATTTGGGAACGCTGGAATATATCTCAGTATCTCTTTAAGTGCTCATACACGAGCGACACGCATCAACGGCAGAGGCACTGCAGCCGTCGACAACGTGCCGCTCGTGTGTAGGCACACTAACAGCTTCGTTCAAGTACATGGTTGGAAAGATTCAAACCTGAGGCACTTCGTCTAAACTCCCGATTTTTCTGTCTAATAGCTGGTTTCCATCACCATGCTATTTCCATTAACGGTTAAGTGCCTCGTGTGGGAAACACGTTGGACGTGTGTCACGTGTGTTTTGACTTGATCATAAGTGGCCTGCAGATTGGCTCATTAATTTCTGATTACAGCAGGCTATTGTTTCTCTATATAAGCACGTAAGAGGAACCATCCGCTCACTTATGCTTTAATTATATTTGTTAGCAACTTCATTCTACTTTATGACAATTTCCAACTTTTAATACAGGGTGAAGAAAAACTTTGTGAGGAAACCTGCATGTCCTAGAAACAAAAATTCGAAGACATGTGACATTTACCACACTGGGCCCGCGAGGTAGATTACAGCCCACTCCCCCAGTGTGTGTCCCAGCAGTGGGAACATTATAGGCTGATTATGCTAATACAAGGTGTTAACGACAAAATGTAGGGAGAAAGCAGCAGATATTTTTGTTCGCGGATTCTGAGTATTTCATTGACTTACCTACACTTTGTATATAATGTGGTGGATATCAGACCCCAATATAGTTGGGAAAAGGTTAGACGGACATCTGGGCGCCTTTACTCTTTGTTTTGGAACTATCAAATAAATCCTAGCTTCAAAATAAAAAAAAGTGATATTTATTAGTAATGGGCCGACTACTTATGGCTTTTGCCAATCTTTGACTAGCGAAAGTAACTGAACTATTGGATATATTTGATTGAATTTTCGTATGCAGACTGAAAACGGTATTAGATATCGCAGTTTTAGTAGTGTCTGCAGGAAGACAAAATAATCGATGGATGAAAATTGTGAAAGATGATATCAGTATAGGTCAACACTGACCTATACTACTACTGACGGCTTATAGAGTTAAATAGAAGAAGAAAACATGGTGAGTCGACTCCAAACAAAATTTTATGAGCAGTTGAATCGCGATGATGTGATGATTGGAATTTTAGTACCATGCCACGCATGGCAAGCCAGAACGGTGGACCCGATTGACCGACTAATTACAAAGGAAAAAAACTAGAATGATTAAGCATACTTAATGTAACTGTCAATTACTGAAAAGGAGGTGAGAGGAAAAGTTTAGTTCAATTCAAAATTACTACTGACATTCTAGACTGTCGAATGAACCTAGAAAATTCTACAACTGCAGTAAAATGACCTTTATAAACTCACAAGAATGTTCGATAACAACACAGAAAGTTAAAAATTCCAACCGATTATGTATGAATAATTGACTTTCAAAGTGTCTCCTGACCCTTGGAACGTTCAAGGTTCGACTACGTCTGGAGTTTATTTTTGAATCTTCTCATCGTGAATGCAGATAAAAATAGCTGTAACGCAGTAACCTGTACTATATCTGAGGTTAGTTATTTGCGTGCACTTTAGACAACTGCGACGTACACTTACACATACGTACATAAACTCATGCCTTCTTGCCATGAGGGTATGCAGATTGCAGAAACTACAGAACACAACCAGCTACGATCCTTCCTACACACCTTTTGTTTCGTTTACGTTCATACATCTAGTCACACATGCATTGCGAGTACTGCGCACCTGACCTTTATGCAGAACATCATCAATATGTTCACCGAGTGTCCTGACCTGAACTACAACGTGTCGGGCGACTGTAATGATGTCGCATTAGGTTTTGCAAGTATCGTGACTTGGGTAAACTTGTCAGGATGACGAAATTTGCCAAGAGTATAATATTTTACTGTTATCCAAGGACTATGGTCATTCGGATTCTTCAGGATTTATGATAGAAGGAACAAATTAATGCATAAATATGTTAACAAGACTTAGGTAGATAGACGAGTCGAAGGTTTAGAAAAAAATATGCCACCATGTGCAAGTGAAGCGTCTGATATACAAGCAGCATTTTCAGATCGATTTTGGGAAAGGTTTTTATTCAAATATCTATAGTAGATATTATCTTAATCAAAGAGAGACTATGAAGTGCTACAAAGTATCAACATTATAACTCTTAATAGAAGTGCCTATGCTTGTAAACGCAAATCCAATGTGTTTATCAACAGTACTTTTGAAACTGCGACTCAATTCCATGCAACTGTTGCTACAATCGTTCCATCTGACAGTTTTCTTCGAGGTGAACTAATGGGTAACGTCTGGACGCTACGAGCTCTAGACAACAACTAAAATAGACTGTGACGCATGTCTGCTGGGAATTACAAACTGAATGATTTGTCATGTCTGCGACGAGAATTAATTAATTACTTGGGACTTTTTGTTGGTGTCGAAAATGGCGACATTTGGGTTCTGACCATATAGTAACTATTAAAAGGTTTGCTTAAAAGTTGCGCAGGCCAGAGCGTGGAGGAAGAATAGCCTTAGGTAGGACCGGGGCGTAGCGAGTTGAAGGAACTGGGGTCTTTGTTGGTGGTCCGACAAAACGAGTACACATTCACAAAAGAAACAGCTGCATCGTCCTCCTGCCAGCATAAAAGCATAATCAGTCTATAATGTTACAACTGCGGGCACACTGGCCTCCTCTCGAGAGGGAGTGGGCTGTAACCTTAAAGGCGGGCCCAGTGCGGGTTGATAGATGTCACATGTCTTCGATTTTTTGTTTCTAGGACATGCCGGTTTCCTCACGATGTTTTTATTCACCGTTTTGAGACCTCTAGGTCTGCCCTGCCCTTATACCGATCTTTTTGGCGTCGACGCAGCATAACTTTTCTGCCATATCTAATGTTTGTGATCTATAATACCAACTTTCAAACTAGCCATCGAAAATAACTGTTGCGTTATGTTTAGTCACAGAACATAATCTGCAGATAAATAACCGGAATTACATTTTGAACACCCTACGTGCAAATTGAAAACTGCCCAAACTGCCTAGTCACTGCTTGGTACTTACGTCATACACTTGGCGTGTGCTGTCAGGTATAGACATGTTTGAACTTGACTCTTCTTCAAGCTTATCACTGATAACAGGTTTATGATATATAACAAATATTATGCGCGATTTTTTAATCTTATTTAGGTATTGATTAAAGTTATGGCTATTGCCAATATTATAGATAAGGTATCTGACAGATGTTTTAACGCGAATATCGAAAAGATAATTTTGAAGGTGTGGAATTTTTCGCCATTTATTGATTTCCTATTTCGATCGCCATTTAAGGTGTATTTTATTGTTATCAATCAAATTGACGAATACCTATCAGTGATAGGCTGGTCTTAAGCCTATCATAATCATATCTGACATATTAGGCTTTTCCATATTTAAGATCACGAACAGCTGCTAAGAGATTATTGAATTTGTCTGTAAGAAAAATAAGGAAATAACTATAAAGTTTTCGCAATTTTTGTGATGTGCTACGAATCCAAGATCATAAAAAAACAAACTCCTTGAAGAAAGCTACGAAAGACACAAAACATTACCCGTTTATTAGCAATCTATTTTTCAAGCATTTCCCGGCCTCCGATTTATTTAAGCTAAAACTTGGCATCCCTACATAAGATCGTTGACAATGCAATAGGTATTATTGCACAAGTTGGCGAATATCTAGTAATAAATAGTAACAATTCACATTCCGACCCTAAGTTTCCGGCAGTCAACTGTTTCATTACCTATTACAAAAAATAAACAATTGCCAAGGTTACAAGCAATAAAATGATTATTCTACCTAATTATAGTGTCAACAATGAATGACTGCATGCAGTTTGTGTATATGTCGCAGCCAACTGGTTAAATTAGCCGTTCAGTTAACCGCCTAGCCTTTCAACTAAACGGCGGCCGTTCAACTAACGGCCTGAATGATATTCAATTACAGTTTAGGTTGGAAGTCTGTAACCAATCACGCGCGAGCCGAATTGGTTGCAGTAATTAAGGCATTGCTCTCCGACCAAGTGGGTTAGGTTAGGTTAGAACTGTGATCAACCGCGTGCGAGCCGAGGGAGGAAGCGAGGCGAGCACTACTTCTAAAGGCCAGGCAGTTAACTGAACGGCTAATTTAACCAGTTGGCTGCGACATATACAGAATCAATTCATTGACGTCATTTTATACATATGGATAACAGCGGGGTAGTTGCGAAACACTAGCAGTAGTAATGGATTTAATTTTGACAGTTCAACAACATTTATTGCGTTATTTACGTTGCTAAGCAGACACATTTTTCGAACATATGAAGCAATGAATTAGCAGTATCCTTCAAAATTATTCAGATTGTGATTGATAGTGTGTTACGCAATTAGGGTGGAGAAGCCTGATTCCGCAATACGCTCACAATCGCTATGGCTTTCAGATAGATTGATCAATCTTCTTTGCACTTTGCTGATATCAATGATTATCATTGAATTGTTAAAATTAAAGGAATTGATTGAATGTTTGACATATAAGAGTCGTTCTACAAATACAAACATCTTTTAAAGAGATTCGTTTAAAAATGAAGCGTCGTGATATTTTTTACCTACTTACACTAACAACACAACGGCGACCAACAAGTCAAGGTTATGGAATTTATACAGAGTGTTTCCTTATGAACAGGGAAAAAGAGGCAACGGAACCCGTCCAGACTAATCAAATATTAGATACATCGACAAAACGAAAAAGAGATAAAAACCACATGCCTGGCCTTGGCCTAACAATCGTACTTGCCAAGGTTATAAAGGCGACGTCTCGAATTATGATAAAAAAAAAAATCTGTAAACTGGTTCAAAAAAACACTTGCACGTTTTTTTTTTTAATGGTATCTCGCAGTTCAACCTATAAGGTTGTCGTCTGCTTAACCGGGCTTGCCTGTTGAAGCCTCAATAAAAAATAAGTGACTACACTCTAAGGGCACCCCCTGTGGGGTACGGACCTCGGCTTAGGGCATCGCTGGGAGAGGGCAGTAAGAGACGGGCTGGATCGGAATTAACACTTGCACGTCAAAATGAATTATGTTTTCTATCTAGATGAGTTCGGAGTTTCCTAACCGACTACTCTGAGAAGAAAGACAGAAACAAACTCAGAGGTCAGTCTCGTTTGAAGTCAGATATAATGTCGGTCAAGCCATATGAGGACCATGCAGTTTAGTGTCTGACAGGGTCTTTTGAGTAAAGAACCACATAGATTTGGGTGGTCCAGTCAGTGCACGCATTGTCAGTAATAGGTAAGCTCAAAGTCTGAAAAGAAAGTGGAACTGAGCATCTCGAAAAACTTGGGTCATTTTCAATAGCATATTAGGAGAGCGCCTGTTATGTCTCATTGTTTTAGAAAATATGTAAGTGTTTTATTAACAGACCTTGTTTTATTAAACCTATTATTACATTATAATACGATATTTATAATATCATCTACCGGCTATTATATGCGTAGTACGTTTGAAAATATTATTACACACCCACGCTTGCCGTGTGAAAGTATTTAAATATTAACGATTTCTTACATCTCACGTGACTTTTCACTTGTGATCGTTATTAAAATTTAAATAATATCCAGTGACACTGGAGAAAAAATTAAACTTTATTATTTTTGATTGAAGCTGCAACCAGTGTAACCTAACGATTAACCGTCCATTCTCAAGGATAAAGTTAGGCATCTCGCTTTTATTATATCTAATGCTGTGGTACAAATATTAGCCAGCGATGGCAGGACTGAGTGTCCAGGGCGCGGGACGTATTTTCAAGTTTCTCTACTCGGAATAATTTTTATGAACTTTAGCGGGGTAATTGAACACACATAAAATTTAGAATATTTCAAACCTATGATGCAATGGATTAAGAATTTCCTTTAAAGTTTTAAACCCTCTGATTGTGATTGAAATTATGGTGGTATGATGAATTAGGGTGCTGAAATGCAACCTGAAGACCACACAAGTATTTGGAATCGATGGAACTAAATTGCAAAACCAAATCGGTCATACACCAGACGGAGATCATAGATCCAGACCCGACGGCATAGCAACCACGAATGACGAGATAGTTTTAAAGATGACAATACACCAACGAATACACCTCTCATCCGATAAAAGGTGAATGAACTTGAAGGCTCTATCTGGATAAGCAGAATCAAAGGTTATATGAATTTAACTGCTTTTTGTTGCTAGGTGGGAGTTTTTACAAGATAACATAGTAATTTTGTACTTAGGAAGAAGGCAGATTTTCTTAAAATCGAGACTTGTTTAACAGCCAAAAGAGGAATGAAGAACATGGCGTGAGGAAAGTTTTAAATATGAATGTGGAAATAAGATTAGGAAGACCAAAGAAACGAGAGATGAATTGGGTGGAACATGACATGGTTAAAATGGTGGTGACTGCTGATTTGACGACTAATAGTTTATGGAAGTAATTTAATAGCAATCATGTAATTTTTTTTAATTATTTTATTCATCTATTAAATATATTATTTTATATTTCGTGAATGTTAAGTACCTGGTACTTGTTGACAGGCCTACACTGCCCTCCTCCCATACCTGTTAATACTGTGATTTGAAAATTCTTGAAATGTTCCAAAATGAAAATTTCCTAAAAATGAAAATTTCTTGCCTGCTCTTCGCCATAGGAAACGCCCAATTGGAACCGTGCACCTAGGTTCTGACGTTTCATAAGTGCCCATGTAGGTTTATGTGAAATAAAATATTATGATTTTGAAGAAGAAAATCTGTTGCGGTGACCCCAAATAAATTGGGATTGGGTCAGGAGGATGGAGATTATTGCTTATCAGACAGCAGAATAAAATTTCCTTCAGTTAAAACAGCTTCCGTTTTGATAAGATAGACTACTGTGCGCAGTTACCGACACTCCCAATATCAATCAATGCATGGTTGAGTGAAGATGAGGAATATGCTTCAACTATTAATTCTTCTCCAATTCTGGTAAACTGGATCATTATAAAGGAAAATAACGGCACTTTACTTTGTGTATTTGATTTTGCATGCATGTCCTAGAACCAACAATTAGAAGACATGTGACATCAGCCAAGCCGCACTGGGCTCGCGTGGTGAGTTATGGCCCACTTTCTATAACAGAGAGGAGGCCTTTGTCCCTGCAGTGGGAACTTTATTGGCTGATTTAGCTTTAGCTTTAGAAAAAGAAGAAAGTGATTGAGGAGTTGGTAGAAATGTTCTAGTTGCAAGAGGACAGATAGTTGTCTAGTCTCAGACCATGAATGACAAACTAATGGCGCAGCAATAATTATAGATAGAAAAGTAATCTAAACGATAAACATTGATTGTCTTTCACAAGACTATTTAATTAAACGTATCATCAAACTTAATTGTATTCCAACGTTTAATTATAAACAATTTACTTTCATTGAAGACAAAGACAATTTATTATCATTAATAAGTTTTTCTACAAGTAGGAATAGGGTTTATATAATACTGTGTCGATTGACCCTCAGGTTATCGGTACTACGCAGTACTAACATGGTGTGTCAGAATGGAGATAAATCTTACGATATGTCAGTGTTAGATTGACCCCTGTCTAATTAAGAATAAGAAATAGACTATAGAGAACTTGTATAAAGGCAGGAATATGAAGCAATCTAAGGCTAAAAAAAAGGTCAGATAGGCAGCCGCTGAAAAATACTGGTACCTACTCAGTTGCATCCGGTTAGACGGGAAGCCGACCCTAACATACTTGGGAAAAGGCGAGGTAGATTGATTGAGTATTAAAGACTCGATGTATTTGAAGTTGTTCATTTATAACAGTGGAATGCTTAAATAAAGTGAGAGAAGAACGCAATTTAACAAGAGCGTCGCGTAGTAGGTAAATACATATTTCGAGGTGGCTCATATTGGATTAGGAAGAAAGAGAATCGGGTCTTGTGGCATAATTTGAGAGGGTCGTGCAGCAGCCGTGCCTCGGAAAGCATGGTCCCGGCTGTCATTTGTATATCTTTGACAGTCGTTACGGGTACCTAGTCAGAAACCCGAAAGTCTGACAACAAGTTCTGCCGAGGGGTATCGCGTTACCCAGTCACTGGGCTGCATGCGGTTATACTGGAAACTGACCCCAGTATAGATGGGAAAAAGCTAGGCAGATGATGATGCCTATGTCTAGCAGTGAACCTCGATAAGTTCATTTGATAGATTGAAGACAGCAAAAACACGGCCAGAAGTCAATGCCTCTTGACTTGGGCGAGTCATTTCTCATGGCTCTATCTTTGAACATACAGACGGGTAATTTGTTTATTTATCCATTTATACATCATCCATCCATTCCACGACATTTATAGCACGTTTACATGACTTGTCTAGACATCCGTCTGTGTCGCTTGGTTTGATCTCTCTGTGTTTTGATTGAATATATGCCATGCCAATATATGCCATGCCAATAAACGCATTTTCTTTCTTTCTTTGCTAAGTCCCAAATACACAGACAGATCAAATACATAATTTTAGATTAAGGGCGTAATTAATTAAGTAGTTAGCTGTTTTATGTTTCGCCAAACATTCGTCGTTTGGGAAGTGTCCACACTGCTTAGCAGCGGATTTAATTGTAGGTATGTTTCATTAGTAGAAATGCTATCGTAATTTGTCTCCCGATTTGAGTAAGCGAGGTGATCAATTGCTCATGCCTCCTCTATATCAGAAGACGCCTTTGCCCAGTAAAGGGACAATAATAGGCTGGTATTATTAATGTTATTAAAGTTTACAGTGACTGAATTTACTATACTTAATTATCTTTTGCACATGAATCTTTTGTTCTGAAATCACAGATATACCAACCGGTGATTTTTTTTACTGCCTCGAAAAGTTTAGAGGGTGTTCTAACCATGAATATGAACAACTTTCACTATGGGACCAACACTGAAATCACGAAAAAACATCTGCTGTTTGATAAAAAAACTTCAATACCTACTTGACCAAAATATATGAAACAGCAGATTTTTTCAGACGTTTTATAAATAGTATCCATTGTAGGTCCTCACATGCGGTCAAATATGGTTACTGGTTGCTCACATACTTATTCGGTCACCGAGGCTTATCGTTTGGGCTGATATCGAAGTAGGTAGGTACCTACAACACTAAATAAACCGATACTAAAACATTGTATCCACTGAAACCGTTCGCAATCTTATCAAATTAATTCCAATTAACCTTTTAGGGTTAATCGCGAACGTCCAGACAAAGCAATTAAACTTTACGCCGTACGGCATTTCATACAAACCTTCAAGTCCTTGTTTTGCAAAATGAATGAACCGATGTTAATGAAACTTCATACGCATAAGCAGGATACAAAGATCTAAAAAGTTACTTAAGAACATTTTCGAAATGTCTTATTTAAAAAAAGATAACTGGAAATCTCTGTTTCTATGGAAACTCTCTAATTCGGCTGTAACACTATTTTTCTAAAATGTTGTTATGTAACTTTTTAGACCTTTGTATCCTGCTTATGCGTATTTCGAAAAACAAGGGCTTGAAAATGTTTATGAAATGCCGTACGGCGTAAAGAGTCTGGGTAGCAACCGTTGGTCTCGGCTGTCACTCGTCTACAGACGTCTTTGACAGTCGTTACGGATCGTCAGAGTCATACCCAGCAAGTCCAGCAACTAAGTTGTGGAGGTCAGATAGGCAGCCGCTCCATGTTAAATACTGGTATTCAGCTGCATCCGGTTAGACTGGAACCTGACCCCAAATATAGTTGGAAAAAGGCTGGGCAGATGATGAATATAAAAATAAAATGATTTATGAATAAACATCACATCACAACTTTTAGTTTTTTTATCAGTTAGTTTAGTTTTTATTTGTATTCTGTAACCATGGCGAAGCATGACTGCGTAGAAGCCGAAGGTCAAACCAATGACTTGTCTTCATACATACAATTGCTATGCTAGTCATTCTAATGTTAAAAAAGTTTACTGCGATGTTGTATCATGTAGATGGTTACATACCTACATAAGTAGTTATCTATACTTACTTCTATGGTTTATTAATCGAACGGGCGAATCGACAATTTTAAATCATAAATAATTTTCATGTAGGTACTAAGGTAGGTACATACTGAAACAATTTTTTTCGACGTAGTAGCTCATTGATTGTTATTCCTTAATTTAAATACAAATCCACAACGTAATTCTAATTATTTTATCGTTATTTTTAACGCGTAGTAAGTTGTACTCGTAATTATTTAAAAAAATATATAACATTAAACATGTTGTACACTTCGCAGCCTTATTCAGTAACACACTCGGTATCGCATTCATTTTGAGTTCAGTTTCAGAAATGCTCATTGCCTTGTTTAGGAGTACCTAGGTATCATTATGGCAAGATTGGCACCTCTATCAACGCAATGAATATAGATGAATTACAATAATTAAAAGTGTCATGATTTCATGAATCGTGATTGAGAAATGTAGCAACTTGGATTATAATAATGTGCGAACTAAGAATATTAAAATAAAATTGCATAAAATTAAAATAAGGTTTTGTGAATCTTCAGACTTCCAGTCTTTTTTTTGACAAACTCAAAGCATTTATTTCAATTATACGAGCATTTACAGACACTTTAGAATTGTCAAGGAGTCGGTCAGTCACAAATATGAAGCTAGTTGCCTATTTCGAAGCAGTATAGGTACCAATGGAGACATGGCAACATCATCAAGCATTGTATTATTGAATGGCATTGTTTCCAGGGTTAACTTAAAACTCGCCCATGAAACAGGGACCATTATAATTATGTGATGATTACAGGTAGGTAGGTAAGTTCAAATTCCTGCTAAAATTACTCATGCGAGGTATAATTATCTTATCTGTTGGATAATCCTATAGATTACTGTATCTATTACATACGCAGCTGGTTATGAAATTCGTATATTTGCTTTACTTATCATTATACACACAACTGTAGGCAGGTCTATGTGTGTACGGGAAAATTAAAAGTTTAATGAATGATCCATGTTTACAAAGACCGTTTATGGCGTAGTATGAATATGAAATACTTATCTTTTACTCAATGAGATAGGACTAACTACTAGTGAAGCCATGCTTTCAATCACAATCCGACGGATTTTGAAGGAGGAGTTTGTTAATCCATTGCTTCAAATGTTTGATAAATTCGTCTGCTCAACAAAGTAAATAACGTAATGAATATTGTTGAACTGTCAAATTCAATGGCATTGCCATTGCAACTGTGTAAGTTCATTCTATGGGAATGAAACAACTTATGTAACCTGCTGAAACATCATCGATAAAAAAAAAACAACAGACTTCCAAAATAGACACTACAAAGTGAAAAATAACTTTAATTTCGGAAGTCGATGTCGTTGGGTTCGCATTTTCGTTGTTTGCCAACGACTTCCGAAATTAAAGTAATTTTTCACTTTGTGGTGTCCTTTTTGCGATTATTCCCGATGTCCACCACTAATTGTTTGGCTACCACTAGGGGACAGCGAAACAACTTTAAAAAATATTCTCGTTGTCCACCACTTTGGGACAAATTATTGTAACCTAACCTCAAAACACTTTAAAGTTGCTTCTGCATCATCTACGTAACAAAAAGGATATGCACTGCAGCTCACCTCCGCAGCTTCGGCTTGCTGCAGCCTCAGCCGCTACGGCTCGTACGGGTGCCTATGCTTTGTTACAGCGGGCGAGGGTTGCTCTCCCTTCGCGCCTCTTTTTATTTTATATACACTCTAGAGGTAGCAGTCAAAAGACTACGTGAAGTCGGGGGTGCCCCGATTTGGTTTTGGAACAGATTCGACCTACCTATTGAAACCTCTTTTTTGAAGTCGGTTAAAACAGCTTTTAATTCCTGAAGGGGTGAACCAATCTGTCACTATAAAAATAAATATAATTAATCAAAATTAAAATCATTGCCAAGTGATAAATGGAAGTGATTGAACTAAAGTTTGGCACGAAGTGATATGCTGGTGATATGGTGATTTACAGCTGATTGAATATCATTAGCACATGACGATTGACTGAGAATATCTGACGAATATCTCTCAAAGTGAAAGGCATTGCGATCGATTTCCATTTAACATGACATGTGGTGTTATGCAATTATTCTGCTGCTTATTTCTATGCTACCTGGCTAACCCATAAAGGCTTCTCTCCGAGCCCAGGAAAATTAGAAAAAAACCACAGCCTGCATATTCAAGGACACAGATGTTGTCTTCCCGTGCAGTCTGAGTGAACTGCCTGGTGCGTCACACGAAAAATAATATTATTGATTGTGATACATTATTAGTATTACTATAATATTACCATTACGTGTGTTATTAGTCACAATGGTGATGGTTGACATAGTGGTGGCCAAAACAGTTGCCTATCACAGTATCGCACCATGGAAAAATACTCTAATACCATCGCAGTGTGATAAATTAAGAACAATAGACGAAGGCCAGTATATTATGTTTATTATGTTATTAACCGTGGTTTCACCCGCGTTAATTTGAGGAAAAAACCTACTAAAATATATTCCATTACTTTAAGAGTATTAAGTACTTAAGATTATTACTTAGTACAAAAGTTAATCTATTTTAGGTACATCACGCTATGATCAGTAAGAGTAGGACTATAGTAAACCTCGCAGAGCTACCGGCGGCCGTGCAGAGTGTGTTAGTGTTACCTGACTTAGAAAAGTGTAACACCGAATCACCGATACACTTTGTCGAATCCCACAAAAAATAGTGCATGATGTAAAGACCTGCAATATTACGACACTGCATCGGTCATTGTCCTATTTACGATACCAGGCACTTCCTTAATGAAAAAATACTTCAAAGTATAAACAAAAAGACACACTTATTGATTGTACACATAAATAGCACTCTTGATAAGTGCTACCTATATATTTATGTACATAACATTATGATAGTACATACGTGCGTCATTCGCAACACACCTCCTGAGCAGTAGCATGTGTAAGTACATAAGTAACTATGTTATTATATGTGCGTGGGTGTGCCTGTGTTTGCGTAGCACTTGAGTTTTCTGCTGCGTCATTGTTTTAGGTAAAAAGTAGTGATTAGTGTTCTGTTTATGGTTGGTACTTTTGATATTGGGTGGGTGGTGTTATTTAACCTGTGTGACCTTTAGTAGAAAATCGGACTATTTTTCTGTAAGAGAAGTAAAGGACAACTGCAACTAGAATTTCCCATGTGTTCCCAGGCAGACAATAGATCGATGTTCCTGTAGGCGACTAAGATGAACGTGGAATTGCCAGTAGCATCAATAATTATCAATCAACTCAGCCTATCGCAGTCCAATTCTGGGCAAAGGCTTCTGCGCCACAACAGCCTGTCCTCCGCCTTCCGCATCCAGTCTGTATCAGCCACCTTTTTAAGGTCGTCGGTCCATCTAGCTGGGGGTCGTCCCACACTACGCTTTCCGATCAATAATTCCGCGTATCTTATTTAATTATTACAGCTAGTCAAAGCCGATATTAAAAGGTCTAATCCTGCTCAGTAATACGGCTATCAAATACCTATCGTGTTAGCTGTGTGATTGATGAAAAACAGATTAAATTAAGTAATAGGCTTTTGATAACTTTCCCAAGTTTTGAAGTAGATAGGGAAACACTATGTCAATAATAGTTTTATTACCCTAGGAGCAATCCCATACGCCACAGCAGTATCTGTACTAATAATAAAGCTGAAGAGTTTGTTTGTTTGAACGCGCCAATCTCAAGAACTACCAAGTCAGATTTGAAAAGTCATTGCGCAACGTAAGCAGATGTGTTGTCCCAGGCCTATCCTTCAAAACCAACTGTAGCAACAGAATTCATTTTTTAGGTATATAAGGTCACACGCAAAGCACATAAAGTGCGTGAAGTTACTAGCAATGAGTCCACAAATTACGCTATAGAAAACATTTACAGGTTGGTTTAGAAATAGAAATTATACCTTGGGTGGGGTTTGGGACAGTTCAATAACAATTATTGCGTTATTTAGACAAATTTTTCGAACATATGAAGCAATGGATTAGCAATGTATGCTTAAAAATTATTTAGATTGTGATTGATATTGTTACGGGTGCAGCAGTGTTTTTATCCAGCACCCTAATTGCGTTATCTCAAAATGTCACTAGATAGCATTCATTTTCACACCACCACGACCAATTGTTTTGGGATGATCATTGAGAGTTTGTTACGTAATCAGGTCTCTCCTTTGGATGGTCATTGAGATTGCGGCCCGCAAATAAGGTGCTGGAATCTTTTCAAAATTGTCCGAATTAATCCGGCTTTTTATATTTGCTCCATTTATGCAGAAAATCAATGCAGGCCGCTTTGGCATTATTTACTATACTGTTACATAAGAATTATTGAATCAGTGCCAAGTTCAGAGACTGTATTGTGTTACATATTATTATGAAAGAATTTTGTATGCATGGAGTTTTCGACCCTTAGCACTAAAACCATAGAGGTGGTAATGGCTTGTCTCATTTTGAGAAAACCTGCAGCAATGTTTCTTCACGAGTGAGGGATTTGCATTCATAAACAGTTCACAACAGGAATTAATATTATAGCTTGCATGTGGGCTATTGTTTCTACCGATTGTATGACAACATAGTTGCGTTGTGTCGCAGTTATATTTCTAATTTTCTATTGTGAGTTCGACGCTCGGGTTACTCAGGTGAAAATAGAGCGGAACCCTCGTCTATTTTAGTTTGTTGTCTCAGGAATTTTCCGAGAAGTGTCGTCGTTAGTAAAAAAATGCATTTTTGTCGTGAATAAACGATTTTGACAATTAGGTCAAACCTCAGAGGGTTCAAGCGCTACAGTTCCATTTGGCAGCCATCTTTCTTCCCAGCATGAAAAGAAAGTCGGAATAATAAAACTACCATGTATTCGCGATTTATTTGCCAAAAATGTAAACAAATATGAATTAATGTACGAGGGTCATTCAATAAATACTTAGCCTACAAAAAGTAAACAAAATTTTGGAAAAGTGGCAATTTATTTTTCAACATAGTCTCCTTTTAGTTCGATACACTTAGCCCAGCGATGCTCCAACTTTTTTAACCCGTCCGAAAAATAGTTTTTGTCAAACTCTGCAAAATAGGCCTCCGTGGCGGCGATGACCTCCTCATTTGATCCATATCTATTCCCGGCGAGTGATTTTTTCAGATTAGGAAACAGAAAGAAGTCACAAGGGGCCAAATCTGGAGAATACGGTGGATGGGGCAGCAATTCGTAGCGTAATTCGACCAATTTGGCCATGGCAACGGCAGACGTGTGAACCGGTGCGTCGTTGTCGTGGTGAAACAGCACTTTTTTCTTCGCCAGACGGGGTCGTTTTTAATTCGGCGTCGAATCGGCCCAATAAATCGGCATAGTAAAGCCCTGTAATTGTTTTACCCTTCTCGAGGTAATCGATGTAGATCACACCTTGTGAATCCCAGAAAACGGTAGCCATAACTTTTCCTGCCGATTTTACAGTTTTCGCCTTCTTTGGAGCACGTTCCCCGGTCTGGATCCATTGTTTTGATTGCTCCTTGGTCTCTGGTGTGTACCAGTGGATCCAGGTTTCATCGACGGTCACAAAACGACGCAAAAACTCCGCTGGATTCCGCTTAAACAGCGAGAAACGCGTCTCCGATGTGGTCTCACGGTTGCGCTTGTTTTCTGGTGTGAGTAAACGCGGCACCCATCGCGCCGACAGCTTTCTCATGCCGAGTTCCTCGTGAAGAATATGATGCACTGTTCCTTCTGAAATGCCTACAGTCTCAGCTAGCTCGCGAACCTTCAATCGGCGATCTGCCAATACGAGATCATGGATTTTTTTAATGTTTTCCTCCGTAGCAGCTGTTTTCGGTGCACCTGGACGTGGTTCATCAAAAACCGACGTACGGCCACGTGCAGTCTCGTTGAACCAATTCTTGACGGTGGCCATCGATGGAGAAGAGTCACCGTACTCAGCATCCAAGCGCTCTTTTATTTCGATGCGCGTTTTCCCTTCCAAAAATAGGAATCGAATCACCGAACGATATTGCTCTTTTTCCATTTTTGTAAAACCGATCGACACGTTCGCTTCCATAAGTTGTCAAATTAAAACAAATGAAGGGATTGGAATGAAAATTTGAAAAAAGAATTAAAAAAGAATGT
Source organism: Gortyna flavago (assembly GCA_963669345.1). Lineage (NCBI taxonomy): Eukaryota > Metazoa > Arthropoda > Insecta > Lepidoptera > Noctuidae > Gortyna > Gortyna flavago. The sequence goes on from OY770147.1 coordinate 13,244,325, forward strand.
GCTACACTGTGGTAAAACTCTTTTGAAACTACAGCGCCCTCTGGCGATGAGGCTAGGTACTTATTGAATGCACCTCGTAAAAATAACTTTAATTCCTACACAATAAAGTTCAGTTTACGCTACAACTTCAAACATTTTTATAACTTTGTCAATAGTACTAGTCACTCTGAAATCAACTTAATCCTCATTGAAATAAAGTTGATATTCGTTTAACTTGAAATAGGGTGGGGGTGTGCAGCACTACGCACTTTTACTATACTTACTGTGAAAGCTTCATTCAGAAGACGTTTTTCCTTCATCATCATCATCATTTCAGCCTGGAAGCTCCCACAGCTGGTACAGGCCTCCCCTTTCTTCTGCCACACTACCAGGTTGTGTGCGTCTCTCATCCAGGTGTTTCCCGCGACTGACGATATCGTCAACCCAACGCGCTTATAGGCGGCCCTGGTTTCTTTGGCCTAACCTTGACCACCATTCGGTCACAGCTTTTCCTTAACGAGTCTTGGACAAGACGCGAGGACCTACTGGCCGAGTGTCGCGGTGATTCTTTTCAGAGCATGAGGAGCGAAGTGGAGAAAAGCTAATCCTAGCATTCCTGGCCCTTGGGACTTGACGGTCTGAAGATCTTTAAAATAATAGAATAGACATTTATTTTGCAAAATAGGTGTTATATTACATTAAATCTCAGCTATAAGAAGAAAACAGAAAAGGGAAAATTAAGAAAAAAATGAAGAAAATTCACTGAATGGAACAGAAAGCGATTCTTCTCCCTATTTGTACTATCCTCGGATTCTCTGTGCACGAAGGCCTGCCCACACACGCCACTGTCCCTGATCTACCCGTCCGTCAGTCATTTATTTCCGTCTATCTTAAAGTAAATTGCTATATGAACACCTCCAACCCTCCAAAATACTCATTAATCAAATATCTAGTAACGTGCGGCGTTGCTATTCATCATGCATTGTGGTTTACAAGGGAACTAAACGTGATGCTACACACATCAAAAGTGTCTAGGGATCAACATATATTTTTGCAATAACTTTTCTCCTGATTGATATTAATTAAAATTTTCTTTAAGGATTCATCAAATAAAGTGTTTTCGTTTGTCACAGTAACGATAAACCAAGTCACCTTTGCATTAATAAAGAAATTTGCCATTTTCCTAATAAAGGGATTTTTGACATTTGAACCACTAACACAAAAGTTCGAAAAAAAGACTGAAATAACAGTTTTCTTTAAAATTTTATTGGGTAACTTAAACAATTAATAATCCGTGTTTCTACCGCGAACACTAACAACACAAGAACATCGGTTTGGCATACTCAAAATGAGTTCATCCAAATCACGCTGTGGAATGGCCGCCCATGTTCGTTGCAACAACAAAAAAAGGTCTTCTTGCGACTGGATACCCTCCATATTCGGCAGAGCTCTTCTCTGTAGCATATCCCATGCATGCTCAATCGGGTTCAAGTCTGGCGACTGAGCAGGCCAGGGCAGGACATTGATGTTAGCTGCGGCGAGAGTCTGTCTTACAACTCTTGCGGTGTGCGGTCGTGCATTATCATGCATTAACTGAAATAAGGGACCGATTTGCACTTGTAGAGAAACGATGACGTCTGATACAATCGTCTCAGCATAAATTTGAGCGTTGAGGTTGCCTCTGATCCAAATCAACTCAGTTCTTCCGCCGATCCAAATACCCGCCCATACCATGATGGTTCCACCACTATAAGGATGGACTTCCTGGCAGGATTTTAATCGCTGTTGGCGTCCAGGGGTTCTCCAGTGTCGTATACGTCTTGTATCCGGTCTCATACCAAAACGAGACTCATCAGAAAAGCACACGAAACGCCATTGTTCTTCTGCCCAATTTCTGTGTTCAAGAGCCCATTGATATCGAATCCTACGATTGTGCATTGCTATAGGTGGTACCCGTAGCGGTCTTCGGGAATGAAGGTTCACTTCATGCAAGCGGTTTCTGACTGTTTGGTCGCTAATTAAGTTCCCTGAAGAGTGATGAAGCCTCACGGCTAACATCATGGCGGTTATTGTTGGAGCTCTTCGAGTTAAGATTTGAATGTATCGGTCTTGTCTCCGTGTGGTGCAGCGATACCGTCCTCCATGGCGCTCAGCCACGGTACCAGTGCTTCGGTAACGTGTCCAAAGTCGACTGATAACACTCTGACTTGTATTCAGAGCTAAAGCCACAGTACGTTGCCGGGAACCAGCTTCTATCATTCCCACGGCTCTGAGCATTTCTTCCCTGCTTAAATGACGTCGCCGCTCCATAATAACGTTGGTTTTAATCAGTAGTAGGGAAACAGTAGCACTAATAATGTCTTCAATGCGTTGTATGTTTTTATAGGGAAAATATTGACAGCTGATTTTCATCTTTTACTCGAATTTGATTCACAGTTCCTGATTCAAATTATGAAATGCACCAAAAAGGATCCATATAAATTTATAAAATCATAAATTTATTACAAAGCCACATCTCAATCTCAAGAAATCCGCATAAAAATGCTTGATCCCTAGACACTTTTGATGTGTGTATATGGTGAATGCGCAGTTGTAGCCCGCGAAATTCAAATTTTCTTACGTTTTTCGCAATTGTCAGAGGGCCGATTCTACTTATTTGCAACGTTACACGTTCAATTCCGTTTAAACAATAGTTCGATTTCAATCAGAGGGGAAATTCCCGTAATTTTAAGAACGTTCACAGTCTGATCTCTCAGTCTCAATCTGTCAAAAATAACTCTAATTTCCCTACATTTTTGACATTGATTGTCGCCGAGATGAGACTGCGACTAGATTTTGAACGTTTTAAATTAGGAGAACGGACCTTCAGGTCAGTGTCAGGTTGTATCTTGATCAAAATATGATTCGCGACTATAAATTAAATATAATCATTAATACATCTTTCTAAAGATTTGTACCTACCATAAGAACAAATCTCTTATGGAAAAGTGCTTATGGTATATTTTAATGACTATAATTCCGCAAATATATATATATTATAGTCGCGAATCATATTTTGGTCAAGATACAACTTGACACTGACCTGCAAATTGCAAAAAACGTAAGAAAATTTGAATTTCGCGGTATACCACTGCGCATTCCCCTTAACTAAGCAAATTACAAAACATTGCAAAATGTTACGCAATAAATAGCTGACGGGGCGTATGAAGATAAATATTTCTTTTAGTAAAGCAATCTTTTTCTTTTTTAGAACTTTTATTTATTTTGTGCTGGAAACTAAAAGTCATGATGATATTGCCTATCAATGAACGTTTTATCTCAAGGATAACGTTTTTTTCCGTGTATTGATAGATTGGTAGGTTTTTGCGCGCAATTTCGATTGGATCGAAATGCAAAAAGCAAGTCAAAAGCTTTTGAGAAAAAGAAAAAATAAGAATTCAATCAGCCAGCTGCTCTTTGATTATATACTTGAGCTGCTGCTGGCTGTCGTCTGTCAGCATAAATTTATTTGATTAATTGAACCAAGAAAATATCTGCTGCAATATGTTCGATACGTTTGATCTGTGTAGGGCACACTTGGTCCTTAAAGATCGATAGTGAAGTTGTATTCAGGCACAAGACCGAGGATATTGACAAAAAATTACGGAAAATTATTCGCCGTAAGTTTCGACCTTTTATTCTGAGCTATTCCTTCTTGTTCATGGCATATGCCTCTCAGGTGGGTTTGAAAACTGCTGTAATGCTGTAAATGATCTACCTGAAGGATGACCGAGTTAATATAACCGCTATCTGCTACCACGGTCACAGTTTTATCAGTAAGCTGCATCGCGTGCGGGTGACAATACAATATGCATTTTCGCCATAAACCTTTCTTTCGCGGAACGATTTATCATTGACAGTCATTTGTTTGTGTCGCATTAACTACAGCGGGGTAATTGTGTAACACATTATCAGAAGGGGTTTCATTCTGACAGTTCAACAACATTCATTGCGTTATTTACGTTGCTGAGCAGAAATTTTTTCGAACATACGAAGCAATGAAATAGCAATATCCTTCAAAATTATTCAGATTTTGATTGATAGTGTATTACGCAATTAGGGCGCTGGGCCCTAATTCACTATGACCACTTAACGATTCTTTGCTTCGAAACCACGTCAATTCCTTAGTTAATGACGACATCAAAGGGGCAATTCTCGTAATTTTAAGAAGTGCAGTCTGATCTGTCAAAAATACATCTAATTTATGCTCCTAAACGCATTTTGACAAGTTTTTGTCATTTTTTTTGTCGCCGAGATGAGACTGCGACTAGATTTTGAAGGTTTTTAATTACGAGAATTGGCCTTCTGTTATTAACGTATTCTCTTTGACACAATTACATGGTTTGAACTGTCAGAATAGATATTGTCCGTACGGTTGACATTTCTATTCGATATTGACGTGGTTGGCACGTGGTAAGATTTCGCGGGGAATAATACAGAATTGGGGCCCATCACCCTAACTGCGTAACTCACTATCAATCTGAATGATTTTGAAGTATATTGCTAATACATTGCTTCATAATGTTCGAAAAATTTGTCTGCTCAACAACGTAAATAACGCAATTAATGTTGTTGTTGAACTGTCAAAAATTAAAGCTATTGCTACTGTTAGGGCAAATTGAACCATCAGATATATTATCTGAAAAATTAACATGGCGGTTTGACATAAGTAATTATTTTCTATACCTGCAATGCAAACCATAATTTTTATTTCACAGATACAAGTTAAGTACCAGAAGATTAAAAAATCGGCCTTTTATGTGTTACACAATTACCCCGCCCATAATTAGCAGACAGAAGTACAGATCCGAAACTCTGTACTTATCATCCGGAAACGGCAGTGGCCTTCCAGGGGTTCGTTTAGAATCAGATAACATGTACGTCATAACTAAAGAGGTTGCGGGCAGAAAGAAGCTAGTCTAAATATAAATCGGGAATAAATAAACTAGATGATGTAACAACATACATAATCCGTATGTAACAACTATGTATGTTCGGGGTTCAATAGTTGGTCGTGACCTATCGTAGGTAGGTTTGTGTTATACCTATTTATTTATCGATTTAGGTATGTGCGATCATATTATCACCGGATCTAATTAAATTATAGTAGTGCAGTATGTGTATAGGTGTTGTTGGTAGGTCAGTTCAGAAAAAAACCGTCTATGTCAATCTGCGTAGCCTTTTCGAAACTATGTTGGGGTTGGCTTCCAGTCTAACCGGATGCAGCAGTATTTTACATGGATCGACTTCCTACCTGACCTCCATAAACTAGTTACTGGGTAATACGATACCCCTTGGTAAGACTGGTTGTCCGACTTTCGGGATTCTGACGACCCGTAACGACTGTCAATGATTTACGTATGACAGCCAACGGCTTAAAACGTGTTCTTCGAGGCACGGAGGGTCTTGGTATGTAAAGATGGTCACCCATCCACGGACCAAACGCGGCAAGCATAGTTTAACCTGATCGATCGACCCATGCGGCTGTTATTACTTAGGCACAAACGCTTCTTAATAAATGGGGTGCTGAATGAAATTGATTGGAATTCCAATCGATTTCATTCAGCACCAATTCTCGTAACACAATTTCTATCACAATCCGAAGGATTTTGAGCAAACTTCCTAATTCATTGCTTCATATTGATGTTTGAAAATATCGTATGCTCAACATCGTAAGCAACGAATGTTGCTGTCAAAACGAATGGCATTGCCATTGCTTATAGTGGCAATATCAATTACCCCGCTGAATCACCGCTTTACAAACTGAAGGTCAATGATCGATTGGTTATCCTTATTAGTTTTTGTGTAAAAAAAAAAACTATATTGCGTAATGCCATGTTTTTGTAGCCATAGCAAATGGATTTCATTTATTATTTTACCGATTATAATTTTTCATGGTTATAAAAATTCTGCTACGCTGATTTAGGAGTAACGGTAAAAAATACGTTTAAATATGAATTACTGCTTATTATCTGGCTTAACCTTGGAGGTCACATAATCGTAGTTTGTATAATACTAGCGGCCCAAACCAGCTTCGCACGGGTTCATTTTTTTTTCGAATTTCCGAAATTTTCTTTCATTTAAACCATGTCCTGGCAATACCGAACACAACAAAAAAGAAATAATCCCGGAAGACCGGTAGTAGTACGATCCCGTGGGATATTTTCTGACTCGGGCGAAGCCGCGGGCAAAACCTAGTGTTATGATAACCTCTTCTTTTTTTTTTAAGTCGGTTAATGATATAATCGTAACACGTAGTGCAGTATATTACAAGAAACAGCGAAATTATTAATTCATTACATAAGTAGGTACTTTATAATACTGTTACCAGTAAGATAAACACAAATAGCCAGATTAATCTCATTTTTCAGTAAAGGATGCCAAATATTATCATTCAAGTAATCTAGCATCCTTGACGTCTCCGTCTCGTCTGGAATCACATGAGTAGATAATATCTACAGTCTCTACATTACAAGGCCGTTATTGTGGCACATCTTGTATTAGAAAAAGTTCAATTGAAGAGCTTGATAACAATTAAACCAATTACAGGCACTTTTGAATAGTCAAGGAGTCAGAAAAATGAAGCTAGTTGCCCATTCCTAAGCATATTAGGTTCCTATAGGCTATAGGTAAGAAACTCCATGGACACTCTGTTGCAGTGTAACAGGTTTTTTTAAATGCTCGAAGTATCATATAAAACCCTGGGTGCTTACTCTCGAATGTAATTCTGATAGATCGACATTGGAATTGTCAGTAAAACGTCTGGTATTGGCTGGACTCACTGAGTCTGCCAATCCCTGACGTTTAACTCGACCAACTGACGTTTGACCAATGTCGATCTATCGGAATTGTATTCAAGATAAGCACCCTGCACTGTAATTGTGTTCACATTCGGGAATTCACACAATTCGAAAGAGATTTGCAATTTTTTTTTTTTATCACCTTTAAGATGTCTTTCAGTTGACAATAGAGGTAAATTTTTTAACTTTTTTCATCGATAATTTTTCAAGTACAATTTAATGTTATCTTATTCAAACAATATTGTTGGTGGTGAGATATAAAGTAGAAATCTACTAAATACAGGTGAATGTGTTACAAATTCCCTTTGGTGAGTGATTGCGTAAGAATTTAACCAGAACAAGTTTTATCAGATGCTTTTGTAACAGACTATAAGTACCTACGTAATTAGGGTGCTGTGCTCATGCGTCTGGAAGTGTCTCGAGTCGGCGTGACCGTGTGACACCGGGCCGAGGAAACGAGGGCAATGATAGCGAATCTATGGAAAAGTTTACATTCAAAATAGACACGTAAATAAAGGAATTTTTGTTCAAGAAAATTACTGATAACGAGATTTTTTACAATGCCCCAGAAAGGGGGGTCAGGTGTTGTTATTATTTGTAATTTTTTTTTTAAATATTCGTCCAACGGGCAGACTATAGTCGTTCGACCATACTGCCTCGTCTTCCGTGTTATTATTTGTAAACCATAGCAAATAGTAACGTCAGGAGTTCCGAAAGGGCAGACAAACCACAGAACAGATTTATCTGTTCTGTGAGACAAACACACAAACCCAAAAGCTGGGGCTGTCAGGTAAACAAGTGGAAGAATGAAGGTGTAAGTGGTGCATAGATTTTTATAAGGCTTCGATAGGAAAAACCGGTCCTGTAAAAATGTTTACACGGATATTATAATAATACTAGCTTCCGCCCGCGACGTATGTCGATAAAAACTATCGTATGTCCTTCCCCGGGATGCAATCTATCTCTCTGCCAAATTTTATCGAAATCCGTTCAGCGGTTTAGGCGTGAAAAGGTGTAAATATACAGACAGACAGAAGACAGACAGAGTTACTTACTTTCGAATTTATAATAATAGTATGAATGTAGGATGAGGCATTTAGCAACTGAAGCGTAAGAAGACCGTGAGGAACGCGGGGGTGAAATATAGCGTCTTAAATTCTAACACCACGTAAGTCTAAAAAACCAACTTTATCTAGGTACAGGAGAGTGAAAAAAATGTAGTTTTATTACTTTTTGTTTTTACTTAATTTTATGAATTTCTATTGGACGTTGCTTGTTTCTAATGGGTTGAAATAACGCATCTTTCGATTTCTTAGCAAAGGGCATCAATTTATCAAAGCTGCCAAAAATAGCCTTTTTTTTTTTTTTTTTTTAAGGATGGGAATCATCCAATGACCCCTCCCGCTCTGGGTGGAGCGGAAGGGAGTGTCAGACTCTTACTGACTAAAACCCATCCGTGTTCCTTCCTTAGCCCTTTATGTTCCGGGGCAGCGGTAACCCTTTCGGACAATCCCGCTGCCCCGGCAGGCTTCGGCCCTAACGGGCCCCTCCATGTCTGCTGACATCTCTTTGAGGCGCGCGTGGAACACATACGCGCCGTCCGGCACGGGCCTGGTCCTGATCGGACGGCGAGCTACCCATTACTCGCCGTCCGCAGGCCCGCGCCTACGGTGGCCGGGAGTCGTCACGCGGCTCCCGACGCCCGGAGCGTCTACCGCGGCGGCTGGGACGGGCGGCCCTCTCGGCTCTCTCCCTCTCCCATCCCGCCACCTCCTTCGCTAGCATGACTGCTTCGCAGAAGGAGGTGACTGCCTCCCACTCCCTCTCGCCCCGGACCATGGCTTGGACCAGGGCCGGGCGCGAGAGGTCGCCGCCGCTGCCGATCGCCTCTACGAGGACACGGCGGTGCTCTGCCCAAGCGGGACAGACCTCCACCGTGTGCACCACCGTGTCCTCTGGGCGATCCTCGCAGTGGTGACACCCGGGCGTTTCCTCCCGCCTGATTATGTGCAGGAACCTCCCGAAACATCCGTGTCCGGTGAGGACCTGCGTCAGGCGGTAGGTGAGGGCGCCGTGACGCCTCTCTAGCCACTCCTCAAAGAGGGGCCTAACCGCCGCTATCGCGGCGTGGCCAAAAATAGCCTTACGTGGCGATAGGTCGTCTCGTTTGGTGCTCCCCACTGTTCAGCGCTAGCGACTGCTGCTGAAGAGTCCTTGGTCTGATGTCCAGGTTAGGCAGTGTTATAAAGGTCACGTCCTATTCGGTATGTATTTGGGACTTTGAGAGTACCGTTTAAAGGCGCAATGTGGATGTACTATATCTCTTAGACTACTGCGTAGGGAAATACAAATGTTATTTTACAGATAGGACCCTTGAACATGAATTGACTGAATTGACGTACGTATCGTAAGCATTTGCCATTATCCATTATTATCCATTATTTATATTGCCATTATCGTGATATCTTTGGCGGTAAATTGAAAGGTTTATTTGAGGCTGTCAGTCTGAACGGAAAATGTCCTTGAGAATTAGGTTTGGCTAGAATTTCGACTGTCTATTATAGAATATTATTGACTGACATTATTTTGTTCTTCTGATCATTAACATTCTACATATAAGCATGGAATTAGTTCTTAAATACTAATTATGTTCATTGATTTATAATAATCGTGTTTTCGTTCATAATTGATTGTTTTGTTTGTCTATTAAATAATTGATGCTTATTTTGTATGGGTATCATAATTTACTGCCAATGTTTTGTAGAATTTTTATCCAGAAGGTAAGTCAGCTGTATAGTTTTTGCGATCATTAGTAAAAAAATTAAACATTCTAATTACCACAGGGCTACAGGGCCAGCACATTGTATCACAGATAATTGTTTTACTAACTATCTGTAACAATAAGACATTACACAATACACAACCTATCCTTCATGTTTTGACAACAATCTAGTACAATATCATTGTTCAAGTTTACAATATGTGTACACACATTGTAAATATAGTAATGTTTATCTTTCATTCAATGGATAGATTTTGGTTTTAACTGGTGAACCTTTGTTCCATATTTAAAAAGTGAGTAACTGTCGGAGTCAGAATGTGTTTCATTTTTAAATGATAATGTTATGGGTGGATTATCTATTCTTTTAAGGCAGAACCAAGGAGGTTACATAGGTTCATAAGAGTGCCTACTGTAATTCAACTTGCAACTAGAAACAGACTTTATGCACCAGAAATAATGTTTATTTTGCATCAGCAATAGATCATCATATGCCTAGCCTTTTTCCCAACTATGTTGGGGTCGGCTTCCAGTCTAACCGGATGCATGAATACCAGTATTTTACATGGAGCGACTGCCTATCTGACCTCCACAACCCAGTTACTGGGTAATACGATACCCCTTGGTAAGACTGGTTGTCAGACTTTCGGGCTTCTGACTATATACCCGTAACAACTGTCAAAGATCCACGAATGACAGCCGGGACCAACGGCTTAACGTGCTTTCCGATGCACGGAGGTAAAGATATGTAAAGATGGTCACCCATCCACAGACCAACCGCGGCAAGCGTAGCTTAACCTGACCGATCGAACTGTGCGGCTGTTAATATTTAGCCACGGGCCCCTTCATCAGCAATAGATGTAATATAAAATATATGTTTCTAATTAAAAACAGAGATAGCCACGGCGTTAAATTAATGACCTGAATATGAAACAAATGCATATATAAAGACTTAAGAATAATAAAACAAGAGTTGCATAACTATCTGCATAAGCTGGAAAATCAATGAAAGAACCAGGTCAGATAGTGACTCTGTACAAGGTACTAGACAGCACAGTTAATAACCTAACAGCAATATATTTCATAACAATTAATAAATTGTCTATGGATATATTGGAGATAACATTTTTCTTTCAGTATATGAGTAAATTCATAGGAAAGTATGTCACAGAGAAAAAATTACAGACATTTGCAAAAAAAATACAAGATTCTGATTAGAATCTTATTAAAATCTACTAAGGTTAATTTAACTTAACATTAATTTGATATGCCTTCATGAATATTTATTCGTAAGATGATTTATTAATCAATAATTTACTACAAATTATTACCTACCACAATTCAATAGCTACTAAAACTTAAATGTTATTGACAAAGGTCCTATACTATATACTATATTGACTATAAATCTTTATTTATATCCTAAAGATGCCTTGCTTATTTCTGACAAGCCTTTACTTCCAGTCTGTGGAAGCCATAACAAGACCTCTAATAGCTCGATTAATAAAGAAAAGAGGTTTTTTCACAAGAATTAAGTTGTGTACTACAAATACTGGCCAGAAACACGCGTCGTGTGCAAAGAAGGCACAATGTATTCAGAGAAACGGGCACGTTTACCGGCCTGGTCGGCCGCAGACAAATCATAACAATACTGACGATAATTGTTTTCCGCGCGGCTAACATCCTATCGCATTACATAAAACACCTTCGTTATACACTCTGGCACTCAAATTAGCAGCCAACTTGCACTTGCAGATCGATAAAACATCGCACCACAAACATAAATAAATCATTTGGATCGTTACTTGTCCGTATTGATTAAGCCCGCTTAGACGCATTAATTAATCGAATTTCTCCATTTAAGTACAGGTTTAAACCGTGAACATTTGTCTTATTTCATAATTAGTACATAGAGTACTGCTAACGATACAGAAATAATGAATTACTTACCAAAGAATGGAGCGGAACTGCAATGGTGTCTGGAGTAATGCACTGAATTATTTATATTGCACTCTAGGACTTACGTAATGATAATCTAATGTAAGTGGATAATTGTATGCGTAAGAGGTCAATGTTATTAATTTGTGAATAGATAATTGCAAGAAAAACTATTAAAACGTGTAATAACCTTCCGCAAAGTGTTTCAGTTTCGCGTTGATTTTTGCTACGGGAATGGTTCGATATTCTGACGCAAGAGGGCACTTTTGTCGCGTTTTGACATTTCAGTAATAGCTGTGTTCAAATGATTTTTAGGATTTTTTGTAAATAACATGAATACTAATGGGATAAGGGCAGAAGAATGACGTTTATAATAAAGGAGAATTTTTAAAATTATTTTAAGCAATATGTGCAGTTTGAATTTTGTTACATTTTCCGCTGTTAAAATGAAGTAAATGTGCAAATAATTATAGTTAGGTGTTATATAATAATAAAAATGCAGAGTTCGGAAACCACGAACGCAAAATATAAGTAAGTACAGCGTCAATTTAATAATTTTGATTTGATTTTAAAACAAGGTTTAAACTACTAAGGACGAGGCTGTGGCCTTATGTACAGAGGTGTAGTTAAGAATAGACCCGTAATTGTAGATAGTATTTAGGTTTTATTTAACAAAATTCAACCTACTGATTCCATGACACCATGAATCCTGACAACTCAGTTTCTTCTTTACATGTGGCGTTCTAAATCGACCAAGGAGTTCATAATTATTACCACAAGAAGCCAGCACATCAAGCTACCCCAATCTGTCAAATTTTCCCAATCAGGGCCGGATTTGGGGGTCCAGAGGCCTCGGGGCAACAAAGGAGTGGAGGCCCCCTTGCCCCAAATTATTTTCCAAATAAAATTAACAATTTTTTTCAGTCGAGTTTTTCAATAAATAATTTATTGTGAAACCAAGTAGATTCGTCTTAGTATTTAACAAACACATATAAATATAATCGGAAACAAGAATTATTTGAAATTAAATTTTAGTGTTAACGAACGGAACCTTTCGAGCTTTTTTTGCCGAAAAATCGTTGATGATTTCGCTGAAATCCAGTTCTCGGAGTAAATCGCTTTCAATGCTCAGGAGAGAAAGCTTTGATAGACGGTTTTGTCCCATCGTGGTTCGAAGCCTATTTTTTATAATTTTCATTTTTGAAAATGAGCGCTCTCCAGTGCAATTTGATACCATCAAAACCAAATACATTCTCAATGCAATTTCGAGGTTTGGGAATGTAGCTCTGAAATTTTGATCTTCGAGAATTTGGTAGTAAAATAGTTCCGGCGATTGATCTTTTCCATAGTCCTTTTTGTATGAATCAATCAAAGTCACAAATTGAACCAACTCATTACCAAGACTAGGCTCTAAATCATCCGTATACACTTTCACCAATGCCTCTGCTGCAGCGTGCAAATTTTCAGCATCCATCTTCTCGATGTGATTCAGAAATCCAAATCTCGAACGTACAGCTTCATAGGCATGCAATCTTTCAGTAAGAGAAACAGATAGCTGGTCAACCACTGGGATGAAGGCGGATACTTTGTATTTCTCCTTGGGTGACAGATTTGCGTTTTGTGCTTTCCCGTAATCGAGTGGATTCAACCTCACGTTTCTCGTTCTAGTGCGGGTGCGTGATTGTACATATTCATCAGTATGGGATATTTTTTTGGCTGCTTCCTCGTATTTATCGAAATCATTTCGTTTGGATTCCACGAATGATTTCAATGATTCTATTGCACGCATTGCCGATTCAAGAATCATTTTCGGGTCTTGCAACATCTTGTTTGTAGCGTTGAATCGTTCCAAGATATCATTCCAAAATGTTGCAAACAAAGCGGTTTCGAGACCACTCATCTTCTGTAGAAGGTGCGTTGCTTCATTCCTCACGATGTCTTTTTGCTCTTTATCGGAAGATATGCTGGTTAGAGCTTCTTCGATTTCCGAATAGCCGTTGACTAAGGCTTTCGTAGCTTCAGCTCGACAAGACCAACGAGTGTCGCTGAGCTTTTTCAACACTAAAAACTGGCCGCTTTTTTTCTCCGATAATTTCTCGATCAGAATTCGGTGTCGCTCTGTACTGGCTGTGAAAAACGTGTACAAATTCTGCACGAAATCAAAGAATTGAACAGCCGATGGACAAGAGTTAGCCTTTCCCACTAAATTCAGAGAATGACCACAACAAGGTACAAACGCCGATAAATGATTTTTCTCCAAAATAAGAGCCTGCATCCCCTTGTATTTGCCACTCATGTTTGCAGCATTGTCATATGATTGACCGCGGCAATCCATGATGTTTATTTGATGGTCACCTAAAAATTTGAGCAGAGCGTTTGCTGTGGCTTCGCCAGTATGACCGCAGTTTGGTAAAAAGGTGAGAAACCTTTCTTTTGGCGTCGATCCTTCCATATATCGAACAACTATAGTTAGTTGATCGATGTGAGCTTCGTCGGGAGTAGAGTCCACTGATACGGAATAATATTTAGATTTTTTAATCCTGGATACTATTTCAGTTAGTACCTTATCACCCATAGAACCGATCAGTTCTTCGCAAATCGTAGACGAAAGGTAACTGACATGACCACTCCCTTTGTTTGCATGCTCTTTCAAATGGGTTGCCAGGATTGGTTCATACTCGGGTAGCAATTCCAAAATTCCCAGAAAATTTCCATTTCTTGGTGAGCCAACAATTTCATTGTCACCTCGAAAGGCTAATCCACGTTCAGCAATGAATTTGATGGTACTAACGATAATTCTCAGGATTTTTCGCCAATACTCGATTTGATTAGCTTCTTGCATCGCTAATAAAATAAAAATATGAAAAAAAAAATTACCAATTAGTCAATAATAATTGATTTGTTTTCATTTAAGAATTGAAGAACACCAATTGTTCACATACTGCAATTAATTTATATGTATATATATATATATATGTATATTATATGTATTTTTTTTTTTATGGTCGAGACACGGAGTGAACAAATATAGATCAATGATTTCTGTTTCTGTTAATATTTAAGATTGATATAATCAAATAATCATGTATGTATAAAGTACTTTAGGCTGTAGGTAAAGGTAAAAGCGAAAAAAATATATCAAAGGAAAAGATGTTTACTAGGTTTACTAGTTGAAATTTGAAAGATTTTTTTTCCGAAGTCTCTATTGTGGAGGCCCCCTGCTTGTGGAGGCCCCGGGGCTTTCGCCCCGGTTGCCCCCCCCTAAATCCGGCCCTGTTCCCAATTGAATAAGAACCTTATTCCTTTGTAATAAAGTTGAAAATCTATCAAAGAAATTTGACACATTGGCGTAACTTGATGTGCTGGCCTCTGTACTTATGGACAAGAAGGATTAAACTGAACACGAGGCTTCGGCCTTACTTACTTTTGAACAAGAAGGAGGAAACTGAAGACGAGGCTTTGGCCTTACTTTTAGTCAAGAAGGACAATAACAAGACGAGGCGGTATGGTCCAAGACCTTAGCCTGCCCGGGTAGTGCAAAGGAAAACAAAAATTTATTTGACATTGACATTTTCACATACGTCGGACCGGACGTCGTCGTCCATCGAAAACCGCGGTTTTGTTCAGCCTTGTTATTGTTTTACGAATTCGTTTTAATAGTTAACTCTTACATAATAAATTATGATACCCAGTGCTCGAACAGCGCGTTTAGCCAGAGAAGTGAAAAACTTTGAAACAAAACCTCCTTGGGGGATAGTTTGCCATCCAAGAGAAGAAGACATTTACGATGTTTTGAACTTCACTTTGCAAGGTCCTAAAGGATCCCCGTATGAGAACGGATCGTTTAAATTGACCGTTACTATACCACAGAAATATCCCTTTGAGCCACCACTTGTTAAGTTCTCTACGCCTGTTTATCACCCCAATATTGATAAAGGTAACATTCTGAGAGGTACACTTGCACATAGTTCATGCTTCCCCTTCAGGTGCTCTAGCTTTATCTCCAGAGAGTATTATAAATATCCATAAGTGCTACCAAACACAGTGAAGTAAAAGTATCAATAATTGCTTAAGCCAAGTTTCCTTGAATCATTTTTATTTTACTTTTATCATAATCAATCATCTCAGGCATCTAATGAAGAAGTCAGTCACTAATCATGTATTAAGTATAGAAATTTTTAATGGGTTGTATTCATTTGATTTATATCCTTTTATATTTATTGCATAGGAATGAATAACATCTCATTATTACAGGTGGCAGAATATGTATGGACATGTTAAAAATGCCCCCCAAAGGTGCCTGGCTGCCCACCATCACGCTGGAGACCCTTCTAGTGTCCCTTCAGACCCTGATGGCCAATCCCAACCCCGACGATCCGCTCATGATGGACGTAGCCAATGAATATAAGTACAACATAGATAAATATTTGGAAAATGCTAAGAAACATACTGAAAAATATGCAAAGGGATAATAAAGTACAGTGGTTTAAATGTTTTTGTATAATTAGATTATGTGAGTTACACTAATTAGAACCTTATCTACCTACTAAAAATCTTAAATTCTTTAACCAACACAGGGTGCTTACTCTCGAATATAATTCCGATAGATTGACTTTGGAATTGTCAGTCAAACGTCAGTGATTGGCTGGACTCACTGACTCTAGCCAATCCCTGACGTTTAACTCAAACAACTGACGTTTGACCAATGTCGATCTATCGGAATTATATTCGAGAGTAAGCACCTTAGTCTAGAAGCATGAAAAGGCAATGGGTAAAAGTGGTTAAATGTACCAGCCAAGCCCCATACATCTTCGTCCAATGTCCTTTTACAGGGTTATTGGAAAAACACCAACAGTGGTCATTGTACTCAATCATCATTATGAACAACTTTTACTATGGGTTTTCGCATTTCAGTTTTTGTCCCATAGTAAAAGTTGTTCATAATAATGAGTACAATGACCTCATAAGAGGTTGTTGGTATTTTTCCAATAACCCTGTATAGCGAAAGTGAGCACAACACGGGCGAGCGTATCGCGGCTATAGTCTCATCGTGACATCAAATTCAATATAATTTTTTTTTTTAATGGGCCTTGATACCTGAAATAAATGGAAAATAAATAGAAACTATGAAGCAATCTCCACACGGCGAGAATTTGATGGCACGTCGAGACTATCGCCACGATTCTCTCGCCCGTGGAGATGGCGCCTAAGGAAAGATTTTTGAAAATCTACCTCTAAAGGAGTTAAATAAGGGATGATATTTTTATATGTAAAATCATCATTTTTGCCAATGAAATTGATTTGATTGCCTGATGAAATATCATCAGCACATGGCACATGGCTTGTTACTAACAAGACCTACAAACTAATTACCAAAAGAGCCCTTTCTTTCTTGTTTATGTTTTCACGGGATGTCGAAGATTAAATTAGATTTCAGATTGTTTGTTAGGGCTTTATGTTTAATAATACATGACATGACAGTTACGTTCTGTTTTTGTACACTGTAACTATAACTACAAGCACAAACATAATGTCAAAATGTACGTAATTTAATTAGAAGATTACATAAAGCTGTACAGTCAACTGCATGTCAGTAATTAATAACAATTGCACTATGAAGACAACCCATACTGATTTGACTAAGCCAAATTTTTACCATGTGTGGTTTACTGTAGGTACCTGTAAATAAGAGACTGGTAATTTAATAAAAATTTCTTTATTAATTATTGTTTTATTTACTTACATTATTACAAACTGTACATTAGGTATTGCTGATTATAACATTATTGTGATTCATAATAAATTTCAATAAAGGCATATTTGTGAATTTATTTATTGTAAGTACAGTAATTATATCTCACGAAGCGCCGCGCGCTTTACTTGTGGTAAACAAGTGTACAAATACTCTGTGAATGTGTGCGTGTAGACGACTAGAGCGTCAGCACATACCACATGCACGCACACACACACTTCCGACTTCGCTATCAGACGGTACCGAAGCGAGAGCTCCTACGCTTACAGTTACACACACATTCACAGCGTGTTTGAACACTTGTAACCACAAGTAAAGCGCGCGTTGCTACGTGTAATCAAAATACTAATAACTATTATAATATCTTGATGGAAGACTTGAATTTGTAGGTACCTATAAATATAATACCCATTTCCAGACTGGTTGTTGTGATTGAGAGTCCTAAGGACTTATTATTTGGGACAGTTTGCCAAAACTTAATTGTTAAATGAGGTAAACTCTGCGCGCACATGTAAAAGCACTGCAAGCATAGCTAAGAGGCTTTCCTGTTACGCGGGTTTGGGCATGCGTGCGTGCTTTACCCGCATGCGTGAGCTTAGCGCGTGCGATGCCTCCTCGGTGAGAGAGAGTGAGCCGTACTCCGTGGCCGTAATCCACCACGCGAGCCCAGTGCTAGAGTTGGTAGATATCACGTCTTCGTATTCTTGGTTCTAGGACTTGCCGGTTTCACAACAAGCACAAGTTTACAAATAATTCATTATTAATATTATATTCACATTATTTTTTTAAAAGTTTTTCTACTCCGGCGTCTCACGTTGTTTTTTCTTTACCTGTCCGTAGACCTAATATCATATTCTTAATATTATCTACATACTTAAATTAATTTTAAACATGGACATATATAGGTATTTACTTTTTAAATCATTGATTTCAAATTATTATTTTGTGAGAAATTGAGTAGGTATAAAATAAAGCATGTAGCATATATGTACAGCTGGAATGACGCGGTAACTAAGCAATAAGCTGAACCTAGTGACTACTATCTACTATATATTGGAATCAACTTGAGAACTGTGACATGTTAATTGTAATATTTGTGAATATGGAGATTAGCTTTCTTTGTCCCACAGTTATACCTACAGTTAGGAGTCAGTCTCTCTCGAGCTATAGAACGGGCTATATTTGGAATCTGAGGTGATCCCGCAGAGAACCAAGAAGTGATTGTGAGGTCTCTCTCAAGGAACTAACCTAGTACCGTTTTGTAAGTAAATATAGTATATATTTCCACGGGTACTTTTCAATCATGTTTTTCGACAGGCTAATTTCCATAAAAATTAAACGCAAGTCAAGTGATGTGATTTGTTGTTGATAATTCAGTCAACCAATCGCAGCAGGTTACGCGCGCTTGACAATTTGTTAGCTAATTTTGTGTTGATTTTCGATCCAGAAACGGGGCGTTAATCTCATTCACTTGCTTCAGAGAATTCTGTATTTAGATTCCTAGTATTTCATATTTTTGACGACCTGCATATCTATTCACAACCATTCCATTGATTCCATACGCTTCCGTACCGAATCAAACATCAATCAAAGCTGTCGAAGGAGTCCTCTACACGCTGTCCACAGGTCCAAAACCCAAAAGTTTTGTCAGTTTTAATCAAATAGACGACCGTTATTCTTCCGACAGCTGTTTGCTGTCGGGGGCAAGGAAATTCAGGTTATCGAAATGTGGAATTTTCGATACGAAAGTCTGTCGTATGGTTGTGAATAGCTATGCAGAGCTTCTTCCCAATATTATGCAGTAAGCAGAATTAAAAAAAACCATTTACAGTTCCAATATTCAGCCTGTATCTGTGCTACTGTCGTCACCAGAACTTGCGCTCTCCGTTTCCGAAGAACTACTGTTCCTTTTAACTTTTCTACCAACGTTTTTAGAATTTTCCGGATTGGCAACACTAGGCTCCTTATTATTGTTACTCTCATCACTAGTCAAATCTTTTTTCTTGGATTTCTTGCCAGTTTCACTTGTGGTAGGTTTTAGGGTTTCTGTGGAGACTGTGGCAACCATCTTGGATTCTGTTCTGGTGTCTGAGGGTTTGAAGTCTTCGTCATCATCCTCTTCTGCTGGTCTTCTGTTTGCTATTGATGCTGCTACTGCTGTTTTATATGCTTCTGGGTACTGGGTGCTGAAATGAATAAATAATTTATTATTATACAAGCAGTGTGCCCACTGGGTTTTCCTATTGGCCATAGTGACAAACTTCAATACTATGATGTTTAACTGGTTAGAAGAATAATTTTCAAAAATCCCTCCTTAGTGATCACTTTTCGTTATAAAAAAAAAACTTGTGCAAAATCTCATGCTTCTCTAAACCCAGTAGTTTAGACTGTGGATAATCTGTCAGTGTATTCATGAATTTAAGATTTTATTGGATTGGCACAAAGCACAAAGTAGTTTCACGTTACTGATATCTGCATTTTGATAAGTCATTTCAAAGGGCATAATTTAAGACGACGGCGACCAAACGTCAAACGCGCAGTGGCGCCCTCATCAGTTTTATTATAATCATTAAAACGGATAATAGTGGTCATTATTATTTTCCGTTTTAATGATTATAATATGTAAAACTACCATTTATAATAATACTAAAATATAGTCTTGTGGGGCACAACTTAACGTGCTTATTTTCTGGATTTTCATATATAATTACAATAAATTACAATAACCAAACAAACGATGAGGGCGCCACTGCGCGGGGTCGGTGTCGCCTTAAGACATGGAGGAGTTAATAGTTTCAAGGCAAACTATGTGTTTCACATAGATTTTAAAATTAAATTAACGTAATGAAAAACTTCTTTCATATTTTTTAAACTCAAGACTCACCAATGTAAACTGATTACCCACTACAATAGACTTAAAGTATGAAAAATTAATGACTATAATAAAAATCTTTGAAAGTCCGGAGCCCAGACTTTTAAAGTTTCAGGGATTACTAACACTATAGATCTCTATGGTCTGAAAAAAAAAGTAAATTTATTTTAAACTGTCTGCTAACCTTAGTTTAGTCTTGATGGCTCGTATCTTCTTGAATATAAATTCTAGATCCTTCCTCATTTCCAGAAGCAGCTGTGTGTGCTTCTTAAACTCGATGGAGGCAGCTCGGAGACGGCTGGCGGACAGCTGGTTGCAGTTTGTCAGCATCTCGGTTGTCTTCTCAAAACGCTGTAGCCTAGAATTTACGGTAGGTATGGTTTGAAATTATATAAGTATTTTTTCTTCAAATAATCTGATGCATCATGAAATAAGCTGTTAAATAATAATAATTAAAGCAAGGAAATAAGGAGTATTGTTGTAAATATTGCTTAATATGCTCTATTCATAAACTCATCTGTACTCTGTACGTCAGGGGTGGTTGGTAGACAAAAATTAGTATTTGACAACAATACAGTATCTGCCGGGAGGTTTCATAGTTACGATTCGTTGCACAGGAGTACCAACAGTTAAAGTGGTAGTACCAAAGAATAAGGCAGTAGAAAAATTACCGTCTGCCGTGTGTTGCATCCAAAAGATACGTAGTAAAAGAATCCTAGTAAACTTACATATTTTTCTGTGCCCTTATAACTGTTTCCACATCGTTTTGATTCACCATTCCCGCCAAACCTTGGACGAACACCTCCGGGGCGGAATAGTTTTGGAAGCATTCTATGGAAAAGTCACTCTCTGGGGTGTCGTTTGCCATTTTATCACGCTTTTTTATTAATCTTATATGGCGAAAAATAAATCAATAATAGTCGATAGTCATTAACGTCAGGGTAAGAAACGTCAACTTCAGTTTGGCATTGACTTGACACTTGGCAGCTGGGGTGCGTTCAATTCACTGTTCAATTATTAGTTCGACGACGAATGGAGAGTGGTGGATGTTTGTTTGGCAATGGCCGGTAAATAAAAAATCACATAAAAATAGTTTTGTCTCTGCTACGGAAGCGGTGTGCAGCGTGGCGTTTAATGGAACTGCATAATATTATTATGTCACACCTCGCTGAACAATCTGCAAGAAACAGTCTTTAACGTGACCTTTATTATTATAATCATATTCTGAGTTGATACTTTATTTTGTCTCTTTTGTCTAGTCACTATCCATATAAGCTAGCCAGTAGACTCTAGTAAAGCGTATTTTAGCTCTAATGTAACTTAATACGACTGCGGATTTTGAAGATCTGTGTAGGTTGAGCTGTAACAGTTGTAATTTTTTTCTGTCAAGATATTCTCATTGCTAGAGCTAGTACTTAACACGCATTCTGTGAAAATGTTAACTGGCTACACATTAAGGTTACCTAACAGATAGACAGATGGCGCCTTGAGTAGGCTTTTTTTTTTTTTAGGATGGGAAATCATCCAATGACTCCTCCCGCTCTGGGTGGAGCGGAAGGGAGTGTCAGACTCTTACTGACTAAAACCCATCCGTGTTCCTTCCTTAGCCCTTTATGTTCCGGGGTAGCGGTAACCCTTTCGGACAATCCCGCTGCCCACCTTGTGTAGGCTTAGTTACAGTCTCGTTGGCACTCTTTTGTTTGGGTACGAAACCTTAGCGGGTGAATAAAACTTAAGGGAAAGGCATTTCGTCATGAATCGAAACCCCGGACTTATGAAACAAATAAAACCAATAATCATATCAATATTTTAAATATTATCATGGATTAACTTGACCTAACCCTTGAACCTCCAGGTGAAATGGAACACCTATATCTTGTTGAAAGTCACGGCGATAAATTCGAGGCGTGTTTTGTTTTTTTTTTACTTCGAATGTTTCCTTCTGCTGACTCGTTATAGGAAACAAAGATGTACGCTCTTTAGCGGTTTCTTTCTCTCTATAAGTTCTTGTTATCACCTCATCGAGTAACCATTGTGGAACGTACACGTTATTATTGTTCTCTTTATGCGGCAAAATTCTAGCATTTGCTCTGTCTGCACCGACTTGTTTTTCAATATCATACACTCCTTGCTTTAGATGCTCTTCAACTGCGTTTCCATATTCTTCATACTCGTCATAGGAGCCCTCATTGGTTTGTTGTGAAAGCAACTGTTTGATTTGTCTTGCTACAGAATCACCATTTTCTACTTGTGTTAAATCGAAAACTACAGCTTCTACGTTGCCTTTTTTACCAATAGTTGTACCTTTATTGTTGAGAAGATTTTCTAATTCTACATTTTCGAGCAACTTTGCACCTCGACCTAGTTTGTTTTTACGTGGCTGTTTTTGCACATTCAACTTTGTCATCAAATGTTCAACATCCGAAAGGCCAAGGACAACAGCATCTAATTCATCGTTAAGTTTGACTTTCTGAGCTGAGAGCTTTGAGTTGTATTTTATATCGTCATCATCATTTCTAGTTCGTGCACAATTCTTTCCATTACAACGTAGATTTTCTCTGTCACTGTAGCCATCTAGAACAGAGACATAGTCCAGCTCATGATGTCGAGGTTTATACCCAACAATGTTTTCAAGCAATTTCATGACTCCATCTTTTGGCTGAACCAGCACTGGTTTAACTTGATCCGAGACTCCTTGTTCATCAATTCCTTCAAGGTATAACTTGCCCTTTAAGTTATCTCCACTAGGCTTACTATAAATGTAGTCATTTCTATTATGTCTGTCGTCAACGACTTTTTTCTGTAAATCGCCAAGGAAAGCTAAAACCTCGTCGACATTATCAGTTTTATCGTTCGGCTTTAACAATTTAAACTTGTTGTTACCGTTCAGTGATAGTAAATCTTGAAGTAAATTTTGCCCTTTATCATATCCTGGCTTATTTTCGTTATTATCCAATAATTGGCTGATTATTTGTAAGCTTTTGATGCTCGGCTGTTTTTCGTCTGCATTTTCGCGTGATTCGTAATATTGTGGAGAGTCAGCTTTGTCATTGTGGTAATATAATTGACTTGGTCTCTCATCGTAACGTGATGCACCAGCTCTGTTTTCATGATAGCCTTTAGGCCGGTCTTCTTTGTGATTTGATGCTGCGTCATATGCACCTTGGTTAGCCAGTGACTGCAATAACTTTTGAAGCTCATGTTCATTGTTCACGTAAGAGAAATGAGAATCTTCTGTGTCATCCCTTGCCGGTTTCCCTGTGGTAATAGTTATAATTCCAAATATAAAGTATGAGATCTTCACCACCATTTTTTATTTTAGAATTTGTTTCGCAGCATGCTAGGTTTCCTACTGACTAATAATTATAAAAACTTTATGGTGGGTTTGGGTAAATTAATGATTGGGAAAGTAGTTAAAGGTAACGGTATCGATGTGCAATCGAGCGTGAGATTGAAAAACTATGATTAGTTACGTCATTTTAATGTGTGCAATGAGTTGCACACGATTAATTAAGTTCTATGTTAGCATTATAATTATAGCAGACATGCGTAACACCGACACATGACAATACTGCAGGAGCGGATCTGTTTCACTTTGAGGGAGCGGTGGGGGGTTGTTTCTCAAACCCTTTAAAAAGTCCCATTGGCACCTATTTTCCGTAAACTCGAGAATGTCCTTTACGCAGTACAGGGGGGTTAGGGAGAGGTACAACTGCACCCGCTGCCCTGTATCCACGCCTGCAATATTGTATGAGGCATGGAAGACGAAAGAATGGCTGTCGCCTGTACACAAGATGGCGCAGGCCTTTCTTAGCTGACTCATACCTGACAAGAAATGCCGAAACAAACTCAGAGGTCGTGGTCTCTTTTAAAGTCCAGAAGGCATATTATTGCTCAGCTGGCTCATGTTTAGAAGGCTGAATGGTTTAAAAAGGCCTAAAAAAACCTTGCATAAGGTAACCCACAATCGCTGTCACTAATTGTAAGATTCATAGACCGCACTTTAACCTTACCTTGCTAAGTAAGCGCTTCATACAGACGAATGTGAACCTTAAAGTTATGGGAATAATGTTTATCTACTTATATACATTTAATAAAAAATAAGTTTAAAAACTAAAACTCGACTACTGAAAAGGATGAAACAAGAAAGTACCTTCCCGTGGTCGCATGCCGCTGTACTAATATATTATAAGCTATGGTAGCATGCGACCACGGGAAGGTTCTTTCTTGTTTCATCCTTTTCAGTTGTCGGGTTTTAGTTTTTAAGTTTATTTTTTATTTAATTAATTTGGGGTTTATTTCAGTAATATTAATATTTTTGAAATGTGCTAATTAAGCCCTTTCATTTGATATCCAACAAGGCATGATTAAATTTCTTTATTTAGTTCGTAACTTATTGTCCGCTAGCGAGCACCATAATAAATTTAATGTGACGTCACATTAACCAGCGGACGATCAAGACGCTTCTAATGATACCTCATTTCTCTAATTATGACAAGCAGTTTAAAAGTTATGAGGTAATAGATGAACATACATACATACATACATTCCGGTCAAAATCATAACCCTCCTTTTTGCTACGCCGTAGTCGGGTAAAAATAAAGTCGTGTGTGACCCGTGGTCCCTCCCGTAGTCCCTGGAAGGTACCACGGGTATTTTTTTAACTTTTGTATATAGCCTTTGACTGCATTATGACTTAGGTACAAATCTAATTCGGCAGTAGGTATTGTATTTCTCGGAAGGAGGATACCTTCCAGTGAATACGTGAGGGACTACCATTTTAATTCGGCAGCATTGTATTCCTAGGAGAGACCACCTTTACCTTTCAGGTAAAGGTACCTTTCAGGGTCTACTATTGTGTTATCTTTTTTAAATAAGACATTTCAAAAATGTTCTTTACTTACTTTTTAGACCTTTGTGTACTGCTGCGTATGAAGGTTCATTAAAATCGGTTTATTCGAAAAACAATTAAGGGCTTGAAAGTTTGTATGAAATGCCGTACGGCGTAAACGATCTTATAATGTTCGTAATAGTCCAAATTAGGTTTTTATGAAAATAAAAATTAGAAAAGTTACAAGTACAGACGCCAGCACATCAAGCTACTACAATCTGTCAAATTTCTTTGATAGATTTTCAACTTTATCGCTAAAGCGAAAGGTTCAAAGTTGTTTTTTTTTTTTTTTATTGTTGTTTTGTTAAGTACTATTTGCTGTACTCTGGACGCTCTTGACACGTACGTCTTTTTTATTTTATTACATCGTTCTCACATATAATTATAAATTCAACATTATTGATGTAACTAATATTTTTGTAAAAATATAATTTAAAAGAGTGTCCATGGAGTTTCTCGTTCTTCTCCATAGGTACCTACGCTTTGGAATGGGCAACTAGCTTCATATTTTCTGACTGACCGACTTCTTGACAATTCAAAAGTGCCTGTAAATGGTTTAATTGAAATAAATGCTTTGAGTTTGATTGGGAAAATTTGACAGTTTCGGGTAGGTTGATGTGCTGGCGTCTGTACGTTGTCGAAAACTATTCAGCTGCATCCGTTTAGACTGGAAGGCGGAATCCGACCCCAGCCTAGTTGGGAAAAGTCTAGGCAGATGATGATCGTCGAAAACTGGACGTCTTTTTTTCTATGGAATTTTAAAACTGTGAATCATTATTTGGACAGGACAACGTCTGTTGGGTCAGCTAGTACTAGATAAATCTTAATGTTTTCCATAGTTGTACAATCCGTGCCGTTACGTACCTACTAACGGAATAGGTAACAGGTAGGTAGCTACAGGTAGGTGGTGGTAGGTAGTAATAGGTACTATTCTAATAAGCGAATGTGAGCAAGCGTGTTATGCGCATAATACCTATTTCGTATAAGACGCATATACACGCGCTTCTGTGAGACTGTGACTAATAAACCTATTTTTCTTTCTTTACTTTGGTAGGTCCAAAGTAAAGTCAAAGTGCGGTCTGTGAATCTAGCCTGAGATTTCTAGGAAAGAAAGAAAAATGGTTTTTCTGCACAAAGAAAACGGATACTTACAAAATGAAACCTGAATGAAGATGATGAATGAATTTACGAGGCACAATGAAGGGTTTCGTACTTGGGATGAATTTAGGTAGGTACCTATCCCGAAACAAACTTAACATTTTAGTTGAAAACCATGTTCCCTCATACATTAGGTATACGTCACGGTAATTTCTCCAACTGCAGAAGAAAGTGTGTAATTGAAAAGATTTTTTTTTATGTAGGTACCTATTAAAACTACAAATGAACGATTTTCGGACTAAATTCCTTTACTTGTGCTGTGAGACCTTGCTTCTTGCCTTTCATGATTC
This sequence comes from Gortyna flavago, assembly GCA_963669345.1. Classification (NCBI taxonomy): domain Eukaryota; kingdom Metazoa; phylum Arthropoda; class Insecta; order Lepidoptera; family Noctuidae; genus Gortyna; species Gortyna flavago. The sequence goes on from OY770147.1 coordinate 13,270,823, forward strand.
TAGGTCAACGGGAAGTATCCTATATTTATGCCGAGTATCAAACTATGTCGCATAAATGGCCGTACTTTTTTATTGCATTGATTTAGGTAGAAACTTGATTTTTTAGAGCTCCAAGGGGCCATATTCCATAATAATTTCATATTGATACCTCCACGCATTCCCAAGAAAAGGGTCACGGACAGACAAATGGACAACGAAGTGATCCTGCAAGGGTTCTGGTTGTTCCTTTTGAGGTACGGAACCCTAAAAATTACAATAAATACACACATACAAAGTAACCAAAACGACCTGCCGCGAGTTTCATAAGGATATAAATAACTCTAGCGGATATTTGGGGTACAAAATGACAAAAGGTATGAAATGTATTAAACAAAATGTGTGGCGGCATCTACCTACATCGCCACATGCGTACTACTCGTACAACACAATTGTCGGGCAGTTGACTGGTCGAAGGATCCTCCCTTTTCTATGGAAGATGACTGAACTTCACACCCTGTCCCTTATACCTCTAGAAATGTAATAAAATTCGTTGCAACCCTCTCACGGCTTCACTTGGGAATAAAATATCAATGTAACATATTAATCGTAAGCAAGGTTGCTCAGAGCGCTATGAAGCGGGTTATGCTCAAGTTTCTTTGAGGGATAAAATCAGAAAAGACGTTATCCGAAAAAAAAACTGGAGTTACCGACATAGCTTGCAGAGTAAACAAGTCGAAGTGGCACTGTTTCTTGAAGGACCGATGGCCGGTGGAGCAGACGAGTCCTGGAGTGGAGACCGCGTATCGGCAAGCGTAGTGTGGGACGACTCCTAGCTGGCAGGACCGACGACGTTGTGGCGCAACCTGGGAGTGGTCTATGTATAGGCTGAGTTGATCCATTGATATTTGTATAAGCGTAAATGGTGCTTTCTAATCCAGCATTTAGCTTTCAAAGTTTTACAATATCATAATTTAACACAAATTCAAAGAAAAACTACCTCGTTATAATTTAGTGGTCGCAAGCACTACGGCTACGTGTGAACACGAGGTTCGATTCCCGGGTCGGAAAAACTGTTATTGGGTTCTTCAATTAGGAATTTCGCATGGAATCCAGATTTGTGCCCGGTTGATGGCAATAGACTGGGGGCCAGTCTATTGCATGGGCTTAAAACAGGCGAAATGTGGGTGTGCTGTAGGTACACCTCTGCCTAACCTTTCGCGGAATACTGGCGTTATATTATACTAGCAGCGCCCCGCGGTTTCACCCGCATAAGTTTCGATCCCGTAGGAATATCGAGATAAAAAGTATGTGTCAATCCAGGATGTCAGCTACCTCCATACCAAATTATATCAAAATTGGTCCAGCTGCTTGTGCGTGAAGAAGTAACAAATGTACAAACACACTCACAAACTTTCGACGTCATAATACTAGTGATAGCAAAAAAAAAAAACAGAGACCCCACTTTTTTGATGTCCTGCTGTTTTTATTGTTGCTGAGTCTACTCTAATCCCGTTGAATATTGTAATTGTAATGGTTAAGATTGTCGGTGTCGCCTCTATTTCTTCTATGGTTTAGCCGCATTTGTTTGCAACGTAGATTATTAATTCTTTAATATCTTCTTCTGACGTCTATATCATCATCACCATCTCTACTTCTGCCACATCTGTCACCTGTACAACCTGGGAGTTCTCTTTCTACCTCTGCGTTATCTCTATCTTCTTCATAACGGTCTCTAGTGCTTCTCCCTCCACACATGTCCCCCACACAACCCAAGAAAATGTTGTATTTCCCATTCTTTGCCAACAGACTCTCGAGATCGTCCAGTAATTTAGCGGTTTCAGTAACAGTGTCGTGTTTTTTGTTAGAACCAGCTCTGTAATAACGCTTTCTTTCCTTTTTCTTCTTTTCCTTTTTCTTATTTTCCTTTTTCTCATTAGAATCACATTCTTCTTCACTTTTCTTCTTCTCTAACTCACACTTATTACATTTGAAAATTTTGGGAACTTTTCTACACATTCTAAGACTTTTCATTCGTGCTATTTGATCACTGTGTCTGTCATGCATTGAAGTTTCTTTAAATTTATTCATCGCCATCAAAAGTTTAAAATTTTTAATTACATTCCCATCGTTAGGATTATTACCCTGATTGGAAAGTGTGTCGTTAGGTTCAATGTAATGTACCCTCGGATGGGATTCTTTGAACTTGTTCAGCAAACTCCCGGTTCCTTCAATATTAACGAAATTTAGACCATGCTTTTCTTTTAGCCTTGACAGTTTTTGTATTAAGCCCTCAGATCTTTGGTTATAGTAATTATTATTCCCATTTGTTAGTATTATTATTCCGAATAGAAGGAAACATGAGAGTGTAGACACCATACCTCAAGTTGTTGCCTTATAGATCGTTATTTGATTTAATTAAAACGGTTAAAAACCGAGTAGATCTGCTAGCTTAATTTCATAAAAAAATTATAATCACATTGACTGGATTGTAAACTTTATTATTGAGAAATATAATTGGTTGTGCGCACATAAAGTCTATTTGACGTCACTGATTGCGAATTTGAAAACTATCGTAATTAATATCTGTAAGGAGAATAAGCGTTTTTTCACTAGCTGGCTCTGCAAGCAATGGAAAGATGGAAGTAAAAAACCGGCCAAGTGCGAGTTCCGTACCATCATACAACATTTAACACTACCACAGATAATACATATAATACTTTACATATAAAATAACGGCAAAAAATCATGTTTGTGGCATGGGAGCCCCCCTCAAATATTAATTTTATTCTGTTTTTAGTATTTGTTGTTATAGCGACAACAGAAATACACATTCTGTGAAAATTTCAACTGTCTAACTGTCACGGTTCATGAGATACAGCCTGGTGACAGACGGACGGACGGACAGCGGAGTCTTAGTAATAGTGTCCCGTTTTACCCTTTGGGCACGGAACCCTAAAAATGGCAAAAAATTAGTAATAGTGAAATTCGTAATAGACATTTTTTACACTATTAGGTACCAAAAGCACTAATATTTTAGATTACGATAGAAAGAAAACTTTACAAAATTATTTTTGCTGTCGAACATACATCACCTTTAAATTAAATGGAAGCGGCTCCCTAATTGTATAACACACTATCAATCACAATATGAATAATTTTGAAGGATATTGCTAATCTATTGCTTCGTATGTTCGAAAAAATTGTCTGCTCAACAAAGTAAATAACGCAATGAACGTTGTCGAACTGTCAAAATGAAAGCCATTGCCACTGATAGTGTGCTACGCAATTACCCCGTGGATCTATTTAATCGGATCTAAGATTCAATACGTTATGTACGTACGTAAAATTAGCTAGATTACACCACTCAGCTATTTTACCTTTAGTACTTTTAGCAAAATATCAGCATCACCATCTCCACAATGAAATGCAGCAGTAAGTACAGCATTAACAGCTTTTTTATGTAAATGCAGAATTTTGCCATCGTTATCGCTCAAATCTTGCTGATCTATCGACATTTCTATGGAGTTGTTCGAAATTTTCGATTCAAATACAATTGGTCGACTATTACTCGTAAACTTGTAAAGCCCACTAAAGTGTGATAGTTTTCTTTTAAACTTCGTTATATATAAATACTACTTCCGTGACATTTGAATGTCGAACTACAACCGTTTAGTTGGTAGAGGGGGGGACATTTGACTCTAACGAAAATTGGTAGTTTAAAGCTTGATAAGTGTTGAGAATATTGGGGTCACTTCAATAATAGGCGAGTCTACTCTTGAAAATATTATATTCCTCAACATTTGTACGTTAATTAAATTATTAGTGACGCGATGCGCAGAGGCACGCGGTCTTGCTAGTGAGTGACCCCGAGAAGACTGTCGGCGGTTGGCTGGCGACGACGCGACGCGGCCGCTCGGGCCCCCGTCCCCCGCGTCCCGCGGGCTCTCGTCGCAGGTGCACAGTGGGTTCGCCGTGAAGTAGTGACACGCACAGTGTGCGCGTTAACAGCCTCCCACACCTTGATAGCTCAGCTATCTATGTTATCTTCATTTGGTTTCATGCAGTCCTTGTCATCAGGTATGATACAGAATTTATGGACTGCTCTCTTGATAGTTCCTCTCGATGTGTAGACATCAGCGACTCTGCTGACGCCATCTTGTCCCGGGTATAGTGTTGTTATGCGGCCTAGACGCCAACATAATGGAGGTAGGTGATCTTCCTTTAGTATAATCAAATCACCTACTTTGGGTTCATGTTGTGGTCTCCTCCACTTTGTTCTTTGCTGCAGTTCGGCCAGGTACTCGCGACGCCACCTCTCCCAAAATTGCTGCCGCAGTTGCTCTATCCTCTCATATCTGTTGGTTCTCGTTTTATTAATGGTAAGAGACGGCACTGATGTGAGTGGCCGCCCGATGAGGAAGTGCCCTGGAGTAAGGGGTAAGATATCTGATGGGTCTGATGAGAGAGGAGATAAGGGTCGTGAATTTAGGATAGCCTCTATTTGTGTAAACAACGTCGAAAGTTCCTCAAACGTTAAAGCAGCATTGCCTGCTACTCTTTTTAGGTGGTGTTTCGATGACTTTACCCCAGCTTCCCAAATACCCCCAAAATGAGGTGAATATGCAGGGCTGAATCTGAATCGAATGCCTTCAGTGCTGCCATACTCTGTCACAGCTTCGCGACTAGATTTGAGGACTCGACCCAATTCATTGTTTGCCCCTACAAATGTTTTGCCATTGTCTGAATAAATTTCGTAAGGTTTACCTCTTCTTGCTACAAATCGTCGTAGGCACATTAGAAACGCTTCAGTAGTGAGATCACTTACAAGCTCCAAGTGGACAGCTTTAGTTGTAAGACAAACAAATAAACAAAGGTAACATTTAGTTACACGACTACCTCTGCCTTTCTTACTCGATATCATGAATGGACCAGCAAAATCTGTTCCACAGGTATAAAAGGGAAAACTGGGACTTGTTCTAACATTTGGAAGGTTACCCATTATGGGCTGTACTGTTTTACCTCTAAAACGTATACACACAATACAGTTTCTTAATATGCTACGAGCCAAGTTCCTGCCACCTATTGGCCAATATTCCTCTCTAATGGATGATAAAAGTAATTGTGGTCCGGCATGGAATAAACGTATATGCTCATATCTCATTAGTAATTTAGTAAAATTATGTTTAGAATCAAGTAATATTGGGTGTCTTTTTTCAAAATTATAATTTGGGTTTTGTATACGACCACCTACCCTGAGTATACCATCTGAATCTATAAATGGGTTCAGTGGCAATATTTTAGATTTATGATGGAGTTCTTTGCTCCTTTTGATCGCATATATTTCACTATAAAATGATTGCACTTGGCAAAACTTTATTAATGTTTTTAATGAATTACTAATCTCATCAGTGCTAAGACAACCTGTTAACCTACTCTTAGTTTTATCTTTACTATACTTGCAAATAAAATTGTTAATAAATCTATGGACATAAGCTATAATTCTTTTGAGTTTATTAAAACTTGAATATCTAGAAAAGTCTAAGAAATTAACTTCTAATCTGGTTTGTAAAACCTTTAGTTCTGGTAGTTCTATATTTGGAACACTTAGTTGTGGCCATTCGGTTGGGTCCCTTCCAAGGAACGAAGGTCCCTCCCACCACAAGGCTGAGGACTGTAACTGTTGCGGGGTTATACCTCTTGAGGCCAAGTCAGCAGGATTACAATCTGTAGGCACATGTCGCCATGAATAGTCAGATGTAATTTCATTTATTTCGTTTATCCTGTTCCGAACAAACGGTTTTAGTTGTTTATATTGAATATTAAGCCAACCGAGTACTACTGTTGAATCGGTCCAAATAGTTTTACTAGTAATGTTACAACGGAGTGACTGTAAGACCTTTGCACACAATCTGGCTCCGAGCAAGGCACCACACAATTCCAAACGTGGTATAGTAGTTGGTTTTAAGGGAGCTACACGAGCCTTGGCACATAGTAGCTTAACTGTAACTTTATTATTAACATCAGTTGTGCGCAAATATACACAGGCACTATATGCATTTTGTGAGGCATCAACATAACAGTGTAGCTCTATTGATTTAGGCAAATCGCAAATAACATTTCTTTATAATTGTATACTAGATAGGCATGATAGGTTTTTCATAAAAATCATCCAAGAATTTTTTATATCGTTAGGTACTGGATCATCCCAGTCGATCTTAGCACTCCATAAACGTTGTAAGATTATTTTTGCATTAATAACGCAAGCACATAGAATACCTAAAGGATCAAAAATTTTGCAAGTCATTGAGATTATTGTTCTCTTAGTTATTTTTAAAGTAGATTCTATATTTATTGGAAATTGAAATGTGTCCATTTTAGGGGACCAATTGAGACCTAGAACACATGACTGCTTTGTAAGGTCTAATGTTTCATTTAATGTGGGTTCATCTGCAAATATTTGAGGACAATTTGTGCGTATTTTACGCAATGGAAAATGTGCTGAGCCTAATATTTGTGTCACAGTCTTATAAATATGCATCAGCTCTTCTTTAGTAGATGCTCCAGTGCTTAAGTCATCATAATAAAAGTCATTTTTAATTATATTAGCAATATGCTGATCTGTACATTCCTCTGCTAACTGAAGAAGACATCTAGTGCTTAGAAACGGCGCAGAAGCTGTGCCATAGGTCACAGTGTTTAATTGCAGGACCCTGAGAGGCAGAGATGCATCTTCTCTCCACAAAATTAATTGTAAATGACGTTGTGATTCCTCGATTGAAATCTGTCTAAACATTTTCTCAATGTCACCCGTTAATACGAATTTATGAGTGCGAAAACGTAACATAATATTAAATAAATCATTTTGTACAACTGGGCCTATCATCTGGATATCGTTTAGTGATTTTCCAGAGGATGTTTTCACTGAAGCATCAAAAACTACTCTAAGCTTAGTTGTTTCACTTTTTTCTCTTAGTACTGCATGATGAGGCAAGTAATTACCAAACTTTGGACGCTCTATTTCTTCCAAATGACCAAGATCTGAATACTCTTTAATAAAGTCACAATACTGTTTTTTAATATTTGGATTCTTATCCAACTTGTTTTCTAAACAAAAAAAACGCCTTTTGGCAATATTATAAGAGTCACCTAGTGCTTCTTCTGGTGAATCCTTGAGTGGCATCTTAACATTAAATCTACCACTTTGCAAACGACTTGTATTTTCTACAAAACTGTTCTCACAAGCTTGTTCTTCAAGGGTGTAAGATATTTTGTTTGAAGGCAATTCATCAACCTCCCAAAATCTTTGTAATGATTCTTGAATATCATCCTGCACAATGTTACAATGTAATACATTAATACTAGAGTAAGCATTTTTAGTACAATTTAACTTAGAGTGTCCATTCCCTACAGGACCTGACACTAGCCAACCTAGTTTTGAATATTGTAATACAGGTTGGTGCTTACCTAATCTTATTTGTTGGGTACCTACAATGTCCCAAAAAACGTCTGCCCCCAACAAGATATCTATGTCAGAGGGACAATGGAACCCAGGGTCTGCGAGATCCAAATCAGCAGGCAATCCTAGGTCTAAAACATTAACATTTAGTGTCGGTAATGTACTAGTAATTTTAGGTACTACTAAACACATAACTTGTAAATTAAATGACTCTTCAAAACGTGAGTACAATTTTAAACTACAACGCTCCTTAATGTCACATTGTATATTATTGATGCCAGAGATTCTTATTGGTTCTGTACATTGAGTTGGTATTCCTATCTTTGCTTTAAGTTTTTCAGTAATAAAGGAAGATTGACTCCCTGTATCCAAGAGAGCTCGTGCTTGGTATGTAGAATTATTTACAGGATTAACAATTTGAACAACTGCTGTACACAACAGGACCTGTCCCGCAGAGGTAGCAGACAGTGTTACCGGTGATGTACTTGGAGGTAAGTCGTTATTATTTGTATTTAAATTGGAACTAAAATTACTACATCCTGCTGTTGTATCTTTATGCACTAAGCTATTATGTTTCCCATTGCAAAGCTTACAAGAACCTTTAAGAAAGCATTTTTTGGCAGTATGTCCACTACGCAGACAGTTAAGACATAACTTCAGCTTTAAAGCTGTATCTAACCTAACTTCAGGTGGCATCTCGTTAAACTTGGTACACATATACAACGGATGGTTGTCCTTACAAACAACACATGAATGTTTGGAAGAGTTGTTACTTGTAGAACTCACAAAAACCTTAGCAAAAGACTTTGACTCCTTGGAACCACCATGTGACTTACCATGATCAGTTTGATTTTGTGTGGTTTCTAGAACATCTGCCCTGTTACGCAAGAAATCAGTAAATTGATCTAATGTAGGCAATTCTGGTAATCCATTCTTATATTCTTCCCATTTTCTACTAGTGGTGACATCAAGCTTTATTGACACCATATATATTATTAAAGCATCCCATTTATCTGTAGGCTGCCCTAAAGTATTCAACGCTCTTAGATTTTTTGAAACTAAATCAATAACATATCTTAAAGCCTTATAAGATTCTCTTGTTAGCGACTCAATACTGAAAAGCGATTTTAGATGATTATTCATAAGTAGATTTTTATTATTATATCGTTGGCATATTAAATCCCAAGCTATTTTGTAATTGTTTGATGTAAACTCTATAGACTTTATTACAACTAAAGCTCCTCCTTCTAAGGATGACCTTAGATAGTGAAACTTGTTTATATTTGGGATTGCATCATTAGAATTTATCAAGGAATCAAAAGTATCCCGATACTCTAACCATTTTATGTAGTTGCCATCAAATGAAGGCAATTTAATAGTAGGCAACTTCACTGAATTAAACTTATTATGAGTACAATTACTATTATTATTTGAACTACAGTCCGAGCCATCAGACCTTTGTTGATCAGTTTTAGACACATTGGCCGATTCATTTAACTCTTGAGCCAATGATATACATGAAAAGAACTGATTCTCAATTAACTCTCTTTCTCTTAATTCCTCATCCAAATCTAGACAATTCAATTCAATATTATTTTGTAATTTATCAAACATACTCAGTAAAGCTTGAAATTTGTCTATTTTCATTACAATTTCTTTGGCTTGCAAGCTACTGAGTGGACTACACTTTGACATTTGTTGTAAGTAGTCTTTAAATCTAGTAAGTTGACCTTTCATAGCACTACGTTTTCTTAGTAGACCTTTATATTCTTGTTTTTCAACTTCACTCATTTCTTCTTTATTTAACTCACTATCCATCTTATTTTATTTATTTGTAAGTAGTTTATTCTATACTCTAACCTCTAGTTATATAGGCAACAATGAATTGGGTACAATAGTCACTATCTAATAAATATAATTAACTCAAAACCGCTAACTTACGGTACTGAAGCTGTGACAGCACGAAGTATGCAGCACTCACCATCACCAGGCGCCCGCACTGCTGGCGTTGACAGGCAGGTAGCTAGCAGATTATTTAGCGAAGCTCAGGTTCATGCCATGCACACTCACCGCACCTGGAATAGTCGGCAAGCTTTGGTGAAATAGCTGTTACTTTTAGGTTGCAGATGCACTATATAAAAAACTAGAATTTCTAGTTAGCATAGGTATATGCAATAGGCGTAAACTCCCAAGTTAGATAATAATAGGTACAGAACACAATCGTCTGCAACCTATGCTTAGACGTACACGTGCTTTAGGGTGTACAATAGTATAGAGTACAAAGTGCAATAGTTAGGTTTTAGTGTAGAGAACACAATCGTCTGCAACATAGGCTTAGGCGTACACGTGGGTGTACAGTAGTTTAGGTACAAAGTGCAACAGTTAGGTTTTAGTGCTTAGATTGAAGCTTTAGGCAAACTTTTAGACCCATATTATAAAAGCTTTAGAGACATCCACCAAACAAATAGGTAAGCGCAACAGGCGCCAATCGCACACACAAGCACTAAAAATGGACTCGCCCACCACGTGCGGCAAGAAAATTAGGTTAGGTAGATACTTATCGTATTTCGAAATTCGAATATTTCAGGCAAGCTGTTCGAGCAAAACCAACTAGGCTATTCACACAAATAGAAACAAGTAGATAGGAATCATGGAATAGGTAGGAATAAAGGAAACCGCTTACTTCCCTCGGGCTAGACCTCTGGTGCAGTGCAGGCGATGAAATTGTAGCCAGCTTGCGTAGTCCAAAGGCCCCGCGGGTGACTGAAGAACAGCATACGCGCCAATCTTGTCCAATCTTGAGCTTGATTCCCGTGTCCGGTGTCCGGTCTCCACGTGTTTTCTCGAACGCTCTCGAAGTTTCGGTCGTAAGTAATTAGGTATTGGTTTGTTTGTAGGTTCGACAATATTATCTTAGACGGTCGCCAATTTTGTTGAGAATATTGGGGTCACTTCAATAATAGGCGAGTCTACTCTTGAAAATATTATATTCCTCAACATTTGTACGTTAATTAAATTATTAGTGACGCGATGCGCAGAGGCACGCGGTCTTGCTAGTGAGTGACCCCGAGAAGACTGTCGGCGGTTGGCTGGCGACGACGCGACGCGGCCGCTCGGGCCCCCGTCCCCCGCGTCCCGCGGGCTCTCGTCGCAGGTGCACAGTGGGTTCGCCGTGAAGTAGTGACACGCACAGTGTGCGCGTTAACAATAAGTCACGAACGGTCAAAAAATCTTTCTAGTACCAATAGTTTTTGAGCTAAGTCGCGGACAGACAGACAGACAGACAGACGGAGATGTCGAAACTATAAGGGTTCCTTGTTGACTACGGAACCCAGAAAAGGCTATCATTTGACTAAATCTTTGCCGTGCCGTCGAGTGCCGGAACCGGGCCGAGCCGACCATAGAAAAACACCCATTTCTTTTCTTCTAAGGCACGAAATTCTCGGTGTCTCAGTCTCAAAAGCATATTTTTTAGGTTTTTTGTTACTTTGATCCTGTTTAACGAGTGGGATGGTCGAAGAGTGCTGGTTATTCTTTGTGTGTACAATCTGAATAAGCAGGGGCAGTGATTCTGCTAACCGCTTACCACCATGTAATTTCCCAGTTCCGAAAATTACTCAAAATAAAAAGACAAAAATAAAAACTACCATAATGATATTTTAAAACTTTTATTGCACAATGGGAGCTATGTTTATTTTAAAAGTGAAATTTAAAAGTCCCCCTTTTTTGCAGAATTTACAGGTTTACCGATCTTGCTGAGGGTGGTTTCAACCCAACAACACCATGAACAACTTTATTAAGTCCATTCTTTAGATTGGCCAGTAATGATTTAACTTGATTCTTGACATTTCTTTTGTCTGAACCTTCAAATGAAGAGTAATCATTTCCCCTTAAATTCGCGTAATTTGATAGGAGGTTATCCACAATCGCTTCCACTTCATCATCATCTTGATCTCTGGGGTTTGTGTCCTGACTTTCATAATCAATTCTACTTCTACCACATCTATTTCCAATACAGCGTAAATTGTCTCTATCATCATCATCTCTATTTCTGCCGCATCTGTCGCCAACGCATCGCAAATCATTTCTGTCGTTATCATCATCCCTGTCATCATCTCTGTCTCTACTGCATCTGTCTCCTATGCAACGCAAGGTGTCTATGCCATAATCATCATTTCTGTTCCTACTGCAGCTTTTACCAATACAACGTTGAGTATCTATGTCGTCATCATCATCATCGTCATCTCTGTTTAAACTACATAGGTTTCCATTGCAACGCAAGGTATCTATACCATCTCTGTTGATACTGCATCTGTCTCCAACACAACGGAAAGAATCTAAACCATCTCTGTCATCATCATCATCATCATCATCATCATCATCACCATCATCTCTGTTAATGCCACATCTGTCTCCAACACAACGCAATGTATATATACCTTGTCTGTCATCATCATCATCGTCAGCGTCATCTCTGTTAATGCCGCACCTGTCTCCAATACAACGCAGATTGTTTAAAATATCTCTATCGTCATTGTCATCTCTGTCATTTGTACTTCTACTGCATCTGTTTCCAAGACATCGCAGATTATCTCTCCCATTCCTATCGCTATCAATGGCTATGCTGCATCTCTTATCATTGCAGAGCAGATGTCTGTCATTGTCGTTGATAATGTTTAGATTGTCACTGTTGCCACCTTCACCTCTGCTTTCTCCACATCTGTTACCATTGCAACGGAGTTCCAATTCGCTACCTCCTTTTACGTTTAAAGTGTTATCAAGATTATTAAGGAATGTCAGAAGGTCTTCGGTGTTATCGTTTGTGTTACCATTATTATTATCTTCCACAATTTTGAGGGATCTGGGCTTTTTTCTAAGGAATAAATTCAAATTTTGTATGCTTGTCCGGCTTGGTTGACTAACGTAATTTAAGTTTTTCCCACTTGAACTTTGGGACGACTCTGCATTACGGTATTTGTCATTGTCATCGCGAGAATTTAGGTTTCCATCATTATAAGTTAGTTGAGTCATATCCTCATGATGAGTCCCCGGGCGATCTTCGTGGTGATTTAACATTACATCGTATTTACCTTGTTTTACAAGCTCCCCCATCAAGTTATTGAGGTCATATTGAGGTTCACCATGATGATAATCTTGTCTGTAAGCAGGGTTCCCGTTTGTTAAGACTATTATTCCGAAAATAACAAAATATGAGGTCTTAGATACCATTTTAAAGTTTTGTACCATACTGTTATCTACTCAAAATAATAATGACAGTAGCTTCATTGTATCGTTTGGTTATAGGGCAGGATAATTGATTGTGAAATTAGTTAAAAGATGGAAATATACACTGCATTAGTGAGCGTGAGATTGGAAATTAAAAAATCATGTCATGTCATCTGATAATTGTTTATCTGCAAGTCTTAGTGACGTTGCGGGCGACATATTCGCATTGAATTTGCGACGGGCGGATGGACGAAAACGTGATCCGTTTTTCCTTTCGAGTTACGGAACCCTAAAAATATGCAACAACAGGCAATAGGCAACAATTCATACCGTTCGATGATAGTGTCTTTATGAAACTTTTTGTAAATCTCAGAAAACCCTACTGCAACTAAACAGTTCAAAACGAGCTCACTTTTCAAGCAGTCTGAAGCCGTTTTTGGGAGTTATTTTAGATTTGAATGACCCTGTCTTTGCTGTCGCGCAGTCGCATAATAAGGAAGACAAGTATACCATCCAATGGTACGTAAAATAGGCACGGAGAGGTTTGCCACATTAGCTGCGGGATTAATTTGTGTAAAGAAATAAAATACGTTTATTTTCGGTAAACACGATGCAGAGAAATAACACAAACATTAAAAATAGCAAGCTGGCGAATATATGCGTCACATCCACGCAAAATGACCATCGCTAAGCACAATGCTACGACCTTATGCGAGATAGCCACAGTGCTAGTTTTCAGCGGAAGCAAAAGTTGACGTGCTGACGTCACCCGATGCAGCATACGAAGAGATGCTTAAATATCACCCTTGTACACTAAAAGCCAGGCCACGCTACGCAAATTCGTGCGTAGTTTGGCTTTTAGTGGACGATTCCGCCTACATTTTCGTACAAAGCGAAACTTAGCTGTGGGCGGCTGTGGAGCGGTGCCTTGATTGGGAGTTATAAAAATTAAACTATCGACATATAATCCAGCGTGAGATTGGTTTAAGACATGACGTGTTATGTCGCTGCGAGGCGTCTGTGATGAGTTTGGCTGAGTTGATTAGCTATCAGGATTTAACCCATGATCAGAATCACTTTATGTATGCTCGTGCTAAATTATAACAGCCGCAAGGGTCGATCGAAGGTTGAGCTACGCTGGCCGCGGTCGGTTCGTGGATCGGTGACCATACATTACATATCGAGACCCCTTCGTGCCTCGGAAAGCACACTAATCCGTTGGTCCCGGCTGCCATTTGTAGATCTTAAACAGTCGTTACGGAGGGTGAATGTGGCTAAGTAATAACAGCCGCACGAGTCGATTGATCAGGTTAAGCTATGCTTGCCGCGGTTGGTCCGTGGATGGGTGACCATCTTTACATACCAAGACCCCTCCGCGCCTCGGAAAGCACGTTAAGCCGTTGGTCCCGGCTGTCATTCGTGGATGTTTGACAGTCGTTACGGGTTGTCAGAAGCCCGAAAGTCTGACAACCAGTCTTACCAAGGGGTTTCGTATTACCCAGTTACTGGGTTGTGGAGGACAGATAAGCAGTCGCTCCATGTAAAATACTGGTACTCAGCTGCATCCAGTTAGACTGGAAGCCGACCCCAACATAGTTGGGAAAAGGCTAGACAGATTTATTGATGTTGTATTATTATTTACATGTATCGATATAAGTTTTGTATCCTCCTACTTATACGAGTACTTTACTATAACATGATGTACTATTTGTATGTACAGAGGCCAGCATGAAGCTACCCCAATCTGTCAAATTTTCCCAATTGAATATGAACCTTATCCCTTTGTGGTAAAGTTGAAAATCTATCAAAGAAATTTGACAGATTGGGGTAGCTTGATGTGCTGGCCTCTGTACAACACTGTGTGTAGGTAGACATGTTTGATATATTATTATCTCTTACCCACCATTATAAGTAAAGTGAACACACCCTCACACACCCTCACACACCCTCACACACACACACACACACACACGCCCACACTCCACATCCACAGATTACTTTCACACTACATTTTCAATACATTAAAGTACTATTTAATTGTAAGTTCTGCAAGTTCAAAATTATCGTGTTCTTTAATGTCTTAGTTGGTTTAAAAAATAAAAATATCATGTAATGAATTGGGAGATGGCGCAGAAATCTGACATACAGGTTTTACCTAGTTTGGGTTTCAGAGACTGGTTTAGGTTTTGTAACAGAAAATTATTTCAATAAAGATTTATTATTATAAGTATTTTTTTATGTTATTTAAGGCAAAATAATGAGCTAACGGTCCACATGATTTGAAGTGGCTACTGCCGCCTACAGTACGGAAGTACGGCCACACCAGCGGCATCGTAAATGTCTTGTTATCCCAGGGACAAAGCTGAAAGGTCACATATTACTTACCTGTATTATTTCGGTAACAAGCATAGACCTTTCAAACGAAAACACAGGCTTGTTAGCTCAGAGCTTATTGCCATCAACCGCGCACAAATCCAGACTCCCGACTGCTGCTAAGAAGTTCCAGGTAGAAAAACCCTATAACTGTAGCTGTATCTACAACGCCACATTCGAAAAACGCGTCATACTGACGTCCCGCAAAATCCTGCATCTCGCAAGCAGTTTACCGAGCAACTAGCATAGATACAACGCCCGATCTCTTTTCTATAGAGGATGAGTGAACTTTACACCCTGTTCCTCATTACCTACTTCCTCACTACTTACTTTGCCCGACCTTGGAACCGAATCCAGGAACTCATGCTCAGCAATAGCGCTTGCGACCACTAGACCAATGAGGTAGTCAATGTAACATAATTATTTTATACTTATACTAGCAGCTCCCCGCGGTTTCACCCGGATAAGGTTCGATCCCATGGGAATATCGGGATAAAAACTATCATATGTCCTTTCCCAGGACTCAAATTATCTCTATGTATACCTAATTTCATCTAAATCGGTTCAGCGGTTTAAGCGTGAAGAGGTAACAGACAAACAGACAGACACACACACACACACACATTTATAATATTAGTATGGAAGTAATGGATTTTTTAGTATTCTCAACCGCAACGTATCTGCAACGGTTAATAGGAAAAACGAATACTAGGAGTACTATTCTGTAGCGGTGTACAAAATTGTTACAGAATTAAAAAAAAAAAATTCATACACTTTTATTTGGGCTTACCTACTGGCTTTTTGCTTTTTCCTTTTTTTTTTTGTTAAAAGAGTAGAGGAAGACCAAAGAATCAATGGATAGACAGTGTGAATGATGATATGGTTAGAAAAGGGGTGACTCTCGAGATGACGACTAATGGAGAAGTATGGAAGATAAAGACATGTTGCGCTGACATCAAATAAATTGGGATAAGAGCAGGAGAATGATGAAATCACTTTGTGTTAAATACTACTTTTTTTGCCTTGGCTGGCATCAAGTAGAGTTATTTCTTGCAACGGAGCCTTTAAGTAGCCATCAACCTTCAATACAATAGGAACAACGTTTTGCATAAGGACGTCATCTTCATGCTTGTGATCCCCATCAGGAGCATTCCTTCTGTTAGGTCTCGGGATATTCATTTTAAATTGACTCAAATTTTCTTGAAATTCTAAGTCCGCCATATCATCATTGCCAGCTCGTCCGATCGTAGGAAGATTATCAGGGTCATATGCGAAATCAGGTTCCTCTCTCCGTGTCAGAAAGGCATGAGAAGGATCTTTCGCCTTGGATGCATCTATGAGTATCCCTGTATCTTCATTCTGCAGGTCTCGCCTGTAGTCAGCGTCGGATGCCACGCTCTGGTCATAGTCTACTAGAGGAATATTGCGGAACACCTTGTTCTGTGCGCTCACCATTTCCGACAAGTCGAACCTGTCGTTGTTGCCTGCATAACTTATATCTGGCTTGATTTCATCTATTTGCGCTAGTGCGATGGTTGTCAGCAGGATGAGGTCGAGAATTCTCTGGATCTTGAAGAAAAAACGTTTTTATTGTGCCGATTGTTGTAACAGCCAAATAGCCTGATGGCCAAAATTTTTGGCGTGCAATGTCTTTGGAGCAGCTCGCTTAACTTACCAAAGATCTGCCGGTTAGTTGCGTAGTACACTATCAGTAGCAAGCGTTTAATTTGACAGTTAAATAATTAATATTCATTGCGTTATTTCCGTTGTTGAGCAGATATATTTTCCGAACATTTGAAGCAATGGCAATTAGCATTATTCTTCAAAATGATTCAGATTGTGATTGATGGTGCGTTATGCAATTAGGGTGCTGATTCAGAAGGTAGTTCTCCTCTATACAGCTCGCATTGTGAGGAGGTTCCTATCTCTGAAGCCTTAACTACTTGTACCCTGTTCCCAACACCGGCAGGTCTACATAAGAAAAAACCGGCGAAGTGCGAGTTGAACTCGCACACGAAGGGTTCCGTACCACCATACAATATTTACCACTACATATAAAATAACGGCAAAAAATCACGTTTGTTGTATGGGAGCCCCCTTAAATATTTATTTTATTCTGTTTTTTGTATTTGTTGTTATAGCGGCAACAGAAATACACATTCTGTGAAAATTTTAACTGTCTATTTATCACGGTTCATGAGATACAGCCTGGTGACAGACAGACAGACGGACAGTCGAGTCTTAGCAGGGGTACGGAACCCTAAAAAAAACATCTTACCATTTTTGTTTATGTCAATTCCAAACCATATTTTCTCCAATATTTCTCCATTACTTAACTCCAAGAGCTACAGCTTATATGAGCTTCAATTTTATGGTTTTGATTTCAATTAATTTTGAGATAATTTTTCAGGCACTTTATTATTTGCTGGTTCTTTAGTTTTTCGTGATTATTACTTTATGAATTGTAACAAGATTTGAGATCACAGTTGTTTTATTCCATTGACTAGAGGAGCCTAGGAGAGGAGTCTAAATCTATATAATTTTCTACTTCATGAATGTTTCATAAAATATCTCAAAATTAAGAGAAACTATGACCATGAAATTAAAATGACAAAGTTATTTTAAATTGAGATGAACAAAATGGTAAGTTATCATGATTATTGTACACCGTATCTCAGACCAAATAAAAAACCAAGACAGAGCGCTGAGAACGATACAGTGAAGCATGCCAAAATTACACCTCCGCTCTGTGCATACACGCTCACACGCACACATTCACAACCATTAACAATCAAACTACACCTCACTAAGTGCACACATGTTTACGAAACCGGTTTCACTTTACAGTTGACAGCCCTGTCTTTGTTTTTTATTTGGTCTGAGCACCGTACCTATCACAGCCACCTTCTTACGGTCGTCGGTCCATCTAGCTTTCGGGCGTCCCACACTACGCTCGCCGATACGCGGTCTCCACTCCAGGACTCGTCTGCTCCACCGGCCATCGGTACACTTTATTGTACAATACATAAAGTTCATAAAAGAAACAGATATAAGGATGAATATTTTTATAATACGATGGCGAATTGGGCAGTCTTATCAAATAAAGCGATATCTTACAGATAGGTAATGTAGGGGACAGTGAGGCATAACAAAGTTTTTACCGCGCCCGACGTTCTGCCAGCAGTATACAGATACAGACGCATATGATGTGGTCTACGACACTCCTCTTCTCCGCACCTTTTCGCGGTATACTTGAATCTACAATTTTTGAAACACCGGACTCATTTTCTCATTCTCATCTTTTCTGAATGGTCATAGAGATGAGCTTCCTGCAGCTTTTTATTTTTCTCTTCTTCGCGCGATGGTTCAGCTATAGTTAGATAGCGCCTATTGCCTTTGCTTATTGCGCCCCATGTTCTAGCGGAAGCCTGTTGACGCGCTGTTTCTTTAGATGACGTAGTCCTGCCGGTAGAGTACGCGAATCTCACTGCCCGGTCCGCATCTCGCATTAAATAGTGTGATAATGATCGGCTCTGTTCTGCTGCCATGTTCTTGTGCAGTCACACCATCTCGCGCGCATACGTGGGTTTAATTTCTCTACCACGTGGCTCGCTAACATCGACTCGTCGCTCGGAGAACACAGACTGCACATAGAAGGTCCAAAGTGGGGCTGTGTAAGAGCGTTTGCGCACTGCATTCGATCATTCCGATCCATAGCATAAGCATAATCAGCCTATAGTGTTCCCACTGCTGGGACACAGGCTTCTTCTCTTCGAGAGGGAGTGGGCTATAATCTACTAAGCGGGCCCAGTGCGGGTTGCTAGATGTAACATGTATTCGAATTTTTGGTTATAGGACATGCCGGTTTCCTCACGATGTTTTCCTTCTTCGTTTTGAGAGTATTGGTGACAAATTAAAGCGCGTGTCTGGGTTCTAACCAATAACTTGTAAATCGGGGTCGTGACCATTGTGCCACCACTGCTCTCATTCCAAACTGAATCCAAGAAATAACTGTACGAAGTAGCCGAAGGAGGTTGACTCACAGGCTGATTTCTTTAATAAAACTGCAGCCGTACGGGTCGTACAAACAAATAGATGAGAAAATAACAAAGTAAGTACTCAATCAATTTTTTTTCTTCCAGATCCAGAGAATTCTTGGCCTCATCCTACTGACTCTTGCCGCACTATCGCAAATAGATGCCGTCAGGCCAGACATAAGTTTTGCAGGCAACAAAGACAGGTTCGACTTGTCGGCAATGGTGAGCGCACAGAACAACATGTTCCGCGATACTCCTGTAGTAGACGATGACGAGGATGAGGTCGTGGCATCCGATGTTGACTACAGACGACAGTTGCATAACGAAAATGCAGGGATACTCTTAGATGCACTCACTAAGAAACATCCAGCTCATGCATTTCTGACACGGAGAGATGACGATAAAATCATAGATACATTCGAAGATACATTCGCAGAAGATGATAGAATGAATAGTTTTGAAGGTGGAACGGTGTCGGACTTTGAAGACAGTTTGAAACATTTTAAACTGAGTAATACAAACCTTCCTACCAGAAGGAAACTGCATGATGATGAACTTGCCATGCATGAAATACTTCTGCAGAATGTTTTTCCTATTTTAATGAAAGTTGACGGTTATATGAAGACACCGTTGCAATAATTAAAGTCAATTTGAATAAAAATGGTTTCATCCATATTCATACATAGATACATTTTCGTGTCTTGTCTTTGTGACCGCGTCGCGTTGTTCTAAACTCCGCGACGGATTTTAATGCGATTTACACCATCATTTAGACCATTATTTTATTCCGAAAGGTTTATGTGTATTATATTTTAAACTTAATAAGGAAATTTTGATGTATTGTCAAGTCGTAAAATCCATGCGTAGTTGTAGTGGATCGGTAGTTATGTAGGTACCTATTAAGCAGCTGACAGCTTATATTTTATTTACCCATTTACAACAAAGAGTTTAATCCTTACATCGTATACATTTTACAGTATTTGAATAATAAAATTCGTATATACGAACATACAACGCTTAACACTAACGCACCCCGCAAACGCGCGGTTGGCGGAAAAAAAATGCAAATGGCCGCGCTTCGTGACGTCACGTACGTGTAGGTGCCGGCTGGCGCGCGCGTGTGCCCGCTTGATGGCGTTTTAATTACACGACATTGGTGTTTTATTGGCGAGCTGTGCTGATTTCCATGCTGATCACAAAGAGAGAAAAATGAGAAGTAAAACTAGCGTTTGTAAGGCACGTTCGCCTCATAGCTCCTTATAGTTACTGTCATTGACTTATAAAAAAAGATAGACTCCGCGCCACGCATATCGAAAGTGAAGCACCGTGCCGATCTATTGCGTGATAGTGCGTGATTGACGATTGACGCTGTCGTGTCACGTAATGGCGGCCATTCGGCATACTTACTGTGCTTCACTTTCGATATGCGTGGCGCTGAATCCATCTTTTTTATAAGTCTATGGTTTCTGTCTTTGTTGTCAGTTGAAGACTTGCTTTCTTTCAAAGCGTAATTTCTTAAGCCTTGATAAAGCAGAGTCAAAATTCAATCAGTACGTGTTAGCTGGATTGAAGAAGAGAAGGACAAGACATCTGTCTTTGTGAAGAAAGATTAACCATCTGATCGTTCAGTACTTTTCTACCCCATCAACCATCGTTTCTGCGAGCAATGTCTGCCCTGCCCGTTAAACCACACCAATTATACCTACACTACACCAATTATGTTTGGCAGTGGTCGGTTTTCTTGGTTCTCCTTTGGATCTCTTTATTACTGATGAATATAATTATTATCATGAAACTCCAAGCATAGCCCTGTCCATTGCCGGGTGTCTTAGTATACTTAGTAAATTTTCTATGTGTTTGGTCTTATGGAGTACAAATCAGGGTAAAAATCGCTTGACACGCTTTGTAGGAAATACAGTGTATTATCGACTTCTTTTTCATTTTATTTTCAAGCTGAAACATCAAGTAAGTACTTTGAGTCAACAAAGCGATCAAGCTTTAAAAGCAGTACTAACGCTTATTAACCATATCAAATTACAGACCAAAGAATTTCAATATATATTTGATGGCGACATATAAAAGGTGGAGACCACAGACAATTTTATTGTAAACAGTGCTTAAAGAGTTAATAGTTTATGAGCAAGGATGAGTGATTTCTATCAGCCAGGGAGGGACACACCCCTTCTAGGTTTGCGTTAAAAAAACGTAGTTAATACTTTTTAAATTGCTATGGAAAGTGAAACATGAATCATTCAGATAGAATAGTGGCAACGGCTCGTATGTCAAAGATGTATCATTTTACAATCTTTCAGTATTCTTTCAGGCTACTATCTAAGACTTAAGGAGCCAGGTGTGGCCACGCGCAACTACAGCATTGCAAAAATTCTCCTTCATCACTTCGTACATTTTCTATGAATCAACGCACAGTACAGAAGGGCCGCACAGCACTTTTTTGGGTTTATTCTCGATGTCCACCACTTGTTTGGCCACCACTGGAGGACAGCGAAACAACTTTTAAAAATTATTCTCGTTGTCCACCACTTGGGGACAAACTATTGTAACCTAACCTCAAAACACTTTAAAGTTGCTTCTGCATTATCTCCGGCGCTGCGGGAATTGCAACCCAGGTTCGCATGGACGCGATTTTTTTTCGTGCACTGGATTTTAACGCACTACTTAGCTGATTGAGGTTGAGCTGAATGGTGCTGATCTATGCGTCATTTTCGTGAACGGGCGCCGTCAGTTGGGACTGGTCAACACTTGGCTGCCTCGGCTTATTTTTAATTATTTTACTTTTGGATTATTGTTTTGTTAAGTACTATTTGCTGTACTCTGGACACTTTTAACGCGTACGTATTTTTTTTTTTACATCGTTCTCACTTATAATTATAAATTCAACATTAATGATGTAACTAATATTTTTGTAAAATATAATTTAAAAGAGGGTCCATGGAGTTTCTTGCCCGTTCTTCTCCATAGGTACCTACGCTTTGGAATGGGCAACTAGCTTCATATTTTCTGACTGACCTATTGACAATTCAAAAGTGCCTGTAAATGGTTTAATTGAAATAAATGCTATGAGTTTGAGTTTAGCGCCGAGAGTTGAAAATCCAGCAGTGTATTTTTTTGACGCGCTTGAATAAGCACTGTTGGATTCTCAATGCTCGGCTCAACTCAAACTCTAGTGCGCGATTAAATCCCGGCGCGATATTTTTACGTCCGCGCGAACGTGGGCTTGGCTTGTAACTACTTTATGATACGCCACTCTACCACGCAGGATTTAACTATAGAAACATACAAACTCATCTAGCTACAAAGAACTACTTAGTTTTGGGGTGTTAAGAATTACAACAACAGTGACTTGGACGTTGTTGAGAACGGGTGTACTATGCCAAATGAGAACAATGATTCTTTGTTAGTATTTCAACTCCCAGACAAGGTAAACAAAAAACCACCTCATAAAAGTATGTAAGTATGGAAAATAATATTATATTACATAACTCATGTTGCCAACTGTGAAAACAGCGGAGCACGGCGTTCTGGCACGTGCGTCCCACCCGACGGCCACCGCGCAACTGATCAAATAAAATTTGAAATAATGTTCGATTTGCGACGGAACAGGTGGACAGTAACTAAGCTGGTGTCTGTGGTCTGTGTCTATTGTTATGCTGATAAGGTTAAGGCGAATATATTGTGGGTGTTGAGATAGGTGTTACGACAAAAGAATAAAAAATGAGGGTGGAAATTCGATGTTGAGTCACCTATTATTTCTGTAGATAGAACTTTGCTTTGAACGCACGCATGTGTAGCGTAAGGACTGGTAGAATGATGGCCATGACCTGCAGAAAAAAGTTTTAAGTAGGCATTATAAAATTGATTCCGTACGGTAATCCAATACCACAGATATTATAATACACTACGTCGTACGTACCACAACTCAGTTACGGTAATCGAGAAAGTTTCCGAAAAATATACAAAAAATATTCCGGTAATTAAAAAAGAAAGTACCAAAAACTTTAGCTTGGTGAGTTTGATTCCCAAATCGGGCTAAATTTAGTGTTATTGGACTTTTTCATAGGTATGGTTTTTTCAGTAGCAACCCGCTGTATGTGGCTGCATGGCGATAGGATCGCCCCATGTTGTATTAGAAAGAAACATAGCTGGTGAAATAGAAAGAAAGAAAAATAGGTTTATTTGTCACAGAAACACGTGCACACATAAAGATAAAATTAATTCTAATAAATAAATAACAACAAAATATATAATAAAATAAAATAAAAATGTTTAATTCTTCACTTAAGGATATAACTATGTTAGGTTTGGAGTCACCTTTTAAGCAAAGATTTGCTTGTATTAGGTGGTTCCGCTCCTCCAGTTTACAATCATTCTACAGATGTGTGAGAAATAAGCAAAAATAAAAAAAATAAGCTAAAATAAGTAAAAAAAAAAAATTGATTTACGGCTAATTAATATTTTATAATTCTTATATCAGTAAGGGAGTACACTTGGTGTAGAATATGTTTGTGAGTGTTTGAATATGTGTGGGTTCGTTTGTGTGTGAGTGTGTGTTTGTGTAGGTGTCGGGATGTAGTGGGTAAGCATGTGTATGAGAAATGTGGTATGATTAGCGCAAAGGATGGGTGGGTGTGGTGTGCATATGTCTACATATTAAATGTGTTTCTTAGTTACGTGATCTTGCGTAGGATATCTTCTATTTCTTCGTAACTTTTACTCTTCAGCCATTTAATTAGTGTTTTTTTGCAGTCGTGGTATGTCATAGAGTAGATAGCACATTGTTCATTGAGAGCGTTATATACACGGGAAGATAGTTTAATAAATTGCCTTGTAGCAAATGTAGTATTTACTGGACAGTCTTCAGCTACTTTATTTTTCCTCCTAGAATGTGTCTTGGAAGTAATGAAGGGAAGAGATTTCTGTTTTTTTAATGCAATCTGCAGGACATAGAGTTTCCTAACTGACAAAAGGTTTGAGGTTGAGTATAAACTTTCCGTAGGGAATCTAATCGGTTTAAAGTACATGACTTTTAGTAAAGCTCTCTGTGCCCTTTCCAGCTCCAAAAATTTTGTCTTAGACGCTCCGCCCCATATTGGCAAACAGTACGTCATTATAGACTGTCCCAAGGAGACATAAATTTGCTGGATAAGATCCTTAGTGGTCACGTGGCGAAGAGATTTGAACGTCCAAATCAATTTCCTAACTCTGTTCATTAATAGTTCTAGGTGCAAGTGCCACGATAGCCTTTGATCAAGCATAACACCAAGGTATTTAGTACTGGATACTTTATTGATTCTTAAACAAGAGCAGGTAGTGTTAGTGGAGCTGGAGCAGGTATGAATTTTAATCTGAAGATCCTGTGATGGCTGGGTACGGTCAAATATGGAAAAGCAGATGTAATTTGTCTTTGAAATATTCAAAGTTAAAAGATTCCGATCGAGCCAGGTAGCTATAGTAGATAGACCACGCTCTGCGATGCGACTGACGCTGTCCCATGTTTCTCCCGAGAAAATAATTGCTGTATCGTCAGCATAAGATAATATGTGAGCTCCTTCGATACTCATGTTACATAGGCTGTTTATATAAATGAGGAACAGCGGCGGCCCGAGCACACTACCTTGTCCTACTCCGTAAGTCACTATTTCTTCGGAACTAGTGAGTGATCCTATTTTAACTACGTACCTGCGCTCATTCAGGTATTCCGCGAAAAGCTTAAGTGGTATTCCTCTTATACCAATGTCTTCTAGCCTGTGTAAAAGCGTGGGGACAGAGACTGTATCGAAGGCTTTTTTGATGTCTAGAAAGACGGCCAGACACTTTTCTCGATTGTCCACTTTGTCAGTGACGATAGAGGTCATATATACTAGTTATCTATCATTACAAGCACAAAGCTGGATAGTCGACAGCTGTACGTCATGACTGTGACAGAAAGGCTTCCACTCAGCATGATGCTGTGCTATAGAGGACCCACAGCACAGCGCTGATTTTCAGTGGTTACCCGAAAAAGACCCGAAATGTGGGTGTACTATAGGCACATCATCATCATCATCAGCTTACAGCAGTCCACTGCTGGACATAGCCTCTCCAATTGCACGCCATTTAGACCGATCCTCGTCAACTGTCATCCAGCTGCTACCAGCCACCCTGCGAAGATCGTCGTTTCACTTAGCCTGGGGGCGTCCCACCTTAAGGCCTATTCAAACCTAAACGGTATTCGCTGCCGCTGTGGGTTGGGGTACATACCGCGCGGTTTTCGCTCAGGTATTTAGTATTAAGTTCCGCGGCTAGAGCGGAATAGTTGGTGCCATAAGTACCGCATAGATATTGTTTCGTTTGTTGCGCGAAACAGATTCCGCCAGTCGACGCGGCTCGGCATCTACCCACAAGGATAGAGAAATCCGCTTTAATGTGAACAGTAATATTACCGCATACCCACTCGGTTTCCTCTACCGCAGACGGTAGCGAATACCGCTTAGGTTTGAATAGGCCTTAACGTTTGCCGATTATCCCAACGGTCATCAGATCTACTGCTAATATGGCCGGCCCATTGCCACTTCAGTTTACATATTCTGTAAGTTACGTCGACAACTTTAGTTCTCTGTTGGATCACCTCATTCCGGATTCCATCCCTAAGAGAGACTCCAAGCATAGCTCGTTCCATAGCTCGCTGAGCGACCTTGAATATATGGACCAGCCGTACTGTGAGTGTCCACGTTTCGGCTCCGTAAGTCATATTAGGCACACCTTTGAAAAACCCTTTAAAAAAACTAGGTACAGAGAGAGGCCAGCACATCAACCTACCCCAATCTGTAAAATTTTCCCAATTGAATATGAACCTTATTCCTTTGCAGTAAAGTTGAAATTCTATCAAAGAAATTTGACAGATTGGGGTAGCTTGATGTGCTGGCCTCTGTACTAAAGCTTTAAAAGCTATATCATTAAGCTATAAGTAGTAATTTTTAGGCGAGTGTTGTGTCGTCCCGGAGCAGGTGTCGTATTATCGCTTGCAAATAGCATTTAACAGCTTACCGCTGCGATGTGCCTAAACCTAAGTTTACGATGCTTTAAGTTCGATCGTTGCATTTTATGAGTTTGTCTCGTAAGCTGTACTGGGAAATAACTTGTAAGTTTTTGATATTTACTTATCATAAAATCAAGCTTGTATTCATTGAAGGGGGTAGAGGTGGTGGTGTATGTGATATCGGAACGTAGCAGTATGTCTGGCCTGTTCATAGATGTTGCTGTCTCGCTCTCTCGTGACCGATCAACCATGTTGTAAAAACCTATTATGTACTTATAATAGCTTGGAAAAAGAAGCTTATAACTTAGTACATAACAGTATAGAACAGTCAGCAACACATCAGGATGTAACACTTGCACTATGAAAATTGTCCTTACTGCTAGGACATAAAAGCGCTGTCAGTGTAATTTTTTCACCAACAAGCTTATTTTAACCGGACACAATATCAGAATCTGCTACTTACTAAGAAATTCATAAGAGCGATTACGACGTACAGCATTTCATACAAACTTTCAAGCCCTTGTTTTCGAAATGATTTAACCGATTTTAATGAAACCATACGCATATGCAGGATACAAAGGTCTAACAAGTTAGTAAAAAAAAAAATCGAAATGTCTTACAAAAAAAAGAAAAATGTTTCTATGGAAAATTTTAAATCGGTCTAATTTGGCTGTAACACTATTTTTCGAAAATGTTCTTAACTAACTTTTCAGACCTTTGTATCCTGCTTGCTTATGAAGTTTAATTGAAGAATGGGGAAAGCATGGAGAAGACTTAATTTTATAAAATAAACTGTGTTTAAGATAGTTTGTAGTTTCTTTCCATTTAAATACCTAACCCCCTGGCCTCTGGGCTTATGTTAGTTTGCCGCAGGAGGGAACAAAAATAATAATATAACAGTGGCGCTCTCCTGTTGACGTTGAACCTTAACATTTTTGACGCTTAAACGTCAATTAACTTTAATCATCGTTTATAAATAAACCCTAAACTAAACAGACTTTTAGCGTTGGTCCTATCTATCTATTAAGACCACCTTATGATAGATACCTCATCATCGTCATTCTACTGTCCTTATCCCAATTTGTTTGTGGTCAGCACAACATGTCTTTATCTTCCATACTTCTCCATTAGTCTTCATCTCGAGAGTCACCCCCTTTCTAACCAAATCATCTTTCACACAGTCCACTTGAGACTGCCATACTTACGTAGTAACTATTCAGTAATCTGTGGCCATACCTAATTTATTAAAATTCATTTAATAAAAACTTCAAAATAAATAACGTTACTTACATACATATTTGCAATGTAATGGAACACTTTTAATGGTTCAAAATAGAACTAACAAAGATGCATTTTAATAAAACAAAATCAGCAAAAACTGCGATACAAAATATCCACTTTTCCATATTACCGAACGCCCAGAGAATTAGCAATACCCACTTTGAATGTGAAAAACAGACGCAGAATGTTTGGTGCCCAACAGCTGAACAATTTTCGTGAAAAAAAAAAAGAAATTTCCAAGCGAATGGCGCTTGGACGCAGGCGTTCCCGCCCTCAGTGCTTATCCGAACGCGGACGGAAGCGCACGCACAATTTTCCGGCGCTCGCCCCGTTCACAGATCGCGGCGGAAAAATCAGAAAAAATTTCACTCTCAAAGTTTATATCATCCTAATATTTGATCTATCTAGTTTCAATTTGTTTATTTCGTGAACATTTCGTTTGAATGTACAGTGATTTATTACAATAGTGCGTGCCTGTGCTGTGGGAGACTGCAATAAAAAGCGAGGGAAAGCTGTTTGCTGTCAGCTGTCAAAAAGGTTGAGGTGAGTGATGAAATTAATTTATTACCAAGTTGTAAATTATACTAATAACGTACGTTTTTCTTTTATTGTAAACTTGACGTTACATTTATTACTATAGGATATAGAATATAATAAAAACAGTATGCATGATGTTTTCCGGTGTCAAATTAATTATTATTTATGTGAAAGTTTCAGTGATAAAAAAATATGAAATTCTTATTAGTTGCTAAAAAGCTCTGCGTTGAGCTTTCGCAACTGCAACAAAATAATACTCTGTTCTAGTAGTATTGTTGTTTAGGTCTAAGGAACGCGCAGTGGTAATATTGCATCTAGCGAGCAACGATAATACCGTTGTGAGTTTTGAGCTCAGTAGCTCCATACGTTACTACTTATTGGTCAGTTTTGGTATTACAATAAACTTTGTATACATTCAGTTTCAAATGGCCTTTAATAGCAATTTTAAAACTACTTTAACAATTTATTTAAATTAAAGGTTTAGACATTAGAAATCTCCAGATTGCTTTGCTCTTTAGCAGTTTTCCGTACGTACAATGTAGGTGCAAAGTTGAATGTTACATTACAGTTCTACTAAAAGTTAAAGCACTAAAAGTTTATTTTGGGGCAAAATCTTTCTCTTGCACATTCCTCTATTACGTGGGAAGGAAACATAACTGGCGACATGGGGATTTCCTGGACACCTGTGCCAACACCTTCAGAGATACACGTGTTTTCATTTAACGTCTTAGATGAAGATGAATCTTACAAACATTACTATAGAGCTTTTGGCGTATAACAAAATGAGAATTCGTAAAACAATAATAATGAGCAATTTGACTACCTTCATTAATCTTTTTTGTGATATCTCTGAATATACTCCGACTTTTAATTAGCTGCAGTAAAATGCAGTCTTAGTAACTCATTTCGGACCGTTCAGAGATATGCATGTTAAAAAGCTTCATTTTTTACACTATTCTGTACTAGAAAAACAAGATTTGGTTGATGGCCGCGAAGAAACAAAAACACGCCAATTGTAACACATAAGCTGCCATTTTACTGCAGCTAATTAAAAGTCCGACTATAGGTCGGCTGTGCTATCATATTGAAACTTCTTCGTTTGATTTTGAAGCTCAGAAATGAAAAATACCAGAATATCGGATTCTCCACGAAATCGCCAAAAAGTCTGCAACGTTAGGAGGATCTCAATGGTCTAGTCTTGGTAACAAATCCATAACTATAATTTGTTTTCTACCTTCTCAACTACAAATTATTTTTAATAGATTTGCGTACCCAGGTATGCCGCTACTTGGACAATGGAGTATTATAGACTCGGGCAACACCCAATGTGAGCGCATTGACAGAATATGATCCACTTGCTGGAATGTCCCAAGAATCCAAACACCTGCACTTTTGTCGTTCTAATGAACACCAATGACGCTGCTATTAACGTGGCCATCTACTGGTCTACTGGTCACAACTAATATAAAAACCGGCCAACTGCGAGTAACACTCGCACACGAACGATTCCGTACCACAAGGCAAAAAACGTCGATCAAACACGTTTCTTGTATGGAGAGGGAGACCCCCTTTAATATTTAACGTTATTTTTTTTTATTATTTGTTGTTATAGCGGCAATAGAAATACACACGCTCATCACCTGCCTGCCATTTCCCAAAGCACCATGTTGGGGTCGGCTTCTAGTCTTACCGGATGCAGCTGAATACCAGTATTTTACATGGAGCGACTGCCTATCGGACCTCCACGACCCAGTTACTGGGTAATACGATACCCCTTTGTAAGACTGGTTGTCAGACTTTCGGGCTTCTAACTACCCGTAACGAATTTCAAAGATCCACGAATGCCAGCAGAGACCAACAGCTTAACGTGCTTTCCGAGCGAGGGTAATAGGGCCGTGGGCATTTTGGGTACTTAACCCTTAAATAATACCATCGACTCGAAAAGATGAAGATTTCGTAAAAAATTATCTCGAAAAACTTGACAGTTGTCGATGGCTCGATGCAAACTGGCTCTAGCAGTTAGTCCGGTTTAAAAACACAGAAAATAGCTCAATTCCACCAAAACGGATCGATTCCCTTGGCAAACTCAATGGTCCGCATAAAAGTCTGCCATTACTCAAAGCGCACGTCGCTGGGAATAAATAAAACGTTATTAGTTTTCATAAAGAGAGGGGGCACCTGTGTACTGCATCAGCTGGTCCTTCCAATATGGCGATCATTAAGTGTGGCGCGTCTCGAAGGACCATATGCGGGGCTAGCCTGCTGTATTGGAAGAAAATACAGATTTCGGTGCTTCAAAGTTCCCTTAGCACCAGAAACTGAATGAGAGAAAGCTTAACAGCACATTTTTCGTTTGGGTTGAATATTTCGTCGGGAACAGGGTTTTTGATGGTAAGCAATTCAAGTTAAACCTCTATTGCTTACAATCAGTTTCACTAGGATTCAACAACTTCCTAGCTTAAAAAGTGAACATAGAAAATGGAACTCTGTTCTAAAGAAGCAGTTTATAAGTCATAAGCTTATCATAATCAGCCTAAAATGTTCCCACTGCTGGGACACAGGCCTCTTCTGAAGTGCGGGTTGGTACAAGCACCAACAGAATAATAAGTAATGGCTGATTTATGAACGTATTCCTTGTCATCTAGGTTGGATTAATTGACAAAGGTAAAATTAATCAGATCTCGTATTAATTAAAATAGCAGGGTCTTTTGTAACTAAAACCAGAGGTTTTTACTAGTGCTCAGCATCAGCTGGTCCTTCCAATATAGCGATCATTAAATGTGGCTCGGCGCCTCGTGCCATGTGCGTTACTGTGGGCTGTGGACGTTGTGGTACGCATAACTGCGTTGGATACCAAAATATAGATTTCATAGTAGATTTCGTCAGTCTTTATCTGTCTTAGTTATAAGGGTTTTGGACAGTAGTCTTTTAAATAGGCAAAAAATAACCGGACCTTGTAGGAATGGGTTTGTCTGTCATTGCTTAATTTTCAACACTTTGTACCTACCTATTGAGCCTAGTTATTTTATTCTAGGTACGGTGGGCTGCATCAAGTGTGTTACCCCAGTTGCTAGATGCTTTCAAGGGGGGTACCCAATTGATGCAGCCCACGGTACATTGTCTTCACATACCATATAATAGTGGATTGTACAACTAGTGCATAAAATGGCTCGTTTATGCACGAGTAGAGCATAAAAAGCGATTATATTTTCACTTCTCATGTTCTCGTAGGCGAGAACATGAGAAGTGAAAATATAATTAATGTTTGCAAAATATTGTAGAATATTTTAAAAGAGTAACAGCTAAGGAGTTTCTTGCCCATTCTTCTGCATATCGCTCACCTAGTAATATATTGGCACATCTACGTTTTTCATATTTTAAAGAAACGAGGATCAAAGATTTTATAAAATGTTAAAAATTGATTTATGGGTTTATATTACGTTTTTTTACTGATTTTATGGGTTTGATTACTACGACAACGACGACAATAGACGTCAATTTATATTCAGGGATGGAAATTTTCACTTCAGGTATTCAGGATATCTATATTTCACAAAGATCAAGGAACATTTTTTGTAGATGTGAAGATATATTACTAGGCGAGCGATATGAAACTACCTATTAAAGAAAGATTGGATTCTAGGCGTCCCTTGTTCCTCGAATCCAATCCGTTTTCTTGTAAATTTTGACGTCCAAAAATGCCTTCTTCAAATAAATGATTTAGTTTTGAATTTGGGGTATGCGGTATCACCAAAGAATACAAGTAACTATCACCGTTTAACTTTGTTCAATAAGCACTGCACACTGATTCCCTTGAAAACTATTTGGTAATGAACTGCATCCATTTCTTCCGTCTATTAATATCTCAAAGTACACAAAGAATTTATTTTTAAACACAAATGTTTACTGAGTGCCACGCGCCGGTACCCTTGCTTCCTGTTTAAAAAAAAACAACAGCATTTTTTTTGTATGGCAACTTTTGTTAAAAGAATTCTTAGCTAAATATTTTCCAACTTCGTATTTTCCGCCTGGAATCGACTGAAAAGACCAATTTTCGTTTTACGTACATCGAAAAAGCGATGTTGAAGGAATTTTGTTTCCTTACCAAGCGTTTGTAGTATAATTAATATTCTTTGAAGGCAGGCTTTAAATTAATGAAATAAACACAGCGGTAAGTTTCCTCGCATTTTTAAATGTATGGAATGAAGGCTGTTGAAGTGGAAAGTGGTTTAAGGTACTTTTCATAATTGCTCGAAGAGTTTAAGGCAATTTTTCTGAAATTCCATTGGCGGATACTTCCTGTGACCCAAGGGCTGGCTTCTACCTTAGCCAGACGCTTAGCATTTCCAAGCAACGTGGCAATGCCGCCAGTCTCTTGGGTACATTACCAGTCCACAGATGCGGAGGAATTTTTCGACGTCGTATTTTAGTTAGTTAATAGTTTTAGTTAGGTTAGGTTTTTTTCTTTTTCTAGCCTGCGCTGTCCCACTTCTGGGCAAAGGCCTCTCTCCACTCCTTCCATCTTTCGCGAGCCCGCGCGTCCTTTCCAGTTTTGACGGAACCTATCCAGGTCGTCCCGCCATCTCCTACGTGGTCTGCCGTGACCCCGCCTCACTGTCTTAGGGCACCAATTCTGCGCTATTTGGGCCCACAGTTTGTCCGGCATGTGGCAGACATTATTATATTTTTATTTTAATGGTGTTTTGGTTAATTTGGTAAGAAGTTTATTCATTAACCGACTTCAAAAAAAGGAGGAGGTTCTCAATTCGACGGTATGTATTTTTTTTTGTGTGTTTGTTACGCGATTACTCCGCCAATTGTGGACCGATTTTTTTTACTTATTATATTTTTATCCTCTTTAATAACGGTTATAATAGATTAATTAATTTTTATGTTATTTAATAATATTTATTCATATAATTGGTTGTTAGCAGGTGGACCACGACCGAATCCCGTTGTTAACGTAGTTGCTTTATGTTATATACTTACTGTTTGTTTTATTTTATTTTTTTACCTATAGACTATAGTACGAATCATGACTGACTGACTTACTTGTTTTCCGTGCATCCTTTTCGGGTAACCACTGAAAATCAAAGCTGTGCTGTGGGTCCCCCTATAGCACAGCATCAGCATCATGCTGAGTGGAAGCCTTTCTTGTCACAGTCATGACGTGCAGCTGTCGACTATTTTGTTTTGTGCTCGTGATTATAGATCTATTTTGTTTTTATTTTTCTTTATTATTAGAATTAATTATCTTTTTATAAGCACGTGTTTCTGTAACAAATAAACCTATTTTTCTTTCTTTAAACACATCCATGTTATGGAGATAGTGAGAAACATTGATACTTAAACAATTAATGTCGTGTCACCTCGACCACAGCCCCGACCACCATACACACACACGCAGACAGATGTGTATCACATGAATCACTTGCCCGTATGCAACAGTCTCAATGCCGAGCCCTTATTGAGTTCACCTTAGACCCGCATCGCTGCCTACCCCTGTTTACTGGCTCATGTTATAAATCAAGTACTTATTATAATCAGGGTTTGTATTGTAGCTGTAGCAAAGGTTCTTATCAACTGCGGGTGTTGGGAAGTGTGTCGATTTAAATTGGTTAATAGTAGTATATACATACGACTACATATCAAGCTAACCATCTCTAGTTTAGCTGATCTCGCATTGTAATATAGGCTTTTCCTACAATGAAGTCAGCTTATACTGGAAATGTATAGCTTTGATATGTCGTCGTGCGTACCTAATAAATATAGAGCGTAGAGAAAAAAAATGTGTAAATTAGGTATTTCATCACCACTGCTCTCAAAGCGGTGAAGGAAAACATCGTGAGAAAACCGGCATGTCCTAGAACCAAAAATTCAAAGACATGTAACATCCAACCCGCACTGGGCCCGTGTGGTGGAATTCGACCCACTTCCTCTAACAGAGAGGAGGCCTGTGTCCCAGCAGTGGGAACATTATAGGCTGATTATGCTATGTCGAGCAGTGGACTGCGATGACCAGTCAGTCACAGATTTTGGGTGCCACAAAGTAACCACTTTCTATTACCTAGATATACTAACAAATGGCGCTGATAACGTATGAGCACCAAGAGGCAACGATGATAGAGGAAACGTTAGTGTTAGAACTCACGCTAACGTTCGTGTTCGTAGGCTAGACAAGAATTCCAAGCTAAACAATAGCTTATAAGCGAACGAAAAGATATGAGCGCTCGTACCTAAGCAGTTTTGCAAAAGCATGAGCTGATCTTTTAAATGCATTTTCAACTTTTGCCAGCCCCCTAATTGCGTAACAGACTTTCTAATATTAAAATCCATTGCTTCATATTTTGGAAAAATTTGTCTGCTCAACCACGTAAATAACGCAATGGATGTTGTTGAACTGTCAAAATGAAACCCATTGTGCTACTGATAGTGTGTACTTACATTAAACTTCTTCGGATCTCTTAGATTATACCCACAAATAAATTCTTAAAAAAAAAAACAGAAATGATTGTATGACAACTTAATTGTTTAATGGAGGACTTCATCTTTATTCATTTTGTCTTTCCTTACATGCCTTGTACAAAACAAAGTCGTTTTCGTGTCTGTACCGTGCATTTGCCTCTACCGTTGCACACTTAGATCTTCTAAAATACACAATATTATAGTTTTTACTATAATTAAGAGCATTTATTTACTTACTAGCTGTTGCTCGCGACTTGGTCTCCGATCCAGGATGAAAACAAGCCTATCTGACCTAAGTCATTTACCCATTTGCCTTTCACCCAAATCCGTTCAGTCGTTTTAGCGTGAAAGCGTAACAAATATGTAGTTAGTATTCCTTAAGGTTTATTTAGGTGTACATCGTCTTTATTTTTTTACATAATGATACGTACTAGGTATTTAATAACTTTCAATTTCGATAAAAACCGAGTGAAGCAGGGGTGGGTCACTAGTACTAACTAAACTGCCGAACGATTTCCGACTGACCATCTATAAACTTCGATCTAATCTCCTAAACTGCTAAATGGATTTTGGTGCAATTTTCACCACCACTCACGAGTTTTTCGAGCGATGTTCGGGCTCCGGCATTAATTCTAGGTGCGGGGCGCCATTGAAAGATAAACATCACATCAGCTGTGTCGGTTCCCGCGCTAAAACTGACGCGAGTTCGGCTATGACCCTTTTAACGTATCGAAGAAGAGACACAGAAGATCTTCTCCCTGACAAGAGGGGTAATTCTCATAACTTTAAGATCGTTCACAGTCTGATCTCAGTCTCAATCTGTCAAAAATACCTCCCCCCTGTCTTCTAATTTTTTATTAGACATGCCGATTTCCTCCCGCTGTTTTACGTCACCGTTTTGAGAGCAGTGGTGATGAAATTAAATACACAAAGTAAAGTGCCTGTCTGTATTCAAATCCAAACTCAAGAGCTACAATTTGTAAGTCGGGGCCACAACTGCTCTCAGTTCTCAACCAAACTAATAAAGCCAACAGAAATGATGCAGGATCTGGGAGTTACGTGTCCTAACTCACCATTGCAATATGGTGAGCGGTTGCTGTTTTTTTTTCAACGAGTCATTTTCAGAAAAAAATAAATAGAACCACCACGACAGCGCCTTTTTGACAGTTGCCTCCCCCCATTTCCCGCAATGAGTTTTCGATAGCACAAGCTCCATTAGTTGTATTTCTTTTCCTAGTAATATATTTGTCAATGTTCTTTTCATGATGATTTGCAAGACACATGTCTTATTTAGAGCTGCGGCTTGTAGGTTATATTGCAAGTTAACATCAATCCTTTTCTATAGCGATATTTTTTTCCATTCAATATATTTCTTACTTTTTTTTCTTCTTTCCTTTTTTAATTTCATTTCTTCTTTTAGCGATAAGACCGCATTGTGTCACGCTAGGTGTAAAATTTCTACATTCAAGTTTTTATCATCTCATTTATTATCTGTAATTACCATGCGTTGTGTTCGTGCCTTCCCATGGCTACAAAGAAGAGTGGAAGAGGAAGACCTCGAACCACATAACCTAACCTAACCTATCCATGGATAACAAATTTCCAAAAGGACATGAGGGAGATAGGACTTACGGAAGATGACGATCGAAATAAATGGGGAGTTTGTTGCGCCACTTCTTCTCCCCAGCGAAAGCACTAGGAAGTGGTGAAGGGCGGGCGTTTTTGGGGGACTGTCTTATGTAATTTTGACGTTCGAAAAGTGCTGATTCTCAGCCTAGTTTGAATAAATGACTTTTGATTTTGATTTTTGATTTTGAATGGCGTCGCATGATTGCAAAAATGAAAGCCGACCCCGCGTGACGGGAAGAAGCGAGGCCAAATAAGATCTGTAATTTTTTTGATGTGCCTACATTTAAGAGCATTCTTTTCTTTTCTTTTTATATTTTGAAATGCAACTTCTGTGTCATCTTTTCTATTAAACTCGTTGCCATGGTTACTTCCGATAGGATAGCGATTTACAGTTCTATTGAGTATAGTTTCAGGTATTTGAAAATTCATGTTTGAATTTTTGATTAATTGCCGATTTTGACATTTTTGATTCATTGTTGATTTTGACATTTTTGATTCATTGTTGATTTTGACATGTTTGATTCATTGTTGGTTTTTTGTTACTATCTGACTGATTTACTTATAACTAATAATTTGTTCAAAAATAATTTTCAATTATTTTGGGAACAGCAGAAACTCGTACTGTAAATGAACTATTTCGTTGACTAAATATTTTTTTTAAGTTTTTTGATATTTTGGTTCTTCATACGCAGGGTCCGGATGCGTAGAATAGCTAATGGTACTCCGGTAATGAAAGGCTGTGTGTTTTGGTGAAACTTAGTAGAGGCCTATTGCCAACTACTTCACTCTGTAAAAGTATTCATTTCATCTAAACCATTTACGGTCACTTTTGAATTGTCAAGGAGTCGGTCAGTCATAAAAACGAAGCTATGCTCATTCGAAAGTGTAGGCCTAACTCCATGGGAAACTTTAATCTGAAAGAATCAGATCTAATTCTAATAATTTTTACAGAACACCGATCCAAACTAAACCGACACGAAGAGACAACGCCTCTAACAATTCCCCCCTATCCAAACTAAAGCCTCCAACACGGAATTAAAAGTGGAATTCAGAACAAGGCTCCGGCACATCTAGTAGTGCACATCTGTGTCAACAATAAGGCGCCATCTGGGCGACGCAGGTGTGTACCTCGCTTTACGTATAAATTGTAACAGGGAAATTCCAATAATGGAGGGTTTCCTTTGAGATTTAGTGGGTACGACACGGTGGCGTGATGGATCGGGACTGTGACTGTGGTATGGAGAAATTGGTGTTGTTATTGAAATTCTCTGTAGCTGCCTGTGTTGTCTGTGTTTGGTAGTAGGCTCGTTTGTGTGTAAGAACAACTCTGTCTACTCCTTTGGATAATATAGGTTTGCTGCTAGCGGTTATGTGTTGGACAAATGGCTATTGCTATTATTAACTTGCTACGCGATGAATACACAATCAATATACACCCATTTCTGGGTCTTTCGGTCCTGGATGATACCTAAATGATTTTATTTCTGTAAGTAGGTTTGTACAAAAACTGTTACACGTCAATCATATTTTTAAACGGTTTTATTTTAACTAGATGAGGTCGGCGTTTCCTATCTGAATACTCTGAGAAGAAAGGCCGATACAAACTCAGAGGTCACAGTATTTTTAAAAGGTCACAAATAATCTTGGTCAGATCATGTGAAGACCATGTAAATATGTATTTACACATCGCTGAACAAAATGCATTTACTAAGGAAATTACACATTATTTGTCTGACTTAATAATTAAACTAATTAAGTCAAAAAAATGTAACGTAACTGTTGCGTATTGCAACCAATTATACTACGGTAACGAAAGGCTTATCTATGTTTTCTGAAGCATTTTGTAATAGGTCAATTGCAATTGTTTTTAACCGACTTCTAAAAAAGGAGGAGGTTCTCAATTCGGATGTTTGTATTTTTTTTTTTATGTTTGTTCGCTCATAACTCCGTCGCTTGCTAACCAATTTAAAAAAATCTTTTTTTTTTGGAAAGGGCATACTTCCCAAATGGTCCCATGAATTTTTTTTCGAAATCTGACAAGCGGTTTTTGAAAAAGCAACAAAAATTTAAAAATTCAAAAGCAATATTTTGTAAAAGGTGATGAACAGTTGACATTAATAGGCTATTGTAACTTAGATAAATTACAAACATTCCCACTAAAAAGTAAAAAATAAAAACTTTTTTACAAAAAATTTTTTTTTTGGAAGTCGGTTGTGTTTTTTGTAAAAAAGTTTTTATTTATAATGAAATATGTGAAGATGTAAGTCCAACCTGGTAAAGTGGGGCTACCTTGGCGGAACGGCAGTAGGGTGTGATTGTGGAGCTATGTCGCAAACCATGATCCAACACCATTCTGCCCTCTTTGTCCCAAAACATGCAGTCAACACAACCACCTGCCACTGACAACACTGTAGAAGTGACAAAGTTTTGGGCCAACAAGATATTAAATTCGTGCCATCGATACGAAGGAGAAGAATAATGAAATGGATTAATGAAGTTGTGTAAATAGGATATCGGAATCACTTTTATACAAAAATAAGGTAGATGTAGTCGACATTTCCTGTTTGACTAGTCCTGAGAAGAAATTGCGAAACAAACTCAAGGGTCAAAGTCCAGCGGGATTGTCCGAAAGGGTTACCGCTACCCCGGAACATAAAGGGCTAAGGAAGGAACACGGATGGATTTTAGTCAGTAAGAGTCTGACACTCCCTTCCGCTCCACCCAGAGCGGGAGGGGTCTTCTGATGAATTCCCATCCTTAAAAAAAAATAAAGGATCAAAGTCTCTTTTAAAGTCTAGACATATCTTGGTCAGATTAAGCGTACTACATATTAGTTTAATTCCTTTTGATTTCCATCACGTTTGGCTGGGTCCATATTGGCTCACCTAAAGTTCTTTACCCGAAATTGTTCTTCCTAATGATTTGTAATCCGAATGATCACTCTTCCTACGGCTACGTCTACAGGTCGTGTCGCAGTCGTCCCGGACAGCTAAAGAGTTCTCAATAACATAAAGGGTTAGATTTCGTGAATAGACTGCCGAGTTATTAGATTTTTTTTCCTCCAGAAGTTATGGCGATCGTATTTTCTTCACTTCAATTATACTGATCTAGGTCTATCGAATTGTCCCTTTATGTGATTTAATATTCGTCTTCTGTATTTCGAGGGTCTTATTTATCAAGCGAAATTACTGACAAAATGCATGTCATTGCTAGATATAGTCCCAAAAATCAATAAATGACAAGCTTTATTGATTAATTTGCTAACCGTAGGCTTTTTATTTTTGTTAATGAAATTAACAATTTTAAATTCATCTAAACTTTCCAAAAACGCTGATCGTGGTCGTCAATGACTGCAAAAATGAACGCTAAGGCCCTTTGTACACACACGTTTTTCTTACAGTGAAAAACTGCTTCGTCGGTCTTCAGTGTTGTATGGATCATTACGGAAGGTTGTTGACAGACACGTATTTTCTACAGTGCGGTTTATACACCTTACCGTAAGGAAACCGTGGCTTGTACAAAGGGCCTCAAATGATATGCTATTAGTCAACCTTTTGTGATCGCAATTTGTTTCCACTAACGGACCTAACAAGACTTTACTCCCTCCTTTCGAATCTCTTCTTCAGCTTTGACGACAATTACAACCTTAGATATTTAAAACACCTATTTGTTAATTTGAGATCTCCATTAGACACTTTACTTTGTGCTCTCAAAACGGTGATGGAAAATATCGCGACGAAACCGGCATGTCCTAGAACCAGAAATTCAAAGACAATGTGGCTTCTACCTACTCGGATTTCGAACTCATGGTGGATTATTGCCCACTCCCTCTCCTGAGAGGAGGCCTGTGTCATTAAAGGCTGATTTTGTGTGTTATGTATAACTAAGTGTTAACAGAAACGAAATAAAGAAAACATAATGTAAAAAAAAAAAAAAAAAAATAAGACTGAGCATGGGCAAAAGATTACCAAAACGTTGAAAACCCAGTGTCTCGATCCTCAGCTTCTATAAATAGTTGACAAAGGACCCAGCAACAGTGTTACCAGCACCATTCGCGTGTGACGTCAAAAGGCGTTCGGTTACATAGTTTTTGGCAACACCTGTGTCAACCATGGCGCGTGCGCTCCGGCGCGGCGCCGGCGCAGGGGCCCGGGTGTGCGACTGACGAATACTGACGTTAGTGTTTTATGTGTATTTAAATGGCGCTTTAACAATATGTTTTTAATGACAGATCTTACTGCGATAAAGTCGTGTTGGTATTTTGTACAGAGATAGATTAGAGAGGCATTCTCCCTAAAAAAGATATTAAAGAAAAAGCACTTGCAGGGGCTCCTGGCTAAATGATAACAGCGGCACGTGTCGATTGAAGGGTTAAGCTATTTTTCGTAGATGGGTGATCATATATTATAAATCGAGACCCCTCCGTGCCTCGGAAAACACGTTAAGCCATTGGTTTTATTCGAATATCTTTGATAGCCTCTAGGGGTAGTATCTAGAAGTCCATAGGTAAATCTGACAACCAGTCTTACCAAGGGGTATCGTATTACCCAGTAACTGGGTTGTAGAGGTCTGAGAGGCAGTCGTTCCATGTAAAATACTTGTAGTACATTCAGCTGCATCCGTTAGACTGTAAGCTGATCCCAACATAGTTGACAAAAGGTGCCCAGCCTTTTGCCAACTATGTTGGAATCGGCTTGATTAACTTGTATAGTTGTAGTAATCTGGTAATAATATATTTAATTATCTTCTAAATACCCAAACTAATAAAGACAAGAGCAATGATGCTGGATCTGGGCATTAAACCTACGTGTCTTCATACTTACCATTGCATTATGGTGAGTGGTTACTGTTTTTTTTTAGTAACGAGATCATCCAGCTTCTTATAACTTTATCTGCTCAAGGTTTGAAGTTTTCGCAGCGGCCTTATTGGATTTTCATTTTGACCTCACTGTCAGCTTTAGCACCTTCGAAAACCATGAAAACTATCTCAAAAAGTCAAGAGTCGACTCGTATGAGGTTTCGCAAGCCGCGTTAAAGAACTTCCTTACAAAAAAAAACCTCTAATTTAACTACATACTTAGTATCTCAAAAGTTTTTGACATTGATTTTCGCTGAGATGAGATTGCGTCCTGATTCCTGAATATGTACGTTTCTAATGCATCTACGGGAATTGGTTTTCTGAAATGGTTGGTGGTGGTGGTTTGGTCTCTAAAAATGGTTTAACGACTGAGGAAAGAACCTTGATTCATTTCTTTATAAATTCTTTCTTATTTTGGCCGTGAACTGTGATAGAGTGTTCCCGACAACAGACGTTTGGTTTAAATATTGTTTTTGGCGGAAACAACTGTGCAAACACTCGGCGCGTGTGGCGGCTGCGTCTGCGCACTGACGCGACTTTTTGATGATTTATCTTATTTTGCTCTTGTTGCATGTTAATTTTGGAGTTGACATGACACAAATAATAATACAATATTATGTCGTTTTGCATCCTCGTCAAATTTCAGGAGGCTGTTATGAAAGACATAAATAATCATATACAATAACGATACCTGCTCAATAATAAATACATACTTGTTTTTTTTTGTTATTTAAGTTTGACAGTATTTCAGAATATACCACTTGCAAAGAACAGAATCGCCCGTAGCGTATGCGGTAGGCAGTGTCGCACGACTATGACGCTGTGTGCGTGCGTGTCGAAAACCGGCAGGCCCCGCCCACCTAACAGCGGCGCGTGCGGCTAGCAATAGCAAAAATCACCTACATGGCATAAACTGTTGATAATTACCTAGATCATTTTTAAGTTTAATTAGAATGCGGGAATATTAGTTAAAAATGACTCACTATGCGCCAAGGAAAGGTCAAAAGTCAACGTAGGTAATGCAAAAAACGTAGCCAGGGCTACACCACTTCATGAACTTGCGCGCGATAACTGCCTTAAATCTTGAATTTATTAATTCCTTCACTGACAGCAATAGGTTTAGACGCATGAAACTTTGCACAAAAGTTACTTAAATAATGAAAGTGAGCACTAAGCAAGGATTACTGAAAACTATTTGTTGCCCGCGACTTCGTCTGCGATCAAGACAAAAGACACGCCATCTATTATCATAGTAACGTTTTTGTTGTTTTCCTCGGAAAACCACTTTTTTTCGGGGTGAAAGCTACCCTATGTCCGTTTCTGTACACCTTAAAACGTATATGCAAAATTTCAGGATGATCGGTTCAGCATGTCGATTCTGTAAAAATCTCACCGTGAAAACTTGTGTGGAGTGAGCTGTCATTCCATCTGATGCTATCTATAGGGATTGACATCAATGACAGCTCACTCCACGCTCACTTCACCTAAGTTTTCACGGTGAGATGGTTACAGAATCACACTGCAGTGGTTTAGGCGAGAAAAGGTAACAAACAAATAAACTTACTTTCGCATTTATAATATTAGTTAGGATTTATCTCATATAGAGGTTAAATAAGGATGAAATTTTATATGAAAGTTCGTTATTTTGGCCAATGGGTAATGTCATCGGGCACACGTCAGTTATTCTATCATTTTGCTACTATACCTAGTATTTTTAAACCCGTTTTGTTTGGGTAAAAATGATTAAGTCTCAAATAAATATTGTATACGTAGACACGATCAAAGAAGATACGGACCCGTACGAAATTAGTTCGATATTTCGGAATAAACCCTACTCCCGCCCGATTAATTAACTTATACTTAATGGCAAAAACACATCGGGAGTAAGAGCAACTGTCAAATCGTGTTGTCATTCATTCTTTAATCGCGCCCAGGAGGCCTATCATGATCTATTTAAAAACGATTCAAAAGCAAGACATTTCAGTTTAGGTTCTTAAACTGCATCGCTCACAGTCGTACCATGTCGTCCAATACGTTCAGCGGCATTTGGATCGTTGAAAGTGAATGAGCGTTAAGAGCTCGTGGTAGGTATCACGACAGATGGCACGACCTAAATTGAATCGTTAAACTGACGTCATGGTACGAATTAGAAGAACACTTCAGTTTAGGTCCTAAAGTGGATCGCGTTAAGAGCTCGTGGTAGGTATCCTGATGTCAGTAGGTGATACGAAGTGGGAAACTCCCGTAACTTCGACTGAAACTACGGATTTCGAGGCGAGAGAGTAAACCCCTTGGCCCAAAACTGCACTGTAGGAAAATGTCACCAAAATGTTGTTATCAATACTCACATTACACACATACATAGTGAATGTCGAGGCAATTCAGCTGCTAGACAACACGGACATAGTGCGTAGGCTAAAGAGAACTAAACCATTTGAGTTAGTGTAGTATTTATATAGTCAATGAATAATAGTGCGGTGCTAATGGTGCTATATATACATGTAGCACATGAACTAAGTGTTTTATCAATTTATCAGACCCTAAGAAAGTGCTACGAAACTGCGTAAAAGTGCAAACTGACACAAAGTATTCCTAGTTATAACAATACATTCAGTTAGACTTAAATTGCTTACTAGTCTATTAGGCTAGATTATATAATTAGTAACTAAGATGTTTAGTTCCTATTAAAGAAGAAAAAAATACTCACATTACACAGAAAGGATTACTTAGAAAACACATTACAAACTGCACTTTTGAACAGTCAAAGATCACAAGTTAAACTTAGCTTCCGTCCCTGCGTCCTGCAGATAACTCTTTGCCAGGCAAACGTTTAAATCATAGTATAATTAGTGTGTCCACAGGTGCTGTGCTCAGCTGTGAGCTCCTAATCGCACCATTACGCGCACCATAACGAGAGCACCTAATGATCCTGATGCGGAACACTGCTTGTGACCAGCGGGGTCATTGTGTAACACACTAACAGTAGAAAGCTTTCATTTTGACAGTTCAACAACATTCATTGCGTTATTTACGTTGTTGAGCAGACAAATTTTTGGTAACATATGAAGCAATGGATTAGATATCCTTGAATAACTAGCTGCTGCCCGCGTGTATATCGGAAAGGACATTGCTACCGGGACAAAAAGCCGATGTTACTACTTATAACATCAGCTATCTGCCAGTGAAAGTCTCCTCAAGATCGGTCCAGCCGTTTCGGATATTAGCCGGAACAAACAGACAGACACACAATAATTTGAAACAATGTTTTTTGTGATAATTACCGTATATAGTTTCATAATTATGCATTTAGTAACAAGCTGTTATTTTGACATTGCAAAAAGACAATATTAAAATAATTTATTTGCATACATAAATAAGGTAAAGAAACTTTAATGTCGGAGTGCAAATTTT
This sequence comes from Gortyna flavago, assembly GCA_963669345.1. Lineage (NCBI taxonomy): Eukaryota > Metazoa > Arthropoda > Insecta > Lepidoptera > Noctuidae > Gortyna > Gortyna flavago. Next base: position 13,315,111 of record OY770147.1, read on the forward strand.
ACATACCTATTTCATTATTATTTTATTAACTTGAATAATGCATGGGATTAGTAAATTATATATTCAATCAAGTTTGTTCACAATTAATTCATAAATTACATTCTAGAAGCTTCCTTTAAAAAAAACATTCGAGGCGCACCTTTTTGACATTAGCTATGTGACGTCTATCGAGTGGGTTTCGCACCAAAAAGTGTACAACATTACGAAACTTTTGTCTTCGCCCCGAACCCTAGGTATTTTATTATACATATTATTGAGTGTGTGTCTTAAAAAAACGCTTAAATTAAAAAAAATGTAGTATTTTTATTACACTGTGAAATATTATACAATTTCATGCACATAATGATATCTGTTGTTGGATATGAGCAATGATTTCAAGTAATATATATGTCAATGTATTTGAGTGTGAGATTCGCGTCTTGGGTTGATATACATAATCAGCCTATAATGTTCCCACTGCTGGGACACAAGCCTCCTCTCGGTGAGAGGGAGTGGGCGTAATCCACCACGCGGGCCCAGTGCGGAATGGTAGCTGTCACATGTCTTCGAATTTTTTGTTCTAGGCATGCCGGTTTCTAATACTGGTATTCACCTGCATCCGGTTAGACTGAAAGCCGACCCCAACATAGTTGGGAAAAGGCAGGCAGATGATGAGGACATGCCGGTTTCCTCACGATGTTTTCCTTCACCGTTATAAGAGCAGTGATGATGAAGTAATATATACAAAGTGAAAAGCACCTGTCTGGGTTCGAACCTACGACTACGACCAACAACTCGTGAAATAGGTATGTTAAAGCTTGCTAGTATTATAAAATCGAAGGGCATAGTAGCTTGTCGCTTTCTGAAAAATTATCTTATGTTTAAAAACAATATCTACATGATTACAAGATGTAGATGCACGGTAAGGTAAGTATTTTATATTTTCTAAAGAAAAAGGCGACAGACACTTCAATGTTATTTATTTGTATAGCAGACAGACAAATAGACAAAAAAATATGTGTGCGGGTTGATTCTTTCATATGCTAGTAAAAAGCTGTTATTTTGACATTACAAACAGACACTTCAATTTGATTTTATTGATATAGATAAGAGAATAATATTTATGTAATAGGTATATTTTTAAGAAAATGCTTTCTTGCAACTTGGTCTCGTGATTATTTGGTATTTTTAAGTAACAGTTGATGTCATTTTTTTGTTAACTTATGTTTTAGTGTAATACTAACATAGTTTTAAGACTAACAATTATAATGGGTTTAAGTTGTGTATGTATCTACAAAAAAATATGGATTTTATGATCTGAAAAATAAATGAATTGAATTGAACAACAGTCGAAAATAAGATTTCAAACAATAATTCGTAATAATTGTACCAACCTACACCAATCAGTGTATATTAAAAAAATAAAGTCCATGCAGGCGAGCTTAGTTCAAAGTAGAGTTTTTTTCCAAGAAACCTTTTCGAAATGGACGTCACAATAGGTAAAGGGTTTATTTACCTTTATCTTCTTTTTGACATATTCCATTAATACCATCACATACACCATTCAACGTAGTACCAGGCACCCCGTCGTCATCTTTTTCATCTCCAGACACAATCACTTCGTCTTTCGGAAACTTGACTTGAATATCATTTTCATCCTCTTCTTCTTCAAAATCTGGCTTTTTCACTCCGGGAACTTTCCTTTTCACTGTTTCTTCGGCATTCGCGACTTCTATATCATTATCGTCCATGAATTCACAGATCCAATCATCATAGCTTGGCGCACTTGGATAAACGAAGTTAGATGTTATCGTCAATATGTTAAGTGAACATATTATAAAACAAAACAGATGGAGTTTCATGATTGTTTCACTAAAGATTGTGACCGCGAATGAATGAAATTCTGATCCCGTGGTCACGAGCTATTCGCTCAAGCGAAGCGTCTTGCGAAGGCGACTGCGGGGGAAACAAATGAAAGAAGTTGTTTGGAGTATGCCAAGAGTCATCGCGACGTGACTCGTGGAGCGTCAGAAACAGGTGATGTGACTTTTAAAGTGTAGATATTGTTTTACAAAAAACTTAGATGCAATTCTAAATCGGGCATCGAGATCACTTTAAATGCAGACTAAGTCCCGTATTTTATAAAACAGCGTGGCAGACATCGAAGCGCAACTTATCACCATCGTTCAGTGACACACATGATTCTGAACCCAAATGTTTCATCGGTTGCGATACGATGCGCAGTGGTGGTTCGGGGAACAAGAAATTTCATGCGGACGAAGTCACGGGTACATTACTTTTCAACACACTTGCTCGTAAAGTGGCTATTAATGAACCGCTTTTAGGTCCATGATGTAGTGTATTAAAAACGCGTGCTTTTTATTTTATGTTACCGCACTGTACGCAAAAGCAGCGCATTGACGTGGAGTTGCGGACACCAGCCTGCATTACCTATTATGTTACCGCACTAGTGCGGTAACGCCACAGATAACTGTTTAATAGTTGGAGATTAGCCGAATTAGCTGAATTCTGGGCCGAGTTCATTTAGATTGCTATCGACACGCTAAGAAGAAGAAGTTAGAGATGCGCGCTTTTTTTAATCTCATCAAAGAGACTTCATGCCAAAAGGAATCCGCGGGTCACATTTCACTTATTTTTTAAATAGTCTGAATTGTTCTTGGTCCCAAAATAAACTATAATTTATTTACCTTAAATTGTCCGTGGTCCCTCCCACAACCAAACGAAATAAAATCCCCTGACTTGGTGTTCTATTATTGCGGATTCTCACTGAACTAATGAACCTATATTTCTCTATGCCAATAGTACTTTCTTATTCCATACTAACTAAACTACAATTTGACATAGTACGATAACACTACAATCAGTATTACAGTATTACATTATTTTGTGTTATTTTTTAAATAGGCTGTTTTGCGGTTTTGCCAGTGCCTTTATTTACACCTGCGCGCGCATCGCTAGCGCGCCATTTTCCTCGCAAGTGTGTTGAAAAACGTCGTATGAAACGCGTGTACATTAATCATTGTCATAATGTAGGTACTATTATAATTATCATTGCCATAATATGATCACGCACAGAGATACCTAATAATGTCGCATCTAGTCTCTTCTTTAATCTTTGTTCAAGGTTCAAACTAGTTCAACTTTGGCATTTCTTATGCAAATCTAAAACAATAATGTATATCTACGGAAATCGAAACACTTTTTTGAACGAAAACATGCGATTATATAAATTTTAAGTGGTCAACCTTGGAAATGAGTCTAAAATGATAAACATTATTTTAGATTAAAGGTGTAATATATAGTATTTTGGCTTATTATCATTTTGACGTCTCTAACAATTCTCGGGACCGTGTGGTCCCACAACCTAATTGTGTAACACACTATCAATCGCAATCTGAATCATTTTGAAGGATATCATAAATGTTGGAAAATTTTGTCTGCTCAACAACGTACCTAAACAACGCAATGGATGTTGTTGAACTGTCAAAATGAAAGCCATTATGCTACTGTTAGTATGTTACGCAACTCCCCGGGGACCTCAGTCATCAATCTGTCATAAATAGGTCTAAAATTCGTAGGTTTTTGACAAGTTTTTGATATTGATTGTTGCGAGATTGAGGCTAGGTTTTCGCTTCGTCCCAACTCTCACCGATCCCGATTATACACGATTGAACGTTTTTACAGGTATTGGCCCTCAGGTTCATGACCTCTGATTATTGTACCGATAGTCACAACTAATGCAAAACGAAATTCGGTCTGGCGAGTCTATTAGGGCAATTGAGGCACATGCTAGGAAATAAAAATAATTTTAAAAGGTCGCCGTTGTAGAAATCGATAAGCAGGACTCTATACTCGTAAGTATGTACCGATAGTCGATCTGGCACCGTAGAAGAGACTGCAGTACAGCCCATGTCTCGATCGAATCAAAGCATTTCTCGTAGTCCACAAACGGTAACCGCAGAGAGGGAGGTTATACTCTTCGGTCTTCTGTATAACCTGTCGCAATGTATGTATGTGGTCTACGGTGCTAAAGCCCTTACGGAATCCGGCTTGTTCGGGAAAAAGAAAGAAAAAATATTTATTGCGACTCGTACATACACGAAGATCACAAACCAAACTAAACACGGCAAAAAAAAATAAAAAACCAAGTTATATAAAAAAAAATAGAGTAAATATTTTTCCAAAACCTGCTAACGGCATTTGAAATACTATGGCAGAATAAATCATCTGTGGACCTGCTCCAGTGCGTAAATGAGAAAATCAATTAAACGAGTTTAATATTATTTAGCAAGCGTAATATCGAAAACCTATCGCTAAACAAATTTTATCTTTTTAGTCTGGCGACTTTTTACAGAAATAAATAAATTAAACTTTTTATGCACAGCGTATCTCTGCAACTAATGGGTTTCTGTGTTTAACCGATATTGTCAGACGACAGAACTGAAAAAATTAATCGATTGATATTTTTAACACATACTTGACCAAAATTGCAGATAATCGGTTTTGGCAGCATGACAGCAAATACCCTTGCAGACATGGCCCTGTATTGTTAGACTCACATAAAATCCTAATAAAATGTTTGGACTTTAAAAGAGACCATGAATGATCTCCGAGTTTATTTCGGCCATTGACATGAAAATCATTAGGTTCGGCATTTCTTCTCAGGGATCAGTTAGCTATTAGAAAATGCCAGCGCCATCTAGTTTTAAAATATTGACACGTAGAAGTGTCATAAAAGATATACTTACAGAAAATAACGTTTAATTTCATTTCACGCTTTTTGAAATAAATGAGTCTCTTTTTAATATGGCCTTTTTTCATCGTTGGTGACAGGAACTAAGCTATAGTACCCCGACCAAATGGGTTAGGTTAGAGTAGGAGTGACGGAACGCGAGTCTCACTCAAACAAAAAGTTATACTCTGTGACGCGAGCCGAGAGAGAACTCATCCAATTCGGTTGCAGTAACTTGGCTAGGTATTTATTTATTTATTTAAATTTTATTGTACACCACTACAATATAAAACAAAAAATAAATCGGACTCTTCAAAATATGTAACAACGGGCGGCCTTGCGCGCTTTCTGCGATCTCTTGCAGACAACTTTGGATTGGACACTGATTTGCCTGGACATAAGATGGGGTTGTCGTTGGTGCAATATTATGGTACTTATGGTATTTAGTATTTTTAGGACACCAAAATAGAAAATATTTGAGGATCACAAAGGATTTGCATTTATTATATTAGTGTTTATTCATATTTTTAAATTCTGAAATACATGCAAACAATTACCTTCTTTCTTATATCTAATGCCTATTACTCTCTGCTACCACCACCAACCCACCCACAGTCACCCACGTCAGAACAGAACCCATTACATCTTCCATCGGTGGTGGTAACAGCGCAATCCGCCATTGTATAAATAACGCTAAGAGGCCAGCTGCGCGCAGCCGTGTTGTCGACGCGGCTAAATGCATCTCTTTCGCGCCACTCTCAACGACCACCGGGTTTTAAATAAAGAGCCAGGTGGAGTTCTGATAGGTAACAGATAACAAGTATGATAGATTAGATTAGGAGATGAATATGAGACTTTCTTCGAGTGGAAGCTCAACAAGTTCGGACCAGCAACATCTTACAACGACAAGGGACATCATTCAAATGTCATAGCATTTTCAATCTTAAATAACAGTGGGATTAATTGTAGACTTTCGCTGTGGAAGTAAAAAATGCTCAAGATACCATCTCTTAGAAAACAGTACTTTTTAGGGTTCCGTATTTCAAAAGGAAAAACGGAACCCTTATAAGATCATTTCATTGTCTGTCTGTCCATTGGTCAAGACCCTTTTCCCATCACTTTTCCTGGTCTACTGCGATTGTGGGCCAATCCTTTAAAAGCGTTTACGACGGACGGCATTTCATACAAACTTTCAAGCCCTTGTTTTTAGAAATGAATGAAAAGTTAGTAAAGAACATTTTCGAAATGTCTAATTTAAAAAAAAGATACTTAACTGGAAATCCTGTTTCTATGGAAAATTTAAAATCGGTCTAATTTGGCTGTAACACTATTTTTAGAAAATGGACTTAACTAACTTTTTAGACCTTTGTATCCTGCTTATTCGTACGAAGTTTCATTAAAATCGGTTCATTCATTTTGAAAAAGAGCTTGAAAGTTTCATCAAGCTCATCCCGCCATCTCTTTCTGGGCCTGCCGCGCAGTCGTTTCTTGCCATTGGGAATCCACTGAGTGGTAGCTTTTGCATATTGCTGCTCCGACATGCGACAGATATGGCCAGCCCAGTCCCACTTTAGTTCAGCAGCGTGATAGATTTCATAACAACTGTTGTTAGGGAAAAGACCGGCTGGTGTCGTTCTAAAAGGTGTTGTTGAGATTAGGAGATGAATGGGCAGGGAAAAAAGATTGCGAGGACAGGTGGTTTGTTTCATAGCTATTTGCGATACTGATAATGGATTGCCATTATCTTACTGGGGCTTTCTTAATGTTGGAACACCCACAGCTGGGTACAAGCCACTTGTACGCCTGCAAATTCATATTCATGGAGAATAATCTCGCATAGCGTTTACGGAGACCCTTTATTACTTTGTACTTAATTGCGTCTGATCTGAAACGTCACTATCAGAAAAAAGTCGCTATTTGTAACCGAGTAAGCGTTAAGCGTAGTTCACATGTGACATCTACCAACCCGAACTGGGCCCGCGTGGTGGATTACGGCCCACTCCCTCTCACAGAGAGGAGGCCTGTGTCCCAGCAGTGGGAACATTATAGGTTGATTATGCTTATGCTAAGAGTTGTTCAATGCTTGTTGAAGAAGAGTCTTGCTATACCTTCCAGTGGTGCAATCATACAAATGAGCATTTTAAAAGAGTTGGTACCTACCTGTATGACTTTAAATTTTTTACCATTTATTCGTCAGACTCTACCTTCTTTAGTCATACACATCACTTAAAGTTAACTAATGATTTTTGACGTTTAAAGCAACGTTTATACATACCCTACATTGTGTTGTTGCCAATTTTCCCCACCCACACACCTTATCTTTCGTTTTTTCTGTTTACAATCAACCTGCACCCCTGTACCCTGAGCCCTGAGCCCCGTCCCACAGCATGCCAAGCAATTAAATGTAGATTAGTGTAAACAGTCCCGGCTGCGAGATAAAACTGTCCCCCATGATCGAGAGTGCGCCTATCACAGACATGCGGGCCGCTGGGAGCGTCGGCATAGAAATTGGTGAAGGAATAATTTATTTGTGCGTTTTGTTTCTGGATAAAACTTGGATAAAAATAGCAATAATAACTCTTAGGAAGGATTATGTAAGGATCGTAGCAGGTGGCGTACTGTAGTTTCTGTCTTGGGAAGAAGGCTTGAGTTTATGTATGTACCTATGTATTTCTTATTTCAGTTTTTTGTTGTAAAAAGCGCTGTATTGTGCTTTGGTTATTTAGGTTTTGTTTGCATGTTTATTGTTTCCCAAAAAAAAACACAATATACAGTAATCAGCACCCTAATATCTGAATCATCTTGAAGGATATTGCTAATACATTGCTTCATGTTCGAAAATATAGTCTGCTCGACAACATAAATAACGCTATGAAATATTGTTAAGGCATTGACTGCCAACTCGGTCACCGGTGACCGCGAACAATAGATTTTCTATTGTTCTGTCGCCTGGCAGCCAACGTGTTAAACTGTCAAAATTAAAGCTATTGCAACTGATAGTGTGTAACGCAATTACTTCGCTGTTTTTGCCAAACTGCAAAACAGTTTGTCGGCAAAGGTATATTTTAAGTTTGTAAAATTGTAAAAAAAAGTATAAATGAGAAAAAAAAAATTTGGCCGATCTGCAGAACATAATGTACCTATCAATCACCTCATTCACCTCACAGACCACTATGATGTTTATCCTTTAATTACTTTTGTTACCAAATTGGATATTAGGGAGCTATAAATAACATGTTAATGTCAGATGTTTATAAGCGTGCAAGATTAGCACAAACCTTCACCGGGAACTTCAATCCTTTGATCCGTCATTTGAACTTATTTTGAGTTGAGACAGCGATAATAATTAAATTGACTTACTTACCTACCATTTAGGTCCCGGAATTATTTCGAAATTTATAAAAAAAAAATAATACCTTCTCAAAAACCGTACCTAATTTGCCATCGCTACCGTCTACGTCCCGCATACGGGCTCGATTTGAGTCCGTTTGCACTGGCGGGCTCGGCGCGAGCGTGATAAATTGTCACCAGCGCGGCTGTGAGGGACTGAGGACCAGCCTGTGGGCCCAGCAGATAAACGATGACTTGTAGTCTTATGACCTTTGGTGTTTAGCATCATTGCCTTCCAGAGCGCTGTCTCAAAACTAAATTCTGTATAGTTGGCTTGCTCACCGTGAGCGTAATAAATTTTCACCACATCGCCGTAAGTAATGATGATGTAAATTGTCACTAGCAGATAAGTAGTGATGACTCTTATGACCCTTGGTGTTCAGCAGCCTCCTGCTTTACAGAATGCTAGTACGCTACTTTACTTGCCGTGTTCAGTAAGAGCGTGATACATTGTCACCAGCGCGGCTGTGAGGATCAGCAGATAAGAGATGATGACTTATAAGCGTATTTTTTTTCCCCCTTAGGTATAAAGTATCACACTTGGTGATACTTTATTCACATTACAGTCTAGCCTATTAGGTAATAAGTAATTTAAATATAACTTAAACTGCTAAGTAACTATAACATTAAGAAATCGTCCAATAACTTCATTCTTATACACGTGAATCAAGTGTCTTGAACACTTGATTCACGTGTTCTTAATAAGATTTTTGTAAGTTCACTTACACTGCACTAAAGTAACTTAAAAGGTTTTAAGTACCCTTTTTAGCTATATACCTACCCTTACCCCTTGTAAGGATTTAGTCCAGTCTGATCCCCTGACCCCCCCCCCCCTCCACCCCCCCTCCTACCCCCCCCTCCTCGATACCCTGCTAGTTCTTCTTCTGTTTTGAAATCTTTCTTAAGCATCTTGAAAATATGAAATGATCTCAATTAGAACTCTTGTCGACATCCTTTTGGTATTATGTTAGTGCAGCCTTCTTTGAGAGGCCCCACAGTTTGTGTGAATTACAAGCATTTTGCATAAATGCGGGTAATATAAGTAAAAGGGATGTATCAATCCTCGTTTTGATAAGTAATTAATCAAATCTGCAACGACATGATCGGGAAGAAAACCAAAGTTGTCGACAAAGCTAACAGAATAAGCAAGCTGAAGGCAATGGGCCGCCGGCCATATAAGCCGTAGAACCAATGATCGTAGGGGTAGACGTGTTCTTGAGTGGATACCGCGAATCGGCAAACGTAAGATAGGACCATAGATATAAGAAATATTTCTATGGGTAGGACCCTCAGGCTACGTGGGGCGACGACCTTCGACGGGTAACTAGAATGAGAGTTGCCGAAAATCGAGTCTGATGGTGATGATGAGTATTTGTTATTTGGAGATTTCATAATACAACTCAATGGAGTATTATCAAGTGTGCTACATAGCTATACATGTGGGTATACCCGCAGCTCTGATAACCGACTTGTCTAATATGTAATACGTCACACATTCTATATTACTTACGATTTACTTTATTTCTAATTAAACAATCGAAATGGGGGTTTTCTGTAAGGTGCCTAACACTTCGGGCATTACAATCGCGATGTTGTGTTATGTCATGTCAGAACATGAATGGTTCAAATAAATCGTGGTGAAAGAATTAGCCACTCGTCATGTTTGTCCCTTCTAAAAATCTACAGTGTCTTTTAGAAGGGGTGCAATTATTCCTAATATTATTATTTGGTATTCCTATTATAATATGAACGTTCAATCACAAGATTGTCTATATGGACTGATTATAATCATGTCAATAATACGAGTAGGTAATACGAATCATAACTTTCGGCTTGCGCCTATCATTATCTGCCTAGCCTTTTCCCAACAATGTGGGGTTGGCTTGCAGTCTCATCGGGTGCAGTTGAATAATATAATTTTACATGGAGCCACGAACTAAACGAACCAATTCCAACTTTGCGTTCAAAAAACGGAATATAGTGTTTATCAAACAAAAACAGCTGACTACGTTTAAAAGTAATTACCTATAGTACATTCGTGTCGACTCCGTCACTAACAAGCATGCGGGGTATTGACACACTCCATTGCGTTATACCACTGCAAACAAAAGTCGTTCCGAAACGACCTTCCATTCAATATCGACCAATAGGAACCGCTCGCCCCCCGCGAGCGCCCCCCCCAGTCCCCAGTCGCCAGTCACCCTAGTTAGTTACTGCGCAGACCGCGCACAGCCCGGACGCCATGAAGAGAGAAAGAGTATCTGGACGTCTGTCGGAATCACAAGTGTTCCAATTAGTTAAAATATACAAAGAATATGACTGTTTATGGGATGTTTCGCACGCGAATTATAAGAACAGAGAAGTAAGGGACCATGCGTATAAGGAGATTTTAGAGAGACTTAAAATTCCTGGCTTGAAAGTTGCACACATTCCGCAGAAAATTAAGAATCTAAGGTCGTCGTATTATACGGAGTTGAGGAAGATGGAAAACAGTACTAAAGAAGGCGGGAAGCCGTATAAACCTAAGGTAGCGTGGTTCTCGATCGCTGATGAAATGTTAAGGACGAAGAACCAACTTGTGTGGAGCCAGAATGTTGAATCAACCGAAACTGTGAGTCGAACTAATACTTTGATTTTTGTTATATAATTATAATATCTTTGTGAATGTAATACGGCGTTGCTTTTAAAGGGAAGATGGAAGCTCTGTACTTGATGGTCTGACGTTTTTTGGGTAGGATACAGCCTTTGTCATGTATTTTTGAAAACCTCAAAGCCAGAAAAACCATAGGTGCTGAGAAAAAATCGCCAACGTATCCTTCGGAATTAGTAGGATAGTGGAAGTATTAAGGGTGGGGAAGATCACGTTGGGGGTCTAAATTTGTTTCCCCCTTCGAACCTAACCTGTCCGGGTCGGGGTGCCCCAAGTCCTGAGCTCGCTTCGTTCGCTCTTGCGAAGTTCTCATTGCTTTTTTACTAAATCGAGATATGTCGGGACTTTGCGCTCCCCGGCTTCGTCACAAACCAGTAAAGTCAGTGTCAAGTTACTCTCAATCAAAAACTCATTTTTATAATTCAACAATATTCATTGCGTTTTACGTTGTCGAGCATTTTGTTCAAACATATGATGTAATGTATTATTCCCTTTTAAAGGAGGAATGAGGGATAAGGGTTGTAAACAAGTGAGATACGCAATTGAGGTGCAATTAACGGATTTATTCCGTTGCCGTTAAAATGCCGCTCTCTACGCCATATGTTATATTATATTATATATATTGTACATATGCTAGTTGCGCGGTAATCTCTGCTTGCGAGATGCAGGATTTTGCGTGACGTCAGTATTATGCGTAGTTCGCATGTGGCGGTTTAGATACTGCTACAATATGATCATCTATTTAGCTTATGTAGGTAATAATAACTCAATGAAATAGTAAACTCTTGAATAATTATTTATGTTTCCATTTTAGGAGTCTGAAGAATCAAGCGACGCAAAAACAAAAAAGGACGATACAGAACAAATAACAACTATTTTAGATAAAAGAACCAAAAACATAACAGTTCCACTGAGTACCTCTACCTCTACGCAAAGCAGTGAACCAGGGAATAAGAAGGAGAACTATGAAGAAGACGAATTTGACGTTTATGGAAAATATATAGCGATGAGTCTACGATCTATGCCAGAAGAAATGTCAATTATTGCGAGAATGGAACTGCAAAAAACAATGGCTAATATGCAATTAAGGGCGTTAAGGCAAGAGGAACGGGCTAAAAACACAGAACAATGTCGTCCTTCCACCTTTAAGATGGAAGAGAGTCTTTTGGAAGACCCGCCAGGTGATACAGTGGAGATGGAGGACGATTGTTACTCGTCAACTGTCAAAATAGAAGAAGAAGAAGAATGACGTGTGATATAATTGCAGATCGCTTTAGCCAATCTATTCTTTTAAAATCTCACCGTAAAACTTAGGTGAAGTCAGCTTGAAGTGAGCTGTCAATAATGTCAATCATCAACTGGAATGACAGATCACTTCACCTCAGTTTTCACTGTAAGATTTTTACAGAATAAATAGCACTACTGATTTGTTTAAGGTTCGCCTGGACTGGTTATTATTTATTCGGACGCGCAAGTCAATGAAACAGTAGATCAGAAGTGATGAAAATTAAAATCTTGGATGTTTTTGACGTTTACTAAAAGAGCAATCATTATATTAAAGTGTTTAATAATATTTTAAATTATTCTTGTTATTATTAGAGGTTCGATAAATAAGCATAAGTAACATAATGCGACTTTTAAAATTCTTAATCTCTTCTTCTTTAAATAAATTGTTTTAGGTGCTGTAACATCTTATTTTGCTTACTGAAAGTAAAGTAAAGTAAAGTAAATAATGAAATGATTTGTACGCAGATTGTGCTTTAAGCTACCAATTTGTTTTTTTTATGGATAAGTACTTCTTTTATCTGTTCTGTGGTATTATCTATTATTTTACTACCCACTTTATTTCCTGTGACTATATTTTCATTCATTCATCAATATGGTCAATCAATATTGTTATCAATATTGATGAATGAATGAAAAAATAACGACTCAATTAGCAACGGGCTGGAGCGATTGTTTTCCAGACCTGCAGGTCGGGACTTTGATTCCCAACAAAAAAAAAACAATCATGGTATATTACCATGATTGTTTTTTTTTTGTAGCTAATATTATTATATATAATATATAGGTTTATCCTAGTACAGGCATCTTACATTATTATGTTAAATGCCTGTACTAGGATAAACCTGTATCACAGGCGGCACGAGCATACTATATGGTAATTGAAGGAGAATAAAATTCATAACAATATTTAACAAAAGAATTTTTGAAATAATGACAAAATTTTATTAATTCCTTATTTTATACCCATACTATTTACCTTAAAGATCAAAATAACAAAAAGTCTTACTACTTATAATACTTAATTATTTAGTCAGCGTAAAATAGTTTCTTGCACTTTACATTAAGTGGGTTAAAGTCAATGTTGCACAAAAATTAAATCACTGCACTAATAATTTGCGCCTGTAAACAGAAGCGTGAAGACAAAGTCAAATAATTTCTTTCAAATAAGCACATAATAGGCACATTTGAGCTTCGAAAAAAAAAATTGAATTGATTCTAGTCGCCTCCCCAAAAGGTAGTTTTATATGGAGAAGGATGGGCAAGAAACTCCACCGTTACCTACTATTTTAAAAAGTGGGAAAAGTGACTAAGCTGGCATTTACATTTCCTGTAATTAATAAAGCTCAAATTGTAGTCGCAATCTCATCTCAGCGACAATAAAATAATGTCAAAAACTTGTCTTAAACGTTGGTTAACTAATGTGTTTTTAGCAGATTAAGGTCTGAGTTCACCAACATTCTAACCATCGGTTAGGTATTTAAACAGTTGATTTCCTTAGGAAATTTGACATAAATCAACTGTTTAAATACCTAACCGATGGTTTGAATGTTGGTGAACTCAGGCCTAAGACATAATGTCAATATAATTGAAGAAAAAGTAAGCCTACGTCAATCCCTGCCTACCCTTCAAACGGCACAGTCGTGAAGCACCTCAGGTGTAACAGTCAGTATTGTCATTGAATTAGTGAGTACATACGGGGCCCACATCTCGTCGCCAGGCGCCATAAACTTGCTGCGAGGATATGAGGGTGCTGTGCCCCGGTGCGGTTGTGCTATTGTATCTTTAACCTTATTGCGAGTGGTGAGATGAGCAGAGTTTGAAGGGGTCCTTGAAAACATTATTTTTAAATTTTGCATTTATTGTGAATTTAATCATTCCAATACTCGTGTAAGTGGCATTGGAGAAGTCTATTTAGATCTAGCGTTACTGGCTTGAAATACTGGATCAATGTAAATCAGTCCTTAGTGGCTGCTCTATTCTGGCTGAACTAGTGTCAAAAGTTTACTTGGCCCTAGGTCAATCTGTAATACAGTACTGTATCACTTCATGGGGTGGAGCACCAAAAACTTACTTACTGCCTCTTGAAAGAGCACAGAGAGCAATTTTAAAAGTAGCAAACTCCCATCCCTTTCTCTATCCTACAGATCTGCTATACAAATCCTGTAACGTGCTGACTGTTCGCCAGCTTTTCATAACGCACTTGGTATTAAAACAGCACACCATGCTCTCCTATAACATTGAAAGTACTAATAAGAGACGGAATGATATTGTATGTGAGTCAAATGCACCCTCTAAATATGTCTTTGTAAACAGATTCTATACTTTTTTAGGCCCATTTCTGTACAATAAATTAAATAGGAAATTATGTATCTATAAATTAAATAATTACAACTGTAAAAAGAGTATTCTGCAATTTTTACTTAGCATATCATACAGTGAGACAGAGGATTTACTCGTTGTCTGTAAATAAAACATATTAGTCTTTTAAGTTAATATTAGTTTTTAATTAGTCTTATCAGTTTTTATTTTTATATTTTAAAATTGTTAGCATTTTTCTAGCCTGAAACACAGGTTCTACCTAGTTCAGGCAAATGAGTGACTGTGTCCACTATAATTTTTAATACGGTATATGTTACTGTAAACTGCACCATTTTTATAAATAAACGATATATTATTATTATTATTCAAATTCAGCGCTGTGTACGGGATGCTGGACTATTTTGAAGTGTTTACGTGGTTCATAGATGAGAGGGAGAGAGCGCAGTAGTGGCCCAGTGGTAACGGCCGCGCTTACGAGTTGTAGGCCGTAGGTTCGAACCCCAGCAGGCACTTTACTTTTGTTATTTCATCACCACTGCTCTCAAATTGGCGAAGGAAAACGTGAGGAAACCGGCATGTCCTAGAACGAAAAATAATTCGAACACATGTGACACCTATCAACCCGCACTAGGACCGCGTGGTGGATTATGACCCATTCCCTCTCACAGAGAGGATGCCTCTGTCCCAGCAGTGGGAACATTAAACGCTAATCATCCTAGGTACTTAATTTTGGAAATATGTGTCATTCTAAAAGCTTTAAAAAACTTGTTCGAATCAACAGCATCACTTTGGTTGGGGTTGTTAATTTTATCATTTGTATGGCCGAGAGAGTACCTACCTCTCAGTCATGTTAATAATATTTACCATAAATGTTCAAAATTCATATTTAAAAATACCTACCTTGTTAATTCCATGAACATCGATCAAGAAATATCTAAACATGAACACAAACATGTTTGCCAATATTGAGGGTAGGTAATCCGCTGAGTGGGCGCGGTGGTGGGGTACAATTAATCGCTGACAGACATTAATCATGCGGCGCACCTGACGGACGGACGTGTCGGTGGAGATGAGAAAAATTGCATTCGGACCGAATTAGGTCATTGTTAGATTGTTGCGCATTGTTAAGGCATCCACGTAACATCAAACTGCTTTCACAAATCTGTTTTCCATTTCCAATCGGGTTTTTACTCATTTGTCAATTCAATAATAGGCACCACCATTGAGAGAATCTTGTTAGCCAGTTGACGTTTACACAAAAAAAAGAACCTCTTATTTTGTTTCCATTTTCAAAAATACTCCCCATTTAATTCCCAGTTACAAAACTCCCAAAACAAAAAAAAAAAAACAAACATGTCAACGACACTTTAACCACAACAAACCAATTCGAAATTTGAAAATCAAAACACCTGAGTTTGTTATCTAGCTTCCGCTTAGCTGATTGGTTTGGTTTTAATCAAACTTTTGCGCGCGCTCGGCTGCCGCTGACAGCTCGATTATGGCGGGTTTGTGCTTAACATACTCGATTATGAGTAAAAACTGTGTCGGTCGTGTCACTGGCATGCTTTCTTTGTTCTCTGTGGTTGATTTTTTTTTTTTTTTTTGTGGGTTAAATGTGGCTGTGTTTCTTTGTAGCGTCTTTATTTTGATTTTTTGTTAGGTATTGTTGTATTTTTTTTTTTACTAGCGACCCGCCCTTTCGCACTGTTTTTACGACTTGATAAAACATCAAGATTTCTTTGTTACTTATAATAAATCTATGTTTAATATTTAATTAATTATACACATAATATTTAAACCTTCCGAAACAAATTCTCTAAATGATGGTAAAAACGCGCATAAAATCTGTTGCGTAGTTTAGGAGGACAAAGCGGTCACACAGACACACTAAAACGACTTTAATTTTCGAGAGGGTATAATAATTATTTATGGATTATGTTATGTAGAATTACCACCAACCTTTGTCCTAATATACATATATATAACTAGGTACAATACGCGCCACGAAAGATGAGACTTGACTTTCATCTTAAACTTTATTAGTTGGCAGATATTTGAAATTTTCACAGAATGTGTACTACTATACTATTTCCGCTAATAACAATAAATAATAAAAGTAAAATAAAGTTAATAATTAAAGGGGGTTTCATTGCAAGAAAGGTGTTTAAAAAAAAATTACAAGTGTTAAATTTGGTCGGTGGTACGGAACCCTTCGTGTGCGAGTCTGACTCGCACTCAGCCGGGTTTTTTAAAATAGCATCTACTAAGTTTGCAGCAATGTTTGCAGATGATTTCAAGCTTCTTTGTGAAAGTTTACTTTGACATTCAAATTATGGTCGAGGGTAAAGCGCGCTCTAAGATACGCAAAGAGATAATTAGGTAGGTTATAGTCTTTACAGCTTCAAACCCTGCATATTTGTCAAGAACCATAGCGGCATATTTTTCGAGCCAGTTAACAATAACTACAAAGGTTTCTCAAAGAGTTTAATAAAGATGTAAGTAATCACGAAAGCTCAGGCATCGGTATTTGAAAAAAAAAAAAAATGGCTGACTTATTTCCTTTATTGGCTTTCTATGCGTTAGAGGGGCTCGTGGCTAAATAATAACAGCCGCACGGGTCAATCGAAGGATTGCCGAGAGGCTGGTCCATAGATGAGTGACTATATCCATTACGTATCGAGCTCTACCGCCCTCCGCGCGCGCACCTAGGAAAGCACATTTTAAACTATTGGTCCCAGCTGTCATTTGTTGATCTTTGACAGTCGTTACGGTAGTCAGAAACCCGAAAGTCTTACAACCAGTCTTACAAGGGGTATCGTATTATCCAGTAACTGGAGGTCAGATAGGCAGTCGCTCCATGTAAAATGCTGGTATTCAGCTGCATCCAGATTCCAGTTAGACTGTTGTCAGTAGGGGTAGGCCCATAGAAATGTAAAAATAAAATATTTATGGGTCGGCCCCAAAAAAGTTGGGAAAAGCCTATGCGTTAATGAAAGATGGTTTAACACTCCATAAATAAAAAATAAAATATTACCATAGAAGTAGTACATTTCCAGTGCCTGCTTTTACAAAATTATCATTTTTATTAAGCGTAGTTAATTATCATAACATATCTGGTGGATGTTGATTTGAAAATGGAAGAATAACAGACAGCTGACAATTTTCCCGCGCTCCGGAGCCGTTGCTATGGCAACGTTAAACAGTTCGTTATTTGTTGGGGTTACTTTTTGTGATAATCTAACACGGCAAATTGGTGTTTCCATTTGACAATCAATTAATTTCCCTGACTGCACCTACTTATAAGTAACAAAAACAAAACCCATAGACAAAACCACACTTTTTCTCAAACAAAACAGTATGGCAAAGACAACCTTTCATACAGCCATTCCCACTTTTAACAAGGAGGTATAGTACGAAACAGGTACGATGTATAAGCTATAATCCTTGCTTAGGCCGCTCCAAGTGTTGAGCCGATGGTCTGCCAGTGACAGCTCGATTACGCCCCCCGCCCTCACCCTGTGCCGCCACCCGCAACCGCACCACTCCGCAACTTCAGGCTGAATGTTTGCATTCTGTGTTTTGGGTTGAAAAAAAAACTAAAATATGGGGTGGAATAGGTCATGCTGGGTAGTAAAGGGTGTGTGGTTTTGGGATAATAGGTACAATCAATGATAAATCGTGTTTTGATCTTTCACCTATACCTACTAATATTAAGTATACCTATAGAAAAAGAAGAATTTGATAGAAGTAAATTTTTTGAGTTGGTATACAAGGGGGCAAGGGGGATAATCTTTGAAATTTTCGGAATCAGATCAGTAGTCTGATTCCAAAAACTCGTTCACTAATGGAAGCTACAGTATCGCCGAGTCATAGGATATATTTTATGTTAGAACAAGAAATTTTACGCGAAAGAAGTCTCGGACAGAAGCTAGTGATGGCCTTATTAAAAAACAAGGTTTATCTTTAGACCCACGTTCAAACCATCGAGCCATTTTTAATCCTATAGGAGTTAAAGTTCCTAATACAAAAACTGAGGTTAAGCCCTATTCTAAGTTGTAATTTTTTTACGTTTGTCGTAATAAAGTTCAAAATACTGTAACTGGCTCGAAGGTCTAAAGTTAGAACTCGTTTTGTAATTAGACGGTTTGGCTTTAGTTTCGTAACTAATTAAAAAAAAAAACCTTTTTCTTACGAAAATTCTCTAAAACTATTTTGTTAGCAGATGGCAAATAATATCTAGTATATACTCTTTCCATCATTTCCCAAGGGTACTATTCGAGGCGATTAAATAACACTGTGAACAGAACTTTCATCACAGAGCCAATAATGATTACACTTTGATAATACAGCAGTAAATTAAGAATAAGAATTAGAATAATTTTATTCATAAGTTTACTTAAAAATTATAAATTACATAGAAGTTAAATCATTACAAAGTTACTTATTAATATTATGAAAAAAATATTAAAGTATGTTTAAAATAAATCAAGTGTATAACTGGATGCTGCATCCTGTGAACCGCAGCCTAATTGCGTAACGCACAATCAATCTCAATCTAAATCATTTTGAAGGATATAGCTTATCCATTGCTTCTTAAGTTTAAAAAATACGTCTGCTCACAAACGTAATTACGCAATGTATGTTGTTGAACTGTCAAAGTGAAAGCCATTCCCTGTTCGTGTGTTACTCAATTATTTCGCCGGTTATTATAGCGTTCCTAGAATTAACAGCAGAAGCAATTGAGAACTATTATTAGTATACTGTTGAAAAAGAGTTTCTGGAAGGACTTTGGGGTGACCTTTGTCAATAGTGGGACATTACAGGCTAAGCTAAAAAAGAAAGTAGGTACACTGTGATCTAAGTCTGTTTTCTTTCGGATACCCAACTGATTTTTAAACAGATATTTCAAGTGACTGTACACTAACTGCGGTCAAAGAAACCACAAAAAAAAAACATAAATTTAATTTCTTATTTGATATCGATAACCATCGCGTCTGCGGAGTTTCGCTAGCTAATTTAATTTGATGTGTGTATATCAGCAATACTCTTAATTAAAAGTCTTGTGGTGGACTGCTAAAGACTGGCTTCATTTCTAACCACTATCTCTGATGAGTGATGACACAAATCAACCACAGAAACGACTGTTCTGACTGTTCTGAAAATTCAACATAGCATCTCCCGGATGATTAAAAACCATGCAAAACTGCCAAGAACCCTCATCATTTGCAATTCCAACCATCAAAAACAATGGCGACACCTGAATCTTCGACTGTAGTTAATCAAACGTGTTGTAGGGGGCGCAAATTAGGCGGCACGAGGGGGCGAGGGGGGCGAGACGTCAGCTGTCGCCGTCAGCGGCACCCGGTACCGCACTCTTAAACTTTTACATACACCCGCGATGTTGAGCTTCATATCTTGGGATGTTCAATGATGTTGAAGAAATTGTTGAGTTTGCAGCTAAAAATATTGTAATGTGGCTTTAACTGTAGGTCTCAGACCAAATAAAAAACCAACACAGAGGACTGTCAACAGTAAAGTAAAGCCGGTTTCGTAAACATGTGTGCACTTAGTGAGGTGTAGTTTGATTGTAAATGTGTGCGTGTGAGCGTGTATGCACAGAGCGGAGGTGTAGTTTTGGCATGATTCACTGTATCGTTCTCAGCGCTCTGTCTTGGTTTTGTATTTGGTCTGAGCAGTTATAGGTATACAGGGTTTTGCGATAATCCTCTGACTATTGCGTAAGGGGAACTAATGACGTCAGGGAAATTAACTATTTACCAAACTGACTACCAACTTCATCATCATCTGCCTGCCTTTTCCCAAATATGTTGGGGTCGGCTTCCAGTCTAACCGGATGCAGCTGAATACTAGTATTTTACATGAGGCGACTGCCTATCTGAACTCTACAAACCAGTTACTGTGTAATATGTTACCCCTTGGTAAGACTGGTTGTCAGACTTTCGGGCTTCTAACGACCCGTAAGGTCCATGAATGACAGCCGTGACCAACGGCTTAACGTGCTTTCCTAAGCACGGATGGTTCTTGGTATGTAAAAATGGTCACCCATCCACGGAGCATCCGCGGCAAGCGTAGCTTAACCTGATCGATCAACCCGTGCGGCTTGTATTACTTAGCCACGAGCCCGTCCTTAGCCCTTATTTTTATAATTTTTCTTTCGATATTACTTACACAAATGCAGAAATTCCCATAATTATGTGAATACCAAACAAGGTCACAAAATCACCTCAACCGAGCTCTACGTAAAAAGTGCCATTGCATTGACTATTTATATAAACACTAGTTTCACCCGCATAATTTTCGATCCCGTGGGAATATCGGGATAAAAAGTAGCCTATATGTTAATACAGGGTGTCAGCTACCTCCATACTAAATTTTATCAAAATCAGTCCAGCCGTTTGAGCGTGAAGAAGTAACAAACATATAAACACACACACATAAACTTTCACCTTTATAATATTACTGTGATTTTTCAAAAAAAAGAAACTCTTTTATACGCGAGACTTTATAAGTCAATCGCACGCTTCAGTCCATTACAACTGAACAGTCGCAGTCTACTCCTTGTGCTATAACTTTAACTTATTTTAATAACCGACACAGCTGTTACGGCCGGGCCAGCCTTCCCCTTTGCATGGAGCCATTAATCATTGTTTACTTTGTCTTACGAATTATTGATAATGATAACTGATAAAAAATATTCTTGACTCAGGGTCAAATTAAATTAGCTAACGAACTCCGCAGACCTCATGGATATCGATATCTTAAAATTAAATTAGCTAGCGAAACTCCGCAGACCTCATGGATATCGAAATCTTAACATGAAAAAACAAAAAGAAATTAATTAGTTTTTTTTGTGAGGGTCATCGACTCATACTTCAAATTACAGCGCTAAAACCGGTCGTCGAGCCCCCCCCCCAAAAAAAACCATCAAATATTTAATTTTAATTTTATTTAATCGTATTCAGATGTCGATACCTATCACGTCTGCAGAGTTTCGCTAGCTAATTTAATTAGACCCTGTATATTTGTTTATATAATACGTTCAGTTTAATATTAATTGTCGTTACACAAAAAATAACTACTGAAAAAGTCGTTCTGCACTCTAATTGCGTAGCACACTATCAATCACAAACAATCTGAATCATTTTGGAGGATATTGCTAATTCATTGCTTGATATGTTCGAAAAATTTGTCTGCTCAACAACGTAAATAACGCAATGAATGTTGTGTGTTACGCAGTTACCCCGCAGTTAGTTATATTCACATAATTTTAGATTGTTCTACTTCTTGTTAATTCAACTGTTCTAGAACAAACGGTAGAAACCGTTTTGTTCCTTAATTAAATAACAAAAAAAAACAAGAAAAAAAATTGCTGTTAAACGTAAAATTAGACTTCATCAAGACTCACCGTGCTATTCTGAACACATACTGTAGATATCAATTATTTAAATTCGTTTAACTCACACTATTAATATATCCATAATTATTTTTTTAGTATTACATTATCTTAAAACTATGTTAATCCAGGTACACACGAGCGCGCTTTTCTCGCTGCAATATGATTTGATCTTTTGTATGTTTCTTTGTTACGCTCTCACACTAAAACGGCTTAACGGGTTTGGATGAAATTTGGAACATAGATAAACCGTGTAGGACACATGACCTGGATTAGGACATCAGATACTTTTAATCGATCACCCACGGGATCGAGACGTAAGAATACGAGTGAAATCGCGGGGCTAGCTAACTTTAATAATATAATTATAGTATATCACCTAATTCAACAGATTGAAGCCCTCTGCCTCTCTCCTTCTTTGCTCCCGACAGGGTCCACAGTGTCCATGTCTTTTTAAAACTTTCTACCTAAGTTCACATTGTGAAATGCAAATAAATATTAAGTATTGGACATCGTGAGGAAACCGGCATGTCCTAGAACCAAAAAATCGAACACATTGTGACATCTACCAACACGCACTGGAAACGCGTGGTGGATTTAAAAAAATAAAAAATATATATTTGTTTATTTATTTATTACTTCCTCTCACAGAGTAGAGGCCTTGTCCCAGCAGTGGGAACATTATAGTCTGATTATGTTATGTTTATATTGAGTATTGTATCATTTATCACCACAACCCGCACTAAGCTAATTAACCAAATAGGTACAAAAGATATTAAAATAATATCAAAAAACTCGCCCCCATTTTTTTCGTAACATCGATAATTGTAATCCTTTTCCCCGGGGCGGGTGGGGGCGAGTAGGGGGGATGTGGGGGTGGCAACATCTGTGCCGCCATCCCTCGCAGGCGGCTGTCAACCGCAGTGGGGCCAAACCGTTTATTTATTTGAAGACCCCTAAATTGATTCGTTGATACGAGTATGTTCTGTCCAAAATACTGGAGTTTCGGATGCTGTTGTGGCTGTCGCAGCAGATATTTTATTAACGTAGGTACAAGATGGTGTTTTAAAGCGAAATCTGAATTTTATATTGCTTATTATGAAATTACTACTATCCTATGTCCTTTCCCGGGACTCAAACTATCTCTATACCAAATTTCATATAAATCGGTTCACGCTCAACGTGAAGAGTTAACAGACAGACAACTTTCGCATTTATGATAATCAAAGACTTGGATTTGGTGAGAAGTGGAAGAGGTGGCGTGATGACCTAGGCGAACACGGATGGGTTTTAGTCAGTAAGAGTCTGACACTCCCTTCCGCTCCACCCAGAGCGGGAGGGGTCATTCAATAAATTTCAAGCTCCAAAAAAAAAAAACAAGGCGTGGGATCGAGATGGGTCTAGAAAACGATGCCTGGAAGGATTTGGGGAAGCCTTTGATCAGCAGTGGGATAGAGAAGGCTAAGTAAAAAAAAGAAGGTTTGGTATAGAACAGATACTATGGCCTATGATGCAGAGAATCTATTATCATGTTCAATTAAAATCGGTTCCTACGTAAATCATGAATTTCTCTTATTATTATAAGTTTTCAGTCATAAAAATATTGCTGGCGCAACAAATATAATATACATTTTCTCAATGCTATCGAATCCACAACAGATACTGTCAAAGCGAACTAATTTTATTCACCCACTTTCTTCAAAGACCAAAAGGGACCTTAGAGAAACTCTCGATCCCCATCTTTCACCCCTCTTCACCCCCAAGAACTCTCCTGTAAACTTATTCTCAATAAGCGAGCAACATGTCGCAGTGGGCAGCGATATATTTTAAAGTCGCGCATAAAAATTCGCATTAGCGTTAAGCCTGACGATGTTATACGTTTTCCTAAATGAAATCCCGTATAACACGCCACTCGGAGGCACATGGCGGCCTACATGGATGTAAGGTGCTGCTGGATAGGATACGGTGCGTGGTATTATGCTTGAGATGAGCGTAGTTGATGATTGGAGACGTCAACAGATTTGTTAAGACACCAGATCAAAGACAAAGGAATATATTGTTCTGGCAAACAGATGTGTGGTCATTCATTTAATAACTTCACTTAATATTCTTTATCCTCGTATAGATCGTATGAATTCGTATGTGCAACGGGCGTATTACAGTTTTTGGGTCCCGCTTCAATCTAGAATGAATACACTTATAAGACAGTTTTTAGTAGCATCTATATAGACTTATCCAATTTTACTTCAAAAATAAAATCATAAATCGTTTATTTAGGCTGAAAATCCGCACTTTGTGAACGTAAAAATTACATAAGACAGCCCTAAAATACACTCAATTGCTTCCTAGTTTCCAGGCCTATGTAGGTACACCATTGCTCTTCAAAACTAAAACAAACCCATTTATGCCAACAGAGACTCATCCAGCACCACTAATTCAACGTCGACATTCATTAAAATTTGCCAAACCCGCGGCGCCGTCGGCCGCACCTGACGTAGTCGACCCGCACCGCTCTGCCGCTGCTATATACATCGCCGCTTTTGCTAACACCAGCCGACAGACGCAGTGTGCCAGCCAGCAATGTATGGCGTCCACCGCAATAGTTTGCAGCGTAACTATCGGTAGCGATAAGGAGGCGGAATTTTCGATACATTTCCATTGATTTCTTTTTAGTTATGGTCTTGGGAATTGCAAGTTATTTTGGAATTTGTAAAGTAATGAGTTGAAGGGGGAAATACTAGTTGCGGGCAGAAGCTGCTCACTAAACAAAGTTAAAAACGTTTTGTTTTATGGTAGAAGGGAAAGATAGAGCAGTGAGCGATTCCGAAATTAGGTTAATAAAATAAAGCCTCTTTATTCCTTAATAAAAGAATAAACAAAGTTTACCAAAAAATAAAAGAAAATAAGTATTAAAAAGAGGTTTACAAAAAAACCGGCCAAGTGCACACGAAGGGTTCCGTACCACCATACAGTATTTAACACTACAAATGTATGTATGTATGGTACGGAATTCTAAAAAACGGACAAAATGTGCCAATTCGTGCGAGTCGCCTAGAGAAAAAATTCGCACTAATTCATTTCGTACGAATCGACTAATAAGTCAGTGATGCACGTGAAAATTTCAAGTGTCTGCCTATTACGGTTCAAAAGATACAACCCTGTCACAAACGAAGGGATCCTTTGGGAATTTGTGAGAATTAATTAAATATCTTTATCCTTTCATCTCATCCATTTCTAAATAATGTTTATGTTATTTATTGCTGGACCCAGGGACTTAACCCGTATCAGTCGGGAGTTGCCGAAGTATCGTACGTTCCTGCGACCCCCGGCGTAGGTGTGACATGGGACACCGGGGTGGTTTTTAGTCGGCAAGAGTCTGACAGACCCCGCAACCCGCCAAAGGGCGGCAGACATCCCAAAAAAAAAAAATGGTACTTAACCCAGAACGAGTCAGCAGTCTCGCTTGCAACTACCTAGATCCACGAGGAAGTTCATAGACGAAAATCAGCCTATTACGTCCCCACTATTGGCACACAGGCCTCCTCTCTGAGGGAATGGGCCGTAATCCCCCACGCGGGCCCAGTGCGGGTTGGTAGATGTCACATGTCTTCGAATGTTTGGTTCTAGGACATGCCCGTTTCCTTACGATGCTTTCCTTCACCTACGTTCTAAGCTTTACGTCAGTACTAAGAATCCTTTCTATTTTTAAAACATTCCCAAGAACTGCTGGTTCGTTAGGGTTCTGTGGCGCGGGAACCACCAGCTGACTGTCTGTGTTGATGTTACATTATAAATCATAATGAACGCGGTTCCGAACTTAACTAGGTATTATTATTTTAAATACCAAGCTTGTTATGTAGCGAGATCAGCAGCCGTAGTTACGGTCGCGACTTACGAATTGTAGGATCGTAGGTTCGAACCGAGACAGGCGTTTTACTTTGTGTAAATTAATTCATCACCATTGCTCTCAAAACGGTGAAAAAAAACATCGTGAGGAAACCGGCACGTTCTAGAACCAAAAATTCGAAAACATGTGACATCTATCATCCCTGTCACAGAGAGGCAACGCCTGTGTCCCAGCAGTGGGAACGCAATAGGCTGATTATGCTATGCCAAGCTTGTTAGGTACCTAACCTCATTTCAGACTTCACCTAAAGCTTTATAAATAATTAAATATTTGTAGCTTCTGCCCGTGACTTCGTTCGCATGAAGTTCATTAACGCTCCAGGGATAATGTAGGTTCCCATTTAGTGTAAGAATTTTCGGAATCGGAGCAGCAGTTCTGAAGATTACCCCTACATAGACACTATCTCTACCCCGTTGGTTCCGTGGTCGCAAGCGCGACTGCTGTGCGTGGGGTCTTGGGTTCGATTCCCAGATCGGGCGCTGTTATTTGGGGTTTTTCCATTAGGAATGTCTTAATAACAACCCGGAGTTTGGAGTTTAGAAGTTAGTGCTACCCCCGTGCCTCGGAAAGTACGTTAAGCCGTTTCTCCTGCGCCTGATCTCTCTCCGGTCGTGTCGGAGTGCCGTCCAATCGGACTATGAGAGTGAGGGAAGAGGGAGTGCACCTGTGTCTGCGCACACACTTTGCACAATAATATCTCCCGTGCTGAAAGCTAGTCTCAGTTGAAATTGGCTGAGGATTATTATTAGAATAGATCTTTATAATATTTGTACAGATTAGTGCGATGCAGTTGAGCTTTCAGCTTGTATGCATTTTTGTGTAAAAGAATAAAGCTATACTTTAGAATCTCTGATGTTTCGTGGGTGATTTTTACAAACAAACAATCTAATAAAAACTATGCAACTGTCCATACAAATATTTCTAGCGTAGGGGATTTGAAACCGTGATACGTAGCGGTAACGCAACGGCTTCAATCAACAATGCAATCACTGTGGTATTTTGTTGAATAAAAATATCGAAGGTTCTTAACCGATTTTTTTTTGTCACACATACATAAACTCACATTTTCCCTTGGGGGTAATCCTTAGATAATATTCCTTCTGCTTCATTTGAATCCTATTCAAACAGATGTATCAACTTTATTTTAATGGTTATTAAGTTGATTTCAGAGTGCCTAGGACTATAGAAAAAGTTATAAAAAAAATCAAGTTGTAGCGGAAACTGAACTTTATTGTGTAGGATTTAAAGTTATTTTTCCATAAAATCATATTTGTTTACATTATTTATATAATTGTACACCAGAAAATACATAACAAAAAATACGATTATTAATACAAAACATACAATGGGCGGCCTTATCGCTTTCTGCCATCTCTGCCAGGCACCTAAAAAAAAAATTGGGAATGTAGTTTACGTTTATACATCTGGTCATACACGCACGCCTGTTGCGAGCACTACGCACCTGACCTTCGAACATCACCCATAAGGTCACTATATCCTTCAAGTGCATTCTCTCCCGCCATTTCCACTTACATCTGCCTTGTAAATACCTTTCCCTCCTCACAACATGACCAAGCCATTTAAACATACTCTTTTAATTTTTTTGTCACTACCTCTTTAAAACCTCACCGTTGCTTATCACATCTTTCCTATTTTCTTTAAATTATTTATTTAAAAAAACCAGTTTCTTAACAATGAATTCAATCTAGCCTAAGAATAAAAAGCTATTTTAATCTCGAAACTGAATTAGATATCAACATTACTGGGAAACATAGGCGTAATGAAGGTACACCTTTCTGCCTAAAAACAGGCCTGGTATTATGGTATAAATTAGATGTCCAGTCGCTAAGTTTAAAAAAAAAACATAGTACAGACTCAAACTCAAGCATTTATTTAAATTTAACAGGCACTTTGGAATTGTCAAAGGAGTCGGTCTTTCAGAAAGATAAAGCTATTTGCCCAATCCAAATCGTAGTAAGTTCCTGTGGAGAAGAACGGGCAAGAAACTCCATGGACACTTTTAAATTATATTGTTACATCAATACTACAAAATCATTGATAAAATCCTGACTATTTCATCACTATCATACAGCTTTAGATACTTTCAAAAGATTTCTCTTAAACTCCAATATAACTTCACACACTGTACTCCTCGTAATATTCTCCAGCACGTATATTATAAACAAAATGCCCCCAGCACACAATGCGTGCGTGTGACGGAAGCAGCTGAGCTGTATTTTTCATCCCCTTTCACCCCCTCACCCCCTTGAACAGCATCCCTAGTTCTCACCCCCTTTATCAATATCGGAACACAATGTTTTAGATTGGGATGACCAGAAGGTGTTCTAATGATGAATTGTTTGTGGTTTTAGATCTTATGGTAGTTGTTGACTATCAGTATTTAGCAATTTTTTTGACAGTTGCAACAACATTCATTGCGTTTTTAACGTTGTTGAGCAGACAAATTTTTCGAACATTTATGAAGCAATGTATTAGCAATATCCTTCAAAATGATTCAGATTCAGATTGATACAATCGTAGTATACAGGCAAGTTTTATAAAAATATGGCTGTTATTTTAGTATATTTTGGTGTCTTGCGACTAGCTAGTAAATAAATAAATAATAATTAAAACAGCCGGGTGCATTTTTAGGAGAAATTAAAACACATTAATCTCAAATTTATTCAGCTCTCAATTCCTCACAAACTACATTCTTCGTACTCTCTTACCCGTACATGTATGTACAATCTCCAATAACAGGGGGTCTGCAGACGTCCAGCTGCCGGTTCCCATGCCGCTTGCTAATGGGTCTGTCCTAAGTGGCCGCCCTTAGGCTGTTGTCTTAGGACCAAGAGGGTACGGCTACAGGCAGAACAGGGAGATTACATGGTGTTATACTTGTGTGTTATATATGTGGGTAGTTTGAGAGATAGAGAAGGAGGAAATTTAATTATCAATTCCTTAGTAATATTGTAAATACAAGAATGTGTTTGTTTGTTACTAAGCCTTTAACTACTGGACCGATTTTAATGAAACATGCTCATAGGAAAGCTATATTTTTATTCCGAAAAAATATAAGTTGAGAAGACTATCAAAGCGGGCAAAGCCTGGGGTTGTCAGCTAGTTTTTTAGTAATTGAATACATCAATACAGAAAAGGTTCTGCGATCACCAATTTATCATTAAAAGCGGTGATGATGTAGTATTTCTGTCACGAACTGTTTTAGTTCTGCCAAAACGTACTGCAGTGCAAAATAGCGGACTTACTTAATATTCCTAATTGGACCTCATAAATAAAGCTTGTAATGAAATATTACAATATTTATAAGTTACGATTCGTAGCACATGCGTAGCGGTGTAGCGGTGTAGCCTGCAACATTTCGTAGCATTGCTACGATGCCTCTACGTACCTAGGCCTACGGCTACGCAGTAACTTCTTTTTTGTAAATTTTACTTTTGTATGTTTTATTCACATGTAAAGGGATGTAGGATATAATTGATGCGGACGCATTTTGTAAAGGGTGATGAAAGCTTAAATAATAATGTTAATGTTTGTTAAATGTTGAATGAACTTGTTGAACTGTACAGTTCATTAATTGCATATTTATGTGACTTTTGAAAAATTTCTCCTCATTTTGTACTCCTTGTGTAAAAATTTTGATAATTTGTATGTTTTTTACCTATAAAAGGTATTTTTTACTGATATGCTCTAGTAGCGATACCAATTTCATTATCTACTCTTGATATTTTTAATGTCTGCATTTAAAAGCATGAACAGTTTTACAAAGAACAATCAGTATACATACTGCTCGCTGATTCTTTATCACAAAGAAACCCGACCTCTTTTTGAACGCATAACGCTATTAGGTTTTATAATCTAACTACAATCCCACACACACCTAAACCCAGCATAGATCACCTAAATCTGGACAAACGTTAGCGCTGCAGTGAAAATCCAAAATTATCCTCAAACATACATATATATAAATGTTTGTTTGTTCGTCCGTGTGTTTGGACAACGGGCGGCGAGCGAGGCACGCAGATGGTGCGCGCAATTTATATGTTTGCACTTTTCAATCCTATGTTGTGGGGCTGTTAAAGAGTTGCGTATTAGGGGGCTAATGGCTAATTGGTTTTGGCTGGGAAAATGTGGCTACTGAACCACGACGACCTGTTTTAGTGGGTCCTAAACTAGGTTTCTGCCAATGTGTGTTTTTTTTTTAATTTGGGTTCGAAACGTTTGCGTCATGGGGCCCGAGTGAGCGTCTCCATTTTAACGAAATTTTACGCCGGCTGGTCGACACTTCACGTGACCAGAGGGCTGGCTCGTTCGTTGGCCAAATCATTAGCATTCCATTCAACGTGGCAATGCTGCCAGTCTTCTGGGCACGTTTCCGGATGACAGCGATGTGGACGAGTACTTCGACGCCCATGTGTCCTTTTGTTTTTCTTTGTATAGTGAGTTATTTAGTCATTTTATTTCGTACATAGTGTAAATAGTTGTGTTAACTAATGTAAAAGTTATGTAAGTAAATGGATAAATAAAGTGTGTTTTTCGATATCCTAACAGGAACTTTTCTAATTGATGTAGGTACGGGAATGTCTTATGTAATTTTGACGACATAAAAGTGCGAATTCTTAGCCTAGACTTAATAAATTACTTTTGAATGTTTGTATTCGTTTTGCCAATAATCTCAATTTCTAGGTGGCAATGACAAATAATGTAGGTATTTATCAAAACCGTAGCCTACAAACAACTCTTCTACCCTTTGATCTAAACATGGCGGATTACCGTACAGATTGAAAGCAGTGCTACCATCTGGCCGCGCTGAATCTTTTTTATATTAATGTCGGCGACAGCTGCTTGCCGCTCATATTGTGTTGGACGATAATTGTTAACTTAGGGGACAAATAACTGATTGTTGAAGGAATAGTTTGATTGGTGTGTGGTTTTAAGCTAATAATTAATAGCTCTTCCATAATTGTAAATTTCATAAACATACTTCATAATTTTGGAAGCAACTTTCTTCTAATTGTTAGTTGACTACAGCATTCTTCTTCTTATCTGTGTAACACTGCCCAACCCTCAGAATTCTTATGCCATTCCTTTTGAAAATTCAACAATATCCATTGTGTTATTTACGCTGTCGAGCCGACGAAATTTTAAAACTTATGAAGCAATGGATTGTGAATTTCTTCCCAAAACTTTCGGATTGTAATAGAAAGTGTGTTATGTAATAAGAGTGATTGAACCCAGGACCAGCAGTCGCCCTTGCTTGTGATCACTTGACCAAGGTCCTAGCTAGTCAAATTCAATTATGAAGAATCTTCTGTGTATTCACAATTTATTTGCCAAACATTTAAACAAATATGAATTAATGGAAAAATAACTTTATTTCCTACACATCAAAGTTCACTTTACGCTACAACTTCAAACATGTTTATAACTTTATCAATAGTGCTAGTCACTCTGAAATGAACTTAATCATCATTGAAATAAAGTTGATATTTATTTAACTTGAAATAGGGTAACATATACATAATGTATCATAATAATAATTATCATCCACAACCCAACTTCACCAACTGCCGAGCATAGGGATTGCTCTATGCTCCTGTGTCAGCCTCAATAAGATTCTACCCGAAGTTCTTACACTCAACATTATATCTTAACAATACACAGTAAGTCAAATTCAATAATGAAGTCATTTCATTTAAATTTCATTTATTACAACTTACACATAGTTCACAAACATACAAGAAGTATTAGCATGCAATTCTAACCGAAAGAAAACTTATAGTCGGAGTTTTAATTAGCTGCAGTAAAATGACAGCATAAGTGTTGCTTAAATGACTGAAATTGGCGTATTTTTGTTTTTTTCGCGGCCATCAACCAAATCTTGTTTTTTCTTGTACAAAATAGTGTAACAGAATTGAAACTTATTTGATATGCGTATATTTAAAGTTTAAACAGAGTCCGAAATTAGTTATTAAGAAGTGTCATTTTACTGCAGCTAATTAAAAGTCGGAGTATAGACTGATATATCAGCGAAGTGTCTAGAATAGTTATTTTTTATCACTATCATTTATAACCACATATATATCTACCTATTTAGCCATTACTGGGCTCTCCTTATGCAAATCCCCACGCTCCCATGCCAGATTCTACCAATAGTCCTAACACTCAACCATATCTTTTAACAATCAAGAGAAATAACATGTAGAGTGTCAGTAAAACTATTCATCAAATGCATCTGTGCGTCGCGGAAATTGCTCCAGAGTGCGCGAGCAATCCGAATCAGACACAAGGCTATGTAAGAAGAAATATCTAGATAGATTACTAAGTATGTGTTACAGCGGGTAACTGTGTACGGGGTGTAAAATATTTTGTAACATTGTTAATGATGTAACTAATATTTTTTAACAATATGTGTCTACTGAGTTTCTTGCCCGGGCTTTTTGATATGTATACCTACTACTTACGCTTTGGAATGGGCATACTAGCTTCATACTTCTGACAGACCGGCTCCTTGGCAATCCAAAAGCCTTTATATGGTTTAGTTGAAATAAAAATGCTTTGAGTTTCAAAACGATCCATCACATAACCGTTATCTACGCATTTCTGTACCCTATATTCGCGTCTTTTTACACCCGTTATAATCGGAAGAGAATCGTATAGAACCTCATTGCATCGTGTTATCTTATTATCCTTTTTCAATCCCTGTTTTATTTTATAGACGAAGGATAATTAGATTCTTCGTCGTTCATTTGTTTTGTACTACCTGCTCGTTACGAAACTATAAACTACCCCATATTTCAAGCATATAAATGTACAGATAGGCATTCATTTCACAAATAACAAATAAAGTTTTTACATTAAAACATTTGAACCAAAATCGACACTTATGATTCCTAAAGAAAGAAATATCTTCTATTCAATCGATACTAATAACATAATGTACCTCTCACTCATCAAACCCAATTAATCCAATGCCACTGACCTTTGTCCGGGCCACCATAAATCAGTGCCATGGTTT
Source organism: Gortyna flavago (assembly GCA_963669345.1). Lineage (NCBI taxonomy): Eukaryota > Metazoa > Arthropoda > Insecta > Lepidoptera > Noctuidae > Gortyna > Gortyna flavago. The sequence continues at coordinate 13,347,846 of OY770147.1, forward strand.
CAGGCGTGCACACAGGGGCGCGCGCTGGCCACACATCCGCCCAGCTGTGCGTTACGTCACAGCCATCTGGTAGCACCGCTCGGAGGAAACACCACACTACTTTTAGTAGATCTCAAGGAGCAAGAAAATGTTTAGAATACCTGTATTTCAAGCATGTAATCATTGCAAATTAAACCTTATTTCAATCATATAAAAGACACATAGTGCGAACATGATAACGTGACTTACATCGACTGTGGTATTTTGTATACTATGGGTACTTTATGAAGAAGCTTGTCCGAGGAAGTACTACCGTTATGTCTATTTCTGACGTCAAGCAGCCTTGCTATATTCAGGTATGAAGGGTGCCCGCGTAATCCAAGTACTATGACACATTTTACTTTTGTCTCTGAGATGGCAATGCACCCACAATGCATTTTCCTTTGGGCATTTTAAAGCGTTTAGCTTAAAGGAGTGGTGGCCCAGTGGTAACGACTGCGACTTACGACAGGTTGTAGGCTCGCACCCAGCCAGGCGCCTTTATTAAATTTATTTCATCACCACTGCTCTCAAAATGGTGAAGGAAAACATCGTGAGGAAACCGGCATGGCCTAGAACCAAAAATTTCGAAGATATGTGACATCACAACCCGCACTGGGCCCGCGTGATGGGTTACGGTCCACTCCCTCTCACAGAGAGGAGGCCTGCGTCCCAGCAGTGGGAAGATTATAGGCTGATTATGCTGTTTTAAAGCATTTAGGGTCTAGAGCTTCGCTGTTTGTTTAAATACTTACCATCAAATAACATTGTTATTGGATTCTGGCTTAGTACGAGTATATCTGGTTACAGAAAAGGCAAATTTCTAATTTGTTAGTGTCGTTGTTCCTTCATGAATGTGTGTTCTTCATGCGTACTGTATATTTAGTTTTCGTAGCTCGGTGTCGTTCACAGGTGTTTGTGACGCAACCACCTCACTCGTATCTCAATACCTAGTTCAATTCCATCGTTTTCCAGTGAAAAATTAGCTCCTCACATGACTTACCACATTTCTGTGCAACATACATACCTTACCTATAAATAAATACCGGTAAATTATATAACTATGAAGTGTTACTGTGTACCTAATATCTACAATATTATGAACATCTACTAAGATAATATAATTATTATGTAAGCCTGAAAATTGGAAGAAGTTTGTAAAAAAACTCTAACAACGTCTAAACGCTAGAAACCTTTACTAGAACAGATGGAAACATTCTTGGAATACATAATGGAATACAAAATACAGCTGTTCCCTACATTTTGACGAGTTAATGTGAACATAAATGTAGGAAACAGCAGATTATTTTTTCGCGATTTCAGGTTTGGTCCCATAGTAAAAGTTGTTCATAATGATGAGTACAATCTCCCATTTCGATTTGTCGCATGTTTTCAATTTAATCCTGTATAGACATGAGGTTGTATATAGACATGAGGTTGTATATAGACACTGCTACATTTTCACATTTATATTGACACAAAATCATCCTATAATCTGCTCTTTAGCGTTACTCTTTGTTATTCTTTGTTTACTTCTGAACCGATTTTAAAGAATTATTTTGCTCCCTTAAGACTAAGATTTAGAAAACTATAGTGTTAATCGACTCTTGTAGCTCACTGCACCACACATTTTCCTAAGTTTTCAGATTCCCCGTGAAGCCAAAGAATGACTAAAGGCATCACTACAGTCTTTTTAAATCAACATAGATGGCTAACCCCTCATGCTCTCAGTATCGCGCGGTAGATCTGGTGCCTCAGGCTTCTTCGGCAACTTTATTGCCACCTCAAATCTGTCATAACTCGTGACTTCCAGATGGTCGTGACGCGCTCCTACAGTAAACACGGGGCACGTGCGGGGCATACGGCACGCATATGTTCCGGGGGCGTGCGCGCTATTCCTGCGCTCTGTCTATACAGAAGAATGTAGGGTACAGAGGCTGAGGGTAGGGGATTTTTTTTTAACTGGTCTAGGTTAGCTTTGCATTGTTTTACTTAATTTTAAAGAATATATTGTGTAAAACCTAGTTGGAGCACATTACCTATGTAGTTATGAAAAAATATATAAATCATCTAACTCGAATATATGTGATTCTCGAATTTATAACACCGTTTTTTATAATACGTAAGGATGAGGATAAATTACGAACCTGAAAGTTACTAAGCAAATATTCAGGTATTTTAAAATCGGCGGACAATAAATAGGCTCTGCGGTTACATATTTAATTACCTGTATGTAAAAGTGACGTCACGCACAAAATAGTTGTTAAATGGACATCTGCCAATCGCAACACTCTTGTATGAAGTGTGATCTCTGTCGCTTTATCTACTCCCGCTCTAGCTGCGCACCGCGGCGCCGCCTGCGATATGCAGCCATTACACTGGACAGCCTGTAATAACAGTTTGTGTTACCATCAATCTAGTTTATGTGGCCTTAATAGTGCGCCTGAGTTCTTGCGTTTGGTGGTCAGGTTTCACAAATCGATTCGATTCTTGTGTCATCATCTGCCTAGCCTTTTCCCAACTATCTTGGGGTCGGCTTCCAGTCTAACCGAATGCAGCTGAATACCAGTATTTTATATGGAGCGACTGCCTATCTGACCTCCACAACCCAGTTACTGGGTAATACGATGCGCCTTGGTAAGACGGGCTGTCAGATTTTCGGGCTTTTGGACCCATAACGACTGTCAAAGATCCACGAACGACAGCCATTAACAAGAGATCTATGAAGAAGAACACTCTTATGAATTTTTTTGAAAGTCTTTAACTTATTACAGCTATTTTCGTATTTGTATGAGCCACACAGTACAACAATCACAAAACACGTTGCCAATTTGCTTTAAGTGTTGAGATTCTTGATCATGACTTGCCGATCTACCAACCAATTTCCTGTCTCTTATATATTATATATCTTCTTATAATTTTGCACAAAGTGAAGTGCCTGTCTGATGTGGGCAGTGTAAGCGACGGAACTTATTGAATGGATATATTTTTTTATAAAATTTAGATTTTCAAATGAGTACTTTTGTCTTTGGTTTTGTGTGTTGTCATGGTGTTAAAAAAATAACAGTAAAAATCGTCGTCAAAAAAAGGCTTTTCTTTTCTTCGAGTTTATGTCCATAAACATCAGACAGGCGCTTCACTTTGTGCAAAATTATTTCATCACCATAGGCTCTCAGGACAGTGAAGGTAAACATCGTGAGGAAACCGGCACGTCCTAGAAACAAAAATTCGAAGGCATGTGGCACATTGGGCTCGCGTGGCAGATTACAGTCCAATCCCTCTCACTGAGAGGAGGCCTGTATCCCAACAGTGGAAACATTACAGGCTGATTATTATGCTTGTGCTATTTTTCACCAAACTCTTGTCACTAAGGCCCTGCTCCTAACATTTGTTTATCTTTTCCAAACGTATTGTTACATCACTTGTCCCAACAAGACTAGTAATGTAAATGTGACGTGCACCCACGTTGTCCACAGCTGCACACAGGCTGTCGACACGAGAGTCGTGGGCGATGGTCAGGATCTCGTGTCTTTATAGAATCGCGCCCGATATTATGGCACATGACTGTTGCAGATATAGTTGTTGTAAAGGCACTCTCATATGCACACGTAAGCAAAACTACAAGTGTAGGACAGTAATGAAAATGCTGTAAGTGAGTTTTTGGTATAGGTACCTACGTTATTTTTACTGAATCTCAAATGCCGAGACGTGTCGTTTTTTTATTGGCAAACGTTATAATAGTCCTCTAGACCGTATTTCAGCCATGGCGGCTAATCACGTCTTCGGCGCGGGAGTTATTATTATTATAGTACACAAGTGTATGCGCATACACAGGTGCATTCTCTCTTCCCTCACTCTAATAGTCCGATGGGACAGCAATCCCACTCGACCGGAGAGAGATCAGGCGCAGGACCAACGGCTTAACGTTCTGTCCGAGGCACGGGGGTATCACACCGCCAACTTCCAAACTACGGGCTGTTACTATGAAATTACTAATGGAAAAAACCAATAACACTTTTGTCCGACCTGGGAATCGAACCCAGGCTCAGTAGTTCCGTGCAAGTAAATTATTCTGATTCATACTGCTCCATAACTCAAGGCAATATTAACATGCATGGTCCTCAAAACTCAATTGCTTCGAGTTCTTAAACCGAGACTTCATCTTTCACTCACTCGAAATTTACATGAAACATACAAACCGGCATTTCAACTAACTATTAACAAATATTTAGGTAAGTATCACAAAACAGACACGCCTGGCCATACAGCCGCCATGAATGCTGTCTACATTCTAACCTGTAAGTCTAGATTAACTGAGAAACAGACAAAACATTCGATAAACTTGTATGTAAGTTTGTTTTAAAATGTATAAATATTGGTATTGAATTGCACTGATTATTTCTAGTCTGTCTATGTAGACGGGATTGCAGTGAGTCACTCATAAATTAGCTTTTAGATTTTTTATTGTTTCATAGCAGTTAATTTTAATTACGCAGATGCATCTATACTAATATTGTAAATGCGAAAGTGTGTTTGTCTGTCTGTCGGTTACCTCTTCACGCTTAAACCGCTGAGCCGATTTAGATGAAATTTGTTATAGAGATAGTTTGAGTCCCGGGAAAGGACATAGGATAGTTTTTATCCCGATATTCCCACGTGATCAACACTTATGCCGGTGGAACCGCGGGGCGCTGCTAGTATTTAATTATAAAACAACATATCGTCATGCCTGTATTGCCCAAAGGGTTTGGCAGAGGTGTACCTACTTATAGCACACCCAGTATACCCACATTTCACCAGTTATAACCTAAGTCCCATGTAACAGGAAGCAGCCATTTAATAAAAGTATAAAGTTATATACTCAAGAATACTATCGAAAGGCAACAAAAAATGGCTTGTTCAATTACAGGATTTAAAAACAAAAAAGTACTCCTTTCAAAAAAAACTTTGTTGCAGTATGAATTATCTCTTAAATAGAGCCTAATTAGGGCACTTTGACCCATCTTCTCTTTTTATTTACCCTATTTGACAATGGTTAGCCAAACAAATCAATTAAGTAAATAAATTGAGGGTACCTCTAACATGGCCAGTTCATAAACCTAATTGATCACACTAGTTTCAAACCTAATCCAATACCCAAACTACTATGGAATCAATCCTAGCCTCACCAGATGCGACCGAACGGTATAAAAATATTGTTGTATTGGCCAAAATGTCGGCAATCAATAATTTAATAAATACTTGTGTAAATCACGCCTGTAAGCCGCTGGTGTGCTCAACAGTTGTGAAGGGGAGGAATATGATATTTTTCAACGAAACGCACCTGAGTGACGTCCCCTACGATTTGTTTTTTCGAGAGCGTGAGAATTAGGCGACATTATCTCTCTACAAGCTGTGTTCCTGCTGTGAAAATAATACCATCGGCAAAAATTACGAAATTACATTACTCCCGACTCACCATAGGTACCCCGCCATGGCCTGGGTTTAGGCAGAATTTCATTTATTTAAAGTAATTGTGTCTAAGTCGATTTGCCTGCAATCAATCGATTAAAGCATTTCAACTCAGTGAAGGAAAGTGAATCAAAATAATTAGAATATTAAAGTTCGCGTCTTAATTTTAAGTTATTATTCAGTTAACTTTATTGTTTTGAAGTAGAAGTTCAAAAGTGCCATTAAATGGCCAATGTTCAATGTTCATTGAAATAAATAATTTAACTTTGACTATTCTAATTTAATGAACAAATACTCAACGAATGTGGTTTTTTCTAGCTTGAACGTCTATAGACCCGTTTAGAAAAATATCCTTTGGTTAATTAACTTTTAAAACTTCAGCATTTCCCCTCAAAAAATGCAGTCTTAATCCGCGATAAAGCCGCCTATTGTATGTTTTTTGTTATGAATTTTCGATTTATTCCGGTCTGATCCCCTGAGGCCCCCTCCATCCCCCTCCTCGATTGGGGTACAATAAAGTATATATACCTAAATAAATAAATCCTCCTCTTTCGAACTCATAGTAAGTCCCAGGGGGTGGGTTGCGGGCACCCCTGCCTCCCTTGCACAGGTGCGCTGCCAGCGCAGGTGTCGCCAAATCCAATACAATCTTTACTTTCGCACATAATTGGAATACTACCTCTTATACTGTTTTACTGAGAATCTTGAGCATATGGTGTGGTATGACAGTATAGTATTGATAAGGCAGCACCAAGAAGGGAGAACCAGAGGTTTATAATACTCACATCATCATCTGCCTAGCCTTTTCCCATCTATGTTGGGGTCGGCTTCTAGTATAACCGGATGCAGCTGAGTACCAATATTTTACATGGAGCGACTGCCTATCTGACCTCCACAACCCAATTACTGGGTAATACGATACCCCTTGGTAAGACTGGTTGTCAGACTCTGGGGCTTCTCAGTAACGACTGTCAAAGATCTTCTAAACGTGCTTTCCGAGGCACGGAGGGGTCTTGGTATGTGAAGATGGTCACCGATCCACGGATCAACCGCGGCAAGCGTTGCTTAATTTAATCGATTGATCTGTGCGGCTGTTATTAGGTACTTCAAAATCAAAATATTTTATTTCACATAAACCTACATGGGCACTTATGAAACGTCAGAAGCTAGGTGCACGGTTCCAATTGGTGGTTTCTAGACAGAAGCGCCTCTTTTTTAAAATACTCATACGCACTAGTTATTTCAAAGTCCCTATTGTCATATGCGAGCCTGGTAGAGCCATGTAAGCACATTACAGGGGCACAAATCTAGTCATTCGGCTCTGGGCAGTTAGTGAGTATATGCTCTGGGCCTATACTCTCTATATAGACCACCAATCAGTAATATCAGACTACTAAAAAGCTTGTTAAGAATTTTAGGCATTTTTTACCCAAACATTAGACGGGAAACGCCGCTCTATTAGATCAATGCGCCACACATCACGTACACACACTCACATCAGTAGCAGTAACAGTAGTTCTGCAGCAGTGACGCACGGACGCGTCATCATCATCTCTATGTAGGAATGTAAGAAGAAGGTTGGAGTAGGTCCACTCCGAACTAACAACGAGAAAAAGTCTTCAATCATCGCAACAGCACAGACAACAGTCAGACTCAAATAACCCTTAATACTTGTTGACAGGCCTACACTAACTTACCATACCTACTATTAACACTGTAATTTGAAAACTTTGTACAATACAATTATTTTTTTAAAAGTAACCGTGGACTTTCTTGCCGGCTCTTCTCCATAGGAAACGACCAATTGGAACCGTGCACCTAGCCTCTGGTGTTTCATGGTGCACATGTTTAAGTGAAATATAATGTTTTGATTTGATTTACGCCCACGGCTGAAAATGGGCAACCCCAATCATAATTATGAGATGTTTAAATGGTGAATAGTGATTGTAGTTGAGCACGCTAACTTAAAAGTCGTTTCGATAATAGGTACATAGTTAAGGTACCCATACTAGTAAATGCATTGGTATTATGGTCTTATAATATACTGCAGACTGCTGTGTTAGAAGAATAGAAACCCACCACCACCTATGCTGTTCAGCATGCAAAAATTAATACGCTTTCACGACACTGACCTAATCACCCTCGTATCATCGAGGAAACTTACATCTATACACCGTAAGGGCTATTCTTGCTTGCAGCGCTCGGCCGCTATAGTAAAGCTTCCTAACAGATGTGGTCATCGAGTACACGGGATTTGTTTTCGAATTGGGAAGATGTAAGTTTCCTCGATGGTACCTACTCCTGCAACAACAGGAGGATGCTGAGCCTTGTGAACCTTCTGCAGCCAATCTTTTCAATTCTAGTACAGTCAGTGCTAAACTACATTCTTCAGGCGGATGTTGTGAGTATGGATGACGCGGGAACATTGTGCAGACCGACAGACGCGGGTTGTGGAGCATGCACATTGCTCGACTGGGATAAAATATGTCATAATGACACTATAGTGACACTTCTAAAAAGCTAAATATAGGTATAGTATTTTATGTCACGAAGTGACGCGCGCTTTACTTGTGTTCACTGCTACTCGTCTTTACGCACACAGTTACAGCGTCTTTGTACACTTGGTTATCACAAGTAAAGCGCGCATTGCTTGGTGAGATAAAAATATTATAGGTGCTCATGACTTTTACTCGTTTGTTCAAGTATTTTACTGTTGTGCTATTTTAGACAAAATCTTACTAAGCCCGAGTTACTACCCAGAGGCAGTGTACACGTCTCCTAACCAACAGTAAGCAGGTGTAGCATTGGAATCCAGCTGGGCTGCGTCAGTGAGACACAGACCAGGCGCTCGAGTGCGACACCGGGTTATATACAATAACCAACTATTATAGCAGGAGTTTGATGGTATAGACCTAGATATTGAAGATTTTATTGCTATTGCGGAATATTAGGTGTTACCGCCTACTATAGAAGTTTGTTGAGCGATGGCCATTTTCACAGACAATATGACGCATACGTATTCACGTTTGAGAGCAGTGGTGGCCGAGTGATACTGGCCCCGACTTACGAGTTCTACGTCGTTCGAACCCAGGCAGGCGGTTTACTTTGTGTAATTTATTTCATCACCACTGCTCTCAAAAACGGTGAAGGAAAACATCGTGAGCATACCGGAAAGTTTTAGAAGTAAAAATTGGAAGACATATTATTTAAAATCTACCAATCCGCACTGGGCCCGCGTGGTGGATTACGGCCCACTCCTTCTCACAGAGAGGAGACCTTGCAGCAGTGAGAACATTGTAGGCTGATATGCTATTCACGTTGTCGATGGAAGAAAATGTTGTAAGCACATTACTAATGTCCACCTCGAAATTGCTTGACCACCCCCATCTACTTGCCTTTTCCCAACTTTTGTAATATTATTGGGGTCGGCTTGCAGTCTAACCGGATGCAGCTGAATAGGTACCAGTATTTTATATGGAGCGACTGCCTATCTGACTATCTCCACAGACACCGATACAGAGAGGAGACCTGTGTCCCATCAGTGGGAACATTATAGGCTGATAATGTGACTGCCTATATGACCACCACAACCCCGTTACTGTAACTGGTTGTCAGACTTTCGGGCTTCTGACTACCCGTAACGACTTTCCATGATCTACAAATGGCAGCCGGGACCAACGGTTCAACGTGCTTTCCGAGGCATGGAGGAGTCTCGATATGTCACCCCTCTACAGACCGACCTCGGCAAGCATAGCTTAAAATCTTCAATCGGTATGCGGGTATTATTATTAATCCACAAGGCTTTACCACCATAACGTTAAATGTCACTCGCATGTCATAAGACGACAAGGTCTATTTGTCTATGTGACAGTTAGTTTCAACCATAGTTTCAATTTACTGGAAATTGTTGTCAAAAGTGGTTAAGCAAAATCACGGAACAGTGGGGTAATTGTGTATAACACACTAACAGTACGAATGGCTTTCATTTTGACAGTTCGACAACATTCATTCCATTATTTATGTTCTTGAGCCGACAAATTTTTCGAAAATATGAAGCAATGTATTAGCAACATCCTTCAAAATTATTCAGAGTGTCTTATGCAATTAGGGTACATTAAATCCTTATAAATGTATGAATTCGTGTTTCGAGTCGTCACGAGTCATAAAGTTGACTCATATTATTATGATGTTGAAAATATAAGTCAGTTAGGAGTTGGGCTGACCGTACAAGGTAGGTACTAGCCACGCGGAAGTTATCGTGAATGGAGGCTCTTTTGATGTTTTGTATATATAGATGCACAAATGCTCTCATAATAACTTTAGTTAGCAGTAAATAATTAAGATTATCTTTGAATTGTTTCAGATGGAGGCAAAAGTGAAGGAGGAGGTGCCCGACAAAGACTACACTCAGCCGACAAGTACAGAGAGGAGGAAATGTAAGTCAAGAGTTCAACAACTACTTGTTCAACTACATAAATATAAGATGTGCTCTTGTTTAGGGTTCTTCGGGGTTCTTAGGGTGTGCTGGTTCGTTTATTGCAGTGCCAGTTCCAACCGAAACAAAACTTTTTGTTTATTGATTCCTGTATACTATTACTGTCACTTTAACAGATTTATTGTATATTTCTGAAAGTGTTTTAACATTCATTCACATCATGATAAATTACATTGTTTTCTGTGAAACGGCTGTTGGCGCCCAACACGGAGTAGTGGCGCCCAACACGGGCTTACCCGAAGTAAATGATAAATTATTTTATTTTTATAAGAAGGTTTGTTACGGCGTTTCCTGTCTGACTAATCTAAGAAGAAAGGTCGAAACTAACTCAAAGGTCACAAAGACCCATGCAAGCGTTGATATTATTAATTTATTATTAAGTAGTACGAGGGTCATTCAATAAATACTTAGCCTACAAAAAGTAAACGAAAATTTTGGAAAAGTGGCAATTTATTTTTCAACATAGTCTCCTTTTAGTTCGATACACTTAGCCCAGCGATGCTCCATCTTTTTTAACCCGTCCAAAAAATAGTTTTTGTCAAACTCTGCAAATAGGCCTCCGTGGCGGCGATGACCTCCTCATTTGACCCATATCTATTCCCGGCGAGTGATTTTTTCAGATTAGGAAACAGAAAGAAGTCACAAGGGGCCAAATCTGGAGAATACGGTGGATGGGGCAGCAATTCGTAGCGTAATTCGACCAATTTGGCCATGGCAACGGCAGACGTGTGAACCGGTGCGTTGTCGTGGTGAAACAGCACTTTTTTCTTCGCCAGATGGGGTCGTTGTTTCTTTAATTCGGCGTCGAATCGGCCCAATAAATCGGCATAGTAAAGCCCTGTAATTGTTTTACCCTTCTCGAGGTAATCGATGTAGATCACACCTTGTGAATCCCAGAAAACGGTAGCCATAACTTTTCCGGCCGATTTTACAGTTTTCGCCTTCTTTGGAGCACGTTCCCCGCATTGTTTTGATTGCTCCTTGGTCTCTGGTGTGTACCAGTGGATCCAGGTTTCATCGACGGTCACAAAACGACGCAAAAACTCCACTGGATTCCGCTTAAACAGCGCCAAACACGTCTCCGATGTGGTCTCACGGTTGCGCTTGGTTTCTGGTGTGAGTAAACGCGGCACCCATCGCGCCGACAGCTTTCTCATGCCGAGTTCCTCGTGAAGAATATGTTGCACTGTTCCTTCTGAAATGCCTACAGTCTCAGCTAGCTCGCGAACCTTCAATCGGCGATCTGCCAATACGAGATCATGGATTTTTTTAATGTTTTTCTCCGTAGCAGCTGTTTTCGGTGCACCTGGACGTGGTTCATCAAAAACCGACGTACTGCCACGTGCAAACTCATTGAACCAATTCTTGACGGTGGCCATCGATGGAGAAGAGTACGGTGAACACAGCATCCAAGCGCTCTTTTATTTCGATGCGCGTTTTCCCTTCCAAAAATAGGAATCGAATCACCGAACGATATTGCTCTTTTTCCATTTTTGTAAAACCGATCGACACGTTCGCTTCCATAAGTTGTCAAATTAAAACAAATGAAGGGATTGGAATGAAAATTTGAAAAAAGAATTAAAAAAGAATGTGCTACACTGTGGTAAAACTCTTTTGAAACTACAGCGCCCTCTGGCGATGAGGCTAGGTACTTATTGAATGCACCTCGTATATAGATACTACTACTAGGACAATATAGATACCACTTAATAATATAATAATAAGAATAGAATATTAAGACAACCAATGCGCATTGGGTGAGCCCCCGTTGGGCGCCAACTAGATAGTAGTAGTGACCATTCTGGGTATCATATTAATTAGTATTGCAGGGTCTAAATTATATCGGTATAATTGTGTACATTAGTTTGACGTACAAATAACTTAATTACAATAGATACAAGAGAAGAAACAACTAATAAGGCGCATCGCATTTCAAAACGTGCAACACAGAATACCGACATTAAATCACTGATCTCCTACCTAATTAAGTATAATTTAGCCTTTCGTGTGATATTCCCTTGAATGAACACTTGACGCTTTCGAGTTTACGACTTACATGTTCTGATTAAATATACCCACCAGACCCATAAACTCGTGCCTTTTTACCATGAGGGTAAACAGAAACTACAGAACTTCACCTCCTACGATCCTTACATACTCCTTTTGATTCGTTGACGTTCATATATCTTCGGGGTAATTGCATAAGACACAGCAATGGGTTTCATTTTGACGGTTCAAATACAAAATTTTCGAACATATAAAGAAGCAACGGATTATCAATATCCTTCAAAATTATTCAGATTTTAGTTGAAAGTTGTTAGGCAATTAGGGTAATGGTCTTACACAAGCACGCCGGACAATGTATCTGAATAATGAAATAGACCGAACAAATTTACTTATCGTAAAAATTACACGTATATAAAAGCTGTAAGTACGAACCATTTACAGTAATATAGGTCCTATGTAAGTACAACAAAAACGCATTATTCTATCAGCACGTGGTGGGAGAGCGCACAACTGTTCCCGATCATAATCTAGCGACGGTGGCGCGGAGCACGGACGAATCCAGTGCACAGTGATGTGTGGTGGCTAGAGGTGGCATCGGCTGATGAGCGTACTAGCAAGAGCTATACGACAGCTGACAATAGACGATCATGATATGGTAAAATGAACCATTTAGCAATAGTTTGACTGCGGGACTGAACACAAGTAAAATAAAAAAAAAATACAAAAAACAAAATTAAAACAAGTACTAATATTTAAAAAATAAAACAGAGAGCTATATAATCAATCGAGAAATCTTGTTTGGGCAGGCGTGTAAATAACCATATTTCAGCCTCAGCAATAGGTAGCGATATTGAGAACTTTAAGACTTAACACGTGTAGGCGTGTATGTAAAAGATATGTGGGAGCTAGATTAACGTATTATCGCATGCTTATTAAACCACATAGGTATTAAAATGTAATTCACTTCAAATACAAAAAACTTTTTAACAAAAAAAACAACCGACTTCCAACAAAACACTACAAAGTGAAAAATAACTTTAATTTCAGAAGTCGGTGTCGTTGGTTCTGCATTTTCGTTTTTTGACACCGACTTCTGAAATTAAAGTTATTTTTCACTTTGTAGTGTTTTGTTGGAAGTCGGTTGTTTTTTTTGTTAAAAAGTTTTTATTTTTCACTTTTGAGTTGTGGTACCTACCCCACACCAATTCGTATACCACTACTTGCTAAATATATAACAGTGACAGGAAGTTGTACAGAATGAGCTGTGATCGACCTTGGTAAAAAAAACTTTGCAAAAGGGCAAATATACGTCGCGCTAAGTCGTGTCAGAAGTTTGGAAGGTATCGTTTTGTCAGATTTGGATGCCAACAAATTATTAAAGCGACCACACGACGACAGATCATTGACGGAAATAATGAGGCTACGAAATCTGTCTTCTGACAATCAAAGCCACACTTAATGTACCTACGACTCAAGGGCGAAGATCTCTTTGGCGTCTTATAAAACAGTCTTCAGCGGTTTCATTTTCGAGCAGTAGCCTTCGAAATAGCTTCTCGTATCACATCTCCTGTATCATGTGGTTCGCATTTACTCGATAAGCCCAAACACGGCTAGAATACATTGTTTTATTACGATGCTCCGGTACCTACCTTCCAGCTTCATAAGATCGGTTTGATGGTACCAGTTTCGTCAGAACTATTTATTTAAATTTGCTTCGTCATAGTCGCTTAACTATCTTAATCGAGATATCTTATCTCCACCCATGAAATACTTATAATCATTGAAGAGTTCCTGTGTCTATCTGTAGTCTCCTTCATCAGTTCCACTTCACCAAATTATACTTTCTGAATGCAAATGCTTGAGTTGTCGATGAAAATACCAGAATTGCTATATGTATGCCTATAATATTTGAGGAGTTCCCTTAATTCCTTATGGATCCCATCATCAGAACTGGATTTTGACAAAATGGGACCAATCTGGAAGTATATCCTTTTAAATAAAAAAAATCATCTGAAATTGTCGTCTTGTTGTTTTTTCGCGGCCATCAACCAAACCTTGTTTTTCTAGTACAGAGTAGTGTAACAAATAAAACTTATTTGACATGCATATCTCTAAATGCAGTCCGAAATGAGTTATTCAGTAGTTTTATTTTACTGCAGCTAATTAAAAGTCGGAGTATAGGTAAGTGATGACTCTCGGACTCAAACACTTGAATCATCAATAGGTTTCATTTGATTTGAGAGAGTTCAACTAACACACTGTACATGCCTACCAAAGAGGATTTTCCTCGACTTTCATGGGATCCCTTCATCAGACTCTGACTTGGTGACAATGGGACCACCTCAAGAGCATACCGTTTCAAACCCTAATGTCAACTGCTCATCACCTGTTACAAAATATTGCTTTTCCCGATGCTGGGACGTTAATTGTTGAGGAGTTCTCTTGGTAAGAACCAGGAGAACTTGAGCTGATGGTGAAGTCACCATCAGCTCCACTTTACCATACGCATTGTGACGATCATAAATTGCTTAGCAACCATATTAAAGCAATCGAATCGCTACCCGTGAAATATTTTTCATTGAGTAGTTTCGATGGCCATCTGTGGTCTTCATCATCAGTTCCACTTCCCCAAATTATACTTTCTGAATGCAAATGCTTGAGTTGTTAATGAAAATACCAAAATTGCTATATGTATGCCTATAATATTTGAGGAGTTCCCTCAATTCCTCATGGATCCCATCATCAGAACTGGAGTTTGACAAAAATGGGACCAATCTGGACGTATGTCCTTTCAAATAAAAAAATAATTTTTTAAATCGGTTCATAAATGACGGCGTACTGAGGTAACAAACATAAAAAATAAAAAAAAAATAAAAAAAAAAAAACATACAACCGAATTGAGAACCTCCTCCTTTTTTTGAAGTCGGTTAATAAAATATTACCCGTACCGTAATACCCATAATATTTTCAAACAACAATCACGGAACGCGGCGCGGCAACAAATGAGAGCTGTAGTTCAGGTACCGTGGGAGAGTGGGCACCTGCGCAATGATCATAATCTAGCGATGGAAGCTCGTGGCACGCACCGAATACACTGATGGATGCAAGGATATGGCGAGACTAGATAGAACAAACTAAATTCATTGGGGTTGCTTATTGAAATAATTACATTCTGCTGGAATAATTGGCTCTCTGCCTAACCATACGGGAATTAAAAGCATAATGTTATTCTGCTTTCTGTAGGATTTGATTCGGTGTCGTATTACCCAATAAGTAGATTGTAAAGGTCAAAGCAGTCGCTCCCTGCAAAATACTGGTATTCTGCTGATGGCAGGGATAAAGTCGAATGAGTACCGGTGACTGTCGAGCTGTACAAGGTTTTCGCCTTGGATGACTATGTTCTTCACATATATTCAGCTGTAATTTTAATTGTACACATATTTGCAAGTGTTTCAGTTCTAAGTAAGACTGCTGATTTATACAAACTTTTAAAGGCGATCATGTTTAATGCGTACTATTTCTTTATATTCAAATTAAAAATATTTTATTTCAACTTAAACATACATTGGCACTTATGAAACGTCTGAGGCTAGGTTCTCGGTTGATTAAGTCGTTTCCTATGGATAAGAGCTCCACCCCAATTGCGTCACACCTTTTCAATCATAATCCGACAAATTTTGAAGGATATTGCTAAATCAGTGCTTCATATGTTGGAAAAATTCGTCTGTTCGACAACGTAAATCTGAAAGGCATTGTCATTTGTTAGTGTGTTTGGTTAATACCCCGCTGGACAGAAACTCCACGGTTATTCTATTAAAAATGTAGCCACTTCTAGTCTCCTCTCTACATCGTTGTCAGTAACGGCTGGTATAAAAGCATTGTATTTGCCGAGTCCTAACGTTTAAATTCGAACATTTGCGCCATCGCTTATGATTCCTAAGTATTTTTCACAGAACAGTTTGTCCTGTTCTTGCTTAGATGTTTATGTTTTTAAAACCGTTTGCTGAAGAGATCGATAAAAGGGTTTATATTACAAAGGGATCGATGATTTCCATGGATAAGGTTTTTTAGAAATAGAGCTTCTTGTGAAAGGACTTGTCCGGGGAAATACTTGTTTATATCTACAACTAATTTCTGCAGCTTAGCAGCATTGCTGTGTTAATTAACTTAATTAGGACAACTAATTATACTTTGTCCCTGCTCCTCCAAAGGTTTCGATGCTGGTAAAATTACAAGCACGTGAGGCATTTTGTTCTCTCCAGTTGGCAATCCAACTGCTCTTTCTTCGTCTTGCTTCATTTTCTGTTGATTGGACCAGTTAGAAGTTTCTTTGCCAAACATTTATTTTCAAAACCAAGTCCGGCGGTGAGATGGGCGGACGACATTGTTACTATCGCGGGTAGAACCTGGATGAGGCTGGGCACAGGGGCGTGGGGATTGATACAAGAAAAGAGAGGCTTATGCCCAGCAGTGGGGGAAGTCGAACTGTGGATGATGATGATGAATCAAATCACATATAATTTATTCAAACTAGGCTGAGAACTAGCACTTTTTGAAAGTCAAAATTACATAAGACAGTCCCCCAAAATGCCCACTCTTTACCACTTCCTAGTGCTTTAGATGGGAAAAAGTGGCGCAACAAACTTCTCAGCAGCATAACTGTCTATTAAGAGAACTTCATTCTTGATGATAATCATCACCTAAGTGGTTTTTCCATCTGGAATTTCTCATTCCATCTGCATTTATGCAATCAGTTGTAATAAGCTCGCCCCCTATTACATGGCGAAATGTGGGTGTACTATAGGTACACCTCTGCCTAACCCTGCGGGAAATATAGACGTGATGTAATTTTATGTAGTACAGCCAGCACATCAAGCTACCCGTAACTGTCAAATTTTCCCAATCAAAACTTTGAACCTTATGCTATAACGATAAAGTTGAAAATCTATTAAAGAAATTTGACATATTGCAGTAGCTTGATGTGCTGGCGTCTGTACCTAAAGAAGCTAGTATTATCTTGGTAACTAGATATGTCTACAATATTTACCACAACAATCGCAAATGAAAGAACTATGTCTTGACATAAGAATAGGTCAACCCACTTCCACAAAACTCAGCTACTTAGTTACGACATGTCAGTAAACCGCCACCGATGCCCCATGACAGTCGTCGGCGCACCTGCCGACTCCCACATTACTCATTCATGGTGTTTACCGAGCCGCCCACTCCTGGTCATCGGTTACCTTCAAGTGATTGTCCTAGTATTACGGCGGCAGGGATGGACTGGCTTATAAGTAGGTGATAATTTTAACGTCATGAATTTTTTTTCTAAGACTTTTACCGCTTTTCATTTGGTTGAAAATGAAGTATTTTCATATTGATATTTTACCTCTGTGGCAAGTTTATGTCGTTTTCCCAATGCTGGGGGTCATGTCACCACGTCATGACATCCACGTTTCCACGTCCTTGGTGATGTACCTTCACCTGTTTAACGATGGAGGAACTACAGGTAACATAAATGTATAATGCTAACAAAGATAAATGCAATGTTCCCCGTGCATACAGTTTAGCGGCCAGTCATCGTCCCCAAGTCGTAGTAATAACTTGTGTTCTGTATAGATTATGTAAGAAGCGACACTATATTTATTAAGTTATTATTCATGGTTATCAGTCAATAGACTTTATACTAGATACTGGAATTTTATTTACAACTTTCTCCATTAATGATATCAAAGGACTCAACAAACGAGGTGAAGATTTGGTCTGAATAGTAATGTTACTGAACATATAAGTGCTTCATTTTCAACCATGTGAAAAGTGGCAAGTAGGTCCCTACTGTAACTTTTGTTACGTTATGACCAATGTTTTAAATTAATTTAATTATTTTTAACTCTTTGCTTTTGTGGAAGCGTCACCGCAATTCGCCAAAGTCCAATATACGTACCTACGCCTTTTAAATGGTCTTCTTCGTCTTTTTACCTTTGTCTCATTAGTTATTTATGTACTCCCGTGCCTTTTTTTGTTTTTCATTAATCACATTACACACACACATTTAATTAATTCTCTTAATTTATTATATCGGGACACACACTAACATTCCTATGTGTTTGTTATTGTAACGTATGGCACTCGTGGAAATCAGCGTTAGGTGGTATACCTTGTGTTGTCTGACATTATGCTGAGTTTGAGTCCCATTTGGCATTATAATCTTTGTTTTCTGTTTTTATAGTTTAAGGTGTATTTTTTGGTGTAATGCCAGTAAACGTATTTTTCTTTCTTTCTTTTCTTTTCCATCCAGCGTTTCTTTGGTCTTCCTCTTCAATTCTCCATCTTAATCCAACAACATTTATAAGTTATCACTGTTTTAGTCACAACATGCGTTTCAGCTCTCATTTTGTGTTTTCAGACAAAACACTTTAATTTTTAATTTAAATATGTGCTTTAAAATATCGTAAAGTCCGGTCACCATATTGTCAATCGGTGTCAGTAATAATTGATGAAGAGGCCGGCCCACCCGCCCCTCACCCTCCTCCTGTCTAGGACTGAAGTATAGGGCTCCACCACCGCGTCTATTATTATCGCCAACAAGGCTCAGTCACTGTCATTTTTCAACATTTTTCATAACATAACGTTTAGTTTTGTTTGAACAGTTATTATTAATAACTGTTCAAACAAAACTAAACGTTCCTGTACTGTAGCCTAAAAACAAATAGATATTTAATAACTTATTATACATATCTATTTTTTTTTAGGATAGAACTGATAATTTTCAGATAAACCTCCGTGTCCCAGATTCCGCACTCTATATTATTTATTTTCTCACAACTCTTTAGTTACTCTTCTTCAACAAGTTATTAATCAAGCATTGCTTTAAAAAAAGACATCGGTTTTTCGACATTCATTTGTTTCTTTTATTTATCTTTGTTGTCCCTCTACTCGCCAAAGTGTCCCCCATACCCTTCTACTCATCTCTGTGTATTGCTCCACAGACGAGAACTCCATTTGCGTAAAGCACTTTTTATCACAATATGAAAGGTGTTGAAGGAAATTCTTTATCCATTGCTTCAAAAACTTCGTCTGTTTGACAACGTCAATAACGCAATGAATGTTGTTGAATTTTAGAAATGAAAGGCGTTGCAATTGTAAGTGTGTTACGGAATTACCCAGCAAAGAAAGGAATCACACTGAGTTAGGGGTAAAGTTTCAGGATCATGCATCACATCAGCGTTTCCTAGGCCTACAATTTGTTTAACAAGATATCTAAAAGATTACGCTTTCTCCAGTCGTCTATCAAGTTCATACACAACTACAGTATACTCCCGTATAGGCAAATCTTCTCAATAGCCAGTGACAGTATGATCAGTGGCCCTCGGCGCCGAGTCGAGGGCTCTTCGCTCGAGTGACGTGCTGTGGAGCCCTAGCGATGATTTGTGGACTACGGATTTATTGGGGTCTCGTTGTGCGTAGCCTATCTACGTTTATAAACATGGTACCAATTGGCTATCTGATGTGGAGGTATTAAAATACTATAACGGTTTAAAAGGTACAAAAGCGGCCTTTTTTTAATAAATAAATAAATATTATTCAAAACATTATTCCCTGCAATCACTAGCTGTCCATTCCAAAGTTTCCCCATTGTACGTTTTGTGTTTTTAAATGTATTTTTTTTGTTATTTATTTTTTCTGGTGTAGGTACTTATACAATGTGGAGATTTCAATATGACAATAAATTAAACTTCGTATATCTAATGACTTTAAAATATATCCAATTGTTTAATCACTAAAGCTAGTCAAAGATCGGCTAGGCCCCATGGCTACTATAAATTTCGTTTGTTTAAAAAATCACTTTTTTCATTTTGGTACTCTACGATACTCTTATACATTAGTATTATCAATGTTTTCGGTTATTGTCGTCTCCATATTGTATAAATAAATAATCGGGGTATGATGAGCCGATACGTGTCGTGTCATTGCATCGCGCCATAAGAGATTACCTAGAAAAAGAAAAATGTCATGTGTGGGATGATTTTTCAATAGTCAGATAACTTTTATCTGAGGATTTAATATTGGAATTTGACATCTTTTATATAGAAAATGATGTCAAAATATCATAATTATCTGAAATAGCAATAGCTCGATTTTGAAAATGTTCTTTACTAACTTTTTAGACCTTTGTATCCTGCTTACGAGTATGAAGTTTCATTAAAATCGGTTTCATTCATTTCGAAAAACAAGGGCTTGAAAGTTTCTATGAAATACCGTCCGTCGTAAACGCTTTTAACCCTTTTCTATCCAGTCCCAGCCTCACAAAACCATCATCTCTTTTCACGAAAATCCTAACTGCAAAATAATGAGTTAGTTGTGGCACTGTCCGCAGTCCGTGTACAATGTTGTAATAGTAGTACTGTCGCATCTGATATTAGCCGTAATTGCGTGGCAGCGGCGAGATGAAAGCCGCGCCCCGGGCGAGGTGTCGCCTGTCACTACCAACACGAGCTGCTAGGGATGGGACGCTGTCGATTAGAAAAGGTTCTGAAATATCGACATTTTCTTTTAAATATTTTATCTTCGAACAAGACAATATTTACATAATATAAGCCAAAACACTTATTATATTAATAATATGTACGTACAGTCAACAAAAGAGATAAGTATGCAGGGTCGACGGATATAGTTGAAGTTTAGTAAGAAACTGATGAATGTTCTCGAATAATTCTATTAATAGAAAACAAAAAATTTATCAAATTAAATTTCAGTCTAATTCAGATTTAAAATATTTTACTTCACATAAACCTACATGGGCACATATGAAACGTCAAACGGTTCCAGTTGGCCGTTTCCTATGGAGAAGAGAAGACAAGAAAATCCACGGTTGCTCATTTAATTATAGCAAGATGCTATTGCCATGTTCCCGGAAATAAGGTATCAGACCACTGTAAACAGTAGTTGAGTTGCTAAAACCCCGAAGAATGTGCGCAGGATTAAAGATAAATTCCAGTAGTATCGATATATTCCCATCAGCAGCAGCGTCCCCTCCCTAGTCGTGTACAGAGGGCGCGTGTCCGTGGCACGCGGGCCGCACTTGGCACACCACTAGCTTTTCACAAAACTTTTATTTATTCTGTCAGCCGCACACAATCGCCATTTTTATATTTCTATATTACTTGCGGATTCGTTTGCAATATAACAACGTATTTTCAGTATTTTGATAATGTTTATACCTAATTATAGTGTGTTACTTGGCCGTATCAGGCGCGGTCGCAGCATTAGGTTTTGTGGGGGGTCACCATTAGGTGCCGAGGAATATTTTAAGGGAGGTACATCTCCTCATGGGTCTAGTGGTCGCAAGCATTAGGTACCTACTGCTGAGCATGAGGTCCTGGGTTCGATTCCTAGATCGGGTAAAATATGCCAAAATGGTCGTATGTATTAGAACGGTATACTACATAGGCTGGGAAGAGCGAGCGAAGCGAGCTCGAAAATTTTAACAACCCGGCTTGGAAAATAAAACCTGACCTGGTTTTATTTTACATTTTCAAACAGAAATAGGAGTTACATTGTCGACTTATGCAGGCAAGCCTAAGCAACTTTGAGGATGTAGAATGCAAGAGCGAGAGAAGCGAGATCGAAAAAATTTCACACTGTCAGGTATAAGGTTCGATTTTCTTTTAATCATTCCAAAAGGACTACGAATTATTACTTTCTTTGTCGACTTATGAGAAAAGCTCAAGAATCAATAGAATGTAGATTGCAAGAGCGAGCGAACCGAGTCTAAAAATTATAGCACCTCACCTTGAATAGGTTCTGTTTTCTTTTGACCATGCTACAGAAAGAGAACTTAGTTTATCGAATTTCGACGAAAAGCTTAAAAATCGTTTTACAGCAATTTAGGTTTGGAATCTGGCCTTAACCTAAGCCATTCGAAACTTAGTACGAGCGCGGAGGTGCCCAATATCCCAAGTTTGCTTCGTTCGATCTCGCATTCTAGATTCTATATTTTACAACAGGTTTTTTGAAGTAAACACTTTTTTAGGCGCGTTAAAAACCCCATGTCTGCCTATCTTCTTAATGTTTTTGTATAAGCCCATCGGGGTAACAGTACAGTTTTAAGTTAGTACGACAAGTACCTAAATCATTCAGACTCTCGACAGTTTGAATGATTTTGGGGGGGGGTCACGTCCCCCTCGGACCGCGCCTGGGCCCTATAAATAAATAAGTATGCTAATGAAAAGTGTAATGCCATCC
The DNA here is from genome assembly GCA_963669345.1 of Gortyna flavago. NCBI lineage: Eukaryota > Metazoa > Arthropoda > Insecta > Lepidoptera > Noctuidae > Gortyna > Gortyna flavago. The sequence continues at coordinate 13,370,062 of OY770147.1, forward strand.
TGGCTTGTCCTTAATCGTAACAAGCTAGGATACTGTACAAACAGGCTTTTTTTGTTTTATTGTTTTAAAGTAAGTGCTTATCTGTTTTATGGTTAGTTGATTGTGCTGTATGTTACAGGGCGAAGTTATAGCTCAGCGATGAAGCCCTTAAAAAAAAAACTATGTGTATACACTTATTGGGATTGGTCGAAAAAAACCGGCCAAGTACGTGTCGGGCCACGCACAATGAAGGGTTCCGTAGTTGGAATGAATTTATCCCAAGAACAAACTTAACATTGTAGTTGAAAAACATGTTCTCCCATACATTCCAACTGAAAATGTTAGTTTGTACGCACAATATTGACAGATTTACCATGTTGTTTCAAGATCATAGACTTCTTATTATTTTTCCTGTAATCTATAGGTATAGAACTATTTTGTTTATTTTTTTCAAAATTTTAGGCTCAGTAGTTTCGGAGATAAGGGGGGGGGAATGGTAAATTTCCGTCTATTGTCTTAAATAACTTTAATACAATTTATTTTAAAATTATGAAAAAAAAATATTTGAGATCCTCACGGTAAGCCCTTTCATTTGATATGTCACACGGTACAGATTGCGAAACATTTTTTTTAAATTGTCTATTTACCCCTCAAAAATGACTCCCATTTTTAAAACTCATTTATTTACGTTACACGTCTGTGTTTGGGTCACAGAGATTCATATGTGTACCAAATTTCAATTTAAATTGGCTGTGACAGACGGACAGACAGACAGACAGACAGACACACGAGTGATCCTATAAGGGTTCCGTTTTTTCCTTTTGAGGTACGGAACCCTAAAAATACCGAATTATAAGAATACTTCAGCACAGTGCAATTGCCCGTATCAATCAATCTGCCTAGCCTTTTCCCAAAATTATTATAGGTACCTTTGTAAATAACTTCTAAGACTTTATGTAATAATTTTACCAATTTTAATACTGAATACCTAAACATTATGTTATTTCGTTATGTTAACTATGTGGGGTCGGCTATCAGTCTAACCGGATTCAGCTGAAGACCAGTAGTTTACATGGAGCGACTGCTTATCTGTCCTCCACAACCCAGTTACTGGGTAACACGCAATTTATCCGTATGATTTGGGTATGTTCTGAATTCTATTATTGAATATTCATTGTAATGTGAGAGCAGTGGCGGCCCCGTGGCCCTGTGGTAACGGCCGCGACTTACGAGTTGTAGGTGGTAGCGCTTTACTTTATGTAAATTAAGGTGAAGGAAAACATTGGGAAACCGGCATGTCCTAGAAAAAAAAAATCGAAGACATGTGACATCAACCAACCCACACTGTGCCCGGGTGGTGGATTATGGCCTGTGTCCCAGCAGTGGGAACATTATTGGCTGATTATGTATATAATTACACTATTTAGTTACCTAGCTTGAGCTGTGTTCACAAGCATAATAATGGTAGTTATTTGCGCCATAAGTAAAGCCCACAGCACTTTAAACTAGTAACGTCTAATAGGCTGCATGCTGTGCCATATTTAAAAGATCGATATCTAGTGTGGGGCCATTAAAACAAGCTTTTATGACTTGCACTAACTTGAGGTACTAAATACTACTAAATAGTACTTGCCCAGACATAAAATCTAGTATGGAATGTGGTAGGAGCTCACGTGCTAAGCTGAACAATCCTAACCTAATAATTCATAATGCCAAAGTTAACCGTTAATTCTAGTCGTCAAATTGACAGACCATATTATTCGCAACATCACACTGCGCTCTAAACCAGAGATCACTGACGTTGCTCAAAAAGCCGCTAAGCTGAAGTGGGATTGGGCTGGCCACTGAGCTGTGGGCGAAAATAACCACCACATTTATGGCGTCGCGGCAGACCCCGTAGAACATGGCGGGACGAGCTGGACAAAAAAAACGACCAGTGGTCCACTTTAGCCCTGGATCAAAAGAGCTGGAAGTCATGGGGTGAGTTGCCCAGCAGTGGGATGATGCAGGCTAACAGTAACAGTAAAGTAAACCTGAAAAAAGATTCAGGATCAAAAAGAAAAAAATATTGGTACAGACCTACAGATTTCCTCCAAAACAGGATTTTCCTCAAATTAAGGATCTACTTTGATAAAATAATATTGTCATGAGCAGTTGGTATTCTTAAAAAACAGAAATGTTGTAGGCACCTACTTAAATCTATTTACTAATGTAATAATAAACCTGCATACCTACCACGAGCTCTTAACGCGATCCACTTTAGGACCTAAACTGAACTGTTCTGCTAATTCGTACCATGACGTCAGTTTAACGATTCAATTTAGGCCGTGTTATCTGGATATCTACCATGAACTCTTAACGCTCATTTACTTTCAACGATCCAAATGCCACTGAGTGTATTGGACGTCATGGTACGACTGTGAACGATGCAGTTTAAGAACCTAAACTGAAATGTCTTGCTTTTGAATCGTTTTTAAATAGATCATGGTAGGCCTCCTGAAGAGTTTGTTTGTTGTTGAACACAAACACAAAAATTTTCCATTACGAAGAATATTATCGCCCTCACAACATTCTCGCGCCACATTTTTGGCGCGCTTCGCCATGTTGATGGCCGCGCGCTTACCATAGAGTATTGGCGCCTGTGTAAACTCTGTGATGAGCTACGTGTGCGGGCATAGAGCAGCGCTGTTTATTCCGATATTGGTTGTAAAATTGAATAAGGTTAGTGGGCTTAAATGACACCTGGTTTGTTTTGTCAATATTTTGAGTTTCAGTTGGCGATAATTAATTGGAAAGTCGGTGGGAGGTATTCCACTCAGTGGGATTAAAAAGTGTCTAAATATACAAACAAAAGCAATAATATAAATAGGAGGTGCGTGCTTACCTAACAAAAAGTTTGATATTACGCTCTCTTAAACTATGGACACTATAGTCATCACTGACCTGTATTATACATTTTTAATAGAGGTCAGTGATGGTCATGCATGATTTAGATCATAGAAAAATTTGAGGACATAAATGATATTTTTGGTGTATTGGCGGGTGTGAAGGGCGGGGGTGAAGATTCAAAATGTGTGTGGCAATAGGATTTTCCATCAGTAAAAATGACGATCTTCCACAAACATTCATCCCCTACTTAACCCCTTTACGAGGCAATTTTCATAAATCCTTCCTTAGTACTCACTTTGGTACCTATTCTATAATATAATATAAGCAAAACTTGTGCAAAATTTTAAGCTTCTACACCCAGCGGATTAGGCTGTACGTTGTCTGTCAGTGAGTGAATTTTTACACACGTGAGATATGCGTCGACGATAGAGGCAACTGCAACCGTCGACGCGTGTCGGCGACAACCGTTTTGAGCACCGTACTCAAATATACGAGCGACACGTTGTCGACGGCAGCCGCCGACGCGCGTGGCGCTCTTGTGTACTTACACTAAGTAGAAAGGATTACCAATCGAAGACGTTAGAAATAACATTTATATGCTATTAAGTGTTAACCCTAAATGCCACTTACGAGTATCTATCAGAAACTTAAAGATCTAACTTTGCTTTGTGGCCACGGCTAAGCTAAAACTTAATTGGAAGTCCTGTCGCTTCGTCGCGGCTATTCTATCAACTTGCATTGCCCGACGTTGCCCGATCAGCTATAAAGTGGGCAACTGTTCAAACTGCGACGGCCCCTGCCCGTGACGACGCATACCATTAGGTACATACGCGTCATGCGTGCAGGCAGAAGCGATTGGGATTTTTTATTTATTGTAAAAAACTATAAGGTTCATATGACACCAAATGGCAAATAGTTTTTTTTTTTGTGAGAAAGTTCGCCAGTTTCAAACGTTTTCAAATAAGAACCGCTGTTTATCGTCATAGGTACCTACTTCAATTTTGTCATCATTTGACAAACATCAATGATGATGATGTTTGCAAATAAATGATTGAGTATTGAGTATTGATTTTTTACTTGAACTGAAATATAGTCAGTAGGTATCTATAACCAAAAGATAATTAATGAGAAAAATGTACGAATCTGAAATGAAAAATTTATAATATCCCAACTGGAAAATCGCAGACTATGGCTGTGCAGAGGTTTAGCTTACCCACAGTACTTACATGGTAATTGCCAGTTTAGAACAGTGTACTTTATAAACGTAATGTTTCTCTTGTTGCAGCCACCACAACCGCCAAAGAACACAGATCTCCGGAGCAGGAGGAGCAGCGCTCGTCTCCCACCCCTGGACCGCCCAGCCCGCTGAACAACGGCACTGCTGGTAGGTAACTGAACCTATTGATTCATAGAATAACAGATTTAATGGGTCGACTTTTAACTATTCACATCGTCAAACATTGTATTTAATGACCTGCAGGCCAGACCACATCATGAAATTATCAATTCAAAGATCTGGCCACGACAGAGACATCGTTTAACTCCACGCCACCTGAAGTCAAGTGGGTGTCCGTTGACCGTTGCGAAATTCTAACCTAGTCTCTTACTGCTTCGTTCTTCGTTGTAACAAGGGCGACTATGCTAAGCCGTGGTTCGATTCCCTGGCAAAGGACGCTTGCATTCGTTTCTCAGTAGCAGCAATGTACCCAGTTAAACTTATCTTTTGTTAACAGAATATTTGTTAAAGGGGCTCCTGGCTGCGTAGTAACAGCCGCACTGGTCGATCGCTCAGGTTAAGCTTCGCTTGCTGCGGTCTGACCGTAGATGGGTGACAATTTTCACATACCGACTCGAAAAGCACGTTAAGCTGTTAGTCCCGGCTGTCATTCGCGGATTTTTGACAATCTTTACGGGTCGTCAGACGCCTAAAAGTCTGAACAGGCAGTCGCTCCATGTAAAATACTGATGTTCAGCTCCATCCAGTTAGACTGGAAACCAACCCCAAAAATAGTTGGGAAAAGGCTAGGCAGAAGACTTTATTTTCTCAAATCTGATGCCATTGCACCTACTATGGAAAAAAGCAAGGCTGCTGAGTACTAACCCTCTTTCTTTCTCTTTCTATCCAGCAGCCCTATCATCAACGGAGTCTCTATCACCACCCCTTGCTGAAGGTTCCCGCTCCGCACCAGCGCTACAGCGCTTGCGAAAGTTCCTGTCAGCTCTGCAGCAGTTCGCTACCGATGTGGGATCGGATACGGGAGACAGGGTGCGCCAACTGATTCACAACCTTGTAGTAAGTAGAACAGAGTTTAAAATATACATTGTATAAAGCATTATTTTCGTTCTGAAGGTTTTTAAAGTCTACTGCCCCAAATAATGCTAGAAAAACTAGTGATTCCTCTCTTCGTGGTGAAGAAAAAGCTCTGAAATATGAAATCTTTGATCTCATTTTGTTAATGACAGCTATTTTGCTCATGTGTATTACGTATGAGATAAATAAAAAATTAATCGTGCAGAATTTATCTATACTTATAATAAATCTGTAGAGAGGTCAATTCTGTACATGATATATATTTTCAAAATAACTATCAGGGGGTAATTAGTGATCGATACTGATGCCAAAAATGCAATCAGTAAAATTTTTGTCTGTCTGTCTGTCTGTCTGTCTGTCTGTCTGTCTGTATGTTCCTTATAGAAACAAAAACTACTCGACGGATTTTAACGAAACTTGGTACAATTATTCTTCATACTCCTGGGGAGGTTATAGTATACTTTTCATCACGCTACAATGAATAGGAGCAGAGCAGTGAAAGGAAATGTTGGGAAAACGGGAGAAGTTGCTCCATTTTTTAAGCTTCCGTCGCGTGTGCAGCCTTAATGGTTAAAGCTACATAGAAATCATTTATGACGGAAAAGTTCTACATAAAATTGTCTAAAAAATATTCTACAACAGCATATGTCCTTCTTTTATGGTTGACTCACAATAACACGTGTAACTCCCGATAGCTTAGCAGTTCGGAGCTTTCTGATTATATTTGTTTACTCTTACGTTTATAATACTCTCACTCATCCCTAATTAAAAGAAGTTAATATTATTACCTATTCAATAAAAAAAGAATCATAGTAATCGGTATAGAAACACCAAACTTATACATGTAATACGCTAATAAGCCATCGCGCCGTCGCGCGTGAATACTGAATCATGCCATAAGGATTATTTTTGTGTAACGGTTGCCGCGCTCGACGCGGGTCGTGGCAGTAGGGTATAAAAAGGCGGGAAGGTCCGAGCGCGAGCTTCATTCAATATTTGGCTGGACAATAATTGATATTAACAAACCGTGCTTATCAGCGCGACTTTTAGTCTTTAAATAGTTTATTTGAATTTCTTTTGTTGTTATTTTATAAAATAGGTATTAGCTGTTTTGGTAGTGTTTAAATATTCGTTCAAATTACAAATCTATACTTATAATAAATCTGTAACGTGAAAATTCTGTACATTGAAAATTTCAAAAAAATAAATGGCAGGGGGTGTTATTAGACCGACACAGAACCCAAAAATGTGATTAAAAATTTTTTTGTCTGTCTGTCTGTCTGTTTGTTCAGGCATCAGGCAAAAACTACCGGTTCGATTACGATGACACTTAGTATAATTATTCTTTAATATCATGGGCACCACACTGGGTACTTTTTATCCCGGAACAAAATATACAATAAAAAAACAAACTTAATTTTGCGGTTCGATCCCTAGACCCGATTACTGTACCAACCGCAAATAATAAGTTTGTCGTAGTTCACGACGAAGATAATAATAATAGGCGAGCGTTCGTTCATATTAGCATTCTATAAATTGTATGTTTTAACTGCTACTTGCAATTCAAAAACGTGCTTTTCAGTGCGACCTTTTTATTCCTTTTAGTTTTTACTAAGTACAGTTTAAGGTAGAGTTATTTAGGTTTATTTTTATAAGTCGTAGGTATAGATTTTAATTTTAAAGTATGGGTAGTATATTTGATTTGAGGGGCCCGTGGCTAAATAATAACAGCCGCACAGGTCGATCGATCAGGTTAAGCTACGCTTGCCGCGGTTGGTCTGTGGATGGGTGACCATCTTTACATACCGTGACCCCTCCGTGCCTCGGAAAGCACGTTAAGCCGTTGGTCCCGGCTGTCATTCGTGGATCTTTGACAGTCGTTACGGGTAGTCAGCAGCCCGAAAGTCTGACAACCAGTCTTACCAAGGGGTATCGTATTACCCAGTAACTGGGTTGTGGAGGTCAGATAGGCAGTCGCTCCATGTAAAATACTGGTATTCAGCTGCATCCGGTTAGACTGGAAGCCGACCCCAACATAGTTGGGAAAAGGCTAGGCAGATGATGATGGGTAGTATATTTGATAGTGTACGTAGTGACCGTAGGTTATTTTATAAAACTGTTAGGTAGGATTAGTCATTCGTATAGATATTAGTTTTTAGGGATTTTGCTTATTTATTGAGTTTAGATTAGTAATCATCAGAAATAGGTTTCTTTAGGTATTTTATTTTCTGTTATTGAGTTTTTTTTTATTAGGTAGGGTTTATTAGTAGGTTTACTTTTATAATCTAATATAAAATTCAAAGTCCTGTGATCCTGTCTGACTGATTATATAAATGCACAGCCTAAACCGCTGGTCATAGAGACATTAAATTTGGAGTGTGTTCTGTGTGAAGTGTATAAAGGTATCCACTAAGAAAGGGTTTTTCGCGAATTCCACTCCTAAGAGGGTGAATGGGGGGAGGGTGAAATTTCACGCGGACGAAGTCGCGGGCAGAAGCTAGTATAAAATAAATTCTAAGGTAACACAATGACTCCGTGGGTCGGTAAAAGAAAACTGAATATTAATATTTTCAAGATTCTACCCTAGTTCATTTGCCCATTTACCTTAAAATAGAAAATATTTCATTATTCTCTATCCTATTCTTTTTTCTACAGTCTGGCACACTGAACATCGAGGAGTTCCAGGCTGGGGTCCAGGAGTGCACCAACTATCCACTGCGTGCCTCCGTGCCCGGGTTCTTGAGGGCGCTGCTACCGCTTGCTCAGAGGGACCTCCATGCCAGGGCCAGGAGGGCCAAACAGGTAACGAAATGGATTTTGAAACAAATAAGAATATTAGGTACGTTTTACTTTTAACGTAACACGATAAGCTTGGAAGTAAGAGTTAAGCCTTTATCTGTCTCATCAACATTCTTATCAGCTTACGAAGCTATCACGGGATATTACTTTGATTGGCAAATATAATGGCGGATACGCCTTATCTGATGATGCTAAACTTGGGGACAACTTCTTGATGATGGAAGTCTGATGTGTTTTTATTGCTGGTCGCCATGCCGATTATATGCAAATTATTTTATAGCACTGTGTGACCGAAACCCGTACTTAAGTCATGCTTTTCTGTGACTTAATAAACGGCGCTAATATTATTATTTTGTTAGCACTTTTCCACTGAAACACGTATCGACCTCTAAGAATGGATTACCAAGAGAACGAGAAAAAACTACAACTTTCTATGGTCACTTGAGGCCCAAACTTGCCTAACTCAGGCTCCTCTCTAACAGACACCACTGCAGTATATCAGATCACACGAGCATTTAATCCTGGAGTCAGGAGGGGACAGCAGCGATATCTTCGCGCCTCATCCACCCGGAGCTGCGGCAGAGACCGGCGTCAAACGACGAGCTAGTGACCCGTAAGTACCTACTTTGATTTGATTTCGTTTTTTCGGTTTGCAAATTGTGTCTTGCGGTCGGCGATGCCGCACCCTTCCTGAGCACTCGAGACTCTGACCAGATCAGTTATACTGACAGCATCTTTCAAATCAGCTTTACTTCTGTTTTTCGCACTAAGTTGATAGCTGATGCCGGTCGGGCGCCATCGGTTGAGACTGGTCATCATTTAACTGCCATGGCTTATTTTTGATCTTATATTTTGAATGATTTGTTCATTTTATTTTTTACATTGTTCTCACATGTATATAGAAGCAACAAGAATAATGTACTTAGGATTTTGTAATATCTTGATTTAGAGTCTCCCTGGAGTTTCTTGCCCGATCTTCTCCATAGATATCTATTTTGGAATGGGCAACTAGGTTCAATTTACTGACTAACTGACAGACTCTTTGACAATTCAAAAGTGCCTGTTACTGGTTTAATTGAAATGAATGCATTGCGTTCGAGTTTGTCATAGTACTGTCGTGGTCAAAATAAGAAAAGGTGGGCTTTAGGACGAGGTGGACTGATGATAGGTAATATCGTGTTGATAACGTTGGTAGCGAGGCTTTCTTTTCAGGACACACCCCACTAATATACCTACTTATATTTTGTTATTCGCGAAAGTTCTTAAAATACAACTACAGTAAATAAAACAAAAGGTAGCAAAAAGCCAGCTAGCCATTCAATTAATAAGTTATCAAAACATCCCACAACCACAGCACCAAAAAACAAATATTAATCTAACATCACCTGTCACCCGTCATCAAAAACTATCAACAATTAATTACTAACAAAATGTATTCCACAATTCTGACCAAAAATTGATTAACTAGTGAAAACCGAAACAATATGAATGGTACTATCAATAATGTCCGTCAGATCCAGGTGAATGGTCCGGACAGGTAATTTGTACCCCCCCCCCCCCCTTCCCCCACTCCAGGTTGCAGGGTTGCCACACTTGCTGCTTCATAGTGTTGCTATGTGTAAATTGTGGGAACGTGGGATGTAGGGCTGTGTGATTTTTGGTTCGACGAATTTTGATGGTGGTGTGAAAAATGGATTTGTATTTGAACTTTTTTACCCGATTGCGACTGAACCATACCTAGGAGGATAATGTTTAGTAGGTTCTCTGTGTTTTTTTTTTATTTAATTGGCTTCAGTGCTCATCGTCCGTACTGTCACTCGATCTTCTTGGGGGAAAATTCTCGTAATTTTAAGAACGTTCACAATCTGATCTCAGTCTCAATCATTAATTTTTTTTTGTACGCAAAATACGCGCATTCTCGTGGAGTTGCGGACACCAGCCTGTATATTACCTATTACCTCTAATTTTCCTACATTTTTGACAAGTTTTTGACATTGATTGTCGCTCGTTATTAATTCTGATTAGATCTCTTCCATTCCACACATTGTGGTGGGCCGACATTAGCGAAATCAATTTATTACTGTCTATACTATTGCCTAGCTACATATAGATTATGGTTAGTGAACAGCTGCTGTTTATTCTTGTCTTCCAATCCGATAATACCGCGGTGACTCTAAAAAGTTATTATTTTTATCGGCACTTTATTGAAAAAACCAAACGGAAAACCTGCCACGTCTAACCACGACTACCACGGTTGCCTTAGTCCTTGGTTACGTTGAATTATTATTATTGGACAATTTGGCAGGGTGCTGCGACCGCCAGCTTTAAATACTGCCTACAACAATTCGTTAGAGCCACGTATGAGCTTTATTTATCGCAACAGGCGCGCCTCGTGCGTTTGCCAAGTTATAAAGTAAATTTTTAGCATATGGCATTGTTTATGACGCGTGTAGCTTAGGCTGTGGCGCTGGCATTACTTAGGAGGCAAATAACATTAGGTACTGGAGTGTAATTTTAAGCTGGAAATTATTTAGCTTACCAAGCTGTTAACACTAGTTATATTTGTAGCTGTTAGCAAAATGTTTCGCTGTTGCGTTGTGCTTTACAATACACAAACAAAATACTAATTCAATTAGTGTCAAAAACGTGTATTTGAAGCTCAAATTTCATGAAAATAGTTTCAATAATAAATAATTCACTTTTTTAAACCAACGTTAATACTTAAAAATCATAATAACATTAACGATGTAAAACGCCTGCTAGATTAGTGTTAGCAATTTGTGTGATTAGGAGTTTGCTATTACGTTACCAGCAGGCGCCTGACGGTTAATAGCGCGCGCAGATGTCTCTGATCGGCTGTTTCATTATCACAGGTTGTGTGTTATGGAATGGTATTGCTAACGAGGTTTAAGAAGTTTGGTAAAGGGGTGAGTAGTATTGTGAGACTGTTAGGGTAGCCTAGTTTTCTTGAATGAAATGCCAATCAGACATGAGGCATCGGGTAATAACTGAGATGTGACTCTAACAAATGTAAGCTAAAACAATAAGCAGTCAACTTTTACGTAGCTTCATATTATTGAAGTGAAAAATCATACCGTCTTTCCAAAACATTGCAACTAGCCATTTAAATACTAAAGTAAAAGAAAAAGTAAGTAAAAGAATGTTAGTTAGTCTACATGAACCTAATCTTACGTGCAGAGTAAAGCACTAGTATAAAACTGAGATGTTTAAAAATAAAAGCTTAGATAAAACTTATATGTTTTCGTGTTTTATTCTCTGACAACCACATTGACAACTCTGCTAAAAAAAACAGTTGACTAAAACTTAAAAGGAAAAAGTAGAAATAATAAATTTACTAGAGTAGAACAAAAAGGATAGTTATGAAACAAAAAACATACAAACTCTTTTTATTCTATCACTCCTCCTTAAATTCATTCCTCTACTTTCACCCATCACTCAACACCCATACCTAGCGTACACCAGTTGAACTTCCCTTTCAACAGAGGTTTCGTTAAAACATCCGCAACCATACGACTTGTCTCTACATACTCTAATTCAATATGGCCATGCTCAACTGCCTCTCTCACGAAGTGGTGTCGCACGTCTACCGTGAAACATGCCAACTTTGCCCAGATTTTTCGAATAATTTCAATTTTAATACGATTTTTCTATGGAGACGTAAGTATTTTTCTTTATCAGCTACAACTGTAAGATCATGTGGATGTGTTAGTATATCTAAATTTTGTATTATTCAACATTTAATTCAATATTTGTCCAATTTTGTTGGCGGGCAAAGATAGCTGGACTTTTAGCCAACTTTGCCCACATTGATTTCTGACGCAAATATGGTCTTTATACAGATGACATAAAAACCAGTAAAAGAATTTTGGTAAAGTTGGCGTTTACTTTAGGAATGTAAACGACACTATGAAACGTTTCTTATTAAAATGACTGGGCAATGTTACCCTGACATTTTTTCTCTTTTTCATACAATCTACATTTCGCCTTTTAAAAGTGCTAGGGTTGGTACATTGTAAAAATTTTACTCTGATTTTTTTTCTTTCTACAAAGAATATGTGTTAATCGCTTGAGGCCCGGGCGTGGCCAAACTGCCCAACAACAATAAAAGACCAATTGTGTCTCATTAGCGGGATTCAAAGAGTTAAGGTAAATATAAAAGAAAAATGTTTTACGCTTATTAGTATTTAATCAAATTTGAAATTACAAATAATACTTTTTTAAGAACTTATCTCACATATTTATATCATAATTGTTCATTAATATTATAACGTCTCACTGATTCACAAATTAAAGTCTGAACTTAAATAACTGGAGAAGACACGAAATAAAAAATGGTAGTAATCGTCTATATTTCAGTTATGTCACGTCTATTCTTTTTTTTTTCTTCAGTGTAGTTATTATAAACCCTGGATCCAATTATTCGTCTTGACTTCTTCTGTCGAATTCGAGATTTATGTTTATTTTTCTGAAACAAACCATGCAACTCAACAAAAAATATTAGAAATAATAATACAATAAAATAAATACTTAAATATGTGAGAACACCTCACACACGGCCATCTGACCCCAAACTAAGCAGAGCCTGTACTATGAGTACTAGACAGCTGATATGCTTACATATATAGATTAAATAGATACTTATATAGGGAGACTGGTATTTAGTTACCGATACATAAACACATAATTGTAGGTACTCATGATAACAAACAACTTTTATTATGGGCCCAAACCTGAAATCGCGAAAAAAAAACAACTGCTCCCTACATTTTGATGAGTTGTTATGCGAACATGAATGTATGTAACTGATTTTTTTCGCGTTTTCTGGTTTGGTCCCATAGCAAAAGTGGTTTGTTATCATGAGTACAATCATGTGTTTAAGTATCGGTCACTAATTACCAGTCACACCATGTAGATAAATAACATCCAGACACAAGACACAAGACAAACACAAATGCTCATCACACGAATGTTTGCGCTGGGCGGGAATTGAACCCGCGATCCTGTATTTCGGAGGCAGTCATACTAACAACAAGGCTACGGGGCCGACCAGTAAAATGATAGTAAAAAAGTTTTAATTAAAGGTAGTGTGGAGCAGGTACTCACTCAGTACCCAATAACTAATGTCATCTTTGAATTTTGTTACTTAAATACCTATTATGTTTAAAATTAAATAAGCTCAGCAGTAGCCATAAAGTAAAAAATCGAAATAGAAGTTTTCGGAAAGTGCCAACCCTAAGCCTTTTTTGATGGCGGGCAATGTTGTCAATCGTAGGTCGGAACATTAATAGATAACTTTGCCCATCATCATAACTTTAGTTTTAAAAGAACCTGAACAACGACACTAACAGTAATAAACTCCACAAATGATTTTCTATAATATGTCATAAAGTAAACTAACCTGTGTTTTCACCATCTCGCAGAATGCACTTTGAAATTTGCACTAAAATTTGCCCGCAAAAACACGCACCACACTCAACGAGTTCCAATAACTTACTAAGCGACGTTAGCAACAAACACGATAGTCAGTATTGCCATACATATAACCTATTTTCCACGAAAGTCAATCAATGTTGTCATAGTATTAAGATATTTTTGCACATCAAAGATATGCTTAAACATTGTTCTTCGGGCAAAGTTTCCCTTAGGGGCAATGTTGGCATATTTCACGGTATGTGCTTCGTGCGTTGATGGTGTACAGGGTTCTGCGCAATAGCAACAGCAGATTGGCTGTCACTAAAAATCTTCAGTGGCATCTCAACTTCACCAGAGACCTCTGAAATCAATCTCTTTAAAAAAATTGCCTCTCTAGCAGCTTCTGACATGGCTACATACTCAGCCTCTGCTGTGGATAGAGCAATCGTCATCTGCTTTCTGCTTTCCCAACATATTGCAGCTCCCGTAAGTAGAAAAACCATACCCGAGTATGATTTCCTATCATGACAAGTGGCATGACTAGCATCTGCATAGCCCTGTACCTTATGCATTCCTGTTCTCTTATACTGTAGCCCAAGGCATTTAGTACCCTTTAAATATCTGAGCACTCTTTTTGCGGCTGTCCAATGCTCTTCAGCAAAACAAGTGTTGAACTGGCTCAGATGATTAACTGTATGTGCAATATCTGGTCTCGTGCAAACAGATATGTACATCAGCGAACCAATTAGATTTTGATATGGAATCCTCGGATCAGGTTTATGTTCCAGTCCAGGTTTCACAAGCTTTTGCCCAGGAACTGATGGGGTTGAAGCAACTTTGCAATCAACCATTCCAAAAACCTTCAAAACTTTTTCGACATACTTCTCTTGGTCAACTTTGATTCCAATATCGTTTTGCGTTATGTGCATTCCCAAAAAATGCTCTGCCTTCCCAAGATCCTTCATATCAAATTTTGACATAAGATCTCGCTTTACTTTACGCAGCTCCTCCGCGTCGTTCCAAAAAATCAGCATATCATCCACATACACTGCTAAAATGATGACCTTCTTTCCCTGAGATCTCATATAAATGCATGGCTCATTTTTGGATCGTTTGAAGGACAAGTGCAATAACTCATTGTTCAGTTTGTTGTTCCAAGCTCTGGGGGATTGCTTTAAACCGTAAAGCGAACGTTTAAGGAGACACACGTAATCTTCCTTTCCTTTTTCTTCGAAACCATCCGGCTGTTTCATGTAGACCGTCTCAGACAAGTCTCCATTCAGGAACGCTGTTTTTACGTCCATTTGATCAACGTTTAATCCACTCTTAGCTGCTATTGCCAGGAGAACTCTTAGAGAGCTATGTCTCACCACTGGAGAAAACGTCTCGTCATAATCAATGCTCCATCTTTGGCTGAAACCTCTGGCAACAAGCCGAGCTTTGTATCTTCTCTTATTTTCCGCCTCTTCTTTTATTCGAAAAATCCATTTCGAATCTACAATGTTGCTCGCTTGTCCAGGTTTTACCAAAGTCCAAGTTTCATTTTTCTTTAAAGCATCAAGCTCTTCTTGAATCGCAGCTTTCCATTCTCTACTGTCAGGTCTTGACAGTGCATCTTGAACCGTAGTAGGGTCATGTTCTGTTTCCATTGCATGGTATAGAATATGATCCGGGAACTCTTTGGGTTTCCTATCTCTAAGTGGATACCTCCGTTCCACCTCTTGTGGTCGATCCTCAGTTACGTCCGACTCACAATCTTGAAACTCCACATCCTCTGGTTCTTGAATAACAACTTCATGTTGAAGAGGATTTTCAGTAGAACTCCCTTGTTCTTGTTCCACTCTAGGAACATTGCTAACATCATCATCATCTTGTTGAGGTTGCAAGACATCTGGTTCTACTGTATTCCTGACAATTGGTTCATCTCGTAGAAGTATTATTTCTGGTTCCTCTTGCAATTCTTCTTGTAGCTCTTTGTATTTTTGATTCTCCAAAAACACAACATTTTTTGCCTTAAATATTTTTCCGGAAGTAGGATGCACAAGGCGATACGCTTTTGCATTGTCGTCAAAACCTGTGTGGATAAGCTCTCTACTTTTTACATCCCACTTAGTCCTTTTTTGATCAGGAATGTGCATAAATGCTTTGCATCCAAAAGTTTTTAGCATGCTTAGGTCACACTTCCTCCCTGACCATTTCTCATCCGGAGTCATATTCTTCACCGCAATCGTTGGTGACTTGTTTTTTAGGAACACGGCATGATGAACAGCTTCAGCCCAAAAACGTTTTTCTAATCCTGCCTCATGTAGCATGGTTCTTGCTTTATCGCAAATAGTGCGATTGGCCCGTTCAGCTACGCCATTCTGCTCTGGCGTATACTCCACAGTCAGTTGATGCTGGATTCCGCAATTCTTCAGTAAGTCATCCATTCGCTTATTGACGTACTCAGTCCCGTTGTCAGTGCGCAGGATCTTCATTTTCTTGCCGCATTGATTTTCAGCAAACGCCTTAAAATCTATAAATTTTTCGAAAACTTCACTTTTTTGTTTCAAAAAATAAATAAAAGTTTTTCGCGTGAAATCGTCAATAAACGTCAAAAAATACTGGAACCCGCTAATAGAAGGTATACTCATAGGTCCACACACGTCAGAGTGTACTAAACCTAATGCTTCCGTAGCTCTCGTTGCTTCAGTTTTACGAAACGGCTGTTTCGTTTGTTTTCCCATAATGCACGATATACACTCCAGTTTAGAAGAAATATCAGGAAAAGTTACTCCTGTTGCCATCTTATCTCTCAGTAGTTTGAGGTTATGCATACCAAGATGTCCCATCCTCCGATGCCATAACATCTGCCGGTCATGCTCAGTTGTTGCTAGCGCAGATCCCTGTGAACAGCACTTAATTTTATAAATACCTCGTTCTTCCACACCTTTCACAACAGACTTACCTCGCACCTCACACTCATTTCTCTTGTAGATGTCACAACATTTATCTGTAAATACTACCACGTTACCCTTTTTCGCAATTGCATTCACACTCAATAAGTTAGAAGCTAACTTAGGTACATACGTGACATCGCTGATTGTCAATCCTGACTCACATACTACCGTACCCTCACCTGCACCGAACACCTCATTACCATCTGCACAAGTCACTCTCAAAGACTTCGGAGTATCCCTTAAGTTCTTAAACCAAGACTTGCGATTCGTCATGTGTGTCGACGCTCCAGAATCGATGATCCAGTCTTCTGCCTGTGGAATCGACGTGCCGAACGCAAAAGCTTGAAGAGCTTCTCTCTTTCTTTTTGGATTATCAGGACACTCATGTGCCTTATGTGGTCCATCACAAATAAAGCACTTGATCTTTTGTTTGATCTTCTTCGGTGTACTCTTACCCTTATGCTTATTTGACAATAGTGCTGAAGTCGGTTGGCTTGCACTCATGCTTGCCGAATAGGTATCCTCCATTTGAAAAAGCTTCATCTTTACAAAGTCGGTAGTAAGAACAACGTTACTATTTTCTATGGCTAGTCTCATTGGTTGGAACTCTATGGTAAGGCCTTGGAGAAGTAGAGCAGCCAACAGTTCATCGTCAACCTCCTTTCCTAGGTCTTGAAGTTCCTGAGATACCATCATCACAGATGTGACATATTCCCTAACCGATGGGAATTGCTCCAGTTTCATGCTTACCAGCTTTGCAAGTAGCCGACAGCGGTTATTAATTAATATAATAATTAATAATTTATTAACAGCTACAAAGTTTCGATAATACGAAAAAAACTTATAAGCACCAAACACAATTAACTTATTCTCACAACTGTGCACCAGCTACAAATTACAGCCAACAATAAACAATAACTTGCAAGAAAAAGTATTAAATTAATCCCATAGTTATTATTAGCTTGAATAAACAGAAAGTTTTCAAGTTCAAGCTGGCGCCTCCTATAGTGGCGTTAGCAGCAGCTGGCATAAGTTTGATTGTCGACTAATTGCTAGCAGTAAACAGTCAGGCGTTAGTTCGAGCCGCGGGAACACATGTTGCGTACAAAATTACTGTTTGTTGAACTTTTGATATATGGCTAGCTGGTAATTGTAGCTTGGAAAGATGTGCTAGCTGGGTTAGTCGTTGATTTGATTGGGGTAATTGACAAGTAATGGATTTCAGACAGATTTTTATCAGTTTTATGTTGCATTTTACAGACGAAAAAAGAAAAAAAAGGCGTACCTTCGGGGGACCCCCTTACGCGATACTCGCACGCGCATACACACACATAATCAGCCTATAATGTTGCCACTGTTGGGACACAGGCATCCTTTCTGTGAGAGGAAGTGGGCCATAATCCACCATGCAGGCCCAGTGCGAGTTAGCGGATGTCACATTAGGCGCGGGACAAATACAAAAGGTGTGGAGTCGGCGTGGCGCCACTTCTCTGATATTTCACACAAAATTTATATAGAAGAGGTGACGAGTAAGTATATATTTTGCATGAAATATCAAAGAAGCGGCGCCGCACCCGCGCCACACCTCTTGTATTTGTCCCGCGCCTTAATGTCGTCGAATTTTTGGTTCTAGGACATGCCGGTTTCCACAGATCCTCTACAGTTTTGAGAGCAGTGGTGATGAAATAATTTATATTTGGGTTCGAACCAACGACCTAAAACTCGTAAGTCGTGGCCGTTACCACTGGGCATAACCCTTTTTTCTTACGTGGCGATTTTTACCAGTCAACTTTCGTTAGAAAAATAAATTCGACTTGAAAGTATTTTTCGATCAAATAGTTGCAATGTCTGCCGCATATCAGACGATCAAACTTATGACCCAGTGGGTCCCGCTTAGTGGCAAACAAGGTCGCGGCAGGCCCAGACGGAGATGGCGGGATGAGCTGGACCCCTTTAATAAAGGTCCTTGGCAGCTCTGGACAGAGAGAGGTGGAAAGAGAGTGGGGAAGGCCTTTGCTTAGCAGTGGGACATCAATCTCAAATAAAAAATAAAAGTTATAATAATGTGGTTGGTATGTCAATGCTTGAATCAAGAAGAGACACAAGAAGCATCAACACAAAACACAAACTTAAGTTTATATCAAAAGTAAAGAACTAACATTAAAAAATCTATTTTTCTTCTACTTATGCCTTCCATTATTACCAAATCAATTCACCCTCCTATTTTAATTAGCTCCTGCCAATTCCGCATAATTAATATTGCTTATCAGTGCATTGAATAAAGCCAAAAACTGGTAGGCGTGGGGTATAGATCACGAGTAGTGTGCACGGGACAGTGCTGCGACACGGCCGTGCGAATCAAACGCTGCTGGTGCGACCCTGGATGTGAGGCATAAGCGGTAGC
Source organism: Gortyna flavago (assembly GCA_963669345.1). Taxonomy (NCBI): domain Eukaryota; kingdom Metazoa; phylum Arthropoda; class Insecta; order Lepidoptera; family Noctuidae; genus Gortyna; species Gortyna flavago. The sequence continues at coordinate 13,388,816 of OY770147.1, forward strand.
GGGTTTGTGGAGTTCGCAGTTTTATTTATTTGCAAGATGAATTAAAAATTACAATTAATTATGGAAAATGGCTATGAGCTTTTGTAATGCCAATTATCAAATTGGCTAATGTGACACAATGAATTCGGAGATTGTTTCGGGAGCCTTGCGCCACTTTGTAAACGTCGAAAGCAAAACTTCAAGAAAACATTGAAGTAAATGAAAATAAAGGTTAGCATAATAATGGCATGGACACTTCGCTATTAAATTTTATGGGATATGAGGTCGTATAATTATTTTTCATTGTGTTGATGAGTACTTTGTTTTGTACTTTGTTTTTTTTTTTTTGTAGGTACTCATCTTCTACCTCCAATAATTTTCAAAAAGCTTACGTACTAAGGCCTGAGTTCACCAACATTCTAACCATCGGTTAGGTATTTAAACAGTTGATTTATGTCAAATTTCCTAAGGAAATCAACTGTTTAAATACCTAACCGATGGTTAGAATGTTGGTGAACTCAGGCCTAAGTAGGACGTACATAAGTTCGGTATAAAACTTTCCCAACTCTCTCCCGCTTCCATACAACAGGGTGTGACCAGGCGGGGCGTCTCTTGTTCCGATTATTATTTATTGCATCGATTGCATTGCGCGCCTAGTTCGCTTGTTTGCCGTCCGGAGCACGCGCGGCCCATGTTATTGAGCAATGGTATTAGGTTATGGGAAAATATCGAGAATTTGTGTGTTTAATAATTCTAATTTAGCTTTGAAGCATAGAGTTGAGAACCGTGGTTGGGAACATCTCTAAAGTACAATATCAAGTACTTTTTTGCTGTATAAAGTTTTCTTATAACTATTAATGATTTATTTGTAAAACCATGTCATCAACGTGTACAGATAATCTTTACACTCATCATCTGATGATGATGACGACGATGAGATTACCTAGGTTAAAATAATTGTACCGGTATCGCCTTTCTGTAGGATGTTGAATGTCGCGGCGGCGGTCGCCTGAAGCTCGAATCACATATAGGTACTCGGTACTACTTACTAAAGTAACAAACAAGCCTTGGAAGAAGTTTTGATGATTCAAAATCAAAAGTCATCTATACAAATTAGTATGGGAATCAGCACTTCTGTTTAGTTAGAAAAACTTGCTTCTGTAGGTACAATAATAAGGTATGCAAAAATACCTAATGGTTCCGAAAGCCGCCGAAAATAAAACCGAAAGGTTCTGGAGTGGCGACCGCGTATCGGAAGACGTAACGTTGGAAGGCCTCCCACAACGTGGACCGACGACCTTGTGAAGGCCGCAGGAACCCGTTGGATGCGAGAAGCACAGAACCTGTCGAAGTGGAGGTGCTTGGGGGAGGCCTATGTCCTGCAGTGGACGTCTTTCGGCTGATGATGATGTTGATGCAAAAATTGTTAATATTATGAGACACAGAGAGAGCTTGTAGTTTGATGTAGGTAGTCAGAGTTTTGTTGCTCTGCTGCCCATTCAAGGGGAGAGGGCGGATTACCTGTCACGAATTAAACCAAATCGCGTCCGCTTATAACCTGCACTACGAACTAATTTATGAAAGGCCGCTCGTTTGTTCCAAGTTTTGTATTGTCTTTATTTTCTAGTTCATTCGCTCGAGTTATTAATAATAGGTAGTCCGAGATGATAGTATTGTTCGTTTCCTGGTTCATAGCGGCTCCGATACCGACTGTTCTGATTACTTTTATAATTAATTTGGTTAAAACAAAAGGCTCGTTGTTCTCGATTTCCTGGAAGTGGGTTTCAAATGAATGCGACGAAACCACAAGATAAAAAGGCCGCAGGAACTCGTTGGATGCGAGAAGCACAGAAACGGTCGAAGTGGAGGTGCTTGGGGGAGGCCTATGTCCAGCAGTCCAGCAGTGGACGTCTTTCGGCTGAAATGACGAACCATAACTATCATGAGCTTTTTCTTCAATCATTGCCAAAGTTATTTTCTCAAAGCAGCTTTGTTTTTTTTTTTCTAGCCTGCGCTTTCCCACTCCTGGGGAAAGGCCTCGCTCCACTTCATTCCTCTTTCGTTAGTTATTAAAAATTATTGTGTACTAGCTGTGCCCGTAACTTCGTTCGCATGCTTGATGGATTTCATGGGTTTTTTTGCGTGGAACCCTAATACTTTTTATAAAATAAAATAGCCTAAGACCTATGGAACTAGACCTATGGAAGCTACTGACATCTCGATTACGTCAACTTTCAAACGAAACAAAAATATCTAAATCGGTTCAGCCGTTTGGGAGCTACAATGGACCGGACAGATACTGAACCGCCGGGGGTTATCAAATAAAGAAAATAAAAAACAACAACCATTCAACTAACCATAGATCTCTCCGCCCCAGGTTCTACGACCCCCCTCAAACGAACGGCTCGCACGAGGACTACCCCCCACAGGCCAAGCGGGCAGCATCCAGTCTGTTCCTGAACCCCTCGCCGTTCCTCTACCCGTTGCCTAGCAACGCCAGTCTGTTTGACTATGGACACCCGTATCATGCTTACCATGGGAACCAGGAGGGCGGGTATGAGAGGAGAGATGGTGAGTTTGACTTGGATTTTTTTTAATTTAAAATTGCGGCTAGCTAGGATTTCGCCCGTTCAAGACTGCAGGTACAAAATTTCGCATGTAAAATTGATTTGCCATCAGAACGACTAAAGATCTTTAGCTGTTATTTTACTAAACTTGCGTTTCTTTTCACACTTTTAGTATGGCCGAAAGGAAGGCTAAAATTATGATAATTTCAGGCCTAATAATTTTAATTCTACTGAAGCTTCCTGCAGTTTTACTTTTTACTACCGTGTTTGTTAAAATTAAGTTAACAGCATTACGTGTTTGTTAAAATTAAGTTAACAGAAATAACTAGATATACAACATTATTTTTAGTATATGCGAAACCTGAATATAGTTTGTTCAGAATAAGTAACTGAATCGATTTCAATAATTTTTACACCATGTTATATTTTGTCCCAAAAATCACTAGTTAATTACAATAAAATCGCCGTACAATTAGGTACCTACTGCCAAACTATTATCAATGCGCGTAAGATGCTGGAGGAGCATAAATCATGGTCAACCCGCGCCGCGCCACGTGGTGAGCATATTTTTGAACGGACAACCAGGTAACATAACAAGCTTATAACTTTGTGATTTCTCATGATACATTTTTGAATTTTTGTACATAGATTCTTTACATAAAAATACTATATAGACACGTATTTCGGGTTTCGCAATATACTAAAAATTATGTTGTATATACTCAATAAGTCATCATGGTAGGTATAAATAACGAGAGTAGCACTACTAGCCCCGAAGATATGTACTTAACTCACAGTCGAACCACCTACACTAAACTAAATCGTGAAGCCAATGTTATATTTCTTTGAATATCCCTTTTTTCCCCTGAAATCTTTATCCGGAAACCACTTTTATCTAAAACAGGAGGCATAACAGTCCGTGACGTGTCATCAATGAACGCGCCGTTCTCGGAGCCCCGCGGCCTGGGGGCTGCGCCGTCCGGCCTGTTGAAGACGGACGACGAGTGGAAGAACATCAACACCATGCTGAACTGCATCCTTAGCATGGTGGAGAAGACGAAGCGGGCGCTGGCGATATTGCAGCAGAGAGGTAGGGAAGAACGTTGAAATTAACTGATGAAAATTTATGAAGTGCACGGTAGTGTATCCAGCCAAGTTCAGGCAAGCATTTAGCCCAGCTCAAGATTCAAGACGAAACAAGTTCTGTTGGTTTGTTACTAAAAAGTAACAAAGTAGAATTTTAACCACGAAATACTATATTATAATAATTAATTAATATTAATCGTTGATTAATATTCCGACAGGACGTCATTACAATGTCATGTCTTTGGATTCGTTGCCGTAGTGTTGTGACCGTTATAAGCCGTTTTTTCACCGACGAAATACAATAGATTACTTACATAATTATAATTCCTAAAGTTTTTCTTTATTTTGAGTTTTTATAGAGGTTTTAAATAACAATAAAAACAATTTTATTCATAAGTTCACATATAAATAATGAATATCTTTAATCCTCAAGTTTGAAAAAAAGATCACTGTTGTTGTTTTTGTTGGGGTCACACATAGTTTCATGTCGTGCTATTCTAGTAAAGTTTCCTCCACTCATATAAGATTTCCTTTCCTTCGTGATCATAAATTCACACGGACTATATTGTTGTAGGTGTGGAACCTACAGAGAGTAATGACATCAAGCGTGCTGCGAGTGAGATCATGGCGACCGCAGTCAGACAGACTGAAGAGAGAGTGGCTGAGGTGCGGAGACGAGCTGAGGATGCTGTCAACCAGGTAAGCATGTGGAAACAATTTAGCAGTTGATATTCATTGAGATAGGTTCCTATAACCACCAATATTTTTTGTCCGGACTTTTTGACACAATGTTACGGTTTCCTAGAAGAGCGTTTCCGGCACATTCATAACGGACGTCATGAAAATCTATAATTTTGACTAGTATTTGATATTAAGGTGTGAGGGGCTCGTGGCTAAGTAATAACAGCAGCACGGATGAGGATCTTGTGGCTAAGTAATAACAGCCGCACGGTTCGATCGCTCAGGTTAAGCTACGCTTGCCACGGTTGGTTCGTGGATGGGTGACCATCTTTACATACCAAGACTCCTCCTTGCCTCGGAAAGCATGTTATGCCGTTGGTCTCGGCTGTCATTCGTGAATCTTTGACAGTCGTTACGGGTCGACAGAAGCCCGAAAGTCTGACAACCAGTCTTACCAAGGGGTATCGTATTACCCAATAGCTGGGTTGTGGAGGTTAGATAGGTAGTCGCTCCACGTAAAATACTGGTATTCAGCTGCATCCGGTTAGACTGAAAGCCGACCCCAACATTGTTGGGAAAAGGCTAGGCAGATGATGATTTGATATTAAGGTGTCAAAAACGCTCTGTATATGGACATTTCGGCCGCATGTGGTGGCTGCCGCTCTTATAGGAAACCGTAGCTGGGATTTTAATTTAAAAGATTAAAAAAAAACGTTTACAGCGTACTGAAAAAATAAATATTAAAAAGTAAAATGTCCGTATTGTCCGTATCTACATTTTACAAATGTCTGGCTTTTAGTCTGGAATGTTCTTCGAAATGGCAATGGAAAATGAAAATTTTATGGGGTGATGAAAGCAAGCAGTTTTCCAAGTAGAAAAATTCAAGTCACATGTCGGATGGTTGTATGGTTCTGCATGGTCCTGCTCCTCGTGATTTAGCGATTTAGCTATTATGTTGGGTTTACGACAGCCAGTTGTTTCGATCATCAGCTTTTTTGCCTCTAGTCTGATTATTCTAAGCATCTAACACATAAAGATTTAATTTTCATGTATTTTTCTGGTTTTTTTTCTTAAATTACTCCTGATCCACGTTTTTCTTTAGTCCGCTTTGTAATCTTACCTACTTCGTCTCCTAGGTGAAGCGCCAAGCCCTGCTGGAGCTGCAGCGCGCGGTGGGCGCGGCGGAGTGCAAGGCGCTGGAGCTGGCGGCGGCCGAGCGCGGCAAGGGGCGCCCGTCGCCGCCGCCGCCCGGCCGCGAGCTCAGCCCTAGCGCCAGCACGCAGCAGAACGTGAGTCCACTGTGTTTTGTGTAAGATGATTAGTTGTGGAGGGTGGCGTTATTTTAATGAAGAGTTGAGGCAAATAACATGAAGAGGGTGATATAACCAAACAATCTAGTCCAGGCGTTCAAACAATATTTTTTATTGTTGAGTGGGCCTGCTCTTGACCTCGATCGTGCTTGATAAAAAGCGATGAATAACGTCTACGGTGGAATGATGCCTGTTCACTCTTGCTTTGAAAGCAGATGGTTTAAATTTGGAAGGGAACTTATTTAACCCGTCTGAACACATTTAAATAATAAAAAATCTCGTAGTTGGATACTCATGGTTATTTTATCAAGCTGGTTCTGAACCAGGTTTTTGCAACACCTGTGGTTGCAAGTACGACAGTTGTGTCTTGCAGAGTTCAATCCCTTTTTCAGGCGAAAAATGGTTGGGTCTTGAGTAGAAGTCCGTGTGTCTAATACTGAACTCAAAATTGCCAAAATCCGTGGAGAGTCAAAGATCACACACGGTAAAATCTCTATCACTCAACCAGTCTCTAAAACCCTAACACCTCTCAGTTCAAGAAGGCGATATGACCATACCGTTGTATGTGCAGTGTTGCTGGAACTGCGGGCGCAAGGCGCAGGAGACGTGCTCCGGCTGCAACGCGGCGCGCTACTGCGGCGCCTTCTGTCAGCACAAGGACTGGGAGAACCATCATCAGGTACGCATACATAGTGTGGAAATAGGAACTGCATCCCAATTACGTAAGACACTCTCAGTCACCATCTCACGGATTTTGAAAGTAAAATTTGTCTGCTCAACAACGTTCCTAAATGACGTAATGAAAGGTGTTGAATTGTCAAAATAATACTTTTCTAAGCCTGTGGTAAAACTTGAGGGCAACACGAACACGAGTATCTTACGAGTATGCACATAATCAAATTCAAAACACTAACCCCTCTTTCTACTCACAGGTCTGCAGCGGCCGCGACCAAAAGCCCACATCCCTCCGCACCTCCCCCCCCGCCCCGCAGCCCTCCCTGCCCGCGCCCCTCGCGCGCGCCCCCACCCCGCTGGCCCCCGCGCCCCCCGCGCCCCCCGCGCCCCCCGCGCCCCTGACGCTGACGACGCTGAGCTCGGCCGAGAGGCTGCTGCCAGCCGACCGGCCGGAGAGGATATCCCTCGCGTCGCTGTCCACGGCGCAGGGGATGATCGGCATCGGGAAGAAATGACGCCTGAGCAAGGAACCCTTTGGTGGCAGTGTGAGGTTCCCGAGGAAGGTTCGGCGGTAGACTGCCAGTGGCTACTGGCTACGATGATTTCCAATGGGTTCAAGTTATGCTAAAATAAATTAAACGACAATCTCTTAATAATTATGCATTTAAAAAAATGTTTTGGAATAACTAGGTCCAATTGGTGTTTCTGTAAATAAATTCTTGTCAAACTTTTTTATAGGACTTGGCTGTGCTCTACCGTGCGTGTAAATAATATTCTATATTAAAAACTTGGTTTCTACCTAGTTCCTCGTTATGATTTTTCTAATTTTATTGAAATAGACAATTTACTATTAGTAATTTTTTTAATTTATCATAGAGCTGATTTTTCAATAGTCAGATAGCTTTTATCTAATACATAATTAGGACAGTTTAACATATTTTCTATACAAACATTGTCAAACCGAAATATTTATTCTTCAAATAAAAGTATACGAAAAGTATTTATGACTATTGAAAAAAATCTATAAAAATACCAAAGAATAATAAATAAGAGTGTTTATAAATGTAGCAATGTTATTTTTTCACACTTTATCCAGATTAGCACTTTTCTCAGAAAATCTGAAAAACCTCGAAAATTTTGTTTTTTTTTTAGGAATGAGTCCACCAGCAGTTAATGACGAAATATAGGAACAATACGATTAATTGTAAGATTTATATGTCAATCACTTTTCTGACTAATTGTGACAAGTTTTTTTTTATAGTAACCCTAAGGCTTTGTACGCGCTAAGAGATGGCTTGCTTAGCGCCTATAGTCGGAATTTCAATTAGCTGCAGTAAAATGACAGCATAATTGTTACTTAGATAGCTGAAATTGGCGTATTTTTGTTTTTTCACGGCCATCAACCAAATCTTGTTTTTCTAGTACAGATTAATGTAACAAACGAAATTTATTTGACATGCATATCTCCAAACTCAGTCCGAAATGAGTTAATAAGAAGTGTCATTTTACTGCAGCTAATTAAAAGTCGGAGTACAGAGCCTAGGGAGTCACCTTGCGAGCAGCAAAGTGAAACGAATTTTCGCAACCGGGCGCACTGCGCGCTTGGCGCCTTCGCTAGTCGCCTAGCGTGTACCGAAAGAAGGCTCTAGGCGCTAAGCAAGCCTGTCAGTGTGTACATAGCCTTACTCCAATTTTATTCCCACTGTAAATAATGCCAAAACCAATAATAAAAAAAAACTGTGTCTAATGGTAACGTAAATATTACTAATGAAATATTTATTAATAAAGTAAATCAATTTAATTTTGCAAACAATTTTTTTTTAATAAGTACTGTAAATATTTTACTGTTAATTGCAACTCGATATTTATTAAGTAACTTTTTCACTGTAATTAAATGCAATTTAATTTATAAATTTAAGAGAGTTGTGAAATTTTTGTATCATTATTTTTTATTATAATTTTAATAGCAGTTATTGTAAAAAAAATATTATGTAGTAAGTAATTTTTTATTTTTTTTTTGGTAACAAAAAATATTTGTAATTTTAATTTCCAGTGAGACATAATTATCAATAATGGACTGTTAAAAGTACAGTCAGCATCATAAATACATGGTCACTTATTATTACATTATTAAATCTTCGAATCTAAATGTAAAATAAAATAATATTAGGTAACCGTTAAGTATACGATGAGTTATGATCATGTATTTATTATGTTGATAGAAAAATAATAATAATGTATTTAGTTAGACGCTTTTCAAAGAAATTTTAATAAGTAATAACTGCTAAAATAAACGTCTGTTCACGTTGAAGTTTGTACATGTAGAAATTAAATAAATCAGCACTTATCAATATTTCAGCACAAGTGTGATAAATTGCTTGACTTTCACAGTTAAGTCCTCTGCACCCTAATTGGGTAACACACTTTCAATCACAACTCGAGAGTTTTAACCAAATTCCTAATCCATTACTGCATAGGTTTGAAAAAATCGACTAGTCAACTGCAACGTAAATAACGTGGTTGAACTGTCAAATTAAAGGCATTGCCATCGATTGCCATTGTATTTTACGTAATTACCCAGTTTAGGGAATATTTTTCACACTGGTTGTACAGTACAAGTCTGTTTTTTAATGCATTATTAAATATACTTCTAGTAACCATTCGTAACCTAAACCTACCCCAATAAAACGTGTATCATGTACCTCTTTATTTATAAACGTTGATTAGAGTAAGTTATGTATAGCGGCCATTTTTGCGGTTTAAACGTCTCTTAACTAAGCAACGTTTATACATATATAAACCCATTATTAACGTTAATAATAATGACGTAATAACTATTCCTTGTGTAATAAAGTGCAATATTAATAATAATTGGTGTATAAAATTTCGAATTTAATAATGATTAAGATTTAGTAAAAAAGTGTTTTAGTTCAGAATTAATAACTGCGTATTTGCGTCGAATTGATGAAATAAAAAAGTGTTAGAAATATTTTATGGTGTTTCCATTTTAACTACCTACCGCTTTTTTTCCCTATTTATTAAGTCTACGGGGTCAAATTAAATTAGCTAGCTAAACTCCGCAGACTATAATAAAAGAAAGATTTGTTATTAGGGTTCCGTACCTAAAAAGGCAAAAACGGAACCCTTATAGGATCACTCGTGTGTCTGTCTGTCTGTCTGTTCGTCTGTCACAGCCAATTTACTCCGAATCTTATGGACCAATTAAGTTGAAATTTGGTACACATATGACTCTCTGTGACCTAAACACAGACGTGTAACGTAAATAAATGAAAATGGGAGTAATTTTTGAGGGGTAAAAAGACAATTTAAAAAAAATCTTTCGCATTCTGTACCGTGTGACATATCAAATGAAAGGGCTTACCGTGAGGATCTCAAATACATTTTTCATAATTTTAAAGTAAATTGTATTAAAGTTATTTAAGACAATAGACGGAAATTTACCATTCCCCCCCCCCCCCCTTATCTCCGAAACTACTGAGCCTAAAATTTTGAAAAAAATACAGAAAATAGTTCTATACCTATAGATTACAGGAAAATTAATAAGAAGTCTATGATCTTGAAACAACATGGTAAATCTCTCAATATTGTGCGTACAAACTTACATTTTCAGTTGGAATGTATGGGAGAACATGTTTTTCAACTACAATGTTAAGTTTGTTCTTGGGATAAATTCATTCCAACTACGGAACCCTTCATTGTGCGTGGTCCGACACGTACTTGGCCGGTTTTTTTTTTGGTTGTTGGTCAACGATGTTGTGTTGTTGAGAAAATCTGCCATGTTTTCTTTTATTATAATTATCGTGTTTAGACCGACATCTAATACGTCTGTACGTTTACACAAAAAAAAACACTGATATTTCAAATAGGTAGACCGGAATAAATCGTACCTACTACACAACATGCGGTCGATGACTTCACAAAAAAATATCAAATTGATATTCTTCTTTATTTTATTTTTGAAGTGGCATGGGCTGGCCATGTTTGATGAAGGACCGATGGCCGGTGGAACAGACGAGTCCTGGAGTGGAGACCGCGGATCGGCAAGCGTAGTGTGGGACGCCCCCCAGCTAGATGGACGAACGACCTAAAGAAGGTGGCTGGGTGTTGTGGCGCAGTCTGGGATAGGCCTATGTCCAGCAGTGGACTGCGATAGGCTGAGTGGATTGATTGATTTAGATTACTTAATATGTAGACTCGCATCCAAAATTGTCAGTGGTGGCATTTTCGCCACCACTCACAGTCTGCTCATTACACAATAGAATCTGAATCTCAGCATTATATTCAAAATACGTCGTAATTTCAATAGCGCAGAATAACATTCAGCCATCTTCTTTACAATATGCCAGAATTGCCAGACCGAATTAAAATGGTGACACTGACAGAATCTAAAAACAAATTGATAAAAAAAAGGTTTTTATTTCATAAAGTAGCCGTTAAAGCATTGTTGTCAACTCATGATGTAACTAATATTTTTGTAAAAATATAATTTAAAAGAGTGTCCATGGAGTTTCTTGCCCGTTCTTCTCCATAGGTACCTACGCTTTGGAATGAGCAACTAGCTTCATATTTTCTGACTGACCGACTTCTTGACAATTCAATGGTTTAATTGAAATAAATGCGTTAAGTTTGAGTTTGACTCGATATTGGTCAAAGATGAATGCTATTTTGATCTTTGCTGTACCTATGGTTTTCTATGCAGTTTATGGCTGATTCCTATATTTATGGCTGATTCCTATATTTATGGCTGATTCCTATATTTCACGGACCGTTATTGGTTTAAATTAAGACTCTTGTATCTTTACCAATAATGAAGCAAAGACCTCATAACTTTGCATTAGACGTAGCTTTCACAGATAAAATTAGCTTACAAATCCATACTATCCATACTTCCATACCTAATATTATAAATTCAAAAGTAACTCTGTCTGTCTGTCTGTATGTTACCTTTTCACTCCTAAACCACTGAACGGATTTCGATAAAATTTGGCAGAGAGATAGATTGCATCCCGGGGAAGGACAGAGGATAGTTTTTATCAACATACCTCGCGGGCGAAGCCGCGTGCGGAAGCTAGTCAGTATTAAACGTAGTAAGCAATTCAGTACTGTAGGGTCTGTAGGTACCTATTGTTTTAGGCGTCAACGTAACTATTAAATGTAGGTACATTGTACATTATGTACCTACAACCAATGTTGCGATAAATGCAGAAACAAATTAAAATCATAGAAAAACTTGAAAATCGAAAGAAACGACAACGGGGTGAAAAACGGTGCAACTGCGGGGTAATTAAGTAATTCAATTCAATTTATTTATTTTCAGATCTTCAAATCCAATTTGTTAGTACCTAGATACAAACCTACTTAAAAGTGGTGTTGTTAGTACATCGATAATAATTGTTAAAACACAGGTCTTAAAAAGTTAAAACTGTGTTAGTATTACACTACAAACTAAGTTAACAAAACAATGAGATCACTGTTACTTAAATATACCAAATAATAATGAGACCAAGTTGCAAGCATAGGGCATTATCTAAAAAAATATATAACAACAATATACTTAAAAATCAAGAAAGGGCAACACCACACTCAATTGACATCATGTTCCCCGGCCGAGTCACCGAGCTAATGCACTGACATGCAGCTCAGTGAACCATCCGAAGATCATGCTGTCAAGTCGCGCTGCAAACACCATCAATAAGCTATTAGAGGTTCTCCAGAGCCTGTGTACAACTGAGGCCACTTTCTTTCTTATTATCAATAATGGCAATGCCTTTCATTTTAAAATCTCAACAACATTACGGTGCTGAACAAAGGACTAATTTCTCAGTAAACCTTATTGAGTAAGTATATAATACGCTGCTAAAACCGCAAACAAGGTCAAATGACAATGAACCTGCAAATGGCAATGAAGTCCCTAGTCTACAAGTTCAAACAGTGTTAATAAACCACAACAATTATAATTATTATTCATTAAACATAAGGGTCAGTTCACACCGAGACGCGACGCGACGATACTGGGCCAGAAGTTATATGTTGAGTAGTTCTATTAAAATGTGCGCGCAGCGTCGCGTCGCGTCGCGTCTCGGTGTGGAGCTGACCCTAATAAAACTTAGGTCCTTTATACACACGGCTACACATCAAGCTATACATAACCAGTATAAGCTGACTTCTGATTGTACGAAAAACATAAGCCTGCCACATCATGCCTGCGTTCCCGAAGGGTTAGGCACAGGTGCACCTAAGTAGGTACACCCACATGTCGCCAGTCCCACGTAATAGGGGGCGAGCCTATTCCCATCAACCGGCCAGGAATACAGACTCCGGGCTGCTACTGAGATATTACAAATGGAAAACCCAATGACGCTGCCGGACCATGGAATCGAACCTAGTACCCTTATTGCGTAACACCTTATTCAATCTTAGTATGAATCTAATCTATTGCTTCATATGTTTAGAAAAATCGTCTGCTCAAATACATAAAAACACAATAAATGTTCTTCAACTAACAAAAATTGCTTCTCATAGTGGGTTACGCAATGACCCCACCAGGACCTCATGCTCAGCAGTATCGCTTGCGTCACTAGAATAACGAAGCAGGTCGCGACTTGTTCTTCTAAATTCGTATCAAACTAAGTGTAAGTACTTGTTTCAAATTACTCTTCTTCAAAATAAGGATGAAAAGCACTGTACAAGTTGTAACACGGACAGGCCCTCAGGCTCCCTCTACCAAAGAAACATCACATCTTAAATATTCCTGAAAACTGACAACTCTTTGACATAATATTACAAAGCTTGCCTTCGCCATTATGACATTTGACGCATCTTTGTTGTGTTCACAAAGCGATAGCCAGAAGCAATTCGAGCTCTTGCAGAGACGTTCGCTCGTCTCAACGGCTGACAACGTTGTGGCGGTTTTGTTCGTAATTTGAAATACGTCGCTCGCCCGCGGCCAATCATTTTTGAGAACGTGCGTCATGATGTCATGTCGTACTGTTTCTTTGCAAAGATAAATCAAAGCTATTATTTTAATCATTTTCCTACCAATCAACCTTCGACAAAGGCCTAATAAAATATTTATAGAAAAAATAATTTTGAGTACCTACTAGGTATCAATCTCAATCTGTATGATTTTGAAGGATATTTACTGATCCATTGCTTCAAATGTTCGAAAAATTTGTCTTCTCAACAATGTAAATAACGCAATGAATGTTGCTGAATTGTCAAAATTAAATCCATTGCTATTGTTGATGTGTTTCGCAATTACCCCGTAGTTAAGTGCCCTAAGTGGCCAATTTTCGCCGATTGACACAAAAAATAGAGTTCCCCTCATAGGCTCTGCATCTAGACTGAACGCTTTGAGCCTTGCCCATCACGTTGATGAAGTGAAGCGCGATAATTAAAGGTTGTCATGGCAACGCGTCCGTCCGTCATGCAACAAGCACCATTCGCAAAGCGATGGAGTTCCATTTATGATGCGTGGTGTCCACGGTGTCAGTGAAATAGTAGGACTATTTAATTTCTCTTATAGTACCTAGAGGTAGGTACAGAGTTTTTTATTAAAACTGCCCACAAAAGCGCAGCACATTTTGCGGCAAAATGACATGTAGTAAGTACACTGTACGATGAGTGGTCACCGCCGGGCGCTACTTGATCCACCACCTATCCAATGGACATTCATTAATACCAGAGGCACAGCTTCTCTGTGCCCCAGTACGAAAGTGGGGAGTAAGCACAACGTAAATTCGAATGTATTTCAAATTCGAATGAATTTCAAAAATACTCGTTTCGCAAATAATATTTAGTTAGGTTAAAATACTTTATTTATATATATGAGCAGTGGTGGCTCAGCGGTAACGGCCGCGATCTTGTGAGTTGGTCGTAGGTTCGAACCCAAACAGGCGCTTTACTTTGTGTAATTTGTTTCTTCACCACGACTTTCAAAACATAGAAGGAAATTTTTACGACTTTGCATGCCGTAAGGTAGAAAGTAGCGGAAACATTTAGTGATGTACCATCTTATTCCTGTACCTACATTGTTGGCAAATAAATACATCTGAATCTGAAGGAAAACATCATGAGGAAACCGGCATGTCCTAGAACCAACAATTCGAAGACATGTGACATCTACCAACCCGCACTAGGCCCACTCCCTCTCACAGAGAATAGGCCTGTGTCCCAGCAGTGGGAACATTATAGGCTTATTATGCCATTCATATTATTGGTGACGCTAATTGCGGAAAAAATTAAGCTATAGGATAGTTGCATTTTTTATTTAAATAATCGTCCATAATTAGGTAACAATTGACGTCGCGCATTTGTGAATGTCTCAAGCCGGTAATTTCCTCTTAAAATTGTCACTTGAACATTGTCCACAAAATTCCTCTCTCACAGTCACCCCACTCGTCCGTCGTGTCCACACACGGTCCGACAAAAGTACTCGACGTAAAGCGGCCCACTCACAGCCGGATTTAATCATCGCACGTCACTCCACAAGTCCGCATCGTGCGCACGATACGTCGACGACTTTCGCTTGTCGCACGAAAAAGAGTCGTCCATTGATGTCAGTCGCAGATTATTAGAGATGTGTTCGATTGCAATGCTCGGTCATGTATGACTTCAGTTTATATTATACTAGCATCTGGCCGCGGCTTCGCTCAGTAGATGTCGGTAATTATCCCACGGGAACGTGCTACTGGTACAAAAAGTAGCCTAGATATACGAGTATGTTCTTCCCCAGGATATATCGTATCTCCTTGCCAAATTTTATAGAAATCCGTTCAGTGGTTTAGGCGTGAAAAGTAAACACACTGACAGAGTTACTTTCGAATTTATAATTTTAGTAAGTACTTATGGGTTTTCTCTTTAATGATACTCATTATTGATGCTGCCTAACGTTATGGATTTATGGCGTAAATATTGGTTTGATCTGTCGAAACATTTGGGATGGCTTTTCTTAAAAGGGGGATGCTCTAGGTAGTCGGCGATTTTTTTGCAATTTGCAGGTCATTGTGGTGTTGTATGTTGATTATAACATGATTCGCGAGCGTAACAAATGTGACTACAGAATTATAATCAATACGACCCTCTAAGTTCATATAATCCTATTGATTGATATTTTACGAAATTGTAGTTCAATAGGATTAGCTTCGACTGCGTATATTTTTCGTATTTCCTCATTTTTAATACAAATATCCAGGATGAAAAGTGGCCTGTATCCTTCTCCAGTATCCAGACTACCTAGCTATCTGTCAATTTTAATAACAATCGGTTCAGTGGTTTAGGCGTGATAAGGTAACAGACAGGCATAAATTATATAAGATCGTGGAAAACACCTGCATGATGAGGGACGATGAAAATATGGCAAAAAAGGGGGAGAAATGATGATACATAATCAGCCTATAATGTTCCCACTGCTGGGACACAGGCCCCCTCTCTTTAAGAGGGAGTGGGCTGTAATCTACCACAATGGCCCAGTGCGAGTTGGTAGATGTCACTGTCTTCCATTTTTTGGTTCTAACACGTCATGCCGGTTTCCTCACGATGTTTTCCTTCGCCATTTTGAGAGCAGTGGTGATGAAATTTTTTGTAGGTAATAAGCGCCTGGCTGGGTTCGAACCCACGACTCTATGTCGGGGCCGTCACCACTGGGCCATCACTGTTCATAATAATAAATGAAATGCTGATGATGATGATGATGATGATGATGAATTTATAAGATTAATAGTATGAATGGATTTCCCTTACAATGTTAAGTACAAAGACTGTGACAAAGGTAATTCCCTACTGCGCAAAATATAAAGGAAATTCTGTGCACCAATTAATTCTTTGGAAACTCCTACTTACCTACATGAAGCCTACTAATAATTGTATATTTTAGTTTTACCTTATTGTTTTAAAACCACAGCTGCAAGGTCTTAGGTTCAATGCCAGCGAACATAAAATTTTAATGGAAGTTGTGGAGTCAACCTATGAGGGTAATATATGTTATCAAAAATATTATAAATCACAAAATTTTAAACCATTATCAATATACCTACGTAAAACTTATTAATAATTAAATAATTGTTTATTTTATAAAAATAAAAATTAATAATAATCAAAAAAATCAAATATCATCAAAACTTATTACAAATGATTGATGTCATCGACAAATCGAGGCATTCGTTTAGGACTGTTTACTTTACATCATCCAGTGACTGAGATTTTCTTGTCACCCTGACAAAGAACAGCCGATGTATTCTGTAAAAATCTCGACGGGAACACGTAGGTGAAGTGAGCTGCTTAAAGTGAGCTGTCAATGGTGTCAATCCTTAGCATCAAGTGGAATTATAACAGCTGGCTTCAAGCTCATCCGATGTCATCATCAGCCTAGCCTCTTCCCAACTTTGTTGGGGTTGGCTTCCAGTCTACCCGGATGCAGCTGAATACCACTGCACACCTTTTTTTTTTTTTTTTTTAGGATGGGAAATCATCAAATGACCCCTCCCGCTCTGGGTGGAGCGGAAGGGAGTGTCAGACTCTTACTGACTAAAACCCATCCGTGTTCCTTCCTTAGCCCTTTATGTTCCGGGGCAGCGGTAACCCTTTCGGACAATCCCGCTGCCCCGGCAGGCTTCGGCCCTGACGGGCCCCTCCATGTCTGCTGACATCTCTTTGAGGCGCGCGTGGAACACATACGCGCCGTCTGGCACGGGCCTGGTCCTGATCGGACGGCGAGCTACCCATTACTCGCTATCCGCAGGCCCGCGCCTACGGTGGCCGGGAGTCGTCACGCGGCTCCCGACGCCCGGAGCGTCTACCGCGGCGGCTGGGACGGGCGGCCCTCTCGGCTCTCTCCCTCGCCCATCCCGCCACCTCCTTCGCTAGCATGACTGCTTCGCAGAAGGAGGTGACTGCCTCCCACTCCCTACCACTGCACCCCTTACTTAGACTTTCGGGCTTCTGACGACCCGTAACTACTGCCAAAGATCCACGAATGACAGCCGGGACCAACGGCTTAACGTGCTTTCCTAACCACGGAGGGTTCTTGGTATATAAAGATGGTCACTTATCCACGGACCAACCGCGGCTATCGATCGACCCGTGCGAATGTTATTACTTAGCCACAAGCCCCTCTAACCTCAACCGATGTATTCTGTAAAAATCTCATCGTGAAAATTTTGGTGAAGAGAGCTTGAAGTGGGCTGTCATTCCACATGATGACAATATTGACAGCTCACTTCACTTAAGTTTTAGAGATTAGATTAGATTTCACTTTGATTTTTACAGAATACATCGTCATATCAATTCTGGGGTGTCAAAAAAGATCAAGGGCCAGGCAAGGCACACACTGGTTCCATACTGGACGTCTGTGCAAATATATCAACTAAAACAAACGTTTTAAATGTTGCTTGCTATGCGTCATGTCGGTATGTGTCTACTTCCTATCCACCATATGGCATTTTTAAGGATTCGATTGACAGATGACCTTGTGAAGGCCGAATCGTAGTCGAAGATCGAAGCATCGCTATGCTTGTCGGAGGCCTAATATCCAGTAGTGGACCCCGTTCGGCTGAAATGATGATTATAAGGTATTCTACCCATTAGTATAATCAGCCTATAATGTTCCCACTGCTGGGAGACAATGCCTCCTCTCTGTGAGAGGGAGTGGGCCATAATCAACCACGCGGGCCCAGTGTAGGTTGGTAGAAGGCACATGTCTTCGAATGTTTGGTTCTAGGACATGCCGGTTTCCTCACTGTGCTTTCCTTCACCGTTTTGAGAGCAGTGGTGACGAAATAATTTACACAAAGTAAAGCGCCTGTTGCGGTTCAAACCCACGACCTACAATCGTAAGTCGCGACCGCTACCACTGGGCCACCAACAAGCCTTGTGCACAATGAAATTTTCCATCGAAAACTTTTATCCCCTAATTACTTACCCCCTTTAGGGGATGAATTTTCGAAAATCAGTCCTTTTCTTGTTTCTAGAACCAACGGTTTAGGCTGTGCGTGGTCTATCAGAAAAAAAATTAGGTATATCAGTAAATTTTGTTTTTTTTTTATTGAAATACACCCAGACTCCATGGTCACACCTTACACCCGGAAGTACCTAGGTATTGTTTACAAGTTTGCTATAGGTACTCCTGCTCATCCTGTGCCAGCTGAACTGCGCAATGATACAATGTGTCACTTCTCGTTTAGAGTAGATCAACAGACAGACGGCGCGTCACTACATGAGCAGTGAGCCAGTGATTCATGCTCAAATTAAAGTGAGTCAGGACTCAGAATACTCTACTTCCCATCCGGCTGGACATAGAGTAGAAATATACAGTAGCGTCTTATTTTAAAAAGAACATTTATGTATCTAGTTATTACGTACATGTGTTATTAGTTTTCCTTAATTTATATTGACAGGTCTACATGGATGTTTTGACGCTTAAAATGAAAGGCTGTTGAAACACATTTGTAAAATGTCTTGATAAAAACCAGCCACGTGCGAGTCGGACTCGCACACGAAGGATTCGAAAACACCGTACAATATTGAACACTACATATTATTTAAGAAATACGTTTCCTGCATGAGGATCTCCTTTAATTTTTAACTTTATTTTATTTTCATTATTTGTTGTTAAAGCAGCAATAAAAATACTTACACCTTCTGTGAAAATTTCAACTGTCTGTTCATGAGATACAGCCCGCTGGCAGACAGACGGACGAATGGACAGCGGAGGCTTATAAGTAATGTTTCCGTCGTTGGCACCCTTTGGGTACGGAACCCTAAAAACAAGATGGCGACGTTAGTTCCAGCTTCTGGCCACGCCACGCCCTAAAAGTTGCTTGTAGGTACAATTGTAAAACCATTAATAGGTAGGGCTTTTTTGTTTCCTTTTCTCCTTGAAAAAACTTCGGTAGATCTCAAGTGTGGAGTTGAGCTGTCTTCAGCAGCACCCTTAAGCGACTAGGACTAGATATTATACTCTTTGGGTTTAGCACACAATAGTGACCAACTACTTAGACGTAACTACCTACCTACTAGCAAATACATAGAGGACATTATACAAACAGGTATTAGGTAATCTACGGATTCAACAAAATTCGTGACTTGAGTCATGGACCACTCACATCTAGGCAGAATAATGTATTCCGCGAGAAGGATGCACCTTTAAAAACAGCCAAACACCACGCCTAGTTCCGTATAGCCTAGTTTTTTTTTGTTAAACGTGCGTTGAATATGTCCCGTTTCCCACCACATAAAGTACCTACCTATTAATTTGTCATTAGTCTACTGCATTATCGTATTCTGTGGTCGGTTGGAGCCATTGAGATTGGAGAAGTTATTTAGTCATTGGTTTGAGCTTAGTAAACATATGAAATAAAATCCAATCACCAGTCTAGAATCGAAGTTCTTTGTCTACAGACGTGTTTTTTTATTGTCACAGATTTTACACAATGAAGTTCACGGTAAGCTTTTATATAAACAATGTTTTTGTGTTTAATATTGAAGTTTATTTTACTAGGAAAGTGTTTAAGTGTGTGGACAATATTAAATTTGTGGTTTGTTGTTGTTTAAAACAGGTTTAGCTGGCTATTCAAGGAAGTTAAGTTGATCTACATGTCTATTTCGTTGGCAAAGGATTGTTTTTTTTTTTATATAGAAATATAGATACCTATCTATTTCCAGTTACAACTAGTAAATACCTGCCTTAGTGTAAACACACCACCTGACAACCTAGGTGTTAGAATATAGAGTTGTTTTGTCTTTGTTTTGTAGTTAGTGAAGCTGCTTTGTTACGGGTCGTTTGAGCGCTCACTGAGCAGTCAAATTCTCGAGCAATAATCACCAATAAAATGATAATTATATCTACATTTAACTTAATCAAAAAATAAGTTCGAGTTGAAATAGCATTCCTGCGCCAAGAAGCACGCCACAGCGGCATCTCTTGCACGCTATTTTCAACTTTATTTTAGTTGTGATGTACATGTAACACATACCTGCACAATATCAATTTATCAATGAAAATTACCCTGTTACTGCTCATGTGTGCGCTGACCGTTAGTCGCAATGATATTTAGTTCATTGGTTAGTCGTTAGATAGGCTTAAGTATCTACCTATACATACCCACTTATTGTCAATGAAGAACTCAAGATCCTGTAAATCTACTTCCACTTTGTTTATGTTTTATTTATTTATTACAACTTTATGCACACGTAAAAAAAAATACTGTAAGTACAACAAAAGCTTGTGAAATTGATGACTTTACAGAATTATAATCACTAGAATCAGCAATAAGTATTCTTGAGTTACAATTGGCCTCGCGCCTCAAATGTCATGATTTCATGAGATAGTCATTCAATAACGTAATATGAACTTAGACAGTTGTATTGATGATTTTTATGGTTATAATTCTATAGGTAAGTAAATATTTTTTACAGCCGCGAAAAATATTTAGGTATATTGTCAACATACCTACAACCTGATACTGACCTAGAAATTTAAAACAACGTAAAAATATATCGCGGGACTATCCTGACGCGCATTTTCTACCAGTCAACATTAGGGTGATGCATAGAAAAAACATGGCGGGTACAACATACCTGTGGGATATACATCATCATCTGCCTAGCCTTTTCCCAACTATGTTCGGGTCGGCTTCCAGTCTAACCAGATGCAGCTGAATACCAGTATTTACATGGAGCGACTGCCTATCTGACCTCCACAACCCATGCAGTTACTGGGTAATACGATACCCCTTGGTAAGACTGGTTGTCAGACTTACCAAGACTTGTGGGAAATACATAAATATCGAAAAAAAAATTTGATTCTTCTTCATACTTCTCGTCCTAATGTGAAACGGAGTGTTCGATTTTTTTTCGAATAATTTCCTCTTCCAGATATTGCTCGTAGCTCTATGCCTGGCTATCGGCCTGGTGTCGGCCGTAAGAAACCACTCGGACAAGCGACACGTGCTGATCAACCGGCCGAAGATCGACGTGTTCGGGCCCCGGGAGAAGCGACACGTGCTGTTCGGGCCCCGAGAGAAGCGGGCCCCCTGGCCGTTGGCGAGAGCAGGAGGAGTTAAAGGAGGGGTTAAAGGTCAAAGACCAGTAGCAGGTACGTTATTTTTTTTTTCAAGCGTTTGAACATTGATGGCCCAGTGGTAACGGCCCTGTTTTACGAGTTGTAGGTAGTGGGTTCGAACCCAGTCAAGCGCTTTAGGTACTTTGTGTAAATTATTTCATCACCACTGCTCTCAAAACGGTAAAGGAAAAGATGGTGAGGAAACCGGCATGTCCTAGAACCAAAAACTGGAAGACATGTGACGTCATCTACCAACCCGCACTGGGCCCGCGTGGTGGATTACAGCCCACTCTCCCTCTGGAAAGGAGGAGGCCTGTGTCCCAGCAGTGGGAATATTATTCAAGCCGTGTGCACGATAGGATTCCCCATCGGTAGAAATGACAAACTGTCATCCCCTATTTGACACCTTCATTATCACTTTCGCTATTTATAAAACACTTGTGCAGAATTTCGTGTGGTGCCACTAGACCCAGCGGTTTAGGCTGTGCGTTACCTATCTGTCAGTGAATGAATGAATTTAATATTTATTTTTGTCTTTTATATGATTATTTACCGGTCATTTTATACAGTGTCAGGTTAAACGAGGGACATAGGTACTTTAAGGGAGACTAGGTGCCTACCCACGAAAAGGAACAACTTTTACAAAGAGACCAACACTGAAATCGAGAAAATAAAATCAGCCGCTCTATACATTTATGTTCGCATAACTGGACAAAATGTAAGGAACAGTTTTTTTTTCAAATTTTTGAGTCCACCTCATATTAAAAGTAGTTCATTTTCATGAGTACTACACTCCCTTAAAGTATGTCCCTTGTTTAACCTGACACACTGTATAAAAGAACAAAGGTAGGTAATAACACATTATGATAAAGAAACTAATGCTGTAAAAACACAATAACCCAGTATATTCTCAACAAACTGCTGCGCTTGAGACCATTAGACAAACCACAAACACAAGTAGACCAACCAAGTACATTTTGTTGAAATTAGTAGTGATCATTCTTATAAACAGGAGAATCCTGCTCATCAATTTGTGCAATCAATGTAATGTAAAAGTGCGCAGTGCTGCACACCCCTATATTTCAAGTTAAACAAATAGTTATCAACTTTATTTCAATGATTATTAAGTTGATTTCAGAGTGACTAGCACTATTGACAAAGTTGTAAAAATGTTTGAAGTTGTAGCGTCAACTGAACTTTATTGTGTAGGAATTAAATTTATTTCTCTATTAATTTATATTTGTTTACATTTTTGGCAAATAAATCGCGAATGCACGGTAGTAATATTGTTTTTACTGATTACAGCGCCACCTAGTTCCCTAGAAATGAACTTACGGAAGGGAGAGTACATCTGCGACAATAAGGTCTGCAAGCTAGTGCCAGGAGTGGTGCCGAAAGGATGCAATGGTGTCTGTCAATATCCTATTAATTAAATAACTGAATAGTATTAACTTTTTATTTTTTATCCTGAAGTTACAATTTAGTAAGGCGACTAAGAACAAATGGCACTTTTTTAACATTTGGACAATAAATGGCGATAGTCGAATACAACCGATAGATGGCAGTGTTTTAAAGAGCGCTGATTTTTTTTTTTTTTTTTTTAAGGATGGGAAATCATCCAATGACTCCTCCCGCTCTGGGTGGAGCGGAAGGGAGTGTCAGACTCTTACTGACTAAAACCCATCCGTGTTCCTTCCTTAGCCCTTTATGTTCCGGGGTAGCGGTAACCCTTTCGGACAATCCCGCTGCCCCGGCAGGAAGCGAAGGTATTGAGTGGCGTTCGTCGTCTTGTCTGAGACATATATTCAAAGATTTTCCTTTTTGTAACCAGCCGTTAGAACATTTTCCTCCTAAAAATTAGGTGTTTTTAATAAATTAGAAATGATTTTGTTTTTGCCTTGTCATCTTATAACATGAGTTGTCTTAAGAGCCCATACTACCTCAACTAAAATTCACTCTTTGTCTCGCTCGCACGATACTGCTCGCGGACTAAGTGTGAGCGAGACAGAGTGCGGTGCTGGGCGGCAGGCAGCGCCAATAGTTTAGGTTTTTGCTTTTTACGGCGAAAATAATTGTAATGAAAAATAATAAATCACATAGTCGCTGCTTTATAGTTAAGTAGTTTAGTTATTATACAAAGTTTCCTGATCAAATTTGAAGTATTTTTTTAATGCCAGCGGTTTATTGTTCAGTTTCGAGGTTAATTTGATTTTTTTTTCTATCGAGATTTTTTTTTGGAATCGTGTTTTCGTCACACGTAGTACCTTACATTAATCCTCAACTTTACCATATATTTATTTCAAAATTAATGCTGCAGTATTTTCGACATAACGGAGGATCATGCTAAGCAATTTGAGGTACCTAGTATAGGCCCCTAAGAACAGTGAAAACATGCAAAAGAATTTGATACTGATAATAAAAAACACAAAATTTGTTGAAATCATTTATTACTCTCCTCTTTCTTCTTCGACATCTGCTCCCACTTCTTCTGGGACAGTTTAAACGTCTCCACTTCAAGCTTGCTGGCCACCAGGCGTCCGTACGCGGTGCTGTTCAGAAGGTTGCTCTTCTCTGACAGTTCTGTCATTATCTTGACCTTCTGTTCAGCAGAAGCCACGCTAAAAATCTGCTCGAAGGCGCGGGAACCATACTGGGAGAGGGCCAGTTGTTGGAAGTAGCCCTGGAAAGAGAAATGAAACCGTTAGTAAATGGCAATTTCAAAAAAATGCTCTGTCGACAGTTGAGGATTCCCCTCAACTTTCGATTAGTTCAGAATTACATTTCGTGTATGTAATAATTTTGGGCATATATTTTTTTTTAGTTCAAATTAAAACTGGCGTGTATTTAAACAAAAGTTTGCAAGTATTTTCGCAAGTAGTTAGTATATATTTTTTTTATTAATTTTTTCCCCACACGTTTTCAAACTGAATCACAATTTCGGCAGTAAGTAGATGAAGAATAATCATTCTCAAGCACTGTGCCCGTTTAAATTGACCTTAAAGTTAATAATTATCTATTCATTATTGAGAGTAAGTACTCATGTTATGAAAATGCAAATACCCTTATACCCCCAGCCCCCATCCCACACTGGGCCCGCGTGTTGGATTACGGCCCACTCTTTCCCACAGAGAGGAGGCCTGTGTCCAGTAGTGGGAACGCTATACTTATAGTGCCTTGAGCCTTGAGCCACAAAGTTTGTCCCGCAATTTCACCCCGACTTACTGCCCCTTGCACAGCGCGTCAGTCACGTGGCATCCCTTAGTGTCGCAGAACACTACCATCAGCTGGTCGGGAGTCAACTCTAGAGAACCAGCACATACCTTGAGCTTCCACATAAGCTTGTCCCGCGCCTTCACCCCGACATACTGCCCCTTGCACAGCGCGTCAGACACGTGGCATCCCTTAGCGTCGCAGAACACTACCATCAGCTGGTCGGGAGTCAGCTCTAGGAGCCCGTTCACTGCTTTTGCTGGACGCTGTAAAAGACAGAAAAAATATTTAAGAGTTGTTTTCCTATATTTGAGTAAGCAAGCTATGCTGGTATTCAGCTGCAATCGGTTAGACTAGAAGCCAACCCCAACATAGTTGAGAAAAGGCTTGGCAGATGATGATGATTTGAGTAAGCCAGCTCAAGTGGCAGTGGGCTGGTCATATTTGTTGAAGGACTGATGGCCGTTGGAGTCCAACTAGATGGACAGATAACCTCAGAAAGGTGGCTTGGACAGACTGGTTGCGGAAGGAGGAGGGCAGTAATTTTGCAATTTTAATAGGTAAAAAAATTAATGCATGGCTCAGTGGAATAACTATACACTACCCACTAGTGCTGTAAGCGTTATTTCTGCACAATTATTGCAATTTTATTGATGTCATAATTTTGTTTTTGCATGCTGTGTCTATCGCATCATATTGTACACTATGCCTGTATATTGCTTGTATTTTAAGGATAAACAGTGTAGTAATTGTAGATAGGCCAATAAATAAATTGTTTTTAGGTATTTCTTGAGTTAATTGAATTCCCTTTATTATAATTACTTAAAAAGTGATAGTTAACGTTAAAATTTTAAGAATTATGCGTCAAAAAAAAAGGTTTTAGCTAAAGATAACATATAAGATTTATATAGCATTTAAGATATACATACTTTTTTTTGGCTTGTATTATGTGCCAATACGCCTAACTATGCGACAAAAAACTGAGCGTTTTACGGTGTCCTACGTTTGGTCAGCGCCTTAATAATAATTTCTTAAGGAAGTTACAGACCGAATTTCGATTATACCGAACACTAAAAACTACCGTTTATATAATTCGAGTGCGCCAAAGCCAAAGTTGAACTTGTGAACTGAAATTAGTATACAAGGTGGAGACGACAATACAACAATAAATAATGCACACTAGCAATACTAAATAATGTTCAGTGGCCAAACTATTGGATATATTTGATTGAATTTTTGTATGTAGATTGGGAATGCCATTAGATATACGAAGTTTAATTTATTGTTGTATTGTCATCTCCACCTTGAATGTAATGTATGTAGTGTACATTGTGTGTTTCTTGATAGTCGCGTATACACTGCAGTGTGACTATAATAAGCCATGCATGTTGATAAGTTTTTTTCTGTCTACTCGGTCTACTGGCAGTAGACGGTGGTCTACTCGCAGTAGACGTCTTTGTCATATACACTGCAGTAGGTCGAAGTCGTGCAAGTTGATGAAATACTCTTTATCCAGTGTTTAGGTCTACTAGGTCTACTGGGACTACTCCCAGTAGACCGAGTAGAACGACGTCTACACGTCGGTTTACTCGCAATAGACGTGTGTATGTAGGTATGAATGTGTGTTAGTTACCTGAAAGTCTAGTATACACTGCAGTATGACGGAGCCGTGCACGTTGATGAAGTACTCTTTGTCCAGAGTGTTAAGGTCTACTCGGTCTAATGGGAGTAGACGCAAGCATAACACAGAGAAGTATTTCTGTTGCTCAGGGGTGGTGCACTTTAGGGCTACTTCTAAACTCTGCAAGAAAAAGTAAAGTTTGTATGTAAAATGTATAGGTATTCCATGCTCTTAGCTATGCTATCATATACAGTACAGCATGGTATAGTGATCAGTTGACCGTTTAGTCGAAAATATGCACGTATTTTTACATCGTTCTATTCAGGGTGGCATGACTTCGACGCGCAAACTGTAACCATGAATTCAACATGATTCTAGAACCCCTAAGCGTAGAAAAATATCAACGCCGGGGCACTCAGAATAATGTACTGAATCCATGGTACATGATACATGGTTTATGGTACATGGTTGTGCGACGACATCTCTGCCACCCTGTATAATTATAAATTCAACATTAATGACGTAACAATATAATTTAAAAGTGACCAAGGAGTTTTCTGGCCCGACCATAGAAACGCTTTGGAATGGGCTGCTAGCTTTATCTTTCTGACTGACCAACTCCTTTGACAATTCAAAAGTGAAGTAAATGGTTTAATTGAAATGTTTGCTTTTTTTTATTCGCTTTAATACTTGCCTATGTAAATAATAGACTAGATACTTACGTTTAAATACTGCGCCTGCTTAGCCTTCAACCTGAGACAGGCCTTAGCGAGCGCGACCAGCACTCCGGTGTTCCCGCATGCGAGGAGAGCCGGCAGCTTGTCTGATAACTCCTCAAACATGGGCTCGAACTGGAATGTAAACATAATAAGTAATATAGTTACGCTCTAGTAAGTAAATGGTCAAGTGATTACTGGTTCCCAGCAAAGAATCCGTCACCGACTTTTCTGTAGGTATTGTAAATGGTAATTTTGGGATTACATCACAAGGATGGACAGGACCACAGTTTTATTCTCGCCGCTAATAATTAATGAGGGGCAGTAGTATTCTATGGGGGAGCCCAGTTTCTTCGACTAACTGAGAATGCTTAGACTTACATAATCTTAGTTTCTTATAAACGTCATACAACATCTTATTGTACACCGAGTCAAGTTGCTTGCTATAGAAATATACCGATGTGTTCTCTTTTAAGCGCTCTCTCCAGTTTAAAAACAGTGGCACATTGCCCAAGGCTAAAATATCTGTCAAAATAAAACAAGTAAAAAATCACCTCTTCCTTAACATCACAGTTGTCGATCAATCGCTGTACTGTATAGTTGAGCATAGGCATGCTCGCTAGCTGTCCCAGCCGGTTGATGAAACAGCGTGCGTATATCTGAGTGTATGTCTTCTTTTTTGAGACGAAGAGGGCTGCTTCTAGGAGTCTGTGGAAAATAACAGTAAAAATGATATTGTGTCAAGAACAACATGACGTCATGACTGTGTTCCCCAAAGGGTCTATAGTACATACACATTTCGCGAATGTCAAGTCCCATGAAAATGATCACAAAGAAAAAATCCCTGGACTTTGTAGAAGATAGTTAGTTTC
This sequence comes from Gortyna flavago, assembly GCA_963669345.1. Lineage (NCBI taxonomy): Eukaryota > Metazoa > Arthropoda > Insecta > Lepidoptera > Noctuidae > Gortyna > Gortyna flavago. Next base: position 13,416,612 of record OY770147.1, read on the forward strand.
AATATCTGCAGAATGCTCTTTAAAGTAATTATATCTTAATGTTTAAAGATTTAGTTAGGCCAGGCAGATTATGAGCTCTTCCAGAAAACTGGAATAATAAATAACACTAAAACGAAATAAATTATTGCTGAAGTAAATTAAGTACTTTTTAGGCGGATCACACACTACAAAGCGGTACACGACAGGGCGCAGTTAGCGGAGCCAAATTTTTATTGAATGTGTATGTAAAAAATCAAGTGCGAGAGCGCGTCATCTAAGCCTCATCATGTGGCACGTTGTAGTGTATGATCCGCCTTAGTATAAAATGTGTGTAGAATACTTCACAATAAATAAAGCCTATCATGCTTACCTCACAGCTGCCTCAGAACCAAACACAGGTGGTAGGTCACTTCCCTGTATCCTACCTTTTTCACCATCAAAATCCTTAACCTCTTTCTTGTCATCATCCCCATTCGCCACCGAGTCCTCAGGCGCAAAGCTCTCATCCAACAACTTCCGTAACAAGTCCTTAGTAGCATTCTTGTCTACATTCTTAATAGCATATAACATTACTTGAAGTAAACCTGAGGTTATATTCTGGTACGGTAGGTCCTTTAACTGTGGCCATGTGGACAAACGGGTTACAAAATCTTTTACTATAGCTTTGAACTCTTCAGGGACAGTTTTGTAAGACATTTTTGTTGTATGCGGTGGTATTCCTTTATGGTCATCAACCGTTTGCTTGAAAATATTGACTTTAGGTTTTTCACCTGGCAGTAACGTAATGCCACTGAGGCATTTTAATGCGCTACGTAGGATATGGTTTGCATATTGATCCCATACAAATTCTTCTAAATTATTTAGAGCATATTTTGATAATTTTATGGTAAATTCGTGACATTTTTGTACATGGTCTTCTGTGTATTTTGATTCCGTTTTCGGTTCTATTTTTGCCTTTTTCTTTGGCACTTCTTCTTCTGTGTCTGAAGAGTTATCTTCCCCAGTCTGCAAGTGTTCTGTAGCTCGTTCGCAAGCTACTCTCAGTAATGTCTCTACTACGTGGCTAGTAAAGTTATCAGCGCAGAGTCTACGAAGATCTGGTGACAGTACTTCAATATACCGTTCTAAATCTTCAGCTGAAGCAAAGGGCAGTAGCAGTTCTATTACTCGACAACCAAGCTGGTTGCCTACTACGTTGTGTTCTTCTCCCTTTGTGCGTTCTAGCACGTTGTTGACTAAGGCATCTGGAAACATCAAGATAATGCTATTTTAAAAGAGCTGGAAAGTTAACCTCGAATTGTACTTCTAAAAAGTTAGCATTGAGTTTTTAACACCCACATATTTGGGATGGTTTTCTGAATACCAGGACAGACCATGACGTGCTTATTCTACGAACAGAACATTGACGTGCACTTCTATAGATAAATGTCTTCGAAAACGACTCTCTAAGTACAACTAATACAAGTACACAATGTTTTCTCAGCAACAATATTTATAAATCCTACTAACAATTATTTAGAGCAATCTAAGGAACATAATAACTATATACGAATAACTTACATCTCTCCTCCTTGTCCTCAATCCCCTGTTTCATTGCATCCAGGATACCCACGAAGTATTGATACAATTCTTCAGGAATCTTCGTTCCTCGACCCATTTGACCCTTCTTGGCATATTTCTTAGCATTCGCGAGGAAGTTCTTGCGTTTCTTACGCGACCTCTTCTTGTTTGGATCCTTGTCCACGTTTTCTTCACTCATTTTAGATGATTTTGTACACACGAGTTACACGACACAATAAACAAAAACAAGGTGGATTTTGAGGTTATGTAAACGTCAAAGTCAAACTCATGCGGTTTTGACTTTTAATGCGTTTCGTAATAGGTTTTTGGAATTAATAGCATAAAATTGCGTCTTCTTTTATCTTACAAAGCTTTTATATATCTGTCTCGTTTTGAAATTGATTTCAGTCAGAAAGCAGGAGCAGAGCCATCTGAAAATCGAAAACAACAAACACAAAATTCCAAATTAGGTTTTAAAACCCAATCTATGTTTGTGTTAAGATTATAAGAGTTTTTAAAACTTGAGGACCGAAGTAGAATGAAAAGAAAAGTAAGGAATAAGAACAGCAACCTTACAAATAGTGAAACTAATGTAGCTTCACGGTGACGTTTATTGCCCTTTGCAACGGTCACAGTACATTAAAATGCAGCGGTCATGAACGAAAATGTAGACTCACTCAACTTTTGAAGGTTGTCATGAATCATAAAATAGTTTTGCTAACAGACAGATGCAGTTTTCTCATGTAGGTAGATTTCGTTGAGAAATACTCAAACTGGAACCAGTGCCAGTAAAGTTGACTGAAAACTTAATGATCTTTTGCTTTGCTACCTTGCAGTATTCTACATACTTATTTGCCTCACTACTTTGGTAACCACAACGATGGAGTATCTTGCCCATTCTTCTCCATAAGAAACTACCTTTTGGAAGTGGCAACTAGAATCAATTCTATATTGTTATAATGTAATTACTACTATTTAAACAGTGTTGACGTTAAAAAGTGCCTTAATGTGCTTATTTGAAATAAATGCCTTGGCTTTGTCAATAAAAAATATAACATATCAACACGCCTGCTGTAATGCGAAGGGTTAGGCAGTGGTGTAGCCATTAGTATACCCATATTTCACCAGTTAGGTACGTTTACGTTCCTGCATTAGATGGAGAGCCCATTGCCATCATCCGGACAGGAATCCAGGCTCCAGGCTGCTAGCCTGCTATTGAGAAATTACTAACAGAAAACACTTTGACACGCTTTTGCACTACGGCATTCGCAGTATGCAACGGGTCGCAGCCTCGCAGGTAACGGGTTTGATTCCCGGAATGCAATGTTTGTGCATCACAGATTTTGGACTCTCAATTTACTGGTTAGTCAGTAGTAACAACCAACCTAAAATTATTAATTTAGGTACTATAGTTGCAACTTCCAGTGCACTGCCGTATGATTTAAAAATAACTTTTAAATAAGTGCATTCCGTTAAAATTCAACTCCTTCCACGACTTATATTATTGTCAACATTATTTACATAAAGCTATCGACTAGATTCAATTGTTCTTCACGCTTCATCTGCATACAAAACAGAGTCCATTATTCTTCCAATAAAACAGTATTAGTATCAAAATTAATAAGCTTCCGAGACTTGAAGCAGTGACGTAAGAAAGCTCCAGAAAGAGAGGCAAGTAGTCTTTCCTCTCTGGCGCCAGAGAAATGCGGTGCAGCGGTGGGAAACCAAGCAAACGAAACTAGTTTGCCGCCGGCGAGCGGGGTAGCAACCGTAGCGAGCGCTCGATATTAACGCCTGCGCGATTGGCGAAGTAAAGTCTAGATTTTCGTCAATAAAGTGTTTGCAATAAAATTATTAGAAAAGTCTTACGAATTAAAATAACATTCTAAAGATGTCGAAAAAAGAGTGTGAAACGCTTTAAAAAAAAAAGAAAATTTACTTTTTATTTCCATAAAAGTTTGCATACCGTATTTATAGTTGCTAACCGAACTTTTTGGAGGGAAGTTTTGGATGTCACGATTATTTTACAGTTTTTGTTGTGGCCGTTGGATTATAATTTAAGGTATAGTTAAAAAGTTGTGTGACTAGTTTGTGAAGGCGTTGACCGATCCTCGACGCACTGTGACACGCGCGCCGTGTGTATGTATTTACTTGCCTTTCTGGCATAGCTCTGCTAATTACACTTGCATGAAGATGCACGTTGCCGTAGCGTTGTTGTAACGCGTCTTCCGAAAGAAAAAAAAACACTTAAAAATCAAGGTAAAATTGTGAAATATGATAACGAAACGCAGCTAGATTCTTACTGGAGTTTAAAAGATTTTTATATTTCCGTATTTTCACGTTTTTGAAGTCAAATAAATGGGGCTGCAGTGCATAATGTGATTTTAATGTTCATCAACGAATAAATACCTTTCATTATGCGTCAGATCTTTCAGTCCAGTCAGACCTCAACCACAACAAAACAGAACCGGCTAAAAGAAAAGGCTGCAATGATTGTACCTACCTGTCTGTATCGAAAAAAGGCAAAACCTGATTTATAAAGACCTCATCTCGCATAGGCTGTATGGGCCTGTGCTTGAACCTACACGACAAAAAAATATCTGCATAGGTACATATTTTAAATTCATTCCCCGCCATTTCTTGGAATGTCAGGCGTCAGTTACTTTAGTCGATTTTTAACTTAATTTGTACTACAGTTAAGTTTATTTTTTGTTAGTTCGTGCGTGAGGTATGGTGTGATTATTCTTTCCACTTTGTGGAATAGCAATGAACTTGATACTAACTTCAATTGTTCCTGTAGATTCCGCTGAAGCAATGGACATGACTTGACTACACAATTTGATGAAACTCTCCTAAGTTTGACCTCTTTTCCATGTTCCTTGGTATATCTATAAAAGGCAGTTCTACTTCATACTTCCACCCAATATTATGGGCCTTTTAGCAAGCACTTACAAAAGTCGCTTGGAGTTCCTCAGGGAGCTATCTTTAGCCCCGCAATAAAAGCGAAACGTTATGCTTTGATGTTTCAACTCCGCCCTTATGACGACCCACTGACCGATGTTTCTTACCAAATAATGAATGTTAATGTCAGACATAGCCAAGATCTTAGTCTGGCCAAGATAAAATCTGTACAAATAAATAAAATTAAAGTAAGTATTTGTTTGTAATGTCAAAATAATAGCATTTTACTAAATGCATATGAAACTATATGTACGGCACTTACCTACTTATAATAACAAAAAACAATTTTAACATTTTGTCTGTCTGTCTGTCCCGGCTAATCTCCGAAACGGCTGAACCAATTTTGACGGGACTTTCACTGGCTGATGGTATATGGAGTAACATAGGCTACTTTTATCCAGGTAGCACGTTCCCGTGGGGTTCCCACATCCACGCGGGTCGCTGGCAGGATCTAGTTTTATATGTAGGTACAAATTCTACGTTTAAACTGGAAAGATCCTTTTAGACTCCTTATAACCTTCTTGCTTACGTACATAATTTACTTTACGTACACCTTACATAAAATTACAAATTAGTATTTGACTTCAAAAGCTTCTTAGACTTGTAAAGGTTTCTTGTATTAATTAAAACCCACGTCTAACGCGTATCTAGTAACAAAGTAACTCGATACCTGGAACGAATCCCAACAAAATTGTGCGTCTAATCGATTTTCTGTGTCGAAAACAGTTAGTTTTAAATTTTAATTGACAAAAAAGTAATGGAGTTTTCGTTTAATTTTGTATCATCCTCTCCTGCAATTTTTTGAAATCTAGGAATTTGCTGACATTTTTTTACACGGAGTAAATACAAAGTTTTTTTATTACTTAATTTCTAGCCTGATTAATCTGCCAACCGTTTCCCAAATACGTTGGGGTCAGCTTCGAGTCTAACCGGATGTAGCTCAATTCCAGTATTTTGCATGGAGTATTGGACCTCCGAAACCTCAGACTCTTCTTCAAAATGGATTGTGGGAAACCCCAGCTAATGTTACTGAACTGACTTGATGATGACACAATGACTGGTGAATAAAAATGCCCGAAGTCTATGTAAAAAGATTTTCCAATAGATCGATTCGCTTCACTTATTTTTACCAAAACGCAGGGAAAGCGGAGTAAATCTATAAACAATTTGGCGCTTGAGATGAGAGCTGCAAGCTTTATCTGGATTTAATACATTTCACACTTTTAAAGTGCGTAAAGATCAAATTTAAATTAGACTTGATACATATCGATATCTTAACAAAAAGATGATTAAACAAAAAATTATTTTGATGATATATATATTTTAAGGTCAACACCTGTACGACGGCGACGGTGTAATTTATTAAAATATTATTTAAAAAATGTACTTCTTTTTTTTGTGTAAACTTCACAGACTAGCTGTATCGATAGGTGGCCCAACCCGAGTATCGAAATCTAGAAAACAAAAATGATTTTCATAACTAATATATACTTCAGGTACTTACATCCTACTTGATCCATCATAGTTGACTACAAAAAAAGCAGTGGTCGTTGACTCCAAAGACATTTTTTAGTTTTATCGTTTTTAATATCGTAAACGTCTGCGGAGTTTTTTTAAGCTAATTTAATTTCTATAAAACAGTGTTTCTTTCAAGACCTAACCTAAACGTTTAATGTTGCACTAACACTAAGCCACACCTAAATAATTGCCTAAATAAAAGAGCGCGCTGTTGGATTTTCAACTTTCGGAGCTAAGCAGAGAGTTGAAAATCAAAAAGCTCGCTTTAAAGGATTAGCATCCTGTCACCTAAAAATACGCTTAGATACTGACCTACATTTTACGAATGAAAACCACTCCGGTACGCTCAAGCTTTCCTTTAATCTTTATCACGGGAAGTGGCCATAAATCCCGAGTAGGCCGCTCACGGCGACCCGACCGTCGTAGATAACGCTAAGTAAACGATATGGCTAAGGTGACCACTCCTGTCAGGGATGCCACACGGCTTCTTAATCTGACACGGAAATACAGGCTTTACCTCGTAGCCGCGAAAAGATAAGGTGGAAAGGGCTTCGCAACACCTCTCTAGCACTGTCTACAAAATTTTGAAACGAAGTCAAAGTTAAATCGCAGTCAAAGTAGGCACAAATAATAATAAAGAAGTTATAATTTTATTGATTTTACATAATTATGTATGTAGTTGCTCCTTTCAAAAGGTAGTGTCCTAAGGAGAAGAATTGGCAAGAATGTCCATGGTTACTTTTTTAAAATGTTTTACAGTATTTTGTATAGCTTAGAACATAATATGTGCAGACGATGTAAAGTACCCAAAATAAAATAAAACTAATATAAGTTCGGATGATAAAGTTGATTTTGCAAAAAGGATATTTCTTCATTTTGTTTTGCTCAAGTTCATCATCTGCCTAGCCTTTTCCCAACTATGTTGGGGTCAGCTTACAATCTGAATACCAGTATTTTACATGCATGGAGCGACTGCCTATCTGACCTCCACAACCCAGTTACTGGGTAATACGATACTCCTTGGTAAGACTGGTTGTCAGACTTTCGGGCTTCTGACTACCCGTAACGACGGTCAAAGAGATCAACGAATGACATCCGGGACCAACGGCTTAACGTGCTTTCCGAGGCACGGAGGGGTCTCGGTATGTAAAGATGTTCACCCATTCGCAGACCAACCGCGGCAAGCGTAGCTTAACCTGACCGATCGACCTGTGCGGCTGTTATTATTTAGCTACGGGCCCCTCTTTGTTTTGCTCAAGTTGTTGTCTGAAATCGTGATATTGGAGAGAAAGTGTTATCTTACTTGTCTTACAAAGCTGGGTCGGCGTTTAGCCAACGATGCCCAAATCGTACTTTCTGTAAGATTATGTCTTGAAGTCATTAACTAAACTGGATTAAAATTACAAATCAATTTCAGTCCATGACTTTTGGACCTTGAAAAAGCAAAATCAGCATCCCATTTGGGTAACACACTTTTAATCACAATCCGAAGAATTTTGAAGGAAATTGCTAATCCATTGCTTCATATGCTTGAAAAAATTGCCTGCTCAACAGCGTAAATGACGCAATGAATGCTGTTACGCAATTACTCCGCGGATGTCAAAGTTTTCAAAAAAAAAACACTTCCGATATCTCGACCGCATTGTTATTGATTGAAGTTAAATTTCCCCAAAAAACTTACACGAAGACAATAAAGACAGACTTTTATAACGGTACTTATATACAATATTTTCCCGTTACAAAAGTCTGCAGCCCTACCTCCCTGCAGCCGCTATGCGTGTATGACGAAACTGACCCGCGCGACCGCAGCATCACACCGTGGCGGCTGTAATTTGTAATCATGTCAGATTGCTTTCTCAATTGTCCGGATTAAGGTAATGAGGACACTGTGGGTTTAATTCGTAGTATGATCGTCACATCATCGTCTCAATTCATTTGAAATAGGCTGACTTTTGCGCTGAATGTCATGGTTACAAATCGCTTACTACGATTGGACAGGAAAGGCCTGCGCCTGGTGACGGGGACCATCACGGGACACTGCTCGCTAAACAAACACTTTCACACTATAGGCATAACGGACAGCCCCCTGTGCAGAGCTTGCATGGAGGCTGATGAAACCATTGCGCATGTGCTCATTGAGTGCACAGGCGTCACCCAGATCAGGACACAAACCCTCGGGACACCCAGATCTTACACAGATGTTCTCAAAAGACCAGGAGACCTAATCAGCTTCTGGAGGGAGGTGGGCTGGTTGGAATAACCACCAACGGCCGCCATGGCCCACGCACAATGGTCCACTGAAGGGCTAAGTGCGGAAACCAAACCCATAACATAGAACATGGTTACAAAAGATAGCGCCAAAAATCGGAACTTCTTGTTTGAGCTTGGAATTCAAAATGGTTGAGCTGAATGGTGCTAATCTACCTATACGTATGTTTGTGAACAGGCGCCGATGTCGTGCGTCACTATGGTCATCTCTTAGCTGTTGCGGCTTTTTTAATTTCTGAATAGTTTTTTTTTATCTTTTTTATTCTTTCAACATTGCATTGCAAAATAAATGATGTAGGTACTTAACCAATATTTTGTAACAATTTTATTTCATTTTTTGTGCGAAACTCCGATTTCCCCAAAGCGTTTCGACGCGTTTTCGTACGCGCATGAAACTATAGTCAAGGTTTTTCTTTCATGTCAGCAAAATCACTTCCCGGAAAACGCTGCTGTAAAGAGATCAGACAACCTCTTAGTTTACACTTTTTGGAGACTCTAAATATTCTGCATTTTATTGGTTTTCTGCCATTATAAAGTTTTCTTTAAAAAATCATAGGTACCTCATTATAATATACTGCCATCTCTTAAATTGCACCAACTAATCTGCATTCGCGATTTATTAGCCAAAAATGTAAACAAATATGAGTTTATGGAAAAATAACTTTAAGTCCTACACAATAAAATACAGTTTACGCTACAACTTCAAACATTTTTATAACATTTTCACTTTGTCACTCTGAAATCAACTAAATCATTACAAGTATTTGTTTAACTTGAAATAATATTAATTTGAAACATTAGTTGGAATAGACTATTTTGTTACACATTTTAGTTTAATTCAAGCTATGTGCCCGATTGGTTAACCCGTTTCTTGTAAAAACCCTTTTTTTTAACAAGAATTTATAAAAATTCCTCCTTACTACCTTTGCTATATTTTTTGCTTCTAAACCCAGCGGTTTAGACTGCGTTGTCTATCAGTGAATTCAGATTTTTAATAAGTAGAAGAAGATCTTCATTTATTATTTGGAAGTGCATATCTTCCTATAGTTTATTCCTATCTATTTATTTGAAATATTGTTAGATCTACAGCTCATCGGACATCGGCACTGCAGTGACCTATTCTCTTACTATTAGGCCGCAACTTGAGCTCTATAGTTCTACACTTCCTCATTAGTCTAGCTGTTAATTAGGCATTGTTATTCAGACAGAATAGCAGATGCGTTAAACCTGATTAGGATAAGTTCCGTAGAGCAGTGTTTCGTGCCTGGCATTAATAATGGATGATAAAATATTACATCAGAGGTTAAAATACGCTTACCGGGGTTGGTCCGGTGACGGGTGACCATCTTTACATACCGAGAACCCTCTGTGCCTCGGAAACGTGGCGAAACCGGCGTGTCCAAGCTAAAACAAAAAAATTGAAAACATGTGACATCCACAAAACCGTACTAGGCCGCGAGGTGGATTACGGCCTACTCCCTCTCACCGAATGGAGGCCTGTGTCCCAGCAGTGAGGGCATTATAGGCTGATTATGTATTTTACCTACGTAGCTATTTCGCTCCCGGTAAACTAGACTGAATTTTAGAATAGCTATTTTCATTAATCAACAACATTTTAGCCAGACTTATTTAAATTCAAAGTCAAAACACAGATTAGTAACCCCGCACTGTTTTGAGATGTAAATCAGTGTGAAACAAAGATGTCTGTCATTCTTACGTTCACTTCGACTATTTACACGTTAACACTTCTTAATCTTAGTTATTTGCATCTTTATTTTTAAGAAGATTAAGTAAGTACTGGGATGGTTTAACTTGGCGGTTAATTAGTTACAGCACACGTAATTTGAAGGATTATTTAGTACGGTCTAGGTTTTTTTTTTATTAACTTCAGTTAAGTTAAAATAAAAGCTTCGGAGTTTCACAACTTTATCCTATCGATAGAATCGCATTATTGACTAAATTTGACTTTTTCAACAATCTCTTAGGTAGGTCTGATGTAACATCAATGGCATTCGCTCTATGAAGCGCATGCGACTAAAAAGATGATGGAATATGAATGTTGATGGATGAAAAGGGAGGGTGAGAAATTGTGTGAAGAATGATTTTTTTGGGATGCATGAAGAAGCCTCCTCGTGTAGCGCAATTTGTTTCGCTTGTTACTCAACTGAACCGAGCGCATCCTGGACAGTCAATCCCAACACATTATTTGACTGGGACCATTCTTTCCTTGCGGTCGTAGGGCGAACGACCACCCTCCCACCGGAGTTCGGCATCAAGCAGCCTGTTGTGTTTCGTCGATGCGTGGCAGTTCCAGTGCCTTAGGCATCTTTTGCGCACGCTCGTTTCATCATAGACCTCTTCCATCGCTATCCATCAGGCGTGATCGAGGTCAAGAGCGAGCCCATTTAGGAATAAAAAATAAAAAAATATAAATGAAATAAAATGAATAGCGTGACGGTTGACAGGAGAGAATCGAAGAAAAAAACGTAACAAGTAACATGGGACAAGGGCAGGGAGATGCTGTGGCTAGCTCTCAAAAAGATGCGTCTTATTTTACCAACAACCATAGGGATCAGTGCAAAATAAACAACATCTTGTAAGACCGACATCAAAACTTTGAAACCGACTCATTTCATTGTCTTATTAAAATATGTGTGGCACCCACGACTTCGAGTAAATGGCTACACTTTAGCAATTGAAGCCTTCTGTCTGACCGCTAACCAATCACCTCGGCGCTACTGCTAAATAAATCAGCTAGTAGGTAAAGCCGCTAAATCCAGCCAGTGTTATTACTAAGTGCCCATCGTGTTGCTCAAATAGAACGTCTTGAAACAGTCGCGTCTTAGCTGCCTTGTGCGTGAACTGCTCATCTTCCGAATAATATTACGATAATTTAACTCTTTTGTTTTTTTATTTTGTGTATTTTGGGCAGATTTATTTGATAGCAGGCGATCAAGAAGTGCTAGAGTTTGTGTCTATACATTTAGTACCTATGTTGTTCACTATAGTTGCGTCGGAGTGGAGTGTAGTTCGTTTACGATGGGGAAAAGTGATAAAGTGTGGAATTTAATGGTAATATTGCTTATTAATATCCGTTTAAAAAAAAACAATTGACTTCCAAAAAAAAAACTCTACAAAGTGAAAAATAATTTTAATTTCGGAGTCGGTGGCAAATAACTATACTTACATACTAATTCAAATACACCGCTTCCGAAATTAAAGTTTTTTTTTTTGGGTTAAATATTGTACGGGACGGAACCCTTCGTGTTCCGACCCGCACTTGGTAGCTTTTCTGTTCAATATCAAGCGCCCCGTCTCGTTTTTCTGTTCGTTTTCCCTCATATTTCCTGCCTTTCCTGTCTGGCTGTGGTTTTATTGCGTCCACAATCGTCTATTCCATTTGATATCCAGCCCTTTTCCTTTTCATAATGTTAGAGTACGTTAGGTATTCAATTGTGACTCCGTCTGCATTGATCATCTGCCTAGCCTTTTCCCAACTATGTTGGGGTCGGCTTCCAGTCTTACCGGATGCAGCTGAATATCAGTATTTTACATGGAGCGACTGCCTATCTGACCTCCACAACCCAGTTACTGGGTAATACGATACCCCTTGGTAAGACTGGTTGTCAGGCTTTCGGGCTTCTGAATACCCGTAACGACTGTCAAAGATCCACGAATGGCAGCCGGGACCAACGGCTTAACGTGCTTTCCGAGGCACGGAGGGGTCTCGATATGTAAAGATGGTCACCCATCCACAGACCAACCGCGGCAAGCGTAGCCTAACCTGATCGATCGACCTGTGCGGCTGTTTTTATTTAGCCACGGGCCCCTCTTTTAGGCGTCTGCATTGATGATGATTGCAAATAGGACATTGAGACATGATTCTAAACCGGTGCTATGAAACTGTTCGTCAACTAAAAAACAATAATTCTGTTCTGTACATTTTGACCGAGTGGGTATCACGCGGTCAAAAGGGTTTAACTTACACTTTTCCATGAAATAACAGTTTTTTTTTTGATAACCGACGAAAATTGTGACGTTTGTCTAGAATCATTGCTGAATCTTCTTAGTTACAGTTTGTGCGTCGAATAAATCATCAAATCAAACCTACATGGGCACTTCGAAACGTCAGAAGCTAGGTGCACGGTTCCAATTGGTCGTTTCCTATCGAGATGAGCCAGCAAGAAACTTCACGATGTCCTTACTACTCTGTATACGCCTTCATACGACACCCACTTTATGTTCAAAATCATCAATGGATTCTACCTATGAAATTGAATCATAAAATCGTCATTGTTACGCACATCACACACCAAGCTGTTTACCGAACGATCAATATCGTTCAGCTATGATATTATTATAGACTCAGTTTTATGGAGATCATCCCAGAGTGGATGGATAAACTTGGAATTACTGGAGCAAATATTTTGTAACGTACGAAAGTGGGTAGAGGTACTCGGGGTTTGTGGGTGAAGTGGTGGTATGATTGTTTCGCGATTCCAATTCGATTTTGTAACTCGAAGCAGTGATTAACAAATGATGCCGCCCGTGTTTTTACTTGCATGCAAAAATATCTACTTTATGTAACTACATAATATAGACGGTAAAAAGGAAGTAGTATAAGCGAGATTTTGGTCAAAAATGAGTTATATATGCCATCCTACGTAAAATTTTCCGTTCTTTTTTGGGGTTTAAACCCTAGCAAAAAAAAACATAAATGACAAAAATACGTCAGTTTTTCTAAAATTTTAAACTTTGAACGGCTCTCCTGAACATTTCATTTTTGGTCACTTATACCCTGTTTCCTCTTAACCGTCGATATGATATCATGCTTGAATTCAGCAAAGGGTTAGGAGGGGTGTACCCTATAGTACAGCCACATGTCGCCAGTTATGTTTAAGTCTCAGGGGGCGAACCTATTACCATCAACCGGGAACAAATCCAGACTCCGGGCTGAAACTGAGAAATTCCTAATGGAAAAACCCAATGACACTTTGGCCGGCCTGGGAATCAAACCTGGGACCTACTCAGCAGTAGCGCTTGCGGCCATTATACCAATGAGGCACTCCTGTACAGAAAAACAAAATGTCCTAGTTAATCCAAGACATAGTTTATAGTTTTCTGCGCTTGCCCTTCCAAATGCGCTCAGCCGTTTAGGTATAATGGGGAATTCAGCAAAAAAAAAAAGACATGCAATTCAAACTATTGGATAGTTGGCGGATTGATTTGTAAGCAGTGTGTGTTTACTAGAAACTAACATGCTTGTGAATAACACGCATATCCTGTGCGAGTTTCAGCGGTATTTGCTAACCTTCAGCACTTATTGCAGGTTGGTTTGGTGTTATTTTTTTCATGTTTTCATGTGCTTACCTAGATATTAATTCTTAAAATACAAGGTATCAGGGAGTGGGACATCCACGCGCAATAGAAACTCTGAATTCAGCACATGAATCTAGATTCCTTAGCATAAAAGCTTTTCGGTTTACGAAAAAAAATCTGCCGTTTCTTAGAAAAATACGCGGTTTACCGGCGTACGTACGTACGTTTACGTGGTCAAAATGTAAAGAACAGTAGGTATTTCTTTTTTAGAAACGCCGAAAATTTTCAACGCAGTGGTTTCAAAATCATGTACTGAATCGCGTCAATGTCCTTGCCATCCTGTATAGGTACCTACTTTGTCTCCGACTCACTTAGTCCTTAGTTTTAATTTTTCATGACGAATAAGTAATTATAATAATCGTTTTCTTCTACTGCCATACTTTTCCCGGGAGTTTTTACCTAGATAGTCTTGTAACTTCTTACGATAAGCACTACAGCATGTCGAAGTCGCATCGTTTCCTAGTTAAGTCATGTCGAAGAAACGCTTTATCGGAGTACAGTAGTGTCGGACTTAAGGTATTTCGAACTAAAGTATTGTCGAAATGAAGACGTGTCGGAGTTCCGTATTGTCGAAATAAAATCTTGTCGTATTACGGTTTGTCGAAATTCAGTTGGTAAGTCGAACCACAGGCGATATTGTATCGCTACTTCTCATCAATACTTGCTTCTGAGGTAACGGATAGTACTGTGTACCTATAAAATATGTATATTGTAAACCATGTTCTAGTTTATGATATTGGTTGAAACAATCTCTTCGTTTCGGCTCACTGCCAAGTTTACGCCAAATCGTTGAAAACACGTAAACTACACCTTCAGGTAAATATTGTTATGTTAATGCGTGTTTGTATGAAAATAAACTGTGTTTACCACGAAGGTTACGTTTTAAAGTTTCTTAATGATGCTTTTTGCTGTTAGCCGATTTTCATTTTATTCATAAAAATGTTTTTTTTTTTCACCTGGTAAAAAGTTCTAACACCTTAAAACCTTCTTCAAGAAAAAGTAAACAGTTCCATCTTGGTCCGTTTACCTTCAGTTCCGCCTCATCAGAGCAAGGAGTTGCCACGCCTGACTAGGCACCAGATGAGCTTTCACCGCGCTGGTGACCAGTCGATCATGACGCAACTGTAATAAGCTAGACATTAAATTGGGAATCGTGAGCCGCTGGGACGAGAGGAAAGGTTTTGATCGATCGTCCGCGTCGTGAACTCGTGACAATATTTTTAAAGGTTTTGTGGAGTTTATCTTGTGAGACGTTAAAGTAGAGGTTTCATACTTACTTTGTTAAAATCGTCTTAAAAAAAGTCATTTATTTTAGGGTCCGTACCTAAAAAAAAACGCAACCCTTATCACTTCGTTGTCCGTCCGTCTGTCTGTCAGTCTGTCAAGATCCTTTTTCTCAGGAACGCGTGGAGGTAACAAGTGAAAATTAATATCAAATAAGTACCCCACGTACTTATTTGATATTTATTTCCACTTGATAACTGTCAAAGGAAAAATTCCGACTACATTTGCAGTTGATGAATTGACCGTAACGTATATCGATGTTTGGGAGAACATGTTTTTCAAGTACAATGTTAAGTTTGTTTTTGGAATAAATATTCATCCTAACAAACCCAACCCTTCAGGTTCGACACGCACTTGGTCGGTTTTTGATGGAGGACAAGCCGTGTGCCCGATAGCATTCCTATCGACAAAAATGTCGAACTTCCATACAAACATTGATCCCAGGGGATCAGACCGGATTGAGAAAGTTTATAGTAGATAAGACATAGATTAAAACAGAAGAAGAACTAGCAGGGGACCGGGGGGGGGGGTGGTCAGGGTATCAGACCGGAATAACTCCCTAATTTTACCCCTTTAGGGGATAATTTTCAAATTTTCCTTCCTTGTGTTGTCCATGTGTATCAGTAAATGAATGAAGATTTTTAAGAAGTAGATTTAGGTGATGATTACTAAAAAGAAGACGGAATACAACCAAATAAGTTTAACGTTTAAAAAGATGAATTTTATCTTTAAAATGATTAAATAATTAGCACATATTTAATAATATCACTGGGTGTTGTAGTTGCTAATTTTTAAGTACTGTTTGTTTTATTTTGTTGCTAATATTTAATCTGACTTGATTTCCGTACGTCTTTTTCGGGTAACCACTAAAAATCAGCGCTGTGCTGTGGGTCCTCTATAGCACAGCATCATGCTGAGTGGAAGCCTTTCTGTCACAGTCATGACGTGCAACCGGCGACTATCCTGCTTTGTGCTCGTCATTATAGATAGTATATATTTTGTTTTTATTTATTTATTTTTCCTTATTATTAGAATTAATATTATCTTTTTGTATGCACGTGTTTCTGTGACAAATAAACCTATCTTTCTTTCACATACGTTTCCCATGGTTACAAAGCGATCTAGATTCACTTAACCTGGGTATCATACGACACATGGGTATCATATAAAGTTTCTTGGAACATTCTTAGCGTGTGACTGTGAATGATGAAAATGTTGATGTCATTGTTCACGTCGCCCGCGTCGTGTGTGTAATCAGTAACAACTGTTAGTAAAGTGAATTAAATACCTAAGTCAATCTGCCAAACCTTTTCCCAAGTATGTTGGGGTCAGCTTCCGTTCAATACCAGCATAGCTATTTGACAACCATCCGACAGACTATTGTATCGAAAATGACATATCGATAACCTGATAATCCTTGCCTCCGACAGCAAATAATTATCCGGAGAATAGCGATCGTCTATTTGATTTAAACTGACAAAATTTTCGGATTTTGGACTTGTGAACAGCGTTTAGAGGACTCCTACGATAACATTGATTGAAGTTCGATACGGTACGGCAGCGTATCGAGTGGTTGTGTAGCTATGCAGTATTTTTCATGGAGCGACGGCCTATCTGATCTTCACAAACAAACTACTGGATAGCACGATACCCCTTGGAAAGACTGGTTGTCAGACTTTTGGGTTTATGTAGTAGGTACTACCCGTAACGACTGAAAGATCTACGTGCTTTCCAAGGCACCGAGGGCCACGTATGAATTCGAATAGCCACCTGTGCGGCTGTTATTACTTTACCTACAGTATAAATATTCTATATGGTGGGTACTGGCTAACCTGCATCTATCTGTAACCTCCTCAATGTTTATTCTGTAAATTGGTTTTAACCATAGACTTATAAAAAAAGATGGACTCCGCGCCACGCATATCGAAAGTGAAGCACCGTACCGATCTATGTATGCGTTGACGCTGTGTGTCACGTAATGGCGGCCGGTCAGCATACTATGATGTAAATGTGCGCGTGAGGCGTGTTTGTAAAAACGTTCCGGCATACTTATTGTGCTTCACTTTAGATATGCGTAGCGCGGAGTCCATCTTTTTTTATAGTCTATGGTTTTAATAAACACTTGTACGTCATAAAATATTATTTAAACTACATGAGATCGGTGTTTCCTATCTGAATTTTCTGAGAAAAAAACAACGAAACTAACTCACGAGGTCAGTCTCTTATAAACTCAGTTTACTCTATAAAATGCTATTTCAATATTAGCTGTATAATACATAGTTAAAAATAATCCTGTTAAAATTTGAATAATTAAACATAAAGCTAATAATGATCCCAGACATTATCTTGGTCAGATAATGTGAGGGCCATGCAGATAACTGAGATGGTCTTTTGAGGGAAGAACTTCACAGATTTGAGTGGACCAGTCATTTACCACTAATGTAGCTCAAACTCCGATCAAGAGGAGCTTAACGAAGTCATTTAGGCGCTGAGCAGACGATGGACAATTTGTCAATTCTCTATCGTCTGCTAAGCGCCTTACAAAGAATATTTAACAATGTTATCAAATATTCTTATCACAGTTCAACTCTTTAGGCGATCCGAGCTGTCGTCACAGGCTCATTATCTTTGTTTTTAAATTCCAGTGCTGCACAATGCGCGAGAGTCTCCGTCGGCTCGCGTCAGACGACGGCGACGGCATGGAACGGCGCGGGCGCAATGCGGGGATCCGCCGAGTGCGTGTGGAGCTGATGCTGGGCGAGCACATCACTGTGGAAGTAGATGTAACTAAAATCAGTTGTATGAGTAGTATAGTATTCTTATTTCTTGAACATTACGAAGCACGCAAGTCCTTCTAATTTAACAGACAGTTATGCTGCTGTGGAGTTTGTTGTGCCACTTCTTCATTCCAGTTAAGAAGTGTTGAAAAGCAGGCCGGTGTTTTAGTACTGACTCAAATAATTTTGACGTTCAAAAAGTCCTGATTCTCAGCCTAATTTGAATAAATGACCTGATTTGACTCACACTCATTTTTGCCACCCTTTGTGAAAACACCGTCAGGTTGCCGTCCATGGTCACTTGAAGGCAGACAGTGAGCAGGTTGAGTCCGGAACGGGATGCTGCAGCGCGTTATGTGTGACCTATGCCCATCAGTACTGCATTCGGTTGAGCTCTTATCGATAATTTTCATTTATCACAATTTTAATAACTTGTTTATGCCATTAAAAGAATTCGCATTTTTCATAATCCAAGAGCGGTTTCGCACTACATCCGATCGAATTAAATATCCGACTTCAATCCGAATTGCGAATGTTCTAAATTCTGACGTATAGAGTTCGGATCTAGTGCGCAACGCCTCATACAAATAGGACTACGGTCACTTCGTATTGGCATTTCTCGGATTCGGATCGGACGTAGTGCGAAACCGCCCTTAATGTTTGTTTAATTTGTATTGTTGCATGAGGCCCCAGCTGCATCTGCGCAGATTGTAACGTGTGTTAAATCCATCAAAATTTAACACAAGGCTTAATTCTTTGAAGTGTTGTTTTACGAAGCGCGAGTCTTACGGATATTTTACTGCAAATCGTAAAACGCAGATGCATTTGATGTGTTTCTTACAATTTAACGTTTATTTACTGTGCGTAGTGTTGCAGCAAATCGTTCTAAATTGAATGATGATACTTGATACCAAACGGCCGTTCGTTTAGGACTTCTTTCATGTACTAAATAGCGTGAAGGGTCTTTTATGGTCTGCTTTTCCGAGGAGATGTAGACACCTCTGGAAGTGTATATAAGTTCTTGGAACGTTCTTAAAAGATTAGCAAAACTCCCTCCCCCCAGAAGGTTGGTCCAAATAGCCACATTGGGTTCATAGTGACGTAGAGCCCCCCTGGATGTATAGCATAGTTTTCTGTGTCTAATGTAGAAAAATCCTCGAAGAACCTCCTCAGTTGCTGAATCTAGTCAGACCTATATATGCAAATTCTGAAGCAATAACACTCTGCTTAGATTTCAAGAATTCCGCGGTATCGAACGTAACACTAGTGAGCGATGTGATATATGTAATGTCTTGTGAATACGATGGATATCAGAGACAACCAATAAAGTCAATGGCTTTAGTGCACTTCTTATTAAAGTTTATTTTTTTTAGATTATACTGTCCCACTGCTGGGCAAAGGCCTCCCCCACGTCCTTCCAGGAACTCCTTTCCCACGCCACCACAAACCAGCCCTCGCGGTACGCGTCCAGGTCATCTCGCCACCGCTTTCTGAGCCGACCTCGGCGGCGCGCGGCGCCGTCCATCTTCAGGCACCCATTGTGTGGAAACTTTTGCCCAGCGGTCAACCTGCATGCGGCTAATGTGACCCGCCCAATCCCACTTGAACCTGGCAGCCTTCTTGCCTTATTAAAGATATCGTTGTCAAACACCGCACAACGGACTTTGTCTAAATCACAGATGCTTCAACTGGAAGGTCTTTCACCCACCATTCTCATCACACCTAGCTCCAACAAACTTTTTTTTTTTTTGGAAAATTTGACTATTAATAAAAACAAAATTCTTAGGTGAGTCTGTGAAAAACACCTTTCATGAGTTTATCGATTCCCATCCCCAGGACTTCTTTAGCTCCGCCTAGGCATCAATGCGTGTGTTTATTTTTTTAAATTAAGGTATTTATTACTTGTGGGGCTCCAATCGATTAAGAAATTTATATTGGCCCGGGATCGTAACTGGTTTGGAGTATTGTATGCATTATCAGCAGCATTCAGCACATAACGGTTTCAAGCTTCAGTTTAGACATTTTATTTATCGAACTGGCCACTAATCCACGCTAAGATTAACCGTCTTCAATCTTCATCATTCAATTAAGGCCAACATCCATCTCAATCACGAAGTAACGGACGACCTTGCACAAAACCTATTTACTTATTTACTTTTAGTACATTCATTTGAAACGAAAATAATGAAAGTCCAGTGTTGATACTGCATTTAAATGTGAATACAATGACACAACACAGCCGGTGGATTGTTTAGTTTAAACATTTGTTTGTGAATGTGTGGGTAGATGAATGGTTAACAGACCTCCGATAACTTTGTTTGTGTTGAATAGTATCTGATGTGCAGTGTGTACACCTGTGTAGTTATTTTATTCTTTCATTGCTGCGAGAATAGCTCTTCATCATCATCCTCTTACTCTTTTCCCAATGTATTTGGGACCGGCGCAATGTTTATTTTTCTTTCATATTCCTCTATTAGTCGTCATCTCGGTAGTCACCCCCTTTCTAGCCATAATATTTTTTTCACTTCTCATGCTCTAAAAGTCCGTCTTTACGTTGTGCACGTAGGAACATAAAATCGCTTTTTATGTTCTAGTGCACAAAGTATTTTTTTTTTCTAAGACTAAGATAATCAGGCCCAACAGCCCACACGCACAATAAAACGTAATTTGCTTTAATTTAATATCACTTCCGTGTTTTCTATCGTCAATTTAATAAAACCAGATAAAATAGTTGTCATTTATTATTTAAAATCGCAAAGACACGTTTTTATGACTTGGCAGTATGAAGTACCCAAGTCGAATGACAAATTTTAAAAATAAAAAAATAAACTTTTAAAAATCTTCGTGGCGGGAATTTGCTACTTATTCTTTTCTTCAATTTTGCAAAATTTTTGAACAGTGAAAACACTGGTATATATTTTATGCCTGTTTCATTTTCTCGCAATCGAAGTGATTAGCAGAGTGTATAACTCGGGCTTAAACGAGCCATTTTACCCCTCGACTTAGCTATCCACCTTCACCTGCGACTCGGGGTGAAATGGCTTCTTTTATGCACTTGTTGTACAATACTATTTCCACACTGTCCATCCATCGTTTCTTTCTTCCCCTATTCAGCCGTCCACCAACCATACACAAAAATTTCACTACAGCCCATTGCCATAAACCGGGCACAAATCCACGGGCTGCTAAGAGTACTAAAAAATTCTCAATGGATAAACCCAATAGCACTCAACCGTGGAACTCACGCTCAGCAGTAGCCCAGCGAGACGGTATAGAGCGGCCTAGGTATAGAGTTACGACTATCTGTGATAAGCAGAACGTCCACTTCTTCTGTGTGAAATATAGACTGTTTTTTTTTTTTACTTTTTGCGACTTATGAGTCTGGGTTCGAGGTAGTTCGGGTAGAACCCAGGCAAGCGCTTTACTTGTGTAAATTAATACATCACCACTGCTCTCAAAACGGTGAAGGAAAACATCGTGAGGAAACCGGGATGTCTACTAGAACGAACAATTCGAAGACATGTGGTATCTACCAACCCACACTGGGCCCGCGTGGCGGATTACGGCTCACTCTCTCTCACCAAGAGGAGGCCTGTGTCCCAGCAGTGGGAACATTATAGGCTGATTATGCTCCTTTGCCGCAGCTATTGACCTTTTAGTTAAAAATAAACAGATGATATCTATAAACGTGATAAAGTTAACGACAAGTTAATAAATAATGCAGCTGAGCAGGTTAACCGACATGCGTTAACTACAGTTACATGTCCCTTTAGGAATGTCTGAAGGACGTGTGTTGAATGAAAGTTGTGAATACGGCTATTTATCGGACAGTTTAATTTATTTATTTTAATAGTAGATACTTTTATACTTTTAGATACTCATGGAATAATTGGCCAGCAGCTCATATCACTACCAAATATTTCGGTAATAGGTAACAATTTCTTTTGATTACTGGATGCGCCTGCTCTTCACTTCGATCACTTCTGATAGAAAGTGAAGGATGAGGTCTATGATGGAACGAGAGTGACCAGAAGATGTGTGTTCACTCTTTCTTTGAATGTAGACGGGTATTTAGTTTTCATTTACACTTAAATTTTTCTTTTGAACCCGCATACCATACATACAACTTGTAAACTTTAGTAACCTCCAAAGCTAACACAACGAAATGAAATTGAAGATGATTTCTGGTTTAAATCTATCAAATACAGTCCGTATTGGCATTCTACCTCACCCCAAATATGGAATACCATCTGAATTGTCACTTCTTTCACCAACTCTATTCATAATTTAATACTTACTAAATAAATTACTTGTGTACCTAGTATTAGTGCTCATAACACGAGCAACACGCGTCAACGGTAGAGGCAAATGCAGCTGTCGACAACGTGCCACTCGTGTATTTGGGCATCGTACTCAAATACATGAGCGACACGTTGTCGACGGCAGAGGAAATAACAATAATAATAACTGCCGTTGACGCGTGTCGCTCGTGTGTAAGGACACTTAGCAGGCTCTGTTATTCTACTGAAACTCCGTACCTATTGCGCTAGGCCAGCTGACGGTTCCTGCCATAGAAATATAAAAACTTCTTTCTTATATCTTCTTTCTTCAAGCGCAAAGCCCGCGGAGCAGACCTTCTGGACCAGATCTGCGAGTCCTTAGACCTGCTGGAGAAGGACTACTTCGGTCTGCTGTACACTCAGCGAGGAGACCCCAGGGTCTGGGTCGACCTCAACAGGAGACTGTCCAAGACTTTTAGAAGTAAGTATAGTTAGATATTCTATGCAACACCTGCCTCGTTGGTCCTTGGTAGTCATAGGTGCGACTGCTGAGCGATGGGCCCTTAGTTCGATTCCCAGATATTGTGTTTTCCCATTTAGAAAGTTCTCAGCAGCAGCCTGAAGTTTTTATTCGTGTATGGATAAGCTCAGGAATCAGCCACCCAGGAAATGTCGGCGCCATCTAGTTTTAAAATATTGACCAAAAAATTAACTTGCAGAAGTGGCTTTAGAAAATCTGCTTACAAAAGAAAACCTCATTTCATTTAATTTCACCTGTAACATGGGACGGTGTTATTAGTCCCATGTCCCGTGCGAAACCACGGAACGTACTTCTATATAATAAACAACCTACTCTTTGGAGATTTCAGGCGAAATCTTAGAATTTAAATATTTTCCAGACGAGCCATGGGACGTACGGTTGGCAGTAAAGTTCTACCCTCCAGAGCCGAGTGAACTGAATGATGACGCCACACGCTACCAGATAGCACTCGCTGTTAGACGAGACCTCATGGAAGGTAAGACAAGAATTGAATTTAGCGAAAATATAGGAAGATAGAAAAGAAATGCGTTTATTAGCTTTACAGCAAAAGAAAACCTTAAAACTAGAAAAAAAAAACAGAAAACAATGATTATAATGCCAAAAGGGCCTCAGCTCAGCATACTGTCAGATGACAACACAAGGTAGATGATAATAAGTACAGAAAAGAAGCCTCATTGCAATAAGTTCTCTAAAAAAAAGCATCTTGCCAGGAAAGGAATTAATAATTTACCTAAAGATGCTGGACAATGAGCTTTTACATAATATTTCCTTGTAATATTTACTGTGTTTGTAATTTTATGTGTAAATACAATAAAGAGCAATAACAAGAATGTAAAAGTAATATGAGACTACCGTTTTAATGTGAAAAAAGTGTATTGAAACTAGAATGTAATCCAAACCAATCAAAAAACTATCGACCACATACTAGAACCGTGTTCGTTTATTTTCCAGGTCGCCTCACCTGCTCTCAGATAACCTACGCCCTCCTCTCCTCATACGTACTCCAGGCAGAACTGGGAGACTTCGAGGAGGCGCATGACATCAACACCGCCCTGCATCAGCACAGTGCAGTCCCAGTCAACGTCATCACTGCAGAACTAGAGGCGAACATTGAGGAACTGTACCGGAAACACAAGTGAGTTGACTGCCATATTCTGCACATAGGTTAGGTGACAAAAGACACGCCGTTTGAAATGGACGCAATTGATTATGGGAAGAGTGAAACACTTCACAGCAGCCTTCGCGGCCTTTTCATGATACAAGTTTCTTGCTTGTGACACACAATAAAATTGAAGCAACAACCATGTTTAGAGGTGCAACTTATATTGTTGCTTCAGCATACGGTAAACCACACGCTTTAGTGAGGAGATAAAGGACGGAAGCTAGATCACCATAACGCGTATGTTGTGGATGGCCGGATAAAGAACTGACAGAGGACCCATTTTTTTTTTCTAAGTTCATCAAATCATCATCATCGTCATCATCTGCCTAGCCTTTTTCCAACTATGTTGGGGTCGGCTTCCAGTCTAACCGGATGCAGATGAATACCAGTATTCAGTTTTCTAAGTTAATTATTCTAACAAATATATTTTTGTTTTATTTTTGCAGAGGTCAGACCCCAGCAGAAGCCGAGCTGAACTACCTCGAGACTGCTAAGCGTCTGTCTCTGTACGGCGCAGAGCTGCACGCTGCCACCGACTGCCAGGAAGTTCCCATCGCACTGGGCGTCTGCCACAACGGGGTTGCTGTATACAGGGACGGGTGAGATAAATATATTATATTTTATCTAAAAAACCGAGGACAAAAAGCAAGCAAACCAACAAAAGAGCGAGGTGAAGAAAATGGAAGGAAGGAAAGCAAGGATGGAAGGTGTGATAAGCATCATCTTTGTACGTATTTTTCTATTCCGTTCTTCTTGTCTGTAGTTAAATAAATAACTAACAAAATCCAGTAAAGGCCAAGCGAACCACTTCTGTCAAATGTTTCACAAGTACACCACAATTTCAATAATTTCAAAAGACAAAATAAGATGCTGATGTCTGTTAAATTTTACGTTGTTGTAACCTTACTTTACAAACGAAAACGGGAACAGGGGTTTTAATTCCTCCCTTAATACTTGTCCCATTAATTCGGACCTAACCCAGCCGTACCTATCAAGAACTCAAGGCATAATACCCCAAAACTGTTTCGCTTGCTCCTGCCCCCCATCTTCTTTCCTTCGTCCAGCACCTTTTTCATTAACATTACCTAACACCTGAAGTATTTTTCTTAACCACTGATCAATTTCAGGCATCTGATGAACCGCTTCCCCTGGGCGAAGATCACGAAGATCTGCTATAACAAGCGACTGTTCACACTAAGACTGAGGGCCGGAGAGTTTGATGAGTACGAGACAATCCTGAGCTTCAAGCTGTCTGCCACCAGCGCCTGCAAGAAGCTGTGGCGCTGCAGCGTGGAACATCACATGTTCTTCAGGTACATAATAACATAACATAACGTGATGCTTGATTCCCCGAAGGGTCAGGTCTACTCTTTTAACACGAAGTCCGTAATTTCGGCCGAAGTTACGGACGTCTCGTACTCCGTGACACTAACGGACTTATGATTAGTTCAGGGCCCGACTAAGAATGAATGACAACACGATTTGACAGCTGTTCATACTCGCGATGTGTTTGTGCCAGTCCGAAAAGAGTTGGAGATTTCATTCGACGGATCAACTTCTGTCGATTTTTTTTAATTGATGTATACAGTGGACTACAGATGTGTTCTTACGTACATAATAATATGTGTTCACAGTTCTTCGTTGTTGTAATAGAGCTACCGAGGCTCCGGGCTGATATTCTTAGGTAAAAGGGAAGGTCTTCAGGTATATACTTAATAAAATGGGATTATCTGCTTATAACTGCAGTACAACATGGCAAAGTCTGTTTTATTAGTTAGAATGAACGTGCAGTGGTTACCTCACTTGCTTAGAGTTGTTACTCGTTGGCCAGGTTCTGGTTTTTTAATAATGTTTTTCTTTGTTGGATGAAAGTCTGTGATACAGTCTAAAATTAACTTGAATCATAATCAAAGAACAGTTGCATTGTCACTAGCTTGATTCTGTGTCCCAAAACCTGGAACTTAAAAAGTAGATCTAAAACCTGAAGACCCGACTCAGTTATCAATCTTCCTAGTATTAACTTTTCATCTTAGTATGGGATAATGGTCTACGGCGTCGACACACAGAAAAACTATACCAACATATAATATTGTTACGGTTATTTCCAGACGAGAATCCCCAGTGGCAGTGGAGCGTATCCCCGGCTTCGCCCGCCTCGGCTCGCGCCGCGTGACGTGTCGCCGCACGCTGCGCCAGCTGCGCGCGCAGCACACGCCCACTGCGGCCTGACGCGCATGCGCCAGCCGCGTGACGTGTCGCCGCACGCTGCGCCAGCTGCGCGCGCAGCACACGCCCACTGCGGCCTGACGGCGCATGCGCCAGCCGCGTGACGTGTCGCCGCACGCTCGCCAGCTGCGCGCGCAGCACACGCCCACTGCGGCCTGACGGCGCATGCGCCAGCCGCGTGACGTGTCGCCGCACGCTCGCCAGCTGCGCGCGCAGCACACGCCCACTGCGGCCTGACGGCGCATGCGCCAGCCGCGTGACGTGTCGCCGCACGCTGCGCCAGCTGCGCGCGCAGCACACGCCCACTGCGGCCTGACGGCGCATGCGCCAGCCGCGTGACGTGTCGCCGCACGCTGCGCCAGCTGCGCGCGCAGCACACGCCCACTGCGGCCTGACCTGAGCCGCGGGGCTTGGCGCCCAGCACGGGCTTGTAGCCACATCGACATCAACACATCGTCTGGTAGCGACATCTATGAGGACAATTAAGAATTACATAGACCAACTGTGAACCAACTATTGGCGCCACCGTAGCTCTGACGTCACTGAACCCTAAATCACGCAAGCAAAGTCTGAAAAAAAATCTGCATAACAACGTGTCATTGCTACGAGCTACACGCTCAAGCACCACGCGTCTTGTGACATCCCACTGCAGAGAAAACAAATGAAAGAAGTTGCATAGAGGCTACAGCATGTCACGAGTCACCGCAACTTGAATTGAGGAGCAACGGACGAAAACAGGTGACGCGCACTCGTGTCGCGTCGGTCCCTCGACGCCTTACAGGGTTAAATTAAATTAACTAGCGAAACTCCGCAGATGTGATGAATATACATATCTAAACATGATAAAACAAAAAATATGTTTTATGTCAATGAACACTGGTATTGTAGATAATTGAAGTAGTTGAGAAAATCAGTTTTTTAGATATCGATAGCAATACCCATCACGTCTATGAAGTTTCCACAAAAAATCTGATTTTAAGACTAATATTTCAAGTAATACTATTAGAATAGAATAGAATAATATTTATTTGCTTAAAAACATGGTATAAAAGATGGTAAAATACAAAATAACAAGAGCATACATGTTTTTGCTTAACAATAAGCGTACAAATTAACGTCATTGACCCAAAAAAAAAATATATACCTATTATATACATCTGCGGAGTTTCGCTAACTAATTTAATATGACCCTGTAGAGATGTACGTCAGAATCGCGGGTGTATTTTTCAGATCTGCCTAAATTTATTGCAGTTATTTGGTACCTTCTGTGTACCTTTACGTACCTCTCTTGAAAATCTGTGTACCTACACCCATACAATGATATTTACAAAATTAGGTACACCCGCCATCCTGATGTCAGAACCGCGGGTGTACTGCTAACCAATATATGTAGCTAAGTACAATCTATAAGTAGATTTGGTACCTCTTGTGTACCTGCAGAAACACGTATTTAATCAACAAAATACTGTCAGGTTGCTGCCAAAAGTAAAAAAATAAAATTCTTTCTTTGACGTTCTTACTATTTTATAACATAGTAACGACTGCAAAGAATAAATAACAATCTTCGGTAATCGGTCTTGGAACTGAATGGAAATAATTTCATATTTTATTATTATTGTTATCAGGATAACCATAAAGGAAATAGGCAACAAGGAAATATAATGACTGCGTCCTTGCACCAGAGTAATCTAAATGCAAACAAAAAAAAAGTAGTTTTGACTGCCTCGGTGGTTCAGTGGCGAGTATGCGACTGCTGAACATGATGTTGTGAGTTTGATCCCCACATAGAACAACAATTTGCGGATCACACAAAGTGTTGTCCTGAGTCTGTGTATAATTTGTGTCCGTTAATTTCATGTTTAGATTCCCAGTATGGGCACACAATCACACTAATATTATAAAGGCGAAAGGTTGTGAACCGCGGAGCGCAGGGCCACAATACATGTTTAATGGACATGTTTAATGTGGAGGTTCTGGGTTCGTCGTCGTGGACGTCGTTACTATTTTATAAAATACTAAGAACGTCAAAGAAAGTTTTTTTTTTTTACTTTTGGCAGCAACCTGACAGTATTTTGTTGATTATATAAGTGTTTCTGCAGGTACACAAGAGGTACCAAATCTACTTATAGATTGTACTTAGCTACATATATTGGTTAGCAGTACACCCGCGGTTCTGACATCAGGATGGCGGGTGTACCTAATTTTTTAAATGTCGTTGTATGGGTGTAGGTACACAGATTTTCAAGAGAGGTACGTAAAGGTACACAGAAGGTACAAAATAACTGCAATAAATTTAGGCTGATCTGAAAAATACACCCGCGATTCTGACGTACATCTGTAGAGCATAGCAAAAGCTCCCACATAAATTGACAAAAATACTATTCACTGCCTAGTATATACTTTACTTTTAAAATAAATTATATCAGTAGCAGCAAGGATGGCATCAGCGTCAGCGTTATGGGTCGTTAGTTCAATCCCACACATTTTGTTTGTGGGTCGGGAGGTTATCACATGAGGATCATATTTCATTTACAGAAAACAACTTTTAGGTAAATGCGATTCTAAATCAATAAGTGCATTACACAATAAATATACAAGGTGGAGACGACAGTACGTTAATAAATTAAACTTCGTATGTCTAATGACGTTTCAATACTGCATATAAAAAAAAACCGGCCAAGTACGTGTCGGACCACGCACAATGAAGGGTTCCGTAGTTGGAATGAATTTATCCCAAGAACAAACTTAACATTGTAGTTGAAAAACATGTTCTCCCATACATTCCAACTGAAAATGAAAGTTTGTACGCACAATATTGAGAGATTTACCATGTTGTTTCAAGATCATAGACTTCTTATTAATTTTCCTGTAATCTATAGGTATAGAACTATTTTCAGTATTTTTTTTTCAAAATTTTAGGCTCAGTAGTTTCGGAGATAAGGGGGGGGGGGGGAATGGTAAATTTCCGTCTATTGTCTTAAATAACTTTAAAACAATTTATTTTAAAATTATGAAAAAAATATATTTGAGATCCTCACGGTAAGCCCTTTCATTTGATATGTCACACGGTACAGATCGCGAAACTTTTTTTTTTAATTGTCTATTTACCCCTCAAAAATGACTTCCATTTTCAAAACTCATTTATTTACGTTACACGTTTGTGTTTGGGTCACAGAGATTCATACGTGTACCAAATTTCAACTAAATCGGTCCATAAGATTCGGAGCAAATTGGCTGTGACAGACGGACAAACAGACAGACAGACAGACACACGAGTGATCCTATAAGGTTCCGTTTTTTCCTTTTGAGGTACGGAACCCTAAAAATTGTGTCACTCCGGGAGTGCCGACAGAAGTGACAACAAAACACAAACGGAATACTTTGCCATCACTCACAGATATATCGGAAATACATTAAAACCGAGTACATCCCGAGGACAGCCGAACACATCCGAAGCGGTGTCGGTTACGGTAACAGTGGCGCGAGTTCTATGGTTTTTTCCCATCTCAAAAAATGCCCAACATGTATAAAGCAGTTTTCACTTCAGAATTCAACCAAATATATCCAGCATACCTACCACGAGATCTTAACGCGATCCACTTTAGGACCTAAACTGAACTGTTCTGCTAATTCGTACCATGACGTCAGTTTAACGATTCAATTTAGGCCGTGCCATCTGGATACCTACTACGAGCTCTTAACGCTCATTCACTTTCAACGATCCAAATGCCGCTGAGCGTATTGGACGTCATGGTACGACTGTGAGCGATGCAGTTTAAGAACCTAAACTGAAATGTCTTGCTTTTGAATCGTTTTTAAATAGATCATGGTAGGCCTGCTGTAGTTTAGTCACTACAGCTAGTCAAAGATTGGCAAAACCCATAGTCGGACCATCACTATTTAGTTTGATTGAGAAATCACTTTATTAATTTCGTTTTTTTTTTTATTAATTTCAAAATACTCCTGTTCATTAATAAAATATTATTAATGAACAGGAGTATTTTATTATTACCAGTATTTTCATTGTCGTATTGTCGTCTTTATATGTAGTCTATCTTAATATATATAAATTACGTGTCACGATGTTTGTCCGCGATGGACTCCTAAACTACTTAACCGATTTTAATCAAATTTGTACACCGTATGCAGTTTGATCCAACTTGAAAGATAGGATAGCTCACATCTCAATTTATGATCGCAACAGCAACACGTGGCCGGGTCAGCTAGTTGTATTATAGATTTAGAATGCGCCTGATCTCTCTCCGGTCATGTCGGTTTGCCGTCTCATCGGACCATAGATATCCGAGAGTGAAGGAAGAGAGAGTGCACCTGTGACTGCGCACACACTTGTGAACTTATAATATCTCCTGCGCCGAAGGCTAGTCTCCGTTGAGATTGGCTGCTATGGCCGAAATTCGATATGGATGACTATTACATTATTATTATTAGATCTATAATTGAAAAAATATCGAAGAACTGTATAAAAACATAAAGCTAACTGTAGGTTATGTTCAACAATGTATTTTTAGTACCTACCTACTGTTTATCTTGTGGCCAAATTAAATATATTTTGAATAAAGTATTTTTTTTATAAAATAAACACAATTTGTTATTTCGTTTCGACCATCCTATTGAGAAAAATATTGTGACATGGTGCACAGGGCGACAGGTATAGCGAAGTGCACCACCTTTTACCATGGATCCAGTACATTTATTTATTTTACTATTAAGTAAATAAGTACCACTACACACACACAAACAAACACACACACACACGCACACACACACGCAAACACACTACATGATTTTATTTTGATAACGGACGAGTATTTTCTACGCTACCGGAGACCCCTCAGAATGGAATAGTATTCCGCTATATAGTGCAATAAAGTACTTGGTGTAAATCATCTATAATGCTACATCGACATAATTTTAACATTGCTTTTTAACAAATATAAAAATTTTGTTGCTCCATCGGTAGAGAGCACCGTATTACCTATCTAGTCATATTTTCTCAACATGCAATACCTGTCGCACTAGCGACCTGTTGAACTAATAACCTGTCGACCTAATGAAATGTCGCACACTTGTTTGTCGAACTAATGACATACGCTCTTTCCTTTATTTATACGAGTCCTAAATAAAGTAGAACCAATATATTTAAATTAATTAATTATTATTATATTGAATAAAACTCATACAGTGGTTCAAGAGATAAACAACGTAATTGTGAACATCAAAATTGTGTTTTGTTTTCTCCGAAAGGTTATTTTTATAATTTTGCTGTTTTAACTTATTTCTGCAGATTTCATTTTGGTGCGAATCGACAACTCAAAATTTAAAAGTGATCGATTCACCGGAGTTTATGTCGAAGTATCATTAAAAGGAATATTAAAACTTGCATTTTCTTTATAAATATATTTTCATCTTATGTTGGTACTTAGGCATGTATTATAGAAGTTTATCATGTATTTGGCACAGTATTTTGCAAATAAAATAGATTAGCTATGAGGATAGCATGCTACGTGATGCATTTAAGTAAGGTGAGTATTATCCACTCACATAGGTTTGTACAGTAGGCTGCACGCCAGTGGTAACACTTTGACCTTGACCTGGTCTAGTGTACATTACACACTATTTAGGTAAACATAGTTACAACCATTTTTGTGTACTAATACATAGGTAATAGGTAATAGGTAATACGGGCTGTTGTCCGCAACTCCACGTCAATGCGCGTATTTTGCGTACTAATACATAATACAAGTTCTAAGACGAACTTAGTACAAATATATTTATGGCAAAATGAAACTATCTCGTCTACAGTTTCGCACACTTTATTCGACAAAATGAATTAAGTTTAACTGTATTTTAAATAAATATGGAATCTTTGAATAGCTCTCTCTCTCACTGAACGAATACATTACAAAAAAAAAAAAAACAATCAGGTACACAAGTAGCAACGGTGATATTACACGGTTCAACCAAATTGCCATTGTTTGAACCATATAAAATTGCCGTAACGAAACCAGCATTCAGCATTTCAAAAGACATCAAATCATCTGTAGGTAATCCTAAGCGGGTTGCAATAATGTAATAAGTATAACACTGCTTCATCACCCGAATAATAAAGTATCCTTGACATTATTGGAGACTATCCCCACAACCGCTGTTTCCTTGTACTTCAGCCCCACGTCACCCTTTCCAAAGGGCTCCTCGCCAAGTGTCTGACAATAGTACACACCCGTGGTGTCGGAAGGAGTGCCGTAGCCCATAACACTGAAAAACAAACAATGTTTATGGTGTTAAACAACACGCGTTCTTGCTCAAAGTAATTTAACTAATTGTGTTATTATCTGCGCATAATGTAGTCCATGCTGTGTTTTTCTTTAAGTAATGAGGCACTTGAACTTACGTTTGCAATGTACCTACAAATTGTTAAGTAATAGTTTGCTTGACATATCTCGGGAACCTGGGGCCCGGACTTTTGGAAGGCGTGCGAGGGGCCGAAGCCAACTCGCAGAGGCCCGTTAGACGTTTCTAATGAAATGAAGGACCAACCGACGATTATCCCTGTTCGCTCTATGCAAGTGCACCCAAGGACAACCCCCAGTTGGTGTAGGACTATTGCAGCATATGTAAACAAAGATTTTGGATTATGGTTTTGGGTGACTAAAGTGAACTGGTTATTTAGGACTATGGAAAGACTTTAAATAGCCCCTGCCTGACTGATGTTTTATATAAATGAATGTACTACAAAGATAATAGATAATACTGTGGAGCGGCGTGGCGCCGCATTCAAGTTCAAATGTTTTTCGGTACATCTCCTGAAGTCCTCGACATCTCACCTCGTATCATTGTAGTCACACAGTCCATGCCTGAACTCGTACTCGCTGTTGCATTTTACTGCTATGAACAACTCAGGGGTCTTCACTGACTGCGCATAGATCGCCCAAGCGCGGCTGTGGCTGCAAGTCTGTAACAAGCAGCCCGGCTGCTTCTCGCCACCGTTCGGCCAGAAATCTACGTGTCCTGCGAATTTGGACAAGATTTTTATTAGACTGGCAAACAGATCGATGCCTTATCAGTTAGAAGAGAGTTCCTGAAAGACCCTTAGAGGCTGGTACCATTATATTTAATCAAAAACGGTAAGCTGCAAAAATATTTTGATGTTAGTAAGTAGCTTCACTTATTCACAAGAAGCTCTGCTACTTTTAAAACGACAGATATTTTAAACAATAGTGTCGTCTCGTGTGGTTGCCAGGGACATCCTCAGATCAATTGATCCTGTTCTATTATTCAAGCTTTTATAAGATAACATCATGATGTGTATCATGATATCATGATAGTCACCTTGCGTTGCCTGAGACTGATTGATAACTAGGACTCAGGATAGGCGAGGTACGAGTTTGGTTCTAAAATAATATTAGTTTCGATTGCAGTTTCGGTTCTAAGTGTTAGTTTATCTGTTAAAGGTATAGGAGAATTTCCTAGCAAGGCTATAATGGCATCACAAAGTAGCTTACCAATTTGTTGGTCCAATCCATAGACTCCTGCATCAGTATGTATGACGTCAACGAAGTCAGCGTCGTCCTTGGACAGCCTCAGCCTGGGTTCGAGATTGGCGAAGCACGGACCAGCCGGGTCCAGGCTGGAGATCCTGCCGACGTGGAATCCCGTCAGCAAGTAGAACAACTTGCCAGCGAACCCTGCTGTGTGGCTCCCAAGACTGTGGCCTATCAGGTGAATATTTTTGGGATCTAACCCAGCTGGAAAAAGAATATTGATTGCAAACTTTTAATGAAATATTCACGGCCAAGTGGAACCAAGGATTCACAAACACATTCCAATGTACCTACGTCTCAAAAACGTGTCCTAATAGAAAGCGATTGCGCGACCATTGATCTACGTAAATGCCAATTATGATTATAAGAGTGAGACCTACCGGACACGTGTACGTTTGATCGCGGGTCAGTACGAACTATATCCACGTGAACTTGCGATGGTCGCGTAGTCGTTTTCTATTAGGACTACGCCAAAGACTATCAGTGGCTGGTTTCCAGTTGAAGAAAAGGTGATAGTAGTAGCATGGAATCACAAGTATCTGAGAGATTGTTTTGTTATGGTCTTGTTTATTTCCTTTTTATTTTATTTTTTTTAATGTTTTTGCTAATTTTCTCAAACAAAGATGTACTTGTACGACGATCAATGTTTATATTGTTGTATGTCTATGAAATCTGGGGGAACTTCGGCTTCTAAGATACAGGCTTCTTGCCTAGTTTAGGAGTCAGATGTTTTCGACCTTAAGCTGTGTCATTGCTGTACAACTTAATCCTAAGACTTTGTGTACAAATAAACAATTTATATTATATTATTTATTATTTTTGTCTAAATTTCTACGCTAAACACCATTGTTGATAGACAATGACGTCATCATCTGACTAGCCTTTTCCCTACTATTTTGGGGTTGGATTCCACTCTAAACGGGTGCAGCTTCGATTTCCATGGGAACTTGATGACAATAGGGACCACCTCGACAGAATCGGCCGTTCTCATACACTTTCAAACAAAAAATAATAATTTGAAATCGGTCCACAATTCACGGAAAATCGTTGAACATACTTAAAAAAAAACATACATAAAGTCGAACATATCCTCCTCCTCCTTTTTGGAAGTCGGTTAAAAACACCAAGATGCTTTTAGCCATATAATGTAGGTGTTTTAAACGATAGAATAGAGTAAGTAACATTTAGTTATAAACAAAAATAAAATTGTCCCAAACGCGTTTGATAAAAGATTTCTTCGACATAATTTTTGCAGCAAATGGCTAGGCTGAGACAAAAACACCAAGACGCCTTTAGCCTTGCATAAAGGTGGGGTGCGGCAAAGAGGGAACGAATGCTCAAGGTTATTTGGT
Organism: Gortyna flavago; assembly: GCA_963669345.1. Taxonomy (NCBI): domain Eukaryota; kingdom Metazoa; phylum Arthropoda; class Insecta; order Lepidoptera; family Noctuidae; genus Gortyna; species Gortyna flavago. Next base: position 13,451,461 of record OY770147.1, read on the forward strand.
CAGGGTACGGCCATAATTAGGCATTTTATGGCAAAAAAAAAATGTCTTTTTGCCTCAGTGCCCCGTTACGTACAAATCCAACCGAGCCTAAGTTGCACGAAGCGAACCAAAGTGCCCTTCTACAGTCATGTAATTGTTTAACTGCGATCAGCTTCTCGAGTAGTGTAGAGCAGGCTTTAAACTCTTCTGTGCGAGTGAAATGGAAAGGTCAGAACTTACCGGGTAACAAGGCAGCGAGGGTTCTTCCGAGTTTCTCGCCTATGAACCGTACCATGGTAGAGGCGCGGAGGTAGAAGAAGGCGATCAGCGAGCTCGCGTCCAGAGCCAGGATGTTCACCTTACCTGGCAACACAACACTCATATGACAACATGTTGAAAAGGTAACAAGTAATAATATGCTAACAGACACGTCATGGTAAAAAGAAGTTATTATGTAGTTCATTTAATTAAATAAAAAAACGATATTTTCCCGGATTCTTTGAGGTTTTTGTGCATACTAATCAAAACACTCACACTCATAACAATGGGAAAACGTTTGACAAGGTAACAAAAATATTACACCTGCCTACACTTACAGCTATTTGTCAGTTTGCTATAGTTGACTGCCCCAGATACAAATGGTGAAAAGATGTTACATTTAATGGAATACAACCATGGACTTATAATATTAGTATTATAAGTTTTATAGGTCCATGAATACAACAACGATTTTTGAAGTTGACGTGGTTGGTTGGTGGTTCTTTTGAAGTTGACGTGGTTGCTTGGTGGTTCTTTTGACTCGTTGTTTTTTTTTTATAATTGTGTTCTTTTTCTGCAAATAAACGTATTTTCTTTCTTTGGTTTTGTTAATACGTCAAAATCAAACAGTCTTAAAAATTGTTTAAATAATTAATTAAACAACGAATCATCGTAAAAATGACAGCCTTCTTAATTTGCTCGAGTGACGGTTTACCTGTGGATGCTTCTTCAGCAAATGCACTGTTCACAGCCTGGAAGCTGCGCTTCAAGGGGTTATCGGTGAAACCGTGCATGTATAACTTGAGGGGAAGCTCTGGGTTGTACCACCTCTCCTTGGGGATTTCTTCCGGGGCCTCCGTCAAGTTGTAGATGACGGTTTTTGCGCTGTAGACAATTGAAGATCACTTGTTCGGTTAAACGAGGGACATACTTTGAGGGAGTGTAGTACTCATGAAAACGAACAACTCTTACTATAGGAACAACCTTGAAATCACAAAAAAATGAGCTGCTCCATGCATTTATGTTCACATAACTCGAGTATATAGAATGAATCGTTATAAATGTCGTTCTTAGTGTAAATTAATCTTGCAGTCGTAACACGGCCAAATGACGTTGTGTGTCAATTTTGCTAAATTCTCGTGTGTTTCCATCTCGGTGTGTAGGTATATATTTAATAATTCTCACCTGGTCTGGAAGACGAGTGTTAACTTGCTCATATCCGGTTCCTTGTCATAGTCTTCGTACGCTACTCCCACTATCGGCTTCACTTGGTTACCTGCGAAACGAGGGCAGTTTTCTCCGTTACAATGTTATTAAACATGTAATTAGTAAAGTTGCAATGCAATAAATGATTGAGTATTGTATTAGTTATTCTGTGGTATTGTTCGGAGTCCGACGTCACGGTCGTCACACACGTCGCAGAAATGCACGTCATGACCGGACTTTTGATTTTGCACCTCTTGAGCAAAGTCAACGCAAACCATCCCTTCGCAAAAAGATTATAAACACTACCATTTTACCTATTTTTCTGTTCTGTTTTTTTTCTTGTCTGTTTTTAAGTGTATATGTGGTCACAAAATGATAAATAAATAAATTGATCAGAACACTCTTCTTGGTCGAATATTAAAAGTAAGTGATTTATGGTGCACGTGGGTTTTTACATCGAACATAGATATGTTTATCTTCCCGCATAATATCAGGACTTCTACTTACACAGACCGCCTCCAATGAACGCGAGGGTTTTCCCGACAGGGTCAAGTCCAGCCTGCACCTCACTGGTAACTTGATTTTTGGCGCCGGTAACTATGTCTGATATGAACCCAGGATTCGCAGCCGCAGAGGACAGCCACAGGACTGTGAGGAAGGAGGCTAGTCGGGACATGTTGTCGGGTGACTGAGAATTTAGACAGATAATTTATTAGTTTAATGTTATTTTATTTATTTATTTCAGGCATCAAGGCCCATATACATAAAATACAATATTAACATAATTTAAAAATAGTCAATTCTACTTTAGTATATTTAGTATCTATTTACTTCACAAATTTTTGTGAAGTAAATAGATACTAAATATACTAACGTCAACAAGACATGAATCGCTATACTCTTATAAAACGTGAAATAATTGTTTCGGGTCTCCTAATCTCTCTAGTTTTGGGGATTGGCACTGCCTGGCAAGATCGCCGTTCCAGACTTCTTTTTGTGGGTTTTTATGAAGTCAAGAGTCTATGTCAACAAGCCTCAAACTCTCAAAAGCCCTCAAAGAGAATGCGAGGACCTATCGCTGGAAGTTCTGATAAGAGTGATGGAAAATGCCATAAATCCGGCCTGAGTGGTCATCAATTCTGAAAAAATAATATACTATAAAATAATTTAAAAAAAAAAACTCGACCTCATAAAAAAAAATATGACATCAAATAAAATATTATTGTAATAAGGCAGACTATTTGTTTAATTTTGTGCACCCACCTATTATTTGAACGTTAATAATTATGCCGGTATCGAGCACCAAGAAATCATATTGTTAAACATTATGGCTTGTCACACTAGACTAACGTCCTGTCGACCTAATGAATGACCCGTCGACACTGTCAAACTAATGACATGACACACTAAAATTTTTTGCACTTTTCCTTTAACGATAGGTATTGCTTTTTATGGAGATGCGATATTTATGTTCGCAGTTGTCTGACAATTTAATAACTAGTTATTATTATAATATTTATTCGTCTCTTATTTACACAGACATTTATGTAATGTTAATTTACGTACCTATTTAAAATGATGCCTTTTTCGGGCACCAGTCTCTCACAAAAATACTAAGCCTATTTTTTTAGATTAAATACGTCCTGTCCTCGGCAACATATTTTGTGATGAGAAATAAATGATTATTATTATAATAAAAAAAACTTAAATTGTGGGCAGGTCATGTTATCAGGAGTTAAAACGGAAGACGGGCCAGAGAAATAACAGAATGGTATACCTACCACAAAAGGAAAAAAGGAAGACCATTTCAAAGACGGGAAGAAGACGAGAAAAGCTACTGCGGGGGGATCCTGTAAAACGACTGTGAGGGGGTGGTTCTATGCTAAAGAGCAAAACGTCTAAAACTTGAATTTTTATAAATTACTAGCTACCCGGCCACGCGTTGCTGTGGCTAACGTTTTTGTCATATTTTTTCATTTATTTTTTCTATCCTTTCTTTCAAGTTGGATCAAACTGCACACGGTGTACAAATTTGATTAAAATCGTTTAAGTACACACATCAAAAGTGTCTAGGGATCAAGCATTTTTATGCGGATTTCTTGATATTGAGATGTGGCTTTGTAATAAATTTATGATTTTATAAATTTATATGGATCCTTTTTGGTGCATTTCATAATTTGAATCAGGAACTGTGAATCAAATTCGAGTAAAAGACGAAAATCAGCTGTCAATATTTTCCCTATAAAAACATACAACGCATTGAAGACATTATTAGTGCTACTGTTTCCCTACTACTGATTAAAACCAACGTTATTATGGAGCGGCGACGTCATTTAAGCAGGGAAGAAATGCTCAGAGCCGTGGGAATGATAGAAGCTGGTTCCCGGCAACGTACTGTGGCTTTAGCTCTGAATACAAGTCAGAGTGTTATCAGTCGACTTTGGACACGTTACCGAAGCACTGGTACCGTGGCTGAGCGCCATGGAGGACGGTATCGCTGCACCACACGGAGACAAGACCGATACATTCAAATCTTAACTCGAAGAGCTCCAACAATAACCGCCATGATGTTAGCCGTGAGGCTTCATCACTCTTCAGGGAACTTAATTAGCGACCAAACAGTCAGAAACCGCTTGCATGAAGTGAACCTTCATTCCCGAAGACCGCTACGGGTACCACCTATAGCAATGCACAATCGTAGGATTCGATATCAATGGGCTCTTGAACACAGAAATTGGGCAGAAGAACAATGGCGTTTCGTGTGCTTTTCTGATGAGTCTCGTTTTGGTATGAGACCGGATACAAGACGTATACGACACTGGAGAACCCCTGGACGCCAACAGCGATTAAAATCCTGCCAGGAAGTCCATCCTTATAGTGGTGGAACCATCATGGTATGGGCGGGTATTTTAATCGGCGGAAGAACTGAGTTGATTTGGATCAGAGGCAACCTCAACGCTCAAATTTATGCTGAGACGATTGTATCAGACGTCATCGTTCCTCTACAAGTGCAAATCGGTCCCTTATTTCAGTTAATGCATGATAATGCACGACCGCACACCGCAAGAGTTGTAAGACAGACTCTCGCCGCAGCTAACATCAATGTCCTGCCCTGGCCTGCTCAGTCGCCAGACTTGAACCCGATTGAGCATGCATGGGATATGCTACAGAGAAGAGCTCTGCCGAATATGGAGGGTATCCAGTCGCAAGAAGACCTTTTTTTGTTGTTGCAACGAACATGGGCGGCCATTCCACAGCGTGATTTGGATGAACTCATTTTGAGTATGCCAAACCGATGTTCTTGTGTTGTTAGTGTTCGCGGTAGAAACACGGATTATTAATTGTTTAAGTTACCCAATAAAATTTTAAAGAAAACTGTTATTTCAGTCTTTTTTTCGAACTTTTGTGTTAGTGGTTCAAATGTCAAAAATCCCTTTATTAGGAAAATGGCAAATTTCTTTATTAATGCAAAGGTGACTTGGTTTATCGTTACTGTGACAAACGAAAACACTTTATTTGATGAATCCTTAAAGAAAATTTTAATTAATATCAATCAGGAGAAAAGTTATTGCAAAAATATGTTGATCCCTAGACACTTTTGATGTGTGTAGTTTAGGAGTCCATCGCGGACAAACATCGTGACACGTAATTTATATATATTAAGATAAAATTAGTTTTTTAGAATAAAGACCATTTGAAATTAAATTAAGTAAAATATTCATTTTTATCTACCTTTCCCGTCATCTATACTTATAATAAATCTGTAGAGAGGTCAATTCTGTACATGATATATATTTTCAAAATAACTATCAGGGGGTAATTAGTGATCGATACTGATGCCAAAAATGCAATCAGTAAAATTTTTGTCTGTCTGTCTGTCTGTCTGTCTGTCTGTCTGTCTGTATGTTCCTTATAGAAACAAAAACTACTCGACGGATTTTAACGAAACTTGGTACAATTATTCTTCATACTCCTGGGGAGGTTATAGTATACTTTTCATCACGCTACAATGAATAGGAGCAGAGCAGTGAAAGGAAATGTTGGGAAAACGGGAGAAGTTGCTCCATTTTTTAAGCTTCCGTCGCGTGTGCAGCCTTAATGGTTAAAGCTACATAGAAATCATTTATGACGGAAATGTTCTACATAAAATTATCTAAAAAATATCCTACTACAGCATATGTCTATCTTTTATGGTTGACTCACAATAACACGTGTAACTCCCGATACCTTAGCAGTTCGGAGCTTTCTGATTATATTTGTTTACTCTTACGTTTATAATACTCTCACTCATCCCTAATTAAAAGAAGTTAATATTATTACCTATTCAATAAAAAAAGAATCATAGTAATCGGTATAGAAACACCAAACTTATACATGAAATACGCTAATAAGCCATCGCGCCGTCGCGCGTGAATACTGAATCATGCCATAAGGATTATTTTTGTGTAACGGTTGCCGCGATCGAGGCGGGTCGTGGCGGTAGGGTAAGGGAGGTCCGAGCGCGAGCTTCATTCAATATTTGGCTGTTGATGCGTTCAGAGCGTTCGACCTTATTGACAAACGATAATTGATATTAACAAACCGTGCTTATCAGCGCGACTTTTAGTCTTTAAATAGTTCATTTGAATTTATTTTGTTGTTTTTTATAAAATAGGTATTAGTTGTTGTGTTATTAGACCGACACAGAACCCAAAAATGTGATTAAAAAAAAATTCTGTCTGTCTGTCTGTTTGTTCAGGCATCACGCAAAAACTACCGGTTCGATTACGATGACACTTGGTATAATTATTCTTTAATATCCTGGGCACCACACTGGGTACTTTTTATCCCGGAAAGAAACATACAATAAAAAACAAACTTAATTTAATTTTGCGGTTCGATCCCTAGACCCGATTACTGTACCAACCGCAAATAATAAGTTTGTCGTAGTATACGACGAAGATAATAATAATAGGCGAGCGTTCGTTCATATTAGCATTCTATAAATTGTATGTTTTAACTGCTACTTGCAATTCCAAAACGTGCTTTTCAGTGCGACCTTTTTATTCCTTTTAGTTTTTACTAAGTACAGTTTAAGGTAGAGTTATTTAGGTTTATTTTTATAAGTCGTTTTTATAAGTAAGTATAGATTTTAATTTTAAAGTATGGGTAGTATATTTGATAGTGTACGTAGTGACCGTAGGTTATTTTATAAAACTGTTAGGTAGGATTAGTCATTCGTATAGATATTAGTTTTTAGGGATTTTGCTTATTTATTGAGTTTAGATTAGTTCATCATCTGCCTCATCTGCCTAGCCTTTTCCCAACTATGTTGGGGTTGGCTTCCAGTCTAACCGGATGCAGCTGAATACCAGTATTTTACATGGAGCGACTGCCTATCTGACCTCCACAACCCAGTTACTGGGTAATACGATACCCCTTGGTAAGACTGGTTGTCAGACTTTCGGGCTTCTGACTACCCGTAACGACTGTCAAAGATCCACGAATGACAGCCGGGACCAAGGCTTAACGTGCTTTCCGAGGCACGGAGGGGTCTCCATATGTAAAGATGGTCACCCATCCACAGACCAACCGCGGCAAGCGTAGCTTAACCTGATCGATCGACCTGTGCGGCTGTTATTATTTAGCCACGTATCATCAGAAATAGGTTTATTTAGGTAGGTAGGTATTTTATTTTCTGTTATTGAGTTTTTTTTTATTAGGTAGGTACTTAGGTTTACTTTTATAATCTAATATAAAATTCAAAGTCCTGTGATCCTGTCTGACTGATTATATCAATGCATAGCCTAAACCGCTGGTCATAGAGACATAAAATTTGGAGTGTGTTCTTTGTGAAATGTATATAGGTATCCACTAAGAAAGGGTTTTTTGAAATTCCACTCCTAAGAGGGTGAAATTTCACGCGGACGAAGTCGCGGGCAGAAGCTAGTTATTAAATATTTAGATCGTTATTAGCCAACACCATAGATCACTATCTTACTTACTATCACTATAGCAAGAACGATTTCTGTGCGTGACTTTTCATGTCCATCTCAATGATAATGATAGCTCCACGCGTTCCTGAGAAAAAGGGTCTTGACAGACGGACAGACAGACGGACAACAAAGTAATCTTATAGGGGTTCCGTTTTTCCTTTTGAGGTACGGAACCCTTAAAAGAGGCAGTATTAGGCAGTAATCTCGTTTTAATTTATGATTAATTCCGGTCTGATCACCTGAGCCCCCCCCCCCCCCCCCCCTCTACCTCCTCTTCCTCGATCTTTATATCTTACGCAAATCGGTGACTATACACATTTGGTGTGTTTAAGCAGCTGTAATGAACACATTTCGTATTGTCTTTATTTTAAATTAGCGGCGCATTCATTTCGACAATATTGGTATAATTCGGTAACGTTAGTGTATTAACTTATAATTTAATAAAGAAGTAAAATTTATTTGTTTGTATATATGGGATGATCTATGGAATTGCCAGTCTTATTTGAAAAAATCCTTTAGCATTTTTTTTTTTTGGTTCTTGTACATGCCGGTTTCCTGACAATCTTTGCCTTCACCGTTTTGAAAGCAGTGATGATGAAGTAAATTACACAACGTATAGCACCTGTGTGGGTTCAAACCTAGGACCTACAACTCGTAAGTCGCGGCCGTTACCACTGGACCACCACTGTTCTCTGTTGAGTATGAATTGACTGAAAACTGAAAAGTTTTGAAAAGAACAGCTTACAAAGCCAATTCCTCTATTGTGAAACTTTCGAAGTAACCCGCGGTGGTGGCAGGCCTTCTGATCCCAATCTCATCTCAGCGTCCATCAATGTCAAAATCTTGTCAAAAATACAGGGTTGCTGACTTGCTGGGATATTGACGCACAACCTGATAAAATGGATTCAGTACTTGACTCTGAACCCTATAGGTTTGAAAATTTTCGTCGGTTATTTGAAAAAATTTAGCTCTGCTATACATTTTGACCACGTAAGTATTGCACTACAAATACAAAAAGTTTATTGCAGTAACTTGTACAACTTTAACAGTTAATCTTACATAGGGACTTCCTTTTAAGTAAAAGATATACTTACCGTTGCTAGGAGGCGGGGGCTCTTCAATGACAAATTATAAAATGGTAAAAGTGGTGTACCAAAGTGGTGCAAAAATGTGTGATTGTGTTAGAATAAATATCATTTCGTTTTCTGTTTACGGGGACAAATCGTACTCATTTTGTGATTTTAAGCTTCAATAAACTATTAAGAACAAATGGTAATATCTCTGATTTAAAAGTTTAGTGTACCTACATAGTTACATTTTATTAATAAAATTTGCAAAAATTAAATGTTTGTACTTTTATTCTAAGGGGTAACCCTAGTGGGTCAGAATCCAACAAGATTTTAAAGTAGTGGAATCTGCCCCACTACTTCGATTTAGTGGCGCAGATTCCATTACAAAATTTTAGGCATTCCACTTTGCCCCACCAGTGGGGAGGCCGGTGGAGCAAAGTGAAATAATCCCACTTTTCTAAGAAACAGCAGATTTTTTTTTAACCGACGACAGATTTCTAAGATAAGGGGTAAATCATGTGCTGAATTTATGGTTTTGGTTTGCGCGTCGATGGCCTGCCAGCCTGTACAGGTTTGAGAACCAGTAGTTTTGACAGATTGAGACTTAGACCATTCTTAAAAAAATAAGTCCTTTTTCCATGACACAGAAAACCTAAAAGTGTATATAAAGCCTCTTTTACTTTCTTTAGAGCCACAAGATACAAGCGATGTTCAGTTTGTGGCTCACCGAATCTGTCACATTTCATAATATCATTGGTCACATTGTATTTTTACTTTTTGATTAATAAACTAATTATTATAACTTATTATTATATAACTTACGACTTCGGTCTTCAGAATTTGATGTCAGTAGGTATATGGTCACTTGGAGAGCTCTTCCTCTCTGACTCGTATCTACTCGTACTGAAGGAAAGATTCCTGCCACCTTATTAATATTTGGAACTTAAATGAGAGCTAATGCGTCATATAATGTAGACAAACAGTGTAGGTAAATTTACCTACACTGTTTGTCTTGCTAATTTTTCATTATAATTTTGTTAACTAGCGGTGGCTCGCGGTTCTGCTTTCTGATAATGGTGAACTGTCGGGGTAGCTAAAGATCTGCAGAAAAAGTATATGAACCTTTGCTAGAGGCACTTTTGAATTTTTTAATGAAGGAAATTTAAAAGGCGTCTATAAGGGTAGGCCAATTTATAAACTCTCTCAGAGCCGCTGTTTTTTTTTATAATCATCATCACGACCATCCACAGCTCGACTTCCCCCACTGCTGGGAATAAGCCTCTCTTTTCTTGTATCAATCCCCACGCCCCTTTGCCAGCCTCATCCAGGTTCTACCCGCGATAGTAACAATAGTCGTCCGCCCATCTCGCCGCCGGACGACCGACACTTCGTCTCCCTCATCGTTGTCATCTTCGTAATGTTTTTTATTTATCATAATAAGTATTTTCTTTACAAATCGGAATCGAGAAAATGCAGTGAAAACTCGCCCCTTTAACTATCCTTGATCTTCATTAAGTAAAAGATAGTGTGATGGTGTAAAAAATGTTTTTTTCTAATCTCTTCACCACCCTAGGTTGACTAGTAGAGAATACCTAAGGCATTAAGTCCGCCTTCGCCTTTGAACCTTTTTCGTGTGCGAAAAGATTAATAAATAAATAGATATTTCTTACAGACACACAGTTTTTTTTTTCATAACGATGCTTATAATGAAAAGTTAAAAGTACTTACGTTTGTGTGTTCAGCAGTTTCCGCCTTTGCAAAATTTTCTCAAGTGTTCAGTAATTTTACTTTTTTTTACCTTTTAAATTCCGACATTGTATTGACTTCGTTGCAAGGTAGGTACCTGTTGCTTCATCACCATCGAACATGATAAAGCCACGAAGGCTTTTCAGGGACGTGAACTTCAGTAATGAAGTTCGCGGCCAAGAATAAGACCGATTGTTCAAATATGAACTTATTTTTCGTAATAAAACAAAAGGTCCATGAAAACATTTGGAAATTTTACAACGCATTGAAAAATCGCTTCTAAATCTGCTATTCAGCGAAGATTCAAGAGTGTTAGGTTACTACCAATCATATTTTAGGGTGCAATGAAGTCACGAGTAGCGATAATTAATGACAACAGTGTGCAGTCAACCTTCATAGTGTCAGAGTAGTGTATCTTACTTCAATTTTGACAGCGCCTTTATTTCGTAGTCAGTAAGGGTGGGTGTTGCGGTAGATATTAGATCTACAACAAAGGTGGAAGATATACTATAGAAAATAAGACAGTTGAACTTCGATCTAAAGAAAGAAATAGCGATGGGCAGGACACATGACAAGCAGCAGGATAAAATGGACGAAATACATAACGGAATGATAATCTTATGATGACAAAAGAAAAAGCGACAGACAAGCTAAAAGATGGACAGATGATACCTATCAAAATTATTGGAGGGACAATGGTCAAGAACAGCTAAAAATAGAGAAGAATGGAAACAGAACTGGAAGAGGCCTATATTCCACAGGACATGCTTTTAATGTGCTTTTCACTTCAAAATTCAACCAAATTATATCTAATAGTTTAGTCACTTCAGCTAGTCAAAGATTGGCAAAACCCATAGTCGGACCATCACTACTGTTTTAGTTAGTAAAGATCGATCCTCGGCAGCTCTGGACACAGACGGCGCGGCGTCTAAATAGCCTAGGAACCAAATTTGCATAAATTTAAAAGAGTAACGGTGGAGTTTCTTTCCCATTCTTCTCCATACGAAAACTACCTTTTGGAAGGGGCGACTAGTAACTTTTGAAGTTCAAAAATGCCTTACATGTCTATTTGAATTAAATGCTTTAACTTTGACTTTGAAATAGTGACATGAGGCGAGTATGAGTAAGAGAACATGCGCGAAAGTTCGGAGAGCCTACGATCAGACTAGCGATGATTGACGGGCCATATATATATGTACCAAGGGAAGTCGTCATCAGGGCCTTTCCGAAGAAGGTATACATTATAATCTCCGTTCTAGGGCGCCCCTCTTGGCGTTTCCAGCAAAAAAACACCAGTAACATAGACTTATTTCTGCAGATTGTATTTTGGTGCGAATCGACAACTCAAAACTTAAAAGTGATCGATTCACCGGAGTTTATGTCGAAGTATCATTAAAACGTATAAATAAATATATTTTCATCATATGTTGGTACTTAGGCATGTATTATAGTAGTTTATCATGTATTTGGGACAGTGTTTTGTAAGTAAAATAGTTTAGCTATGAGGATAGCACGCTACGTGATGCATTTAAGTAAGGTCAGTATTAGGTATATTATCTGTGTATTATATTATCTGTGGTAAGGTATAGGTTTGTACAGTAGGCTGCACGCCAGTGGTAACACTTTGACCTTGACCTGGTCTAGTGCACATTACACATTATTTAGGTAAGCATAGTTACAGCCATTTTTGTGTCCTAATACATAATACAAGTTCTAAGACCCACTTAGTACAAGTATATCTTTGGCAAAATGAAACTATCTCGTCTACAGTTTCGCACAATTTATTCGACAAAATAAATTAAGTATAAGTGTATTTTAAACGAATATGGAATCTTTAAATAGCTTTCACTGAACGAATACATTACAAAAAAAAAAAACAATTAGGTACACAAGTAGCAACGGTGATACTACACGGTTCAACCAAATTGCCATTGTGTGAACCATATAATATTGCCGTAACGAAACAGCATTCAGCATTTCCAGATGTGTCGGATAGGACAAATTATCGGCCCATCGCACTTGCTACAACAACAGCAAAGATATTTGACAGTTTGCTTAATCAGAGTCTCAGTGGATACTTACATTTACATGACGCACAATTTGGTTTCAGAGCGGGACTATCCACTGAGAGTGCTATTTTGTGCCTTAGGCATGCGTTGGGTATTACACGGAGAGAAAGACGCCGATTTATGCCAGTTTCCTCGATTTGTCAAAAGCTTTTGACACAGTGGCCTATGACATACTGTGGCAAAAGCTAGAGGAAACTGGTATGCCAACGGAGTCTATCAGCATTCTTAAATTCTGGTATAAAAACCAAACTAACCAGGTGAGATGGGTGGATACACTATCTGACGAATATAGGTTGGAATGCGGCGTGAGGCAGGGTGGTCTCACATCTACCGGCCTCTTCAGCCTGTATGTGAACCAGTTGATAGAGGAGCTCAGCGGGACTCGTGTCGGATGCTACATTGACGGAACATGTGTCAACAACATAAGCTGATATGGTTCTGCTGGCCCCCTCGGTCAACGCCTTGAGGACTTTGGTTGAAATTTGTGAACGCTACGCAGCCGAGCATGGTCTCAGGTACAACGCACAGAAAAGAAAGGTACTGATTTTTAGGGCAGGAAAACAGGGGCCTAGTACAGTGCCTCCGATCATGGTTGATAGAACGGCATTGAAAATTGTGCAGAGCTTTAAATATCTGGGTCATCTGGTCACAGAGGACTTAAAAGATGACCCAGATACAGAAAGGGAACGCAGGGCGTTGGCAGTAAAGAGCAATATGCTGGCCCGTAGGTTCGCTCGATGTACTAAGGAAGTAAAAGTAACTCTTTTTAGCATATTGCCAATCTTTTTACTCGAGCGGCCTGTGGGTTAGGTATACGCAACGAGCCTACAAAGTCCTGCGTATTCAGTATAATAATGCTTTCAGAATGCTGTTGGGGTTGCCGCGACATTGTAGTGCGTCGCAAATGTTCGCAAATGCGCGCGTTGACGGTTTCCACGCTATAATTCGAAAGAAAGTGGCGTCATTATTCCAAAGACTGCGCAGTAGCACCAACAGCATTTTGCAAATGATTGCGTCCCGATATGACTGCCCCATGCAGGCACACTGGGTGGGAATAGTCACGGGTAAATTATAAACATTACTTTCTTTCTTATTAGGTACCTACTAACATAGATCTTAAGAAAAATGTTACTAACACTTTTATGGATTCTGTCCGAAATAAATTATTATTATTATTATTTCAAAAGACATCAAATCATCTAGGTAATAAATAATTAAACTAAAGCGGGTTACAATAATGTACAAAGTATAACACTGCTTCATCACCCGGAAAACAAAGCATCCTTGACAGCATTCAAGACTATCTCCACAAGCGCTGTTTCCTTGTACTTCAGCCCCACGTCACCCTTTCCAAAGGGCTCCTCGCCATGTGTCTGACAATAGTACACGCCCGTGGTGTCGGAAGGAGTGCCGTAGCCCATAACACTGAAAATCAAACAATGTTTGTGGTGTTACACAACACGCGTTCGCTCAAAGTAATTTAACTAATTGTGTTATTATCTGCGCATAATGTAGTCCATGCTGTGTTTTTCTATATGTAATGAACTGAACTTAAGTTTGCAATGTACCTACAAATTGTTAAGTAATAGTGTGCTTGACATATCTCGGGAACCTGGGGCCCGGACTTTTGGAAGGCGTGCGAGGGGCCGAAGCCAACTCGCAGAGGCCCGTTAGACGTTTCTAATGAAATGAAGTACCAACCGTGTACCGTGACTATTGCAGGATATGGAAACAAAGATTTTGGATTATAGTTTTGGGTGGCTAAAGTGAACTGGTTATTTAGGACTATGGAAAGACTTTAAATAGCCCCTGCCTGACTGATGTTTTATATAAATGAATGTACTACAAAGATAATAGATAATACTGTGGAGCGGCGCGGCGCCGCATTCAAGTTCAAATGTTTATCGGTACATCTCCTGAAGTCCTCGACATCTCACCTCGTATCATTGTAGTCACACAGTCCATGCCTGAACTCGTACTCGCTGTTGCATTTTACTGCTATGAACAACTCAGGGGTCTTCACTGACTGCGCATAGATCGCCCAAGCGCGGCTGTGGCTGCAAGTCTGTAACAAGCAGCCCGGCTGCTTCTCGCCACCGTTCGGCCAGAAATCTACGTGTCCTGCGAATTTGGACAAGATTTTTATTAGACTGGCAAACAGATCGATGCCTTATCAGTTAGAAGAGAGTTCCTGAAAGACCCTTAGAGGCTGGTACCATTATATGTAATCAAAAACGGTAAGCTGCAAAAATTAAAATAATGTTAGTAAGTAGCTTCACTTATTCACAAGAAGCTCTGCTACTTTTAAAACGACTGATATTTTAAACAATAGTGTCGTCTCGTGTGGTTGCCAGGGGCATCCTCAGATCAATTGATCCTGTTCTATTATTCAAGCTTTTATAAGATAACATCATGATGTGTATCATGATATCATGATAGTCACCTTGCGTTGCCTGAGACTGATTGATAACTAGGACTCAGGATAGGCGAGGTACGAGTTTGGTTCTAAAATAATATTAGTTTCGCCTGCAGTTTCGGTTCTAAGTGTTAGTTTATCTGTTAAAGGTATAGGAGAATTTCCTAGCAAGGCTATAATGGCATCACAAAGTAGCTTACCAATTTGTTGGTCTAATCCATAGACTCCTGCATCAGTATGTATGACGTCAACGAAGTCAGCGTCGTCCTTGGACAGCCTCAGCCTGGGTTCGAGATTGGCGAAGCACGGACCAGCCGGGTCCAGGCTGGAGATCCTGCCGACGTGGAATCCCGTCAGCAAGTAGAACAACTTGCCAGCGAACCCTGCTATGTGGCTCCCAAGACTGTGGCCTATCAGGTGAATATTTTTGGGATCTAACCCAGCTGGAAAAAGAATATTGATCCTATTAATAATAATTTGAAATCACTGTAGTTAGTTTGCAAAATTTTTATGAAATATTCACGGCCAATTGAAGGATTTATGGATGGGAAATCATCAAATGACCCCTCCCGCTCTGGGTGGAGCAGAAGGGAGTGTCAGACTCTTACTGACTAAAACCCATCCGTGTTCCTTCCTTAGCCCTTTATGTTCCGGGGTAGCGGTAACCCTTTCGGACAATCCCGCTGCCCCGGCAGGCTTCGGCCCTGACGGGCCCCTCCTTCGATGCTGACCAAACAAAAACGTGTCCTAATACATAGAAAGCGATTGCAGCACGACCATTGATCCGCGTGAAAAATTAGTTAAGTACAGCCAAATTAGACCGATTTTAAAGTTTCCATAGAAACAGAGATTTTCAGTTATCTTTTTTTTAAATAAGACATTTCTAAAATGTTCTTTGCTAACTTTTTAGACCTTTGTATCCTGCTTATGCGTATGAAGTTTCATTAAAATCGGTTCATTCATTTCGAAAAACAACGGCTTGAAAGTTTGTATGAAATGCCGTACGGTGTAAACGCAGGCCTTAAACTCTTCTGTGCGAGTGATTTCGCGTCTTCTAAATAAATGGAAAGGTCAGTACTTACCGGGTAACAAGGCAGCGAGGGTTCTTCCGAGTTTCTCGCCTATGAACCGAACCATGGTGGTGGAGCGGAGGTAGCAGAAGGCGATCAGCGAGCTCGCGTCCAGAGCCAGGATGTTCACCTTACCTGGCAACACAACACTCATATGACAACATTTTGACAAGGTAACAAGTAAAAATATGCAAACAGACACATGGTAAAAAGAAGTTATTATGTAGTTCATTTAATTAAATAAAACAACGATTTTTTCCCGGATTCTTTGAGGTTTTTGCAAAAATATTACACCTACCTACACTTACACCTATTTGTCAGTTTGCTATTAGCTGACTGCCGTTAGGGTATTTATGTTCTGTGAGCTGACTGCCCCAGACACAAATGGCGAAAAGATGTTACATTTAATGGAATACAACCATGGACTTATAATATTAGTATTATAAGTTTTATAGGTCCATGAATACAACAACGATTTTTGAAGTTGACGTGGTTGGTTGGTGGTTCTTTTGACTCGTTGTTTTTTTATAATTGTGTTCTTTTTCTGCAAATAAACGTATTTTCTTTCTTTGGTTTTGTGAATACGTCAAAATCAAACACAATCTTAAAAATTGTTTAAATAATTTGCTCGAGTGACGGTTTACCTGTGGATGCTTCTTCAGCAAATGCACTGTTCACAGCCTGGAAGCTGCGCTTCAAGGGGTTATCGGTGAAACCGTGCATGTATAACTTGAGGGGAAGCTCTGGGTTGTACCACCTCTCTTTGGGGATTTTTTCCGGGGCCTCCGTCAAGTTGTAGGTCACGGTTTTTGTACTGTAGGCAATTGAAGATCACTTGTTAGGTTAACCGAGGGACATATTTTGAGGGAGTGTAGTACTCATGAAAACGAACAACTCTTACTATAGGAAAAACCTTGAAATCACAAAAAAATTTGCTGCTCCATGCATTTATGTTTACATAAGTCGAGTATATAGAATGAATCGTTATAAATGTCGTTCTTAGGGTAAATTAATCTTGCAGTCGTATCTCATAGTATATATTGTACTCTTTGGTCGTAACACGGCCAAATGACGTTGTGTGTCTATTTTGCTAAATTCTCGTGTGTTTCCATCTCGATGTGTAGGTATATATTTAATAATTCTCACTTGTTGCTGAAGACGAGTGTTAACTTGCTCATAAACGGTTCCTTTTCGTTGTCATAGTCTTCGTATTCTACTCCCACTATCGGCTTCACGCGTTTACCTGCGAAACGAGGGCAGTTTTCTCCGTTACAATGTTATTAAACATGTAATTAGTAAAGTTGCAATGCAATAAATTATTGAGAATTGTATTAGTTATTCTGTGGTATTGTTCGGAGTGCGACGTCACGGTCTTTATGTCGCAGCCAACTGGTTAAATTAGCCGTTCAGTTAACTGCCTGGCCTTTAGAAGTAGTGCTCGCCTCGCTTCCTCCCTCGGCTCGCACGCGGTTGATCACAGTTCTAACCTAACCTAACCCACCAATAAATAAATCGATCAGAACACTCTTCTTGGTCGAATATTAAAAGTAAGTGATTTATGGTGCACGCGGGTTTTTACATCGAACATAGATAGGTTTATCTTCCCGCATAATGTCAGGACTTCTACTTACACAGACCGCCTCCAATGAACGCGAGGGTTCTCCCGACAGGGTCGAGTCCAGCCTGCAAGTCAGTGGTAATGTGATGTTTGGCGCTGGTAGCCATGTCTGATATTTTCCCAGGATTCGCAGCCGCAGAGGACAGCCACAGGGCTGTGAGGAAGGAAGCTAGTCGGGACATGTTGTCGGGTACCTGAGGATTAAGACAGATGATTTATTAGTTTCATGTTATGTACAAGGTGGCGCAAAAGTCATCACTCTATCGGAAGATGCTTTAACTTTTGCAAATGGGCCGTAGGTATCACTCATTTGGAGAAACATCGACGTAACTGAAACTTTTTTTTACGTCTATGTTTTCCTAACGTAAATACACTTTCTAAGTGCTTTGGCAAATTTAAATCATTTCCAAGAGAAAATACATTTACGTCGATGTTTCTCCAAATGAGCGATATTTCAATTCTACTTTGACATTGTGAAGTAAACAGATACTCACGTCAACATGACAGAATCGCTATACTCCTATAGAACGCGGAATAACATTGTTTCGGATCGCCAAATTTCTCTTGTTTTGGGGATTTGCACTGCCTGGCAAGATCGCCTGATTTAACCGTTCCAGACTTCTTTTTGCGGGTTTTTATGAAATCACAGGCTAATAATAATCAATAATTATCATGACGCATAAACTGTAAGTAGATACTGGTTTACGGCGAATGTGATGATTTTTGTTTTGTTTCTGTAACTATTGATTTTAACATAAAACTGATTCAGTGATTTCGTCTAAAAACTTAAGTTCTTCCGTTTTACGCACCATCGCATAATTAGAGCAGGTGGTGGCCCATGGGTGGCCCCGGCTTACGAGTTGTAGGTAAATTATTTTATCACCACTGCTCTCAAAACGATGAAGGAAAACATCGTTATGATACCGGCAAAATTTCAATAAAATTAAAGAGCTGTCGTTTCGGTTTTTATTATACATTATAACGATGAAAATATTTTCTTTTCTGAAGCGCCAACTGTCTCTTTGTCATGCTATTTTCAACAACGTCATCATCTTTAAGCAAAAAAGTATTCGAAACTACTGTTTGTTCAGTCGTTAATAATATTATTGCAATAAGGCAGACTATTTGTTTCATTTTGTGCACCCACCTATTATTTGAATGTTAATAATTATGTCGGTATCGAGCATATAGAAATCATATATTAATCATAGGTAGGTACATGGCTTGTCACACTAACGTCCTGTCGACCTAATGAATGACCCGTCGAGACTGTCGAACTAATGACATGACACACTAAAATTTTGGGCATTTTTCCTTTAATACCTACCGTTATCTGACAATTACATAAATAGGTATTATTATATTATTTTTTCGTCTCTTATATATTTACATTTCTATATATTCATTTACATTAAACTCGCAGAGTAGCGAGGCACTTAGACGCTTTTAATGAAATGAGGCATCAAAACCAAACGTAGCAGACGCGACTTACACAATATATTGTTCATTAAACTAAATTAATGTGTACATTTATGTAATTTACGTATGTAAAATGATGCCTTTTTCGGGTACCAGTCTCTCACAAAAATTAAGCCTATTTTTGAAGCACTTCCTGTCCTCGGTAACAATTTTGTGATGAGAAATAAATAATTGTGCAAGGCATTTTCTTCCTTTTTGATATTTTACCTTTTTATACTTTTTTGTTTGCTTTTTCTACCTTATGGTTTTTACTTTTGAGTGACATATGATATTATATACTTTGTTTTACGACCGAACCAGCGCCTTTTATTCGATAGTTAATATAAATGATTATAATTAAAATTAAAAAAAAAAACAAAATAGTGGACAGGTCATGTTATCAGGAGTTAAAACGGAAGACTGGCCAGAACAGTCACAGAATGGTATACCAGAAAAGGAAGACCATTTGAAAGACGGGAAGACGACTTGAAAACTACTGCGGGGCCCCACATGGAGGAGAAAAAAGACTGTGAGGCCCCCCTTACCCCGGTGGTTCTATGCTAAAGAGCAAAATGTCTAAAACTTGATTTTTTATATATTAGTTTTTAGAATAAAGACTATTTGAAATTAAATTAAGTAAAATATCGGTTTTCGTCTACCTTTACCTTCAATATTAGTTAAATATTTAGATCGTTATTAGCCAACACCTCAGTGATAGCAACAACGATGTCTGTGCGTGACTTCCCAGGTCCATCTCAATGGCGCGGGGTGCTTAATAGTTTCCCAGCCTGAGCTGCCGAAATAGTGGCAAAACAATTTAAATACAAATTTAAAAAAAGACCGGTCAATTGCGAGTCGGACTCGCGCACCGAGGGTGCCGTACAACCTTGAAGGTATGTATGTAACTATAATTTTACGGTTTTCGGATTTTTTCCTTTACTTGTGCTACATGACTGCTTCTTGCCAAATTTCATGATCCTAGGTCAACGGGAAGTGGGTACCTTATAGGTTTTGATTTCATTGCGATTGTCAAAATAAACGGAACATAAACACCTGTATCTTTTGAATGCGTTGACTTAGAAGTTTTTTAATTTTTTTACTGCTTCAATGTATTGCAGCCCTAAGTTTTTGATGTTAATTTCAACTTGATAACTCCACGCGTTCCTGAGAAAAAGGGTCTTGACAGACGGACAGACAGACGGACAACAAAGTAATCTTATAGGGGTTCCGTTTTTCCTTTTGACGCACGGAACCCTTAAAAGAGGCAGTATTAGGTAATCTCTCTGTTTTAATTTATAATATCTTACGCAAATCGGTGACTATACACATTTGGTGTGTTTAAGCAGCGGTAATGAACACATTTCGTATTGTCTTTATTTTAAATTAGCGGCGCATTCATTGCGACAATATTGGTATAATTCGGTAACGTTAGTGTATTAACTTATAATTTAATAAAGAAGTAAAATTTATTTGTTTGTATTTATGGGATGATCTATGGAATTGCCAGTCTTATTTGAAAAAATCCATTAGCATTTTTTTTTTTTGGTTCTAGTACATGCCGGTTTCCTGACAATGTTTGCCTTCACCGTTTTGAAAGCAGTGATGATGAAGTAAATTACACAAAGTAAAGCGCCTGTGTGGGTTCAAACTTAGGACCTACAACTCGTAAGTCACACTGGGCCACCACTGCTCTCTGTTGAGTATGAATTGGTTGAAAACTGAAAAGTTTTGAAAAGAAAAGCTTACAAAGCCAATTCCTCTATTGTGAAACTTTCGAAGTAACCCGCGGTGGTGGCAGGCCTCCTGAGCCCAATCTCATCTCAGCGTCCATCAATGTCAAAAACTTGTCAAAAATACAGGGTTGCTGACTTGCTGGAATATTGACGCACCTGTTAAAATGGATTCAGTCCATTCCATGATTCTGAACCCTACTGGGTTGAAAATATTCGTCGGTTATTAAAAAAAAAATGCTCTGTAAAAGTCAAAGTCAAAGCATTTATTTCAAATAGGCACATAAAAGGCACTTTTGAAAACTCAAACACTCAAACTCAAAGCATTTATTTCAATTAAACCATTTACAGGCACTTTTGAATTCTTAAGAAGTCGGTCAGTCAGATAACATGAAGCTAGTTGCCCATTCCAAAGCGTAGGTACCTATGGAGAAGAACGTCGTAATACATTTTGACCGCGTAAGTACTGCACTAGAAATACAAAAAGTTTATTGCAGTAACTTGTAAGTGCAACCTTTACGACCTCTGTGATATTCCTGTGCTAGGAGGCCTCGCTCTTCAATGACAAATTATAAAATGGTGAAAGTGGTGTACCAAAGTGGTGCACTTTTCTATGAAACAGCTCATGGTTTTTTATAACCGACGACAAAAATTTCCACTTTATGGGGTCTTAAATCATGTCCTGAATTCATGGTTTCGGTTTGCGCGTCGATGTCCTGCCAAGGTGGCAGGTACAGGTACCTACACCAGAGGTTTGAGAACCAGTAGTTTTGACAGATTGAGACTTAGACCATTCTTAAAAAAATAAGTCCTTTCGCCATGACAAAGAAAACCTAAAAGTGTATATAAAGCCTCTTTTACTTTCTTTAGAGCCACAAGATACAAGCGATGCTCAGTTTGTGGCTCACCGAATCCGTCACATTTCATAATATCATTGGTCACATTGTATTTTGACTTTTGGATTAATAAACTAATTATTATAACTTATTATTATATTACTTACGACTTCGGTCTTCAGAATTTGATGTCAGTAGGTATATGGTCACTTGGAGAGCTCTTCCTCTCTGACTCGTATTTACTCGTACTGAAGGAAAGATTCCTGCCACCTTATTAATATTTGGAACTTGAATAAGAGCTAATGCGTCAGCTAATGTAGACAAACAGTGTAGGTAAATAATTGCTAATTTTTCATTAATTATAATTTTTTTAACTAGCGGTGTCTCGCGGCTCTGCTTTCTGATAATGGTGAGCTGTCGGGGTAGAAAAGTATATGAACCTTTGCTAGAGCCACTTTTTAATTTTGTAATGAAGGAAGGCGTCTAGGGCACACAGTGGAACGAATGTATGGGAGCGGTTGGACGTAGACATGTCCGAAAAAAAAGAGTAAAATTATGCCAAACTAATGATGCCATCTTATTCGATTACTTAATGCCTTCATAACTTGTGGTGATGAATTTCTTCATAACTCCCATATTTCGGGAGTAATTTGAGAAAATGTGAAATTTTACTATGAAAATGAGTGTATCGAGCTCTCTCCCTCCTGATTCCGGGCTTGTTTCAAGTAGCGGTCTCTAATATCATAATGCTAATACTAAGAGCTATATTTAATACTAAGACACATAGTGCGCCAAATGTGCACTTTCTGGGATAAAGAGTGATGTTTATTTTATAACACAATTTTTTTATTTTTTGTTTATTTTGTTGATTAAAACCGTTTTTCTAAAGGTTTACCTTATTACAATAACATTTCTGAGCAGCCAATTAGAGAAGATATAAGCTAATTAGGATATATAATTAGGGACTTAAGGTTTACATATAAAACTGATGCACTAATGATTACTGATAAGAACATTGCTATTATTTAATTACTAAATGGCTCTTAATACACTAATTTAGCATGCATCATTTACTAATTATCACAATAACTAATTACCTTGCAATATTTAACAAAGGATACCTGGGATACCTGGATTTTATATAAATAGGTCACTATTAGTAACTTTAAAATCAGTGTTGATTTACACCTCGTTGTATCCAAGCTAATCTCGCAATGTATTTTCCAAATTTTAATACAAATCTTGATATTCACGTTGCTTTATGCGCACGCGCACATAAAGATTTACGCGACTTTAACTATTTGTTCAGTGTTTTAAAAGATAACAGTTGTGTTCAGTTATGTGAAAGTGCTGAAACAAGTTTAAAAGACTGGTGTCGTCGATTTTGCTACCGCATTTATGCAAAATGGACACAGTCTGGAAGAAGCACAGATAAGTTTCGGAAGAAACATGAGATTTGGCTACAGGCTGCAATTCAATGGCCGGAATTACAGAATGAAAATATGGAACCTTCTACAGAAAATATAAGTGACGTCATCGAGCCCATAATTTCTCCTGCTAAATCTGATGCTTCAACTTGTACACATCCTAGTCCTCGTAAATCTTTTGAGGACCTTAGTAACCGGCAAAAAAGAAGACGCACTGAAGATAGTCTTTCATGCAGCAGTAGCAGCGCTGAAATTATGTTTTCGGCCGAAAGGGCGCTTCAAAAGGCAGGACAAAGCGATACAGCTTATGTTATGAAATACTTGACGGAGAATCCAGAAGAGGCCTCAAAAATCAAAGCCTTCATTGAAGGTAAATCAATTCAGGTACGGGAAATATCCCCTTTGAAGGCATTGGCTCTTTATGTATCGATGAACTTATCGAAATGGCGCTATAACACTCTTCGGGATTTCAACACTCAAGAAGGAGCTCTTCAATACCCGAGTTACTACATGTTGGTTAAAGAAAAAATTAAGTGCTATCCGGCCAAAGAAGATCTCACAGTTACAGAGAGCTCTGCAAAAATCAAATTACAAGCCTTGATGGATTTAACCTCAAGAAGACTTATTAGGTCGTTAGAAACCCCTGTTGATCCCAATCAACAGCTCGTATTGACCAGCAAATGGGGTTTTGACGGATCATCTAGCCAAAGCATTTATCATCAAAGGACGAGTGAAGATGAGCAAATCGATCTTGCTAGTAATTTTATGATTAGTCTTGTACCACTGCGGCTCGTCTCAAAAGGTGTAACAATTTGGGAAAACGAGCGACCATCTTCCACTTCATTTTGCCGGCCAATATTGTTTAAGTTTATAAAGGAAACCAAAGAAAATGTGCAGAGAGAGATGGCTGAAATCGAAGCAGAGATTGAAGCCTTAACTCCATCCACCATCACTGATGGAATTAGTGTCAAACACCAACTGCTGTTGACAATGATTGATGGTAAAATTCATTCCATTATATCCAATACAGCAGCTTCAGTGTGTGACATATGCAAGGCTTGTCCTAAAGAAATGAATAATTTAGAGTTAATCAAAGATAAACACGCAAACGAGGACACGTATAAATATAGCTTAAGCACCCTTCACGCTTGGATTCGCTCAATGGAATGCTTATTACACATTTCCTACAAATTAGACATAAAATCATGGCAAGTAAGGGGTGATATAGCAAAAAGGCAAGTTGATGACAGGAAGAAAAGAGTTCAAGAGGCTGTAAGAAGAGAAACGGGCTTACTTCTCGATGTTGTGAAACAAGGCAGTGGATCCACCAACAATGGCAACTCGGCAAGGAGATTTTTTGAAAACTACACTAAATCTGCTGAACTGACCGGAATAGATGCTATGCTTTTAAGAAAAATCTGTGTGATCTTGCAGTGTATTTCATCAGGAGAGAAGATCAACGTAACTAAATTCCGAGAGTTCTGCTTTGATACTGCTAAGCTTTACGTGGAGTTATACCCATGGTATTATATGCCTTCTTCACTTCATAAAATTTTAATGCATGGGCCAGACATAGTTCAGAACATGTCAATTGTGCCCATTGGTTTTCTATCCGAAGAGGCATCTGAGGCTAGAAATAAAGATTTTAGAAAATATAGAGAGGGGCATTCTCGAAAGCATAGCAGTATCTCATGCAATGAAGATATTATGCACAATCTTTTACTGTCTTCTGATCCACTTGTTACAAGTATCCGTCCAAAAGGAAATAAGTTTGTAAAAAAATCTTCTTTTAAGGAATTTTATGAGCTTACGGATTCTGAGAAAAGTGATATCGAATTTGTTAACATAAATGATCTAGCGGACATCGATTCTGAATTTGAATTAATTGATGATGATGATGATGACGAAGATAATTAAATGATGTTATTGTTTTAAAATGTGTAACTTAGTAAATTAGAGCTTACATCTTAATTATTTATTGTACTTTTAATGAAACTAGGTAATTTATTATCAACTTACTTAAAAGTCATACTCTCATCAGTTCTTGTGAATATTTTTGTTAATATATATTTCTGTATATATATAATATATTTATAGACCTCTTAATAAGTCTGTCTGCGGTTTAAAGTAAATACAAATGGGGAAAAAACGTTTTTTTTTTTAAATTTTCATTTCCTTTTATCCCAGAAAGTGCACATTTGGCGCACTATGTGTCTTAGTATTAAATATAGCTCTTAGTAATAGCATTACGATATTAGAGACCGCTACTTGAAACAAGCCCGGAATCAGGAGGGAGAGAGCTCGATACACTCATTTTCATAGTAAAATTTCACATTTTCTCAAATTACTCCCGAAATATGGGAGTTATGAAGAAATTCATCACCACAATTTATGAAGGCATTAAGTAATCGAATAAGATGGCATCATTAGTTTGGCATAATTTTACTCTTTTTTTTCGGACATGTCTACGTCCAACCGCTCCCATACATTCGTTCCACTGTGGGGCAGACCAATTTAAATACTCTCTCTCATTTTTTTGCGTTTATGTTTCGTTCATTTCGAAGACTGATCATCATCCGCCTAGCTTTTTCCCAACTATGTTGGGGTCGGCTTCCAGTCTAACCGGATGGTGCTGAATACCAGTATTTTACATGGAGAGACTACCTATCTGACCTCCACAACCCAGTTACTGGGTATACCCCTCGGTAAGACTGGTTGTCAGAATTTCAGGCTTCTGATGACCCATAACGACTGTCAAAGACCCACGAATGACATGATATTAGGTATTATAAATCATGGTTACAAATCACTTACCTACTTACATGAATTTTTGAAGTGAAAACTGCTTTAGGCACGTTGGGCATTTTTTGAGATGTAAAAAAAACATTGAACTTGCGGCACTGTTACCCAGTGGCGTGCATTGGTTTTCAGGATAGGTAGGCACTAGGCAGACACTAGGCCGGATCTAGTCTAGGCAGACGCGGTCACTAATTAGAAACATAAAAAAAAGTATCTATTACCTAACAAAAAGAAAGTTTTACCTCACTATCGGCGATCTCAATATCCATCCCTTTCTTTCTTCGCACGGTCAAATTACGAACGAATTACAAATTACGATTATAACATTCATAGTTTCATACTCGGTTGGTTAGAGTAGGCATGCCTACTTTAGGGTGATAAATTGCGAAGGTCGAACGTCACGGTATAACGTGTAAGACGTATGTATTTTTAATTTCGTCGTATTAACTTGAACGAGTAAAGAGCAATGACAACGCGCGAATAGTATACGGGAGCCGAGTAGGCCGTCTGGTTTATAGGAAGATTTTGTTTTTTCTTATGTATGATAATTTACTGTGGGGAAAAAATACAATTATTTTTAATTAATTAAATTATAATTACACTAAAATGTAATTGACAAGCTTAAGGCGACTACATGACCTAAAGCGCGGTCACTATCGGACTGCATAGAAAAGAAAGAGATGCGCGATGACACAACACTGGTAATTTATTGCAAAATATGAAACAATCATCTATTGTTGTTTTATCAAACACCAAACAAATAAAAACCGTATACTAAAATTCGGGGAATTAAATTGTCTTTTATATGGTGAAAGTTTTATGAAAATACACCCGATAGTGTTTGCGTGATTATCGTTTTTATGTCCGCGGTAGATATTACTTTACATATTAATTACACTATGTTAAAAAAATATAATTGCAAATATTCACATATCAAATTACGAAGCAAATGGTCTAGTATAACATTTATTTTTTTCAAAGAAATCAGTCCGGTCGATTAGACGTGATGTTGAATTTAAAATCATTAGAAGTCGTAAATCTGCGAGGTAGGCACTGCTTTTATGCCTATATGCAATGCACGCCACTGCTGTTACCGACACCGCTTCGGATGTGTTCGGCTGTCCTCGGGATGTACTTGGGTTAATTCAATGTATATCCGATATGTCAGTGAATGATGGCAAGTAACAACGTGAAGTGAGCTTAAAGTCAATAGTGTCAACCCCTAGCATCAGGTGGAATAACAGCTCACTTTAAGCTCTCTTCATTTAAGTTTTTACGGTGATCTTTTTACAGAATAGCACCGCTGTTTGTGTTTTTTTTTTTTTTCTAATCTCTTCACCACCCTAGGTTGACTAGTAGAGAATGCCCAAGGCATTAAGTCCGCCTTTGACCTTTTCGTGTTTGAAAAGATGAAATAAATAGATATTTCTTACAGACAGACAGTTTTTTTTTTTTCATAACGAAACTTGGAATGAAAAGTTAAAAGTACTTACGTTTGTGTGTTCAGCAGTTTCCGCCTTTGCAAAATGTTCTCAAGTATTCAGTAATTTTTACTTCACATTGTGACCTTTTAAATTCCGACATTGGATTGACTTCGTTGTAAGACTTGTAAGGTACCTATTGCTTTATCAACATCGAACATGATAAAGCCACGAAGGCTTTTCAGGGACGCGACCTTCAGTAATGAAGTACGCGGCCAAGAAGAAGACTGATTGTTTAAATATGAACCTATTTGTCGTAATAAAATAAAAGGTCCTTGAAAACATTTGGAAATTTTAAGTGTGCGTCTTTCAGGCAAGAGCATACAGGAAAAAGCTAAAGAATTTCTGTTACTTCGCACAGGGGAAGTTTGATTTCTAGGAAGAACTTGTAAGTCGTTGAAGTCTTAAAAATAAAATAGGAATAATATTTTAATTTACTAGCTGCGCCCCGCGGTTTCACCCGCATAAGTTTCGATCCCGTAGGAATATCTGGATAAAAAGTATTCTATGTGTCAATCCGGGTTATAAATTATCTGTGTACCAAATTTCATCCAAATCTGTTCAGTAGTTTTTGCGTGAAAGATTAACAAACATCCATCCTCACAAATTTTCGCATTTATAATATTAGTAGGATTAGTAGGATAGTAGGAAGTAGGATAGTAGGATAGTAGGATAGTAGGATAGTTGGATTAGTAGGATTTATGTATCTATTTTACAGCATATATTATATATTTATCTACTTATGTATCTATTATAGTTAGTATGTTATTTTCAAATCAAATCATTTATTCGCCTAGAATGTAGGTATTTTATACAATAAAGTTGTTATAAAATATAGTGAGCCGGGTACATTCTGCTTGAGTTTTGGCATGCAAAATTTAACAAATAATGTCAGTATCAATAAAAACAGGATCAAATAGAAAAATGAAACGAATACAAATACATAACAAATAGCAGAATTTCTGTATCAAAAAAAGTATGAATATGAATATTATGAGCAAAATTATGAAATAGAACATGATTACGACAGATACAAATACATTATTTTAGCCAGTTTAGAGTAGTATTAAGTAATGTAAAAACTATAGAACTGTTGAAATGTCACACATAGGGTCGGCATTTTGCACCACTGACCACCTCATTTTTTTATATCCACGCAGTCACTGTCCATTCCAAGGTTGCCTGGAAGAGATCGCAGAAAGCGATAAGGCCGCCCATTGTATGTTTTGTATTAATAATCGTATTTTTTGTTATGTATTTTCTGGTGTACATTAGACTATAATATAAATAAATATTTTCCGCCGTGACTCCCGGGAGTTCGGGAACGATTGCTGTCAATGGCAGTGGTTATTCGAGAATACGTTTCTTTATCATCCACAGCCCGACTTCACCCATTGCTGAGCAAGTGAGCATAGGCCCCTCATTTCATATGTCAATCCCCACGCCCCTGTGCCAGCCTCATCCAGGTTTTGCCCGCGATGGTAACAGTGTCGTCCGCCCGTCTCGCTGCCGGACGACCGACATTTCGTCTCGCTGCCGGACGACCGACATTTCGTCTTCCAGTCCTTGGATGGCTCTCGGTCACTGCCATACTCCAGCTGTCATTACTCACTTCATTTGAGTTTCATAACTCGAATACGTTTACCCCTGCCAAACTCTGCAGTTTGGGGACAAATTTGAGAGGGAGGTTACAGAAGAATCCAGCTGGGCAGGGCAGTTTCTTCTCGTTGCGTATTCCACAGAGCCTAAAGACTAAGGTCTTGAATCAGTGCGTCCTTTTATGACTTACGGAGCCGAAACGTGGACACTCACGGTACAGCAGGTCCATAAGTTCAAGTTAGGTAGGTTAGGTACCTACTAGTTTAAGCGAGCCCATTGCTATCGACCGGGCGCTAATCCAGACTCCGGGCTGCTACAAATAAATATATAATGACAAGACCCAATAATAGTTTGCATCCCCGAAGCGGCTTTCACTCTTCGGTCCGAAGATGATTTATCTAAAATCCAACCCTATAAGAGCTTAACTGTCACTAATGAGACACAATTATTTTAGTTTTTCTATTGATAACGAACTTAATAAATCTGCCTAACAGACGAAGGGCACAATGACAAAGTTTTATATAAATGCAGAAATATTATGTATTGACGTAAAAGTTCATAAATTTTTCAGTTATTTTGTTTACCACACAGCCTGTGCTCTCTGACTCAATATTATTACTTCGAGTTGTTTGCGCAGCTTCTGCTATGACGCGCGCGCGAAATATTTTACGATAATAAAGGATTCACATAATATCTTTTATAATTGTACCATTAACTACAAATTGAATATATATCTGAATTGTTTTGTGTTGATTACCCGTAAAAATGGCCTAATTCTTGTAGTTATTATTAATATAACATTTGTGTTTTCCTAGGGCTTGCAAATTCACGTTTTCTATAAAATATACAGAACCATAACATTCAGTTTGCAATAATTATTTTTTAATACTAAATAAACGAATAAACTATTGAAATAAAAATATAATATCCTAACCTAACTAAATTATTAACAAACTAAAATATGGCGTCGAAATATTCCTCCGCATCGCTGTCGACTGGTACCTAATGTAACACACGAGACTGGCGGCATTGCCACGTTGTATGGCAAAACTTATCCTCTGGCCAAGGTAAAAGTCAGCCCTTGGGTCACGGGAAGTGTCAACCAGCCGTTTGGACATTTCATTGAACAAGCCATGAGCACTCGGAGCCCACGGCCCGAGGGTTTCAAACCCAAATGGAAATTATAATTACCGATAAGGTTATAATAGGTACTTCTATTAATTTGGAACAATATTTCCGAAATGTCATTGAAATTTTTAACCGACTTCTAAAAAAGGAGGAGGTTCTCAATTCGGATGTTAGTATTTTTTTTTATGTTTGTTCGCGCATATCTCCGTCGCTTGCCATCCGATTTGAAAAAATATTTTTTTGTTGGAAAGGGTATACTTCCCAAATGGTCCCATGAAAATATTTTCGAATTCTGATAAGCGGTTTTTGAAATCAACAAAAATCTAAAAATTCAAAAGCAATATTTTGTAAAAGGTGATGAGCAGTTGACATTAGGCATTAACTTAGATAAATTACAAACTCTCCCACTAAAAAGTAAAAAATAAAAACATTTTTACAAAAAACTCAACCGACTTCCAAAAAAAAACACTACAAAGTGCTAAATAACTTTAATTTCGGAAGTCGGTGTCAATAAACGAAAATCCAACCAAACCAACGACACCGACTTCCGAAATTAAAGTTATTTAGCACTTTGTAGTGTTTTTTTTTTTGGAAGTCGGTTGAGTTTTTTGTAAAAAAGTTTTTATGTATTTTTTCCTCAATGGAAACGGGAAAGGAATTCTAAAAGAATGGAGACCTAAGGTGACGAAGAGAGATTTTTTCAATATTTTAGATTTTTGGGAAGTGTCAGATGTGAAATGTGAACTTTATTTAGCGAACAGTACTGACAAATACTGTCCGCTAAGTACTTTGTAGGTATTTATCTATGGGCCTGCGTCGCCTGAAATAAATGAATAATAATAATAAAGTCACTCCCTGGGAATAAATCATTTTATCCGTGTAATTTTACTTATAATATCATTGATATGTATATCACACACACACATAATTTATAATATCATTGGTGTATATATGTCGCAGCCAACTGGTTAAATTAGCCGTTCAGTTAACCGCCTAGCCTTTCAACTAAACGGCGGCCGTTCAACTAACGGCCTGAATGATATTCAATTACACTTTAGGTTGTACGAGTAAGTCTGTAACCAATCACGCGCGAGCCGAATTGGTCGCCGTAATTAAGGCATTGTACCCCGACCAAGTGGGTTAGGTTAGGTTAGAACTGTGATCAACCGCGTGCGAGCCGAGGGAGGAAGCGAGGCGAGCACTACTTCTAAAGGCCAGGCAGTTAACTGAACGGCTAATTTAACCAGTTGGCTGCGACATATATAAAGCATTGATCAGGCAGGGTTTTTCCATAGTTCTTGGTAACCAGTCCACTTTAGCCACCCAAACCCATAGTCCAACTTTTTATTTTTCCATATCCTCCAATAGTTCTACACAAACCGGTGTGTTCCTTTGTGGCCGGACCACAGTTTAGTACTCAGATGCTATAGTTTGAAATAATACCTACCTAAAGTCTACTTTCATTGGAATATATATAAATTTTTAGTACCTCAAGAGATATCTTTTTAATTAACAATTTATGTGGTCCGGCCGCCAGGCAGCAGGGGTTATCCTCGGGTGCACTTGCATAGTGCATACAGGGATAATCGTCGGTTGGTGTCACATTTCATTAGAATTTCCTAAGGGGCCTCTGCGAGTTGGCTTCGGCCCCTCGTACGCCTTCCAAAGGACCGGGACTCATCCCGAGATAGGTTAAATAAAATAATAATAATAATAGGCTCTCGTTAGGCGGTTGGATCAAGGGCCTGATTCAGAAGGCAGTACTCCTCGATACGGCTCGCATTGTGAGGAGGTTCCTGTCTCTGGAGCCCTAACCACCGGTAGCATGGACACTGCTCCCGACACCGGCGGATCGCTATTTTTTTATATAATTAAATGTTTTTTATACTTGTTTTTATATTTTAAGAAATATTAAAAATATAACAAAATGAGTTAAATAAATAAATAAACGACATAATAATATCTTTCACATTTAGAAACGTTGAGATCAAGGCCAATGGGATCAAGTTATTTTTTTTTAAGAATTGATGGTCATTTAAAACAGTTTCTGCTTCGCCTCCCAAAGTTCCATCGTCGAGATAGGTACCAAACGTTTTTGGAATTTAGCTATCGAATAACTGGGTGAATGGCTACACCAAATGTCCTTTCTTTTGCATTGTTCGACGAATCATTGAGCGCCTGCTGTTGTAAGTTGAGCAGCAAATGCGCTGACAAATGCGTGCACTGACTGGACAGGTCCACTCAATATGTGTGGTTCTTTCCTCAAAAGACCATTTCAGACTTCAACCTACATGGTCTTCATAATGATCTTACCAAGATTATGACTGAACTTTAAAAGAGACTGTGACCTCTGAGTTTGTTTCGGCCTTTCTTCTCATAGTAATCAAAAAGGAAACGCCGACCTCATCTTGTTTTAAAATATGATTGACGTGTAACTAGCAAGGGATCGAGGAGGGGGTGGGGGGGGGTTACCCAGGGGATCAGACCGGAATAAATCGTATTTTGTGTTTGTACAAAACTTATAGAAATAAAATGATTTATCTATATTGTCATTTCTACTTATAGTTTTACAAATCAGCGTGTATCAGCGTGTATCAGCGTGTATAAGCGTGTATCAGCGTGTATCAGCAAGTTCCTCATTATTTGGTACGAATGCATCCCTCGTACTAAGGATATTCATCATCACCGCCGATGATGCATTAGATATGTAACAATTTATTGGAAGTACTTCAAAACCATACGACGTCACTGTGTTATGCATGTCAATTTATAGTTATTCGTGTCGATCATCGTATAGTTAGTTATTTTTACGCCTTTTTACGCCTAAACCACTGAACGGATTTCGATAACATTTGGCAGAGAGATAGATTGCATCCCGGGAAAGGGCATTGGATAGATAAATTTATAGCGACATACCTCGCGGGCGAAGCCGCGGGCGGAAGCTAATAACAAATAAAACTTTGAGTAAAAATAACAAAATAATTATATTTTGGTGTGCATCAATGAACTGATTTCTTACAGGAATCATTAATTTTTTCATTAATATTGATTCCTAAAAACAAAATTTCGGTAGTTGAATGTAATTAAACGATATTTTTACTATAACTTTCAAGAACGGGGGACTATCAGTACTAACACGTTTTCACAGTGAGATTTTTACAGAAATATTGGCTAATTTTAGCTTTCAATATTAATATCGCTTCGAAAAGCATCGCTTCGCTTCGCATTTGACACTCACCTAGGACAATGAGGAAAACTTGTTTTGGCAATAAAAACCCAGAGCACACTTCATTTAGCTGTTCAAGTACTTATTATATTACCGAAAATACGTCACTAGTATGTACCTACACCAGTTCTTTGAAGTACTGACCATCAAGTAATAACAGAACTAGTTTCTGCCCGCGACTTCGTTCGCGTGGAACTCGTAAGATAGACAATGTAGTAAAATATTTTCTTTAACAATGACATGTACATTTACTGTATAAAGTATTATATTATTTGAATTATTGTGAATGTGAGGACTGTGTGGGTCATTGTTTCAGTTTTAATCATGGTCTGGCAGTTTGAGTAGTTTATGCGGCCTACCCAAATGCCCTGTTTTTGGTATTGTTCGTCGAATCGTTGAGCTCCTTAAGTTCTGAGTTGAGCTGCACGGTTCTGACAAATGCGTGCACTGACTCGACAGGTCCATTCAATCTGTGTGGTTATTTCCTCAAAATACCATTTCAGACACCAATCTACATTGTCCTCAAAGATTATGCCCGAATTTTTATATACACTTTGACATTGATGATTTTTATATATGTCGCAGCCAACTGGTTAAATTAGCCGTTCAGTTAACTGCCTGGCCTTTAAAAGTAGTGCTCGCCTCGCTTCCTCCCCCGGCTCGCACGCGGTTGATCACAGTTCTAACCTAACCTAACCCACTTGGTCGGGGTGCAATGCCTTAATTACTGCGACCAATTCGGCTCGCGCGTGATTGGTTACAGACTTCCAACCTAAACTGTAATTGAATATCATTCAGGCCGTTAGTTGAACGGCCGCCGTTTAGTTGAAAGGCTAGGCGGTTAACTGAACGGCTAATTTAACCATTTGGCTGCGACATATATACAAAGACATGAATATTTACTTTGTAAAGTATTTTTTATTTAATTGTTGTGAATGTGAGGACTATGTGGGTCATTTCTTTTTTACTGTTTTCCTTCTTAGTTAGTTTTAATCATGATCTGGCAGTTTGAGTAAATTACGCGGCCTACCCAAATGTCCTTTCTTTGGTATTGTTCGTCGAATCGTTGAGCTCCTCAACTTCTGAGTTGAGCTGCACGATTTTTGACAAATGCGTGCACTGACTGGACAGGTCCGCTCAATCTGTGTGGTTCTTTCCTCAAAAGACCATTTCAGACACCAATCTACATGGTCTTCACATGATCTGACCATGATTATGTCTGGACTTTAAAAGAGACTGTGACCTCTGAGTTTGTTTCGGCCTTTCTTCTCAGAATAGTCAGATAGGAAACGCCGACCTCATCTAGTTTAAAAAAATATGATTGACGTGTAAAAGTGTTTGTACAAACCTACTTACAGAAAATAAATCATTTATTTATTTATTTATTAAAACTTTATGCACAAGTAAAAGAAATACTGTACAAAGGCGGACTTAATGCCTGAGGCATTTTCTACCAGTCAACCTTAGGGTGATGCAGAGACAAAACATGGCAGGTGCAACATACGTGATAAATAGTTAGGAAATTACTATAAAATACAAGAATAAATATTAATACATACATACATACATATAAAAAAAACGAACTGCGAGGAGAAAAAAAAAAGAAAAATCGGTAGAGGAGAAAACGAATCCAGCAAATCAGCGCTGAGATGCTACGGCCAACTTTTGACGGATATGTTCACGTGCCTTTACTTTAAAAGATAACCGACTGGTTGCTGTCCTGATGTTCAGATTTATCAATAACAGCCACATTTTTTATAAAACTCGCTAGGCCCTGACCCACCGCACCGCATCGCATCGCATTGCCCGCCCGCGCTATTACTTTGTTTTCACTCAGCGTTGTTTACCAGCCTTTTTTTTCTCGGCTCCTCGTTTCCTTTTTCCTTCCGCCGCCGAACTTCCTCAAGAATTGGGCTGTCAAAGGCAATTTTTTTTTTTTCAAATCTGGCTGTTAGTTCCAGAGATTAGCGCGTTTAAACAAACAAACAAACTCTTCAGCTTTAATAAATTAGCATATCAGTCATTGTCAAGAGCGTGTTTGAAATGTCAATGTTTATGAACGGGTTTTTTATTATCTGACTCAGAGTTCTTAGGAAAATCTTGGCGTTTTTTTACAATATCCACTTGGTCCCTACATGCAAAACTTGGATTCAGAGCTTCGACATTAAGTAGACATTTCCTCATGCAGAATAATAAATAATTATTTACAAAAGATAAAGATATAAGTACCTACACATACCTATAAAAAACTATTAATACCGGCTGCACAAAATCAGGGTATAAAAGTTGAACGGAGTGGAAGCCAGAAATCTCTTTTTCTTTTATCCAAAACTAATATGATATTAACCTGTCATTAAAATATAATACGTATTTTTGAAGTAAACTTTTAATTTTTTTTTTGTTAGCCTGTACTATACTGTCCCACCCCCAAGTCCTTCCAGCAACTCCTTTCCCACGCCACCTCGAACCAGCCCTCGCGGTACGCGTCCAGGTCATCTCGCCATCTCTTTCTGTGCTGGCCTCGGCGACACCCTTATGCTAAAACAAAAAAAAAACTAATAAATCGACAAGTAATAATTATAAAAAATCAATTTATATTGAAAGGAAACTCCATTTATTTTTGTTGAAAATAAAGAATAATCACAACACAAGGTGGGTGGATAACATTCATTAGGTACTTTGTTATTAAAAAAAAAATGCTTTGACTTCGACTTTGAAGTTAGGTATTACTTAGTTATTATTTGCTTACTTATTATTTTAATTTATTATTATTTTTATTAGCCTGTGATGTCCCACTGCAGGGCAAAGGCCTCCCTACTCTCTTTCCACTTCTCTCTGGTTCTTCGTCTGGGCCTGCCACGATGTCGCTTGCCGTTAAGAGGGACCCATTGGGTCGTAAGTTTGTCCCATTGTTCGTCTGACATTTTAATTTACAACAATAAATTACTTACACCCCACTATAAGCATTTTCATGTAAAATGTTGCCAAGACGAGACCTCAGGGCTCGCACTGTCAAAAAGTTATCTGGATCTCATGTACTCGTAGAGCCAAGCTTTTAACCCTACACGCCCTAACTCTACAAGCCCTAACGTCACAAACTCTCCACCTTACTCAAAATATGAAGCCTGGCCGTTTCTTTACTACAAGAACTATTGTCTAACAGAAAAGTAATGAACAGTGAGTAAATTTTTCACCTTACGCCCATGTGACGGTATTAGAGGGACTTCAAAGTGATATAAAGGAATATATTGTGGGTCCACGTTTTCTAGAAAGAACCATGTCCAAATTCGTTTTTTCATGAAGAAAGAAGTTTTCAAAAGTTGATAGTGGTACGGTAATTATACCGGCCGTAACGCATTTCAGGAAACTCTGGTACAGGATATACAGCGGCCGTAACGCACGGACGAGCAAACTCAGTCAGAAGTTTGCCGCATTGAACGTGTTAATTAAAGATACTTTATGTAATTTATGTCACTAAACACTCACTGCCTAACAGGAAATCTATATACTTACTCGTAAGTGAAGATTGCATACCGGGGAAGGACATAAGATAGTTTTTATCGACATATCTCGCGGGCAAAGCCGCGGGTGGAAGCTAATATATAATAAAATCGTAACGAACTCAAATCTGTACGTTGAATATTTTTGAAAAACAGGAATTGCTACGAGGTCTACAGCAGTGTTGGCCTAGTGGTAACGGTCCCGGCTTACGAGGTATAGGTCGTGGGCTCGAACCCAGACAGTGCTACTTACTTTGTGTAATGTATTTCATCACCACTGCTCTCAAAATTGTGAAGGAAAACATCGTGAGGAAACCGGCATGTCCTAGGACCAAAAATTCAAAGTCATATGACACTCACACTGGGCCCGCGTGGTAGATTGTGGCCTACTGCCTCACAGAGAGGAGTCCTGTATCCCAGCAGTGGGAACAGTGTAGGATGATTATATGCTGACGAGGTCTCGGACCGATTCTAATGCAGAAAATATAGAATTTTTAGAATTTATGTCTGTTTGAATATATGTTCCAGCATCACGAAAATACTATTACCGAAACTACTGACAACTGTTCAAAGCATCGATATTTCCTTTTAGTCTGGTCAGTCTGAAGGATATAAATGATCACGCTATTTGCTTAGGTACCGCAAATTGTAAAAAGATGAGCCGGTAGGGTAAAATATTGCTGATACGTACAGATTTAACCTTTTAAATAATTATCAAATCATTTGAAAGGTTAAATCTGTACCTACAGCCGCACTGCTGCTGTGTGTGGACTGCTTAGCTCCATAAAAGTATAGCGTAATGATTCACGCTATACTTTTATGGAGCTAAGCAGTCCTACCTACCTATTTAAGAACGGTTATTTTAATCAACGTTCAACAAAGTAGCTTATCGGTTCTACAACTGCTTTGAAAACCTCATTATCTGCCTAGCCTTTTTCCAACTATATTGAGGTTGGCTTCCAGTCAAACCGGATGCAGCCAGCCAGCCAGCCAACCGGATAAATACCAGTATTTTACATGTAGTATAAGTACCAGTATTTTACAGTACGTTACTGGGTAATACGATACCCAGTACCTGGGAACTTTGTAAACCTGTGGTTCATTTAACTTCCTTTCCACCAATTTCCTTCACACGCGACTGATCGCTTTGAATAGGACGCGGAGGAAGTCTTTTCGCGTAGGTTTCAAGATGATTTGAATGACAACCATGTGAAATGACGTTGTACAATGTGTGCAAAATCAAAACACGTGCGTGATGTGGGAATTGGCACCTTACTGTAGATCGTCCCCGTAGAGTGAAAAGTCAGTTGAAAAATCGTGTTTCGAGATAATTCAAATTCAAAACATTTATTTCAGACTTATTCAGTCCATAGTGTTAGTAATACATCAAGATAACTTAAAACTATGTTGGTAACTTACACACACACAAAAGAAAACGCATGTCAGCCTACAATATATGCAATCCTCGACCTGATCGACTCCTCGGTAGGTACTAACTTAACTTTGTAGGGATACTCGTAATTCTATTATGCACTTGTGTGTAATATAATTATGCACGTGAGTTATAGTTCGGTTTATGGCCCTAAGAACGATATAATAAGGCTCACTTTACGCGCAAGTGTGTTAAAAAACACATCAATATTTGAATACTTTATTTTCTGTAAATAAAAACACAACAGAGGGCAGCACATCAAGCTACCCCAATCTGTCACATTTTCCCAATTGAATATGAACCTTATTCCTTTGCTGTAAAGTTGAAAACCTATCAAAGAAATTTGACAGATTGGGGTAGCTTGATGTGTTGGCCTCTGTACCTTAATGTATCGAAAGTAGATTTTAAGTAGAAAAATAATTAAGTATTTTATCTTTAAAACTAGCAGTGCCCCGCGTTTCACCCGCGTTAATGTGAGGAAAAAACCTACAAAAATATATATATTTCATTACTTTAAGAGTATTACTTACGATTATTACTTATAAAGAGGCATGAGGAACAGGGTGTAAAGTTCACTCATCATACTCTATGAAAAGGGAGGATCCTCTGACCTGGGTGCTAACTCTCAAATATAATTCCGATAGATCAAACATTGGTCAAACGTCAGTTGTTTGTTTTAAACGTCAGGGATTGGCTAGACTTAGTGAGTCCAGCCAATCCCTGGCGTTTGACTGACAATTCCAATGTCGATCTATCGGAATCATATTCGAGAGTAAGCACCCAGACTGGTGTTGTGTCTGGCGGGCAACTGCCCGATGAATAATTTCGGGCTGTTGCATCTGTGCTAGTTGCGCGGTAAACTCTGCTTGCGAGATGCAGGATTTTGCGTGACGTCAGTATGACGCGTTGTTCGTATGTGGCGTTGTAGATACCGCTACAATTAGTACATTACTATGATCTATTTTAGGTACATCATGCTATGATAAGTATGAATGGAACTATAGTAAACCTCTCGGAGCTTCTCCTAAGATATTCATTGAAATCAAGTGATATCAATGGCAATTTTGTTCAAAATAAATACATGTCATAAATAACGTATTTATTTGGATAAGGATTATAATATCATGCTTATAAAAACACCTTCGTGAATAATGCATTATTTTAAAACAAATTTGATTACTATAAAAAGGTTATAGTGATTCAACCTTAGAAGGTAGACATTATGCTGTCGTGGACTTTTTTGTAGATATTGATGTCCTCTATAAAATTGTAGTACATTACTTTGCTCTATTGTTAATAGTTTCCGCAGCGTAAGCGATATAAGGATTTTTTTTTTGGTACTTAACTTTTTCACACCTTCGGTTACATTATCGAAATTTTCATACGGATCCCTAACATTTTTGATAATGTTATATAGGTTATGTTCATCAGGGATAATGTACGATCCTAATGCTTAAAGAATTTTTCAAATCGGTCCAGTAGTTTCGGAGCCTATTCAATTCAAACAAACAAATCTTTCCTCTTTATAAAAATAGTGTAGATGTGTGCGTTATTAAATACTTAATTATTTTTCTACTTAAAATCTACTTTCAATCAATTAAGATATACAAAAAGTGTTGCATTGAATGAGTTTTTAATTACACAAAGTAGGTAAGTCACAACAACTTTTAGAACGCCAAAATGAAGGTAAATATATAGGAAAATTCAGCTTACTTATTTATCTCTCATTCCGAGTTTAATCGCTAATTTGACTAGACCCTTCCCCTCGCCATATTTGAGGGAAGGAGGCAACCCGAGCCCCGACGCTACCGCAAGCAGTGGCTTATTCCACTGTTCCCCCCTGATAGAATCCCCCTCAGGAAGGAAATCTGGACTCTAATGTAAAAAAAGTCCAGAAATCCCCCTTTTCATTTTAAGTCATTCTACTATTCCAGGGGAAAGCTGAACTCTACGTGACGTCTAAGGGAGCATGACAAACTTGCTGCCGATTGCTCAAGCAAGAATAATAAATGATCAATATTCGAGGTCACTAGTTCCAAATATTGCAATCAACTCATTAGAAAACATTGAAATGATGTCCATAATAAATAATAAAAAACTGAATTGACATACAGTCAAATATGAAAAAACAATTACATGACTATTCTTTTATCGTCGTTGATAGAATATTATACTTTTGAAGAAAGGTTGGATTTTGCTTGAGCTTTAAACCCATTAAAAGGCAAATCTAGCAAAAAAGAGGGTAACATGTTATAAAAGGTTATACCAAGCCCAACAAATGAGTTATAATACTTATAATATAAACATTATGAAGCCGGTGAAATCACGTAGTTTGCACTAGTGGCAATTTAATAAATTACACCCCAATACCCAAAATATTATTTGTAGTTTTTATTGAAACAAGGTTATAATTTTAATTAACTAACACCCTCTTATCTTCGCCGAATTACCGATTCCGTTACCACCTGGCCACCATACAGACTATAATTACCGATTCCGTTACCACCTGGCCACCATACAGACTATAATTACCGATTCCGTTACCACCTGGCCACCATACAGACTATAATTACCGATTCCGTTACCACCTGGCCACCATACAGACTATAATTTTCAATTTCCTTCACTGTGAAATTGAAATCTGCCAGTAGTTTTTGCGAGACTTCGTACACTTTTTCTATACATCTTATTATAGATAGATCTTCAGCTACTAAGACAGTTCACTAGTTTTCAGAAAGCAGAGCCTGCTTGTATGTTGGGGTCGGCATCTAGTCTAACGGGATGCAGCTGGATACCATAATCATAATCATTTTTTATTTGTGTAACATAGGTTGTGAATACAGTTCTTAAATTAAAGTTCTAGGTCGCTATGCTATGCCAAGAGGCGTACAAATATGGTTGCATGCTAAATAATAACAATATGAAATAATTTCTACAGTCAATGCATAAATAAATAAACATAAACAATTAGTCACAATATTCAATTAAGATTTGTTTCTCCAGGCAAATAAATAAATAAGTCTACATTCATTTATTATTCAGAAATTCATCAGTCGTATAATAGCATTTTTCAATTAATAACAGCTTTATTTATTTTTTTGAATTGTGTGACATTAAATTTTTTTATGACATCTGGTAATTTATTGTAAATACGCGGTGCCACGCCTAAAACGCTTTTTCTCACTAAGTCCGTATTGGCTACGAATTGCAACATCTCGTAACGTTGACACTTTTTCGAATAACCTCATGTTTGTTTTGACGAAAACACTAATTTCAAAAATATATAATGAGGGTAAGGTAAATATTTTTAGCGATTTAAAGAATGGTACACAGCTAACATCAGTTTTCAGACCACACATCGATCCTATGCATCTTTTTTGTGCCTTAAAAACGAGATCTTTATCAGTAGAATTGCCCCAGAAAATAATACCATATCGCAAAATTGAGGCTACTAAGCCGTGATATGCAACTAGCAGCGCATCCGTATTTATTTTTCTAGCAATTTCGAAAAGTGCGTATGCTGATTTATTTATTTTCTTGCTTAGGTCATCTATGTGGGCCTTCCAGTTAAGCTGGTTATCAACTAATAAACCTAAGAATTTTGCTACTTTAACTTTTTCAATGTCACAGTTACTGTGTCTGATATATACTTTTGGTACTACAGTTCTTTGGTGAAAGTGCATTATACTGGTTTTCTTAAAGTTTATAACTAAATTATTTTTATTAAGCCAATTAATTATGTCCGATAGTGTATTATTTATATCATCTTGATAAATATTGCGATCAATACATTTCACCATAGCAGTACTGTCGTCTGCAAACATCACCATTTGATGTTGAGTCACCTTTGGCAGATCGTTTATATAGATTATGAAAAGAGTATTTTATACGGACCGACTACCCATCTGACGTCCACAACCCAGTTTCTAGGTAACACGATACCTCTTGGCAATACTGGTTGTCAGACTTTCAGGCTTCTGACTACCCATGACGACTTTTTTTATTTTCATTTAATGATTTATAATACGTACAGAGGTGTTGCTTAATTCTAAACTCGCCAAACTTTTACGTTTGATGGCGACTGTCAAAGTTTTACGAATGACAGCCGGGACCAACTGCTTAACGTGCTTTCCGAGGCACGGAGGGGTCTCGGCACGTCATATATTCACGGAGCAACCAACATTGAAAATCGACCAAATCATAAATTTATAAATATTTACCTACCTACACTATCTATCACGTTAGTTGTCATTCAAGTTCAAGATACTTATTAATACGTTGACGGGTGTCTTCCGGTCAGTACGATCGCGCTGTCGGAGAGGCCAGCACTGCTCTCAAAAGTGACCCTAAACCTACTGAAGTCTAATTCTGAAGACAGAAGTCGTAAGTAAAACAGACTTTTTATCAAATATTTTCATTTCCAAAAAATTCCAAATGTTCCATCCCCGCATTTGTAATCAACTTACTAACTAACTATATTGTCATATCGTCGTTATCCGTTCTCGAACAGTCACGAGTAATAACATAGAAACGCCCATAAAATTCAAATTCATGTAGCAACAATAAATGGCAAAAATAAGTATGCTGTGTCCAAAAATTATGTAAACGTTATATTTTGTCAAAATTAACTACAAATTTTCGTTAACTATAGATTACCATCAATAATGATTAATTAATTAATTGGTAATGATTAATGATTACCAAGGAAATTTCAAAAACATTTTTACAGTACATTTTCTAAATTATGTAAGCAATTACAAAGCAGCAGTTTCAAGCAGCTTGATCTCTGAAATAAGTCGAGTGATTTTGCCTAATTGACAAAATCAGTGTACATATAGGATCTTATTACATTATTTATTTTTAGATTTTAAAACATTATTTTGCGTTATTACATATTATGCTAGGTATAGGTAATATGGGCTGTTGTCCGTAACTCCACGTCAATGCGCGTATTTTGCGTGCTACATTATGTTACAGAAAGGTAGCTAGTGTAGACCTAGTAGCCATCAGCGAGTGGCGTCGACTCGCCCGTCGACTGCTTTTATTTTCGTATACCGTCCTAAAACTATTGTGCTATTAGATTCCTACTGGTACATTGCAAATTATAGAGAAGGTACAAGCCCGCATTACGGTTGTTTTTGTTGTGCAGTGCAGCTATACTCCGATTTTTAATAGCTGCGGTAAAATGACACTTCTTAGTAACTCATTTCGGACTGTGTTTAGGGATATGCACGACAAATTAGCTTCGTTTGTTACACTATTCTGTACTAGAAAAATAAGATTTGGTTGATGGCCGCAAAAAACAAAAAGGCGCCAATTTTAGTCATTTAAGTAGGTAACACAGAAACTGCCATTTTACTGCAGGTAATTAAAGTCTGATATATAGATAAATATTTCCTGTGTTATTGTGATTATTATTGAAATCGATGTAAAATGAATAACAATTTGCCATAGCGTGTTTCTACACATGACAAACATAAAATCATTGTTCTTAAAGAACTGAGACTTTCGGTTACAGACATTGCAAATGAATTTTGACGTCACACTAAATTTAATATGATGATGTAGGATGATTGTAATAATCATCATCACTGAGTTCATCTAATTCAGAAACCATTGTATTATACAATGATACTCGTATATGAATAATCTTAACAAAAACAGGAAAAACTTTTTTCCAAAAAAAAAAAAACAACCGTCTTAAAAAAAAAAACTATAAAGTGATAAATAACTTTAATTTCGGAAGTCGGTGTCAATAAATGAAAATGCCAACGACACCGACTTCCGAAATTAAAGTTATTTATCACTATGTATTTTTTTTTTTTTTGGAGTTGGTTGTTTTTTTTTTTACTTTTTGTGGGAGAGTTTGTAATTTATCTAAGTTACAATAGCCTAACGTCAACTGCTCATCACCTTTTACAAAATATTGCTTTTCCCGATGCTGGGACGTTAATTGTTGAGGAGTTCTCCTGGTAAGGAGTATAAATTGCTTAGCAATCGTATTAAAGTAATCGAATCGCAACTCGTGAAATATTTTTCATTGAGTAGTTCCGATGGCCGTCTTTGGTCTTCATCATCACCTCCACTTTACCAAATGATGATTTCTGACAGCAAATACTCAAGTTAGGTACTCTAAAAAATTTCCAATTCACTATAG
The DNA here is from genome assembly GCA_963669345.1 of Gortyna flavago. Classification (NCBI taxonomy): domain Eukaryota; kingdom Metazoa; phylum Arthropoda; class Insecta; order Lepidoptera; family Noctuidae; genus Gortyna; species Gortyna flavago. Next base: position 13,495,641 of record OY770147.1, read on the forward strand.
GTTTGCCTATAAAATTTGAGGGTTTCCCTCGATTTCCATGAGATCCTCTCATCAGATTCCAACTTGCTGACAATGGGACCTCGAGAGTATACCATTTCAAATCGGTTAACAATTGACGGAGAAATCGGTGAACATACATAAAAAAAACATACATAAAGTCGAACATATAACCTAATCCTTTTTGGAAGACGTTTCAAAGTAGGTATACACTTTCAATGTAATTCACAAATTCTATTACATGTAACTATATACATTTTGTATTCATGTTTTTGAAATTTTCAAGGATACTTATAAATTACATTGGAAGTGTAAACTTTTTACTGATTTTGTTTCGTTTATGTGCTGTGCTGTGAAACCAATGTATACCCACTTTTGACACATTTGATGGTTAGGTAATTTAGAAAAAAATGTCGTACACATATTTTTTAATGGTAGAAGTTAAGATATTTTAGAAAATGTGAGAATTTATATATATTATTGCTCGTGATTGTACTTTAAGTCCGTGTTTTTTATTCCGTTTACCGGTAAAAATGTCCAAGTTTAACGTTGAAACGGCTTTCAACGATTTATTGAAGAAAGTAGCAGCGTTGACGGCGAAAATGGCGACTCAAACCGGCCGTTCTCAGTAGTTCGGTTATTTAGTCCGGTCCCGGACTTTTCGCCTCAACAGGTCGGTGACGCAATACGACCGGACTACAGAGCCTGATAGTTCGGTATCGATATCGAACCTGCACTACTAAGGAAAGACTGAAAGGTCGACATATAATAAAATATAAAAAATTCTGACTAATCTGTTTTGTTATCAGTTCTCTTTATTGACGACCTTAGAGCTAACAACCTTAAAATAGGCACGAGTAGGTATGTAAATCTTTTCATGTAATCTGTTTTGCTATTACCTAAAACTTTATTGACCACTCATGATTATTATCAGTCTATCAAAAAGTACTCTGTGATTATTATGACTGACGTTTGATTGAGTCTCAAAACAAGAAATTAGACGATCAACAGCAAAAGATCGAAAATTATTTCGTCACCATTAGCGAACAGACGAGGGTACTTGCAGTTTTGTCCACCAAAATTGAGAAGCTCGGATTTCAAAATACATCGAAGAGCGAGATGGAAAAACTCGACGGAATACCAATTACACAGCGGGTGAGTGAGGCAAGTATTGCGAGAGATGCCAAAGAACCGCAAAGAAAGGACACGGAACGTGCGCGCCGTGCGACAGAGCGAGCTAAGAATAAGGCTGCGTCCATACCAGAAAAAATCGGCGAGTGTTTATTGACAACTCCGGAGATTGCTTTAGAGGGAGACTTTTAATCTAAAGAATGGAATGCAGTCAGTAACAAAAAGCATGCTTAGAAAGTTGTTGTTAATGCCATAAAAAAGGCGGAAATGCACAAATTGCTACAATTTAGGCTATCCAGAGGAAAAAGTTTTTACATGTGTGGTCACTACATCCAGACACATCTGAGAAGGCAATAAGTGAGCACGTGCCGGGAATTTGTGGTACCGACGATATTAAAGTCGAGAAGATAATCCCGAAAAACAAGAGAGACTACGCGTCATTTATGATTGGAGTCCCAGAATCAATTTTTGATAAGGTGAACAGCGTAGATTGTTAGCCGCTTAATAATCAATTCAACCAATGGGGGTGGTTTCGGAACTCCCGTAAACCAATACAAGGCAGCCAAAGCCAGCAATGAATGCATTCGAGTGTATTACCAGAACGTTCGAGGTTTGCGAACAAAAACAAAGACTTTCTTCACAAATATTTTGGCATCCTCTTACGACCTTTTTGCCATCACAGAATCGGGCCTAAATGATTCAATCCATGATGACGAACTTATTCCACTGGATTATAAAATACTACAGTGTGATCGAGCGGATGGGCGCAAGCATGGAGGAGTGTTCTTAGCAACATCACCGCGTTTTCATTTTAAGTGCGTTAGAATCGCCAATGTGAACTCAGCCTTATTTGAAATTATTTGTGCTACCGTGCACCTGGGAAATAATTGTTTGTTTTTAAGTTGTGTGGTTTATATTCCTCCGAAATTATGCGACAGTAATGAATATATGCTATTGTTTAATATTTTAGAAACTGTATGTGTAAATTATGAGAATGTATTAGTGATGGGTGATTTTAATATGCCATCTACATCAGTGGAAGTACAAAGTTACTTGGAGTATGTAAACGCTTTCTGTGGATTTCAGCAGGTAAATAATGTTTGTAACATAAATAATCGTACTTTGGATTTAGTACTGACTACCTTTTTGGCGAGTGAGATGGAGGTACTCGTAGAACTGTCGGGTGAACCATTGGTGGATATTGACGTTCAGCATCCTCCTCTGATAGCTACAGCCTAGCTACAGCGAAGTTTGGAGGTCGTTTCAATAAGCTATTGACGGTACACAAACCGACTTCTGATTGTTAATAGTGAACCGAAATGGATTTTTACCAAATGTGACTTTTCCAGGCTATTGTATTTTACAATCAGTAGATTGGGAGGAGTTGTATGAGATTTTTAACCCCGATAAGGCATTCACGTTTTTTTATATCGTAGTTAATGAAGCCATTAGTGAATGCATACCGACGAAAAAAAAATCTTGGGAATAAAAGCAAATATTTATGTATTCAACCTGTGGTACGTACACATTTGAATTAATACGCGACATCTAAAAAAAGTGGAGGTAAGTATCATAAATTATTTAAAATTACTGGTTCCAATACTGATTATGAATGGTTTTCTTATTATCGAACCCAAGTTAAATATAAATTAGCGTTAACGTGTGAAAATTAGCAGCGTAGGCTACAGACAAATATTAAAAACGATCCTAAATCTTTGTGGAATTTTGTTAGAAGCAAGCGTGCTAGACGCAACAAAACTCGTGTCACAAAAGATGGAAAAGAGTTGAGTGACGAAGAATGTTCGGAGTGTTTTGTTTCCTTCTTTAATTCCGTGTATAACGACGTGCATCCGGCGCTGGATCCCGCGGAGGCGGAGCGCGCAGCGGGCGCGAGCGCGGGCGCGGCGTGCGTGCACGTTGGCCAGCTTGACATGCGAGAGCTGCGCGCCGCCATCCGCCGCCTCAAGCCCAAGTATTCGGCGGGGCCAGACGGGATACCTCCTTATATAGTAAAAGACTGTAGCGCGGTATTTGAAAAGCCTTTACTGCACATTTTAAAATTGTTTTTTAATGTTAGGTCAATATCCCAACCAATGGAAAATCACTAGAGTGATCCCAGTCCCGAAGGGAGGTTCGGGAACTGATGTTAGTGGCTACCGACCGGTGGCGGTGCTGTCGGCGTTTGCTAAGGTGTTTCACAAGTGTATTTCAGATCAAGTAACTTCTCGATTGACTGACGCTCACACGGTTTCCGGACTGGTCGAAGTGTAGGGAGTAACTTGTTGCCTTTCATGATAGTAATATTGGTCCATTAGGCTTCATTCTGATGGTCAATGATCTCCCGGAAGTCGTAAGGGAAGCGAGGTGTTTGCTATTCGCGGACGACCTCCAGTTGTTTGTCGGTAGCAAATACTTCGGACTGTGAACGGCTTCAACAGGATATTGATAGGGTGGTGCAGTGGAGTGTAGGTATTAAGTTAGGTTTTAACATTTCCAAATGCGGTATAATGAGCTACACTCGTGCGCAGCAGCCTCTGGTGCATCAGTATAGGATGGAAGCCGCGGTCATGTCACGAGTCACGCATGTGCGGGACCTGGGGGTGGAGATGGTTCTGGAATTAATGTTTCGTGAGCACATCTTAGACATATGCGGCAAGTCCTTCCGAAATCTTGGATTTATACTCAGACAGTGCGAAGACTTCCTATCACCGGACCGACCGTGCTGCCCTCACCCGGTCGCAGTAAGCATACTCGGCCAAAAGTTACGCTAATTACCCACAATTTAGAATTATCACGTCTTTGTTTTAATTCATCGATGATAAATGTTTAAATGTAAGTTATGTTATAGTATTGTAATGATTTAGCCTGTGCTCCAAATAGTTTTTGTATTATTTGAGTGCATTACCTTTAGTAGGTAAACAATAGTGGTATGCGTTTAAAGTCAGTGCTAAGACTTTTTGTGCTTTTTGAATAGTGGTGTGTTCGTATGGACTTAATATATAATGTTAATAGAATAGTAAAACAGTAAACTCAGTGTAAAATGTTTGTAAAGGTATGTTAGCCTTTTTTTTTTTTTAAGGATGGGAAATCATCATATGACCCCTCCCGCTCTGGGTGGAGCGGAAGGGAGTGTCAGACTCTTACTGACTAAAACCCATCCGTGTTCCTTCCTTAGCCCTTTATATTCCGGGGCAGCGGTAACCCTTTCGGACAATCCCGCTGCCCAACAATCCCGCTGCCCAAGGTATGTTAGCCTAAGAACTTGTTATGTATATGATTGTACACAATTAGAATAAGATCTTATTGTATGCAATTTGTGTTATTATGTTGTTAATAATAAAGACTTTTAAAATCAATCAGTGTGGTTAGAATTATGTACAATGCGCTGCTACGGAGTCGTCTTGAAACGAGTGCTATCGTTTGGAACCCCCATGAGGCTAAATACAGTATCATGGTGGAAAAAATCCAGAAAAAAATCAATAGTTTTTTGTTTTTTAAGCTGTACGGAGTCTATCCCTTCTTTCCACTCATGTACCCGAGTCTCTTTGTAATAGGAATGGTAGGATACAGCAGGCTGGCGGTGCCTAGGGATATCGCTCTGTGTAGCTTGGTGTTTCGGGTGCTGCGCGGCAGGCTTCACCACCCCGATCTGTTAGCGGAGCTGGGGCTGCGCGCGCCGCCCGGCTGCGGAGGCGCGCGCCGCCCCACACCAACGCTAATGGAGCCATCCTCTAGGACCAACCTGAATAAGTTTGCCCCCTTGTCACGCGCCATACGATTGTTGAATATTATTTCAAATGAGGTAGATATATTTCACTGCAGCCTGATGAAGGTCACAGAAGTAGCATTGAAGTACATTGAAAATGTTGAGAAATGATTTTAATTGTATTTTAATGGTATTTTTATTGTTTTTTAATTGTATTTGAATTGTATTTTTAATGGTATTTATGAATGTATTTTTAATTTTGTTTTTGGGTACCTACTACCTACGCATTGTAAGTTAGATGCATGTGTATCTTTGTGGTAGTAACATTGCTTTGGCGTTATAGCTGTTAAGGTGTTATTTACGAAATTTTAAATAAATAAAAACTTCAAACAAAAATGGAGGTTTTGTATTGGACCCGTATGTATGTTTGCATGTCCGCGATTTTCTCACAAACAATTGAATTAACTTTGATGTTTCTTTCATTAACGTGATCTTAAATACTTTCAGTAAGGTTTTAGTATAAAATACATTAGGTAATTATTCTTATATACGAAGTTATATGCACAAATGTACTTACTGCATCTCCGGCATTTCTATGCGAATCGAATTTTGATGATTCTTCTTAAGTCGGTGTCTTCAATTATTCAATGCACCTTAGCTTGGCACCGCTTGGCTGCAATTGTATATCTATGTATTGTTTTTAATGGATAAGATATGTCTCAGGGGGGCGAGTAACGTTTGATATAATAACAAAAGTTCTAATGACCTAATTTCATTTAATATACGACACGGTTGGCGCTGTGGTTGAGCGATTGACTGCTGCGCAGCATGTCGCTTATTCGATTCCCGCACGGAACAAATATTTGTATAACCTACAAGAATTTGTTCCGGGTCTGGGTGTATTATCTATATTATGTAGGTATTTACAAAAATTATATATAAGTAGTTTATCAGCCATCTCGTTACCATAACACAAGCATTAGATGCTTAGCTTGGGATATATATGGCGTTGTGTGAAATGTCCAAGGATATTATATAAGGTGCTATAAAAATGTCTGCCACGGCTTTAATGGGAGACAGTATTTTGTATATAGATTACTTACAGTAGTGAAAAAATTTTTTACCCCGGATTAAATAAACATTTACTCTATTCTGTAGGTACCTATAACGTGCTTCACAAATTACGCGCGATGTGTCGCTTCGACTGCTATGGGACGGTTTCATGCAACTAAATCAATTCAAATTTATACGCACATTTATTTGTATGAAAAAAATTATGACATAAGATCAATAATGTATCTTTACTATTGTAATCTATATACAGAATACTGTATCCCATTGCAGCCGTGGCAGATATTTTTATAGCACCTTATATATTATTATTTATACATATATTATATTAAATACTTTTCTTTATATAACGATGAAATGATATAATGAATTATCAAGATATATTTTCATTTTGCGTAATTTAATATGGCATAATGGACATTTTCTATAATGCAGATTTTAATTAATATTCAATTTATATTATTTATAAGTAACGTTTAATATAATTTAGAAACGTCTACTTTATTTTGTATATTTTTGCAAAAACTGATTCAATTTTAAACAATTGCCTAGCCGTTGCTTTGTCAACGACGGTGAAGCGAAGAGGAACCCGAGGAGGGCCCGAGGGGCCGCTCTTGGGCGACATCGCAAGCGCAACTGAGGTGGGCCGCGATGTCGTATGGGAGGCATCGCGGCGGAAGAGGAGTGCCGGTATTCCGGTGCGCCGTTCTCCCTACCTTCCGCGGACTTGACGGCGTCGCCATCGACTAATGGCGGTGGGGCCGCAGGGGGACCAAGAGTGCCCAGACACGGGGTCGTCTGGCGCCCATGTGCTGGTTTGGTCCCTGGGCTGGTCACGGCGTGCTATGTGTTCTGGTGCGCCGGTAATGAGGAGTTCCCCAGAGGAGGGTCCTAACGCGTGCCCGTGTTCCCGCCGTAAGCGGCAGAGGAGGACACCGTGGAGTTTTAGTGGGTTAGAGTCCAACATAACTGCACATAGTGCAGAATGCATAAGCATTTCTCCACTTAAAAAAAATAAAAGGTTAGGTTAGACCCCCCGTTTCCGGCCGGTACTCGAGCGCTGGCTCGGGAGGAGGCACGGCTCCTTGTCGTTTCAGGTGACGCAGTTGCTCTCGGGGCATGGTTGCTTGGGGAAGTACCTGTGTCGCATAAACAGGGAGCCGGACGCCCGGTGTCACCACTGTGTCGACTGCTGGGAGAACACGGCGTAGCATAATATGCTGGCACAGTGTGCCGCTTAGGAGGAGCCGCACCGTGCCCTCATCTCAGAAGTAGGCTGTGACCTGTCACTGGCGGCCGTGGTCGAGTCGATGGTCGGCATCGAAGAGTCCTGGGACGCGGTGGTTTCCTTCTGCGAAACAGTCGTGTCGCAAAGGGAGAGGGAGACCTCGTCCACTCTATAATACAGAAAAAATAAAGGAATCATCAAATTCGTCGGAAACCAGTCCTTTTATTATTATGATTCTTGTATTTATTATTCTTGTATATGTATACATATACAAGAATAATAAATACAAGAATCATCCTGAATCCAAATCATCCTGTTAAGTTTAACCTTTAAAGGCTATAGCCTTTAAAGGTTAAACTTAACAGGATGATTTCATTATTATTATCGCTCTGACGTTGACCCGACGAAATGCATAAACAGGACACGAACTAATTAAATAATCTGTCTAAATCCTCAGTTACCCGACAACATGTCCCGACTAGCTTCCTTTCTCACAGCCCTGTGGCTGTCCTCTGCGGCTGCGAATCCTGGGTTAATATCAGACATAGCTACCGGCGCCAAAAACCAAGTTACCAATGAGGTGCAGGCTGGACTCGACCCTGTCGGGCAAACCCTCGCGTTCATTGGAGGCGGTCTGTGTAAGTAGAAGTCTTGACATTATGCGAGGACCATAATTGAGCTTGCTTTAATTTTTTTGCCATATCTCCGATGTTAATGAATCGATATGGATTCTGTGTATTATTTCTAAAAGCTTATAAATAATTTTATTGTTTAAAATAAACAGAAACCAAATCGAGCCAATAACATTGGAGATTATTGCAAAAAAATTAAAGCAAGGTCACAAACGCTATTCAAAAAATAATAAAAATAAAAACATAAAAAATATTGAACATAGACCCTCTTTTCAAGTTAATTTTCGGTAAATTTTCATGAATATTTAGGAAAATAAGGGCGGTCACATGCCCATGGGTGGCATTGTATAAGATAATAATAATAATAAAAAGTATTTATTGCCTAAAGGGTATTTGTGGTACATACATATTAGAGTTCAATAATAAGTAAGCGTAGAACTTATGCTAACAAATTTAATATTAGTAGGGGTTCTCCTAGCTAGGGGAGTACAAGAACATGTTGGCGATGATAAATACCTAATTGTGATTATTTGTTATGCCACCGTGACAATACCAATATCTTTAAAAAAACTATAGGAGAAAATCTGGCACCTAGTACCTAACTTTGTAACGGAGAGAACTGCCCTTTAATGTTTCGCAGGTAACCAGGTGAAGCCGATAGTGGGAGTAGCATACGAAAACTATGACAAGGAACCAGATATGAGCAAGTTAACACTCGTCTTCCAGACCAGGTGAGAATTATATCTACACATAGAGATGGAAACACTACGTCAATAAGTCCTGTTACGACTGCAAGATTAACTTACGCTAAGAACGACAGTTGGAACAATTAATTATTTGGACTTTTATACAACATTATTTTTAGTATATGCGAAACCTGAATATAGTTTGTACAGAATAACTAACTGAATCGATTTCAATAAATATTTTTGGGACAAAATATAACATGGTGTATGTTATATTTTGTCCCAAAAATATTTAATCACTAGTTAATTACAATAAAATCACCGTACAGTTAGGTACCTACTGCCAAACTATTATCAATGAGCGTACGATGCTGGAGGAGCATAAAACATGGTCACCCCGCGCCGCGCCGCGTGGTGAGCATGTTATTGAACGGACAACCAGGTAACATAACAAGCTTATAACTTTGTGATTTCTCATGATACAGTTTTGAAATTTTGTACATAAATTCTTTACATAAAAATACTAGACACGTGTTTCGGGTTTCGCATATACTAAAAATAATGTTGTATAGGTAAACAAATGTGTGAAGCAGCTGATTTTTTTATGATTTCAAGGATGTTCCCATATTAAAAGTTGTTCATTTTCACGAGTACTACTCTCCCTCAAAGTACGTCCTTCGGTTAACCTAAATAGTAATCTTCACTTTTCTACAGCGCAAAAACCGTGACCTACAACTTGTCGGAGGCCCCGGAAGAGTTCCCCAAGGAGAGATGGTTCAACCCAAAGCTTACCCTCAGGGTTTACTTGCACGGCTTCATCGAAAACCCTTCGTGGCGGAAGGGCAGCTTCCAGACTATGAGCAGTGCATTCTCTTCTCAAAAAGGCAAGAGGCAAAACCATCACCGTCGATTTAAAAGTAAAAATTTGTTTTTCACAGGTGCCACATAGCTCAGGAGTCAGGGCTTCAAATTAAAATGTAACATCTTTCTTTTGTCAATAAAGCTTCATTATTATTTATTATCGTGGGCATTCAGCTGTTGCGAGTCAATTTACCTCTGACAACAGCAACCTTATTTTAACGAGAATAAAGATCACAATAGTTTTGACAGACTTGTCAGTGGCAGCGGCCCAACAGCAACCTTATTAGAATGAGAATAAAGATCACTGTGATTTTGATAGTTATGGAAAATCAGAGTTTTAGCTTTTTACGTTTACGCTTTTATCTTGTCAAAACTTCTCATATGAGTGTGTTGTGTTGCCAGGTCAGCTGAACATCCTGGGTCTGGACTCCAGCTCACTGATCGCCTTTTTCTACCTCCGCGCCTCCACCATGGTGCAGTTCATCGGCGAGAAACTCGGAAGAACCCTCGCCGCCTTGGTACCCGGTAAGTTCTGATCTTTCCACTTCTTTAGAAGACGCGATGTCATTCGCATATAGTTTAACAGTCTTGATACCGAATCATTGTCTAAGTATTTTAGTTGGTAATTTAATACTTGCCTTCTATATAAACAGGGCCAAATTAAATTAGCTAGCGAAACTGCAGATGTGATTTGTATCGATGGTATGGGTAGCTCACCGTCCACGCTCCAACGGTTAGTTTTCAGCTTACAGACTAGTTTGCGCACGTTATAGTGAGTATGAAAATTAGCGGACGACGCGCGACGCGGGGAGACAGCCCAGCGAGCGGCGGCACGAGGACCGGGCGTGGGCGGCAAGAGGCCGCCCGCGCCGGCCGGCATACCGCTTTCAGGCGTTTCTTCGCCGGGGAGCGGGCTGCCACGTCGCGCGTTGCGTCGGTGCGGCGGGACGGGACACGTTTTTGAGACATAAATAAGAATGTGTTCGCGAATACTCCTTGAATATGAATATTTCATTAACAGTTTGCACAGTGATTTCGAATTATTATTAATAGCTATAAATATATAACCGACCCCAACATAGTTGGGAAAAGGCTAGGCAGATGATGAGCTATAAATATATAAAAGAAAATATAGAAATATTTTCTTCTTCCAGCTGGTATGGATCCCAAAAACATCCATCTGATTGGCCACAGTCTCGGGAGCCACATCGCAGGGTTCACTGGCAAGACGTTCTTCTCGCTGACGGGATCCCGCGTCGGCAGGATCTCCGGCCTGGACCCGGCCGGCCCATGCTTCGGCAAAGTAGACCCCACCCTTAGGCTGTCCAAGAAAGACGCTGACTTCGTTGATGTCATACATACTGACGCAGGAGTCTATGGAATGGAACAACCAATTGGTAAGTTATTTTGTGATGCAATTTTTTTGACATGACGCTGCGGCTTATCCTGAGTCCTAGTTATCAAACAGTCTCAGGCAAAGCAAGGTGTCTATCATGAAGAAAAGCTTGATGATAAATAGGAACCGTATCAGTTGAGCTGTGGACGCTGTGGTCTTCCTCGTTGTGCCTTCCTCTTGTGAAATCTAGTTGATTAAATAGAATGGTACCAGCCTCATGGCATGGCATGGACGCAGCAGAAACCGTTGCGCGTGTGCTCTTTGAATGCACAATCGTCACTTTGATTAGGAAAGAAAGATAATTTTCGCCGCCCATTACGTACACAACACCATATAAGTCATTAAGTCATGAGCTTGTTATGTTGGGGGATGTTATGTGTATCCATACTAATATTATAAATTCGAAAGAAACTCTGTGTCTGTCTGTCTGTATGTTACCTTTTCACGCCTAAACCACTGAACGGATTTCGATAAAATTTGGCAGAGAGATAGATTGCATCCCGGGAAAGAACATAGGATAGTTTTTATCGACGAAGCTAATAAGTTCATAAAAGTTTTTTTATATTGGTGTCCCAACAAACGTGATATACCCTCAGCTATTCTGTACTGTAAAAAATAAAAATATACAATGAATTTAAATTGAATCAATTTGGATTAATTTGGGTATGTAGATATAAGTTGAACTTTGGAAATGGACATAGGCTACTTTTTACCTCAGAAAAGCTACTCATTCCCACGAGAATAATAAATATGGCGTGGCGTAATATGGTGTAATAAGGTGTGGCGGTGGTGGGTGGTGTGAACGAAGGCCCGGGCAACCGCTAGTAAGCAGTCACGGATGAGAATTAACAAGCAGAAAGAGGAGCAATGTTAATTTTCGAACGATTAATACAATACCACCTCGAACTTTTTTTTAACATACCGGTCAATATTAAATTAAAACTATTTACCTACAGGAACAAAAAGTACACTTTTTAGGGTTTGTTCAATATTACGTATTTTTTTACGTACTACAATTTATATACTTACTTACGTAGTAAATTCACACGCGCACTTCAATATTATGTGATTAATCTGCCACTAAAATTCACGCCACTTTAACTTTTAAGAATAGACTAACATGGCATATAAACGCATAAATAGATAAAACATTTTAATTCTGTATCAATTATTAACTTTCTGCATGGCTACCGCTACACTATTCACAAATATGACGAAAATATGTCTTTAGGGCAGAACATTTTTATTAGAAGTCTTCTAAATAACGAATGGAAAAATAATATAGGTATATGATATTTAAGGGATTCCCCTAAAATGTCGTGTTGTATGAATGTAGGTAAAGGATATTCCTCCCAAAGTTTGAGGGAAACCCCCATCAAACCGAAAGGGTTGCCAATTCAGAAATGTAATTCTAGTTTCTAAATCATTACATCTCGAAAAAGTTGGTTCCTTAATTCCTACTTAGGTATTTCTTCTTCTTCTTTCTTTCGAACAAAAATAATTCAAATAATAAATATACTTAAGTACATGTTCCCACTATCCAACCTGAAGTTGGTTGGAACGTGGCTAATAAAATTCTCAACATCCAACCGGCCAACCTGGGTGGGTGCCTATCCATTAGGCAATGGCTAGGTTGGAAGATAGGAAAAAGTAAATTTTACCGCCCCTCATTTCTGCCGCTCTGGGCAAATGCCGGGCTGAATACGATCGCGTTAAGAGCTCGTGGTAGGTTTCCAGGAAACATAATCAACTTCTGTGGGGAGGTGGGCTGGTTAGAATAAACACCGATGGCCGCCATGGACCACGCACAATGGTCCAACTAAAGGACTAAAGAATCCAAACCCTCTAACATAGAATGTATGTACCAGCCTCTAAAGTGTGTTTATTTTCGTTTACTGGTTCGTCGGTGTGTTTGCTAACCTAATAAAAATCTTTTCATAATTCGCAGGACACGTAGATTTCTTCCCGAACAATGGCGCCTCGCAGCCGAACTGCTTTTCGCAGGTTTGCTCCCACAACCGCGCTTGGGAGCTCTATGCCCAGTCGGTGCTGACCCCTGAAGCGTTCCTAGCAGTCAAATGCAAGAGCACCGACGACTTCAGGCATGGAAATTGTAACTTCAAGGATACGAGGTGAGATGGCGAGGTCTTCCGGTGTTATACCCAATCCAATCCAATCAATAAATTTTATACTTTTGCTGTGCCCTTACGGGGTCCATTTCTGCCTATCTTTTCTACAATATGGCATGCAACAAACGAATATGAATATACCGATAAACAAATGGTTATACGGTATGTTTGATTATGGTTGAAGATGTTTTCATGAAGGCAAAACATCGGAAGGCATGGAGCAGCTCCACAGGTTGCATATCTATAAGGCATTTGAAAATTAACCCAACAAACTTTAAGAGGTGCTTTAGTCCATCGAACTGAACAACTTTCACATTATGGGACCAAATCGGAAATCACGAAAAAAAAAATCTGCTGTTTAATACAAAAGTTCAATACCTACTTGATCAAAATGTATGAAATAGATTTTTTTTTTCGTTTTTTTCGTCGAAAGTACCTTATATTACCACGGGTTTTTTATTTTTTTTTGGAACGTAGATCTTTAGCAAGGCTTGCGCTAGGAGTAACCTGGCAAAAATCGTCACGTAACCGAAAAGCGTTAAGTATGTGGTATTTACCGGGTAATAATAATGTCTTTCATTGGCTTGAATGTGCCCTGGCGGCTGATAGTATACCATGCTCAATAAAATGTCTCGCTGACGGTGGCGTGTGTGTTGGATAAATGCTTTGAGTTTGAGTTTGACTTAGCTGCCTCAGCTTATTATTAATTATTTTATTTTTGGATTGTTGTTTTGTTAAGTACTATTTGCTGTACTCTGGACGCTTTTAACACGAACGTCTTTTTTTATTTTATTACATCGTTCTCACATATAATAAAATTATAAATTCAACATTAATGATGTAACTAATATTTTTGTAAAAATATAATTTAAAAGAGTGTCCATGGAGTTTCTTGCCCGTTCTTCTCCATAGGTACCTACGCTTTGGAATGGGCAACTAGCTTCATATTTTCTGACTGACCGACTTCTTGACAATTCAGAACTGCCTGTAAATGGTTTAATTGAAATAAATGCTTTGAGTTTGAGTTTGAGATAGATTTATCATGATGACAACAAAGGTCGATCATAGCTGTCATTTTAAAAATCACACTATAGTTCATTACTATAAGCAAGAACGCGTGTTGTTTAACACCACAAACATTCTTTCTTTTTCAGTGTTATGGGCTACGGCACTCCCGCCACCACCAGGGGCTCGTACTACTGCCAGACACTTGGCGAGGAGCCCTTCGCTAAAGGTGCCAAGGGGCTGACGTATAAAGAAACATCGATTGGGAAGCTCGCCACCAATACTGCTAAGGATGCATTGCTTTTGTGGTGATGGTGCTGTGTTACTCTTATAACCCACTTTATTAACACCTAAGTACCGACAATTTGATGTCTCTTGGAATACAGAATACTGCACATTAATTGCGTAACACACTGTCAATCATAATCTGAATAATTTTGAAGTAAATTAATAATCCATTGGTTTATATGTTCGAAAACTTCTTTGTCTGCTCAACAACGTAAACAACGCGATGAATGTTGTTGAACTGTCAAAATGCAAGCCATTTCTACTATTAGTATGTTACGCAATTACCCCGGTTGTTTTTTCTTTTACAGTAATTATCGGTAATATAATATTATTTTAAATGAGATTTTCATATTGATTTTGATTTTAATTTTAATTTTGCTTATCATTTTGGTTTGATTTAAATTTTGTTTTTGATTCCATTAGGATTTTGTATTCTTTTTTTATATTGATTGTGAATTTGATTTGATTTTAATTTTGGTTGCATTTATTGTCTTTTATCACGGTTATGCATGTATTGTTGCTGTAAATTGTTGTTTACATAAGTGGATAAAACGAAACATATATATTATAGATAACCATTTTGCAGTAACTACACTTATGTCCAGATGCTGTTTCAAACTTTAAATTTTAAACAAACAATATTTAGATAATAATCCGCCAGGCTAACTTCTAACCTATCTAGGAGAACAGTACTTCACCCGTCTTTGTTGTATAGTTGAACCTAAAAATTATATATATGCAACATTTGTAAACTTTGCAATCCCATTTTGAAATAAACTATTAAGTATTATTATTTTATTTTACATATCTCGGGATCATTGGGTCCCGGTCCTTTGGAAAGCGTACGAGGGCCCGAAGCCAACTCGCAGAGGCTCTTACCCACGATTATCTTTGTATGCACTATGCACAGGGATAACCCCCGGTTGGTGTAGGACTATTGCAGGATATGGAAAATAAAAAGTTGGACTATGGGTTTGGGTGCCTTTAGGTGGACTGGTTACCAAGAACTATGGAAGAACTATGACCCCTGCCTGGTCAAAGGTTAAAATGGCAGAGGGTGACTTGCACACTCAATAATGGGCCCCCGGAAACGGTCGCTAGCACATAGTGACGTAGCGACAAGGAGAAAACATGTCCTAAGGTGCTATTGAGGAGTGGAGAGGTCTTCCTCAGCAAATCATCTTAAGTAGATGATTTTTTTTAAACAGTAAATACATAGGAGCTATTAAGTTACTGGTTTTTGGCGTTTCAAAATTCTCTCAATCACATTTTTATTTTGAACTAGATGCGCCCCGCGGTTTCACCCGCATAAGTCTCGATTTCGTAGGAATATCGGGATTAAAGTATGCTATGTCCTAATCCAGGTCATGGTCTATGTGAAAAATTTAATCTAAATCCGTTCAGCCGTTCTACCCGTTCACGAAAGTGTGAAGTGTGACAAATAAACCCCTAAACCGGAATGACCATAAACATCATAAAATGTCATCATGTTATGCTAATTAGATTCTATGCTACAATTAAAATACTACGACCAAGGGCTCCTAGTGGCCATCGTCATCATGTCCTTTATATAATCATGTCTGCGTCATCATACAGTTGATAATAAGAATCGTTCTATTAGTAATGAACTGTGCAAAATCGTTTTTTTTTTTTTTTGCAAAATTTGTTTGTTTTAGTTATTTTTAAGACTACAACGATTTAAAGTTCTTTGAAGAAATCAAACTTCCCCTCTAGTAAGTAACAGAAATTCTTTTGTTTTTTTCCGTATTTTTTTTAGTTTCTCTAAAGTACAAGGTGGTCCCGCCGGAAAGTCGCACACTTCAAAAAGTTTCCTTCACTTTAAAATCATGTTATTCTAGACAAATAATCAAACGCAGTTGTCATTTACTTCAATTGAATTATTTACTTAATAACAATGTTTTGCCCATTGCGGGTTGGTAGATGTCACGTCATGTCTTCGAATTTTTGGTTTTAAGACATGCCGGTTTCCTTACGATGTTTTCCTTCACCGTTTTGAAAGCAGTGGTGATGAATTCACTATTTATCTACATTATCAATCGCGTTAGTTGACATTCAAGTTCAAGATACTTATTAATACGTTGACGGGTATCTTCCGGTCAGTCCGACCCGCGCTGTCGGAGAGGCCAGCCAGTGCTCTCAAAGTGACCTTAAAGCTACTGACATCTAATTCTGAAGACAGAAGTCGGTAAGTAAAAAAGGCTTTACTTTTAAACTATATATAGGGTTTCTGTGTTATGGAGTAAGGACAGAGGCGCTATTCCCTTATTTTTGGAACGGTCTCAGTATTAACCAGTAAAAAATTTAGATAAACCAGAGGTTGGTTTATATAAATTATTGACTAGTTTTTGACGTTGATTGGCGCTGAGATATGATTTATTTTGAAGATTTTGAGTAAGTTTTTAAATATGGGAATTTGCTTTGTAAGCTTTTCTTTTCGAAGCTTTAATCAAAAGTTTTCAGCTAATTGAGACCCATCAGTCAGCGCTTTCTTTTTGACGATATCGATAGTGTGAAATTTGATTACTTAAACGTGCAAAACTTCTGTTACTTACTACCGTATCAGTATCGACTTTGATTATACAAGGTGGCACACAGGACATGATCTTGAACATAAGGTTCAAAGTTGATTGGGAAAATTGGCAGGGGACGTTCTACAGACGCCAGCACATCAAGCTACTACAATCTGTCAAATTTCTTTGATAGATTTTCAACTTTATCGCTAAAGTATAAGGTTCAAAATTAATTGGGAAAATTTTACAGTTTCGGGTAGGTTGATGTGCTGGCGTCTGTACTACAACGTTGAAAAAACAGATTTGACATTCATTGACCTTCTAATAGGGTGATTTCTTTTGGCCCACCTTGTAGAATGACGTTTTTTTTTTTCTTTTTTTTCATATCTCTTCCATACATTTTGACAATGTAGATTTTTTAATTAGACTTTTGTAGGAAACAACAGTTTTTTTTTTTATGTTCAACTTAATTTTCAACGCAGGAGTCCAGAATCATGTACTGAATCCATGGCAACAGTTTGCGCCTGCGCGTCGATAATGTTACTCTGTATTACTTTTTGTGTTGCTAAATATTTATATCGCGTCTTCATCTAACACGTGAACTGAATACTAGCATTATTTGTATTTTTTTTTTGCTGAGAGCTTATTCTTTATCTTCGTATACGATCTACAGCATAATCAGGCTATAACCACTTCTGGAAAACATTCCTCCTCTCTGTGAGGAGTGGGCCATCACGCGAGCCCAGCGCGGTTTGATGGATGTCACGTCTCCGAATTTTTGTTGTTGGTTTCTTCCCGATGTTTTCCTTAACTGTTATTTTGTACTATGTACTCTTATCTAAAATTCAACGTTAAGTGGCCAGTATATAGCTTATGGAGCTATATGAAGCTCTAGGTAAAATTTTAAGTTTTTCCTAATTATTTAATATTAATGGTTCACCATTAGTTAAAACTTTCATGGGTTTAATTAGTGCCACCAGTAGAGTTTTAGGTTCGATGCCCCAGGTAAGGTTTAGTGTTTAAGTGTATAATGGGGGTTTTCTTTATATTGTAGTTTCAATAGAAGACTTGTTCAGGAAACGAGACGATGCGGAAAATAAGATCATGATGCGTAATTACTCGCGTTGCTATAAGTAGGTAGTGCATACGTACGAGCATTGCATTATAATTGTAATGACGACATAATTATAGGCATTTATCAAGTTATTTTGCAAATGGCTAAGCACTTCGTATAGGAACGAAGCTATCTTTGAAATGAAAACGATTTTACAAAAAAAAACATCGACTTCCAAAAAAGACACTGCGAAGTGAAAAATAACTTTAATTTCTGAAGTCGTTGACGTTGCATTCGCATTTTCGTTATTTGCCATGCACCGACTTCTGAAATTAAAGTTATTTTTCACTTTGCAGTGTCGTTTTTGGCAGTCGGTTGTTTTTTTTTATTTTTAACTTTTAAGTTGTTACCGTACCTACTCCACGTACAACCGAATTATTGACACACCGTGTTCGATATAATAATAAAAATCGAATCATCAACTTTCGAAATCAAGTAGGTACGCTACCCACGGAATGTACGTTATAAAGATCTTTTATAGCGACCTAATTCCGTAATACATCACACTATACTGTGCTAATACTACTCGTACAAAGGCGAAATTTTGTGAGTGTGTTTGTATGTTTGTTACTTCTTCAAGCAAAAACTACTAAACGGATTTGGATGAAATTTGCACACATATAGTTTATAACCAGGATTAACACATAGGATACTTTTATTTCCACGGGATCGAAGCTTATGCGGGTGAACTCTGTTGGTTTATGCGTCACACGCCAGTAAAGCTTCCGGTTGCCATGTTTTTTTTTTCCAACATCTTCAACAATCATCGTCATATTTCAGCCAGTTTACTCGAAACCTTATTGAATTGTACACCTACCTAGCCTTCCTCATGAATCCGTTTGAAAACCGTATGAAAATCCGCTCGGTGGTATTTGATTCGAGTTTATCGCACTCAGACATACCTGCAAACACGGCGAGGGGACTTTATTTTATAATGTCCCCTCGCCGTGTTTGCAGACTTCTGACACATGTGCAGTAATTGTTCTCGATAGGTACCATTAATCTCAGAGGTGATCTGTGGTGTAGACGTATCACGATCTAGGTATATATTTAATATTAACATCAAACGAAGAGTGTTGTAAACTTGTAACTGAGGAAAAAACCTATATTTACTTACTAACCGGTAGTTTATTTCGGTATGTTTGTGTACAAAATAAACAGGTTTTTTGTCTATTATTTAGTATTCCGCTTTTATTAAATGAACATGAAGCTTCCTTATGTTAAGTACTTACATAGTTTTTTAATTTGAACTCCCTTGAAAAATCTCAATAAGATTATAAAAGCGGAATATCATAATCCCTAATTGCTAAAGCTTGACGTATCTCTCTCACAATCACAATCCTGAGAAGTTGCCGATGGTTTACCATAAAGGGTGGTTTAGGGTAAATCTCATTTGGAACCAACACGGCTCGTACTAATAATAATTCTTAATTCATCAGCATTCAACATGTACCTACCTAACATGTAGGATTCGTATGCTAGTTTCACATCTCCATGAAAAATAAAACCTACGACCAATACGAGAAAAGTGCAGCCGAAATGTATAATTTGAGTGTACCTACAAGTAGGTATGTCATTAGATCGACGAACAAGGTGGGCGACGTTAGGTCGACAAGTCATTAGGTCGACAGGTTGTTAGTGCGACAAGCAATGTATGTTTAACAAATATGATTTCTACGTAATACGATGCTCGATACCAATATAAATAGTAACGTTTAAATAATAGGTAGGTATACAAAATTATACAAATAATCTGTTATATTATAATGTTAACAACTGAACAAACAGTGGTTTCGAATATTTTGTTATTAATTAATTACTCATAAGCAATATTTACGTCGTTTAAGCACGATGCAACGGAACAGATGATGGTTCACAAAATAAAAATAAAATAGCGTTATGAAAACCAAATGTACAGTTCTTCATATTTATTATTGTTATGTAAATCTCTGATAACGATTTCCCTGATTAATATTTATTATTAAATTACTTAAAGTAAAAAAAATATGACGAAGAAGTATGGAAGAAAAAGACATGTTGCGCCGACCCCAAATATACATGAAGATTTTTTTATCACCATCCAAATTTTTACAGAGTGAATACCCATGAATATGAACAACTTTCACTATAGGATCAACTATGAAATCACGAAAAAAAAATCAGCTGTTTCATACATTTTGGTCAAGTAGGTAGGTATTGAAGTTTTCTATGAAACAGCAGATTTTTTTTTCGTGATACCAGAATTGGTCCCATAGTGAAAGTTGTTCATATTCATGGGTAAAAGAACAGCCTGTAAAAATTTGGACGGTGATAAAAAATCTTCCTGTATAGGGATAAGGACAGAAGAATGATGATGAGATTAGGTAGGTGCAGACGTCAGCACATCAAGCTAAGACACAATTTCTTTAATAGATTTTCAACTTTATTGCTAAAACATAATGTTCAAAGTTGATTGGGAAAATTTGACAGTTTCGGGTAGCTTGATGTGTTGGCGTCTGTACATTACGTTTCGCCGTAGGAACCCAATTTATGTACCCTATGAAACGAAATAATTATACATATATTTATATAAACAGGGTTTGTGGAACAAGATTTTTTAATGATCTTTTAGGTATAAAATAAAATAGACTCTAGCTGGACTATACTCGTACGTGGCTTTACTAACTTTACCTTTAGAAGTAGCAATTTTTCAAAAAAGAGACTGTTGCGCATGTAGTTTTCGTGAGCATCAGGACCGCGGGTGTACATATGTACCTACTTATTGTTTAGAAATAATTGAAATGTATCTATCTTAAATTTGTATCATATATACATATAAATACCAAAAAAACTATCTAAACCTAATATTTTGTATAAAGAGAAAAGTTTTTTTTTATGGTTTTTGTTATGCTTTCACGCTAAAACGGCTGAACGGATTTGGATGAAATTTGGCAAATGGGTAGATCATGACCTGAATTAGGACATAGGATACTTTTTATCCTGATATTCTTACTAAATCGAGACTTATGCGGGTGAAACCGTGGTCACCCTTTAGTCACTACTTTTCGCCACATTGCAATCCTGGCGGACTCTATTCTATAATGATCAGTTGTGACGTTTACAGCTGGAATAATATCAATTGATTGGTTCATATTTCACATCCGATAAGAAACTCTCTTAATTGCTTGTCAACTACGTCAATTACCTTACTTAGGTACATAATTCACACGCAGTTAGCGTAACATTACAGATAAACTCGTGTGATGTTTATACTTACAGCGCAATACAACTTTCCGATACGTTTATAATTGTTGATCGATTAGAAATAATAACATCGAGTTTTATGTTATTAATTCGTTTCTCAGTGTGTTTGTGGTATTGTTAGTTGTTATGTTTTTAAGAACGTGAAAAAAACGATGGACGCAGAAACGGGAGAACATAACTTTTTCGATGAAATCACTAAATCTGTGAGTTTTATGTTAAATCAATAGATACAGGAAAAAAAAGTAATCATCAAATTCGTCCAAAACCAGTCCTTTTATTATTATGATTCATGTTTTTATTTATTCTTGTCTAGCCTTTAAAGATTAAACTGAACAGGATGATTTGATATTATTATCGCTCTGACGCTGACCCGACCAGATGCATAAACAGAACATGAAATAAATAAATAATCTGTCTTAATTCTCAGGTACCCGACAACATGTCCCGACTAGCCTCCTTCTTCACAGCCCTGTGGCTGTCCTCTGCGGCTGCGCAGACTGGGTTCGTCTCGATCCTCGCGAAAACAGCGACCGACGTCAAGAATCAAGCTACCAGCGAGGTGCAGGCTGGACTCGACCCTGTCGGGAAAACCCTCGCCTTCATTGGAGGCGGTCTGTGTAAGTAGACGTGCTGATATTATGCGAGGAGAGGCTCGCGTGTCACATATCTCTTATTTTTAATGTTCGGTCAAGGTTACTCTTCTTGATCGGATGGCGATTTAGGCATCAACCACACCACATCGCAGCGACATAATGTGGGTAAGCAGTGGTTACATGTGAAGTGACTGCAGCATCTTGCAGTTGCGATGTAGATGCGTTGTCCATAGTACGTAGGTGCGATGTGGTTACGTTGTGGCTAGTGTTTACAGACAGACAGATCGTTGTGTTTGCGATCTGGCCGGCCGCTTGTGCGCGGTCTCGCTGGTGGTTGAGTTGTGGCTGCGACGTGGTCTTGACGTGGTTGGTATCGCCTACACGGATTTTTTGACGGGAAAATATGGTCCGTGTGAATAAACTATTACACATTTTTACACAAATTACGACTCACGTGTACAAAATCAAAGTCCGGTCATGTACCTATAGTGTAACGTCCGGGACGTCGGACTTGGACTTATTGCCTTACAATTACTTTCCTATAGTGTGTATAAAAGTTAGTTAGTGCATGTTTAGTGTACCTAATCAAAAATCATTATTCAAACTAGGCTGAGAATCAGCACTTTTCTAACGTCAATATTACATAAGACAGACCCCCAAAACATCCAACCTTCACCACTTCCTAGTGCTATACCTGGGAAGAAGACTCCCCAGCAGCACAGCTGTCTGTTCAGTTAGAAAAACTATTGACATCATCATCATCATCATCATCTGCCTAGCCTTTTCAACTATGTTGGTGTCGGCTTCCAGTTTTACCAGATGCAGCTGAATACCAGTATTTTACATGGAGCGACTGCCTAACTGAACTCCACGACCCAGTTACTGACATAAGCATTCAAATAAAATAAACAATATATTAACTCATTCAACCTATCCAGTACCTACTGGATAGCTTACCTAAGCTAATTCTGAAAAACAACACAAACGCATGAAAAGGCAAATTTAGCAAAGAACAGCTTGTTATGAAAGGTACCAAGCCGAACAAATGAGTTCTGAACCTTGTGGAACCTATAAAAGGCACGAAGTTTGCCCTTATTGCTAGTATAATATGGTGAATATCACTGTTTTAAGTGCATAAGTGTATATCTGGCATAATAGATGTTAGCGAAGATGAATTGTGATACTACCTACTGTGAGAATGCCAACATAGTAACATTGTAACGGAGAGAACTGCCCTTTAATGTTTCGCAGGTAACCACGTGAAGCCGATAGTGGGAGTAGCATACGAAAACTATGACAAGGAACCGGATATGAGCAAGTTAACACTCGTCTTCCAGACTAGGTGAGAATTCTTCCTAAACATAGAGATGGAAAATCACGAGAATATAGCAAATTGACACACTACGTCAATAATTATTATGTAAGACTGCAAGAGTAATTTACTCTAAGATCGACAATTGGAACGATTAATTCTTTACACTCGAGTTACATTCATAAATGTAGGGCGCAGCTGATTTTTTTATGATTTCTAGGTTATTCCCATAGTAAAGGTTATTCATTTTCATGGGTACTAAACTCCCTCAAAGTAAGTCCCTCGGTTAACCTAACAAGTGATCTTCAATTGTCTACAGTACAAAGACCGTCATCTACAACTTGACGGAGGCCCCGGAAGAAATCCCCAAGGAGAGGTGGTTCAACCCGAAGCTTCCCCTCAGGGTTTACTTCCACGGTTTCACCGATAACCCCACGAAGGACAGCTTCCAGACTATGAGCAGTGCATTCTTTGGTCAAAAAAAAACCGAAGGTATCTAAACGACCACTTGAACAAAATTCAGAAGCGATTTCTTAAGACTGTCGATTTAAATATTAAATTATGAAACAATATTTAGTGTTTTTAATTCTAACGTATGCACAAAAACTTCAAAGAATCCGGAAAGAAATCGTTGTTATATTTCATTTAATGTTACAAACATATTTTTACAAAGTGTCTAGGTAGTCATTGCTAACTGACAAGTGCATATTTTTACTTGTTACCTTGTCAAATGTTGTCATATGACTGTGTTGTGTTGCCAGGTAAGGTGAACATCCTGGCTCTGGACGCGAGCTCACTGATCGCCTTCTTCTACCTCCGCGCCTCCACCATGGTACGGTTCATTGGCGAGAGAGTCGGAAGAACCCTCGCCGCGATGGTACCCGGTAAGTTCTGAACTTTCCATCTCTTTAGAAGACGCGATGTCATTCGCATAGACGAGTTTAACAGTCTTGATGCCGAATAATTGTTTAACTGAATCAGTTAGTTACTTACCTACCATTGTAAAAACAAAGCGGATATAGGACACGTTTTTGAGACACACGTCTGCACATATCGGACTGTGTTGAATCCTTCACTAGGTTGTGAATATTTCATCTGCAGTATGCAAAAGAACGACAGGTGTTTCGAATTATTGTTAATGGAACCAATATACTCCTCTTCCAGCTGGTTTGGATCCCAAAAACATCCATCTCATTGGCCACAGTCTCGGGAGCCACATCGGAGGGTTCACTGGCAAGACGTTCTTGTCCCTGATGAAATCCCGTGTTGGCAGGATCTCCAGCCTGGATCCGGCCGGCCCGTGCTTCTGCAACGTCGAACCCACGCTGAGGCTGTCCAAGGAGGATGCTGACTTCGTTGACGTCATACATACTGATGCAGGAGTCTATGGATTGGACCAAAAAGTGGGTAAGTTATTTTGTGGTGCAATTATTTATAGGAAAGTCTCCAGTACCTGTTACAGATAAACTCACACATAAAACCGAAATTGCGGGCCAAACCAATATTCGTTTAGAAGCAAACTCGTAATTATAATGTGCTGTGTGTTCAGTAGTTAAAATTATGTTATGGTCTATCCTGAGTCCTAGTTATCAATGCCCCAGACGACGCAAAGTGTCTATCATAATGAGTTATCTTAGATTATTAGGAACCGTATCAGTTGAGCTGTGGACGCTGCGATCTTCCTCGTTGGGCCTGG
The DNA here is from genome assembly GCA_963669345.1 of Gortyna flavago. Classification (NCBI taxonomy): domain Eukaryota; kingdom Metazoa; phylum Arthropoda; class Insecta; order Lepidoptera; family Noctuidae; genus Gortyna; species Gortyna flavago. The sequence goes on from OY770147.1 coordinate 13,520,260, forward strand.
CAACCGACACTATTGCTGAACATAACAGTTGCTTTCAAAGTAGCAGAGCTTCTTGTGAATACGTGAAGCTACTAACATAGAAATGATTTAATAGAATGGTACCAGCCTCTAAAAGTTTTTTGGTAAACATTTTCTATCTTATAAGCCGTCAGTCTATTTGTATTAAAAATTTGCCCAAATTCGCAGGACACGTAGATTTCTGGCCGAACGGTGGTGCGGAGCAGCCGAACTGCTTGTTTCAGACTTGCAGCCACAGCCGTGCTTGGGAAATCTATGCGCAGTCGGTGCTGACCCCTGAGACGTTCATAACAGTAAAGTGCGACAGCAACTACAACTTCAGGCATGGAATGTGTGACTACAATGATACGAGGTGAGATGTCGAGGACTTCAGGAGTTTTACTGATAAACATTTGAATTTAAACGCGCACGCCACAGACGGTACAAAAAGTTGCATTTCTATAAGCGAGAGTCAATAAACGCGTGTTGTTTAACACCACAAACATTCTTTATTTTTCAGTGTTATGGGCTACGGCACTCCTGCCACCACCAGGGGCTCGTACTACTGCCAGACACTTGGCGAGGAGCCCTACACTATCGGTGCCATGGGGCTGACGTATAAAGAAACCGCGGTGGTGAGGTCCGCCACCAATGCTGTCAAAGATATTTTATTTTCCGGGTGATGACGCTGTGCTATTCTTATTACATTATTGTAACCCGCTTTAGTATTACCTACAGATGATGATGTTGATGTCTTCTGAAATGCTGAATGCTGTGTTTTGTTGCGGCGATGTTATAATGTTTCACATTATGACTGATCAGTTTGGTTGAACCGTGTAGTATCACTGTTACTACTTATGTGTTTTATTTTATTTTAAACTAGCTTCTGCCCGCGACTTCGTCCGCGTAAAATTTCACCCTCCCCCCATTCACCCTCGTAGGTGTGGAATTTCGAAAAACGATACCTACTCTTCCAGTGAACCAGCGTGCTATGCGTTGATATATCAGTCAGTCAGGATTTTGAATTTTATATACAACATTATTTTTAGTATATGCGAAACCCGAAATAGGTGTCTAGTATTTTTATGTAAAGAATCTATGTACAAAATTTCAAAACTATATCATGAGAAATCACAAAGTTATAAGCTTGTTATGTTACCTGGTTGTCCGTTCAAAAATATGGTCACCACGCGGCGCGGCGCGGGGTGACCATGATTTATGCTCCTCCAGTATCTTACGCTCATTGATAATAGTTTGGCAGTAGGTACCTAACTGTACGGCGATTTTATTGTAATTAACTAGTGATTAAATATTTTTGGGACAAAATATAACATGGTGTAAAAATTATTGAAATCGATTCAGTTACTTATTCAGAACAAACTATATTCAGGTTTCGCATATAAGTACTAAAAATAATGTTGTATAGACTAATGTATTCGTTCAGTGAGAGCTATTCAAAGATTCCATAATTTTCTAAAATACAGTCATAATTCATTTTGTTGAATAAAGTGTGCGAGAATATAGACGAGATAGTTTAATATTGCCATAATATATACTTGTAGTAAGTAAGTCTTAGAAGTTGTATTATGACAAAAAAAAAATGGCTGTAATTATACCCTACCTACCTAAGTAATGTATGAGTTACTACTTATTATTTTTGTTAAATTGGTAGGCACGGTAGGCTGGTCGTCAGTGGCAACAGAACCAGTATAAGCTGGCCTCGTATTATGTTGAAACTCCGTAGTACGCTAGACAAGGTCAAGGTGAAATTGTTACTACGTGCAGCCTACTGTACATAAGTACCTATACTTTTCTTAACTGCATCACGTGGTGTGCTATCCTCATAGCTAATCTATTTTTTTATCTTGTATTTGATAAACTTATGTTATATATACCGATGTAATGTACCCTACCTACATACATATTTTTTGATGTACCAATATCAGAAAGTTGTTGTTTTACTTGTAATGTTCAAGAAGAAAAAAGATATTTATAAAGAAAATGCAAGTTATAATGTTCGTTTCAATTATCCTGTTGTCTGCACGTTACCTACAGAAATTGATGGACCTTCCTGAAGGTACCTACCAAACTCGTAGCCAAATAAATATTCATTATTATACAAAAACATAAATTAGACAATAATAACCTACATACCTATACATAATTATATCGGTTTAAAATAAACGTACTTGCAAATAAAATCACATCATTATCATCAGCATCCTCCTGCTCACTCTAACACTTTCAAGATCAAGTCGTCTATTAAACATACATTATACATACATATTTTAACATTTCTATACAAAAAGTAGTAAGTAGCCCCATAACCGTATTACTTAGGAGTGATATTTGTTAAACATAACAAACGACCGGTCGACCTAACGTACGACCTAACGACCTGTCGACCTAAAGTACGACCTAACGACCTGTCGACCTATCGAATGTCGCTGATCTCCTGCTGTCGACGATCTAATTGGTGACTGAATTGAAGATGCTGGACTGAGAAAACGCGAGTGACAGCCATATCGCTGTCACAACGATGATCATGTTAGAATGTATTCAGATGTCTAAAGGCAACCTATAATTACCGATGATTAAAGCGCAGGAGCTCTCGCTCTCTCTCCGAGCTCCGAGCTCTCTCTCCGAGCTCCGAGCTCTCTCTCCGAGATACGGGCGAAGTCGGAAGTGTGTGTTTCCGTGTGTATGTGTGTGTTATTTGCTGACGCTACTCGTCCTGACGCACACAATCACAGCGTGTTTGTACACTTGGTTATCACAAGTAAAGCGCGCGTCGAGTGTGCCAAGAGGTATTGTGTTGCCCAGTAACTGCGTTGTGGAGGTCAGAGTATTTTACATGGAGCGACTGCCCATCTGCCATCTGATAGGCAAAACTGGTATTCAGCTGCATCCGGTTAGACTGAAAGCTCATGACGTAGTTTTGAAAAGGCTAGGCAGGTTACCGAACAGATAACCGAAGTAAACTATAGTAATAATAATAACCTACAGACCCCGTTTTTAATGTTATCAATTAAATCTTCGTTTGTGTGTTCAGCAGGTTATATTATTGTGTTATCATAGGTATTTTGCCAACAACTGTAAATGTTTTGCTCATTGTTCATAAATTCCAGTACCTAATACGATTTGGATAGCCACTTGTTTTAAATATTTACCTAAATGGACCTTGAATTTTTTTTGCGTTAGTTTGGTTGGTACGTAAAAACAGCGATTGCAGAGAGCTGTTTTTTTAACCATACTCTAAACCTACTTATCATTTCAGCCGAAAGAAGTCCACTGCTGGACGTATGCCCCACGCCCCGCTACTTCGACCTGTTCTGTGCTTCTCGCATCCAGTGAATCCCTCACCAGGTCCACCTTGTGGGAGATCTTGCAACGCAACGTCCTCCGGTACACGGAACACGTAGTATTTCTTTTCGTGTATCTCTAAATAAATCAAAACTAGCTAAGTAAGCCGGAAAACATTAAAACGGTTAGATTTTCTTATTCATAACAGTCAGGGCCATTGCTCCATATTTTTGTTCTAAAGAAATAATGTAAATAGATTTACCTACCTATCTGACCACGTGTATCTGACCGAGGATAAGGCACAATTAAGCACTCAGTAGGTATACACACATATTACTAAATTATTTGACATAGGTATTTTTTTTAAGGATGGGATGTCATCAAGTTTCAACATGGATGATGTAATTAATGTCTGTGGAGTTTCCGTTCTTCTCCATAGGATCCTACCACGCTTTAGAATGGGCAACTAACCTCATCTTTCTGACTGACCGACTCCTTGACCATTCAAAAATGCCTGTAAATGGTTGTAGTAAAATAAATTATTTGAGTTTGAGCTGATAAACTCGTGCTGAGACTTCCACAAGAACCTGCTGGATACCGTCTGATATACTGATCGATCAGACACATCGCAAACAAGATTTTACGTAGGAAACCGTATATTTTCTGCCTAAGGACTAACTAAATTCATGAGTGAGGGCTCCAATAAGCTATCATAACTTAGCGAATAACATCATAATAATTAATGTCGTATCGTAAAAATGTAGAGTGAGTTTTAATTTTGAAGTTTCATGCGGACGCCCGCAGACCGCATTGGTTACACCTCCATACAAATAGGTACCACTGCAGTCCAGGTGTGTCTGAAGGTTCGTTCGCAATTTTAAATTTTCCTACCAATTAGAAAAACTTTTTGAAAAACCACATTTCAAAAAATTTGAATGCACGATTTTTTAATCTTCTATAATAACAACATCTGTACATACGAGCTAAATATTACTTACTAGGTATTGAGCTGCGAAGCGGGAAGAGATGATGCCACATATTTATTTATTACTTATAAATAAAAAATGGACGAGCAGCTTCACAGCGCAGTGGTGTTTGAACACCCAACACAGACGCTATGACGTCGTAATGGTTTTGCGTTGTGAAACTGTATTGCTGCTTACTACGACAATACAACGCTCTTCGTCTCTCTGGTAGGTACCCTTGCCCGCGCACGTCGTCGCAGCGCACCGTGTGGTATAATTATCATTTATGATTTGGTATCCTAAGAAAGCGGTGAACTATCACACAATAACGACTGTCAAATTACAAAGCGTTTTTGACACAATAATGTCAAACACAAAAACAATTACAGATTTCATGACAGCTCAAGCTTTAGGGGTAATGGGGCCGACAACTGTCAAAGTGGCGCTAGTAGCGCACAGACCAATAACAAGCAGTTTTTGTATGGGAATATAAGTGAATTCATAATTAAACACAATTATTGAGGAAATGCCTAGATGTTGTGTACCAAATTGTAAAGAAACTGAAGACCACAAGTTTCCTCGAGATGAGTAACTTACAAAATGTTGCTCAAAGCTATAGGGCGAGTAAAGTTTGAACCAAAAACCGGGGCGAGAGTGTGTCATAAACATTTCAAGGAAAGTGACTATGAAAAGATTGGTAAATACTCAGGTATGTATTAAAAATGATTACTTTCAGTGTGACTAGGTCGTCAAAAACTACTTCCTCTTATTTTTACGTAACCTATACCCTGCATCATGTAAGATAATGCGATTATCCTTAAAAAATAAACCTTAAAAGAAAACAGACTGGCCATAATACACAAAAAAAATGTGCGCCCATGTTCTCGATAGCGAATCTAGACCATTGCTTGTCGAGAACATGGGCCTTTTGAGTCCACTGGAGGTTTAGAGATCTTCACCAGATAGTAATTGATCCATCTTGTATTACTCCTTGATATAAATACATAAATTATTTGTTTGCTAAAGGCAATTCACTCTTTTCAGGGACCTTCAATCAAGCAATTAGGAAATCCGAAGCGTGTAAATGTTTGACAACTAAAATGACAAGGGTTCGTATGGTGGTGGCGCCATCTGAGATTAGCTTTCACTTGCCAGCCCCATTGTGATCGGTCCCTCAGGATAACTGGTATTATTTTGCAAAATGTTGCTCATCAGCAGTATACCTGTCAGCTAATATACATGGAATTATTGACTTATTTAGACTTATTAGATCAATTTCCAGTCAATCTACTGTCAAATCAAATTACATAGGTATAACTAGGTATACCTAACAAATCCTACATTTGACGGCATATTAAGGGCTTATTTTCTGTCGTAAAATTCAATAGAAGTACTAGATGAATTATAAAATAGAACTGTATTTTTAGGATATGCATAATAATTTTAACTATGTTCAGAGGTAGTATAACAGACCATGTTGGTAAATATAGTATTGAATGTACTATCAAGCCTCGGTCAGCGCAGACCTTCGATCAATAATAGGTCGAAGGCGCAGACCGACGAAGTACGTAATACGATCAGTAAACTTTTTAGTAAATAAAGTTGACTTTCAGTTGTTATAGAATTAGTCGCTTCACCGCCACTCCTTCGGTCTGCGTTGATCTTTAAGCACAATAAAATTAATTATCTATTGTGTATGGCTCTCTTGGACCCAGGATTAAAACCCGGCGGCCCCTTTGACGTATGCATCTATCAGCTTAGTTAGCCGAGCGTGTTTCCTATGTTCCGGACGAGGCCCTCGTTGTTGACGTACTGCACGCCGCTCACGCCCAGGCCGAACGGCGCCTCGCCGGCTGTCTGCAGAAAGTAGGAGCCTCTTTTACCGGGCTGGGTCGCGTACCCCATCAGACTGCGGACATAAATAGGCGATTTCTATACTTATCCTGGTCAGAAAACATCAGGGTTTTAGAATTCCCTACTCCAAGCTAAGAATACAAGGTGTAAAAGGACCCATCACATAGCCGTCAACAACGCATTCTGTAAGACAGCCGCCAGCACATCAAGGTACCCTAAACTGTAAAATTTTCCCAAACAACTTTGAACCTTATGCTTTAGCGATAAAGTTTAAAATCTAAGAAATTTGACAGATAATTGTAGCTTGATGAGCTGGTGTCTGTACATCAAACTAAATAAATTTGTGCAAAAACGAGTTTAATTTTTGGTGTGAAAAAAAACTGTTGACTGTAGTGCGCAACGTAGCGCACACAAAATATTGTGCTTATGTGTGCATGCAGCGGTACAGGGGTCGTGGGGGTGTTTAAAGTTGTCATAACATTAAAAACTAGTTTTCGTAAAAAAAACGTCAGTTAAATTTGGAATTTTAACCTTCAATATCTCCGTGACCAGAAGGTAGGTACTCAGGTGTGGTCCAGTACAAAAAAAAATTTCAATGATGGTATGTCCTACAAGTGACTCTCCGCTTCGTTAAGTGTCTTATTACACCCGATATATCATCCCCGTTTCCTTCTGGTATTTATGATGCTCCTTGTAAGTCGTTTATAGGGCGCACTCTCAAGTTCTGTGACTTGAGAGTGTTACTGTACAATAGGGTCCAGCACGAGTACAAGCCGATCAAAAGTGTTGCTACAATGCAATCTTAATTAATAAATACCTAATAAAGTTAATTCAGCAGTCTAAACTTGCATTTAGTTGTTTTGAACTTTACTAATCCATAATGAGCAGTCTGTAACTTATTCATCTGACGGTATCCGACTAGATTCCTCCATTAAATGCCAGTTGCATGAAACATTATAAACAAACTGTTAAAAACTGAACACTTTTCCTCGAAAAAATACCTATTTCTTACCTCAAATCATTAAAATTGCACATTCCAGTCCTGAACCCCTGCCAGTCCTGACAGCTGACGGCGGTAAAAGCGCGCGGGTTGCTCACCGACTCGCTGAAGTACTCCCACGCTCTGCTGTGACTGCACGACGCTAGCAGTAAGGTGGGTAGGCAGCTAGGCTGGTTGGAGCCGGTGTTCGGCCAGAAGTCTGCGTGACCTGAAGTTGAAATTTTGCTGGTTAAGGAGAGGAACGTCTGATGTTGATGGATAGAGAGCGAGAGGAAGACCAAAGAAAAGATGGATGGATGAAGTGACGGCGTACAGGAGATAAATGGAAGAAAATAAGTGGAAATCTCGATACGCAGCAAAATGACCTCAAAATGGCGGCAATTACTTCGTTTTGGCTTAGCGTTCTTTCTGACATTTTTTTCTTCTGCATGCTCAGCTCAATACTCAATATACTTATTATTTTAAGTACCATAATGTGTACTTAGGTGGTAATTTCACTAATGAATTTTATATAAACAATGACATTTGCTTACTTTGTGAAGTATTATATTATTTTAATTATTGTGCATGTGAAGACAATGTGGGTAATTTTTTTATTATTCTCTCTGTTCTGTTTGTTTTTGTCTAGGTCTGGCAGTTTGAGTAATGTATGTGGCCTACCTAAATGTCCTTTCTTTGGTATTGTTCGTCGAATCGTTGAGCTCCTTAAGTTTTGAGTTGAGCTGCACGATTTCTGACAAATGCGTGCACTAACTGGACAGGTCCTCTCAATCTGTGTGGTTCTTTCCTCAAAAGACCATCTCAGACATCGATCTACATGGTCTTCATATAACCTGACCAAGATTATGTCTGGACTTTAAAAGACTGTGACCTCTGAGTTGGTTTCGGCCTTTCTTCTCAGAGTAGTCAGATAGGAAACGCCGACCTCATCTAGTTTAAAAAAAATATGATTGACGTATAAAAGTGTTTGTGCAAACCTACTTACAAAAATAAAATCATTTATCATTTAAGTATAATTTAGATCCTCCTAAGGGTCATAGCGGTAGCTTAGAGCCCTCCTCAAGAATTGGGCTATCAAATGCAAAAAAAAATTTTCAATATTAAATCCGACTGTTAGTTTCAAAGATTAGCGCGTTCAAACAAACAAACTCTTCAGCTTCATATTAGTATATAGTATAGATGTCTAGTTGCAACAATGGTTTTCGAACATAGAAAGAAGTCTTACTAATGGTAAAGCCAACCCCTACATTAGCTACTTCTACATAAGATTTAAAAATGTTGCCATGATGTTGTAATGTTGCCCATTATTTACACAGCATGTCTATTGTCACGGTAACATAAGTGAGTTTGATAAGTACCAATGTGGTTCCCACAATAACCACACGAAATGAATATGTCCTGGAATAAAGTTGTCCAACTCACCGATCTGTTCATTCATTCCATAAACTCCAGCGTCAGTATGTATAACGTCAACGAAGTCAGCGTCATTGATGTTCAGCCGGAAGGTGACGTTGACGTCAGAGAAGCAGGGCCCCGCGGGGTCCAGGCCGGAGATCCTGCCTACACGCAGGCCAGTCAGCATCGTGAAGGTCTTGCTTGCGAAGCCTGAGATATGGCTGCCGAGGCTGTGGCCTATTAGGTGGATGTTGGATGGATTGAGGCCAGCTGCAAAGAATAATATGGAAATGAGGATGTGCAATGTTCGTAAAAAATGGGTTGTAAAAACAGTTGTCTGTTCATTCAAAGTTCTGTCAGCAAAAAGTTCATAATTATTGCGGTAAAAAAATTGTCTGGTCGTATGGACTGAACTGTGGCAAAAAATAAGCTCGGGTCTGTGTCATATCCTTTTAATCTTTGCTTATCTACTCCAGTCGAGGAGTTATCCTGTAGTGTACATGGTAGCAGGAACATCGACGTGCAACCTGTTAATATGAATTCAACACATGTTTCTCCTAGATGCTGACCGCGCAGGTATTGCATTGCACACACTAAAAAAGTGCAATACTTTAAGTGTTTTTTTTTTTGAGACAACAGTCTGAGTTTATGCGTTATAAAATTTATAAAGCTTAAACTCAAGACTGTTGTCCTAGGTATTTAATATAAGTAAGTTCCTTGCGGAAATCAAACCCTCGACCCGTGGTAAAGAAGGCAACGCTTAACCAGTGAGCTTACCAACATTGCATTATTCTGTTGGGTCCGTTTGAAAACTCACCAGAAACCAGAGCAGCCATCATCTTCCCCAACTCCTCGCCGATGAATCGGACCATGGTGGTGGAGCGGAGGTACATCCAGCTGATCAGAGAGCTCGCGTCCAGAGCCACGATGTTGAAGTCACCTGACAACAAATTAACTTGATGATCACAAGCAGGACGATAGGTTTTGGAAATATCTAGCAAAGAATAGCCACGAATTTGTAGATGTGGTATCTTTCAAAATTATTAAGTTATACCTGTCATGGCTTGATTAATTATAATATTGTGTTAGTGGGTAGGTACCAATTGCAGTAAAGATATTTTCTTTCAGGCAGGTACCTAGATAGTCTTCACATAATTAATGTATACAAAATAAAAAATATATATTTTCTAAGTAAAACATTTTAAAAGAGTAACAATGGAGATTTTAGTAAATTTTGAAGGGGCAACTAAAAAAAAATTTGTAGAACAATTTTTCAATGTTCATTGAATTTTTTTTAATTTTATAATTCAATATTACATTATTTTCCAATGTTTGAACAGCAGTCGCTCCCCGGCGGGACAGAATATTATACGTCTGTGCGTCATCATGAGTCATGAACTTTATTTTGCCATGCAGTTTTTTTAACAAAACAAGTTCAATTTCAAGACATATATACGTGTCTCTTTAAACTGGAGGCCTTGGAAGCAATGCTTGTTACGCAGCAGAAATATGATGCTTGTACTAAGAGATTTTAGAAGATAGGGTTGGAACGTGTCCTAACCTACAGCGGCTATCGCGCGACTATGCGATCGCGGAGCTCGTTTAAATGAATATGACGTACTCTCGTGATCAATCAAATCGCGATTGTAATAATATAATTCATGTTAACGGTCGCGTACAATTGCGTATTCGCGCGACGGCCGTTTTCATTTAGAACACAGGTACGGCTGCTGCGTTCTCCTGCTTGCTAAAATAACAATTAGATGGTATGCAATCACACTATCACACTAATATTATAAAGGCGAAAGTTTGTATGTGTGTGTGTGTGTGTGGGTGAGGGTGTGTGTGGGTGTGTGTGTGGGTGTGTGTGTGTGTGGGTGTGTGTGTGTGTGTGAGTCTGTGTGTGTGTGAGTGTGTGTGTGTGTGAGGGTGTGTGTGTGTGTGTTTATATGTTTGTTACTTCTTCACGCTCAAACGGCTGGACCAATTTTGATAAAATTTTGTATTGTAGTAGCTGACACCCTTATTTTATATATAGGTTACTTTTTATCCCGATATTCCTACGGGATTGACACATATGCGGGTGAAACCGCGGGGCGCAGCTAGTCAATTATATACATCATTTACCTTGATTCAGGAAAGCAGTACTAAGGCTCGTGAAACTGCCTTTGGAAGGGTTATCGGTGAAGCCATGGAGGTAGATCTTGAGGGGCCTCTGAGGGTTGAACCAACCCGACTGGGGGATCAGCGCCGCGGCCGCCGTCAGCTTGTATGAGACGTTCACATTTCTGGGAAACAATGATAATACTTTATAATAGGTAGGTTAGTATCGTCGCCGTGCAGTGAAAACCTATGCAGTAGGAACAAAATGGTAGGAATCGTCACGTAACGAAAAAGCGTTATGCCCCCCCTCCTTGCGAATTTATACACACAAGACAGACAGACAGAGAGAGAGCGATAGTTTTCATGGTTTTGGGGGAAAAATCCAAAATGGCTGCAGACAAAATTTTCAAGTTTTTCATGATTTGGTGTCGTTGTCATGGCTGTCGAGGGTGCTAAAGCCGATAGTGAGCTCAAAATGAAAATCCAAGATGGCGACAACTTTATGAGAGCTTTCTTAAATTATATTAAAAAAGCGTATTAAATTTACACTTTCTCTCTTTCTTTCTATTATATACGAGTGTATGTGCGAGTATCGAGTTACTTCGTTCGTCGATGAATTTTCAAAAATCGTTCCTTAGTGGTCGCTTTCATTGTTTAAATAACTCTGCTGCAAAATTTCATGCTTCTAGATCTAGCAGTATAGGTATTGTTTGTCAGTGAATGAATTTAAGATTTTTATTAACTAATAACTTATACGCTCACCCGCAAGATGAGTTTTAGGTAAAAAATCGTGCAAAATTATGTTCCCAGGTTTTCACACGCCTCTCTAAGACATAACGGGGGGAGTTCAACACCCCATTCCCTTCTTATGAGACATCGCAGTCCGGGGCCGCGGATGGCACATTCGCACCCGCAGCCTCCGACGGCGACGCAGGCGTACGTCGGAACACCGGGGTTGTTTTAGTCAGTAAGAGTCTGACACCACAGGACACACACGGAGGACATTCATTATTATTTCCAAACAGACAAAAAAGAAAATTCCCAGGTTGCTCAAATGCTAAATCTTCACAGCGCACTGCCTACCTACGTGTACGTAAGCAAGTGAACTCACCTGGTGACAAAGTCAAGTTTCAGCTCATTCATATTAGGTTCGGAGTTATTGTATGATTCGTAATCGACTCCCAACAGTCTCTTCACGTGTCTACCTGGGAAAAGGTAATAAATAAATACTTACATTACTTATCTGGATTTAAAAATTACACAAGATACGACAAAATTGGATTTTTTCCATAAAAAATGGTTTATGTGGCTGAGGATCAGCACTTTTTGAACGCCAAAAGTCCACCATGGATTAACTGAAAAGAAGCGGCGTACTCCGCAACACCTGTCGGTTCTGCTTCTCTTTCAGATACGTTAATATTATACCACTCTAAATAACTTAACTGAAAAAACTTAAAAAACCAAAACTAATCTTAACGGGGGAGACCTTTGCCCCGCAATGGGATTAGTCCCACTGTGGTCTCCCCCGTATGCTATGTTAATGTTAACGCATGCGGTCTGTGTCAAAAAAAAAAAACGCTTTAAAATAAATTGGCCCTTTCTGGGTAATGTCTTACTTATCGTGTTATAAATTTACACATGACGACGCAAGTGGAGCAGTGTCATTAAGAATTTTGATATGGTGGAGACATAATATATGTAGAGAGAGTGAATGTTCCGATGGTGTTCTATAATTTATGTTTATAATGGAAAATTTGAGTTTAAATGCAAAAGTGTGTCTGTCTGTCTGCCACCTCTTCACGCTTAAACCGCTGAACCGACTTAGATTAAATTTGGTAAAGAGATAGTTTGAATCCCTGGAAAGGACATAGGGTACTTTTTATTCCGATATTCCCTCAGGATCGACACTTTTGCGGGTGAAACTGCGGGGCGCTGCTAGTCTGTCATATTTGTATGTTACTAATATTGTAAATGCCATACATAGAGCATGACCTGAGTTAGGCTTCTTTTCATCCTGGATTGCAGATGAAGTCGCGCCCAACAGCTAGTTCTCTATAAATTGTGATGTCTTTTTGTGTACATCTTTTATTGGAGCTCCTCAATAAATAAATACTTAATTGTAAATACAAGACTTACATTGACTAAACCCGACCGACACAATGGTCTTTTGAATGGGGTCTGCGATGGCGGAGATCTCCTTGGTGACGTGATCCTTGATTGAATTGAAGAGACCTAACTGCGCAGCCGCCGTGGACAGCCATATTACTGTTACAAAGAGGATCAGGCGCGACATGTTTATATTAAACCTGGGGGAATAAAGGCCATGTTTAGTAAATAGTAAGGAGTGAACAGGATGAGGTACCCCGTCAGATTTAGTATATTAGTTCGCCGAACGTAGGTATACGCTGTACGAAAGCGATGTAGACGACTCCTGACATCATCATCTGCCTACCTTTTCCCAACTATTTTGGGGTCGACTTCCAGTCCAGGATGCAGTTTAATGCCAGTTTATACATGGAGCGACTGCCTGTCCTCCACAACCCAGCTACTGAGTAACACGATACCCCTTGGTAACACTTTTAGGCTTCTAACTAGGTACATACTATAGGAATATATTTTAATAAAGAATATTAAAATCCTCCTCAATTTCTTGAAAATTGAGGTCTTTACACGACCTCTCTACCTGGATCTGTGCAAGAATAGACCTACCTTAAGACAAATCTCACTTTTTAAGATTTGTGACAGTAGAACTGCAAGAATTCAACTTCGGTATTCAGGGTTCTAGAATCTAGTTTTCCACAATTACTTCCTGTTTCAAATAGTTCGACTAACCAAGAGCAAAACACAACCAAATATTTATAGGTACCGCTCATATAAACAATTAATTCCTTATCACCTTGTACTTGGTCATAAATTGAAATAATCTGTAATTAAAAGGCAAATTAAAAGAATAGGTAAATAGGTACTTGCTGTGGGAAGCGAAAACAAAACAAGTTCAATTATTTCGTTACATTATCTCTATTTTTATGAATTAAATACCGTACGCTTGTGCTGTACAGAAAACAACAATTCTATCGGTAGATAACTTGAAGTTTATGAATGTGTAGGCCTACCAATGTCTTGAAAATAAGTACCGATTAAAAACTGTATCATTTTCTTTTACAAATAAGTTCCTATTGACTTAGCACTTAAAATGTTAGATGTTACACATCAGACCGGACAGAAATTATGTATTCTGAACTACTTAAAATTGTTATCTATCCACACGAATAATTTGAAACCTTCATTTCAGGATTGGGCTTCGCAATCATTCACAGTTTCTAATTCAAAGCAATTTCAACTAAACCAATTACAGGCACTTTTGAATTGTCAAGGAGTCGGTCAGGCAGAAAGATTTAGCTAGTTCCAAAGCGTAGTAGGTACATATGGAGAAGAACGAGCAAGAAACTTCATGGACACTCTTTTAAATCACAATTTTGTATAAAATCAAACTTCATTACCTTTCGATCTTTTGCTCCAATTTAAAATGGTCACTTTATGAGCACAGACCTAACGAACAGTTCTCGACACACTGACTGGAAACACGCCGACGATGTAGTTATTTAATATCTCGTGTATAAAGGAAAATATCGCGTTTTTTATACGCTTATATTATGTATCTTTTTATAAGCGGTATGTGATTATTCGAGCAGCTTTGACCTGCGGTGATGGTCGATGTCGAGTCTTGGCGTAGTTGCGGATTTCTGAAGGACATTGTGCCTTGGAGTCAGTGTGATAGCGTACCGCATTGTATAAGTTTTTCGTGCAATCAGAAGTCAGCTTATACTGGTTATGTATACCTTGATGTGTAGCCGTGTGTACAAACAAAAGTAGCTACTGATAACTACTTACTAGTACTTTAGGGCAGGTAGGGTAGGCACCACCAATTGCCCCAAAAATTCAGCGTCTTAGAGAGATTTCTTCTTTGCTAAATAGTATCTTTAACAAACAGACGAGAGAAAACCATTTATAGCAGTGTGAGACCTAAACCCGCAGTTAAGTCACGCTTTTCTGTGACCTAAGTAGTCCATTTTTACACAGAAAAGCGTGACTTAGGTAAGAGAGATTACGACGTACGGCATTTCATACAAACTCTCTAGCCATTGTCTTTCGAAATGAATGAACCGATTTTAATAAAACTTCATACGCATAAGCAGAATACAAAGGTCAAAAAAGTTTGTAAAGAACATTTTCGAAATGTCTTATTTAAAAAGATAACTGGAAATCACTGTTTATATGGAACATTTAAAATCGGTCTAATTTCGCTATAATACTATTTTTCGAAAATGACTTTCACTAACTGTTTAGACCTTTGTATCCTGCTGTGTGAAATTAGTGCTAAACGTTGTGCAAAATAATAGACTATCTAAGTCATACGTATCGTAATGTTTTCTATCAGTATTTGAGATACAAGATTCAGCTGCATCCAGTTAGACTGGAGACCGACAACATGTCTGTATAACTTTTTCCTTATTTATGAGTACTTACCTATAGTAAAGGTTAACAATACCTATCATAGGCCTATCTCAATACTTAGTTTCTTTCTGGCTGTGAGTTTCTCCCTAAAGCTCGTAACAACGAGTTTGTGACCAAGGAACTAATAATTTTCTGCCAACAGACGATTTGATCGTGACTTACCTATAGGTACCCTTAAAAATTTAACAGTCCAGCTATCTTGATATTGTGCCATGGCTCCTGAGCCGCGGCGGCACAACCCTCGTAATCAGCCGGGCTGGCTGCCTGCACCTCCGCTAAGATCATCGTTGGCCGTGCTGAATGATTTGTTTAACTGAGGATCAGTTTTTAACGCTGTTTAAGGCTGGGGTTCATCAAGTTTGCTGTCGCAGGAAGATGGGATGCGCCAAAGGAATATCCTTGCATAGAATAAGTAATGTTGTAGGTAGGTTACGCATACTTGTAAATACACATTCTTATTTACAAAAAAATGTAATTATGATTTAGCGCATGTTATGTTGAATTACTGCCTATTGTTCCCAACAACATAGTGTGAAGGTAAAATTGAATACTCGCTATAAAAAGGTATTTTTAATAACGTAAGCGCAGTGTTTACAAATGAAGACCTTGATATTATTGTAATGTTTATAAATCATCGCGATCGATATGAAAAAACAATAACTTTAAAATAATACCTACGTTATACCTACCTTTAAGAATTTAAGCAAGCGGTTTAGCACTGTAGAATATCTTTGTAGAGCTTATGCAGGGTGGCAAGTACGCGCAACCAAAAATGTATGGAACAGCGTATATTTTTTCAATAACCGACGAAAAATTTCCACTTTGTATTACTTCAGAATCATGTACTGAATCCTTGGTAACAGTTTTTGTCGATGCCCCTGCCAACCTGTATGTAGGTACCTACATAACGAATCATACTAATATTATAAAGGCGAAAGTTTGTGTGTGTTTGTGCGTGTGTGTGTGTTTCTTCACGCACAAACGGCTTTACCATATTTGATAAAAAATTGTTATGGAGGTAGCTGACACCCTGGATTAACACACAGGCTACTTTTTATCCCGATATTGCCACGGGATCGAGTCTTATGCGGGGGAAACCGCGGGGCGCAGCTAGTAACTAATAAAACTTATAAGTAGGTCATCCATGAATATTTGATTGGGATTTAAGGGGCAATATGAATAAAGTGAAGGGTTCCTTATCCAATTTATCACTCTGAACAAAAAATAACTCCAGGCCACTTTCACCTTTGAATTAGTTTTTCATTGAAAGTGTCGTTTTATTCTCAAAACCTAATTCGATACTCGCCCTTGCGATAAGGAACTAGACACCCATAGCATCATTATAATACAACTAGTAACAGACCAAGGATACCCTCTAGATATAATTAATAAATGAATTAAGTTTAGGTAGGTAATATCGAACACGGAGGTCAATACAACTGGTAGTCTATTGACATAGACAAGGTCGAGAGCTACGTATGTATGTCTTCATAACAAGAATAACCGCAAGTTAACCCTAGCTCATAAGTTTATGGAATTCATTAGGTATGTACCATAGCTTTATTCATTTGTATATCGACTGTAATCTAATCGTGTCGCAGTATAGCAGTAGAGTCACTCTGAGTGAACCATAGGAGGTAGATATTGCTTATATCGTAAGCACTTTATTTTCATTATTTTAGAAAAGAAAGTATAACATTATTTGGCAACAGATCGTCAAACACGCAGTAGGTAAGTACCTACAAACTTTTTTGGGACATCTACCATGCAGTCAACGCCAAGGTAACTTACCACATAGATACTCGTGCGCTGGTGGAAGCGGCATAGCATAGGCGATAGCGGTATGATGGCCGAGAGTGAAGACTGGCAGATCAGCTGCCCATTTTGGCGAGATGACATCTATACTAATAATAAAGCTGAAGAGTTTTGCTTGTTTGTTTGAACGCGCTAATCTCTGGCACTACCAGTCTAAATTTGTGTTTTTTTTTTTGACGTCGCTCTATGACACTAAGGAGCCGAGATAGAAAATCAGAAAGAGGAGAGAGACGCGACGGGGCGGGGATTATGAAATTACACGCGGTGACGCGGGCAGAAGCTGTATTAATAATAATATGATAATGAGTCAGTTTTTTTTTAGACTTAAGTCAAAGCAGTTTTAACTTTAATTTTATAAATTTTACGAAGATGTGGCTTTGTTGTATGCGAATGTCGTGCCAGTAATTTTTATTACATCGCATCTCCGATAAAATAATTTTCGCTTTTCTATTTTTCGAGTTGTACCTAACACTATTTTATCGGAGGTGCGATATAATAAATTATACCTTTTAATTAATAAATGTCTAAGTACAATGTAAATGCTGTTGAAAATAAATTAAAAGTAAAAAACTTTTTCAAAAACAAGCTTTTATTTAAATGAGCTAAAAGAATAAAATAAACTTTTCCGTCATTATTACACAATTTATATGATTTAAAAGCTTGTCGCGAGATTTAGGTACTTACTCGCATTTAGGTAGGTACGTAGTTTGAAAATTTAAAAAATTAAAATCAAACAGTTCAAGTTATTTAATTTACTTCTATATACAGTTTGCAATAGTTAAATCATAATATTGCATTGTTATGCGATATACGTATGCATGCAAAATTTCAGCGCAATCGGAAACCGAAGATTTCATTACAGACACTGGGACAGGTGAAACTAAAAAAAATAAAAGCTTGTAAATTTTAATGATGGTGAGAGATCCGACAGACACATGACCATTTTAAGAGGCGTAACAGAAAAGAGGCCTATACACCTGGGGCAACGCGTGAATAGAGGCTACATGCACAAATAAATGTCCATATTACAAACAGCTCCTGCGCTAAACGTAGTTTGCTATAATTAAGTCTATCTTCGCATTGAACTTGAGAAACCGGTTCATGTAATATTAATTTGTAGTGTCACGCACACCCGTTGTAAACACCTTACTATGAATGAGCAATCGTGTGATGTCGTCAGATCCATAATTAAGGTAGTTATAGGCTATAATTCTCTCACTGCAGGGAAAAGGGCTCTCATACAGAGAAGGAATAAAAGCATTGATAAATAAAACCTTAGTTTACGGTTTTCCACGATCAGGTAAAAGGTACACTTAAAAAGAAGCAACGAACGATAGCTATACCTAATTACGAAAAGATTTAAGCAGGTTCAAATTAAATTAGCTAGCGAAACTCTGCAGATGTACCTAATTTGTATCGATATCTAAACATGATAAAACAAAAACAAATTAATTTGATGTTTTGTTTTTTGTGGGGTTGTGGTGTATTTCTTTGAAATATTTTTTTTAATCAGTTTTTTTTTCGTGTTGCCTTCACAGACGTGATTGTTATCGTAATATCGTATAACACGATAAAACATATTTTCTCAACACATACTTCAGGTAACAACAAGATCAGTGATCGTTGACCCCTTAGAAACAAACATGTACTGTAGAGGGTTAATGCTGTGTATGTGCTTAGTTGGTAAGTCTTTAATTTACATAAATAATAGATAGGTAAGTATGAAATTGAGAAATTCACAACAGTGTGAACCCGGGTCATCTTGCCGGAAAGGTATACGAGTTACCCTCCGAGCCTACGCCAACCTTTTGAAGGACGTATTCCACATTGGGCACCCGCTTAAATGGCACCTGAGTGAATGCACCTGACTTACAGCGGCAAATTCACTCAGGTGCCATTTAAGCGAGTGCCCAATGTGGAATACGTCTTTTCAAGTGGCATGTTTTTGCAGAGTTTAACAAGTTAAACACGCAATGGGTTTTTGGCTTTTCCCTTTATCAGCTTCAGACTATAGGATATAAAAACGGAATTGATTTAAACGGAATTTCCTTATGTTAGTATCGGAATAAGTTCAGGAAGTAAAAGGTAAGGACAGCTTTAATTAACCACTTTTGAGAAATACTGACTTCATTAATGGTTTTAAGGTTTGTGACTGCGAACTGCGTCATGTTTCCTGTTATATTTCGGGGATATTTTTTAACGTGTTCAAATGGTGCCAATGAAGCAGAGCAGACCTTTATATTCACCTTGTTTTTAAATCTGTCCGCCAGTCTATATCCGACTGATAATATAATGCTTGTGACCTAGGTATAACATATAAAATTCACGTGCTTTTACTTCTTGATATTTCTTAGGGGTTACGTCTGCTAATGTATTTTCAACTCAATACGAGTATCTACGTAACGTATCGAAAGCAAGGAGGAGTTAGACTAATGACTCTGTCTCCTAACAACGGATATAAGCAGAGTTGTAGATTAACAGAAAAAATCTAATAATTAATTGCAGATGTTGTGGTTTCCAGTGTTTGTCAGTTTTCGTCGATTCATCAGTTTTGTACACGTTTTGTACACTCAAGGGAAAATTTTTTTACGTGTTGAAAAACACATTATTCATCCCATCTATTCGAAAAGGACGACTTGGTTCGCCTTTAAGTGCACCCCCATTATATTATTTTTTAATTTGGAACAGACAGTGAGTGTGTGTTTGGAGTGTTCAGACATTTTATCGTGGCTTATAGCGTTTATTATAATAACAAAAGCTCTAATGATCATAATATGACCTAATTTCATTTAAAATACTTTTCTTTAATACAACGATGAAATGAAATACTCGTACCTACTTAATGAATGATTGAATTAATTTAATTTTCCCTAATTTTATATGGTAGGTATTAATGGAAATTTTCTTATAATATTCATTTAGTAAGTGCAATGTAGGTATATTGATAATGTGTGTAAGGTAGGTAGGTCAGGCGCCGGCAGCAGCCGACAGTCCGCAATATACGATCTAACCGGGCGCCCGTGTTTTATTTACGTCATCCGCCGTAACAAACATCACAGTGGCGACGAGGACAATTACTGGTGTTAATTACCAGTGGATATCGCGAGCGTATATTTTGATTAATAATCGATATGTCGATTGGGAAATTAAGCGAATTTGATGTGAAAACGGGGCAGTGGACATCTTATGTGGATAGGTTGGACATGTACTTTCTTGTAAATAAAGTGGCGGTGGAATTGAAGTTACCTACTTTGATATCTACAATCGGAGATGAAGCATACGAGTTACTTGTCAACCTATCAAGTCCAAAGAAACCGTCGGAATTAAAGTACGATGAAGCTATCAGTTTAATGCGTCAGCACCTTCAGCCGACGCCATCTTCATTAGCGGAAAGATATCGTTTTCGACAAAAAAGACAAGGAGCGGACGAAAACGTGGCGACTTACGTCTCAGAGTTAAAAAGATTAGCTCGCCATTGTAAATTTGCAGAAAATTTAAACGAGAGCTTACGGGACCAATTTATATGCGGACTCAAGAGCGACGTCATCAGGCAACGACTGTTTGCGGAGGATGACTCAATAACATTTACACAAGCCGTGAAGTCAGCGAACGCAATGGAGGCGGCAGAAAGAGACGCAGCTGTAGTGGATGGAGCGTCCACATCCAGTCCCAAGGCGGAAGCGGTGCATTCGGTCACATCGAATAAGGGGGACAGCAACGGTGCGAGTCGCAGCAGGAGCGGTGGCAGCATGTGGCCGCGCGGGCGCCGCGGGCCGGGCGGCGCGGGCGGCGGCGGCGGGCTAGCCGCGAGCCGTGTGGGAGGCGCGACTTTTGCATCGGGACGCAGCAACTACTGCACAGCTTGCGGAGCCACTAACCATAGTGTGGCAAGCTGCCGCTACAGGGAGTTCGTGTGCAGCAAATGCCAGCAAACAGGGCACTTACGTCGTGTGTGTCCGGGGAATGTTGAACAATCGTCACGGGAAACAACTTCACATCGTCGCGGTCGGCGGAATGGAAATATGTATTCCGCGGAGGCCGTAAGGGAGTCCGACGTGGAGGACATCGAAGAGAGTTTGAACCTAATGGGACTCAATAATTACAAGCCTGTAAGTTTACCTATTATTGTGGATGATACCGAACTACAAATGGAAATAGATACAGGAACTGCAATTTCATGTATAAATAATTGCACCTACGAACGTTATTTTTCACATCTGTGTCTTATGAAGGACGATACAATTCTAAAATTTTATGATGGTACTAAAATAAAACCGTTAGGTATAATTCGCCCACGAGTTCGATTCCAGGGGCAGGAAAAACGGCTAGAATTGTTTGTAATAAAAAACGGTACTACATCTTTGATAGGTAGGCAATGGTTAGCGGAGCTACAAATAAAAATACCTACGCTTTCAGGTAAAGGTATGAGTAACATGAATTGTGTGCTAATTAATGAAGGGATTGTAAATATTCTCGACAGATATAAGGCATTGTTCAGTGGCGGACTGGGTCGGTACAACGGCGGCAAGGCTACGCTGCGAGTGCGCCCGGAGGCGACGCCGGTGTTCCAGCGCGCGCGGCCCGTACCATACGCGCTGCGCGAGCGCATCGACTTTGAGCTGGATGCCATGCTGCGCGACGGCATCATCGAGCCCGTCGACTGCTCCGACTGGGCCTCACCTTTGGTGCCGGTGACTAAAGCAGACGGTACGTTGCGAATTTGTGCGGATTATAAAGCGACTCTTAATCCCGCCTTGCTGATCGATCGTTACCCACTTCCTAAGATTGAAGATGTGCTCGTAGGCCTGAACGGGGCACAGTTTTTTAGTAAAATTGACCTTTCCCGTGCGTACAACCAAGTAGAACTAGACGATTCAAAAAAATACACGGTTATTAATACACATCGAGGTCTATTTCGGTATAATAGATTAGTTTACGGTTTGTCGTCAAGTGTAGGGATTTTCCAACGTATAATGACGAATTTGTTAGGTAATATACCGAATGTGCAAGTGTTTCTCGATGATGTCATAATAGGTGGGAAGAATAAAAGCGAGCATTTATATGCACTCGAACAAGTCTTACAGCGACTATCTGAGAGTGGGCTAAAGCTAAAGCAAGAAAAATGTGTTTTTTTGGTTCATGAAGTGACTTATTTAGGCTATGTTGTTTCTAAAGAAGGGGTCAAAGCGGACAAATCAAAGATTAAAGCTATAAGTAAACTAGAAGCTCCGAATAATATTAGTGAATTACGTTCCTTTATAGGTATGGTAAATTTTTTTTCTAAGTTCATCAAAAATTTTAGTACCGTGTTAGTACCTTTATACCGGTTATTACGAAAAAGCGTAGACTGGAACTGGGATGGACAGTGCGAAAGTGCGTTTAGGCAGATTAAACAAGTTTTAATGGGTGCTGAAGTATTAGCGCACTACGATCCCAACAAGCCACTAATCGTTACGTGCGACGCGAGCGCGCGGGGCGTGGGGGGCGTACTGACGCAGCCGGGGCCAAAGGGCGAGCGCCCGATAGCATATGCGTCACGTTCGCTCACCGTCGCGGAGAAAAACTACTCGCAAATACATCGCGAAGCACTGGCGATTATATTCAGTATACGGAAATTTCATCAATATATTTACGGAAGGAAGTTCATTTTACGCACTGACCACAAACCCTTAGTATCAATGTTAGGCCCACAGACGGGGATACCTACCATGACGGCTAGTAGGATGCAACGGTGGGCAGTGATACTGTCGGCATACAATTACGACATAGAATATATTCGCACGAATGAAAATTGCGCTGACGGCTTATCACGTCTGCCAGAAAATAATAGCGTTAAAAATGAGAAGGAGGAATCAATTCCTGAGCAAACATACCTGCACTTTGCTCAGGATGGTTTGCTGCTAGATTATACCGAAATAAAGAAGCAAACGGAGAGGGATCCCTTATTAAGTAGAATTTTAAACTACCTACGAGACGGTTGGCCAGATAGGTGTGAAATCGTGAACTTACAACCGTATTATAATAGGAAAGCGGAACTGTACGAGGAGTTAGGTTGTGTCATGTGGGGCCACCGGGTGGTGATACCGGAAAAATGCCGGGATAAGATTTTAAAAATCATTCATGAGCCCCACATGGGCATAGTAAAGTCAAAAGCGTTGGCACGCAGCTACGTATGGTGGGCGGGCATCGACGAGGCGGTGGAGCGCGAATGCCGCGCGTGCACCGTGTGCGCTGCGTCCGCGGATGACCCCCCGCACGCTGCCCCCCGCCCTTGGCCCTGGCCCGCTAGGCCGTGGTCCCGGCTGCATCTGGACTTCATGGGGCCTATATGTGGGAAAACTTATTTAGTAGCAGTAGACGCAACAACCAAGTGGTTGGAGGTATTTCTAGTTCCCAGTACTGCAGCGAGCCATACGATGGTTAGGTTGCGCGAATTGTGGAGTAGGTGGGGAGTCCCTAAGCAGATAGTCACTGATAACGGACCTCCGTTCACTAGTATTGAGTTTGCACAATTCACGCAGAGTGACGGTATCCAACATATATTCACAGCTCCCTATCATCCATCATCCAATGGAGCCGCGGAAAATGCAGTTAAAACTTTAAAAAGAGTAATTAAAAAAGCATATTTAGATAATAAAAGTATAGAACTCGCTTTAAACACATTTTTGTTGTATTATAGGAATACAGAACACTGTACTACTGGAATAAGCCCATCAGTCGCACTAATAGGGAGACGGTTGCGAACCAAGTTAGACGTGCTAAAACCCGATTTGGAAGTTAGAGTACAAAAAGCGCAGCAAGGGCAGGTTGAAAGTGCGGGAGGAACGGAAAGGAGGGTGGAAGTAGGAGACGACATTTGGTATCGCCAATATCTAAAGGGGGAGAAATGGTTGCCCGGTACTATAATTAACTCGTCAGGGTCAAACAACTATAAGGTACTAGACAGTAATGGTAAACAGGTGCACAGACACATCGATCAGCTTAGGCGTAGGACGAGGAGTTCTTTAGTAGTCCCCACAGAGTTGTCACGTTCACCGGAAACTTCAGCACCTACAGTAGCACCAACATCGCCCCACGAGGGCCGGTCGGAGCGGCCGGGGGCCTCGGTGGCGTCGTCGTCGCCTGCACGGGAGCCTGCGTCGTCACCGCCTCAGAAAGACGAACAGACTGACCGAGATAAAGTGGCAGAAGAGTTCTCGACACCACCGTCCACACCTGTACCGCCCCAGTCTCGCCCCATTAGGAAATGTAGGTTAAATAAGGATGTTAATTATAAAAAATAGTTGAAGATTTACTTATGTACAGTAAGTTGTTGTTAATTAGTGGTGGAGGGATGCAATGTAGGTATATTGATAATGTGTGTAAGGTAGGTAGGTCAGGCGCCGGCAGCAGCCGACAGTCCGCAATATACGATCTAACCGGGCGCCCGTGTTTTATTTACGTCATCCGCCGTAACAAACATCACAGTAAGTATATCTAATATTCAAAATCTTTACGTAAAGTTTAATAGATATAATTTAGAAAGGTCTAAGTACTTTGTTTCGAAGATATATTTTTGCAAAAACTGATTAGATTTTAAACGCCTGCCAATTTCGTTAGGTAAGGTTAGTTAATTAGTTTAGACCAGTGGCCATCCCGCATTGTCGAGGCGGGGGGGCTCAGTAGCCGACGACGTAGCGGCCAACAAGTAGGTTGCGGTGCCGCTTAGGCGACATCGCAACTGAGGCGGGCCGCGATGTCGTATGAGAGGCCTCGCGGCTGAGGGTTGAAGACCGCGGCGGGAGAGGAGTGCCAGTATTGCGGTGCGCCGCTCTCCCTACCTTCTGCGGCCTTGACGGGGTCACCACCGTCTGATGGCGGACGACGCGGTGGGGCCGCAGGGGAGGAGTGTTGGTATGACGTTGGCCGCTCTCCCTATCCTGACCCGTCGCAGGCGGATTGAGGGAGCCCAAACTCGGGGTCGTCTGGTACCCATGTGCTGGTTTGGTCCCTGGGGTGGTCACAGCGTGCTATGTGTTCTGGTGCGCCAGTAACGGGAGTAGTCCCCAGAGGAGAGTCCGGTGACGGACAGCCGCGGCGGGTTCACGGATGAGTGCTAACGCGTGCCCGTGTTTCCGCCGTAAGCGGCAGAAGAGGACACCGTGAAGTTTTAGTGGGTTTGAGTCCCACATAACTGATGCACTATCTCCCCGTGGTAGTACAGAATGCATGAGTATTTCTCCACGTAAAAAAAAATTATACAACAGTGACCATTAACGCGCGAAGGCGAGCGAGTGAAGCAAGCGTGTCGCGGCTGTGGCCGCCGAGCGCCAGATCCCGTCTATTGTTGGTGAATCTTTGGGTTAGATGAGTTTATAACAGTATTGTTATTCTGTAAAAATCTCACCGTGATGTGATAACTCAGGTGAAGTGAGTTTAAAGTCAGCTGTCATTAGTGTAATGACAGCTCACTTCACCTAACTTCTCACGGTGATATTCTAACAGAATCGACCGGCAGTACTTATGATATTTCGTGATATTTACTTACTATTCATTATAGAATTTTGGCTGAAAATTAGTAAATATGAAAATTTGTAAAAATGAAAATTTGTAATTATGAAAATTTGGTCAAGTGCGTAGGTAAATTGTAAATTATATGTAATGTACGTTATACTACATGTTATTAGAGCAAAAGAAGGTTAAGTATATGAAATATAACATTCAATCACATGAAGTTATGTTATACGTTTCTATAGCATTTGAAAATTATATCATATGAACGTTATTTCAAAGTGATATTATATGTATTATCTGTTATTATGCCATTTAATACATACCCAATATAAGCTGCTGTAAGGAATACATAATCTTACTAAAATTAAACTTTATTTTAAAAAATGTACAGTCACCAAAACAGATAAGTAACCAGTGTCGTCAGATATAAGCAACTGATGGAAGTTTTTGAATTAAATTTAATTGAGAAAAGAACAGGGGGCCTAAAAGGCCACTTTGGCAGAATCATAAAACAACTCCTATCACGCAATTCATCGGTTTGACAGTTTCACACCTATATATCCCTGAAGGGTTAGGCAGAGGTGTACGCCTATAGCATTTTACGAATCTCCATACAAAACTGTCATACAGATGAAATTGCGTGATATGAATTATTATATGATTCTGCCAAAGTGGCCTTTTTAGGCCACTTGTTTGTTTTTTAACGTTGTGCTCAACACGATTAAACATTAATATAATTACAAACGGTAGTTTTACATTGTTTAGTTTTATTACAAATTGTTTAATTGTAACAGGCTTGTTTTCTGCATTTTCATTCTAAAATAAAAAAATAACCAAACAAACGATGAGGGCGCCATTGCGCGGTCGGTGTGGTCTTAACTGACATCTAAATATGATACCGTACCTAAAAATATGTCATAAATTCAAACAAAATAAAATAGAGTCAATTAAAATTTAAATGAATGCGATTGAAGAATTTTAAAACGTTTTCCACCAATCAACTTCTCCCGTTGCTGTGTAGATCTGTCCGTTGACTGGATCGACTTTGATGAGTGTTTTGTCAAAGTCGTGTGTCCTGATGATTGTGTCAGTCTTAGTGTCCAACCTACCGTATATCGTGATGATGTAACCAGTGGTCGGGTCGACCTGTCCAGCTGTGTAGATGACATCTCCAGAGACAGGGTCTTTAGGTCCAGCGATCCAAATCTGGTTGGTCTTAAGATCAACTTTGACGTTCTTCGGGTCGTTGGATACGATCTGTTTGCCAGAAACGGGATCAATCTTGTTCTTGATAATCCTCAAGCAGATCATTCTGGCGACATCCTTATCCGGCTTTCCAGATTTAGGATGGCACTGTCCTGTCTTCAGTAAGAACTGACCGGTGATGGGGTCCACTTTAAGTTCCCAGCTCTCAAACTTGCCGGTCTTAGGATCATTGTATGCAACAGTTCCGTTAACAAGATCGATCTGTCCGTATTTCGTGTCAATTTTGTTGTTATCAGGGTTGATTTGACCTGTACTGCTTTCTACTAGAGAATGCTTGGGCTCAATAAGACCTTTCTTGGTGTCCAACTTACCAACAAACGTGGTGACTTCGACTACTGGGTCGATATGTGTACCAACAACAATAACCTGTCCAACATTTGGATCAGTTTTGCTTGTCTTAGGATCGACAACTCCCTTGATGGTGATAAGGCCGTTGCTTTCATCGATATGTACTGGTTTCGTATCAGACGTGTCTGTGACTAACATGACACCATTTGAGGGATCGATAACACCGTACTTAGTAAAGATATGACCAGTTTCAGCGTCAACCTTGCCCTTAGTATATTCGAATGTGCCTTTCTCTATATCAATTTTGCCAGTTCTCGGGTCAATCGGACCGGTGATAGTCGTGATTTCAACAACTGGGTGTTCCTGTTTGGCAACGCTTAAAATCATGCCTAAGTTCTGATCAATTTTGCCAGTCTTCGGATCAATTGCGCCAGAGTTAATGAAGATTTGACCGGTTTCAGTCAAAACGTAACCATCGCGGGTTTGTTTTTGTCCAGCAGAATCCGTAATAACAATGTTACCAGCATTGGAATCAATAACTCCGTACTTCGTCTCAATCAAACCATTAGAATCGAGGATACCAGTAAGATGTTCAACTTCAGCGGTGTTCAGATCAGGCTTCTTCGACTTAGGGTCGAGTTTGGTGAAGATAACCATGATTTTGACAATCTTCCCCTTCTTTTTTCTCTTCTTCCTCTTAGGAGGTTCGGGAGGAGCCATAGTAGGTTTGACAAGTGACTTCATGGTCGATGTGAGGGGAGATGATTTCTGAGCATAGCTTGTAATAGGCGATGAGGTACGCACGGGTGATTGTAGAGGTGTCGGAAACGGTGAAGGTGTTTTGGTCTTTACAGGCGAGGGTACCTGCCTAGCAGGGGACACACTAGCTCTCTGCGACACTGGCGCTACAGTAGACAACACATTCTGCTTATCAACAATAGTCAACTGCTGAGCGTACGAAGGATCTACTCTTCCTGTCTTGGGGTCTATAACGGCGGTTGTTATAATCAAGTTTCCAGTCTTAGGGTCTATCCCGGCGTGTTTTAGCTCTTGTTTGCCAGTTATCGGGTCTTTGTAAAGAATTTGTCCAGATCTAGGGTCGATGATGCCGAAGTCCGTGTGAATCTTACCGTCTTCAGCGCTGACGTAGCCTTTAGCGGCTTCTACGTTGCCTGCGCCGGCGTCAACGGATTTGGTGTAGGGATCGTACTTGCTAGTGACGATGACAAGGCGAATCTCGCCCTTGGAAGTTGGTTTCGCGAAAGGCACGACTGGTTTGTTGACAATGCTATACTGTTCTACCAATGTAGGATCGACTCTGCCGGTCTTGGGGTCGATAACGTCGTTTGTGATAATCATGTGTCCAGTTTCAGGGTGTATCTGAGCGCGCTTAACTTCTTTCCTGGCGGTCTTAGGATCTGTGACGACGATTTCTCCAGTAGCTGGGTCGACGATGCCAATGGCTGTAAGGATTCTACCATCGGCCCCGATAACACCACTGATGGTGTCCACATGACCTTGGCTGGGGTCGATCCTCCTTGTCCTCGGGTCGTATTTGGCTGTGATGACAACGAGATGAATCTCTCTCTCAATAGGCTTCTTCTCTTTCTCGACTATCATGAATTGTTGAGCGAGCGTTGAGTCTGTTTTGCCTGTCTTGGGGTCTACGACGCCAGTGGTAAGGATGAGGTTACCGGACTTAAAGCCTACGCCAGGGTCAGCGACCGCTTGCTTCGTCTTATGTTTGCCTGTCTTGGGATCGACATGCTCAATCTTGCCAGTCTTTGGATCAATAATGCTATAGTTGGTGTGAACCCTGCCATCAGCGCCGACGATACCTCTTAAGGTCTCAATATGGCCGTTAGGGCTGTCAAGCTTCTTGTTCTTAAGATCATACTTGGAAGTAATGATGACCAGCTGAACTTCCCTGCCAGAAACTGGTGTGAAGGTGTCTTCAGGTCTATCAATAACGCTGATTTGTTGGCCTAAGTAAGGATCAACCTGTCCAGTCTGAGGATCAACAACTCCTGATGTAAGAAGGAGGTTTCCAGTCTTTTTTTTTTTTTTTTTAAGGATGGGAAATCATCCAATGACCCCTCCCGCTCTGGGTGGAGCGGAAGGGAGTGTCAGACTCTTACTGACTAAAACCCATCCGTGTTCCTTCCTTAGCCCTTTATGTTCCGGGGCAGCGGTAACCCTTTCGGACAATCCCGCTGCCCCGGCAGGCTTCGGCCCTAACGGGCCCCTCCATGTCTGCTGACATCTCTTTGAGGCGCGCGTGGAACACATACGCGCCGTCCGGCACGGGCCTGGTCCTGATCGGACGGCGAGCTACCCATTACTCGCCGTCCGCAGGCCCGCGCCTACGGTGGCCGGGAGTCGTCACGCGGCTCCCGACGCCCGGAGCGTCTACCGCGGCGGCTGGGACGGGCGGCCCTCTCGGCTCTCTCCCTCTCCCATCCCGCCACCTCCTTCGCTAGCATGACTGCTTCGCAGAAGGAGGTGACTGCCTCCCACTCCCTCTCGCCCCGGACCATGGCTTGGACCAGGGCCGGGCGCGAGAGGTCGCCGCCGCTGCCGATCGCCTCTACGAGGACACGGCGGTGCTCTGCCCAAGCGGGACAGACCTCCACCGTGTGCATCACCGTGTCCTCTGGGCGATCCTCGCAGTGGTGACACCCGGGCGTTTCCTCCCGCCTGATTATGTGCAGGAACCTCCCGAAACATCCGTGTCCGGTGAGGACCTGCGTCAGGCGGTAGGTGAGGGCGCCGTGACGCCTCTCTAGCCACTCCTCAAAGAGGGGCCTTACCGCCGCTATCGCGGCGTGCCCTGCGCTGGGTTGCGACAGTCGCGCTTTCCATGCCGCCATGAGATCGCGCCGGAGGTCCGTCCGCTCCGCAGCAATTTGCCGCGGAAGCGGGTTTTCCCCCCGGCGTAGTGCCTCCGCGCGCCACTCAAAGAGGCGCGCGAGGACTATCGCCTCCAGATCCCATGGCGGCAGTCCGGCAAGGAGGCTTGCCGCCAGGTTTCCAGTCTTGGAATCAACAGTAGCAACCTTGATCTCACGTCTTCCAGTGACTGGGTCATTGATGACGATATCTCCGGTTGTAGGATCAACTTCGCCGAATTCTGTGTGAACTTTGCCATCAGCAATAACTTTGCCGGGCACTGTGTCAACATGAGCGTTTGTAAGATCTAGCTTCTTGTTTTTAGGATCGTACTTGGTCGTCACAATAACTAAGTTCACATATCTTTCTTTAGGCGCATCTTTGTCTACGATAGCGAACTGCTGAGCGAGAGAAGAGTCAGCCTTTCCTGTTTTAGGGTCGACAACACCTGAAGTCAGTAACAAATGACCTAATTGCGGATCAGCGATAGCTTGCTTAATCTTATGTTTGCCTGTCTTGGGATCGATCTGATCAATCTTTCCAAATTTCGTGTCGATAATTCCGAAGTTGGTGTGTACTCTTCCATCGGGGGCAATAATACCTCTTGAAGTCTCAACATGGCCGTTAGGATTGTCAAGTTTCTTAGTCCTGGGGTCATATTTGCTAGTAATGACCACCAACTGTACTTCCTTACCAGAAACGTTCGCGAATTGATCTTTAGGTTTCTCAACAATGCTGATCTGTTGTCCTAATGTATGATCAACATGACCTGATACTGGATCGACCACTGAGGACGTAAGCAGCAAGTTTCCTGTTTTCGGGTCCACTGAGGCTTTCTTAAATTCTTGTTTACCGGTATGTGGGTCCGTTACTATGATGTCACCGGTATTGGGGTCAACGACACCGAATGCAGTGTTTACTTTGTCATGAGCGCCCACTTTGCCAGGGATGCTGTCAACGTGAGCATTGGTAAGTTCCAATTTCTTGTCCTTGAAATCGTATTTAGACGTGACAATGACGAGATTGACATATCTCTCAGGTGCTACCCTATCCTTGTCAACAATAGTGAATTGCTGCGCCAAAGAAGAGTCGACCTTTCCTGTTTCCGGGTCCACAACTCCTGAAGAAATGACCAAGTGTCCGATCTCTTGCTTGCCGGATTTAGGATCGACATGGTTAATCTTGCCGGTCTTGGGGTCAATTACTCCGAAGATGGTGTGGACTTTGCCGTCAGCGGCAACGATGCCTCGTGAAGTTTCCATATGTCCGTTCGGGCTATCTAGCCTCTTGTATTTTGAGTCATATTTGCTTGTAATCACTACAACTTGGACTTCCTTTCCAGCCACACATGGGAACGTATCCTCAGGTTTGTCTATAACAGTTATCTGCTGTCCTAGAATAGGATCAACTTTGCCAGTATTCGGATCAACAATACCGGAAGTGAGAAGTAAATTGCCTGTCTTGGGATCAATAGCGGCATTCTTGACTTCCTGCTTGCCTGTGATAGGATCAGTGACGATAATGTCACCAGTCACAGGGTCGACGATTCCGAATTCGGTATGTACTATGTCGTCATTGTCGTATTTTCCGGGGAAGCTATCGACATGCGCATTAGTGATGTCGAGTTTCTTGGTCTTAGGATCGTACTTAGATGTAACGACTACTAAATTGGCGTATCTTTCAGGAATGCCCTTAGGTGCGTCCTTGTCGACAACAGTTAACTGCTGAGCCAAAGACGAATCAGATTTGCCAGTCTTAGGGTCAATGACTCCAGATGTAAGTATGAAACTTCCTGTTTTAGCGTCCACAACAGCTTGTTTGGAATCACGTTTGCCCGTTTTGGGGTCAGTGAAGTAGACTTTTCCATTGTTAGGGTCTAGTACACCAAAGTTTGAATGAACTTTGCCGTCCTTATGGCTGATGATAGCTTGTGACGTTTCAATGAATCCGTTAGGGTTGTCTAACTTCTTGCTCTTTAAGTCGTATTTGCCTGTGATAGCAACAACTTGGACCCCTTTTCCAGTGGTGGCCCCGAAGATATCGATAGGTTTATCTACGATGCTGTACTGCTGTCCTAGCGAAGTATCCTGTCCAGTCCTTGGGTTAATAACTCCAGACAGTAACAGAATGTTTCCAGTCTCGGGATCGACTGCCGCTTGTTTGACTTCTTGCTTGCCTGTCTTAGAATCAGTTACTTGGATTTCTCCAGTCCTCGGGTCAATGATACCGTATTCTGTGTATATTTTGCCGTCAGTGCCGCTAAGAACTCCCTTGACGGAATCAATATGAGCGAATGTTGGGTACAACTTCTTGGTCTTCAAGTCGTATTTGCTTGTAACGACTGCTAACCTGACTTCCCTGTTTGCTTTAGTGGCGTCTTTTTCTATGATGCTGAACTGCTGACCAAGTGAAGAGTTAATTTTTCCAGATTTAGGGTCCAACACTGCTGTGGTGACCAGAATATTTCCAGTTTTCTGGTCAACGTAAGCTTGTTTGGGTTCCTCTTTACCAGTTTTGGGGTCAATGAATTCAATCTTGCCCGTTCTTTGATCGATCACGCCGTAGTTTGAGGCGACGTAGCCATCTAACCCAACGACTGCTCTAGAAACGTCTACATGACCATGTGAAGCATCCAACTTCTTATTCTTACCGTCATAATTTCCGGTAATAACGACGAGATCGACTTCACGGCCAGGCTTGGCTCCAAGCTTGTCGGGAGATCTTTCAACGAAGCAGTACTGTTGGGCCAACGATGGGTCAATCTTGCCAGTCTTGGGATCAATAACTCCAGACGTGATTAGTATATGTCCTGTCTTGTCAACATGTCCATTCTTGACCTCCTGCTTGCCTGTAGCGGGGTCTGTGTAGCTAACTTGTCCAGACTTGGTATTGATGAGTTCCTTATCTGTCTGGATGTTTCCATTGGCTTTGTTCAACGATCCCTTTGTGACGAGGATGGTACCATTTGCGTTATAAAGTTTCTTGGACTTGGGGTTGTAGCGACCAGTGATGATGACCACTTGCATTTCGTTGTTCGGGTTATCTGTGAGCAATGGCACAACGGTTTCTGAAGTTACTTCGTGTTGTGACCTTTCAGAGTTCAGTAAAGCTAGAGTCGGGTCTATGAGGTTCTTAGCCTGTTCTTTCAAAGCTGCCGACTGCACGTAATTAAGTCCTGGTGTCTTGAGCTTATTGGGATCTTCAGATGTTTTGCGCTTCTCAGCGCTTTTAGCTACTTTCTTATCTTCTCCGGGGGCGTAGTTGAACGTGAGTCCTGCCTTCTGTGTTGTGGTTGGGCTTTGACTGTCATCTAACGCTCGCTGCCTCTCATCGGAAAGCGGTTCACTCTCGTAACTGAACACGCCTTGGATGAAGGGCTGGGTGCGAGTAGAGCTCCTCTCTGTGTCAGTATATTCGTAAGGTTTGATGAACGAAGGCTTGTCTTCACCCTTCGCGGGACTCTTTTCAAGTAAACTATCGAGTTTAGAGCTGTCATTCGACGTCTCAAGCGCGGCCATCTTGATCTTCGGATCTTTAACCTTATTATCTTCCGTTTTGGGAAATTTTTCTTTAGGAGATTTCTCTTCCTTCGGCGATTTGTTTCCACCATCGAACAGTCCGGATCCTCTGGTCTTAAAGGAAGTGTAAAAAAAAACTTAAGTATAACAGTGTTTTGTATAAATAGGAAACATTGCATTATGCACCATGCATGTCTAGTTGCGTTGTCTAACATTCATATTTACATTGAACATTTGTATGATACACTAGGTTCTACTATTGACGTCACAGAACTGATAAAATGCTTTGAGTCTACCATTCTTGCTTGTATGAACATTTCAGATAATCATTGTACCTATGTAATTAAAACTGACTCACCTTGGACTTCTTGAGTGTTGTTTCAACGTTGTTCGTGATTCCCGGAACGCTAGTCGTGTCTGTACCAAAAGTAAAAACATATGTAAGTTTCTGGGAGAAATTAGAAGGAAAACATAGTCCTATACAACATTCTTTGGACTAGACTTACAATGCAAAAATGGTGTTCACAAAATATCATAGGGCCTAAAAAGGCCACTTTGGCAGAATCATAAAACAATTCATATCACGCAATTCATCTGTTTCACAGGTTTACACCTATATATCCCTGAAGTATTAGGCAGAGGTGTAGCTATAGCATTTTACGAATCTCCATACAAAACTGTCAAACAGATGAAATTGCGTGATATGAATTATTTTTTATGGAGTGTTTACTTTAACTGAATTTATTTTGACATTTATTTTGTTTGAAAATTTAACTTTTTTCATTTATGGTTTTTAATTTTGCTCTACTTCTGTGGATAATTATTACCTTTGGTTTGATTTACATATTGCATATAACTGAGTTCCATACTGTGTATAAATAACATATTTAGATTTCAAATTTCCAGCCATTTTCCACGGTTTCATGCTTATTGCTAGTGCCTTTTACACTACATTATATTTAGTATGTTACCGTTTTATAAATAGTACTCACCATTGTCAGCAGGTTTCCTCTGCTCCAAGACTTTCTTCTCATCCTTCTTGTTGGGAGGAGCTGTGGGCATCATCTTCACTGCTCCCGGAGGCGGTTTCTACATATAAAGTATAAACACAAAATAACAGTGTTTTTTTTTATTGTACACTGTACTTTAATAGATTGCTAATAGAAAGGAAAGGTAGTAAGCTTTGTAAGACAGTAGTGTTAGCAAGCAGTGTGCAATAATTATACCTACAGGTTGAAATTGAATACATGACACAAATCGAAATGGGAGATTGTACTCATCATTATGAACAACTTTTACTATGGGAACAAACCTGAAATCGCAAAAAAAAACCAGCTGTTCCCTACATTTTGACGAGTTATGCGAACATAAATGTAGGAAACACCAGATTTTTTTTTCGCGATTTCTGGTTTGGTCCCATAGTAAAAGTTGTTCATAATGATGAGTACAATCTCCCATTTCGATTTGTCGCATGTTTTCAATTTCACCCTGTATAATGAATAAGTAAGTAACTGAACTACATCATAGAATATTACTAAATAAACACAGTGCAAAGAACAAAAACTTACAAAACATCACACTAATATTACCTATAAAGGCGAAAGTTTGTGAGTGTGAGGATGTGTGTGTGTGGGTATATGTTTGTTACTTCTTCACGCTCAAACGGCTGGACCAATTTTGATAAAACTTTGTATGGAGGTAGCTGACGCCCTGGATTAACCTAAAGGCTTTTTATCCCGATATTCCCACGGGATCGACATTTACGCGGGTGAAACCGCGGGGCGCAGCTAGATAAAGAATAAGCTACCACGATGGTGGTATTGACAAGTATTGTGATGTTTGATTGATGAAGAGATTTGAATTAAAGGAAATTTTAAAGAAATATTTTTTTTTGTAAACCCATCACTATTTGAGGAGATGGTTTGTCCTACTTGTTATTTGACTAAAATAAGCTAAAATCCAATACACTTTAAAGCCCCTTATACCTACACCTAACAATTTTTTTAAGATTATTCAGTCAACGTTCTTCTGTAAAATGAAAAAGTCTTAAGAGGAACTGCGATCGGAGAGACTTTTCGAAAAAGCCTTAGTAAAAAGTCATAATTCGAGGTTTGGCTCTCGCCTATTTTCTCCTCCAATATTGGACCAATTTAAAAGATATTTCATAAACAGAAAAATTAGGATGTATTATACAGTGTCACTATGTTTTTTTTTTCATTAATAGTTGTCAAATTTGTACACTAGGTCTCTGTTGACAGCGGCAATTTTGAGCATTTATTTTTTTAGGGTTCTAGTGTTTATAAAAATAATGTACCTATCATCAAAAAGGAAAACCTAGGGTCAAAGTCTGTTTATGAAATATCTTTTAAATTGGTCCAATGTTGGAGGAGAAAATAGGCGATAGCCAAACCTCGAATTATGACTTTTTACTAAGGCTTTTACAAAAAGTCTCTCCGACCGCATTGTTATGACCTGCTTCATAGGGTTTTCTAAACAAAGGATTTTTATATTCGGAATAATAAAGCATTTTGTCCGACTTCTAATTACCTAAAGCTTTAGAAAGTCTCAAATAAAAGCCAATACTTAGCTGAGATTTCATAAAAAGTAATTTTACAAAATTAAATCGGCTTCAAAAAGAAAAAAAATATGAAATAACTCTAATTTCGGAAGTTCGGTTGAATGTCGTAATTACAGAAACAGTAATTACGGCATTCAACCGGTTAATGGATGACGAACCATAAACTTTTAAATCACGAAAAAATTCACCAGTTTTTTTAAAGGGGCACCCGAACACAAAATCATTAAAACGCTATTACCTACACACAACATACTCGTATGATCACTGATACTCACTACAACCACCGGAGGCACAGGTCCAACAGTCACAGGTCCAACAGTCACAAAAAAAACATATTTTGTGCACAAATATGCTATATTTTTCCTCCTGGTTGAGTGCTACCACAAATACATTTCCGAGGTCGTATTCAAGTGCTATCACAAATTGTGTCCTCAAAC
The DNA here is from genome assembly GCA_963669345.1 of Gortyna flavago. NCBI lineage: Eukaryota > Metazoa > Arthropoda > Insecta > Lepidoptera > Noctuidae > Gortyna > Gortyna flavago. Next base: position 13,556,676 of record OY770147.1, read on the forward strand.
GACTGAAATTCTGATCCTGTGGTCACGAGCTACAGGCTCAAGCGAAACGTCTTGCGAAGGCGACTGCGGGGCAAACAAATGAAAAAAGTTGTTTGGAGCATGCCAAGAGTCTTCGCGACGTGACTCGTGGAGCGTCAGAAACAGGTAATAGGTGATGTGACTTTCAAAGTGTAGATATTGTTTTAGATAAAACTTAGATACAATTCTACATCGGGCATCTAGGTCACTTTAAATGCAGACTAAGTCCCATATTTCTTTAAAAAAAAATATATATACAGGGTGAAATTGAAAACATGCGACAAATCGAAATGGGTGATTGTATTCATCATTATGAACAACTTTTACTATGGGACCAAAGCTGAAATCGCGAAAAAAAATACTGCTGTTTCCCACATTTCTATTCGCATTACCCGTCAAAATGTAGGGAACAGCTGTTTTTTTTCGCGATTTCTACTTTTACTATGGGACCAAACCTAAAATCGCGAAAACAAAATCAGCTGTTCCCTAAATTTTGACGAGTTACGCGAACATATTTATGTAGGGAACAGCTCATTTTTTTCGCGATTTCAGGTGTGGTCCCATAGTAAAAGTTGTTCATAATGATGAGTACAATCTCCCATTTCGATTTGTCGCATGTTTTCAATTTCACCCTGTATATACACGTCGACTTGAGAACTTTTCGTCGGTTACAAACAGCGCGCAGCGTGGCAGACATCGACGCGCAACTTATTACCATGGTTCATGATTCTGAACCCTGCGTTAAAACTTTTCATCGGTTGCGATGCGATGCGCCGCGCGCCGTGGTGGTTCGGGAAAAAGAAATTTCACGCGGACGAAGTCACGGGCAGAACCTAGATATTACCTATACTTATTGCAATAGGTACAAGGTTAAGGTACAAGGTTAAGTGCAGCGTGCAACACTGCCCGAGTGACATTTTAACAAATCCTGAAACCATGCCTGTGATGACCCGTAAGGCTACTGCTCAGGAGATGGACATTAAATTGAGAACGGCCCTCCAAAAACTTGAAGCCACAAAACTCCAGTGTGACCAATTGCTACTGGAGAATGATGAAAGTGAGGAGGAAATAAAGAAAATAGTTGACAAAAACTCAAGCCTTAAACGGGAGTTAGTAGACCTACATCAACAATATCTGAATGTTGTTGATGAACGCGATCAACTGAAGGTCGTCACGGATGGTTTCAACAACTGTAGTAATTTGTATGAGGAGGCTTTAAGTAAAGTTAGGGACTTAGAAGATGAATTAATTCATGCTAATAGTCGCATCATCCAGTTAGAAAAAGAAAAAGAATGTAATCAGGTTAAAGAAACAAACCATTTGTACAATGAATTATTAAATATTAATTGTAACCCTCATTCCATAATAACTATTGACCTTACTGAAGATTCCTTGCTGAAACAGAATTATAGTTATAAACATAGTCATAATAAAATGAAAAAATATGCAAGAATGAATAGAATAATTAAAAAATGTAATCAATTTAGAAAACAACAAAAACACTTTTCCAAAAATATTCCACTGAGGAAAGAACGTGTTGATCTAATTAATAAGTTAAGCAATTATCAAATCAAGTTAGAAGACAGCAAGAAAATATATGAATTTGATACACAGCGCCTACAGTCTGATATACAGGTACTTGAGGGCAGACTTAGTTCCCTTTACATTAAATATGTGGGTTCTCAGAACCAAATAAAAGAACACATTCTTGCTGCTAATGAGTTAGTTATGTGTCAGTGTACTTGTCAGAAAGATTCAAACCCTGTCGCTGTCCAGCCTGAGGCAACGGAGAACCCGTCCCAGACTGAGTGTTTGTCTCAAGAGTGTATTCTTAACCATGATGTATCTGATGTAAAACAGGATCTATCTCAAGTTGTTCAGCCTGAGTTTAGTAGTTGTCCATCTTTCAGTAGTCATGACTGTTATGATTCAGTTATGTTCTCAGATAGTATAGGAAGAGGTTTAGGTAAATTAATTAGTAACAACCTGAGTTATTCTACTCAAAATAATTGTATGCCAGGGTCAACCTACAAACAAATAATGGCATCAGTAACAGGAAATGTATTTAATCCTAAAACCAACATTACTGTATTTGTAGGTAACAGTTCTAAGGTCAAAAAATATGAAATAACTGACTATGTAACTGAGTTGTTAAAGTTAAATTGTAATAAAATAATATTGTGTGCTTTCCCATATTTAAAAAAATTGACAAATAGACAAAACAATTTTATTCATATGTTAAATAAGCATATGTACTTTTTAGTTAGTCATTACAGTGACAAGCTTGTATTTTTAGACACCAACAGTTTTGTAGAAACTTTGAAATCGACTAGGGATACTGTGTATCTGCCTATTAGTTTTAGACACACAATAGCAAGGCTATTAGCTTTTTATATAAACTCAGACATAAGTATTATGTCGAAGTCTTGTATTATTAACACCACAACAGTTAGTAATAATACTAATAATAAGGTGGTATGCCTGAATGAATGTAGCTCAAATGCTATAAATGTTTTTACAAATTGTACGACGGAGGTTCCCTCTCCCTCACGCACTATGAGCTCACTGCCTGGTGATAACATTGAAGTCTTGGGGTTAACTCCGGATAATCATTTAAACTAGTTTGTAAGACAACAGAAGGTACCAGTAATAATATTCTTAAGCCTAACAACAACAACAAGGTATCTTCTTGCTCTAAAATAAGTAAATATCAAAAAGGAGATCAGCAGAATGCCTTGAAATTATTTCATCAAAATATTCAAGGCATTTCTTCCAAATTATTAGAAATTGAAATGTTTTTAGAAAAAACAAAGTTTGACATTGTTTGTTGTACTGAACATTGGTTAAAGGATTACCAAATGTTAATCAATTATGAGAACTATAGTGTAGGCAGTTGTTTTAACCGTAAATCTATGCTGCGTGGAGGTTCTCTAATATTGATAAAAAATTGTTTAAAATCAAAGCAACGAAATGACATAGTGAGTTTATCAATTGAACATTGCATCGAACTGTCATGTGTTGAGCTAGATAAGCATGTTGTAGTGTGCGTTTACAGACCCCCTAATTATCAGAACTTTTCTATGTTTGAGTCAGTGATGGAGGATGTCCTGGCGAAACTTGCATCCAATAACAAAGCCGTAATTATTTGTGGTGATTTTAATATTAATATTTTAGAAAATAATTCAAATAGCAGTAGATTATTAAGCCTATTCAAATCGTTCAATTTATCTAATGTTTTTACAGAACCGACTAGAGTAACTCCTACTTCTGCTACTTGTATCGACAATGTCTTTTGCGACTGTGATTATTTAGATAAAGCCATCGTAAATTATCTGCCGTCTGATCATAGTGGACAAACGGTCACTTTTAAGTTTGAAACACCTTTGCAAAAAGTGCAAATTCAATTTAGACCAATAACGACTGGTAAACTAATTAGATTCAATAGTACCCTAAATAATAAGTTAAATGATCTGTGCCATGATATTGGTGATGCAAATAAATTGTACGAGGATTTCTTTTCACTAGTGCACACTCAATTCAATAAAACTTTTGAAAAGAAAACAAAAAACATTTGCCCTAATTTTATATTTAGTGACTGGGCAACTAGAGGTATAAGGATAAGTAGGGAAAGACTGTTCGAGCTGTATGGCCTTAAGCCTTACATCAATACTGAAACTTTCAGCAAGTATGTTACTACATATTCCAAAATTTTTAGAAATACTTGCAAAACTGCCAAAGCCCTGTACATTAGCAACAAAATCAAATCGGCAGAAAATAAAATAAAAACAGTTTGGAAAATTATAAATAACGAAACTAGTAGGAATAGAAAACGAAACACTGATTACACGTTGGAGACTTCACGTGGTGCCATAAGCTCTAACTTAGAAGTAGCTCAAGAATTTTTAAATTTCTTTACTAATATACCATTAAAAACGACGGAAGCCTTAAATTCTTCACCCGACGTATCTATTGATTTATTAAGAACGAACGTTCAAGCCTGCCCGGTTGAATTTCAATTTAAACATATTAACCCTGTAACAGTAATAAAAGCTTTTAAGCAAATTAAGATCAAATTGACCGAAGATGTTTGGGGAATGTCCATTAAAGTCTGTACCTCCATAATTGAGACTATTGCGCCTTATTTAGCTTTAGTATTTAATTCGTGTGTTGATCAAGGAGTCTTTCCCGATTTAATGAAATACAGTAAGGTAATACCACTTTACAAATCCGGGGACAGTAAAGACACCAATAATTATAGACCCGTATCCGTGTTGCCGGTTTTCAGCAAGGTGTTTGAAAAAATAATACTCAATCAGATGCTCAATCATTTTAACACGAATAAAATCCTTCATGATCAACAGTTTGGTTTCACCAAAGGACGTTGTACGACCGACGCCGGTGTAACCTTATTAAAACACATTTTTAACGCGTGGGAAGAGGCTCAAGACGCCATAGGAATCTTTTGTGACCTCTCCAAGGCATTTGATTGCGTCGATCACGAAACCTTGCTTTTGAAACTTGAGCATTACGGACTTGGAAAACTTGCGCTCAATTTAGTTAGTTCTTATTTAAATGATAGACTGCAGCAAGTTCAAATAAATGGTGTCAATTCACATGGTTTAACAGTAATAATGGGTGTGCCACAAGGCTCGATATTGGGTCCTTTCCTCTTTTTAGTGTATATTAATGATCTACTCCATTTATTAAGAAATCAACCTCAAATGGTGTTATTTGCTGATGACACTTCCTTAATTTTTAAGGTAAATAGACGGGCTACAAATTTTGACGACGTAAATAACGCCCTAATGCAGGTTCAAAATTGGTTCACTGCTAATAATTTAGTATTAAATGGAAAAAAAACTAAGTGCATAAGATTTTCTTTACCAAATGTCAAAGGTAGTGATTGTGAGATAATATTGAATCAAGAGAAACTAGAATTCGTCGATAAAACTGTTTTCCTGGGGATCACGCTCGACTCAAGGCTACAATGGGGTCCTCATTTAACATCTCTTTCAGGACGGTTAAGTTCAGCAGCTTATGCTATCAGAAAAATCCGTCAATTTACTGATGTAGATACCGCGAGACTAGTTTATTTTAGTTACTTTCATAGTATCATGTCTTACGGTATTTTACTTTGGGGACGGGCTGCAGACATCGATTCTATTTTTATTCTGCAGAAAAGAGCCATTAGAGCCATATATAATCTTCGCAGGCGCGATTCTCTTAGGGAACTGTTTAAGGAAATTAACATCATGACGGTGCCTTGTCAATATATCTACGAAAACATCATGTATGTAAGGAAAAATTTACATCTTTTTAGCAAAAGAGGTGAAAGACATAATTATAGTACTAGAAATAGGGACCTATTAGTTCAACCAGGTTTCAGACTGGCTAAAGTAGACTCATCTTTTATGGGGTACTGTTTAAAATGTTATAATAAAATACCTCCCCACATTCTTCAACTGAATGAGACAAAATTCAAGTCTTGTATAAAACGCACACTATGCAGGCAGGCATATTATAAGTTAGGGGATTACATCGTTGATAAAGATGCCTGGCTCAATGCTGGTCCTGCTCCACAACCACAACTGATTGATTAACTCTTGAAAATACTGTTGGAGCTGTTGAAGATTGTAAGACTATCTTTGCATTGTATAAACTCAATTTCCTTTATATTGTATAATTGCATAGCACAAATGTGAGTTCTATGTACTGTAGTGCTACCATTTACCGGGTAATGATAATAATGTCTTTCATTGACTTGAATGTGCCCTGGCGGCTGATAGTATGTCATGCTCACTAAAATGTCTCGCTGACGGTGGCGTGTGTGTTGGATCATTTAGCTCCCTTCAAAATGGTTGAGCTGAATGGTGCTGATCTATGCGTCATGTTCGTGAACGGGCGCCGTCAGTTGGGACTGGTCATCACTTGGCTGCCTCGGCTTGTTTTTAATTGTTTTACTTTTGGATTATTGTTTTGTTAAGTACTATTTGCTGTAGGTACTCTGGACACTTTAACGCGTACGTATATTTTTTTTTTTTACATCGTTCTCACATATAATTATAAATTCAACACTAATGATGTAACTAATATTTTTGTAAACTATAATTTAAAAGAGTGTCCATGGAGTTTCTTGCCCGTTCTTCTCCATAGGTACCTACGCTTTGGAATGGGCAACTAGCTTCATATTTGCTGACTGACCGATTGACAATTCAAAAGTGCCTGTAAATGGTTTAATTGAAATAAATGCTTTGAGTTTGAGTTTGAGTTTACAATACATTAGGTACAGTCAAGAAAAGAGATAAGTATGCAGGATCGTCGGATATAGTTGAAGTTTAGTAAGAAACCGATCGACTCTGTCTCTGTCACCTCTGACCTAGACTAGAGTCAAGAGCGAACCCATTTCAAATAAAAAATTAAAATAAATAAAAAAAAAACCGAAAGATGTACTCAAAAAAAAAAAAAAAAATTATAGAAAACAAACAGCTCATATATTAAATAAAATTTCAGTCGACAACACCCATTGGTTTCTTACTAAACTTCAACTATATCCGACGATCGTGCATACTTATCTCTTTTGCTAACTGTACATTACATCACGCACAGAGATACGAATGCCATAACTAGTCTCTTCTTTAATCTTTGTTCAAGGTTCAAACTTGTTCAACTTTGGTATTTCTGCAAATCTAAGACAATAACGGAATTCGAAACACTTTTTTTTAACGAAAACGTGCGAATATACCTATGTGTTTTAAGTGGTGAACCTTGGAGATGACTATATAAGGATATAGTATACAACGTGTCCAAAAATTCAACGATAAGCGGGCACCAGCGGGCACCAAAGGGTGGAACTGACCATGACTACTCGAGAAAAAATAATGAAAAAAATATCTAAATTTTTTTGGTAATTACAAAGTGGACTAAAGGTAAAAAACTTTGAACAAAAAATATTTTGATTGATTTATGTGTAAAGGCGACAGGTATTCTGGGATTTTGAAGGGTTGTGGTGGACAGCAGTGCTACTTATGTTGCCGATACAAAAAAAAAAACAGAAATTTAGAAAAAATTTGGTACCAAAAACAATTTATTTTTTACTTAAATTATTTTGGTTTATAATTTCGTGATAGAGTATTTGCAGAGCCGCTTTATTTTTTTATTGTTTAGGTTTTATTGTTTTACATGTTGTAGATACCTAGGTAATATACCAAACTTATACATAAATATGTTTGGCTCAAATCTGAGGCGTGATTTTATGGAAATTATACCTAATTATCGGGTGCATGCAAGCAAAGCCGTGAGCAACTGCTGACAATATATGTATACATTTTTGAAATGTGTTAATTAAGCCCTTTCACTTGATACCCAACACGGCATGATTAAAAATATTGTTTTTTTAGGTCATGATTTTATGTCCGCTAGTGGGCGCCATATTCAATTTTCGTCACATACATGTATAACCTATCACCTATAACTAGCAGACGATCAAGACGCTTTCAACGATACCTCATTTGTCAAATTTTGACAAGAAGTTTAGAAGTTACGAGTGAACAGATGAACATACATACCGGTCAAAATCATAACCCTCCTTTTTGCTTCGCCGTAGTCGGGTAAAAATAATGTCCAGTGACTAAACTATTGGATATATTTGCTTGAATTTTTGTATGCAGACTGGAAACGCCATTAGGTATACGAAGTTTAATAAATTTATTGTTGTATTGACAATTTGTCATCTCTACTTTGTATAACGTTCGTAGAGGCTTTTTAGACCCTTCAGGGCAAAAATCAGAACAATAGAAGACATACAATCCGTATTGACGGATTGTTCATGGGAAGATCCGGTGATGGCAGACTACGGGCTTATGTAAGCGAACTGATAACCGAGAATAAAGCGGTCATTCGTGCCAATCCCTGTGACGCAAAGCCCACATGCGCCATTTACAACGTGCTGTAAAGAACCGCATAGTGGAGAGGCGTTCCCGAGGGTTGGGACAAGATGCTCAGCGAACTCAAGCCCACCCACCAAGCCTTCTGGGATCTTCAGAGGAAACTATGTTCCTTTGAAGAGGTCACCGTGCATCTTCTCATACGCCCCGACAAGAGAGTCACATTCGACAGCCACGTTAAGGCCGAATGTCTCGCCAACAGTTTAGAGTCCCAATGCTCTCCCAGCTCTCAACCAGTAGACCAAGCACAAGCACCTTAACAAGGTGGACGCTGAAGTCGAAAATAGAGCCTCCCACCAGTCGAAAACCCTGATGACCCTCTGTCTCCCGTCACTCCTGACGAAATGCACGACATCATTAACCGGTTGAATGTCGTAATTACAGACACAATTAAAAAGCCATTGTGTCTCGCGTAGATCTACGTTCCAGCATACGAAGGGTTAAAGGGCTCGAAGCTAGGAAGCCCCGCTGCTTGCGAGGCCCATGGTATAAGTGGAGTATAATTATTACGCACGATATACTTTCTTTTTTTTTGACATTATTAAATTTTTGCAAAATGTTACTAGAAATACAAGTACCCGCATAAACTGATAAGACCGAGGGGGGGGTCATTTTGTTTTACCGCCCCGGGCTTTCGTCAGGCTTACTCCGCCACTATGTACCTCAGTCCTTGCCTACCTTCCCCTTTAGGAAAGAGGTGTGATGTTTTGTTTGTTATTCAGTTTTGTCTTTTTCGGCGACTTGCTCGAGAATCGAGACGCTAGGAATCTTAAGAGATAAATCTAAATATCCGTTAGGAGGGAATCAAAGACCAAATAAAACTTGTATTTAAAACAAAGCATTGTTTATTTATAATACCTAACTCTCCTCGATACCGCTTACGGAGCAGGGCCACTCGATACAAAAATAAACATCTACAATAAATATAATAACATCCCACTTACATCCATTGTGACGAGACAAAAACTATTGAAGAAAAATAGTTACTATGGCAACACCATTATTGTTTATTGTGTATCGGTAGATGTAAACGTGTTCAACTGGTGCCAATGAAGCAGACCTTTATAATTCGCCTTATTTTTTAATCTGTCCGCCAGTCCATCAGACATAATATGCTTGTGACCTGTGAGATATATAAAATACGAGTACGTAACAACGTATCGAAAGCCAGGATAAGTTTAGACTAAAAACTCTGTCTCATAACAACGGATACAAGCAGAGTTGTAGATTAACACAAGACAGAATATCGCGTACAGAATGAGAAACGAATGTCGATAATTACTCCACTATCATCGGTGTTTAGTTTGTATAAACATCAATATATTTGCATGCATTGAAAAATGTTTATCGACATTCCCTCCTCTACCTGCACCATAAATATCAACGTGAATATGTCATAGACAGGATAAAGACAAAGATTACAAATATTAATTGTGTAATAATTTCATTTAATCGATACTTGACAGCATATCCAAGAACAAAAAATATAATAAAATGTCAAATTGATAAAAAATAGGTAATGAGTTGGTATATTTACTTGGTTCGGGAACATTTATTGCCAAAATGACTCTTGTGAGCATCACTGACGCCTATAATCGTCATGGATGACGTATGCACACGTCATAGTTAAATGGAACAAGACGTAAATAAACCAGACCGTTACCCGCTGATACATAAAATCTGATTTTAAACCAGCGTTTAAAACTTAACTCTAATACAAAATAATGTTTACGTCTAGCGTGTATGAAATATATTAATATTATAATAATAAATTGTACAATATCAGTATCATTCCAACTTATTTATTGCGGTTGTGTTCACTATGCGAGTTTTCAACCTTAAAGTTTTGTGCGATGGTTGTCAAACCATTAAACAATAAAAAAAACAACTACACTCTGTACATTAGAAGAAAACAGATTCGATATCTCCTATTAGGGTTTTTATCGAAATTAATACAATATATTCATAAAATGATTCGACTATTTCTTCATTAACTCGCAAAGTGAACCGAACCGCTGAATAGAAATAATCTTAAGACAAATAATAATAAATGAAACACTCAGTGTCATGATGTAGCGTTTACTCCTACATTAAGTTTGTGAACTATGGAATGTCCCGCCGTTACAGAGAACTGTCGAATGCAACAAATGCTCGCCTGGCCCTAACCTCTAACATTGACCGACCAAGCTTAGTTTACATTCTCGTGGGATCGACTGACACATCAACAGTGTAACACTAGTCTACCATTACCTTTTACATTGAAAAAACGATAAAAATAATATCAAGAAATAACACACTACAAAATTTTGTAAAGCGTTAATTTCACTTATGTGATCCTTTCAACATTCGACAAGACTATGTCCTATGGTATTTTTAAAAGTAAGTATCGTGTATGTGTTATGTCAGTCGAGCCTCGTCCGTCAAGCCAAAGCTGCCAAACTAATATTACATATAAAACGGAGCGCCCGCCGCAGCGCACAGTACAAACGCACGTAACACTAGATCCTAAGTAGTAGCACCTAATGGTGAAATATAGCGCTCGCGATATTACGTACAGAACAATATAACACGCCATTTTTGTGTAGCATGTCATTCGTTATAAATAAAGTAACGTTTAATAATTAGAACGTTTTTATAGTAAGCTAGCGACTTTGTGAATTATAGAAGATTGTTTTAAGCCGTATAAGCTTTCTTTAAATTTTATTTTAACAAGAAATTAACATTACACGTAAGATATATCGCAGTTTTTCTTATTACCAACTGCTCTGTGTACGTATTATAGCGAGCGCACAGATATAATATAGTCCATAGCAACACGTCAATAATATATCTTTTTAACATATACTTTCGTAGATCTCGATAACACTTGTGATTCTTTCAACAATCAATCAACCGCGATTTGTTTTTATACCAAGTTAGGGAACATACTACAGAATTCCCTAGTTCTTTTTGTCGATATATCGTCAAAGCATCACAAATCTATCGATAGATAACCGATTAGTCCCACACTACATTGTATATCGACACTTTAAATAGAAGGGAGGAGACAAAAAATTATAATTTGTATCTTTTTATACCTAAAAACGGTGGTCTAACTCGTGTGACAATATTTTAAAGCTATTCCGTTATAGAAAATGAGCTCGTGTTTCAACCTGGCTGGATACAGACAATTTTGAACTATATTTTAAAAGACGATTTTTATTTTAGGAATTTAATTTTTATTTATTTAAAAGTAGTTTTTTTTTTAAAGTACTTATGTGATTTTTTGAAGGCTAAGGCTACATGCATGATTTTAATTTAGAAAATCTACGCGATAGAGGTATTTGTTCACAGCTGTTTTCATTGGCAGTGATGTTGCTTACCCGACTATATCCAAGCTAAATAGGTACATGATTTGAGCAAGGTTTATATTTTAATTATTTTTCAAACATTGTCCAGCCAGATTTGTCAAACACAAGGCATAAAATGATTTTTTATATAGTAATACAAAAACACTTTTTATATTTTTTTACTATGGCAACATTTATATCTCTACGAAGCCCTATGCCGTCCGGATTGTATGGATGCCTTAGCCTAAGCTTAATTATAAAAAAAAGAAAAATGCTGCAATACTTAAGATAATATGTTACAATATAAAAATTGCATTTTCTCGGGGCGAAGGCGGCTAGTCAATAGAGAACTGTTTTAGAAAACGAGTTATTTAATAATATGTTCGGAAGTTATAGTTACAATAATGTTCAGGCCACTGCGATTCTATCAATATATCGACATATCGATACAACCATTATTTTTATCGATATAATTATACACTAAATGTATATTTCCAACTCAATGGCCTATTAAACTGTAACTATGCTAAACAGCCTCGCCCAAAATCGTAAAGTGCACGACGTGACAACATCAAATATTAAATATAATTAACATTTTATTAATTAATCAATATAAATGTTTGTTTTTAAATAACTTAGTGATTAATATTCGCATTGTTATCGCTTACAACTAGGGTATGTACCTACATATACATACAGGCCGTGACGGTACGGCGCGAACTTGGTGGACGTTGCAACGTGTTGCTGTAACATTTTAGGGTTGCGTGCTTTGTTGCTGTATCTCGATTTTCTCGACTGTCATGTCTGGGTTCATTGCTGTGGCCTCCTGAAAATTATGAAAATACGAATTTAATTTTTAATTGAATTTAACGAAGGTTGATAGAATATGGCACATAAACCAATAAACTTCTTATGTAATAAAGATTATTATTACTTACACGAAGTGATTATTAGATTTTTAAAAGCGATTTCGTCATGGATCAGGATTAAATAATATACTGTGAAATGACAAGTATCTCTTTCGAACAACCCGCGACTTCTTGCCTTAAATCGCGCATCGTTATAAAGACATAGTTTTCGTTTTAATTTAAATTATTTGTTTTGATACGTTACCTGTATAGCCTCGGCGAGCGCGCGGTCGTGGTCGATGGGGTCCCCATCAGACTGGATGGTGATCTTCTGTTCTACGCGCGTCTCGATCACACCGTTGCGTTCTGTCTTGTACTGTAACAAGTAACGAACACGATTTACAAAGTGCTTCATTTCAATAAGACATCAAGACGAACTATCTGCACTGAAAAAGTACATAGCAGCCTACAGAGTACAGACAGTGCTGTTTTACTTTGCTTTAATTTGTGTTTTGAACTTTACACATGCGAATCTCTATGAAATGTCTCTCGCGTAAAAAACAAGTCCAAAAAACTTTTTTTTATTTCAACAGAATTTTTGTTAGCCGGATACAACCGCATTCTCGTACACAACCTATACTCCGACTTTTAATTAGCTGCAGTAAAATGACACTTCTTAATAACTCATTTCGGACTGCGTTTGTTACACTATTCTGTACTAGAAAACCAATATTTGGTTGATGGCCGAAAAAACAAAAAGACGCCAATTTCATTAATTTAAGCAACACATAAGCTGTCATTTTACTGCAGCTAATTAAAAGTCCAACTATAAGTTAAGGTAACTACAGAATGACTGAGCTGTGAATAATGGATGTGTTGTTTGTATACGTACGGTGATAGTCTCAACGGTGCGCGTCTTGGAGCTGATGGTCTGCGACGACACCACCTCGCCGTCTGCTGATACGGTCTCTTCCTGTGTCTCCGTCGTTTCTACCGGCTCAGTCACTATCGGGCCGGTACTCGTCTGGAAGTAACAGATTATGGCATAATTATTGGCAACTTTTGTCTGTGCAAGTCCTAAATAAATACGTTTTCTTTAATTCCCAAATCAAGAGACTTAAAATAATGCGTCAGTTGCAACGTTACTGACAAATTGTTTGATGACTTGTTCGCGATCTAAGAACATTAGTTTTGTTTTTCCTTAACTTTTATTTGACTTTTCTTAAGAGCCTGGTAAGGCCGAGCAGAAACCAGAAATAAAAATTTAACCTAATAAATTTCGCAGTTTCTGGATAAACCATGTGCCGTTTGATAAGCACTATCTTGCCAAAACTTTGCAAAAACGTTAAAAAAATATGTTTTAGTAAATTAAAGTTGTTTTTAGGCGTTCGTTACGATGGATGTGACGCCTGCATCTGCGAGAAGGTCGAACTAACATCATCTAAGATCTTCAGAACAGTGGTGGCACCCACACTTTTTTTTTTTTGAGGGTGTGTATTCATCAAATGACTCCTCCCGCTCTGGGTGGAGCGGAAGGGTGTGTCAGACTCTTACTGACTAAAACCCATCCGTGTTCTTTCCTTAGCCCTTTATGTTCCGGGGTAGCAGTAACCCTTTCGGACAGTCCCGCTGGTGACACTCACCCTGGTGGTAGCTCCATGCACCATGCTGCCGAAGGGCGCGTTGCCGATCACAGACGTGGTGGTCGTCGTCTTATACGCGCCCGGTTCCTGTACCATAACACATGTTAGACAACCGTTGGATTCAATACGACTGGCTATCAATATATAATAATACGTATAAATATATAGATGTTGTATTATATGTGGGTCACTTTTTTTAATTTATATTATTCTCTCTGTTGTGTTAGTTTTTGTCTAGGTCTGGCAGTTTGAGTAATTTATGTGGCCTACCCAAATGTCCTTTCTTTGGTATTGTTCGTCGAATCGTTGAGCTCCTTAAGTTTTGAGTTGAGCTACACGATTTCTGACAAATGCGTGCGGTCCTCTCAATCTGTGTGGTTCTTTCCTCAAAAGACCATCTCAGACATCGATCTACATGGTCTTCATATAACCTGACCAAGATTATGTCTGGACTTTAAAAGAGACTGTGACCTCTGAGTTTGTTTCGGCCTTTCTTCTCAGAGTAGTCAGATAGGAAACGCCGACCTCATCTAGTTTTATAAAAAATATGATTGACGTTTAAAAGTGTTTGTACAAACCTACTTACAAAATAAAATCATTTATCATTTATACAAGGGTCAAAATCAATATGCCTAGCCTTTTCCCAACTATGTTGGGGTCGGCCTCCAGTCTAACCGAATGGAGCTGATTACCAGTATTATACATGGAGCGGCTGACATTGCTGATATCGATACTATAATACATAGACAATGATTTTACAAGGATATTAATTATTAATTATCTGAATTAAAGATCCGGCTTTTATGATTATTTGATGACGCAAATCAGTTTCTGGACATGAAGTTTTATCTCTTTTAGGTTTTGACTTCATGTACTCAAGTAAAAAAAAAGAAAGCAAAAAAAATATTATACATCAAAAATTATATTATTTTTGGGATTGCAATATTAATTTGTGCTTGAAAAAAGTTAAAGGGGTGTAAATAAATAAAATAAAACCAGTACTATACCTTCATTTAGTAAATAAAAGAAATAAATAAAAATATTCAATAATCTAAAATGCAGTGGACAATCACAAAACAGTATTTCAATGCAACATGCTATATTAATGCAACTCTTCACACGATTATCATGCTAAACAATATTATTTCATTTGGAACTAACATCCCAGACACTCAGAAAGGTTTCAAGATTGGAACTGCAAATCTAAAGTGGATATTTCTAAAAAAAATATTAACTTGTTTAAAAGTTTTATAAAACCACATACACATACGACTACCGTCTACTCTACCCTGAAAAGTATTTAATTATTATGAAATCATATTATTTGTTAGTCATATTTCAATAGTAAAGAGTGTGTTGTGCTGAATATATTTTACTCATTGAAGAGTAGTATGCTAGTGGCCACCACTGAAAACACTGTTTTAAACTGTAGTGTTCGCAAAAAACATTGGATGTTAACTAGTTGCTTTCATCTTATATTCAAGAAGTTATGACAAAAACTAGTTCAAAATTAGTTAATTTATGAGATCAACAAAGACACATACATAAGACTTAGTTAGAAATACATTTCATTTGTCATATTATAGCTAGATATCCTCACAACGCACTGCTGAGTATAGGCCTCTCATTATTTCTTGTTTCTGTCCCTCAACAAAATGACAATAAAGCGCTTCAGCGTCCCGACAATGTTCACATAAAAGCGATAACATCGCTTACAGCGCTTGTAAACTCACCGTAATGTAATAATGTCCTTCGCCAGCGCCCTCATCAAAGTCGATCGGAGTCCCAGAATCCCCACTGCTTAGGGACGACTCAGAGCCGCGTCTAGCAAGCTGCTGTGATCACCATCCAACGTTCGAACAATGTTTGCCAGTGAAGTTATTACATGATAGTTTACCAAATGTTGGTGAAGTTACCACAGGTGTTTGCCAAATGTTGGCGAAGATTTTACGAAGTTTTTTGGTGTTATAGAGATCGGTGGTGTTACCACGCAATGTATGGTTTAGTAATGTCATGCCCGTTTAGAGTTTGGTTTAGATGCATTACCAGGTCATGTCCGTTCGATGTAGATATGGGATGGAGGGAAAAGAAAAAAATATGTAATTAGAACAAAGGTCAACATGCAAACAAATTAAGATGACAGCTTTTTCACATAAACGTATGAATCATGTTTTCAAGACCAATTCTTTGTAAATCGCCTACTTGGTGTCAAGCGGCGAAAATTTAATCATGCTTTCATGCTTGCGTGAGATATTTTTTTTTTTTTTTCAGTTTCTCATGTTGCTAAGCGCTGTCAGGCGTCGCGCGATCCAAGCGTTTTGAAAATTGGTTCAGTATTCTGCGCGTGTCAAAAAAGCTGCCATAGTAAAGCGAAAAAAAAAAACAACTAGGTAGTGGAAAAACTAAGTAGAAACAATTAAAGAAACAAAATTCAACAATAAAAAAATCTCCATTTACATGCTATAATGACTGGATTAAAACAATGAAAAATGCCAGGAACAAGGTTATGATCGTACCTGATCGCCGGTGGTCACCATGGTTTTGACTTCTTGAGTCAAAACCCGTTGTTCCTGTCTCGTGGCTGATGACGTCAATGTGTGTGCGACTGTCTTTTCTTCCATCTGTTGAGTCTTCGCCTTCGTGTCGAGGTCGTGGTGCGTGGTGGCCGTCCGCGTGGTCACAGCGCGCGCCGTCACGTACGGACTCTTCCCAGGACCCTCCATCGGCTCAAGGCTTTCCGCCTAATTAAGGTTAGACTAGCATGCATTTACTATATACACAGAAATCTAACATCGAAACTACATAAGCCGTGGTAAAAAATGAAAAAAAAAGGCCACACGCTGTACAAATTAAAGAGAAAAAAAGGAAAACGACATGAAAAATAAATCAGGGTGGCGTCTTGTGTGCCGGTTATTGTAAATTGAGAAAGAGAATGAAACGCACCTTGTTGGTATGTGTGGAGAAGGTCACCTCCCCGGTGCCGAGGTTCTCAACCTCTTGCTCCACATTGTGTGTGACGCCCTCGTCATTCCGCGTCAGCAGCTGTTTGGTAGTTGTCTTCACAACCACGGGGGGAGTGGGCGTCTTCTTAGAGCGCTGTGAAACCGGGATCTTGGAGGAGAGAGGGGTGGTTGATGACACAAAGCCTTGATGCCGTATGTGTTCGCTCGTCGTGTACTCGGTGAACGTCTTGGGCTCGTCTCCTCTCAGCGGACTCTCGTCCTTGCCGAAAGTTGAGAACTTGTGTGTGTTCACTGTCTGTATGTCGATGTTCGCGGGTAGGTCTTGAGTTTCTTTCTCTATCGTGTAGTTGCCGCTCTTGTCTTCGAAGTGGGAGGGATCGATTTGTGAATAATGTAGAATCAGTTGTCCAGTTACAGGGTCTCTTACTGCTGTGCTGGGGTCAATATCGCCGGTATCTGGGTCGATATCCCCGTATTCAGTCTTGATCCTGCCGGTGACGGGGTCGATCTTGCCTGATAGCGTCATGGTCTGCGTGACAGTTGTTCGCGCGCCCTTTAACCTGGGGTCATCAGGGTCTACATCGATAGTTTCTCCTGTGATCGGATCGATGATCTGGTAAAGATACACTGTCTTTGTTGTTATGATTCTGCCGGTAGTTTCATCGATGGTACATTCTTTAGGATCGACTTCTTTAACTCTTCCTTTGTCGTCTTTCTGTGTGATGATGTAGATCTTGATGATGATCAGCCTGCCCGTCTGAGGATCGATTTTGCCGAGTTTGGTGTAAATCTCTCCTGTGCTGGGATCGACTTGTGAAGCGGAGTATAGCGGATGGTTGTCTGCGTCAACTTCTCCGGTTGCTGTGTAGATCTGTCCGTTGACTGGATCGACTTTGATGAGTGTCTTGTCAAAGTCATGTGTCCTGATGATTGTGCCAGTCTTAGTGTCCAACCTACCGTATATCGTGATGATGTAACCAGTGGTCGGGTCGACCTGTCCAGCTGTGTAGATGACATCTCCGGAGACTGGGTCTTTAGGTCCAGCGATCCAAATCTGGTTGGTCTTAGGATCAACTTTGACGTTCTTCGGGTCGTTGGATACGATCTGTTTGCCAGAAACGGGATCAATCTTGTTCTTGATAATCCTCAAGCAGATCATTCTGGCGACATCCTTATCCGGCTTTCCAGATTTAGGATGGCACTGTCCTGTCTTCAATAAGAACTGACCGGTGACGGGGTCCACTTTGAGTTCCCTGCTCTCAAACTTGCCGGTCTTAGGATCATTGTATGTAACAGTTCCCTTGACAAGATCGATCTGTCCGTACTTCGTGTCAATTTTGTTGTTATCAGGGTTAATTTGACCTGTACTGCTTTCTACTAGAGAATGCTTGGGCTCAATAAGACCTTTCTTGGTGTCCAACTTACCAACGAACGTGGTGACTTCGACTACTGGGTCGATATGAGTACCAACAACAATAATCTGTCCAACATTTGGATCAGGTTTGCCGGTCTTAGGATCGACAACTCCCTTGATGGTGATAATGCCGTTGTTTTCATCGATATGTACTGGTTTGGTATCAGACGTGTCTGTGACGAATATGACACCATTTGAGGGATCGATAACACCGTATTTAGTAGAGATATGACCAGTTTCAGCGTCAACCTTGCCTTTAGTGTGTTCGACTATGCCTTTCTCGATATCAACTTTGCCTGTTCTGGGGTCAATCGGACCGGTGATAGTCGTGATTTCAACAACTGGATCTTCTTGTTTGGCAACGCTTAGAATCATGCCTAAGTTCTGATCAATTTTGCCAGTCTTCGGATCAATTGCGCCAGAGTTGATGAAGATTTGACCGGTTTCAGTCAAAACGTAACCATCGCGGGTTTGTTTTTGTCCTGCAGAATTCGTAATAACAATGTTACCAGTATTGGAATCAATGACTCCGTACTTAGTCTCAATCAAACCATTAGGATCGAGGATACCAGTAAGATGTTCAACTTCAGCGGTGTTCAGATCAGGCTTCTTCGACTTAGGGTCGAGTTTGGTGAAGATAACCATGATTTTGACGATCTTCCTCCGAGGAGGTTCGGGAGGAGCCATGGTAGGTTTCACAGGTGACTTCATAGTTGGTGAGAGGGGAGATGATTTCTGAGCATAGCTTGTAATAGGCGATGAGGTACGCACGGGTGATTGTAGAGGTGTCGGAATCGGTGAAGGTGTTGGGGTCTTTACAGGCGAGGGTACCTGCCTAGCAGGGGACACACTAGCTCTCTGCGACACTGGCGCTACAGTAGACAATACATTCTGCTTATCAACAATAGTCAACTGCTGAGCGTACGAGGGATCTACTCTTCCTGTCTTGGGGTCTATAACGGCGGTTGTTATTATCAAGTTTCCTGTCTTAGGGTCTATCTCGGCTTGTTTTAGCTCTTGTTTGCCAGTTATCGGGTCTTTGTAAAGAATTTGTCCAGATCTAGGGTCGATGATGCCGAAGTCCGTGTGAATCTTACCGTCTTCAGCGCTGACGTAGCCTTTAGCGGCTTCTACGTTGCCTGCGCCAGCGTCAACAGATTTGGTGTAGGGATCGTACTTGCTAGTGACGATGACAAGACGAATCTCGCCCTTGGAAGTTGGTTTCGCGAAAGGCACGACTGGTTTGTTGACAATGCTATACTGCTGTACCAATGTAGGATCGACTCTGCCGGTCTTGGGGTCGACAACGTTGTTTGTGATAATCATGTGTCCAGTTTCAGGGTGTACCTGAGCGCGCTTAACTTCTTGCCTGCCGGTCTTAGGGTCTGTGACGACGATTTCTCCAGTAGCTGGGTCGACGATGCCAATGGCTGTACGGATTCTACCATCAGCTCCGAGAACACCACTGATGGTGTCCACATGACCTTGGCTGGGGTCGATCCTCCTTGTCCTCGGGTCGTATTTGGTTGTGATGATAACGAGATGAATCTCTCTCTCAATAGGCTTCGTCTCTTTCTCGACAATCGTGAATTGTTGAGCGAGCGTTGAGTCTGATTTGCCTGTCTTCGGGTCTACGACGCCAGTGGTTAGGATGAGGTTACCGGACTTAAAGCCTACGCCAGGGTCAGCGACCGCTTGCTTCGTCTCATGTTTACCTGTCTTGGGATCGACATGCTCAATTTTGCCAGTCTTCGGGTCAATAATACCATAGTTGGTGTGAACCCTGCCATCAGCACCTACAATACCTCTTGAAGTCTCAATATGGCCGTTAGGGCTGTCAAGCTTCTTGTTCTTAAGATCATACTTGGAAGTAATGATGACCAGCTGAACTTCCCTGCCAGGAACTGGTGTGAACGTGTCTTTAGGTCTATCAACAACGCTGATTTGTTGGCCTAAGTTAGGATCAACCTGTCCAGTCTGAGGATCAACAACTCCTGATGTAAGAAGGAGGTTTCCAGTCTTGGAATCAACAGTAGCAACCTTGGTCTCACGTCTGCCTGTGACTGGATCTTTAATGACGATATCTCCGGTTGTAGGATCAACTTCGCCGAATTCTGTGTGAACTTTGCCATCAGCACAAACTTTGCCGGGCACTGAGTCAACATGAGCGTTTGTAAGATCTAGCTTCTTGTTCTTGGGATCGTACTTGGTCGTCACAATAACTAAGTTCACGTATCTTTCTTTAGGCGCATCTTTGTCTACGATAGCGAACTGCTGAGCGAGAGAAGAGTCAGCCTTTCCTGTTTTAGGGTCGACAACACCTGAAGTTAGTAACAAATGACCTGATTGCGGATCAGCGATAGCTTGCTTAGTCTCATGTTTGCCGGTCTTGGGATCGACTTGATCAATCTTTCCAGATTTCGTGTCGATAATTCCGAAGTTGGTGTGTACTCTGCCATCGGGGGCAACAATACCTCTTGAAGTCTCAACATGGCCGTTAGGATTGTCAAGTTTCTTAGTCCTGGGGTCATATTTGCTAGTAATGACCACCAACTGTACTTCCTTACCAGGAACGTTCGCGAATTGATCTTTAGGTTTCTCAACAATGCTGATCTGTTGTCCTAATGTAGGATCAACATGACCTGATACTGGATCGACCACTGATGACGTAAGCAGCAAGTTTCCAGTTTTCGGGTCCACTGAGGCTTTCTTGAATTCTTGTTTACCGGTATGTGGGTCTGTTACTATGATGTCACCGGTATTGGGGTCAACGACACCGAATGCAGTGTGTACTTTGTTATCAGCACCCACTTTGCCAGGAATGCTGTCAACGTGAGCGTTGGTAAGGTCCAATTTCTTGTTCTTAAGGTCGTATTTGGATGTGACAATAACGAGATTGACGTATCTCTCAGGTGCTACCCTATCTTTGTCAACAATAGCGAATTGCTGCGCCAATGAAGAGTCGACCTTTCCTGTTTTCGGGTCCACAACTCCTGAAGAAATTACCAAGTGTCCGGTCTTAGGATCTGCGACAGCTTGCTTGATTTCTTGCTTGCCGGATTTAGGATCCACATGGTCAATCTTGCCGGTCTTGGGGTCAATTACACCAAAGTTGGTGTGGACTTTGCCATCAGCGGCAACGATGCCTCGTGAAGTTTCCACATGTCCGTTCGGGCTATCTAGCCTCTTGTATTTAGAGTCATATTTGCTTGTAATCACTACAAGTTGGACTTCCTTTCCTGCGACTGACGGGAAGTTATCCTTAGGCTTGTCTACGACAGTTATTTGCTGTCCTAAAGTAGGATCCACTTTGCCAGTATTCGGATCAACAACACCGGAAGTGAGAAGTAAATTGCCCGTCTTGGGATCAATAGCAGCTTTCTTGACTTCCTGCTTGCCTGTGATAGGGTCAGTAACGATGATGTCACCAGTCGCTGGGTCGACGATCCCGAAGTCGGTATGTACTTTGTCGTCATTGTCATATTTTCCGGGGAAGCTATCGACATGCGCATAAGTGATGTCGAGTTTCTTGGTCTTAGGATCGTACTTAGATGTAACGACTACTAAATTGGCGTATCTTTCAGGAATGCCCTTAGGTGCATCTTTGTCGACAACAGTCAACTGCTGAGCCAATGACGAATCGGATTTGCCCGTCTTAGGGTCAATGACTCCAGATGTAAGTATGAAACTTCCTGTCTTAGCGTCCACAACAGCTTGTTTGGAATCACGCTTGCCCGTTTTGGAGTCAGTGAAGTAGACTTTTCCATTGTTAGGGTCTAGTACACCAAAGTTTGAATGTACTTTGCCGTCCTTATCGCTGATGATAGCGTGTGATGTTTCAATGAATCCGTTAGGGTTGTCTAACTTCTTGCTCTTTGAGTCGTATTTGCCTGTGATGGCAACAACTTGGACCTCTTTTCCAGTGGTGGCCCCGAAGGCATCGATAGGTTTGTCTACGATGCTGTACTGCTGTCCTAGAGAAGTATCCAACTGTCCAGTCCTTGGGTCAATAACTCCAGATAGTAACAGAATGTTTCCAGTCTTGGGATCGACTGTCGCTTGTTTGATCTCCTGCTTGCCTGTCTTAGAATCAGTGACTTGGATTTCTCCTGTTCTCGGGTCAATGATACCGTATTCTGTGTAGATTTTACCGTCAGTGCCACTGAGGACTCCCTTGACGGAATCAACGTGAGCGAATGTTGGGTCCAACTTCTTGGTCTTCAAGTCGTATTTGCTTGTAACGACTACTAGTCTGACTTCTCTGTTTGCTTTAGTCGCGTCCTTTTCTACAATACTGAACTGCTGACCAAGTGAAGAGTCGACCTTTCCAGATTTGGGGTCCAACACTGCTGTGGTGACCAGGATATTTCCTGTTTTCTGGTCAACGTAAGCTTGTTTGGGTTCCTCTTTTCCTGTTTTCGGGTCAATGAATTCAATTTTGCCCGTTCTTGGGTCAATGACGCCGTAGTTTGAGGCGACATAGCCGTCTGGTCCAACGACTGCTCTAGAAACGTCTACATGACCATGTGAAGCATCCAACTTCTTATTCTTACCGTCATATTTTCCGGTAATAACGACGAGATCGACTTCACGGCCAGGCTTGGCTCCAAGCTTGTCGGGAGATCTTTCAACGAAGCAGTATTGTTGGGCCAACGATGGGTCAATCTTGCCAGTCTTGGGATCTATAACTCCAGATGTGAATAGTATATGTCCTGTCTTGTCAACATGTCCATTCTTGACATCCTGCTTGCCTGTAGCGGGGTCTGTGTAGCTTACTTGTCCAGATTTGGTATTGATGAGTTCCTTATCTGTCTGGATCTTTCCATTGGCTTTGTTCAACGATCCCTTGGTAACGAGGATGGTGCCATTTGCGTCATCCAGTTTCTTGGACTTAGGGTTGTAGCGACCAGTGATGATGACCACTTGGATCTCATTGTCTGGCTTAGCCGCGAGTACTGGCACAACGGTTGCTGAAGGTACTTCGTGTTGTGACCTTTCAGAGTCAAGTAAAGCTAGAGTCGGGTCTATGAGGTTCTTAGCCTGCTCTTTCAAAGCTGCCGATTGCACGTAGTCAAGTCCTGGTGTCTTGAGCTTGCTGGGATCTTCAGGTGTTTTGCGCTTCTCAGCGCTTTCAGCGACTTTCTTGTCTTCTCCGGGGGCGTAGTTGAACGCGAGTCCTGCCTTCCTCGTAGTCGGGCTTTGACTGTCGTCTAACGCCCGCTGCCTCTCATCGGAAAGCGGTTCCTTCTCGTAACTAAACGCGCCTTGGATGAAGGGCTTGGTGCGAGTGGGACTCCTCTCTGTGTCAGTGTACTCGTAGGGTTTGGTGAACGAGGGCTTGTCTTCACCCTTCGCGGGACTCTTTTCAAGTGAACTATCGAGGTTAGAACTGTCATTCGATGTCTCAAGCGCGGCCACCTTAACCTTCGGATCCTTAACTTTCTTATCTTTCGTTTTGGGAGATTTCTCTTTCGGCGACTTTTCTTTAGGAGATTTTTCTTCTTTCGGCGATTTGTTTCTACCGCCGAACAGTCCGAATCCTCCGGTCTTAAAGGAAAGGGAGGGGTAAAACAAAAATAAAAATTAACAAAAGTATAACAGTGCTTTGTATAATTTGACTTATACAGTCGCGAATAAAATAGAAAACATTGCATTATGCACCATGCATGTCTAGTTGCGTTGTCTAACATTCATATTTACATTGAACATTTGTATGATACACTAGGTTCTACTATTGACGTCACAGAACTGATAAAATGCTTTGAGTCTACCATTCTTGCTTATATGAACATTTGAGATAATTATTGCATTGTATATAATTAAAACGGACTCACCTTGGACTTCTTGGGAGTAGTTTCAACGTTGTTCGTGATTCCCGGATCGCTAGTCGTGTCTGTACCTAAAATAAAAACATAATAATTTACGTTTGTTAAGTTTCTGGGAAAAATTAGGAGGAAAACCTAGTGTATACAACATTCTTAGCAAAATTGCTTTTTACAAATATGTTAGTGGTTATGCATCGCCGCGGTTGTTAACCGCTACCAACAAAATTGTGAGAAAATCCTTGCACACGAGACAAACCAGATGCTATAGGCAAACATATGCTGTTATAAGAACATAGGAGAATACTGCTTTCAATGCTATTGCTTTTATAATCAGTTCAATAGTTTCAGCCCGGAATCACATACTGGGTATAAGTATACAGGATGAAATTGAAAACATGCGACAAATCGAAATGGGTGATTCTACTGATCATTATGAACAACTTTTACTATGGGACCAAACCTGAAATCGCGAAAAAAAAATCAGCTGTTTCCTACATTTATGTTCGCATAACTCGTCAAAATGTAGGGAACAGCTGTTTTTTTTTTTCGCGATTTCAGGTTTGGTCCCATAGTAAAAGTTGTTCATAATGATGAGTACAATCTCTCATTTCGATTTGTCGCATGTATTCAATTTCATCCTGTATAATAAGATATAAGTAGATAATGGGTATAAGTAGATAATACCTCTCCCCTCTCTTTGCCCGTATATCTATTACAGTGGCGTGCATTGCATATAGGCATAAAAGAAGTGCCTACCTCGATAAATCACCATAAGCCCGTCAATTACATTTTAGTGTAATTATAATTTAATTAATAAAAAATAATTGTATTTTTTTCCCACAGTAAATTATCATACATAAGAAAAAACAAAATCTTCCTATAAACCAGACGGCCTACTCAGCTCCCGTATACTATTCGCGCGTTGTCATTGCTCTTTACTCGTTCAAGTTAATACGACGAAATTAAAAATACATACGTCTTACACGTTATACCGTGACGTTCGACCTTCGCAATTTATCACCCTAAAGTAGGCATGCCTACTCTAACCAACCGAGTATGAAACTATGAATGTTATAATCGTAATTTGTAATTCGTTCGTAATTTGACCGTGCGAAGAAAGAAAGGGATGGATATTGAGATCGCCGATAGTGAGGTAAAACTTTCTTTTTGTTAGGTAATAGTTTTTTTTTTATGTTTCTCATTAGTGACCGCGTTTGCCTAGACTAGATCCGGCCTAGTGTCTGCCTAGTGCATACCTATCCTGAAAACCAATGCACGCCACTGATCTACTAACACTGTAATATGCAAACATTGTAAGCGCCCATTATTTAAGATTTACCGCTAAGTTTCTTGCCCGCTCTTCTCAATAAGAAACGATCAATTGGAACCCCGCACCTAGCTTCTGACGTTTCATAACTGCCCGTGCCCATGTAGGTTTATGTGAAATAAAATATTTTCATTATTAATTTCCAGTCATTCTCCACGGTTTCTTGTTTAATGTTAGTCTTTTACACTACAAAACATCGTCTAAATATAAATATATACTCACCATTTTCAGCAGGTTTCCTCTGCTCTAAGACTTTCTTCTCATCCTTCTTGTCGGGAGGAGCTGTGGGCATAACCTTCACGGCTCCCGGAGGCGGCTTCTAGAAACACAAAATAACAATGTTTTATACCTAGTATTTTATTTTATTGTACACTGTACTTTAATAGATTGCCCATAGAAAGGAAAGAGCTTAAGAGTATAGTAGTAAGCTTTATAAGACAGTAGTGTTAGCAAGCAGTATGCAATAAATATAGAATGAATGAGTAACTGAACTACATCATAGAACAATACTAAATAAACACAGTGCAAAGAACAAAAACTTACAAAACATTAAAGAATAAGCTACCACGATGATGGTATTGACAAGTATCGTGTGATGTTTGATGAAGAGATTTGAATTAAAGGAAATGTTAAAAGTAAATAAACCAAAAAAATGTGGATGTAGTTTGATTTGTAAAATCAACCCAATTTGAGGAGATGTTTTCTATTTTTAGTTTACAAATAATTATAAAAGAAGCTAAAATCCTTTACACCTTAAACGAAATCCTAACAAGTTTGTAAAGATTATTCAGTCAACGTAAAAAATATTTTAAATAATTTTATTAAGTACTTATTTTAAATTCTACTGTTACCGTCTTCAAAAAGAGCTTCTGTAAAATGAAAAAGCCAATACCTTTTTTAATGAAACACCTTATAGTTTTCACCTGCTTCATAAGGTTTCTAAGGCGAGGGACTATTCGAAATAATCAAGCATTTTGTCCGGCTTCTAATTAAAGCTTTACAGTCTCAAATAAAAGCCGATAGCTAACATTATTAAGCAAGATTTAATCAAACTTAGCATTTAACGACGATGTACATTAAATACATACACAAAACACTATAACATACAAAGCAGAATTTATGCCTCTTCAGGATATGGGGATTCGATTCCAGATTAAAAGAAACCGTTTGTATCATCTTGTCGTGCGTTTGGCGACTTGAGGGTTCCTCGTGTTTCGATATAATCTGGGAACAATTTACAACAGCTGGACACCTATTCAGGTCCGCTACAAAAGGCTACGGCAACCGCAGTCCAATCGGAATGAAAGACCACAGCGACACGACTGGTGTCTATGTAAAGCTTGGTTTACTAAGACTGCGCGCATCCACAATTTACCGGTGAAACCTTATTCATGAAAGTAAGCTTGCGTTTTCTTAGCGAGCGATTTTGACACCCCAGCTAATACGGACTGGTGTCCACGACAATGTGAGTATTTTGCGTACTTCTGACACCCTAAAGACAAACCCCTCTGCGGCTTTGCCAACATTTTCATGACAGCTGTCACTGCGGCCGCTATATTGCCGGCCGGCCGTTCCGTATCTTTACTTTATGAAAACGCTTCCGTAGATGGCGTTTGTGACATTGCCGCCTCACCGTCACTATATCACCGTCTTCTTAGAGTTACATGGAAGTCAGTCGTGTCGCTACGTTCTGTCATTGCGATTGGGCGACGTTACCACTACGGTCTGCTGTTGCGGTACCTTCAGACACCTTTAGTGTTTCTGTCGAGCTGGTTGTTACCACCGGTGGCGAAGGCGATAAGTTTTTAAGGCTTGGCTAAATTGCAGGAATCGTGTTTTCTTTGCCAAATAACCGTATTGGTACTACAATGGTTAAGGGACTCCAATTTTTAAGCTACTAAAGCGCGCGTAAAATCTATCGTATAGGTGTAAGGAACAGGACATGTTGTAAGGAACAGGACGTGTTGCTCCGACCTAAAATAAATTGGCATACCAGCAAGGGAATGGTGATGATGAGGTGTAGGGAACAAGAAAAAAAACCCGACAAGGTCCCTTGTCCAAACACTAGTATGGTGTTTGGACAAGGGACCTTGTCGGGTTTGTCACTCTCCGCAGCTGTCCAATCGTGTGTGTGTATACATAACAGGTGTAAAAAGACGCTTAACGAAGCAGATAGCCCACTTGTAGGTACTCCCCGTCATTGTAATATTTTTTTGTACTGGACCACACCTGGCAACCTTTTAATAATAATTTTTTTTTTTTTTATTTGTTTTTTTGTTTTAGTTACGAAGATATTGAACGTCAAACGTCCAACATTTCTAAACTTTTTTCGTAATGAAAACAAGTTTAAAATGTTATAACTTTTTGAATGTCCCCACAACTCCTGTACCGCTGCATGCACTCATAAAGCACATTGTACTGCGTGCTGTCGTAAACAACGATTTTTCGCACCAAAAATAAGTATTTTTCTCAGCAAGAATTTCTGCTCAATGTTACTTAGTTTGATGTACAGAATGCGTAGATAACGGTTAAGTTCTGGGTCTTATTACACGCTGTATGTGTAGGGAGTAAGGTGAGGGTGAGCGAATGGGTGAGTGTATCGGTGTTTCACACCTTGTCGAGCTTGTCGGCGAGGTACTCTCCCTCCAGCGAGGAGGCGGACGAGGCGCTGGCCGTGCCGCCCGAGCGCCGCCGCAGCTGTCCGGCCGCGTGCGCACACCGTTAGTACGTGCACCAGTATGTTGCCAGATATGTACGGGATAGTGCCCTATCTTTTTGTTTCAAGGTTTTTTTTGTTAAACTTATTCAAGATACATAATCGCGTTTTAATTCAAAACGACAAAATTCAATAAGCCCCGGTTTTTAATAATTTTGGTGGTACCAGTTTTTGGATTTGATGATCTTAAAAAAAACAAGTCAAATATCTGTCTTTTAAATTTCAGTAAAACCTTAATTACAATAATACTTTTGAGCCCATTTAAGCCCACAGAAAAAACAAATAAATGTAACTTTAACGCAATATCTGGCAACGTTACAATGAAACATGACATTAGTAAAGAGATGAAAACAAAACATCTAAATATGAAACCAATACCATTTGAAGTTTGTAAGTGAAATAAATGTTATTGTAGGTATAATAACTGATATTATTAACTATGGGAGGGGCTCAACCCGGCGTAATCTACGCCGCTTAAAATGTCGCCGAAATTACGCTGCAAGCGCAAAGTAAGTCTTTACGAAATAAGCTAATTGATTCAACCAAAAGTTAGCTGACTCATTTTATGCGACAAAAATTACGCCACGTTTCGTCTGGCTCCACCCTACGATGCGCGATGGTATGATATCACCATGCCCTCTAGAATATAGTGTTAAAACTAAATACATGTTATATGCATAATATGTATGTCCGATAGCGCATACCTACGTGTAAAAACTATACAATTAAGTTTGTTATAGTGAGTGTCATGCCTGAGATTATTTATGTAAATAAATGCCTCATCTTAGTTAAGGTGACTAACGCACTGATAATCGTTCTAAAAATAGCTTCGTAGTCACCTGTTACGATAATCATAATACAACTCGAGTGCGGTTTCTGCTACCTTTTCTCTCTAAACAACATACTGTAGTTCTAGACTCTACTAGAAAAATTAGGGCAGCCGCATTAAGTGTTTTTTTTAATGACATGACGTCACCGTCTATATTTCCCGCAGGGTTAGGCAGAGGTGTAAATCACGGATACTCCTGCCTGACCACTACTAAGTTCATTTTTGCTTGCACTCAAAAAATTGAAGCGCTCTCTAGCCCCGCGCCAAGGTCAAATAGTTCTTCCGTAAAATTCACAAAAGGAGCACTCGTGATGCGTCACTAAGCTGCGCAGTGCACGTTGCAACTAATTGCGTTATCGTTTTCTTAATAGGGGAAAACTTTAAGGGGGCGTGGCTTGGCGCCGCCGCAGGATTTAGATGATTTTTTTTTAAGTGATCAGGCGGAAAGGCCGCTATGGTACCTACCTATAGTACACCCACATTTCGCCAGTTATATTTAACGGGACACAAATCCAGACTACTGCTTCTGAGAAAATACATTGGAATGGATTCATGAACTCAATAACACTTTTCCCGACCCGGGAATCGAACCCAGGACCTCATGCTGAGCAGTAATTTTTTTTTTGTGTGTGTTTTTGCACAGACTTTAGGCCTAGCAGTGTAGCATTTTATGCTACGGCAGCCACGGTATGAGGCAACCTTTTGTTAATGCATTTGTATCTACAAAAACACTAACAGGATATTCAAATTGACTGTACTGAGATCATCATTAATAAATAGTACTGCATTCAATAATCGTTAGGTATATGCCATCGGACTGTTAATCACAATATTGTGTTAACACTAATAGATTAATCTGCATTAACATTTACCGACTGTTAATTAACAAAATGTTAATGCAGCTGACGAGAGATGCGTTCAGTTTTCTTAAGAGAATCGCTAAAAATACAGAGAAAGTAAATTTCTGGAATAACTTCAATGTAAAACGTATAAAACCTCAACTCGTTAATTTTCTCCTCGGCGCGGAGACTAAACATCCGATTGAACGCATCTCCAGGGTTGTCAAACACTCTGTTTTTGAATACACTGTTAAAACATTAATTTTATCAATATGGAACGCGTTTTAGTGACCAAAATGCAATGCAATGCGGTAGCTCTAGAATCAATTGGCTTCCAAATAAAAGTTGAAAGAGGGTTGATTTATGTATTGTTGAAATCTCCCCTGATTCATGTTTTACCAAAACAGGCTGTTGGCAACCTCACCACCCCTCACAGACATGCTACACTTGTACACAACTTATGAACTATATCGATAGCTATCACCAACCTCATAGTAAGTTAATTTAACTACCTTATCTTTGATGGTGGGTCGTGGCGCTGGTTGCGGCGGCATGGTGTGGCGCTTGGCCGCGTCTGCGGGCATAGATTCATCCTTGTCGCCTTGTGCCAGCGCTGTAGAAGAAAGGGTATAAGTAAATATGGTAATTAAATTATTAAGTGAGAGTGAGTTTCGTGGGTTCAAAATGTTTTTTGAAACGGCTGAATTGATTTGGATGAAATTTGGCACACGGGTAGACCATAAACTGGAGAAGGATATAGGTTACTTTTCGTCCTGGATCGTAGATGAAGGCGCGGGCAACACAACAGCTAGTCAAGACTAAAACAAGCCAAGTCAGACAACATGTTACCGAAATACATAACCTATTATTTGGCTAGTTTAACACACGTACAACAGATTACAGCTACCTCACACAACAGATTACTTGCATCATACATTTTACACACAACACGTTATTATTGATTATTTACGAGTGCATTTCCTCAGGATGCAATACTTTAGCACTCTATGTTTATCATAATTTCGGGCGTGCTGAATGAAATACAATGATTGATGGTTATATTTCGATAAATAATGTGTGCTAAATATTATGATGTGCCTAAAATATCATCGTCTATTTCTCGGCCTTGTAAAATCCTGACTCACAATTATTGTACACATAATAATAAGCCTGGAATGTTCCCACTGCTGGGACACAGGCCTCCTCTCTGTGAGAGGGAGAGAGAGTGGGCTGTAATACACCACGCGGGCTCAGCGCGGGTTGGTAAATGTCACATGTCTTCGATTTTTTGGTTCTAGAACATGTCGGCTTTCTCACGATGTTTGCCTTCACCGTTTTGAGAGCAATGGTGATGAAATAATTTACACAAAGTAAAGCGCTTGCCTGGGTTCGAACCTACGGTCTACAACTCGTAGGCCGCAGCCATTACCACTGGACCAACACTGCTCACATGTGCGCATAGATATCATCTGAACTTATTCCCTCGGTGCCAGGTGCCAGCCCAAAAAGACCTTTGGGTTTTTATGGGCAGGCAGCGATTTAAATGGGACTTCATTATCAATAGACAGACGAAAACCAAATGGAAATATGAGGTAATCTGTTTAAAATACCAAAAGTAAATATAAAAGAATACAGCTGTTCTATACAAAATTGCAGTACTAACACGATCAAATTGTATGGAACAGAACTTTTTTTTTTATTTCAGGGTTTGTCCAATATAAAAGTTTTTCATGTGCATGAGTACACTTAGGTACTCCTTACGTTACTAGTATTGTGATCTGTCAAAGGTTTTCCCAGATAATTTCTTTGGACCTTATACATCTGTAATATTAATATTATATAGAGGTATTTGTTCTCTAGGATTACAGTCGGATATAATAAAACAAAAAATTTCACCCACACGATGTCACGGGCATAAGCTAGTGTAAAAGAAGACAACATTAAACATAACCAGCAGATATGATAACTCACACAAAAATTACTCTAAAGCAAGCTCCGACCAAAAAAACCGCGAAATATAAACTTCAAATAGAGTTGTTAATAAAACCGCGAGCGCCAAATAAATATGATCATGTAATTATCAAGTTGTTCTATTTACATCTGTGCACTGAGCCGGGCGGTGAAACTCCCGCCTAAATACAGAACATGACGTTATCAGTGCGGTATAGTATAGACTTGTTAAGTATCGCGAGACATTCTGAGAATTCATGATTGAGCTTATTTGAGATTCGTCATTCATTCATAGGGTCAGTGGGTTGCATCTAAATTATATACTTAACTGTCCATTCTGATGAGTCATGGCTAGCCAGGGTGGCTAAAATAGATGGGGAGGACCAAAGAAACGATGAATAGATTGTATGACAAAATATTAGATAGAAAAGTGGTGACTTCCGAGATGACGGCTAATATAAATGTACGGAAGAAGAAGTCATGCTGCGCCGCCGACCCCAAATAAATTGGGATAAAGGCAAGATAATGATGAAAACTGTGTGGAAAATTGAGGACTGAACAGTTCTTATCGCCAATACTGGGTTGACGAATAGGGAAGAAGACATGCTATGCCGACCAGAAATAAATTTGCAGACAGAAGGATGATTTTATGAGCCGTTCATACGGAATACAAGGGCAAATTAGTGATCTTTTGGATGGATTAACAACATTTAGCTTCATTTTAATGGGTTCAGCATCGTGTCCTACTTCTGTAGGACTAGTTTTCGAAAAGGGTTTACAGAAATCGGGTGGTCCCTTGGTCATTATTGAAGATATTTAAAATTATTAAGCTGGGCGTCCTAAATAGGGTGAAGCGATACTTTACGCCTGGACAGCTTTTAACCCTTTACAAAGCGCAAGTTCGATCCTGCATGGAGTATTGCAGCCACCTTTGGGATGGCTCAGCGAAATACCAACTTGCCGCGCTTGACTCGGTGGAACGCAGAGCTAAGAGGCTCATTGGCGACGTAAAACTGGTGGATGCCAAGCTTCACAGCTTGGCTCATCGCCGCAATGTTATATATACCTGCTTATCAGTCTTCTACAGATTATACTTCGGTGAGTGTACCCAAGAACTCCACGACCTCATTCCACCGGCCCCCTTCTACCTTCGGACATCCAGACGCACTGCAAGTTACCATCCCTACCAAGTTGCTATTCCACAAATTCGAACTAAGCGTTTTCAAATGTCTTTTTTAATGCGCATAGCAAAAGAGTGGAACTCTCTACCTGCGTCTGTGTTTCCGAGCGCATACAACCCGAATCTCTTCAAAGTGAGAGTGAATAGGCTTCTTCTGGGTAAGCTCACTCCATCGTCGACTCTGTCTCTGTCACCTCTGACCTAGACTAGAGTCAAGAGCGAACCCATTTCAAATAAAAAAAAAATAATTGTAAATACCACATGGCGGCATTAAGAGCGTTTACGCCGTACGGCATTTCATACAAACTTTCAAGCGATTGTTTTTCGAAATGAATGAACCGATTTTAATGAAACTTCATACGCATAAGCAGGATACAAAGGTCTAAAAAGGTATGTGAGAACATTTTCGAAATGTCTTATTTAAAAAAAAGATAACTGGAAATATCTGTTTCTATGGAAACTTAAAAATCGGTCTAATTTGGCTGTAACACAATTTTTCGAAAATGTTCTCACCTAACTTTTAGACCTTTGTATCCTGCTTATGCGTATAAAGTTTCATTAAAATCCGTTCATTCATTTCGAAAAACAATCGCTTGAAAGTTTGTATGAAATGCCGTACGGCGTAAACGCTCTTAAAACAAAATAAATTTCAAAAGAGTATTTATTTTTAGTAGTTTATAATTCTTGCTCAAGAGAGAAATATCGTGTATCCCACAGGCCAGTAATAATTCGTGTATATTTACATTTAACACCTGAGATCGGCAACACTTTTGGCGGTAATAACAATCTGGAATACCGAGCATTCATTGCGAATTAGCTAATTGACTGGATTTGAAACTTTGTTTACAGGACCTTAATATGCACTCCATAATGGTAGTATGATAGGGTATTTTCAACCCTATTAGTGTTCAACATAAGTTCAATAGTCCAACATTACCAGTTCGGTGATAAACATATAGCATAGTTGATACTGATGTTTATTTACACAAATGCTGGGTCGACTGTTTACACTACGGTCATTATCATTACTTAGGTTTTTTAATAATTTCTCTCATTTAACGAGCTTATTTTCGTGAATTTGGCTGTTTTATACATATTGGTGTTCTGGTACATTTAGGGCATCATGGTAATAACTATACTGGATTGCATTTGTTACGTATTCCCATCTGAATGAACGCATCACAGACGGTAATTTATTTTAAAAATATATTTTATTTTATTATTACGGGCTGTACGGGGTTACTGACATTTCCTAGATTACTTAATTAAATAATTCGCTGTTATTTTTTTTGATTGCTAAATGGGGCTAAATTCTCTTGACCCCGATCACGCCTGATGGAAAGCTATAGATGAGGTCTACGATGGAACGCGCGTACCCAGAAAAAAAAAAATATCATCGTTATTATTTATGAAACCATGAACATCAGAACGAAAACATTTGCCAAAATCCCACCCTTAAAAACCCTTCGAATGTGGATCCACGCGAGACACAATGGCTTTTTAATTGTTTCTGTAATTACGGCATTCAACCGATTAATGGATGACGAACCACAATCACTTAAAAATCATGAAAAAATTCACAAGATTTTTTAAAGGGGTTTAACCCTAAAACACAATATCTTATCATTATAAATAACACTATCACACAGAACATATCACTGATACTCACTATAGCCACCGGAGGCACAGGTCCAACAGTCACCAAACACCATATTTTATGCACAAATAAAAACTTTCTTTCTTTCCTACCAGCTAATTGTTACCACCAATTCCCAAGGTCGTATTCAAGTGCTATCACAAATGTACCAGTAGTGGTTGACTTGTCGAGAGCTACCGCAGATCGTGTGAGTTCCACCGAGTGTATTCGTTTGTTTATATGGATGGCGCGTCTGACCGCCACGGTGTATTAATATCGACTACTTCATAGGTCCGTACTACTAGTAGAATTGCAGTGGTTCGGGTGTTTTATGTGGGAGTGAGGCAGGAAGGAAATTGTTTCGTCATTTTCGAAACATAAAAAGACGTATGTCAAATAAAAAAAAAAAAATAGAAGATTTTTGCCATGCCACAAAGCAAATCAAAACAAAAAAAAAAGTTCTGAAATGATATCGGGTAAATTGTAGTATCACTGTATAACTAAGAATGCTACTATGCTGGCAATAATTACGCTAAGTTTATAGAATACTAACGCCTAGTCTAATGTGGAGTAAGTACTAATGTCTAGTAGTAGTAATGAGTAGTTCTAATCTGATGGATCAGCACCAGCAGATCATCCCTCTTTATGGCTAAGAAGTAGAATAACCCATTGATATATGTGTGCGGTAAGCAGAGAGCTTTCAAACCTAAATGGTTCAGGGATTCTTTCTTGGTTGCTAAGGATTTTAATTATTAGTTTACTCATACATAATATACAGGAAGATTGTTTTATCACGTTAGAAATTTTTACAGGGTGTTCTTCTACCCATGAATATGAACAACTTTCACTATGGGACCAATTCTGAAATCACGAAAAAAAAAAATTTCGAGACGGTAAAAAAATCATCCGGTATAGTTTTATATCCTCGAAATGCCAAACTACCAATGGCGTGTCCATTGGTAGTTTTTCAACCCACACACAGTTTTTCACCAATTTCAAACAATTTTACAATAAGAAAATCTGAAGATGGCTACATGTTACCATATACAATTCTCCATGCTCTCTAGTCTCTGTTATCTTTGGCGGCCGCCCAACAGCCATCTCAAGCTATTATAGATCATAACCAAACAGTTTAGATATCGCTACGTCTGTTACTATGAAACATACTATGTTGTTGGATACGGTGAAAAGTTTCTAGAAACTATGTAGTAAACAAATGAGTTCTTCATAGTAACAATAATGGCGGACATTTAAAGTTCTGTTTTGCATAAATAAAAAAACACGTAAATTCAAGAACTAAACATATATTATAGGTTATTATATTATAGGTATATGTATATTATATATGTGTATATAAACTATTTATGTATTTGTGTACCTAGTCTTAATATTTTTTTAATCATTGTTCCTCAACCAAAGCACCTGCCATCTAATCTCTTCACCACCCTTGGTTGACTGGTAGAGAATGCCTAAGGCATTAAGTCCGCCTTTGTACCTTTTTGTGCGAAAAGTTTAAATAAATAAATAATAAATAAATAAATAAACATATTATTTATTACTAGGTTTTGCCCGCGGCTTCGCCCGCGTGGATGTCGGAAATAATCTCACGGGAACGTACTTCCGGGATTATAAAGTATCCTCCCAGATCATGGCCTATCCGTATGCCTCTCATCTATATACCCACATAACCCCTTTTAACATTATTTGAGACAAAAAGTGGCCTATGGCCTTTTCCAGGATGCCATCTATCACATTGTCAAATTTTATTGAATTCCGTTTAGTGGTTTTTTTATTTGATCCAACGGTTGCGAACCACTGTGTGTTTACAAAATGTATAACTTCTCGTGTCGGGGACTTAAGAATGGATTTGTTGACTAAGCAAAATGTTTCACTGTTACCCCCTTACTAATAAACGTATTATTATATCAGATGAATAGTTACACACCGATTTCTCTCTTTCAGTCGTCAGTAATTTAACATTCGAAAGAAGAAGACAAATCATTGTGTAACTATACAGACGCTATACAACGTTCATTAGTAAGGGGGTTATAGTTTAGTAGGCAGAAAAGCATAAGCTACTGTATCCACCTACAGCAGTCCACTGTTGGATAAAAGCATTTTCTCAGCATGAGTTGTTCCTTTACCTTCCTTTACCCATCCTTTGCAACTAGTGTTGGGTTAATAGCCGGATGCTTTGAGTTATTATCGATTATAATCCATAAGTATCCATTAATAGCCTTGCAATGGCTAATAACCCTGCTATTAATATATTGGTAAAAAAATAAATGTTTTTTTTTTATTTTATTGTAAAATCTGTGGGTGTGAACATAAATTAGGTGCGTGTACGCAGTGTGATTCAATGTATTGTTATTCTTTTTATTTATTTTCACTTTTCATATGTGAAAAAGTGTTAATAATAAAATAAATATAAATTTTTCAGGAAATTCAGTTTTGTTAATTTAGAGACCCAGTACTATAGAAACCATAATTACTATTACTAAAACAGAGCGTCAAGTATAGTTATGGAAAGTGATTTCCACATGGATTATTATTCGGAACCTTCTATGTTTTATGTTATGAGTTTGGTTTCCGCACTTAGTCTTTCAGTGGACCATTGTGCGTGGGCCATGGCGGTCGGTGGTTATTCCAACCAGCCCACCTCCCTCCAGAAGCTGATTAGGTCTCCTGGTCTTTTGAGAACATCTGTGTACGATTTGGGTGTCCCGAGGGTTTGTGACCTAATCTGGGTGACGCCTGTGCACTCGAAGAGCATGTGCGCAATGGTTTCATCAGCCTCCATGCAAGCTCTGCACAGGGGGCTGTGCGTTATGCCTATTAAGTGGAAGTGTTTGTTTAGCGAGCAGTGTCCCGTGATGGCTGTCCAATCGCAGTAAGCGACTGGTTAGCTTGCCATCCATTGATGGCATAGCTTCCTTGGACTGTCTGCAGCCTGGTGACGACGTCCACCAGCTTTCTGCTTGTGTGTGGGTGTGCTCCTGTAGCCACTTGCGTAGTTCGTTGAAGGGGATGGGCACGATAGGTTCCGGTCCACAGACTGACATACTCGATGCCCCTCTGGCCAGCTCGTCAGCTGCGTCGTTGCCTAGCGACTCCACTCTGTCCTCCACTGTGTCCTTTTATCCATTGTAGTGTCACTATATTGCGGTTCAATACGGTTGCCTGTTCAAGCGCATTGTGACATTCTAGTATTAGGTTCCGCAGTCGGTCTTTGAACCGTCAGTGTAAATTCTCAGTTCCTTCGAGCCTGAGTAGTCGCACTGCTCCTCTTTAAGCACTATGTTGTAGTGCTTTTGGGAGCCGTAATGTTTCGGGGCTTTGTCGCAAGGTGATGCCATCATTGGCTGCTATTTGATCGCATTTTCTTTTAAACGTGTTTGTTTGACCCTAGAGTCTTTGCTCAGGGTTCCTGATGTAGAGAGCCTAAAGGCAGCCAAGGCCGCTTCTTCCCGCACTACGAGGTGTAGAGGCAGTAGTCCAAGCATGGCCTGTACGGCAGCAGTGGGTGTAGTTCTCATGCAGCCGGTGATTGCCACACACGCGAACCGCTGCAGCTTTTCAAGGTCTTTTTGAGCTGTGCTCAGGTCTGTTCTGGGCCACCAGACTAGTGAGTCGTATGTGATGATTGGTCGGATAACTGTGGTGTATAGCCAGTGAAGTGACCCTGGGGCTAATCCCCCAATTTTTTCCAAGCATTCGCTTGCATTGCCACAGTGATATTGCTGGCTTTCGTAGTAATGTGGAGTAATGTGGATGTGTGGGGTGTGTGTGTGGGTGGGTGTGTGGTGTTTGTACTCCGTGGTTTTGCCCAATTCAGCTGTTTGTCCAAAAAGATGCCCAGGTATTTGGTTTCAGTTGATATGCTTAGGGTTGTACCAAAGAAACGTGGTAGGTGTAGTGTCGTCAGTTTCCTCTTTTTTGTGAAGAGAACCAATTCGGTTTTTGTGGGGTTCACTGATAGTTGGTGTTTACTACACCAATTCTCTATTATTTTCAAGACCTGGCGCATTAGGTTGCACAGTGTGTTTTCGTGGGTACCATTTATTATTATGGATATGTCGTTGGCGTATCCTACGGTGAAGTAAACTTTGTCATTGAGATCTTTTATTAGACTGTCCACGACCAGGTTCCTTATAATCGGCGAAAGAACGCCCCCTTGCGGGCAGCCCTTCGCCACGATGGCTCTTGTGGTGTCGTTTACAGTCACTTGTACTGCCCTCTGTTTGAGCATGTTGGTGATCCAGCCGCTCAGGGACGGGTCTGTGTTGTGTCTGTCTAGAGCCGTGCTGATGCTTTTGAAGGTGGTTTTGTTAAAGGCGCCCTCGATGTTAATGAAGGCAGCCAGTGCAGAGCATTTGTGGTCCACTGCGCATTTAATTTTGGATACCACGTTCTGCAGTGCGGATTCTATTGATTTGCCTGTGGAGTACGCATGCTGTTGTTTGTGGAGTGGCTTTGCCCGAAGAGGCCCGTCTCGGATGTTTCGGAACCTTTCTCTCCAACATCAGAAATCGATGAAATATCGTGTGACAGTAATGAACCTGTACTTGTTAATAATACACCAGAAATAGATCCATTAGCGTCCAATCCAATCGATGTACCAAACTTAGGAGATTTTGAAGAATCCAGTGTTTCTAGCAGTAATTAGGCTGAAAATTATTATTAAGTAACAAACAAAAAAAAAAACAACTAAAAACGAAAACAAAAAAAGAAAAATTCGTTGTAAATGACTGATTAAGAATTAAAAAAAAAAGTAAAACTAAGTACGTAAAAATCGAATTACCAAAAATCAATGTAAATAGCTGATTGAAAATTTTTAAATGAGCCAGATTAGTTTTAAATTGCACATAAATTTACTACAAAGAAAGATGATGAAAATTAAGTCTAATCTGACAGTCTTAAGCCTGAAAACCATAAAGGGAAATTTTCAATCCCTATAATAACATTAACAGCAGGGTTATCATCCATAATTGGCTATTAATGGCTATTAACTGCTTTTAATCGATTATTATCCAAATGATATTAACCGGATTATTAGCATTACCCAACACTATTTGCAACTGACCTCAATCCTATTCATCTCTCTAACCTACTGCTCTAAAAAAATGCTAATTTAATCATCAGCCGATCCCAAACGCCAACCCGCCTTGAGCAAGCGCGGTGATCAATACTCATGAATTCTTTGTATGAGAAGAGAAATTTTCCCTACACTAGGACAATAGCAGGTTAGTATCGACTAACTTTTTAACCTTAATGCAATGAAGTAAACGAATTTGACTAGTAAATTATGTGAATTCTACTAGTATTTCATCAGGTCATAATCTGCCTAGCCTTCTCAGTTGGGGTCTGCTTCCAGTCAACAGATGCAGCTGACATGGAGCGACTGCCTGGTACTTCATCAGTTATTCCTCACTAAATCAACAATTTAAACCGGACGAATGATCTACACACAAAATCTCTTAGATTACACAAAGAATGCCTGTTGATTGATGGTCAGAATCAAAAACAGATTCTATAAAAAATCTAGTTACATAACATTTTTCTATTTCATCAAAATGTATTTATAGATTTCGAAATAGAGAGAGAGAGGGCATTACATAGTGAATTTATTGGTAACTAGTTTCCGCCCGCGGCTTCGCCCGCGAGTTATGTCGATAAAAACTATCCTATGTCCTTCCCCAGGATGCAATCTATCTCTCTGCCAAATTTTATCGATATCCGTTCAGTGGTTTAGGCGTGAAAAGGTAACATACAGACAGACAGACAGACTGAGTTACTTTCGAATTTATAATAATTATTAGTATGGATGTTCTTCAGAAAGTTCAGGTGCGTAGTACTCGCAACCGGCGTGCGTGTATGAGCAGAGGCCTTAGTGTCAGTTTTTTTCGACTCACGTTCGATTGCGAGCGCGTTAGAATATTGTATGGTAAATTAGGTTTCTCCTAGTGACCACCAGGTGGCGCTATAACTTTTCCCATATAAAATTCTAAAGCGCTCGCAATCGAACGTGAGTTAAAAAGCTCACACTAAGGCCACAGATATATGAATGTAAACGAAGAAAAAAGAGTGTGTACCTACATATAGGATCGTAACAAGTGTGGTTCTGTAGTTTCTGCCTAACCCAGGGGAGGTGTGAGTTTATGTAGGTATGTGTATCTCAGACCAAATAAAAAAGTCAAGACAGAGCGCTGCGAACAATACAGTGAAGCATGCCAAAACTACACCTCCGCTCTGTGCATACACGCTCACACGCACACATTTACAACCATTTACAATCAAACTACACCTCACTAAGTGCACACATGTTTACGAAACCGGCTTCACTTTACTGTTGACAGCCCTCTGTCTTGGTTTTTTATTTGTTCTGAGATGTGTATTAATAGATTCGTTCGACATGTAACAGTGACCTATTTGGTAAGTTTTCTGGAACTGGCAGCTGATTCACTGTATTCCTATTTTATGATTGAATCGAATCTAAAAATAGTTTAGAATGATATATGCAACAAAGTTAAGCAGGAATGGCTCATATTGTTTTATAGTATTAGTAGCTGACCCGGCGAACTTATTACCGCCTGAGAGTTTTTTTTGTTTTTTTTTTCATGTTTTAATTGTTAGGAACCCTCACGGGCGTCCCCAGAACACCCTACCAAAGTTTCATCACAATCTGACCAATAGTTTCGGAACACATAGAGGACAAACATACAACATTAATTATACATATAGATAGATGAAATTGGGTCAGATATTAATGTGAATTTAAGGTGTAAAAGGCAGGTGTATATTACATAAATAATTTCAGGGTTTATTGTAGCGATTTAGTAAAAGACCCGATTGGTTCTTTTAATACAAAGCCTAAGTATCAAAATGCACAGCAGTAATAATAAAAACAGACTAAACCATTTTAGTTTTCGAGAATAGAAAGTATTTAAAGCTACAACAACTCAACCGGCGACCTCGCTACGTGATAAGCTCATGACTAAGAACTCCGCAAGAGTTCTAAACTTTTGTTCGAGCCCGAAATATTCACGTTAGCAAAAACTGCCAGAAATATTCTACATTCTGCATCATCGTATAAAATTCAAGAAAAATTTGGTTAGCAGTTTCTTATCAAGAGATTCTTATCAACAGGGACTATACACATATTCGTTCTCCAAAAACCTACACAGCAAAAATCATCTCAAAATATTCTCAAATTAGTCACCTCTGCCATACCACCATCCACTGCATCAGTTTGGCATAGTGACAATATGAATCAACTACCTGCCGTCACAGTCAAGGTCGAGTCTGTATGTTTGTTTGTGACTGCCTCAATTTAACGGATATCACAGAATAGCACAGAAGATCGACGCCATGCGACGAGAGAAAAATGACGCAGGCACACAGACGCGTACGTACGGCGACCTCAAACAAATGCCGGTCGCGCGAGTACACTCGCACTCGCTTCGCTGTACGTGAAGCGTGTCTGTGTGTGTGCGTGTTAACTCGATTTAAGGAGTTGATCTTCTGTCGTATCTATTTTGTTTGACAGTGACATAAGCGGCCATTTCTCCGTAAGTACATTGACGCTGTATTCGTGTTATTGTTTTGACCGTGACTAGTAATTGTTTACAATGAGCAATTTAATTTTATTGGACCTAGATTTTAAGACCGTTTACGCCGTACGGCATTTCATACAAACTTTCAAGCCGTTGTTTTTCGAAATGATTGAACCGATTTTAATTAAACTTCATGCGCATAAGCAGGATACAAAGGTCTAAAAAGTTAGCAGAGAACATTTTCGAAATGTCTTATTTAAAAAAAGATAACTGGAAATCTCTGTTTTTATGGAAACTTTCAAATCGGTCTTATTTGGCTGTAACACAATTTTTCGAAAATGTTCTCTGCTAACTTTTTAGACCTTTGTATCCTGCTTATGCGTATGAAGTTTCATTAAAATCGGTTCATTCATTTCGAAAAACAACGGCTTGAAAGTTTGTATGAAATGCCGTACGGCGTAAGCGCTCTTAATGATGATTAATATTATGATTAAGGCGATTGTTAACCTTTATCTAAATTATAGTAGCCCTTGATGTATAAATGTTTTGTGGTCCTATGATACTGGTATATTGATACAAGACCCAGTAATTTTGGTCTTCTAGCAATTAATGAATTGATTGGTATTGGCTTCAATATGACATTGACCAAGAACTCCCTGTGACTTCAAATCGCCAATCAATAATTTTACTTAAAACATAACATCACGCCTGTACCCAGAGCAGGGCTCGAAATACCAGTATTTTTGGGAACCGGTACCGGCCTTGATGTCACCGATACCAGACTAGTACCTGTACTATTGGAATTTCTAATCAGAATCGTTACTGTACCGATACCAAACAAATATTTCCGTAAGTTAGAGTGAGAAAACAGATCTAGTAAGTAAAAAGGATAGTTAATAAGCTTTAGAAAATTAACTTCAAGGTTGCCAACCGTACGAAGTTCCGCGTACAATATTTTTACCTCTTGCAGAGACTACAATGTTTGATGAGGCATGCATGTCTTATACAT
The DNA here is from genome assembly GCA_963669345.1 of Gortyna flavago. Classification (NCBI taxonomy): domain Eukaryota; kingdom Metazoa; phylum Arthropoda; class Insecta; order Lepidoptera; family Noctuidae; genus Gortyna; species Gortyna flavago. The sequence continues at coordinate 13,599,698 of OY770147.1, forward strand.
TTACAGTCATAAATGATGACGTTATTGTATGTAATTAAAATAAGACGCATCATTTCACTTTTCAGCCGACACACAAATTTTCAGATTCATACTTTTTGCTACTGAAGTAACATCTAAATATAATTATTATCAATCAGTTAGTGGCCATGTAAATATAACCGTTAGCGAACATTCAAGACAAATAATTTTTCTTAGTACTTGGATGATGTTTTGGTGACGTCATTTTAGTGGGAATTCCGCGTGATGATAATATTGGCAGACGAATGAAAGGTGATGACAAATGAGTTAATCGAATATAGGATGAGTGCTCGCGTAGGTGTGAGAAGTCATGTGCCAAACAGATTATTACGATTTTGTATTGTTCGTTTTCACATGTAATTGATGAGTACATAGTGTAGGAGTGGGGTCGTCACGCAGTTTGTGTAAATCACAATTTTCAAAAATTGTAGACTGGCGTGATTTCTCCAAATTTCCATAATAATAATGGTTTCCACGATGTAAGATAACGCTGATGTATAGCTAAGTTTTCCGTAGAGGAGCAACAAGAAAGGTTTGATTTACACACGTCTTGACCTAGTTTAATTTACACCTGCATCTTAATTATGTAACACACTTTCAATCACAATCTGAATAATTTTGAAGAATATTGCTAATCCATTGCTTCATATGTTTGAAAAGTTTGTCTGTTAATCACGTAAATGAATATTGTTGAACTATCAAAATCAAAGCCATTGTTACCTCGCTGACATTCTATTTCAGAGAGGAAAATGACCGTTTTGCGTGGAAGTGGGTCACATTTTCCCCAACCTGTCCTTTTGAAGTGAAATTTATAGGCGGTGATTCGATAATTGTCGAATCGAGAGTGACATTCCAAGGACGTGCTCTCTCTCTCTCTTTCTCTCACACAAAATCTTTCTTATTCTCTATTTTTTGTGTGTGTGTTTAATTGTTTTCTTGATATATCACGTTTAGTGTAAATAATAGTATCTCTTCCTTTATCAGTTTATAGTACGTACCGTCCATACTGCGCGAGGACAGCTTCCTGTTGGACAGCGTGCGCGCGAAGTGCGGCGGCGGGCGCTGCGGCGGCGCGGCGCGCGACTCGTAGTGCGTGCGGCCGCTGTAGCGGAAGCGCGAGCCCAGCCGCGGGAACAGCGCGCCCTTGCTGGCCGGCTCCGGCGACATCAGCCTGCGGGCGGCACCACATGCGGTCATGACCCTGTTACTGGGGGACACCATCTCCCGCAACTCCGCACTACGGACACATCGCGCGAAGTCACGCGACGTCGCCCGACTTCGCTCGACATGTCCGGCGACATGGAAAACTATGAAAAAAAAGTCTGAAGGCAAGATGTTTGGCGACATCATGCTTGCAAACTACTAAACTATTTGATTTGATTTTGACTTTGCGTGACTTCACAGGATGACTCGGGAAATATATATATATATATAACCACTGAAATCACGAAAAAAAAAAAAAAAGCCTGCTGTTTAATACAAAAGTTCAATACAGACCAAAATGTATGAAACAGCTGATTCTTTTTTCGTGATTTCAGAGTTGGTCCATAATGAAAGTTGTTCATATTCATGTGTATAACACCCTGTAAAAATTTCGAGACGGTAAAAAAATCAGCCAGTATACATATGGGTCTCGGCAGACTAACTTTAGTACCATATATGTATAGTTCATGAACTAGTAATGTAATAAACTTTATTTTGTAATAACGTTCTAGGTAGTCATGGTTTAAACCTAGTAATAATCCCAGTACTAAATTTTGATCGTGTTTTGGAATAAGACGAATTATGTCGAAGGATATGTATTCCTGTGTGAAGATACGACTTTACAAATACGGTTTATGCCCTCTTTTATTTTAGTTCAAACTAAGCAAACATAGTGATCAATGTTCGTGCCTTCTCTGTGTGAAAAGAGGCCTTTGCCCAGCAGTGGGACAGTAATAGGCTAGAACTGTTGTTTATTATTTTACCTGAAGAACGTGTGATGCTCCACGCAAGTCTTCCACAGCTTCTTGGCAGCGCGATGGTTGGCCAGCTTGAAGCCGACGGTGGACTCGAACTGCTCGAACTCGCCCGGCCGCAGCTTCACGTAGAAGTTGTGACGTTTATAGCTGATCTTCAGGATCTTTGGCCAGGCGAAGCGGTTGATGCGTAGTCTGTGGGTGAATGAGGCAAGATTAGTAAGCTAAGTAGAAATTATGATTAAAATCATCTTGCGTTCCAGAAAGAGATAAAATGACTATTATGACGTCGACAACATAAAATTTTACTGTCAGATCGTAACGCTGGATTTTAATGTTCGAAATTATGTTCAACATTGTCCAATAGCATTTTATTTAAGGAATACAGTCTTGAATCGAGATTGGTCTGGGGTCGAGATTGGTCTAGGGTCGCAATTGGTCAAACGACATCTCGCGCGACAATTTGGCGATCACGGTTTTGAGGATCTACATGAAAATACTGGTAATCAGCTGCATCCGGTTAGACTGGGAGCCGACCCCAACACAGTTGGGAAAAGGCTGGGCAGATGATGTGATTTTGAGGATCTCCAAATTGAGATTTCGCGTACTTTTTAAAATAATGCGTTAACTACTCGGTGGTAAGTACTGACAACCTGATGGTAAATATGGTCTGTTCCAAGAGTATCTGATGAAAATGTAAACAAATGGATCAGAAACGGTTCCTGTTAATGCCAATTTGTGTGATTGATTATTTAAATGCTTAATCTGAAATTCTTTTATCAAATCACCTTAAGGCATTGACTGCCAACGCGGTCACCGGTAACCGCGAACAATAGATTTTCTATTGTGTCTGTCGCCTGGCAGCCAACGTGTTAATGATGCTTTTTCATTTGACAATTGAGGTACTTAACTTTTTAACACACTTTTATAACTACAATTTTAGTCAATGATTTTTAAATTAAGATTTGATAAGTAATGTTAAATAAACAATAATCGTTTGTAATGATGAGACAAAGTTGAAACCTTCTTAATTACAAATTAACGTGTTACCAATTTCCTTTAGTGAGTGATCGTGTAATAATAACCTGAACAGGGTTTGTTTACACACCCAGCAGATAGTTTAGGAATAGATATTAGTTGTTATTACTTCTCTCGATGCACGAGCAGGCCTGACGAGCACACTCCGAGCGTTATGTCGACGTTCTCCGAGTCCTTAGCCGGGTGTAAGTCCACGCCGTACATAGCCAGCTTCTTAGCGTTCTCCAGGTAATTCAGCTCGGCTTCTGCTGGGGTTTGACCTCTGTGGGGGAGAGAAATAGTTTGAAATATTACAATAGAATACTCTTTACCTCTCAACTGTGGGAAAATCAATATTTGATTTGTAACAATAGAAATTCTATTTTATTGTATCTCATTAGCCACAGTTCAGCTACTACGTTCTTCATATAAATGACAGAAATAAATGTATAAATTTTACATAGGGTGACACAATGGGCGGTCTGGACCCCATTTGGATTGATTAAAGGGATAAGGGGCGTATTTCACCAATTACACTGAACACGATCAGCACATCTAAACTACGTTAACTGTCAGTGTCATCATTGTTACGGAATATTGGCACTGAAACTCTCGAGGTCTTGAACTCAGTTAAGGTGTGCTGATCGCGTTCAGTTTAAGTTGTGAAATTGGCCCCAAGTATGGTAAAGGTTTGACTGTGCTCCTGTACGTACCGGTGAGTCTTGTGCAGCTCCAGCACCTTCTCCTCCAGGTCTTTGGTGGCGGCGGCGGCGGGCACGAGCTTGAGCTGCTTGCACAGCCCCGCGTCGGCCTCCGCCGCCTCGTAGTCGCCCAGCTCCGACTGCAGCAGGTAGCTGGCCAGCAGCGCGTGCGTCACCGTGGAGCAGGGCAGGCGGCCTGTACGAAGGAATACAACTTAATCTAGCGGCGTATCTCTACTTAAACCACCTGTCACGCTGGCGTCAATCGTTAACCCCTATCAAAGACGAATCATCGTAAATCATTGCACAAAGCAAAATGGAAGTGGACTGGTGGTGTTGCAGGTAGTAAAATCACTATCTATGTTTGAAGACAAAATGCCTCAAAGCGGTATTTTAATACTATAAAGTATATGCAGCGACGTACTATGAATAGGCTGGAAAGGATTACAGCTAGGTGTTGCTTACCTTCTAGCAGATCTTTCCTGACAGCCAGCACCAGTTGGTACCGTGTGAGCTCCTCCTGCAGCTGTGCCGGCTCCGGCGGGTAGAACTTCACTGAGAACCGCAATGACCATGGTTCGTCTGCAATCAAATATACAAAGGGGTATATAAAAGAGTTTTTCGCAATTACAACAACATAGATTATTGTTTTTAAGTAAGGACTCGTAAGATAAAGCGCGAATGAAAAAGATATTAACAATTGTATCCATATAAGTGGACTGATGATAAAGGTTAACGCGAAAGCGCCAGGGTAGCCTGCGAAATACAAATATTATTACGTTTATTGCAATTAGCAGGTCAGTATCTAGTTGTATGTTGATCCAAACAAGATTCGCGACCGTAAAAAATATGTATTTACAGAATAATAATTAATCATTATAACTCATTGATCTGCAAAAACGTAAGAAAATTTAATTTTACCTTAGAGGGGATGCCGGTAAAATAATTTTAATAAAATGGGTACTCACGTTTGAGCATCTTGGAGAGCCTCTTCTCGAGGTCGACCCAGACGCGCGGGTCGCCGCGGTCCTCGTACAGCAGCCCGAAGTAGTCCTTCTCCACCAGGTTCAACTTGTCACACACTTTGCCTAACAGCTCCTGTCCCCGGATCTTTCTCTGAAAGGTGAAAATTATGGAGATGTTACGAATAATATTCCACTGCGTTTACACAAATGGTCCAGTATCTTCGTGTACATCTAATAACTGCGCGCACTGACTGGGCACTCAAATCAATGTGGTTCTTTCTTTACCATTTCAGACACAAATCTTTTGTGACCTAACCAAGATTATGTTAAGACTTTAAAAGAGACTGTGAACTCTGAGTTTGGTCCGGTGTTTCTTCCCCGAGTAATCTGATAGGATTTTGACGTGTTACCGTAAATCATTACCAGGATATCTTGTCACACTGCGTTTACATAAAGGTTCCAGTAAGTATATTAAATAATCCATTCCTGAAGACCCCAACTACTTCGACCATATCAGTGTCGAAAATTGCACCAGAGTTGGTTAATCCGAATGGCCCTAAAATACTATTACAGTACAGGGTCAAGGACAGATAAAGTCGAACGAACTTCAGAACAGTACTTTTACAAGTGGTTTTTGTAATAATACATTATAGGAATAGCCACTACGTCAATATTAAATAATCCGATCGATATTTTTAATGAACTCACAAGAGCCATGTGTCCTTTCTCACACCAATCGAGGACAAAAGCTAAGGAAACCATAGACGGTGTAAGGGACATCGTCGCGCAACGCAAACCATGAACTGAACACATGCGTGGCGCGGAGTCCATCTTTTTTTATAAGTCTATGTTCGTAATATATTTTTTAGACATGATTAACAGTTTGCGCGTCGATGTCCTTTACACCCTATATAGCTCGTACTTACATCGACATCCAGTTCCATGATGGAGCCATCCAGCAGTTCCACCCGGACCCTGGCGATGTTGCCAGCCGGGCGGCGCCGCGGGGAGGCCTCCTTGGCCTTACCCTTGGCATCCTCCTTGCCCTCTTTGGTCACTCCCTCCGGCATCGTGCCGCGCGACCTTCAGACCCTGGAATGAGGAAATGGTTTTATTAGTCTCAGGAAGGACATATTTTATTACAGTTATAGGATTATAGGGTTTTATGGTTTTGTTTTGCCAAAACGTGTGGTGAGGTAAAGAAATTATACAATCGGGGAATACTTTCGCTAGGAAAATAAATAATCTTATTGATTTTTACGCCGGATCAGTAGCTAGAAACACGAAAACCAATAACTCACCTAAATCTTGGTTACTACTTAATTTATGTAGGTTATAAGTTATAAATACCCAGAATTAATAATGATAACTCTATAAGCAGGTCCAAGATCGATAATGCTAAGTTAAGAACTGAGAGAAACTAGAAGTAGCAAGAAGTAGCTTTAAAACTGTTTTCTAAAATACAAACAACAATAAAATAATTTAAGAATGGTGACTCAAGCAGTGGCCCATTAATTGAGAGGTCACTTCATTGGCACTGAAGATGCCCACACAATTACAACTATCATTCGCTTTATTAACAACAACATAACTAACGAACATTTACACGAATATTTAAACATCTAGACAAACATCTTAGTCACACACACACACACACACACACACACACATTTTTCTCTCTGTATGAGACCTATACGAGAACCGTTTACAATTTTACATAAACCACAGGCCTTTTTCTGTTGGAGGTAGGCAGAATTTACAGAACGCCATCTGCTACGATTCTTACATACTCTTTTTGTTCGTTTACGTTCATACATCTGGGGGTCACAGACGCACGCCGGTTGAAGAGCTGACTACGCACCTGACCTTTCCGATGAACATCACCAATATGTCTCATACACGGCTTTGTATTACCTTTTTAGTCGTCTTTCATTTATCTTTGCAACCTGACCAAACCATATAAGTAATTTTTTTTCAGTAAACCTTTTTTTATTAAACCGCAACGTTGTTTTAAAGTTTAAGGCAAATTAAAAAGTTGCCAATAAAAGGTACACTAATTCTTCTCTAGTGTGCACGAAGAAAAAGTATTCAGTAAATTGGTAGCCAGGGTGACTGTCCAGGGTACGCGGAACATACATTTAGAAAATCATCATCATCTCTGCATTTACTTATCGTTATCGCCACTCGTGAGAGCAGTAGTGGCCCATTGGTAACGGCCCCCCCACATACAGAGAGGCCTCTGTCCCAGCAGTAGAAACGTTATAGGAGGATTCTGCTACTTATAAAGGTTATTTGAATGCACCAAGCCAATGACTACATTCTCATACACTACAATGTCTGGAAATTTATTAGTTCCTCTTTACAACCAAAACACCTAAACTTGCTCGATGGAGTTTATATAGGAACTGAGCTAATAAACAGTGTAATAGCCACATGAACGAGGAAAACCGATCAAACAGTTAATAGCGATACATTAAACTGTGTCTGGCGTGTGGTCCTGGCTATGAATATAACGCCCCACCTCGTAGGAACTTGGATGGTAAAGATATTTGAAGTACCATATCTTGACTGATTTACGAAACTGTCTCTAAGTCGATTTTAGAGAGCAGTTTGTGACGTTAAAGTGTTGTTTAGGTGTCTTCTAGGCGAAATACCCAAGGCAGAGGAACGTGAATAAAAAAACGATAATAACATCAACCACCACGCAGAAGAAGAGAAACATAATAACATCAACCACCACGCAGAAGAAGAGAAACATAATAACATCAACCACCACGCAGAAGAAGAGAAACATAATAACATCAACCACCACGCAGAAGAAGAGAAACATAATAACATCAACCACCACGCAGAAGAAGAGAAACATAATAACATCAACCACCACGCAGAAGAAGAGAAACATAATAACATCAACCACCACGCAGAAGAAGAGAAACATAATAACATCAACCACCACGCAGAAGAAGAGAAACATAATAAAACGGACGACCCCAAATTTTCTGATGGTGAAGCTGATAAAATGTCATTGCGAATCTTTCGCCCGTCTGTTTTTGTATCATTCCTCACAACATTCTTACGAGACATTCCCGTACAACTACAGTATTTATCTGAAGACCTATACGATGACTAACAGAACTGGAATCATCCTCAACCTCAGATATAACATAGAGCTACATACTAGATTGCACAAGAAAGCCCATACGATACAATGGCACGGATTGATTGTGCAGAGCGTGGGAACCCATCGTTGACGAACTTAGTATTATGCGGTGTTTAGAATTGTGCAGGATAGATTCATTTACCACAATTACATAACCTGGCAAATATTCTAACCAATATCTTATAGACACACGGGTATCTTCGACATTTCACAGTCGTCTTAAGACCTTAAGTTTCCAAGTACGGATTTGAATAATTAAACAGTTGATTCAATTCCTGATGCCAGACTGTCCCAAAGTTACTAAGACCCTCTATTCTCCAATGATTAAACTCTAATGGAGATGAAACTATCGCGATTAATCGAGCACGGAGCCAATCTCATGCGATGCGCTAACCTAACTTAAATGAAGTACGGCCATCCCTTCCACTGCTTACTACATTATCTTTTGATGGCGTATCATAACACAAACAGCTATGGATGGGATTGTCTGTAATTCAATTTACAATTAGAAATTACGAATGGCGGAATTTTACTATCATTTTCTAAGGATCGAATGTAGGTATATGATTATCATAGACCTATCATAGTATGATAAGTAGCCGGCGTTCACAGGCTAATAATGATTGCGACTGAGAAGATTAAAAATGGACTATATGAAGGTGACATTACAATACCTACGACAACGGTCACACAATAACGGATGTCTAAATACGGAGCGTTTTTTGAGGTCAAATACTGATGAAAATGACAGATTTTAATGACGGCCCTTATAATATGACGGAACCGCTTTAAGAATGAAACCCTAGCTTTAGAGGTCTACAATTAACGATCGTTTTATCAACTGCAACAGGCTGGATGCAGAAAGCAGGAGACAATGAGCATTCTATACTGATTTGGTTGCCTTACAAAAACCGCTACAATTCAAATCAGCTAATTGAATATTTATTTACCGTTTTTCTACATCCTTCCTTAAACACAGCATCTTCCAACACAGTGTTCGTTACGATTACAGCGTGTTATTATACAATTAAAGCCGGTCCGTCTGTACGGCGATTATCTACTTGCAGAGCAGTTTGATTGCGTCCTTTATTGCTATGCTGTCGCGACGAGCACAATTATTGTAAAGTTATAGTGGTGTAGTTGAATGTAATGCGATAGAATTGCTGGTCAGTCTCCTGCCAAGACATTTGCCCAATTTTCAGATCTTCATCTTCGTGTTGATGGTACAGCTAATTTTGAGTCAGCACAAGCCAAAAATTTTAGATTATAAGAGGTACAATGACATTGACTGAATTGAATGGAATTCCTATTGTCATCTTAAGAAATTATTGACGAAACATGAAAATAAACATCATCATGTATGTCAGTGTAATTTTCCCTTTCGGGCTGAATATCAAAGTAATGAGATGGTTTTGAAATAATACTTATGAAATTCTTGTAGTCAGTTTTCCCTGTCCGACCTTGCTCACTTCTATTTCGTGTTCTCCTGTCAAACTACAACTTCTATAGATATAAACAGTAAAACAGAAATCTTCTACCTAGTATTACAAAACACAATCTCTCTACTTCCATAGGAACCAAACAACAGTGCCTCACAATATGGCGTTTTCCGGGCCTCCTGCTTGGCATAACTGAGCGTCTGCGCCCCTAATTCTTACAATTTAATTTAGACGCCCGCGCACGCTCCGTAGACGAGGTATGGCAACAGGAAATAGAGGAAATTATATGCACACGTTAGTCACGGAAAATGCGGAAGAATGAACAAGGATTCTTTTAGTTTTTGCCCAAAAGAGGAACTGTGGCTTTGATTTCTAATAAAAACTAATATTACACGGGCTTGAGATTGAGAGCAAGTCATTTAAAATAGCTCCGTTTGAAAGAGATCAATTCGAAGAATACCCATATCTCCCGCTCTATAGTATAGTACGTCAATACAATATAGCACGAAATGACCGCTTCCTCTATTCCCAAACTCTTACGACTTACTTATAACAGAAGTCCCACATTTACAGCCATCAAACCATGGTGCCGTTCATAAACGCTCAAACTGGCGTTACGTCTAAATCTCTTTATTCGCAGAAACGTTAGCGTCTCAACAGCCAGAACCCTGTAATTTGTTTAATGTTTCGGATACACGCTTCATAGACGTTTTGTCGGAATATGGCATTCGCTGGCAGACGGCCAAACGTGACTCAGTAAGGCTGGGAGCATACTGACTACTTCGGGTTTTGCGGGCAGTCATATCTGGGGTTATCAAAGCCAGAAGCTTATCGGATTGTACTGGTTAACTTCGAAAATTCTTAATTTAACGGTTTCTGAAAAACTTTTGGAAAAGTTTGCAATTCAGTTATGTGTTCTATACTTAACATAATAAAGCCGAAGTTTGTTTGAACCCGCTAATCTCTGAAACTACCAGTCTGATTTGAAAAAATCTTTTTGCATTTGGTAACCCAGTTCTTGACGGAGGTTATAGGTTATTTAACAACATGCTACGATGGCGGGTGGCGGAGGCGGGTGAAACCGCGGGGCACAGCTAGTTTAGTATAAAAGTTGAACTTTTCGTTGCATTCCTGTATTCAGCATTTTATACGAGAATTCAGTTTGTCTTAGGTTCGTTTGGTAGTGTATTCAAGACCTAAGAACATAATACTCCTTGTATTCTCGAGTTGTTTAGATATCGGTAAGTTTATTGGACAGTATCGATTTATTGAGTAAACAGCGATGTTTCATACGAGGTATTTACGAAGTATTTGATTCACTACTTCGCTGCAGTTTTCGTAGTATTTCTATTTCAGTATCGATGTGAATCAACTTCTTTTGGTGTAAAAATAAAAAGCGGTTGAGGAAAAACGGACCCAGTTTAACTTTATGGCGACTGCAGAGCACAAATTTTGTTAACAGCTAGCTAACTGCAATAAACTGTCGTGAAACATAGTCTATAATTATTCATAAAACTTTTTTTTTCGCCACTATTTTTGGTTTAACGCCTCAAAGAGTGACCTATTCTTGGCCAAGAACTACAAAAACTTACTAATTGTTATCCAAGCAAGTTTCCACGTGCCCCCAGGCTCAAAACTGACAAAGTCTGTACTGTTCGCTCGCTAATTGAGCGACAACGAGCAACTGTGCTCTTGGGCTTCTCGAAACTTTTACTTCACTCTTTATTTGATTTGGAGATATTTTAATTTTATTAAGGTATAGTGCAAGTATATGGGAAACGTATAATTTAAGTATTGCTAGGTATATGATTGTGGATAGCTATATGAGTAAGGGAAGAGGAAGACCAAATAAACGATGGATAAGACTGTGTGAAAGATGATATGGCCAGAAAGGGGGGTGACTACCGAGATGACGACTAATAGAGAAGTATGGAAGATAAAACTAGTTGCGCCGACCTCAAATAAATTGGGATAAGGACAGGAGAAAGAAATGATGGTAAGTATAATTTAAGAACTACCTTACATGTAAAGGGTTTTTGAAACGTTCTAGACTAGAGTCACGCTAAGGTATTAACAACTTTATTACACGAACATTTACCTTATGTCAATTAACTCTAATTTATCAGAGTCAACTTTTGGCCATTAGGCCTCTGCGAAATTGCTCGGTAAAGCTCGCAGCTCGAAATTAGTGTAAATTCTACTTGAATTTACAATGACTCCGTAAGGAGAAACGGCCTCGTAGATAAGAAAAACCGTTTAAATTGCTAATATAATTAATTTGCAAGGGTAAATAGAGCGCTATGTGTATTTAATGTGTAATTTGCATTAGTCAGTAGTAGTACTATGAGAAAGAAAACGACCCAACCCACATTTGGCATTAAGTACCTATGTCTAAATTCGTATTCCTGGTGTAGCCCTTCCTTGTGGCAATACAGGATATAGGCTTCCTCTGCCTATATCATTGAGTGGGCGTCTTAAGGCTAAGCGCAGTTCACATACATGCACAACAGGGGTCACTGCAGTATCCCACATCATCATCTGCATAGGATTTTCCCAACTATGTTGAAGTCAGCTTCCAGTCTAACCGGACGCAGCTGAGTACCAGTATTTTACACGGAGTGACTGCCCATCTGGCCTCCACAACCCAGTTACTGGGTAATACCCCTTGGTAAGACTGGTTGTCAGACTTTCGGGTTTCTGACGACCCATAACGACTGTCAAAAATCCACGAATGTCAGCCGGGACCAATGGTTTAACGTGCTTTTCCAGACACAGAGGTTTTGACAAATAAAGATGGTCATCCATCCATCCAAACTACGCATGCCGCGGCTTAACCGGGTCGATCGTCACACAAAAATCTCACAATAATTTCATCCAACACACACATACACAAGCCATAAACCACCTTTACCGATGACCTTCCTCTTAATACTATAAGCTCAACACTTAAAATAAATCAATTCCAGCCCCTGACCGTCCACAATGACGTGACATCATGGCTGCTGCGATGCTAATTCAGCACAATAGAAACTTTAACCGGCCCTACGGAATGAGTCAGGCGGCGCTTTATATTAGCATAATATATTCTGTGCTAAGGTCAATTGGTATACAAGAGCCCCGAAGATATTGTGACATTAAGAGTTTGATGGCAGGAATAATTATTATCAGTGAACTATGTATGTTTAGTTAGTTTTCCATTTGATAACTAACAGCATCAATAATAGTGAAGACCATGCCACTATTGGACTGTTCGACGAAGAGAGCTTATTTATAAATCACAAAATAATGCGTAAGACGGGAAACAATCACGACATACAAGAAAAAGATCTAGATGACATTTGATACAGATACAGAACCTATCTTGAAGTAACACATAAGTGAACATTCTAATCAACAAAACCAAGAAGAAGTGTATTGTGAATACACAAACAAAGCCAGGAGCACTTCTAGTTAACACGAAACAAAATCAGACCCCAGTAATACAAAGGGAAACGGCTTAAATAGACCCTCTAATGAACAACAAAAGCCACAGCTTCCAATCTAGATCTCATTGGAACTAACCAACGATCTCATTTACCCTTCCAAGATAGATTTAACTAGACTAGACGGCGCTACAGCTAGTTAAAGTGACAATAGTGCGGGTAACTGGCAGTCTGCGCTTGAGAAACTCTATTAGGACATGGTAATGAAGTTAGATGAAGTTGTCGTTAGTATATTGGAAAGCTGGATGAACTTAGGAGGGAAATGGTTGAGCGAAGGGGACATAGGAAATTGATCCATAGGGGGTGATTTTAATTAAGAAATGGGTATTTATGAAGAATACGATGCAAATGTGCTTTATGGAACACCACGTGAAATTATAATTGAAACAACTACAAGTGGAGCAATGAAACGATAGGTGGTCATATCGCTGAAAACGATCAATAGTGCCCATATCAGATTTTGATTCAATTAAATATGAATTCATAATAAAAACCCTAGATGGTATTACAAACCTGGTACCATTACTACCTAGCGGAAATAGTGAACAATAAAAGTACTCGAAACTACGAAAATGCAATACGCAATACGAAATCTTTATATTTTAGTAGAGTTGAACCTACTCTCCTCTCGACAGATGAACAGCCATAATGAATTAAGTACCAGATTACAAGTTACAACTTCCTCATGTAGTTACACAAATGTACTTATCTGAGTACCAAAACCAGACGCCGAGGGCGTTGACCTCAAGAACAACTGCGTAGACCTACTTTGTAAAACACGCGAATATTCATTGTAACTTGCTATGACAAGGTAAAATATTTCGTACACAAGTTTGTTGTAAATATTATGTTATGTCATATTTCGGAGTATATTTCTGTAAGAGTAGCAACACGACAATTGATCATACGGTTTACGAGCTACAGGCGTCTAGTGCCAAACCTGGCTAATGCATGGGCCACTTCTGAAGATGGAGAAAGTCATCGAACTCTTAGTTTTATTGATTACCACGTTTGGCATGCTGCCGATGAGAAAGAGCGTAAAAATATTGCAAATCGGCGTATAAATAACGGAGTTCTGAAGTAACCAACATTAAAACAAACAACCGAATTGAGAACCTCCTCCTTTTTTTGAAGTCCGTTAAAAAGCTGACTTTGTGATGACTAGCCCTCTTGGCGTGCATAGTGACGGCAGAAAAAATACCTCAGGTCCATATCTTAACCAATTAGATAAACAGTCACTGTATACGATGAAAATGGAGCACAAATTCATAAAACAACGGAACTGCACACTCTACCAATACAGGATTGAGACCATAGCCTATCTTATTCACTACAGCTTCAATCGTAGGCGATAACGGAGCAAAACGAGAGAGTGACAAGTGTAGACGAGCGGGGGAAAGGTGATAAATAATGACTAAGGATTTTTACCAACCTGATTCGAATAGTGAACACTTATTTCTAATGAAATATTAAAGATAAACTAACCTAAAACATCTATTTACTGGTCCAACAATAGATAAAGAAAGATCCCATTGTTGGTTTAGCAGTTGATTGAGTAGAATCAGCTAGCGAATTCGGAGTAAAATGTGTATTCGGAAACACAACCAAAAACGCCGATGAGCGTCCATCATTTTTTTCCCAGTTCACGAATTCGACGAAGGCGATTCGAAGGACCAATAATATGTATCGGAGCACTCCATTCATATAAAAATCTCGGTTCGTCTGAGAGGCGCCCGCCGGTACGGCCGCATGGCGTCATCCACTTAGCTGTTTTATTAGTTAATTTAATGTGCCCGTCGCCTATAAGCGTCTAAAACTATATTGAGATTGGCAACTTAACGGTTGGAATGTTAAACACTTTGTTTGTGAACTAATACAATTTATTGTAGTCTGCCCTGAGCTGCGGTGTCTATTCTTAAATTATTGACTTAGCTAGAAAGCGATTCAATGTTTTATTTATTTGTTTAAGATAGATGGATGGAACTATTAACGAAGACCAATAGCTGAAGTTTTCAAGTTCCTATTCAAAAAGGGACGACTCTCCTGTCGCGGCATCGTTGCTCCCAAATGAATAAACCGAATGCAGTTTCATGTGCCACCTAGATTGGATAATTTAACAAACTTTTTTAGTTTAAAAGTTCAAAGCTTAGAAAGTATGACTCAACAGTTATGTAAATTGACTTCAGAAATGAACTTGAACCTATCACGTTAAGGGCAAAAAGGAAACCCTATACCATAACACTGTCAGGGACATAAATAGTTCACCATGAAGTTCTATACATAGAGCTATACCTTCATAGTGATCTGATTATTTATAAACGCTATAAATATATGTGTTTATATTAAAAACAACTAACGTATTGAATCATCCGACACGTGCGCTTGTGCTATCATCCTCGTAACTCAGTAGCACAAAAATATTATTGGACCAACATTTTATTGTATGATTCAACTATGTTATATCGTTGAGGTATGTGGGTATTGGATAAAACAATCCGTAATTTAGGTCTGGAAATACTTCAAGTTCACATCCGATGCTATCAAGTGGTTTCCGTTTATAATTTCTAAGACAAGATTTTCTAGCATACTTATTTTGGATCATCATTATCATATAGTACCTCTTTTGCAATTTCTTGCAGGGCCACTTCCATTCTGTTCTTTTCTTCTAACGTTTGTGACTTTTTTTTTTTTCAAACTGTAATTCCTGTACGGTCAAGAAAATTGGAATTTTCAAATCATTTATTAACTGGTTGAATGCCGTAATTACAGACACAATTAAAAAGCTATTGTGTCTCGCGTAGATCTATGTTCCGGCATACGAAGGGTTAATGTGTGTTTATAACATAGCTAGATCTAATTACTTTAGCTGTCATTTCGACACTACAAAGCTTTTGGAGCTTCTGTATCGTCCTCTAGCATTACAACATTTTCAAGATGCGTAATTTCGTAGTAAAACCCAAAAATACACGACAACACATCGACACTTCAGCTGGGTTCCACCAGATACCTATCGGTTACGGCCAATATATCGTCCGAGCAGTAAATTATAACCGATGGTTAAGCGCGGTTACGACTCGTTGTGATTTACGATTGCTTTGAACGTGTTTGTTCAGGAGTCACTATGTGGAATGCTGAAGGAAGATGTGGTAGCAAACCAATCATGCTGATCCCTAGATTTTAGCTAATTTATGAGCACGACAAATGTTTCGACCTGTAGAGCTTTTAATCATGTGTTATTTTTAGCAAAACCACACACGGAACCACAATTCATTCTAATTCCGCGTTACTTCCCAAAAGTAGCCCGAGAAGACAGGATAGCTCCATCTGGAACTTGAGATAAAATAAAGAAAAAAGAAAGAAAGAAAAACAGTTTATTCTGCACAAACAAAACGCACATTACAAATAAAAAAAATAAAAATAGCAAACAGACATAAAATATAAATATACAGCGTAGTCAAAAGCCTATAAATCAATAAAAAAAAATGTTGACAATTTTGTCTATTGCTTGATGTCAGGGCCAGGGACCAAAGACAACACACATTCATTGACATTGACAATTTGAGGTTGACATTTGACATTAAATTGCACAGTGGAAAAGTAACTACTTTTGCAATAAACAAACAAAAATAATAAGTACAACTAAGCAGTGCGTCGCATCTGTGCAAGAATAGGTCGTTGCTCAGCATTATGCTGTGACTTCGGACGCGCTGATTTTCAGCAACTACCTCTACCACTCTCTCTACAGATAACACTAACAACTTAAGTAATCATATACTAGCAGAAGCAAATGTGACTTAATAATAGAACTCCAGTGACATACCAAACTCGATCAATTTAAACTACCAACATAAACCAGCTATTTTCCATATTCCCGACTAGAGTTGGATATAATATATAACTTAGCTTCAGAAACTCGTGAACTCATTCCAAACATCCACATACAAAGGCTTTATAGAAAAACACGGCGGCGCCAGACAGTCCATGTTGGACCCAATATCATTCGCATTTCATGTCTAGCTTTAGCATATCGTAGCTTCGATCTCAATTCTATTTCTAGCGAAAGAGCTAATATTTCAGTTCCGGCCAATTGAATATCTGAGCATTGAGCTTAAAAAAAGGATAACTGGAAGTTGAATCCGTATAATATACTTACGTTAAGATGGTTTTTAATCGACGATTCCCTTTGAAGGTATTATAATGTTTTAATCTGGTAAATTCCCTGAAGAAGTATGCAAAGATGTAGAGCAAATATGAGATGAAGAGTATATAACTCTAAAGAAAGAGTTCGGAGTCTGGATTCCCGCCCGATTGATGGCAATAGGCTCACAAGTTACATGGGACTTGAAACATCACTGGCGAAATGTGGGTGTACTATAGGTTCACCTCTGCCTAATCCTTCGGGGAATACAGGCGCGATGTTATGTTGTGTTACCTCTAAAGATAACTAAGTAACAGTCGTCAGTTACTTTCTTGGTCTTTAAATACGGAAATGGCCAGACGATCACAGTAAATTCGAACATATTCCTGACATAACAATTGCAGTTCGAATTACACCAAGCCTTTCTGTTCCAAAAATATCTCATTCCTAATCCTTCGGTCTGCACATTCGGTCTGGATCGATGAACAGCAACAGACAGACGTTGGTGAATACATTATTCACGCGTCCGACACTGTGGGACAGGCAGACGTGTTGGCAGACGCCTGTCGGCAAACAGAGGGGAGTATGGACTGAGCCATGAGGAGAGGACAACATTGATATGTTTATCTTCTTAAAATAATAATCATGTCATGCTAATCAAATCTTCAAAAACTAGAATGAAAGAATGATAAGGAAAAATGAATGGGGGCCCTGACACTAATCACTTGAAGCTTCGCTTTCAATATTATAAAATGCAAAAGTAGTTGTCTGTTCCATTTTCACGCCTAAACGGTTGTTATTAAATTTGACAGATAGGTAACCTGGCACCTGGTTACTTTTCAGAATTACAAAAATATACGCAGACAGCTACGGGCAACAGCTAGTTTATCATAAAGCACGGATGTTACCCGTATGCAAGCCAATCAGTTAAGATGGCGACAGAATCACTCCTAACAAAGATGAGAGACGAGGATTTAGAGGCAAACATTACGCTTTCAAGCAACTGTAATCACAAGCGAAAAGAGACCACTAATAGAGGAGGGTGGACGATTGGTCAACAATGGGTCAATCACGGCTTAATAGATGAGGGGCAGTCCCTAATGCCGTAACAATCAGTGAGTTCGAGTAAAGCCGAGGATGGCAATATGCCAGGAACGTAACTTAGTTTGGTCAAATAGTCTTTATTCGTATGTTGCTCCTTCCATCAGAATTAGATTCCAAGAACTCGATTCTCTCGAATTTTAAAGTTCAAAAACTTCTTTAACACGAAACCCACAAAATAAATTCAAACACGATCGCGGCTAACAATTCCATGGAACACATAAAACGCATCAACCCATCGATTCCCCTCATCGGAACAAAGTTGGAATTTAAAACCAAACTTTATTCGTTCGTTTTGGTGGAGGCACCCTAAAACTTGGGAGTTTACACCATTATTGTGAAATTGAAGAGTTGTGGGCGTTGTGGCTGCACGCAAAGATTGATCACGGAATCGAGGAACGCGGAATGTTGGCAAATGGCGATGTTATTCTGAACTGTGTTCTTTATTACTTTGATTCGTTTACATTGTATGAAATACGAAGTGAGACATACAGGGTGGCAGGGACTTCGACGCGCACACTGCAACCATGGATTCAGTAGATGATTCTAAAACACGCTAGGGGATCTAGAATCAAGTGCTGGATTCATAGTTACAATGCGCGTCGATATCCCTGCCATCCTATACATTTATATGAAACGAAAAAATGTGATTGAGCATTCACATAACTTTGTTTTTGTGAACATGTTTACCTCATGCATTTAGTAGCAATTTAGCATGCTAATCTGCCTATTTTCCTGTTTGAGACAAACTATTTGTATTGTAAATAGAACTGCTAATAATATAACTTCCAATATAACAACATCATCATCTGCCTAGCCTTTTCCCAACTATGTTGGTGTCGGCTTCCAGTCTAACCGGATGCAGCTGAATAGCAGTATTTTAAATGGAGCGACTACCTATCTGACCTCCACAACCCAGTTACTGGGTAATACGATACCCCTTGGTAAGACTGGTTGTCAGACTTTCGGGCTTCTGACTACCCATAACGACTGCCAAAGATCCACGAATGACAGCCGGGACCAACGGCTTAACGTGCTTTCCGAAGCACGGAGGGCTTTCGGTACGTAAAAATGATCACCCATCCACAGAACAACCGTGGCATGCGTAGCTTAAACTGATCGATCGACCTGTGCGGCTGTTATTATTTAGCCAATATTCCAATATAACAACATGAATATTACAAATTCATAACTACAACTAAAACTCACGACCACCGCGGGAACCGTCGACCTGTCATCAAATACACAACAGTACATAACCCCATACGTGCCTACATCGCATTGGAATTGCTTCTAAACAGTTGTAAACAACATAAAGACTTTTTGGTAAGCATGTTTTGATAATAAAACTCTGTGTACCGGAGTAAATTGGATTTTCATTGAAATTATAAGTCTGTTGAGACGTGACATTTAAAGTTTACAAGCCGATGGGTTAAAGTTTAAATGCCTGTACGACATGGTTATTGAATTTGATATTTCTGACGGCTTAAAGGCTTCTTGTAAATATTGGGTGGTAAGCGGATCAAATGCACGTAGTGCTCACTGAGACACCTAGCCTAGGGTTTATTTATCTGCTACTGGCTGACTTTATGCTTTTGCGCAAATTGTTTATTCCGCCAAAAGTAAAAATTTTAGAGACACCTTGCACTGCTCCGATGTAGAGTTTAAAAAAATGTGTTCATTTAAGTACTTCGATCTAAAAGTCGAGAAACTGAGAAAATCACCCCTTAATTTCTTTGAGAACGTTTGCTCGGTTTATCAAAATCTCATGGTTAAGCTTCTTACTTGGCATATCGCGTGAAAAACAACCGAAACATGTAGGTATGGCATAAAAATATAATACAATTAACGCATAAGTTTAATATCGCGAGTGCGTCGCGTTTGTCCGGCCGGCCTTGGCCACGCCACCCAAATAATTCACTTAATATGACACTGACATAAGCGACCTACATGTTTATTAATTAACACTATACCCAGGGCTGGCGAAACACCACATAATCCACAATTTATTTCTTTAAACTTTTAATAGTTATTATTCCAATAAGCTTCTCTAAATACCTTTTACTCTGTTCGAGTTGTTTCCAATTTACATCCACCGCTAATAATAGCCTACTCCTCTAAGCGTCTCAAAGGACCATGCTCAAATATCAGCACTAATGCTTAAAGTGTAAATGTGGTGCTGTCCTACAAACTATGGGGCACTTAATATCGTTTTCTGCGTGTCCTGTTGTCTGCACGCTACAGGAGTTGATGGACGCTAATGAAGGTGCCAAGCTCGTAGCCAAATTCTGGGCTGACTGTATACATATAGATTGCCATCGCCACGCTAAGAAGAAGAAGAAGAATGCTCAAAGCAGCTAAGAGTCTAAGGAAAGGCAGAGAGCAAGAGGTTATTATAATAGTCGCTTATTCATCGATATACCTAACCTCGTGGTTGCCTAAGCTACAATTTCATCAACAAGCAAATGGTCCTTCCAGCCGGATCCCGAAGGACCAAAGACCGAACACCACAAAGCCGTTATCCTCGTTTCTCTCAAATTAGGATGGGAAAACCGATACCGAAACCAACCAACTACAGTTAAATAACCCATTTGTCCTCGGTAGCAACCATGGTTATGTTATGAGCTAACCGTGAGGGCGCGGCTCGCAATCGTGACATTTATGTTTGGAATCGCCTGTTTACCCTCAGGAGCTAGTTTTAGCACTATTTGGAGGCACGCCTCTACTTCATATGTATAGAATATCAACAGTAAAGAAATATTGGAAGGATTTCACGAACTAACCCAGTTTTGTTTATTTTGCCGGGAGATTGGATAAGTTTAATAAAGTCGGATGCATATGTTTGAAGTGTTGTTTAAGGGCGATCGAACGAAACTCCGAAATTAAATTTGGTAAAATAAAAGCGATGGTTATTCTGAATTCCTATCAAATGTTTTGGTCCCAGATGGCTATAGAAATGAAACAAATGAAAATGTTGAAGGATGACCTTTTGTCCCTGCAGCCCCTGTATTAAATAACAAGCCTAGTGCCGATGACATTCCCATCAACAAAAATACAAACTGACTTTTTTTTTTGACGGGGATGTTTAGGGACCTTCCTTAGTGCAGTAGTGCTCACTTTCGTTGAAATGGAAACTCTTGAGCTGTTGCTCAAGAGTTTCCAATTGCTATGCTGTGCGTTGTCTGTCAGTGAGTGAATTAATACAAAATATCCGCAATGCAATGGAGTCCAGACAGTTAATTACCAGGAATGTCTGGCATAACAACATCAATTCAGAGAATCATCATGAGAAACCACGAGGGTTTAATTACGAGTCTACAGTCAACACAGCTTCTGTTGACACTTATATGTAGCCATTCATTATAATAATACATAATGCTACACCTCACAGAATACAGATTAACTATTTAAGTATTATTAGGGTTTGCACAGACTCTATTCCCCACCTGAAAGGGTTTGTTTTAACATGGGATTCAACGGAAATAGCAAATGGGATCCATCGTTAATACCTAAAAAATGGGATTCAAAAGCGGGATAAAACGAAAATATATCTAATATATGTACCTATAGCCACGTTTCGCGAGCCATGTTTAAAACAGCGAGCCTAATGCCATCAATCGATTACCAGTTTATAAAAGTTTTTTAAGTTACCTGTTGGTCCTAAGTTCTTTGTACAGCAATGCCAGGAAGATAACTTTGAAAGTGTGCCAACATTTTATGAAATATAAACCTTTTAAAACGGCCTCTGTTATGTAGGAAACAATATGAACCATTTCAAGGAATTACACACCACAGTAAGACAAGACATGGTCAAGGTGACTTGATTAACAATGATAGCAGACTACAGACTGCTAATCACAACCAACATGAAAAAAATTATGTCATTGCCGCAGCTCCCGGGACATGCTGATGATTTTATTATGAGCGTGAGAAACTACACAAAATGAGTTCTTAGATCGTTTAGACTATGTGGCTGGTGACAAATTGTAAACATGTGGTGCACACTAGGTCGGGAAACAAAATGTGCTAGTTATAAAATGTCTAGAAATAAATTAGCTGTCTTGTTATATTGTGGTTTATGATCAGAAGTGGATATAGGGGGTTAGATATTACAGGATGAAATTGAAAACATGCGACAAAACGTAATGGGAGATTGTACTCATCATTATGCACAACTTTTATTATGGGACCAAACCTGAAATGGCGAAAAAATAATCAGCTGTTCCCTACATTTATGTTCACATTACTCGTCAAAATGTAGGGAACAGCTGATTTTTTTTTTTTGCGATTTCAGGTTTGTTCCCATAGTAAAAGTTGTTCATAATGATGAGTACAATCTCCCATTTCGATTTGTCGCATGTTTTCAATTTCATCCTGTATAATAATTTTACTAATTGTTAGATCAAGAAAATGTTGGGATTATGACGTTATTAAAGTTGCTGATAAAAACTGGATGAAGACTGCCTTAGACAGGTAAAAACTGCACGGAATGAAGGAGGCTTTTACCCAAGAAAAAGCTGTCCATATAGGGAAAAAATTACAACTAACACGAAGAAAATAATACTAACACTACATTCGATTTGTAAACCTTAAAGGAATAAAGAAGCTTAATTATTATAAGGGGTTGATTTGTTTGAAATAGCAAAATCTTAAATCAAAACGCCGGTCGTGATGTCGGAATCTAATTGATAGCCTAGTTTAAAAACGTGTACTTGAGTGAAGCCAATGGCAGGCCTTATTGCCTCTACTTAAAATAGGGTGTACCGATAGTATACCCCTAAAGTGCATTTCGCCAGGTATGTTTAATTCCCACGTAATAGGGGGACCAGTCTATTGTCATCAACCGGACACAAAATCCAGACTCAGGGTTGCTACTGAGAAGTTTCATATGAAAAAACTCAATGGCAATTTGGTCAGCAGCAGCTCTTGTGACCACAAGACCAACGAGGCGGTGATTAACATAACAAGCAGTATTAGAATTTACTATGAAGCAACTATAAAGATAATAAAGCATATTTTAATTTTTCCACAAGTTTACCAACAACACCGCCAAGCTTTTAATAAAGCCATATTCACACGACGCGCTCAGCCAGCAATTGACAAAGAATATTAGCGCACAATCGCGCAGGATCGCGCACACGTTTGCATGACAATGTGCGCTGATTAAATGCTTAAACAATGCGCTCGCGTGTTTATGAGAATGGACGTGGTTCCACGAAATGAGAGATTTTTTCTACTAGCACTGCATAATAATGGACGAATACTAATGGAGTATTACGTGTAGATTAGTTTTAAATTGGTACTTTTATGGCTTTACACTTTTAACCTAGTTTTCGCGGACGGAAAAACGTAGACTGGGAGTCGTCAAAGTAAGCCGACCTACTTGTGGTTCAACTTGGGTGGAGTTTTAGTTCCTCGGCTTAAATTTAAAAAAATATTCAACCGAATTGATAACCTCCTCCTTTTTTTCAAGTTGGTTAAAAATATGTCAAGTACTACGTGTGACTACGAAGCTACAGTATTGCCAAGTGCCAATATAAGAAATTTCACGCGGTAGAAGTCGCGGGCAGAAGCTAGTTTATTATAATGAGACATGCTAATTTGTAGATTGCGAATGCGAACATAATCTCTTGGTCGCCAAGATCCTTTGGACTACTAGCGTTATACTCAGTGAAATAGACACCACGCAGCATCCACCTTCACTATTCTCTCCAATATATGACCGAGGCAAGTCGAGGTCCTGAATTACGTTCCCGTGTCATCTACGAATATTACCTGGGTCTCTACAAGCCTTATTGACCGTAAGGTAAATAAAACTTGACCCAATTCTATTCAACCCCGCGAAATAAATAGAATTTGGGGAAACTGTGCTAACGAAGATAGAATAAGAACAATAGCCACTGAAAATTAAATTTTGACTCGTGGAACAGGTTACTGCATGAACATTCTGTAATACCTGTAGGTACTTTGTGATGGCTACAGCAATTGAAAATATCTAATCTGGTTTGATACTTATAGGTTGTTATTTATCAAATGCCCCACCTGTTCTAAAAGACGATGTATCTTGAGTACAAATTCAAAACTACATATTTCATTTGGTTAAAAATTGCAGGTGACAAGACAAGCCTCAGGTATTCTTGGTTTGACAAAATTCATGATATACCTCTCGCCACTGTCGCCTCACAATCTGATAGCCATTTAATTCTTCAAACTGAGTCTCACTACGCAAATGGCATAACTGGCACCTACTGACAAAGTACCCGTACATGGAACTATGGATGAATGTCAAACAGCATAGCATTACCCTTTTAGTTTCGCTATTCTACGAACAAATCACATACAAACTAGGTACTATGGACTACTAGCTATTATCAAAGTACACGCCAGGGCCTGCACAGTTAGGCGTGACGTCACGGGGTCAACGACCGCTCGCACAGCAATCACGTCGCAGGAACGGGTTAATGTATGGTAGAAAAACTATGAGTTGTAGACTTGTAGTGTTATTAAGTGCCAGAAAGTGCCTATTATACGAGAAGTGTTTGGGTACTTGGAACTCTGGGATGTTTTAATAGAAAGCGAGTTGAGACGGAACTTTTACGTCTATCTGCTCATTAGTCCTACACTTTATTTAATTAAAGACAATTAAGACATGCTTAGGTGGTGCTTTTTTTTGTAAAGTATAGATAATTACTATTATTATTGGGGGGGGCCTTTTCCCAGCAGTAGGACAAGCTAACGGGAAAAAAAAATTGAATCTAAAAAAATATAAATATATGAATGAATGAATGAATTGCACCGATCCCAGCGTGGTTAAACCAGACTCGATTAATCGAATGAACCCCAAGATTCGCACTAGCTCCTGTAGCCTCATGTTCATGGTGCTACAGCGACCATTGCATATCAAGGAATAGACCGGGGGGCGCGGTAATGGTAGGGAAGACGTGCCCGTAGGATAGGTAAGGATTTAAGAGCCTACCGGATATGCATCCTAGAGCAAGCCTTGGACTAGTGGAGAGATGGGTAATTATTATCTATGGATGGGCATCTTTTAACGACCTTGCCGCCAAGTTGGTTCAGGTCGAGCTTCATCGGTGAGTCTTTTGGCGGGGCTCTACTGCTTTCTCTTTTCCTTTGTACATCCTTGCTATGCTGTGTTGTGCTAGATGTTGCTGTTTTCATTGTCTTCTTCAGACGTTTCGCTACTATCCGTTTCCGGTTTTTTGTAAATTTCACTAGCAGCGATCTTAATCTTACTTCTGTCTTCCGCTGTATCCATCCAAAAATGTATTCCCTTGTCGAAGTACTTCATGTCCTGTTTTAAATTGTCGTTCCATGTGTATATAGGTCTGCCGACCTTCTTGCATTTGGCCTTGTATTGCATTGCTGCATGCAGTAGGTGTGGTTCGCGGCGCCTGTAGACATGTGCGAGGTAGCACATCCTGTGGTTTTTGATGCGTTTGGTTATTGTTTTTCCGTCTAATATTTCATGCATTTTCTTTTGTCTTGGTTTATTCCTAGAGTGGTTAATCAAGTCTCTCATGATAACTCGCTCGTATCTTCTGAGTCTCGACCTGTTAGCTTCAGTAAGTGCCGATACTTTCAAACCACGTATCATGCACGGTACGATCACCATTCGATACATTAGTCTGGCTAATTTCCAGTCCATATTTGAATTATTTATGAATGGTAGTAACGATTTGGCGTTTTTCATGGCGTGTTCGCAGCGTTTTTTTATCGTGCTTTTTCTGCTTAATGTAGATGTTATGTATGTACCTAGGTATTTGATTTCGTTACATGTCGGTATACTTATTCCATTAAGAGTCACGTGGGTCGTTATCTGTGTAGCTATGGGGTCTCTAATTTTCCCATCCTAAAAAAAAAAAAAAAAAAAAAAAAAAAAAAAAAAAAATGGGGTCTCTAATTAGTATTTTTGTTTTTGTTTCGTTTATTTGGAGACCTACACTATCTAGTAGGGGTTTAATATGGTATAGGATACCTTCTAACCCTTCTAGGTCATCTGTAACGAAGATAAGGTCATCCGCAAATGATAGTACCAGGGGGAGTGAGATTTCGCGATCCTGATCAAGTTTTATTAATTGGGTTTCCTCGTCGAGGGTTCTAAGGACTTCGTCGATTACCAGTGTAAACAGGCGAGGGGACAGCGGGCAACCTTGTTTGACTCCCTTTCCTTTAATAATCCAACTGCTTTGCTGGCCACACCATTTGATGCATGTTCGTTCATTCATACAAACCTTGATTATCCTGTTGGTTAGCGATTTGTTGGTTCGTTGTAATAATATATCTCTTAGTGCATTGAGGTCAACGTTGTCAAAGGCCTTTTCAATGTCGAGGGCGAGTACATAAATTCTTTTACCTGCACGCCATTCTTCGTCTAAGACCCTTTTAAGCGTGAAGATATGTCATCTGTTGATCTATTGTTTAAAAAGGCCGCTTGATAGTTGCCCAATTCCGTTATTATCTCATCTAGTTTTTTTAGTAAGTAGGAGGCGTAGATTCTGTAACCCGTATTGCAAACCGATATGCGGCGATATTCATTCGCATTTTTTGGGTTATTGTTTTTTGGAATTGGTACCTGTACGGTCTCGAGCCATGTGTCTGGTGCTTCGTTCTGTGTCCAGGCTCTGTTCATGTGTTTGGTGATGGCTTCTTGTAATATTTGGGGCATTGCTTTGTAGAGTTCGATTACCACTTGGTCAGTTCCGGGAGCTGTCCCGTTCCTATAGAATAAATATTAATGGAGACACTCCATTAATATTTATTTATTTTGTTGCATTACATAGCAAGGCGCATTATGCACTGCCAGAAAAAGGATTGTTTAGGAAGATTACTTATTCCGTTCACAAACAACACTAACAGTTGCCAGAAACTGACACTTATTTTTAAATTCAAAATGAACACACATGAGAAACCCTTTCACATAAGTACCCCTTGCATTTGGCTCTTAATAATGTCCTAAAGACCACTATCTCACACAAATTGCAACAACCCTCAGAAAACCATTCCAGCACCCCATGATTAAACAAAATAAGCCATGGCTCCATAAAAATGTACCTATACATAGTAATATATCTTGACAAAAAAGAATGCCTTAGAATATAATACTTTGACACACATATAATACTTTGACTTTGACTTTGACTTTGAATATACTCATACAATCAAAGTTGCGAGCCTCAGACAGCGGGTAAAATACGAGCTTGTCCCGAAACTTACTGAACCGGTTTTGGTTTTAAGGATAGACACACATCTAACTGGAGATACGCGAACATCCGTGGACCGGTAGTCGAACGAGTTAAATATTATGGCTTTTACTGACGCGACATGTTGTTTTATTGCGCTTAAAACACACGCAGCGGATGTGTTTCGGATGAAATGAAGATAATGTGAAAGATGGTATGTCTAGAAAGGGAGTGAGTATTGAGATGACGTAAATGTTTGGAAGAAGAAGACATGTTACGCTAACTGACTTAAATAATGCAAAATATTACAGAATAAACTGAACATTGTTCAAAAGCGGTTGGTTGACCAAGCAACTTATAAAACGAGACGTATTTTCGGTCAGATGTGGACACACCCTAAGCCCAAAACAATTACCAAAATAAAAGGGGAGTAAAAAGATGTAAGATTAGTGGCCAGACATCAGACAGAGAGCCAGACGATAGGGTGGGCACACACAAACGACTTCCTTGTTCACTCGAAAGCACCACTGACCCTTCTCTACAGAGTTATTTGTTGGAGATAAACAGATGTGACAGTAATCCCAGGGGTAAGAAGGGTCACGACTCCAATATTGTTAAAAAAATAAAGGAAGGACCAACTGTGACCAAGACTTTTTTGAAAACGGGACACAACAATAACCATTCTGGTAAAGCTTTGAATACTACGAGGTATGTCCGCAAAAGGATAATGTAAAACGCATGATAAAATTTAACTTCATGTTCTGCATAAACTTACAGTCAACCATCAAAACCACCGAAATCAACAAACAAAATAAACAACGAAAACTCACGTAGTTCATCAATGGCAGTTTAATCCATGTTGATTGGTGCCCAAGCGCCAGGTTTCCCCACATTACCACACAATGGTCGACAATGGGTCCCTTCCACGTCACTCGCGCATTGTTCATCTGTCAACCACGCTTTAACTTTCATCGATGTGTCTGTTGCATGGCGTAGGCATTTTTAATGGCCGTTGGTTAAGGAAAATGGTGAGTTTGTGGCGGACTTTAGGCGGCAAGTTTTTATTTTCTTTTTGTTAATTCAAACGATATTTTGGTAGCCAGTACGAAATGCCAATGAATACTTTAGATAAGGAACCAATCTTGATTTTAACTACAGTCGACTTGATTTTAATTTATGCGGCGAACGCGAGCGACATACCGAAATAATTGGTCCTTCGAGCCGGATTATTTTACATAAAGAAAAATCTCTTCTGATAAATGATAAATGATTTTTATTTTGTAAGTTGTAGGTTTGCACAAACACTTTTACACGTCAATCATATTTTTTATAAAACTAGATGAGGTCGGCGTTTCCTATCTGACTACTCTCAGAAGAAAGGCCGAATCAAACTCAGAGGTCACAGTCTCTTTTAAAGTCCAGACATAATCTTGGTCAGATTATATGAAGACCCTGTAGATCGATGTCTGAGATAGTCTTTTGAGGAAAGAACCACACAGATTGAGAGGACCTGTCCAGTCAGTGCACGCATTTGTCAGAAATCGTGCAGCTCAACTCAAAACTTAAGGAGCTCAACGATTCGACGAACAATACCAAAGAAAGGACATTTGGGTAGGCCACATAAATTACTCAAACTGCCAGAAATAGAAAAAAAAAACTAACAGAACAAAGAGAATAATAAAAATTAAACAAAAAAAATAATAATAAAATGACCCACATTGTCTTCGTCATTATATTTTATGTAAGTATTAATAATATCCTTGAATCATCAACTACTAATTACTTGTTTACTACTAACTTGCAATACATGCACTGTTAGCGCAGCACCCGTATCCACTCACACACACAAACAAATGATTGGTACCTAACCTAAGTAGTAAATGAGCATCAGTCACGTAGTCACGCACAAAAGCGTTCTCTATGTCAAATCGATCAAACAGTCAAGCATGCGGACATTTCCAAGAGTCGTGTGCTCAATGTTTGAAGAAACAAATTAGTTATGTTGACACAAGTGTTGAAACTGGGTAGTTCAGTATAAATATTGAAAATACTTGTCCTATTTTAGGAAAGAAAGTATCTTAAAACAGTTTACATCTTTGTGGTGCACATTGAACCACAATTAAAATCAGTGTTTGCTGGCATAGTGAGTAGTAATATTATATTCCTGAGTAGTAGGTAGGTCCTACTAAATACGACTGTACTGCGATCTCTCATTAAACGAAACTCACTATTGTGTAGTTATTCCACAATGGTCGTGCCTTCACGGTTGAGTAGCTCAGACCTACAGCATATCCGATAACCGATTCAAACTGTAAGATTTTCAGATTCATTGTTTTCTTTAAAATAGAGTCTTTTACAACAAAAAAAATACTATATTCACCCTAGGCCGTCCCATGTATCATAATAAGCGTTGGTCTAACCAAGCCAGCACCCTAATTACGTACCTAACACAGTATCAACCTCATTATTACTCTTGAAATCACAAACAAGTTACGCTATACAGTACCCCGAAATGTTATGAGACGGGCGGCCCGCGTGCCCCGGTTGTTCCATGTGGATTCATGTAGGACCAACGCCGGGGCGCGTGTGCCTCTTCGACAGCTTGTGGAAACCTATAACACACACTTCATGGATATAGATATCTTCTCTCTCTAGTAAAAAAATTAAATATCTCGCTATAAAAACGTTATCACAATAATCTAAGAACTTGTAATGCGATGAGCAATCTCGTCAATTCTTCGTTCGTGTGGGTTATATGTTTACCAATTCATTTTTTTACTTATAGTTTTACTTAAACCTTAACATGTAACTGTTTTCTTGTCCCTTATATAAATAAATTATCTGAATAATTCTGAAAGATATTGCTAATCCATTGCTTTATATGTTCGGAAAATTTATCAGTTTCAACGACGTAAATAACGCAATGAATGTTGTTGAATTTTCAAAAGCCATTGCTACTGATACTGTGTTTCACAATTACCCCGCTGAACCTAACTGTAGTCCAGTCCCATAAAGGCTCGGTTGTGTCACAATGTTTCGTGTCTGTGCTCCAAAAAATATTGATACGCCCGGACATCGAAAAACGGTGCCACACAAACATGGCGCTAGAGATACTACAAAAGCACATGTTCCAACTACCCACATAGCAGTGCCTTGCCCTGTGAACGATGACAAATCGCGAAATCAACATGTCGGTCAATTGAAGCCTTACTACATGAACTCACATAATTACCATTTAATACGGAGTTTATTATTTATCACAGGAAGGAAGAAGCTATGGTTAACGGTTTCGCCTGTATAATTAAAAACTCATCCACTGTACACACAGCGACACATCAAAAATTTCCAGTTTTAGCTAACCTCGCATTGTACAGGTTTTTCGTACAATCAGAAGTCAGCTTATACTGGTTATGTATAGCTTTATGTGTAGCCGTGCGTACCTGTTGGGGAAAAAAGCTTTGTGTCCCGTCCCGTCCCAGTAACTGAAGTCAACTGAGCGTAACGTTTCTCTGTAGGTCAACGAATTAGTAAACTACAAACAACAGTCTAATTAATCAGCCCATCGTAGAATATAAAGTGGGGTGCCATAAGCCATGACTTCAATCGAGGGTCCGTCTGACCCGGTCCGTCCTGGTCACACTTATCACTCTTGTACAAGCAGATTCGTATCCATTTACTTTCTTAACCGACTTCCA
Organism: Gortyna flavago; assembly: GCA_963669345.1. Taxonomy (NCBI): domain Eukaryota; kingdom Metazoa; phylum Arthropoda; class Insecta; order Lepidoptera; family Noctuidae; genus Gortyna; species Gortyna flavago. The sequence continues at coordinate 13,630,572 of OY770147.1, forward strand.
AAAAGGAGGAGGTTATATGTTCAACTTTGTGTATGTTTTTTTTTATGTATGTTCACCGATTTTTCCGTCATTGTGGACCAATTTGATTTTTTTTTTTTTGTAAGTTTATTTACAAAAAAAATATTATTTTTTAAGTATTAGTTATTAAGTCGGTGTCAAAGTTTTTTGAGCCACACCTAAAAACCTTTTTTAATCCATTTCCTACTACCTACTGTAAATCCTATAGAAACGGGAACAATTAACAGAACTCTCCCCATAACAGTAAATTAAGCCCATTCTAAAATGCACTACACTTTAAGCCCGCGTTCAATAAACTGGATTAACTTTTCACATAACTAGATTACTTACTGGTGCCCCAGTTCCTAGGAATGAGGTTGTTTTTTTAGGAAAAATTCTCCTTTTTGGAAGATTTTGTTTCAGAATATTGTTCTGCTAGTTTTATAAGCTGGAAAGCAGGTTTATAAATGAAGATGAGAGGACAAAAGTACACAGTATTTTGGAATGAAAAAATACTCAGAATGAAATTCCAGAAAAACAAGATGCGAAACACCCAAAAACCCAGATGAAAAAAGGAAAAATAAGGTACAACCAGTCTTGGTCATGTTTAAAACACCAATGACGGTAATATTTAACTTTAACTTGTGTAAGTTACACTAAACGCCAAAGAATTTCCATGACCAACAGCCCTAAAAAACGCTCACCAAAAACGCTAAGCAATAACCAACAAAATTCATGCAACTCGTTTTAAAAAGCGCCATAGTAGGAGGGTTGGCAGCCCGCCAACACTTTGTGAATCAATTACCACGGGTTCAGTGCCACTTTATCTTATATAATATACCTACCTGTTGTACTCCAGCGAATTTTACATATTACACTATGTGCAGGTGATAACTCAGCCGTCTTTGGCTTAGAGTCAAAGAGTTTTGAATAGATCGGAAAGTAGGTGAATGCTGATAGTGATATTTTATGTTCTTTATTGTAGTAACACCTTTTGGTTTCGACAGTAAATGTATGTTTCTTATATTGTTTGGGTCATACTGGGACACTGTGTCAGAGGCGTTGTTCAGATCGTCAATCAAGGATGCAGGTGAACGAACATTTGGGACACTAGCAGATGGGGCATAATCTGTTCAGGACGTGGTAACACTTTCGTCATGGTAAGAAAGAAACGATGGATTGATTCAAAAGATGGCTAATAGATGAATGGAGGAAAACATGCTGTGCGCAGCCAATATAAATTGGAATAAGGGCATGAGGATGATGATGATGATATAATTTCACGGTATGCTAGTTATAATTTAGAAGCTGTCTTTCGAGACAAAACTTTCGGCAAGTAGTGAATAAAGCTGTTCAGGTTTCGGTTAAATATTCTGCCAAATGCTAACTTTTTGTTGAAAACCTCACTTAGGATTAGCTAGTGGATTATGTTATCCGAAACAATTATGATAGTTTATATTAGCCACCGCGGTACACGATAAACTTCCGAAAAACTCAAACACTTATTACATTTATTTGCACTTGTGAATTGTCAATGGGTCAGTCAGAAGGATGAAGGCCATTCCAAAGCGTAATAGGTTCCTATGCGAGAAGAACGGGCACGAAACTGCATGGACACTCTTTTAAATAAATAAAAAAAAAAAGCTGAAGACAGTGATATCGCACCATCACGCAATGACAATCACTTTACCGCCATTCCGCCAACCATACACTCACATAAATGAAATCATCTAAGTTATTTACCGTGCTTTTAAGCTTATTAACTTTGGTAATACATGTAATTGCTGAAAATTCCCGCGCACAGTATGCCACAAGACTTTCAAGGAGGTATTATTGCACTTAGAAACAATGAAAGGCTTTTAAACATGATGTACAGCACAAAGTTCAGTGGCGGTCCGAGTGGGGGGTCGTGGAGGTCATGACCCCCCCCAAAATCATTTAAGCTGTCGAGAGTCTGAATGATTTATTTGCCTTACTACTTTACTTGAGCCACGAAAACCCCGATGGGCATAATATACAAAAACATTAAGAACATAGGCAGACATGGGGACTGCCAACAGAAGTAAAAACTGTAAAACTATGAAATTACAGTGGGTTTTTTATTTTTAACGCGCCTAAAAAGTTTTTAATTTAAAAAGCCTGTTATAAACATAGAATCTAGGATGCAAGAGCGAGCGAAGCAAACTCGGGATTTGGGCACCCCGGTTGTACGTAAGGTTCGAAAGGCTTAGGTTAAAGGCCACATTCCTAAACTGCTGTAAAACGAGTTTTAAGTTTTCGTCATAATTCGTTAAGGGGGGGCATAAAGCCAGAAAAAAATCAAATTTCACCCGCGCTTCCTTGCCTACCCCTCTCATCAAACACGACAAAAACAAAACACAATCCCTTCCCGCCAGCAGAAACTTTTCGCCCGGCCAAGTAAGCCAGAGATTAAAACAGAAGAATAACTAGCAGGGGATCGAGGGGGGAGGGGGGGGGGTTCTCATGGGAACAGATCGGTATAAATCATATATATTTGTGTTTGAATTTCCATCTTCTGTAATAAGTATATGCAAAATAATCAGATGAAACGGCTCTATTCAATGTACCTAAGTATTATAGCAGGCTGTGCAAGTAGATATCTTGATAGGGCAATATTATTGTATGTCCCTGAATCTGTTCCGATGCTGGTAACAGATTCACGGACATACATGTAATACAGCCTATCTATGAATTTCCAATTCTGGATTGAAGGACTAACTTTAATATACAGTAAAAAAAAAAATCTTATATTAGAGAGCAAACCGAGTTGAATGCCTATACATTTTCGATTCCGAATTAAATTACAAATGAACGATTTTTGGATATTTTCCTGTACCTATTTATGCTGTGAGACCTTGCTTCTTGCCAATTTTCATTATTCTAGGTCAACGGGAATAATTAAAACGTATAAGGTACACCCAACGATTTAAATTTCAAAACACGCGACATGAATGGCAATTTATGCTAGCTTCTAAGTCAGCGTCTTTGAGGCTTGATATTTCTACAGCTCCAAGAAACCGTAGATCTAAGTATTTGATATCAATTTCAACTTGATACGTATTCCTGAGAAAAAGGGACAGACGGATGGACAACGAAGTTATCCTGTATCTAAGGTTTTCGATTTTTCCTTTTGAGGTACGGAACCCTAAAAAGCAAAAGCACTTCCATCAAAGTATTATATTACATACTCCTAATCATAAATCATGATGAAAACAAACTCAACTAATTTGTTTTTTTAACAATATAAAGGCCAATGTAATCACATCGCTTATCTTATGATTTTTTATTTTGAGTTATAAAATCAAGCCTTTTTAGAATGACGACGTTGTAATGGTCATATTAAGGACAAAGATGATTGAAAATATATATCAAAAATCTTAGAAAACTTGTCGCACCGCAGTGATGAGCAACCCTATTTAATTTTCTCGTATTGGTTTCTCAAATTACAATATCGAAATATGATCATTGTTCATTCCCTTTATTTTCAATGCAATTCTTTAGTAAGTAAAAACATCCGTTTATTTTGCATATACTTACTATACGCTAAGTTTGAATTCAGAATCTAAGAATCATGTCTTAGTATTTTTTTGGAACTAGAAACTCAATGTTGATGTGACAAAGTTCAAATTCCAATGTAACCAAATTTTGTTTAGGACCTACAAGTTGGACGTCACCACATCTTGATGAAAAACAGTGTTGACCAAGAAAAAAATTATATTTGTATATCGTGGATTTTTCTTTGCAGGATCGTGCAAAGTCAATAAATTAGCAACAGTGATACCCAAATAAAAAATGATATTCGTATGGTGGATTTTGCACTGTATTATGCAACGTCAAACGGCATGTCATAAAAGCCTTTCCTGCGCGAAGTGCGAGTAGGAAAAAATCCCCACCGAAAACATTTGTGGAAAACGAGGCTAAGTTCGTAACAAAAGAAGTACATGTTTGTCGGATTTACCAATATGGCATCTATGTAAATGGGTTCCAAAGTCTAAAGTTCATTAGGTTCCTCTTTTGTAACTGTTGAAACTTTCCAAGTTTCCAACTTGCCAAGTTATAATATGAACTGTAGACTTTCTCTCAACTCTATAGAACTTAGCACCCATTCAGAGCTTAACTCTTTTATCTGCGAAGCCGACAATCCCAAACATGTTGATCCGTCACAACCTTTACTCATCCTCACCATAAAAAGAAGGCTAGTCATGAGAACACTATCTGTATGAAATATTTCATGTGCCGTTTCGTACTTTTGTCCACAATAAACTCATTACGTATTTAATTTCCGATATTTCTTTTGTATGCTCCAATAATAATATACCCTTTACGCTGAATTTCGAGTTTCAACTTGATTTAGGGAATAGTACTTACTAAAACCTTATACGGAGTTTGTCAAGAAAAGTGGAAGAAAACGAATTTGGATTTTGAGTTAATCACCGTAAGGTCTAAAATCTCCAGCACGAACTTTCAAATGAACGCTAGTTGGCTATGTTGCAAATTTTCTCCGCAAGAAAATGAACCGAAATGCAGAACAATGGCGCTAGTGGTACTATACCAGTCAAAAATCTGTCAAATAAAATGTATGTCATCTTGACTTTTCAAATATCAACATTGAATTATTTCAATATTTTTATTTTATAGTTTTGCCTCGGTATTTGTTTAGTTTATCAAGTCTTATTGTTTTTAATAATCGTTTCGGGAGTGGTTTTAGTTATTTTTCCATGTTTTCTGTTTCACAGTGTCTTTCCTACAAAGTGATAAATTACGAAAATATTGTTTACGTAAATTAAATAATAGCAGCGCAGCCGAAAATTTGAGCGCAGTCCTCTCGTCTCAACAGAGCGGGGGCGACTGATTTGTGAAACATATATATGTTTGAAGTTCCTGCAACGTGCGACGGAAGATGATTTCTTCCACGAACTAAGAACGTCGTAAGTGCTATAAGCTTATCGTCGTAATAAAACCACAAATAAAAGTAATAAAATAAAATCCTTCCACAATCTAAGTCGCTTTATATTAATAAATTAATCATCAAATTTTCATTCTAGTAGTCATTAGCATATTAAGTACAAATCGAAAAGTCGTGAAAATTGGAGGTAACTTCGTGATGTTTTTTATTACAGAAAATTTTACTATTTTGTGATTTGTTGCCACAATAAGTTTGGAAATATCATGTAGTTATTCGTGTTATTTTTATTTTATACCTAAGTCTCATCAATTTCATGAAAAATCATATTGAAGTTAGGCTATTTTGGTTGATACCTGCTCTTAAAGTAAGTTCTCTTTCTGTATGATGGTTAAAAGAAAACAGAGACTATTCAAGGCGGGGTGCTAAAATTTTCAGGCTCGCTTCGCTTGCTTTTGCAATCTACATTCTGTTGATTCTTGAGCTTTTCTTCGTAAATCGACAAAGCAAGTAATTTATAGTCATTTGTGAATGATAGAAAAAAATCTAACCTATCCGAGAGTGTGCATAATTTTCGAGCTCACTTCGCTCGCTCTTGGATTCTACATTTTATTAATTGCTGCATAAGTCGACAATGTAACTCCTATTTCAGCTTAAAAATATAAAATAAAACCTAACCAAACCGAGGCGGGTTGTTAAAATTTTCGAGCTCGCTACGCTCGCTCTCCCCACCCTACATGATCTGCCGTTCTAAAACATACGACCAATTTGGCAGCATTATAAAGTAACCCCCCCCCCCCCCACCCCATGTAAAAGCTGCGTCCCTAGCATAAGTAATATGGAGCTGGAAATAAACAGGAACCTTAAATTTCTGATGGAAAAACCCAATAACACTTTACCCGACCTAGGACCTTATGCTCAGCATGTAACACTTGCGACCACTAGACCAACGTGGATATGTACCCCTCTTATAACATTCCTCGGCACCCATCGTGACCCCCCCCCCCCCCCCCCAAATCTTGGGCTGCTACCGCGCCTGACAAAGTTCTCACTGATATTATAAGTTATGATTGTCCTAGCATTTTAATAAGATATGCCAAGACGCGGATGATAACAAACGGTAGTCATCCTCCCACAATCTCTGTAAACTTTTCCAATCTCCTGGAGTCCTGGACACATTCAAACTTTTGCACCGCGCGCCTGCTATTGTCACCGCTGACAAAAGAAAGTGTTCGGGATCCGAAACGAAATCCTCAGTGGAAGGCATTCAATAGAAGGATACTATTCAACTTACTTGCCAGACGGTATTCAACGCACTGTCACTTTCGTCAAGTAAACTCAAGTTACATTCAGTCAGATATTTCAAGACTGTATTGTTTGCACGCTTCACAACTTCTGAACTGTACTCGCAAATTGATCACGCTAACACAGTACCTACTACACACAATAGTTTAATTAAAATTTAAAGTCTCCCAACATTGTGTTATGATTTACAAAGAACTTCAAGATTTTAACACCGGGATCCCGAAATGAAAGTCGTCTCGCGACGAAATTTGGCAGCGAGTCACAACGATACAAAATTATTTTCTTAAGAAGGTACTTTAGCACTCGACTCTGTAAATCAGGCATTTTAACAAAGCAAATGATAGATGGACCATACCAATACCATCGATGCAACCGCGCCCGGAAACAGTTTTTCTATAAATTAACACAAGCGTACACCTTACTGCATGCAAACTTTGCAGTCACCTGTCGAGATTTAACGCAATATTGATCGTACGTGCGTCCGGGATTCGGCGGCGAGATACGGGTTATGTCCGGTCGACAGCCTCCGGGTCACGACAAGCCGTTCCGGACCGGGCGGCCGGGTACGTCATTAAATCACGGCGTTGGAACACGCTAATTGAAACTGATACCGTAACGGATTTTCACGTAACTCTGTCTATTTGTTTCGACGTTAATTTCGGGGCGAAATGTTTTGGGATATCATTGTCGGTCCATTTGCAAGATTCTGCTTCAGATCAAGGTTGAATAATTGTATATCAATGGTTGCCAAGTCAATTAAAAATCCAATCAGGAGTTCTCTACTGAATTTGCAGCAAAATGGAGTAGTAATTGGGATGACCGACTGACTAAATGAGGCCCATTTAGCTGTTGGTACGAAACGGACGAGTAAAAACGGGGAAAAGGAAATTAGAATTCAATTTCGGCCACATAATTTTAAAACTGTCTAAATATCGCCTAACGTCGGCCTGTCACTAAATAAACATAAGGGTGGAGTACTGATAGTACCGAGGAAATTGCAAATAAAATTCCAAGGCACGGCGTGACAAGGGGTGGCAAAGTCGCCATTTTAGGAAAACAGGGAGGCACAGTGTAAACACCAGTGAGTGGTGGCGATGGTAAGGATCTACATAATTTGGTAGACGGTTATAAATTGAAAATCAGGCATACTTTAAAAATGTAAGGCGTTTATAAGGCAACGGGGAACAGCGATAAGCTGATACGAGAATTTTGATGGTGAGTTAGCAAGATTTTCAAATTGCAATATTCTTTAAACTTCTTCTTTAACATATCGTTATATAAATTATACGCTTGCAATTGAAAGAGTTGAGAAATATGAATGGAAACAAGATCAAAAGACTAATTTACACCCACAACCGTCCTCATATTTCAGGCGACTGTCCGCACATTACCGGAACTCCTAAATTTCTTGAAGAGCAGAATTACCTCTCAGATTTCCTGTTGGCCTGGTAAATTTATTACGGTACAGGACGATTTCAGCTTACTCGCGGGACCGGTTACATATTTTGTGGGCAAAATATGGGTTGTTGTATCGCGGTATTTTTTGGGAGTTTGTCCAAATAATCTGTTTATTTTCAAGATTGGTTTTACAGAATTTGCTCGTTTGTAAGGCACAATATAGTTTAACGATACTCTATTCGCAGACGAGTATGAAACCTATCTACGTAAGTTTTATTTAATGACGTGCTTGTGTTGGCTAGAAAAGCACTCTGAGCGCAAACGTGGGAGAATGCTGATGACATGTAAATGAATACTGTCGGAGATGTAACGCCTCATTATGCCTCGTGGAGGCTGCGAAGACCATTGTATTGTTGGAGGTTTTTAATTTCCAGCACTGGCTTTGTTTGAAAACTTATTTGCAGTTTGTATATTTACGTGCGATTCTTGGTTTCATTTCCAAACTCGGTCGAAGACCAATGTATCTATGACGACCCAAAAAAATCATGTTCCTTTTCATAGGTCCAGCAGTCTTTGTATAAAACTTTCAATTGCAATATGCATAATAATTTAAGTGTCATTGAAATCGACATTACCAAATTCGGTCAAAGACCAACGTATCTTTCACGACACAAATTATGTACTACCTTCCTTTCCTTTTCAAAGGTTCAACCATTATTTGCGACTCTTTTGTGTCTCTAAGCTCAAATACCCTACATTTATCAACCCTATAATATCATACCAACAAATAAACAGTCTCCCCCAAAGACGACAAAACACGCAATTCCTGACAAAATAGCCAAATTCAAAACTCATCACTTAGCGTGACATCGCATAGTATTATGGTAAAAATGAAAGGCGCAATCTTCCCCTTCTGAGGGGTGTAGAAAGCCTTCCTCAAACCCTCCCTGTCTGATATAGGGGTGTGATGGACGTGCAGGTTTAAAAGAGATTGTTTTTTATTCGGATGCGATCCTATTATGAGGTTTCTGAGCGAAGAAGTCGTAATTGAAACTGCAAGCTTACGAATTTGCATCCCTGGCGTAAACTATGCACGCTAGCACGATTGTAATTGGTTACTGTTTGTATATATCTAGGGATACTAGTACGAGATTTAGTCACACATCCCAGTAATTTGGGGTCGACATCCCTACTACGTAACGTCGTGATTGTTTATTTAACGCGACGTTACGCACGATCGATCTAACTTCGTCTGGGGACTGATCGACTGATCAGTTTCTTAGGACCAAATTCTTTTACTGTTTGTTTGTGGCACGTGATGTTTGTTTTTGTTGAAATTAAAGTTTTTGATGGATTGCAAAAGATTTGTTTTTGTGAATTTTTTTAACAAGCAAGTAATTCTTTGTCTACATTACATTAACGAGAGTTCTCACTTGTTTAAGCAAGTTTTTGTCACATTACCACTTTAATTGAACCTCAACTAAAATCTGACAAAATATATCGCTCAAAACATGTCTGTTTTCACCTATTAGTGTCGCAGTATGTTTATGAACAAAGTTCGTCCTTCCGCACATGTCACAATAAACATAATAAGGGTGAGGTGAAGCAAAAAGAAACTTTCTACGTATCTCTTCAAGGGACCCAATAAAAACGCACCGCGAGTCACGCATTCACAACATCTTTTACACGGAAATAGAACTTAATTCCCACCACATAAGGTTAAAATTTAAAGGCACTGACAAGGTACGAGACACCATGTATAAATTACATACACCGCAACGGAGTACGTCGCATGCAATTTCCATGGCGGGAGCATTTCCTATTGGAAAGGGGACCAGCGCAGTTTATGGTGGTTTTACGTCATCTACCTTTATGTCGTTGTTATAGTTATAAATGACGTCATAAATATTACGTCGTAATATTATTGTAATTTGAATCGTTTTTATGGTAAGCTAATAGGCAGTTTTGAATTGAATTTATGTTGTCTTTTATTTATATAGCCAATGATCAATTATTTGATAACGTTATTTCATTAGTAATATTGCTGGATGGACATTTATCTGATGGCATATTGCTTGGGGTAAATGCAAGAATAACTTCGTCCTTATCAAATAAATTAGGATATCCCAATTTTTTGTTTAAGTAGCGTATTAAAGAGCCTGAAGAAGAATGACTGCATGTGGAGGACAAAGGATCAAACTCATGTTGTTTTGTAACTTTGAACAACTGTGTGAACCACCTACGACGGGCTCAATTAGCTTGATAAATAAAAGTGCACTGATGTTAGTATCAAAACAAGTTAGACTCAGGTGTAGTATAAGGAAACTTAAGTATTAAAAAATATTTATATTTAAGTGAACATCTTAGACATACCGCAGATAGAATCTGACCTAATTAAACAGAGTAGCGTAGGTTCCAAAGATATCTTTAATTAAATCGACGAAATGCTAGAAGGATTTAGATTCATTCTTAGACTAATAACATACACATATTATCACGCATGTATTCCCCGAAGCGTAAGGCAGAGGTGAAATGGTTGAGGTGGTGACATCCTAGAATAATGTACGTCTGAATTCTACAAATTCTTGTATGTCCATCAGTACAGAAATGTCACGTCATTCATAACGAAATCATAGTTTTGCAAGCAATTTATTTTTAAAAGCAAACAACCAAGTAGGTTAATGTGGCAGAGGTTTAATTAAAATAAAATTCCTGAAACATACTAATGAAAAGTCGTACTCCGGCACGACATTTCAGCATAACCCTTACACTACATTTAATTTTGTCAGTCGCCAAATATAAAGTCGCTGGCCACAATTCCACAACTAGATGACCATTATGTGGTCACTACAATCTCTTAAAAAACAAAACTGCTGTCATAAGATGTTTTAAAATTATGTGAACATTTGATATTTCTTATTATGTTAAGCTTTTAGAAGGAAATTCGTTTGTAATATTATTATTTCTAAACGTATAAGCAAAAATTGCGATCGTGCCGTCACGCGTCAGAGCGTCATGAACTAAATTTTTTGATTGTAAGTTCAAAATAAGACTTTAAACTCTCAAAAACATTTATATCGCCATCAAGTACTTTTTTATGTTAACCTATACTGTCCCTCTGCTGGACAAACGTCTCCTCCGTATTTTTATTTTTATTTTCTTTAAGCTATAACTTCTCCGTCCAATCGGTTAGGAACAAGTCCAGGTGGTCACGCCAGCGTTTCTCGGTGACGACACCTGTTTTCAGGCACCCACTGTGTAACTACGACAGTTATCAAGTCTACCTCTTATAAATAGTCACATACAGCTTCCTATCACAATGTTCATGCATGATTACCTCCAATCACTTCTTGCATGAAACAACACGGTAAATGAAAACATCGTGAGGAAACCGGCATGTCCTAAAACCAAAAATTCGAAGACATATGACATCTACCAACGCGCACTGGGCTCGCATGGTATATTCCCTCTCACAGAGGAGGCCATAATATACGTAAAATCAGCCAGTGTTCCCACAGCTGGGACACATCCCAGCTGTGCTACTTCTTGCATGTATCACCATATTACCTAGTAACCTCTATAACGTTATCATGATGAGGTCACCACCTGGTCTAGATGACCAAGCCGGTCTAAAAGTAGCTACAGCATCACTTTACCTGAAACAAACACAATAAAGTTATTAGATAGATGATCGTGATTGTAAATGACTAATGCGCACGCAACACAGTGAGAGAGAAACTATTCAGTATAAGTCAATTAAAACTTTAGGTGTCAGAATAAGGATATCTCCGGAAGCGGGCTAGCCTATCCTATTTACAAGCCTTATATATTTTTTTTAATGAATAGGGTTTAATTGAAAGCATCTTCCAGACAAGAACCGGATTGTATCAGTATAATGTAGGAAAAAAAAAGCCTGCTGCTACTCTTGGGTGATACCAAGTCAATGTGGAATACAAATAGAAAAATTCAAACACACATACATACGGTTAGACTGGAAGCCGACCCCAACATAGTTGGGAATGATGATGACATGCGTAAACCATCAAACACTTCTTTTTTTAGGCAGTCGTGTGGAAAAACCTTTTGACTTCACTATATTAGAACTTATTAGATTGGCCTCAATGCTCATTTCAGGGTTAAAATATCGAGTTCTCAGACTATGTTTACGACGAGTAATTTATGTAATCGTGATAGGTCAAATAAAAGAGACTAATGGTGAATAACATTCATAAATCACTCGTTTCAGACGTATAAGATTATTTTCATTAGACGTCTTTCTCATTTGCTTAAGGGGGAGAATTATCCTCCATAATCATTTGACTTTATGCGCAGGAGACCGACCGTTACCATCCGCCTGGTGTAATAATTTATACGTCTTATGACACACGTAGGATGTAAGATTCTGTCGTATAATTGACACTTATTGCTATTAAAGATAAGTGAATTAGATTCAGGGTATTTGCAACAAAATATGTAAAGGTTTATAGACCTCCTCGCCTCAAAGGACCAAATCGAAGCGTATTGTACACATCAAGTCAAATAATTTATAATATACACTCACCGGCACGGAAACTTAGCCACTCGTGATTTAGCTGATTATTTGCATAAAAAAATTTGCATTTGCCTTTATGACAATAAATTAAGGGTAAGTGGCTTTATTACGTGTCTCTTATGCTTTAAGAACGTAGAAATTAAAAGATTACCTCACCAATAAATCAGTTTTTAAAATCACGCACTTTCACTGAAATTAGGATTTTTTCACTATAAATTTAAAAACACTACAAAATAAAAAATTAAGGTCTTTTTTGTTATTGTCTATACGTTTTAATATCGGGTGTTTCCTCCTCTAGCCCTGATAACTGCCTGCATTCGATCTGGCATACTTTGGATGATGTTTCGGACATCAACTTGCAGTATACTGCGCCAAGCGGCCAGCGCTGCAGTTCGGAGCTGGTTTAGAGTTTCCGGAGGGTTAGAGCTGGACTTTATCTTTCTTTTGAGCATGTCCGAGATATGCTCAATTGGGTTTAAGTCTGGGCTACGAGCTGGCCATTGCAATTTTTGTATTCCAACCTCTTCCAGATATTCTTCAACGCAATGTGCAACGTGTGTTCGTGCATTATCGTGCATTAGGAGGAATTGGTCGTGTCCAATGAACCCCGAATATGGCATTACGTGTTCCTAAAGAACTTTCTCGATGTATCGGATAGCTGTTAGCCGATTATCGACGATAACCAACTCTGTACGTGCGTCGGAACTTATACCTCCCTATACCATTATTGAGCCTCCATGGAAACTCACTGTTTGAGTGGTAGTAATGGGTAAAAACCGCTCTCCTCTTCTTCGCCACACTCGTTCTCGACCATCTGGAGAACGTAAAGCTATTCGACACTCGTCTGTGAACAGTACTCTAGCCCATTGCTCGTGGGTCCAGTTAACGTGTTCTCGTGCGAAGTGAAGTCGAGCTACTCGGTGCTGTCTGAGAAGTTCTGGACCTCGTGCTGGTCTACAAGCTTTTAAATTGACTTCCTCCATTCGTCTTCTCACCGTATGCTCACTAACATTAACGCTTCTCACAATTTGAAGCCGCTGGCGTATCTCAACAGCGGTCAGGTAGCGGTTTCTCAAAATCTCCAGGTCAATAAAGCGGTCGTCTCGGGCCGATGTTCACCTTACGCCTCCACTGCCTGGCCTGCGGGTGTACTGGCCTGTCTCCTGGTATCTTTTAAGGGCATTCTGCATTGATGACCGTGGTACGTTAAGAGCAATAGCAACTTCACGCTGTGTCAGCCCTTGGTTAATTAACGCAACGGCTTGTGAAACCTGTGCTGGTGCTAGAGGCATTTTTATTGCTTTTAAGGCACCTTTACTTATTCAATTAAAAGCATAAAATCACAATAATTCAAAAACCGAACCGTAAACTTTTCACAACACACAAATTTAAAACGTGAACTTAGTCGCTCAAGTGACCCGATTCAACTGTAAATTAAAAGTTTCGTCGTGGTGCACTTAAACATAATGGATTACCCTCTTGAACTAAAAGTAAAAATTTTTTGACATACCTGCACAACAAACATTCATCAGAAATACTTAAAACTTTTGCTATCGCGAGATAAGCGCTTGGCCAAGATTCCGTGCCGCTGAGTGTATTTATGAGCTGCGGAGTATATCTTAGCCTTTAAATTGAACCCTTTCCTTTGAGCTCTGGAATGATGGAAAATTTATATCATGCCGATAGGACCTCACAACTTAGGTAGCTACATATCCGTTTAATTAAAAGCGTGAGAAATGTTAAAGAAAATATTACTTATATTAGTCAAAAACTACAGAACATGACAGTACAATAAAAATAATAAGAATTCTAGCCGATTACTGTCCCATTGCAGGGCGTAGGCCTCTTTTTATACAGAGAAGGCACGAGCATTAATCATCACGCTTGCTCATGCTCAAAACCACCAAAGCACAAAACATTATTCTCAAAATATGAATCGGAAAGTTTCCGGAACAGAACATTTAGGCCAACCAACATAGCTACAATAAACGCAATCTACTCGACACAGCTAAGGAACAGAGGCAATGTTTACTCCTCGTGTTTCCGCCTAAGACGTGCCGCTTTCTCGGGAAATTTTCACCAGACACGTCCCCGTGGAATTGTACTCGTGAAGGGTAAACACAGGAAGGGGTGTTGGTACGAACTTAAGGAGTGAAGAGGGCGTGGGCAAACAGTCTCAATCAACTAACAAGCCTTCTTGATTTCAGCTAATTGCACGCCATCACAGCTGCTTGCAAAAAGAAGATAACGCATTAGCTGATTAACAGTAGCTAAGTTGGCAAGTGAAAATGTTGACTTTCACTAAATTGGAGAACCTACACTGGTAGAGAAATTGGTTGCCAAATTAACCGGGACAGGTTAACTCAAACTGTTTCTGTTACTTTCCTCAATGAGCCCGTCCGGATGCTACCCTGCGTTTTGTTACACGATATTTTAGACACTCAAGGTCTGAAATTCAAAAGAGACTGACTCCTGAGTTTCGCCATTAAGTACTTCCCAGGGGTAGTCAGGAAATGTTGATTCCTATCTTATTTTATAGTTTGAAATATGACGTGTAAGTGATTCCGATTATCGAAATGACTAAATCGATCGGGGTTATCGGAAATTGTTTATTATGTAAATGGGATATCGGATTTACAGAATAATTAATTTTATTTAATTTCCAAGGTCGTATTGCCAGGGTTACCTTGTGGGCTTGCTGTTACTAAGACTTAAGCTATTCTCATAAGTTCGACATACGAGAGAAGAATATTGACATCTTTCGGTCATAATTTTCTTTTTCGTCATTCTTTCACCAGCGCATGTTTAGCTGAGCTTATCCCTTGCACCCAAGACAAACTTCATATCTTCATCGCAACATGTTCACTCCTAATATAATATTAAATAACGGTTGGAACGTGCGGCTTTCTCGGACGTTTCACCAGGCTGTCTGACTATGGCGTAAACACAGACGGTCAACAAACAGAAAATATTAACTTGAGGAATATCGACGTGTGTTTGTTTCTGTAAGTTTATAGAACTGTTGTGAAGACATGTGATGTTTGTCGGTGTGGTTGTAAATTCCGGTTGGTAGCTAAAAAATACGTATTGTTTTAGATATATATCGTAAACAAATAGTTTTACCAGAACTTCTGGCCCAGAAGGCTCACGGTATTTCTGCCGTCTCACTGTTTCATTCGACTTGAATCTATTCGCTTTCCAAATCCATGTTTACTGCTATTCGTGTGTGAAAATTGTGTCTGCGAGAAAGCGTCCTGCATACCGTGTCTCGATTGCATACCTTGCTCAAGCCTAAAGAATCACCATCGCTTATTTGCTATCGATTTACGTCCCCACTAAAAGGATGCCTTTAACACCTAGCTCAAACATCTCCCAACCCAATCAGTTATCGCCCTTCAGAACGTCAAAATCTCAGTACAAACAAACTGAAACATCTCTGACATCGGTACATTAATCAAGTCAAGATAATATCGTTAGCGCGATCACGCAGACTCTAATTGGGGTCAACAGTCCGGTATCGACGCTGTGACACATAGCTACGAGAGACGCTGAGGGTTAGAGGATTCAAGCATCCATCGACTGTATTTAAAGCCTAAGAAAGAATATTGACATCCAGACGAACCTAGATCTTAAGAGTGGCAAGACTTCCTTTTCTCACGTAGGTACAAACGAACCTAGATCCAACGGCTGGCAAGACTTCTTTTTCTTTAAGTGTCATAAAAGGAAACTAGGTTATTCTCGACGACGATGAGCAAAACGAGCGATGAGAATATTTAAGTATGTCAATGTAGACAATTGAATGTTGAGTGGGCTATAAATATTTAATGAATAAATTAAATGAAATGAAGGCTATAATTGTGGCAATATTAGCTTACTAAAACGTCAGTTAATAATAATAATTGTAACTGTTTATAAGGAGGACCAAGTACAGCAGTGGTCCTTGCACCCCTTAAATACTTACGAATTAATCTGTCTAGACATTTCCCAACTATCTGTCGGTTTCCAGTCTTACTGGATGCAGTGGAATGCCAGTATTTTACATGGAGCGACTGCCCACCTGACCTCCACAATCAGTTACTAGGTAATACAATACCTCTTGGTAAGACTTTTGACTACCCGTAACGACCGTCAAAGATTACTGCCGACACCGCCGAATGACAGCAGGGAAGGCTTAACGTGCTTTCAGAGGCACGGAGGGTCTCGATGTGGATACCCATCACATACATAGCGATTTAAATAATGCAACACAATTTTACCTAAGTACCTGATTCTCCCCAGAACAACTACTGTGTGAATAATTGTATGTTAGTTCCAGTGAACATTGAGATGATGGCTAATATTTATGGGAGAAAAAGTCGTAGGTACTGCGCTAACTCCAAATAAATTTCGTTATGGATAAGAGAATTAAAAGGTAATGCTACAAAATCCCAGCTTAATTGACTAGTAAAACAAAGAAAAAATACAGGTTCCTCAATTAAAAACTTAAAACAGATAATAATCAAGCAATTTTAAATGGCTGCGTGCCTATCAACGCTATCGACAAATCCAAACGATAAAGACAGCCACGCCTTTCTCCACTTTCATAAATACTTGGAACTCTATCTATAGTACTTATAATTACAGGAATTCCTTGAAAATAAAAAATAATAATTTTAAATGCACAGATGCATTGAAGATTCAGCTACTAAGCTGAATCTTCAATGCATCTGTGCATTTGATGAGTCTTCGCCTGGTGACCTTGTAATATGCGGTAAACTGGCGAACGCAAATGCATAGTCGTTGGGTGAGGCGTTTATGTGTCGAACGTAAATAAATTATTATGACAATTATAGTTTGATTTGTCTAAATATAAAGTCAATATATTAAAGTTTATATTCGAAATGGAGTTGAGGACACTAGCCCGATATACAATTTAATATTCGAAATAATGTCAACGATTGTTATGTACAATTGTACCTAAATAAATGTAGGTACTTGTCAATTTTCAATGTATGCAGGTTTTTCAACAGTTTCATAAAAACTATTTGTTAGAGAAGAAACTGCCGTATGCCCAATGAGCTGTGGGTCAAAATAACAACCACGTGGAGCCCTGACACAGCTATTCGTAGAAGGCGTCGCAGCAGACCCCGTAGAAGATGGCGAGACGAGCTGCACGAAACAAACGACCAGTGCTCCACTTTGTTGAAAGAGCTGGAAGTCATGGGGAGAGGAATTTGCTCAGCAGTGGGATGATGCAGGCTAACAGTAACCAGCAGAGAAGAAACAGAAGTTGACGAATGAATGAATAGCTTACTGCTCTAAGAACACATTATTTTACCTACTTCGGTGTTCATCAGTTAATTATGTGGTTAATGATAATGAAAAAATAATTATTATGATGTTTAGTCTGTAAATTGGTTTTACTAAACACTTTTACCTTCCTTCCTACAATCCTTCAAAATGTTAGGTACCTAAAAACCTATTTATTATTTTGTTTGTGGTTACGTGTTGTAACTAAGGACCACAAAACAAGCTCTATTATTAACACCCATTTTCCTCCAATGCTATCAGTAACATTTACCATTACAATGCTGCGACCTTCGCTGCATGATGGCGGTGACGAATGCACGTGAAGTCATCTCGCAGTATTGTGTACCAATTGGTCCTTTGTAGCGGTAGTTTAGTACTATATTGTCGCGCCCGTATGGATGGACCATAGTCGGTTTAGAGGACACAGTTGCCAATTGAAATTGGATTAGAAATGATGCCTTTAAATGTGGAGCAAGCTTTAAACAAGTACATTGAGTTTAAAAAAATTGTTTGATACGGAGGAATGAGGAAAATGTCGTAAGAAAAGTGAGTATGGATTTAAAAGTAGGGTAAGACCAAAAAAATCAATGGATGGACTGTTTGAAAGATGATATGGCTAGTAAAGGAGTGTTGTTATTCTTCTTAGCGTGTCGATGGCAATCTAAATGGACTCGGCCTAGTGGCCTTCGGCTACGTGTTTGGCGCCATCACTAGCGTCCATCAGTTCCTGTAACGTTGAGCTGACGGGACACGTAGGGCATGATATTAAGTGTCCTATCGTTTGTGGAACAGGACCACATTTACACTCCACGCGGAGTCGTCTATGAATATCCATCTGAATAAGTTTCCCTCGTATCGGCCAATTGCTGGGTCCGGAATCCTGTTTATAGACTTCTAGGCTACCCAAGGCAAGGGAGTGACTACCAAGACGACGACTTACAGAGAAGTAAGTATGGAAGCGAAATACATGTTGCGATGACACCAAATAAATTGGAATAAGGGCAGGAGAATGATGATGATATAGTTAAAACATTCGTTTGGTATGCAAATTAAAGTTTTTTTTAACCGACACATTTTCGAGTCTCAAATCTTTGACGCGAAAATATTCCCACCACAATAATATAAGCAAAAGAAAACAAAACAATCACGAATTCGCGTCCACAAAGAATCTATTGAACAGTCGCTCGCCTGGTAGTTAACGGTGATCTAAACACGCATACAAAGCTGAAATAACGACTTTGTTGCCAAAACTCACGCGCACAGCAGGAACGATAGGCATTTTTCTTTTTTGTTGCGTGTTGCGTCAGCTGAGAGATTTTTAAGCAAATTGAACGACGAAATCGTGAAGATTGTTTACTTTAGTAACAAACGGAGTTGCTTAAAAAAAAGGCAGTTGTTGATTTTCTTTTGCAACTAGCAAAAGCGACAATACTGCCGCTAAGTACCGGATTGGCAAACGAATATTTGCATGTTCTGCACCCTAATTGCACGACACACTATCAATCTAAATCTGAATCATTTTGAAAGATATTGCTAATCCATTGCTTCATATGTTCGAAAAAATTGTCTGCTCAACAACGTAAATAACGCAATGAATATTGTTGAGCTGTCAAAATGGAAGCCATTACTACTGATAGTGTGTTACGCAATTACCCCACCGTAGGTTCTGAAGTTTGATAAAATTATAATGAAGCAAAGTCCAATGCTCGGTTGAAAATCAAAGGACACATCCTTTAAAAATAAACCAGTCAGCATGATTCATCATCATCGTTCAAATGAAAAATAGATCCTGACGTAGGTGACAAAGTATTCATAATTTCCCCACTACTATAAACTATTTACTACACGAATAGTAAATAGTCTAAGAATACATTGCTTGTTCATAGTGTGAACATAAACGCTCAACTCACGCTTGACCGGTTTTCCTTTCAGCGGTGAGCGGTGACGCGACGCGACGTAGTAAACTTTTAAATTGTTGGACCGTAAACACGGTGATGTAGGGTAGTCGGTGAAATATTAGAAACTTGATTAAAATCTTTACTCCAGTGCAGAGACTAGCAAGTGAAATATCTTGCAGTATGTGGGTAACACAATTTATTATTTAAAGGGATTCTGCGCAGTGTAATTCTACCTGAGAACTCTGGATGGTATCTTTAAAATTCATCTCCCGTTGATCATTCATTGAAGCGATAATTAGGAAGTACAGGTCAAGCAGGGAATCTTTACTGTCCAATAATGAATTCAAGCGGTGATCAACTGGTGAATAAACTTTTAAATCTCGCGGCGGCGCAGGCTATTTCAATAGAAACTTTCAATGAAATTGAAATCACTCGAGAAACGTGTGGAGATGCTAATTAATCCTTATCTGAGCCTTTCATATAATTATTCGCACATCGATAATAGGTACTCCTTGGCCTTACCCAATCGATCTACCCAGCCTTTTTCCGACTATGTTGTGGTCGGCGTCCAGTCGAACCAGATGAAGCTGAGCTCCGCTTCGGAGTTACTGGGTAACAGGATAACCTTAGCAAGACTGGTTGCAAGACCTTCCGGCTTCTTTGAATGACAGCTGGGACCAACGGCTTAACGTGCTTTCCAAGGCACGAAGGGATCTCGATATGTAATGGATGATCACCCATTCACGAAGCGATCGCGGCAAGCGTAGCTTTACCTTCGATCAACCCAAGCGGCTGTTATTATTTAGCCATGAGCTCCTCTGTACGGCAACGCCCTATTCTAATAACATAATCCATTACTTGTTACTAAGGCTAATATAAACATACATATGGCTAACATACATAAACACTATGTATTGATAGCTCGCGCCTGACAGGTGGTGATAATTACCGCCATTCTTAGCGCAAATTATACGCGACGAATATAGTAACAGTATTACCACGTCATTTCCTCTCTATGACTGGCTTTACTCTGCTTGTACACAATGAAGATTAATAATAGGTGTATTTACAGTCAAAAGTTGTATGAATTCTTGTTCTGTCCCAAGACTATCTAAACTAATATTATTTAAAAAAAACAATTTTTCTTATGTTTGTTTGTTACGCCTTTGTAACGCTAAGGAAGAAGAAATTTCACACAGACGAAGTCGCGGGCAGGAGCCCAGAAGATAAAAAATAATGGTTTATGAATGGAAAACAAACAAGCTCCTTTGCTCGAAGGACCCAAATTTCCGGAAGGACCAAAATGTATTACATAACAGAATACCATTTCAAGCTTATACAAGCTGCGTGCACGTACTTACATATATTAAAAAAAACACTTTTCAAATCATTGCGCCATCTATTATTTCTCTGCAGTTTCTTTACAATAACAACCATCACCTCAATACTTCATAAACGGCGGAACGAATCGTGCAAAAAAAAAACATGAAAGTTACACCACAGATTGCAGTACAGACAGACGTGCTGTCTAATTGTATGTTTAGAGAAAGGGTGTCCAAATAATTGGCCTAGTATTTGAGCTAAGAATAGGAGGTCGGAGTACAATCGTTTACGTAGCGCCAGTCACTTGGCAGACCGTGATTGGGGACAGATCCATACTAATATTATAAATTCGAAAGTAACTCTGTCTGTCTGTCTGTCTCTCTGTATGTTACCTTTTCACGCCTAAACCACTGAACGGATTTTGATAAAATTTGGCAGAGAGATTGCATCCCGGGGAAGGACAAAGGATAGTTTTTATCGACATACCTCGCGGGCGAAGCCGCGGGCGGAAGCTAGTAATTTATAACATAACATATCATCACGCCTGTAACCCCCAAAGGGTTAGACAGGGGTGTACCTACAGTATACCCACATTTCGCCAGTTATGTTTAAGTCCCATGTAATAGGGGGCAAGCCTATTGCCATCAATCCAGACTCCGGGCTGCTACTGAGAAATTTCAGATGGAAAAACACAATAACAGTTTGCCCGACCTGGGAATCGAACCCAAGACATATAATTATGAGCTCAGCAGTGGCGGTACCAACGAATTAATAATGTACTGAAATCCGACATACTTTTGTCTTTCTAGAACTGTCTACACACACTACAGCTGTTGAGGCCTTATTGTTGTCTGGATGAATGAATATATCGGTATTTTCATTCATCAGCTTTGATCGATTTAACTCGAGTGAACGGACAGACATACGTTTATTATGTGATACAATTATATCAGACGAGAGCCGTGTGGCTCTGTATTGTTTAAGCGACTCATGCGGGCTAAAAGTCAGGTAGATTCGCATTAGAGCTAATCATTCCACAGAACATGATCCCTACGCACGTTCCCTCCCTAGCGAGTACACACTGGTCCTAGTCTCCTGGTATTTCGGTGAGTGCCTCAGCTCTTAGCAGGCCACAGCTTAGCAGTATTGGACCCTTATCTTTGTCGCCTATTGACTTGACTTAAGCGGGCTAAGTCAGTTCTTACTTTTGCAGCATCAATGAAACCGTAGATACAAACATTCCACAGAATATGATCCATACACCCGTTCCCTTCCTTGCAAATTTACACCGCTCCTAATCTCCTGGTAACCCTTAAGCTGATTATCAGTGTTGGATCCGTATCTCAAGGTATCGCATTCTTACGTGACTTAGCGGGCCAAGTCAGGTTCTACTTTTGCATTATCTATGAAACCGTAGATAAAACATTTCACAGAACATGATGCCTACGCCCGTGCCCTCCATAGCAACTCCACACCGCTCCTAGTCTCCTGGTATTTCTGTACGTAATCGCTTATAAAAGAGTTTCATAATTTCAACTGACGTCATTTCCCTGCTGGTCACTGTATTTATATCTGCCCTGCGGCCATTACTGTGGAATGCGTGCCATCTGGTGTTTTGTTTGTAGGGCAATAAGCCACTTTACATTGAATGGAGGAGGTATTTGACGGTGCCTGTCTAGCACAGCATGAAATTGAAGAAAACTAGGATTGGCAAGACGTGGATCTAAGGTATGGAGATGCGAAGACTCGCTCGGGTCAGGGTTAACATGTATGCGGCCACTTTCTGATAAAATTTTAAGGACCACCAGTCACATAAGTAACCATTCAACTTGTGACGTAAAACATAAAAAAATTATTGGGATGTGGATATAGTTCAGGTGGTTAGCCGATATGGCTGACCCTATGGCACGTATAGATAGTATTATGTTTCACTTCAAATTCTTTCAATTACATAATAACTTGTTTCTATCTCAACAACTACAAGAATAGATTTAACTTATCAGTATTTATCGTTAAAGTCTGCACTACCGAATCCATTTTAAAACGAAAGTCGCCGATAAGATAAATGTAATGGCACTCCCAATATTATTGGGTCACTGTGTTCTTAAGAAAACATGGCTACCGAGGACCTTATAACGGATAGACTACTTGAATTCCTGTAAAACTACAGACTAGAAAAATCGACACTGTCCTAATGTAATCCTTACATATTTTTTGCCGTAGTAAAGGAAGAGAAAATTTAAGGAACTGAGGACCAGTTATGACGTGGCTTAGTCCTATATGTTATGTACCTATATGTCACGTCATAAGTCATGAGTCGTCATCAGATGGTTAAGTAGGTATTTAGAGCAATAGAGTTAATATCAAAAGGCTATTGTAATTTATCAAGTTGGGTAGACCGATTGATTATCATTGTTTTATTGCAAAACTGACTGACTGATGATATTAAACCGGGAGTCTGAACTTTAAATCTACAAAATCATTTGCAATATTTCGTGACAGCTGGACATAACATCAAATTACACTTACAATTAATCCTTAACCTGCCTCAGTAGTGCCAACTGCACGTAAGATTACTATGCAGGAATGCCAACATTCGCGTGTGTACAGGAAATGACGCGATGCTTATGATGTGAGGACGTGGCGTGAGGATATTTCATAATGTGTGTTGCACGATATCAAGTTATTAAATATTTTATTAATTTTAAATCCTTCATTCATATTTTTTACTTACGTCGTTATGATTTTTAACGGTTGCGCAGTCAGTGGAGCGGAGAATGCAATTAATGATAGGTACTTACCTACTAAGTTGCATAAGCATAACATACTTAATCAGCCTATAAATTTCCCACTGCAGACAGGCTGGCCTCCTCTCTTCGAGAGGAAGTGGGTTGTAATGTACTACGCGGGTCCAGTGCGGGTTAGCTGTCACATGTCATCGAATTTTTGGGTTCTAGGACATGCCGGTTTTTATCTCGATATTTTCCTTTATCGTTTTGAAACCAGTGGTGATATTTCACCACCACTATATTTACACAAAGTAAAGCGCTGGCCTGGGTTCGAACCCACGACCTACAACTCGTAAGTGGGGGCCGTTACCACTGGGCCACCACTGCTTTGAAGTTGCATCAAGTACAAATTCTATTGGGCAAGCCTCATCAACCTGTGCATTGATAAATATCATGTCGGAATTCGTCAGCCAGCCATTATTTTGGCATCACCAAGGATCACTCATTGTTTCGTTTAAGGAGGAGGCCCATGGTCGGCAGTAGACATACGTTTGAACAGCCATGTGCATAAAAGAATGGGCTAAACCAAAATTACATTTAAGGGATTGGTCCTACATGATTTTTCCGGTTTGAAGGCTGTTTTGTCTACATAATTTGCACCGTTTACCACAAGTATCATTTTTGTTATGGATAACGGCCTAACTAGATGATCCACACTACACTTTTCGCTAGCATTCATTTGCAGCGTTATCTGCACTTATCCTATTTTATTCGGATAAAACCGCCCTAACCAGATGATCAACGCTTTTATTTTCATTTAGTTTCCTCATTAACTTACACATCGATAACCACGGTTAGCCCATAACTCTAAAATAGTTTTAAGTATAATATAATTGTTTTTATTAACCCACGTGTTGCATCATTCGTTATATTTAAAGTTTGCGGTTTAGTCACTTATTATAATATGTATTTGTATTTCGGTGCGGTAACCACGAAGGCCGGCTCGTTTGGTTTAACAATTGCTAAATGTTTAATTAGTACCTAGCCTACTATTGAGTTATGGCAGCAAAAAGCTGGTGGTATTCATTATTCTTAGTTTTGACTGACTATAATGAATAGTTGAAGTTGAGCTGTGATCAACGCCCACGCATTCATTGAAACTTGAATCATGGAATATTAAGAAAGGTGTTCCATTTAAGAACTCCAAACATGTACCAAAGGACCACACTCCATAATATTTCGTCCTTTCGATACGTGTGGTTTTTTGTGCATGCATGCATCGTAATAAGTCACGTATGATTTTTTAACCGACTTCAAAAAAAGGAGGAGGTTCTCATTTCGTCGGAATCTTTTTTGAGTCACAGTTTGTGATATTTCATTCACATTACAATACTAATAAGTCATTTAAATATAACATAGGACTGATTTTACCACAGTCAGATATCTTTTATCCGTGGAATAAAATTGCCGTCTGACAGTTCTCTTTCTGTATGGAAATACTGTGAAAAAATCCAAATTTATTCTCACGATGACTTTTCCTAGGTATAAAAGTTTGGTGGAATTCGCCCTTAAACTGCTTGGTAACAGTAAAATTAAGAAATCGTCGAATAAAGTCTTTCTTGTTTACTTTTTGTTACAGACTTATGATTTATGTTATGATGGACAAATAAGAACAGCACATACAATAGCTACTTAATCGCCTGGTCTACTATAGAACAATAGAGCTAGAAAACTCGTGAGATCAATCAACGAAGTCTCCAATTGACTGTAGTAATGCCCTAGCTTGAGTGGAGGAACACCAAAGGAAAGACTGTTCTAAGGATTTCAATAATACGTTTATTAATCCTTTTAATAATATACTAGCTGTGCCCGCGACTTCGTTCGCGTGGATGTCGGAAAACAATAGGTAATGTGTCGCTTAGGAAAGGTGTAATTGCCACTCCTTCATTGAAAAGGAAGAATCATCAGATCTTGCCTGGTAACGCTTTCCTTACCTAGGATTCGCTACCACGGCCCTTTCGACTGCAATCACTGCGTCTTCATGGTTCATAATGACAATGCGACGAAGTGTCACTTTGATTTTTGAGAATAAATTAAAATAAAAGCGCCTGCTCGAGGCTGATTATCTAATAACCAAACAGCCATAATTATGTCCATTTTATTTTGCGTCTGTCTTAGAATACCAACTTGTAAAATCATATCACCATTTTATCTAAAGTATAACTGAGATTAGTAGGTGAAGTTTGAAGTTAGTTTTTCTAAGTCTTGGTTTCTTCTCTGTGGTAAATTTAGAATTTCTTAACTTGGTATTGAAGATATCATATATACCTACCAATATTATGCCTTATAAAGCATCGAGATATCTAGATGATAAAAGGAAGAATACATTAATGGTAAGAGCTTCTACATAAAGTTGCCCGTGTAAAAAGCAACCCTTTTAATTATTATAGCTTCTGCCCGCGACTTCGTCCGCGTGAAATTTCACCCTACCCCATTCACCCTCTTAGGAGTGGAATTTCTAAAAACCCTTTCTTAGTGGATATTTATATACACTTCACAAAGAACACACTCTCCACATTTAATGTCTCTATGACCAGCGGTTTAGGCTGTCCATTGATATAATCAGTCAGACAGGATCACAGGACTTTTAATTTTTTATTAGATTATAAAAGTAAACCTAAGTACCTACCTAATAAAAAAAAACTCAATAACAGAAAATAAAATCTATATCTATACTTATAATAAATCTGTAGAGAGGTCAATTCTGTACATGATATATATTTTCAAAATAACTATCAGGGGGTAATTAGTGATCGATACTGATGCCAAAAATGCAATCAGTAAAATTTTTGTCTGTCTGTCTGTCTGTCTGTCTCTATGTTCCTTATAGAAACAAAAACTACTCGACGGATTTTAACGAAACTTGGTACAATTATTCTTCATACTCCTGGGGAGGTTATAGTATACGTTTCATCACGCTACAATGAATGGGAGCAGAGCAGTGAAAGGAAATGTTGGGAAAACGGGAGAAGTTGCTCCATTTTTTAAGCTTCCGTCGCGTGTGCAGCCTTAATGGTTAAAGCTACATAGAAATCATTTATGACGGAAATGTTCTACATAAAATTATCTAAAAAATATCCCACAACAGCATATGTCTATCTTTTATGGTTGACTCACAATAACACGTGTAACTCCCGATAGCTTAGCAGTTCGGAGCTTTCTGATTATATTTGTTTACTCTTACGTTTATAATACTCTCACTCATCCCTAATTAAAAGAAGTTAATATTATTACCTATTCAATAAAAAAAGAATCATAGTAATCGGTATAGAAACACCAAACTTATACATGAAATACGCTAATAAGCCATCGCGCCGTCGCGCGTGAATACTGAATCATGCCATAAGGATTATTTTTGTGTAACGGTTGCCGCGCTCGACGCGGGTCGTGGCGGTAGGTTATAAAAAGGCGGGAGGTCCGAGCGCGAGCTTCATTCAATATTTGGCTGGACAATAATTGATATTAACAAACCGTGCTTATCAGCGCGACTTTTAGTCTTTAAATAGTTTATTTGAATTTCTTTTGTTGTTATTTTATAAAATAGGTATTAGTTGTTTTGGTAGTTTTTAAATATTCGTTCAAATTACAAATCTATACTTATAATAAATCTGTAAAGTGAAAATTCTGTACATTGAAAATATCAAAAAAATAAATGGCAGTGGGTGTTATTAGACCGACACAGAATCCAAAAATGTGATTTAAAAAATTTTTGCCTGTCTGTTTGTTCAGGCATCAGGCAAAAACTACCGGTTCGATTACGATGACACTTGGTATAATTATTCTTTAATATCCTGGGCACCACACTGGGTACTTTTTATCCCGGAAAAAATATACAATAAAAACAAACTTAATTTTGCGGTTCGATCCCTAGACCCGATTACTGTACCAACCGCAAATAATAAGTTTGTCGTAGTACACGACGAAGATGATAATAATAATAGGCGAGCGTTCGTTTATATAAGCATTCTATAAATTGTATGTTTTAACTGCTACTTGCAATTCCAAAACGTGCTTTTCAGTGCGACCTTTTTATTCCTTTTAGTTTTTAAAAAATAAACCTAAATTATTATTTAGGTTTATTTTTATAAGTCGTAGGTATAGATTTTAATTTTAAAGTATGGGGATAGTGTACGTAGTGACCGTAGGTTATTTTATAAAACTGTTAGGTAGGATTAGTAGATATTAGTTTTTAGGGATTTTGCTTATTTATTGAGTTTAGATTAGTTATCATCAGAAATAGGTTTATTTAGGTATTTTATTTTCTGTTATTGAGTTTTTTTTTATTAGGTAGGTACTTAGGTTTACTTTTATAATCTAGTATAAAATTCAAAGTCCTGTGATCCTGTCTGACTGATTATATCAATGCACAGCCTAAAACGCTGGTCATAGAGACATTAAATTTGGAGTGTGTTCTGTGTGAAGTGTATAAAGGTATCCACTAAGAAAGGGTTTTTCGAAATTCCACTCCTAAGAGGGTGAATGGGTGGAGGGTGAAATTTCACGCGGACGAAGTCGCGGGCAGAAGCTAGTACCTAAATAAATCTATTTCTGATGATAACTAATCTAAACTCAATAAATAAGCAAAATCCCTAAAAACTAATATCTATACGAATGACTAATCCTACCTAACAGTTTTTTAAAATAACCTACGGTCACTACGTACACTATCAAATATACCACCCATACTTTAAAATTAAAATCTATACCTACGACTTATAAAAATAAACCTAAATAACTCTACCTTAAAGTGTACTTAGTAAAAACTAAGAGGATTAAAAACAGAAAAGCACGGTTTAGAATTATAATTATACCAAGTTTCATCGTAATCGGACTTCGTACTTCGTACTTTTTGCGTGATGCCTGAACAAACAGACAGACCTAGACAGACAGACCAAAATTAAAAAATTTTTAATCACATTTTTGGGTTTGGTGTCGGTCTAGTAACACCCCCTGCCTAAACTATTTAAAGACTAAAAGTCGCGCTGATAAGCACGGTTTGTTAATATCAATTATTGTCTGTCAATAAGGTCGAACGCTCTGAACGCATCAACAGCCAAATATTGAATGAAGCCCGCGCTTTTTTTTTTTTTGACATGACAACTCGCAGTTGCAACTCGCTAAGGTTGCCTTTCTGCTTAACCGGACATCGGACCTCCCGCCTTTTTATACCCTACCGCCACGACCTGCGTCGAGCGCGGCAACCGTTACACAAAAATAATCCTTATGGCATGATTCAGTATTCACGCGCGACGGCGCGATGGCTTATTAGCGTATTTCATGTTTAAGTTTGGTGTTTCTATACCGATTACTATGATTCTTTTTTTATTGAATAGGTAATATTAACTTCTTTTAATTAGGGATGAGTGAGAGTATTATAAACGTAAGAGTAAACAAATATAATCAGAAAGCTCCGAACTGCTAAGCTATCGGGAGTTACACGTGTTATTGTGAGTCAACCATAAAAGATAGACATATGCTGTTGTGGGATATTTTTTAGATAATTTTATGTAGAACATTTCCGTCATAAATGATTTCTATGTAGCTTTAACCATTAAGGCTGCACACGCGACGGAAGCTTAAAAAATGGAGCAAATTCTCCCGTTTTCCCAACATTTCCTTTCACTGCTCTGCTCCTATTCATTGTAGCGTGATGAAAAGTACACTATAACCTCCCCAGGAGTATGAAGAATCATTGTACCAAGTTTCGTTAAAATCCGTCGAGTAGTTTTTGTTTCTATAAGGAACATACAGACAGACAGACAGACAGACAGACAGACAGACACAGACAGACAGACAGACAGACAGACAAAAATTTTACTGATTGCATTTTTGGCATCAGTATCGATCACTTATTACCCCCTGATAGTTATTTTGAAAATATATGAACAGAAAGAAGAAGAAGAGAATTGACCTCTCCACAGATTTATTATAATTATAGATGAGTTAGAATGAGACAGACGATAGTGTTGAAGTAGGATTGATTTGTTTTTGCTATACTCCAACAGAGTGATCTCGTTGATTCATTCAAGACAAGAGAATGATTGGTCAAAAGAAGCCGCTTTACGTGTAATTAATGTTTCGTGAACGAGGCGTGGCCAAGGCTCCTGAAAACCCACCAAAAATCAGGAAAAACATGGCAGAAGTTTCTACACTGGCATACGTTGTTACTGTTGTTAGTAAGTAAAAATTTTTAAGCGAATTTTAGATAATTTTCTCTTGGTCTCTTAAATTGAATCTTAAAAGGTCAACACGATGCAACCTATTTAACGGTTACTCGTATGGTACAGTATTATTTACTATGCACACATCGAAGTTTGATGGCGAAAACATACTGTAGCACAATTTTAATAAAAGCTAGTTACGAAGGGGTGGGGGGAGGGGGGTAATTGCGTACCGAACACACATAAAATGACAATTGATCGCAATGGGTTTCATTTTGGCAGTTCGCCTACGTTCATTGCGTTATTTACGTTGGTGAGCTGTTGAATGTTTTAAACATAAGAAGCAATGGATTAGCAATATCCTTCAGAACTCTCGGATTGTGATTGAAAGTGTATTACGCAATTAGGGTGCAGCTGTATAACGTAAACGAAGCAAAAGGAGTATGTGAGAATCGTAGCAGGTGGCGTTCTGTAGTTACTGCCTACTCCATGAGCAAAAGGCGTGAGTTTATGTATGTACGAATCATATTATTAGGGTTCCGTACCCAAAGGGTAAAAACGGGACCCTATTTACTAAGACTCCACTGTCCGTCTGTCTGTCTGTCACCAGGCTGTATCTCATGAACCGCGATAGCTAGAAAGTTGAAATTTTCACAGAATATGTATTTCTGTTGCCGCTATAACAACAAATACAAAAAAATACAGAATTAAATAAATATTTAAGGGGCTCCCATACAACAAACGTGATTTTTTTGTCGTTATTTTATACATATGTAGTGTTGAAATAATATTGTATGGTGGTACGGAACCCTTTTGACCGGTTTTTTTAATATCATGTCTGACAAACATACCGCCCATCATAGTCACAAAGCTCTCGCCACAGTGACAAGCACAGATATTTAAATTGATTATCACTACAACAATGGGTAATTCATATGCACGTCTTATCTGGGCACGCAGCGTGGAATATGAACTACGATAACATAATATGATTTTATTTTATTATGACTATCCGGATGAACGTGAGTGAATAGCTACTGTTTCATATGAGCGTTTGATGACCGTTAAATTTTGTCATGTTAACTGTCTATGAGTGATAGCTTGTATCACAGAAATACCACACGCCAGCTCTTTCTTTCCTATAATAAAAAGTTTGCAAGTATAGTTTTCTCACAAACACAAACACCCAAATGTTTCGGGTGGTGTGAGGTCTTACACGTACTCACGCGCGCCGACTTCCCATGGGGGTAGGTAGAAACTACAGAAAGCCATCGGCTACGATCCGCAGATACTCCTTTTGCTACATTTACGCTCTTAATTCGCCTCGATAAACGATCGGTCTTATATTCGCAATTATAAACAAAAAAATGAACAATCATATTTAAAATATTAGGGCTGAAGAGACGCTATAAACTTTTTTCGGCTGCTGAACCTGAGTATATTCACTGTAACTAGACTCTCGAGGGACCACCGCTGACCTCGACAAACTTACTTCCGTTTACCACCCCCAAAAAATTATAGGCTAAGGGCAGTTTATTTTTAGCCGATAAAGAGTTCAGTGAACTGCGAATTTAACTTTCATAATGTGACACTGAGGATGGAACAGCAAACACGACTTTGCAAAAAAAAGGGTGTGCCAATAAAAGCGAAAACTTGCGACTGGGGCCTAGTATCAGCGTCACCGACCCGAGCGGACACCTCCGGGTTCAGTCCGCCAGGACAGAAAGAAAACCTGAAGAAGCCTTCAAAAACCAACAATCTTCAACACATTCCTACAGATTATCGATAAAATACCAACACATAGCTGCCATACTAGAATGCATCTAGAACCTGCCAATCATTAAAGTGCTGTCAACTTAACGTTATACGAAACCTCCATAAATATAAAGACACACATCCACATGTCCACACGTAAAAAAAAGCGAAATTCCTTTTAAAAGTTGCCATTCAAAATGTTAATATGCGACCAAATTGAAAACATGTTTGGCGGCTTCAGGAATTTCGTGCTTGGTTGTTTCGTCTAAAGAATATGGTATCTTTTCTCTTGCTGTCTGAACTTTCTTTAAGCCAATTTAAAGATTATAGCTAGATAGAGGGCAGAAGCATCGCGTAACGCGTTGTTAGAAACCAAAAAAACATCTATAGCGAATTTGATTGGCCTTATGATATTATTTTAACAATGATTATGAGTCTTCCTTGGACCAAAGGACCATTTTTCAACGGTTGATATTGACAGTCCAATCTGGTGACGTAAGTTTAGACGCTAAGACCGAAAGTATGTTTAAAATCGATCGGGTTATAGGACTGTGACCAAAACGGTGACATCACGCCATTAAATATACGGGGCACGGGCTGAGACCGGTTTCGTTTTTTATGGTTACGTACCAAGAGCGTTTGCAGGCAATGCTTCGGAAAGGAAAAGATTTTGATGTTGAGAGATAAACACATAGTTTTATTGTAAATGGTTTGCAATGTAGCAATTCTGCGTGCAAAGAAATTGCAAACACCGCAGAAAATTGTGATAAAATAAATTAAATCAGGTAAAAGGTCATTAAAACAAATCAAGGGTCTTACAATCAAGTGCCAAGTCAAGATTCATCCAATTATAATGATGGTAGATCAGAAATATGATTCCTTCAATCACTGATTGGAAGCAATTTGTCATCTGTCGGAGTAATTGACCTATAATGTGCTCGTTAACGAGAAAATTCACGATGCATTCTATTGTATGACTAGCGCTGATAAGCATCGTTTTATGTTACGCGTTTGGAGGCAGAAAGATCCAACGTAAGGTTCTAGAGCCATTATCGACTCATACGAAGTATGTATACTTTCCCCATCGTTTATAAAAATGGGAAAATCTTAATCAGAGAAGAAACCGTCGACACAAGCGTCAGAATTATGAGATCGTTGGTTAAAATTAATTGAATTCGTAAGTAGAATCATTTGCAGATAGATTCCATGTGACAAGAACGTGGATAAGTGCAGGACCGGTTCTGCAGATCGGGTCCGTTGTACTGATGAGGCTAGATCACCTACATATTGAAGATGTGATGCTGCGACAGGATTTGGACACTGAGAATAACGTTAAAAGAATAAAATCGTAGCTCCGAAATAGCCAGCGTACAAGAACTGTTTTGTTGGAAATGTGAAGAACACTGAACAAGCAACCTTCTGTAGTGGCAGTAATCATAGCAAGATGAACAAATATTACGAGAATGTCTTCTGAACCAGAAATACAGCAACTGCTGCAATCATTTGCAATTCTAATCGGGATGAACCTTTCTCTTCCTTCCAATCCTTTTTCTTTTTACCCTTTACATACCCACAAAACGCCACGAATAACATGCCAAGTCTGAAAGCTCCCTAACTCGTAGCTATCTTGTTATATCGGCGAAGCCAATCTCTAACGGTGCCAGCTTTTAACGCGGACGCTAAATTGCCGGTATTAGAAAGTCTAGAACTGATGAAAAAATTGATTTACGATTTATTCCATAGATTATTTTACCAATTATATCGATATCTGATAAATGTCTATTACCTTTTTGTTTAATTAAAGTGACTGATGAGATTTAGGAGATACTTAGTTCGTTAACTAGCTTCATATTTTCTGACTGACCGACTTCTTGACAATTCAAAAATGCCTGTAAATGGTTTAATTGAAATAAATGCTTTGAGTTTGAGTTTCAGTTCTTCTACTTTGAAAAGGATCTTAATTCGGTATGCGACTGCGCAAGATCAGTTTACCAGATAAAATTACAGGTCCGGAATGTGTGTGTATTCGTGTGCTGAATTTTAAGCTCAGGTATTTTTGTGGATACAGTATTAGGAAGATAAATCATTGCAAAAACAAAAGAAGAGATTTTTTTTTATTGATTGCTTCGTCCAAGACTGCTAGTCAGATTGTGACAGTTGTATAAAACAGTGCCAATGCCAAACTCCCACAACAGAATAAATTAAGCAAAATTGTTCATCACAACAAACTCATCGAGATTATTATGACATAATTAACTTCTATCGCCAGTTCGTCGAACTTGGCGTTGCGATATCACGCCGACATCCGGCAAGAACCGGTAGAGTCCTTACTTGGCGATATAGCATGCGTTAGTAGGAAGTACATGCGTCTAATAACGCTGATGGGTCATTACCATCGGATGAGTGAGATAGTTTGTGACTCATCAAACTAGAAAGATGAGATTTTACGATCATAATTCCTGAGAAGACTCACGAGTTTCTAGAGCAGCACCAAACCAATTTCGTCCTAAATTTGGTTGTTCTTAGAACTGTGAAAGATCAAAGTTGCTTAACAAAGCAAGAACATGAGCATGCAAAATTAACGCGAATCCTAGCCACTAGTTTAGAACGAGACACATCTAAAGGAGGTTAATATAAAACAAACATCTATACCTACTTACTTTATTTTATCAAGCACATACAGATACAGCTTAGTAGTTTACTATACGCTAAACAATGTCAAGGCGACACTGAGCACTTTTATCGACATGCACTAAGTGCACTACGCCTTTGTCGTGACCAGACAGAAACTGTTAGGAGACCGTAAAACTGGCCGCATTTGTACACCTACCTGCATGCTCTGAAGTCCTGGTACTCGTAAATAACTTTTTACGAACGTGGTCGTTGCATGTTAATAACTTATTAGTGAAGACTGTAAAGATAATTTATTAGCGTGCCCGCTAGTGGAATTATTTGCTAAAAAGTTGTTAGGGAAAATAGAAATAAACCCACAACAAATAGAATTATTTTTGAACTGAAAATCTGCGTTATACCTACTACTGTGAAATGACCTCACTGCATGAGGTAACCACTTCAAAACATGAGGTCGTTAAAGAAACCATTACTTTTAAAAGTAACACCTCAACACAATGAATAAAAAGTATTTAATATTGAAGAATAGCTTCTCCCCACGATTTCGTCCGCATAAAATGTTTTAATATAAATCATATATTATGAGTATGACACTCGGCAATACTGTAGCTTCCCATTAGTGTAAGAATTCTCGGAATCGGGTCAGCAGTTCCGAAGATTACCCCCTACAATATAAACTCACAAATACCTGTTTATAATATTAGTATCAGACAACGCAACGTAAGGGCAAGATATAAGTATGCAGCTATGAAATACGGAGAACGTGACAAATATCCTTATTAAGCCAGGTCTGTAACTGCATTACGTGGCACTGGCACCTAATGATGGCCGTTGCATGTTGCAGTGACCTCATGATGAGGTAACCGCTGCGAAACGTGAGGTCGTTACAGCTACTATACAACACCCGACACTTTGCCACTTTCTTGGAACAAAAGACCGGATTACAGAAGCTTTTCTCTCAAGTTGAAGACAACAGGGGGCTAAACTATAATCATTTGTAGGAGATTTGATGTGCAGGGCAGGTCAAGGTGACTGTTACCAAACAGGTGGTGAGCATATGGTATAAAATTGCATGACACCTCACATGATTCAAATTTCGGCTAACACAGACCTGATATTATTTAGAGTAAATGGTACGCTTCTCATTCATTTCAAGTTTCAAGCTGGAAAACAACACCATAGCGACCTTTGCAGATGTCACTGCTATTATGGCTACCGGATCAAGCTACAAAGAAGTAGTAGAAAAAGTTCAACTAGCTGTGAACAAAGTTTATGACTGGACACAAAAGTGGAAGATCAAACTGAATGAGTCAAAA
Organism: Gortyna flavago; assembly: GCA_963669345.1. Taxonomy (NCBI): domain Eukaryota; kingdom Metazoa; phylum Arthropoda; class Insecta; order Lepidoptera; family Noctuidae; genus Gortyna; species Gortyna flavago. Next base: position 13,665,910 of record OY770147.1, read on the forward strand.
TCAATTCATATTGACTTCACTAACAAACACTGCGATTACCACCCGATCTATAAAAATGGCATGCAAGTGCCTTATGCTAACACAGCCAAATATCTTGGCATAACTTTTGACGCCAAACTGCGTTGGAAACCTCCTCAAAAAGAAAAGACAGGAACTCGACATATGTTAAAAGTATGTATTTGTTACTCGGAAGGAAATCCTGCCTATCAATACATAATAAAAGTAATACAAGCATATTCTTATGCCAATTTGGACGTATGGCATCCAACTTTGGAGCTGTACTAAACGAAGTAACGTTAAAATAATCCAACAATTCCTAAATAAAGTACTCAGGGATGCTGTAAATGCTCCATGGTAGATAAGAAATGACGACCTCCACCGTGACCTTAAAATGGAACTCGTCACCACCATCATTCAAAAATTTGCTGAAGTCCATGAACACAGACTTCGCCGACATGTGAATGTCGAGGCAATTCAGCTGCTAGACAACACGGACATAGTGCGTAGGCTAAAGAGAACTAAACCATTTGAGTTAGTGTAGTATTTATATAGTCAATGAATAATAGTGCGGTGCTAATGGTGCTATATATACATGTAACACATGAACTAAGTGTTTTATCAATTTATCAGACCCTAAGAAAGTGCTACGAAACTGTGTAAAAGTGCAAATTGACACTATTCTTAGTTATTGCATAATCTATCTCGTAAATTATTAAGTTAGAGTTAAATTGCTTATTAGTCTATTAGGCTAGATTGTAATCAATTACTAAGAACTTTAGTTCTTGTTAACTAAGAAAAATAAAAATTATTTCAAGTTTCAACTGATCCTTCAATCACCATACTGTCTTTTCCAAACTATGTTTGGGTCGGCTTCCAGTCTAACCGGATGTAGCTGAATACCAGTATTTTACACGGAGCGACTGCCTATCTGACCTCCACAACCCAGTTTCTGGGTAATACGATATCCAAAGTAAGTTAAGTGATCCGTGAATGTATGAATAATAATGATGCAGGGTCAAGTTCATTTATTCCTTGTGAGTTTTCGGCGTCGATGACCTTAGTTATTATTCGTGCAGTAATATTCTCAAAGGAACGTGTCAAAACACTAGATATGGTAGACTGGCAGACACAGACAACCTTATTTTTAGCCTTAATACATTATAAAAAGATGACGCAAGCAAAAGCTTCGAGCTTGACGAGTGTGGCAATGTTTTAAATATAGAAAATGATTATATTTTGTTACATGGCAAACAAGTTTATAATGCTGCTTAATTGGATTTAATACAGGCAACATCCTGTCTTAATAATATTATAATAAAAATCACTAAACATCACAAAACTGTCAGTACCAAGAAAGGACCACGTCTGATTGGTTCTGTACCCCACCAAGCAAATACACCATAGACTTATTGTCCACCATTAATAAATATAAAAGAGGGGCTAGTGGCTAAATAATATCAGCCGCACAGGTCGATCGAAGGTGAAGCTACGCTTGCCGCGGTAGGTTCGTGGATGGATGATCTATTACCTAAATATCGAGACCCCGCCGTGCCAGTTAGACAATTAGATAGGCAGTCGCTCCATATAAAGCACTGGTATTCAGCTGCACCCAGTTAGACTGGACGCCGACCCCAACATAATTGTGAAAAGGCTAGGCAGATTCATTAGATAATATAAAAGGAAATTATTGGAGAATTTTAAATAACTAATTAAAACGCCGGTTGTTAAATGCTAAAATATTAGTGCAGGTAGGTATTTTGATTAAGCACTTAATGGAAGAGCTGATAACCTTGAACGGCTAATACGGATTTACAACAGGAAATTAAACTTAATTTGTTCTAAAATGCATAAAGGAAGTTAGATAGTGCAAAATTAATGATTTGTTTCAAATATGGCAGAGGAAGAGATAAAATCGCTGTATGAAATGTTTGCAACGGAAGGATTGTGAATTTATGGATGCGAAGTATTTGTGCTGCTCAATCACGAATAGTCATTAGTACATTCGTTTATTTAGTTAATTAATTAACTATAACCATCACGGCATTTCTAGTTTTTATCATAACATTATCAGATAAAATCGTGAAGCATTAACTTATGAGAAACGGTAAATTCGTCAATGATTCCTTAGTGCTGCACGCATTGCAATGTGGTACAATATCTGCCAACTCTATAATGAACAATGTTTTCACGATTGAAAAAACAAAACACGATTCCCCACAAAATTGCACAGATCGTGTAAACAACCGTTGCCATGGAAACGGTACCATGGATTATACAACGATGAGTTGGCAACGTAAGCTGTAATCTAGCCGGGCTAGACCGGCGCCCACGCAACTAAACAAGCCGAGAGCGCGAGCGTAGGCGAGTAATTGTTAGGGATGATAGATTCTACGATCGGATGGATGTCAGTCATGATCAGGCACTACATTTGCGTACTGTGAAGGTCAGAGTTGAAGTGGTTATATCCGTTTGTTTAACTTGGAATGATGATTGAAGATAATTAATTCATGTCGATGGCGTAGAAATTTCAAAAGCGCTACGAATTCTGGCGATTGAAGATAGTAACACAATTCAAAATTCTAAGTCAAGGGCAAGGCCATCGGCATAATGTCTCGTATTACAAACCAGAATATATAAAATAATATTCACGTAAGTGTCACGTGTCACTCACAAAGTGAAAGTGGTAATTGGAAATAGAGATACCATAAGAACCTAAACTGGCGAAATTCTAAGTCCTCAAAACAGACTCCACATTTCCCGAATCTGTCAACCCTACGCATAGGTACATGAACTAACTACATAACTCGTCTCATTGTAACAGTTTGGGCACGGAACACCTTAGTTTGTTTCAATTCCCCTGACAGCTCAGGATGCCCAAGTTAACAAACCTGACAGCTAAAACAAATCAACCACGAACTGTCTACATGATATGATTCGTGAACGAAGCAGACAATTACTCAAAACTCCATTAAAATGTTACATACGATAATAATGGAAAGGATACACAATGCAGTGCATACGGAAAGTTTTGAACGGTAGGAGGATGCTTGTGAAGCAAGTTTTATTCAGAGAAAACTTTTTCTGTAGCAGAATGAGTCCCAAATTTGCAAATTACGATAGAAATCTTCACAGAAACATGTATCGCGACCCAAACAAGCAAGCAAGTTTCATTTAAGCCCACAATTACGCCTCATTTCCAAATATAGCCATCCAATAAATATTGAACCTGTCTACATAAGATCACATTTTACTTGCAGTCTTTCTAAAAACAGCCCAACCCTTCCTCAGCCCGTCAATAGACAGGTAATCAAGTTCCATTTACAACAGAATTCGCATGGTTAACCATATTCAATTAACTGGATCCGACGGACTAACAGTGCCTAAGGAGGAAACGTCTCTCCGTTATGACAGCCATGTGGCGAGTTAATAGGTGAGCATCGAGAATTTATTATGAGGGCTCAATTCGTAGACCATGGCGTCATGGCGGGGCTGACAGATTAAACGGTAGTCGATAAAGGGTTTTGCTTTGAAGAAGTCAATTGATATAATTGGTGGAAGCTCAATGGCTCATGGATTTTTTGCTGCGGAAGTGAAAGATTCTTTCTTGCCCGTATTTCAATGGAGTAGAGTGAGAACAGCCATGAATTATTTGTATTCGTTTTGTAACTGTATGGAAGTGTTTTAGCGTCTTATGCTCGATTCCTATAAACAAAAAGGAATAATTTATAGATTCGTAAGCTAATTTTATCTGTGAAAGCTACGTCCATATAGGAGGGTCTAATAAGCAAAGTTATGAGGTCTTTGCTTCATTATTGGTAAAGATACAAGAGTCTTAATTTTAACCAATAACGGTCAGTAAATTGTAGAAATCGGCCACTAGCGACTGGTTCATCAAATCAAGCGACACCTTTCACACATAATTGTTTTACAGTCCTAAATAAAATAAGAAAGGTTAGCACGAAAATGTTATTGTACCTCAGTTGTCTGATTAAATAAAAGATCGCGCAGTGGTCTCGCAATTCCGACCATCACAAAAACTGACTCATCCATTTTGGGTCAAGCAAATACTCTTCAACTGGTTTACGAGACTTTATTTATTATTTCCACAATTTTACGTTGCGCTGCGTGCATTATAACTGTTTTTCAGTTTTTGCAGATTCACATTTCTGGACGGAATCCAAATGCATTCGACGAACATGATTAATTCGGAGCCACTTAAAAACCTACAGTTATCCATGAGTCAAGCGTGACGTCATGTTATGGTGTAATCACTGGTGGAGCAGCCGAGTTGTGAATGTGGGATGATATTAATAGGATTGTGTCAGGGACTCGGGGGTACACGACGACGTACTCATAAAAAGCGCAACTGTTCCGAAATTTGTTCCAATTACTTTATTTTATAACTAGCTTCTACTCGCGACTTAGTGATGAAAGCCTTCCTCAAAAATTTGGCTAAATATTTTTTCAAACCCGACTGGTTGTTTCAGAGATTAGCGCGTTCAAACAAAAAAAAAAACTCCAGTTTTATTATTATTATTACTATAGATTCAGTTCAGCGGAACTATAAAATTTTACAGACATGAATAAGTAAGTATAACGAAGTAAAACGGGAATGACATAATATTGACAGTATCGGAATGTGTGACTGTGAAAGCACCGGGCGCCTGACATCCGCTATTTTCAGTCTCGCGTTGTTTATCATAACAAATCGTTTCACAATTTGTGTTTGTTTATAATCACTGTAGTATGCAGTACACATGTAGTACGCATTTTCACAAATACTATTATTATCATTTATTTGACCGGCTGAAATGTATGCCAAATTAATGTCAAATATTTGTGTGTCGCCAATCATCATCATCATCCACTGCTGAGCATAGGCCGCTATTTTCTTGTGCCACTCCCCACACTCCTGTGCCAGCTTCATATAGGTTTACCCGCGATGGTGATAGCCAAGGGACTCACTAATTTGTGACTAACAGATTTTTTGTATGTCATCTCGCAATTCAACCTAGAAGGTTGCTCAACAGGTTTGCCTGTGGGTGCCTTAATGAATTTAGGCTTCCAGCCAGGATTTACGAACTACACGCTAAGGGCACACGGGAGACGCCCCGGGCGTCGGGAAAAGCGTGACGACTCCCGGCCACTGTAGGCGCGGGCCTGCGGACGGCGAGTAATGGGTAGCTCGCCGTCCGATCAGGACCAAGCCCGTGCCGGACGGCGCGTATTTGTTCCACGCGCGCCTCAAAGAGATGTCAGCATCGAAGGAGGGGCCCGCCAGGGCCGAAACCTGCCGGGGCAGCGGGATTGTCCGAAAGGGTTACCGCTACCCCGGAATATAAAGGGCTAAGGAAGGAACACGGATGGGTTTTAGTCAGTAAGAGTCTGACACTCCCTTCCGCTCCACCCAGAGCGGTAGGGGTCATTTGATGATTTCCCATAATTAAAAAAAATAAAAATGGCACACCCTGCGGCCCCTGTGGGGAACGGTACGGACATAGATATGTAATAAGAAATGAGTTTTTTATAATTATCATTTCTATCGTCGCTGGGAGAGGGCAGCAAGGGACTGGCTTTTTTTTTAGTATGGGAAATCATCAATAGACCCCGCTCTGGGTGGAGTAAGGGAGTGTCAGACTAAGGCCTGAGTTCACCAACATTCTAACCATCGGTTAGGTATTTAAACAGTTGATTTATGTCAAATTTCCTAAGGAAATCAACTGTTTAAATACCTAACCGATGGTTAGAATGTTGGTGAACTCGGGCCTTACTGACTAAAACCCATCCGTGTTCCTTCCTTAGCCCTTTATGTTCCGGGGCAGCGGTAACCTTTTCGGACAATCCTGCTGAAACAAGGGACTGGCTGGATCGGATTTTTTGACTAATAGTGCGGTAACAAAACCATAATTATTTAAAAATTAGGCGGTCCTCCTAACTTATCTTACTTTTCCATTTTGGACAACAACAAAAAAACTCCGTAAGCGCCATATTACGTTAAAGCCCCTAAGCCTGTGCCCAAGCACAATCCGTACAACACAAACAATAACAAAAACGTTATCTACAGCATCAATTAAGCTCAATCTGCGTACACATGTAACCTTATCTGGAAGCAAATAGATGAGAAAAACTGTGCCGGAGATAACACACAGCTGATGGGGTAATGCGATACTGTTCCACCTAGATAGTAGATATCGTGACCTAGTAAACAATTTGCCGTATGTCTTAGATATGAATAGATAAGGCAAAACTGGTTTTTGGTTATCAGAAGATACTACTAATAGAAAGAATTTATTGGACAATAGTTAAAACAACTTAGGGAAATGGTTTTTTTTTATTTCAAGTATTTGAAATATGGAGTATCGTATCCTGTTTCTGTATCATAATACTCCTGCCTCTAACCTGATTTATTTAAAATCTAAACTCAACCATCGTACGTGTTGGCTTTCTTCCTGCCATAGGCCATACCATATCTCTCACATAATCAGGCTTTAATGTTCCCACTGCAAGGGACACAACCCTCCTCTCTGTGAGTGGGAATGGGCCATAATATAATCCACCAAGTCCAGTCCGGGTTGATGGATATCACATCGTCTTCGAATTTTTGGTTCTAGGACATGCTGGTTTCCTCACGATGCTTTCCTTCGCCCCAATTTCACACAGTCCATTCTGAACCTTTACTTAGGTCTGTTCTCTTTTTTCAGCCATCCACATTCACACTTAGAAATAACCTTATACTTGTGACATGCTCCTCTTATTCGACTAATGATTTGAGAGAATTATTGGCTCTCATAGAAACTAACCTTCCTAGACATTCAGAAATCAGAACACGACATCGAAATAGAATTTCATTAATGTACAGACGCCAGCACATCAACCTACTACAATCTGTCAAATTTCTTTGATAGATTTTCAACTTTATCGCTGAAGCATAAGGTTCAAAGTTGATTGGGAAAATGTGACAGTTTCGGGTAGGTTGATGTGCCCCAGGGATGTGCCTTACAGGCGTTGCACGGGGGGGTTCCGGAATTGGTCTTTTAAGAGGAACCGGGACCACCCCTATGTGCTGATGGTGATCACCGGGTTGGTTTTAGTGAGGTAAAAATCCCACACTCCCCGACCTCCTTCCCCAGAGGTCGGGCGCCTTTTGAAGGTTTACTCCAGAAAACAAAAAAAAAAAAAGGTTGATGTGCTGGCGTCTGTACAACCGGATGCTACACTCCATCATCCTCATTCACTATTTCAATAGCTACTAAATCACTTAACAGCTATTTTTTAAGTATTCTCCATCAACAGTTAGTTGGAGAGACGAGTATGTGAAGTGCCGAGTAATGTCGTATTACACACACACGATTATTATCATCGATAAGATTAACCATTTGAGATAGCACCAAGCACATCACTGTTACGAAATCATTCGTATGAACCAGACGTAACGGCATCGTCTGGGCGTTCTGAATTAATTGTTGGAAGAAGAAATATTATCTGCGTAAAGTTTATTCTGAGTACCATTGAGATGTCATGCTACGCATTGAATAAATACTAAATAAGTAACCTGTGCTCCAGTGTCCATTTAAGTCACCTGACAACCTCTCAAGAAACATAGCAACGTTGTTTTAGCAGACACAATACATGTTCAGCATTCAAATATGATGATCTCGAAATCTCTCGTCTATAACGTAATCATAATTCCGAATATCAATACGGCACGTGTATTTTTATAGCGAATCCCAGTTTGATTTATCTGCAAACGTCTGCTCCCTAAAATAGATCGAATTAAAACAGTTTACATTTGATATCAGAATGTTTTAAAGTTTCTTGTGTGTGAAGAGTTAATATATAAAAACAAAGTAATTCCAACATAGTAAGCGGCGATAATGATATCTACATTGTAAACAATGTCAAATGAGTCACGGCATAAAATATCTTTGAGTCTGTGTGAGAGAGATAACACACACGGGCGAAGATAACGAGAAGACTATAGCTATTAGTAAAATGTGTAGCTTCTGTGAGGATGGACTTGACAAATAGTATTTTTTACCATTAAACTGTCACAATAGGCCTCAAGTTTTTAAATGTTATTGTACAGATGAACGTTTTCCGTCCTCTTGGAAATACGTTTTATTTCTAAGCGCTGACGATCTTAGAAACCGAAGTTCTCTTTTAGACAATACGCCACATTGCTCTTTGGCATATTTACAATTCCCTTTTGACTGATTACTTAAAACTTTGACGATACGCTTGAAAAAATGTGAATTGAAATCGAGCCAAACGGGCCAATGTTACGATTATTGTGTAACAATAATAATTCTACTTTCCAAGAAATAGGCCAAGAAACAAATTAACTGATAATGTTTCGAGACCGGTTTTGATATGACGTACTACGTTTCTAAACCCAGACATAACGTCTATTGGGGCACAATGAACAGAAGGCCAATTCCCGTTATTAAAAACGTTCAAAATCTAGTCAAAATCGCATCTCAGCGACAATCAATATCAAAAACGTAGGGAAATTTAAGGTATTTTTGACAGATGAAGACAGATCAGACTGTGAATTACGAGAATTACCCCTCAGATTGTGTGTCCAATTCCTCCGCCAATTTTTATGACCGAATTTGGGGTCATTTGACCCGAAAATATCGCCCATGATGCATTCCGTTCACGTCTTGCGGTTTTACATGCACCCTGTTCCGAAATTCCTCGTTAAAGCTATGAAATGCAGTTACAGGCAGTAGGCCTTATGGAGGGCCGTAATGTCACCACAAAAGAAGCATTTGACTGTATTACAAGTGGGCTTTTCTTATGGGAACCAGAATTTTGAAGAGTAACGTGGAAATTACAAGTGAATTGTCCCTTTACATTGTAATGATATGACATAGGTTAGCGCCAAGTGCTTGGCGCTTATCCAGGTAAAAATAGACACGTGTATTCTTGATGGTAACGCGAAGAGACTAGCGAAACAAATAGTGTCTTAGTAAGACCGATTCCGCAGATTCTAGCGATTTCATTTGCCTGACACCTTTCTTGGCGGCTGGCGCTAAGCGGTGACCTAAACTTAGGTGTTGTTTCAAGCCCAAAATAACAGGGCAAGTAAGTGCAAAATCAAATCCTCTCACTCTTTCACTCAAATCTTTGAAATGAGAGTTGTTTTCAGGATGAATCATCATCTGGTTAGCCTTTCCCAACTATGTCTATGCATGTATGTTAGAGTCGGATTCCAGACTTACCGGATGCAGCTGAATACCAATTTTTTACATGGAGCGACTGATGACTGAAGAACCTTTACCTAACCTACCTACCTAACTTTCCTTTTCAGGACTAATATAGTTTTAAATTGTACATTTTCTTGACTACCAAGATCTAGAATCAGAGCTCCGTTGGTAACAGGACTATTGTTTAGTACAATGATCTCAGTTAAGAGCCTGCGGTCTGCGGTTAGCGATCGTCGTTATAAAGATCTCTGCGGTCAGTGTGGGTTAACACAAAAGCGAAAGCAAGGGAAAAGGAAGTTAGAGTTAAATATTTCGACTTGGAAGACTTTGTATAATAAAATAATGAAAGAAAAGAGGAAGCAAGATGAATGGGCTTTGATTATGGACAAACTACACAGTTTCCTTGACCAAACTTAGCACAAGCAAGGTGGTTACATTCTGAGGGATCCAAAATTGCTCACCAAAATAAAGACCATGTCTTTATAATACGTTGAAAATCAGAACATTACGACGGTCAAAATAAAAAAAGACAGTCTCAAAAAGATCACTGGAGATGTTTGTTTATACAAGAACAATCTCATTCGCAAATAAGTACAAACAGTAGTTATGCACCCAATGACGTCACTGTAATCAACACAATCATACCCGAGTATAATTCAGTAATTGGTAAGATTTTTATCGGCACAGAAATAAGTATGAGCTACATAGTTAATTGGAGCAATTGTTGCAGCCACTAATTATGTCAATGGTATAGATATTACGTGAATTATTTGAGGACAAATTGCTGTGCATTCACGAAGAAATATTGGAGCTAATTAACTTGGTTTTGGTTCAAGGACTTAAGAAATAGAGATTGATGAGGGTTTCATTGCTGGGCGTTTAGTCGACCAAGTTATGACAACAAGATTTCAGATCTAGAAACAAACTATGTTTATACAAGTGATAATATAAGACAAATTTATTTGTTCAAACATATGTACACATACAAGAATATATGCACGATAACATAAAAAAGGAACAGACATGTTTGTAGTATGGAGTGCAAATATTATAAATAATAATATTTTTTATTATTAAATTTCAAGTCAAAATCATTAATGTTATGTGAATTAGCAAACAATGATGCCTTTATGATGAGATATTCGGAAAGGTCAAGGTAATATAAGGTCTCTTCTACGGTAAGAAAATAACATAACTTCACGCCTGTATGCCCCGAAGGGTTATGCAGAGGTGCACCTATATTACACCAATATATCGCCTGTTATATTTAAGTCCCATATAATCGGGGGCGCACCTATTGCCATCAACCGGGCACAAATCCAAATTACGGGCTGCAACTGAGAAATTCCAGGTGGAAAAACCCAATAGCAATTTAGCCGACCCGGGAATCGAACCCAGGACCTCATGCTTAGGAGTACCGGTTATGACACTAAACCAAAGAAGATACAGTCTTGTCAATGAGTTGCTTGCCTTAACCATGTCTGTAGGTACCCCTTTTCTAGTTTTCATTGAAAATAAACTTTGATTAACGATAATTAGAATCGATAGCTTCCAACTTGATCATTCATCAGCACCTAACTCGCTAATCAATAAACCACAGTTAATAGTCTATTAACACATCAAATCTCAACACAAACACATCAACTCTCAACACACATACCCGGACCTAAAGCCCATAGTCAGCCACCGATAACTTCCCGTAATTGCCTACTTAAGGTCTAAGGCGGGCTCAAGCGGGACTCGCGTCCATCGGAGAACCGCCGGCGCATCTAAATGACATGTTTAAACGAGTAGTACTTGGCATAATCACTGCGAAGGAACGCTATGGTAAGGAAGTAGGTATATGTCCACACGTTTCGAGTATCTTTGTGGCTATCGAGTAGCTTCGTTGGGAATAAGCTGGGTTTTAACAAGGGTTCACGTTTGGCTTAATGAGTAGGTATGTCCTTGGATAGAATATAATATGAAGAAGAATTTCACAGAGCAATTACAGTATATCTACACTAATAATAAAGCTGAAGATTTTGTTTGTTTTGTTTGTTTGAACGCGCTAATCTCTGGAACTACGAGGAAAAGGAAAGGCCCCGAATATACGACGCTTTTGGGTTCCGGTTTTCATACTCTGTTGTTGTTCATCTCGAAGACTTTGATGCTTATTCAATGATTACAAGAAGACAGATTAGCTCATTGACATCCGATTCGAATACAAAGACATCTAGGCTATCACTTCTCATTCCCACCTATTTCTGTCTCTTCCTAATACGCACACCAAATTAGCCACCATTAACAAAATAAACAGCAAGCACGCACAAGCGGCGGGCATCGTATAAACAAACTGTTAATTAATATAGTATTCAAAGCGCTGGCCGTAACGGAAGTTTGGTTTTAGAAGCTAATGGCAGAGTAATGGTATTCGCTGATGGATTCTTATGAAACAATGGCGGATAAATAGGAAGCAGGGAGTTGAACAGTTAAAACATTACGTAATTTATAATTGAACTAGTGATATGCATGGATCCTGCAATCTTAACCACAATAACAATCGGAAATACTATGAGCCTTTGAGCACAAGATTTTTCTCACTATGAACTAAGTTCTGCCCAGAAACTTTCATGGGTACATAATTCGCAAAGTAAGCAATAATACAGCGTCTCAGTAGACCGGTTTCGCAGTACCGTTTGGTCAAAAAGCTCGTATACTCAGAAAATACACTCTCGAAGCATTTCCGATTGTGAAAGTGTTACACAATTACGATGCAGGTGTGCTTGGCTATATCCAGCAAGCACTATTTCCGTTCTTCAAAGGTTTTCATTATTGCAAATTTGCAACACAAGTTGAGCAGCATAACGTTATCATTTTACCAAGACCTTTAGGAAAGCATTTGAGGATTGAAGACTAGACTTTTCACAGGTCGTGGAACATATGAATTTACAACCCGTGACGTTTTGGCCAATTAAACAGACATAGTAAAAAACACTAGCGGCCGAATTACAGCCCGTCATTGTCATTGAACTGACCTATACAGTAATATACCTATACATGACATATAGGAACAGTTTTTCGTACAAAAGACTTTATCTCAATCTCAATGAAACTTAGTAAATACACGGTTTCGTCATTCGCTTAACCTGCAAGTCAAGTGGTTTTTATGAGGCTCGGGATGACGAGGTGTCTGTCATGCGGTGAATTGTAACCACATAACATTACGTCCGTATTCACCAAAGGGTTAGGCAGACCGCAGACGTGCACCTTTAATAGTACACCCCCATTTCGCCAGTTATGTTTAAGTCTCATGTAATAGGGGGCGAGCCTATTGCCATCAACCGGGCAAAAAACCACACTCCGGGCTGGTATTGAGAAATTCCAGATGGAAAAACCCAATAATACTTTGCACGACCCAGAAACCGAACCCAGGGCCTCATGCTCAGCAGTAGCGCTTGCGACTGATAGACCAACGAGGAAAAAAAAAAATAAAAAAGACACTCAGCGAGGCAGTCAACTATAAATCCGAATTGATTGTAGCTCTTGATTTTGCATACGTCGCCGCGTCGCCGTCGTATCAAGAGTCTTGAGGACGGTCAAGGAAAGTTTATATTAGGATTATGTATGAGACATAATTATTTGCATCCGGATAAGATATTATTAAGATGACTCATATTAATAATCATAATATTTACTGCAGACTGTAGTGGCAACTTACATTACTCTTGAACACCTTTCTTCGTCATTTCTGACAGGAGTTGAACGACATTAGGCTTAACGATACTAATATTATAAATTCGAAAGTAAGTCTGTCTGTCTTTCTATCTGTATGTTACCATTTCACGCCTAAACCCCTGAACGGATTTCGATAGAATTTGGCAGAGAGATAGATTGCATCCTGGAGACGGACAGCATAGTTTTTATCGACATACCTCGCGGGGGAAGCCGCGGGCGGAAGGTTGTTATTTTATATTTAGAAATTAAAAAAATTCATTAGTTTTGGCGATAAATAGGTAGGTATTAGCAGTTTTTTGTCATTCGTAGTTCTTTGACATCGTTATACGGATAGTCAGAACTTCAGAAGCCGAAAAGTCTGACCAGCACCAGTCTCACCCAGTGACTGGGTTGTGGAGGTCAGAGACTCCATGTAAAATGTACTGGTATTCAGTTGCATCCGGTAATCAGGTTAGACTATAATATGATATACGGATAGTGTGGAAAAAGCTAATCAATTTTTTTTTAATGCAGTTTTGAATGAATAATGTCAGTGAACGAATCAATGTGCTACACACGAGATCCAATCTCGGTGATAACGTCATCACAGAGTATCAAAACGTTGTTAACGACTTTTTATAGAAATCAACAGATGTCCGATTCATTTAATTAAATCATGGTCTCATGTCATAAATGACGCGATTACACCGGAACCAATGATCTAATAGACTCGGAAGACCGCGGAGGTCAAATGTTACATGCCTAACATTACTCACAAACCATAATCTCCGAGTTGGTATCATGACATTATTTCTGTTTATGTAAATGACATGTTATTTGATACATTGTCCATTATCTGTATATTTTCCCGGCCAGCTTGATGCCCAGTGAAACTCGGCTTGCCGATTAACCGGTTTCTATATCAATCGTTTAACATGGAAGTGGAATGGTAGTACGGTGGGTGATATCTTTTCCTACAAAAAGTGTACTATTATGGCCGCTATTAAAACAAATAATAAAAATAAAATACGGTGAGGGGCCCGTGGCTAAATAATAACAGCGGCACAGGTCGATCGATCAGGTTAAGCTACGCTTGCCGCGGTTTGTCTGTGGATGGGTGACCATCTTTACATATCGAGACCCCTCCGTGCCTCGGAAAGCACGTTAAGCCGTTGGTCCCGGCTGTCATTCGTGGATCTTTGACAGTCGTTACGGGTAGTCAGAAGCCCGAAAGTCTGACCAGTCTTACCAAGGGGTATCGTCTTACCCAGTAACTGGGTTGTGGAGGTCAGATAGGCAGTCGCTCCATGTAAAATACTGGTATTCAGCTGCATCCGGTTAGACTGGAAGCCGACCCCAACATAGTTGGGAAAAGGCTAGGCAGATGATGAATAAAAATAAAATACGGTAAAAAATTAAAGGGGTCCCAATAAAGGAAACGTATTTTTTTTTGGCCTTTCTCTCGATATGTAATATTAAATATTTGTACGGCGGTGTTACGGAACTTTTCGTGTGCGAATCCGACTTGCACTTGTATCGTTCTATGGAGAAATGATGCTGCTTATTGACCAGGACCAAGACAAATAATACAAAGTTTTTAGGAGACTAGAGACGTAAAATCTATCCTAGCGAGAGCAAAGCACTAAAAACCTACGACTTCGCCAGACAAAAGCGATATTAATAATATCGTAATACACAAAAACGCAGACGTGATTCGCGTCAGCCATTATGCATTTAGGTACAAATGGAGCATTTTATATTGGGCAATCACAAAAAGTGTTGACGTGATGTCATCAGGAAACCGCGGCCATTGTGGGCCACTGCTTATCACGGTGATGTCACCGCGTAAAGGTCGAGGTTGGAATGAACTTGATTTTTTTAATTTATTTTTTTAATAGGCACTAGCTGTTACTGTAAGGTTATTGACTGGAGTTTGCTGATAAGGTTTTTTTGTAAGTCTTCTTTGCTTTTGAGATAAGAGTAAGTACTTACAAGAATCTATGGAACAAGCTGGCAATAAAAATTATGTTTTTTTAGTAAGCAAAATAGCCAAATATCTGGCTAATTATGTAAAAATAACGGTATTCGTTTCTGTGTCGATAATTTAGTTTAAAAACTTTGTTTAGTGTATTTGGACAACCTTTTAAGAGAACTAAAACAAGGTCATTTAAAATGATCATCATCTTCACGCATCTGGACTAGCAGCACTATTAGGACTCATTAAATCAATAATAAGTTTTAAAAATACAAAGTAAACATAACAAACAAGTATTCAAGGTTCTACCAGCAATGACAGTTAAAACTATATGGTATGGTGACATAAGCACTATGAAGGCTATTTTATACTGCACTCATGATTACAGCATCATTGTGAACAGTCCCCTACTTTGTACTGATACAGAAGTAGGTTCTGTTAGGTAACTTGTAGCTTGATACAATCAATGTAGCAAAACAGTAAACTTATATGTTTGACATTTTCAGTAAGATAGGGATTTGAAAAGCAATTATAAGAAATAATATCAATGACAGATTGACGCCTTGGTCTAGTGGTTGCAAGTGCTACTGCTGAGCACGAGGTCCTGGGTTGGATTCCCAAAGCTCGTTCCTTGTGACATGGGACTGAAAAAACTGCATAAATGGAGTCATTGTAAGGCAACTACTGTCTAAAACATAATACTACTTTTTGTGCCAATTCTTGAGTATTACATACTCGTACCATACTATAAACACGAGTTTATTTTTAGCACACCTAGTTATTCGTAAAAAAGCGATTATTATTTCACTGTTATATCCTATAGTTAATCTGTAAACAGCATTGTGGGCTGCATTATTGTCTGTAAGTTTTTTGTATTTCGCATTTCTGTTCTATATCATAGCTCTTTGTTGTCCCTTTTTAATAAAATAAATGCTTAGTTAGAGAATCTACACATAATAGACATGATACATAAGATTTTGGGATGGTCCTATGTTGTGTGACTAGGTCAGACTTCATACATCTACGTCTTCTACTTCATAGATAGTATGGTAGGGCTCCAGACTTTAACCCAGCATTTATATTATTTTTTGGATGCTAACAGTACTATACTGTATTGATTTGGTCTGAAATAAAACTTTAATTGTTTTTATGACAAAATTTAAACATCACTGAAATTATGATAGGTTATATTATGATAGGGTAGTTGATTTTAAGCTAACTTTTGAAACTGATTGGTATCATATTGTTGAACAAATTAATCATTTACATACAGATAATATCATGCACATAGATTGCAGAGCAATGACAACAACAATAATTACTGCTAAAACCATATCGGAATCGAAATTAAAAGTTTTATCAAACTTTTGGTCATGCATGACTAAGATTTGTTTGATGTTGATAATTTAATTAGTCCAATAAAATTAGCAAATGTTCTGCTAATGAACTTATTACAAAATTAACTAGAACATTGTTAAATTCTGGTCTGATTAGTGAGTAAAAAATTAAGTACCCAAGTATAAAAATGAAATTCTGAATGTTTCAAATTCTTGGCTTCATTATTAAATCACCTTAGTCATACGAGACTCGCACTATTTAATGGTATTTTAACGGCTTTTACGAGTAAGTGCTTCTAAAATATTTGTAGCCTCCCAAAACATTTCCTAGCAGTCAAAGACGACATTTAACTGTCCATAAAAGTGCAGCGACGTAGAAACGTGCCAAAGTTGTAAACAGTTTGCGCCTCACGAACTGCCTACTGGCCAAAAGTGGGACAACCGGCACCGCGCCCAGGACCCCGCCCGCTCACCGCGAACGCATTCCAATAAGAAAAAAACATTTTTACTACGCAAACACTTTACAAAAACAACAATAATTTACTCAACACCTTTTTTACTCCCCTTTATACAACTTAACAACTTCGCAACATCGACAAAGCGACAGGAAACGCAAAAATAAGCCGTTGATACCTTCGTATGTTCATAACTTCGTATGCCGATAGAAGACGGTATTACGGTGAACTAGTTTTCAATGAGAAATGCATAAAAATTACCTGTTGATCAACAAGATCCCATTAAACACTGCACCGGCGACTCCAGAGACCTGTAGATTTTGCACTCGATGATTTTCAGCACGTAAACACAACGGTCTCACAAAAGGGAGAACTGGTAAAAACACAACCACGAATCCACCTTTAGACGCACTGTATCACAATAAACCTTTTGTGTCCGGTGATGAGTTTATTATGTGAATAATTCGCACTCGGACTGTCTACAACAATTTTCATTCATCGCAAGGTGAAATCATTCGAGACGAGTGGCAGTTGGTGAAGAAGAAACTACGAGCGCGGGCGGCAGGGAGCGCGCGCGTCATCCGCCATATTGGAGGATTACGTCATTTTGTCGTTACTTTTTTTATAAGCATGAGTAAGCTTCGAAAACTAGTTTTTCTACCAAGTAACGGCTTATTATACACTGTTTGCTACTCTTGCAAGTGTATCCGAACAAACCATTCGGTCATTTAGTTCATTCATTGTTGGTGCTGCCCATTTAAGAAAAGTATCCCTTTTCTAAGGGACACGAAAATTTTGAAAGTACTTTGTTTTTTTTTTGTTGTAGCGAATGTACAGCGTTAAAAAAGAATTAGTACCTATATTGCTGCGGGTAGTGAGATACTAATTATTTTTTTAAATAGCTGTGTGAAAAATCGGTCTTTTATACATTACAGCTGCAGTTCTTTTGACTCTAAAAAGATCGTTGTTTAATTTTCTCTTGTTTGACTACACTACTTCAGACGAATCAGTATTGAAGATCACCATTATAATTGTATTGAAAATCAAATTATTTATCAGTTCATTATTGTTACTAAACCTTTGGAAACTACAAAAATAGAAAATCATCATAATTTGGAACACCCCGTTTCAAAATTCATTGGTCTCCTGGCCTTATCCTAATTTATTTGGAGTCGGCGCAACATGATTATCTTTTTCTTCCCTATACTGGGTGGAAAAAATCAATGTGACCACTTTAAATCTTTAAGATAGATTATTATATTTAAAAAGAAACAAAACTGCACACTACCTAAACCGGGAATCGAACTAACTAAAAATAAAAAAATAAATACTCGCTATTATATTACACTAGTCGATACAGTCATCGTTTAATTGGTTATAATAATTCTATGCACATTTCCTTCTCAGACGAGACGTTTTGACGTAAAGTTCAAAAATTGTTTGCGGTGCGGAACTGCAATTTTGAAATTCGAACGAACATTGTGGACATTTTTATCGATTATTACCTACTTTTCAAACAACAAGAATTGCAATTTAGCTCTATAGTGATATGGTGACCGTAAGAGGTCCATGTAAAAAAAATTATTTACAATAAGTCATATGAGACTGTAGAAGGTACCGTTGGATACCGTAGGTTGGACCGTTCAGGTAGAAAATATTTTATACATCACAACGCTTTGCAGAAGGCTATACGAAATGCATTTAAAAAAAGACTAAGTTGTGTATCCGTAACGAGGGGTCTCATTTCGAACAACTTAACAGATAGATTAAAGTGTAACAAAGTTGTAATTTTAAATAGTTCAAGTATCAATGTCTTGCTAGGTAATAATATTCTTTCATGTTTACGTGTCCTTCATATTAGAATTGATGATGAAATAAAAATAATATTAGATTTCATGACCTTTTTTATTTCTAAGACCAAATGTTTATTAGACAGATTTTATCCTGAACAATTATGCATTATCCTTTCGATTAGTAAATAAAGTAGCAAGTAGGTTTTATTTTTTATTTTTAGCTGGTTTGATTTCCGGTTTAGGTAAACTTGTCGAGAAATGTGTGAATGCAGTTTTGTTATTTTGTTTCTTTTTAAAAATAAATGTTTCCTTTAAGTAAAATAAGGATTTAAAGTGGTTTTCCTCCAGGGCCCATTGATATTTTCCACCCTGTACACTTGTCTGTTAGTCGTCATCTCGGTTGTCACCACCTTTCTAACCGTTTATCATCATTCACACATTCCATCCATCGTTTCTTTGGTCTTCCCCTACTCTTATTGCCATCGACAATTCGACATTCATACTCAAAACACTCCTCACGACATTTTACTCATTTAAATCACCCCGTTTCAAATGAAGGTACAATATTGTATGGATACTGGCAACTCGTTTTATTAATGTCAAAACTCAAACTGTCAAATTGATAATATTGTGGAGTATTTGTCATCGTTTTGTTGTTTTATTAAATTTGATTATTGTTAAATTAAGATATAGCGATAATAATCCATATTTTGCTCAGATTAATTAGTACCTAAATTTGAGCACATTAATCACTTCAAAGTTTTTGTTCCAAAATGCAAGGTAATGGTGGTAATCCTTTGAATAATTCAATCGATCTCTTTGTTTTCGTTTTCCTAAAGATATTACTCATTTACAGACACAAGACCCGAATTATATGAGGAAGTAAAGCTTTACAGAAATGCTAGGGAGCGTGAAAAGTAAGTAATGCAGACCTTATCCTCTTTATCTTTCCTTGATATTTTTCTCTATCTTATATATCATGGATCTTAGAGTAATTAGACTATTAATTCTATGTTAAGGATAATTTCTTAAGGAACATTAGTCACTGTGATTGTTAAACAGTAGTTTCTGATTTAATCACTGTATCAGCCAGATGACGTCCTGCTAGTCATATAATGATTCCCCCACAAGGCTCAAGTAAGTACCATAGACATTCTAGATAGGTATTTATCCAAACCTTTTTATTTATTCCAGGCATGACAACATGGCAGAGTTATACGCTGTGGTGAGCACTCTACAGCATCTAGAGAAGGCATATATGAGGGACTGTGTACGTGCTCAAGAGTACACTGCAGCCTGCAGCCGGCTGCTCGTGCAGTACAAAGTGGCATTCAAACAAGTCCAGGCCGATGAGTTCCCTAATATTGAGGCTTTCGTTGCTAAGTATAGAGTGAGTTGTATTCTTAAATACTCAATTACAAACCATACACATTTAGTAAAAAGCTGTGATTTTGACGTTACAAACAGGCAATGTGGCTGAGGTGACCATTTCTGTTTGTGGTGGCTATGGGTTACAAGTGTCTGCTCTTATATGGCTAATGCATCCTATCCTGGCTGAGTAGTTATAGTGTTAATAAATACTTAATACTCAATAATTAATTCCATTCCACAATTTGACCTTACATGTTAGGTTTTACAAAGACATGATCATTTTCCACAGTGGCAGCCTTAGAAAAGTAGAAGAGAGGATTAAGGGTTAAGGAATTAATTGATTTGAGAAATAATACAAAACATATTGATTACTCTATAAATAACAACTTGAAAAAAAAGGACCTGTTTAATTGTGCAGGCAGAAAATAGTTAACAATCTCTGTGAATGTAAATTATTGGGAACATTTAATTTAAATTCACACAAACTATAAAAATGTTTTTAGAAGCCTTTTTTTTATGTAAGCATCCATACTAATATTATAAATTCGAAAGTAACTCTGTCTGTCTGTTTGTATGTTACCTTTTCACACCTAAACCACTGAACGGATTTCGATAAAATTTGGCAGAGAGATAGATTGCATCCTGGGGAAGGATATAGGATAGTTTTTAATCGACATACCTCGCGGGCGTAGCCGTGGGCGGAAGCTAGTTATAAATAATCATACAATCATAGTGTATGAGTCACCTGATGATGATACGGCTAGAAAGGGAGTGGCTACAGAGATGATGACTTATAGAGAAGTATGGAAGAAAAAGAATGCTGTGCCAATGCCAACCCCAAATAAATATTGGAATAAGGGTAGGAGAATGAATGATAAGAGTCATCAGCTAGATCAGTTGTTAATAAAATATTATATTATGTCTCTGGCAACTATAATATATAGCTTACTACTTCAAATTTGGTTGAAATCAGATTAAGAATGTAAGACCTGTGAATCCCTTAGCCCTTCCATACGAATATTACAAAATACAAGCTTTATCCCGCGACTCGTTCGCATAGAATCTTACGACTTCCATGCGAAATTGCGTAATTTACTGAAATAACTCCCTCAGCCCTGAGCCACCGCGTCGCATCGCATCGCCCGCCCGTGCTATTACTTCGTTTTCGCTTAGTGTTCTTTCTGACTTTTATTATTCTTGGTTCCTAATGGTTAAATAGCCTGCTATCAATGCAAAACAAAAACAAATCTGACTGGTAGTTCCAGAGATTAGGGCGTTCAAACAAACAAACTTTTCAGCTTTATTATATTAGTATAGGTGTGAAAGCTAATAACCCTGTCTGTCTGTTATCTTTTTACCAAACTCCACTACTGAAACACACTCCATTTTTATTTTATCTCTAAAAATTGAGTGTGATGTCTAGTACATTTAGCAGTGCACTACCTGGTCAATTTATAGACTCAAGGATGCAGCAATGCAAGCAGTGATTATTGGCTTTAAAAGTCGTGATTTCATGAAATACTCATTTAGGGGTAATTTTAATTTAGAGCATTGTATTGATGATTTTAATTCTGTACACACATTTTTGTTAGGGTCACGATTCATATATTTTGATCAACATTAAACCAGATACTGACCTGCAAATTGCAAAATAAGTAAGAAAATTTGAATTTCGCGGCCTACCCTGGTGCTTTCGCCTGAACCTAGACCTCTTTAATTTTTCCAGCTGGACTGTCCTGCAGCTCTGGAGAGGATAAGAGAGAACAAGCCGAACCTGATCAAGGATGACAAGGGCAACACCAACAAATACATTGCTGAGATTGTATCGGTAAGTTTTCTTATATTAATAAAATAAAATTAATTAACACCTTCTCATGAGAGTTGGCTGACACTACAGAACGCCACCTGCTGCGATCCTTAGATACTCCTTTTCCTTCGTTTACGTATCTGGTCATACATGCACGCCTGTTGTGAGTACTATGCACCTGACCTTTTTAAAGAACATAATGTCCGTATGGTGTCCCCTTAAAGAACATAATGTCCGTATGATGTCCCCTTAAAGAACATAATGTCCGTATGGTGTCCCCTTAAAGAACATAATGTCCGTATGGTGTCCCCTTAAAGCGTTTCCACTCACATCTGCCTTGTAAATATCTTTTGTTACTCGCATTTCATTCATCTTCTCAACATGACCAAATGATCGAAGCATACTCTTTTAATTTTTTTTATAATAAAAATTAAAAAAAAAAACTATGTTTTATAATATTTATCAAATTAATAATTTGAAAATTTATTTATTTAGATTTATTATTTGAATATTTTATTTCCTAGCTTTTCATAACACTGATGGACAAGCTGCGCCTCGAGTTCCGCGCCATGGATATGATACAGCCAGAGCTGCGAGACCTGCGAGACACTATGGACCGTCTCATCATGCTACCTGAAGACTTCGAAGGGAAGATCAAGGTAAAAACTTGTGACGTTGCAAAATAGACATTTGTCGCAACAGGTAGCGACGTCTATCGTGGGTCTGTACAGGCTCGTTTAGTGTAGCTTACGCGTCACTAGATGGCGCTAGGTTTATGAAATCGATATGATATTCTTTAGTCTGTGACAGAACATTCCCGAAACTGTCAGATCGGTTTGAAAAAAGACAAGAGTGTTTCCGGCCTTTACGATCGAGGACACGAGCCAAGAGGTTGACTTGAAGGGACGTATTCCTGGGAGGATCGGGATGTGCTTGGCAAATTCCGTTAGAAGAAGCCTCACGGGAGAAAACCAGCTTCACTGTTCCTGGTAGAGGACTTTTCGAATTTAAAGTAATGCCATTTGGACTTTGCGGAGCTCCAGCTCGACAGCAAAGATTAATGGATAAGTTGTTCGGACATCCGTTTTGTAGCGATATAACCAAAGGGTTAATATTCTGTTACGTTGATGACATCTGCGTAGTGTCAGAGGATTTAGAAACACATATTCTTCTGTTAAAAAGGCTACACGAACGGATTAAAAGCGCCAATTTAACAATAAATTTCGGTAAAAGTAAATTCTTTAGAAAATCCTTAAAATACTTGGGTTATGTGGTGGATGAGTGTGGTCTTAGGACTGATCCTGACAAGGTGCGCGCAATTTTAGATTTCCCAGTACCAAAGACTTCGAAAGAGGTAAAAATGTTCTTAGGAACTTGTTCTTGGTACCGTAGATTTATTAGAAATTTTTCTACAATCGCAGCGCCATTAAATGCACTCACCAGCACCAAGGTTAAATTTAAATGGAATCCAGATGCAGACGACGCTTTTAATTCTTTAAAAAATATTTTAGTTTCTGCACCAGTCTTAGCTTGTCCAGATTTTGAAAAACCGTTCACTGTTCACTGCGATGCATCCAGTTATGGCATAGGTGGTATGCTAACCCAGAATATTGACGGGAATGACCATCCTATTGCTTACATAAGTAGATCCCTAAGTAAAGCCGAGCGTAATTATAGTGCAACGGAACGTGAAGCGTTAGCCGTCATTTATGCGGTTGAAAAGTTTGAACCATATTTAGGTAGCAGACATTTTACAGTTATTACTGACCATGCTTCACTTAAGTGGTTTAAAAATTTGGAGAATCCAACAGGTCGCTTAGCACGCTGGGGTTGTCGTTTATCTCAGTATAATTATACCATCGAGCATAGGAAGGGTAAAGACAATGTTGTACCAGACGCCTTATCAAGGTTACTTAAAGTTGAGGCTGTAAATACTACTGTTACGCCTACACCGACTGGTGACGAATGGTATGACAAGATTCTGGCGGGCTGTTCGTCATGTCCAAAAAATTACCCCAACTATCTCGTAGAGAAAGGTATTCTATATAGGTACAGTAAAGGCAAATATGCGTTAACGCAAGAGTTCGACTGGAAAGAAGTAGTACCCAAATCACTGCGTTCACAGATCATGTCTGAAAACCACGAACCTCCTACTTCAGGTCACCTGGGTGTTTTTAAGACACACCGAAGGTTAAGTTTGAGGTATTTTTGGCCAGGAATGTATCGTGACGTAGTTGAGTTCGTCAAGGGTTGTAGTAATTGTTTGGCCTATAAACATAAAACTACTCAAACTCCAGGTCTCATGGGTCAGCCCAAACAATGTTATAGACCATTTCAAGCTGTATCGATCGATTTAGTTGGACCACTTCCGAAATCACGCTCGGGTTTTGTACATTTACTAGTAGTTTCTTGCTGTTTTTCAAAATACACGTTATTGTTTCCATTACGCCGTGCCACTAGTGCGTTGGTAGCCAAAAACTTTGAGAATTATGTTCTTCTTGCTCACGGGATTCCTGAAACCGTAATTACCGATAATGGGGTTCAATTCACGGGATCGGAATTCTGTAATCTTTTAAAGAAGTATAACATACCTCGAGTGCATTATGGGCCTAGATACACACCACAAATTAACATGGTAGAAAGGTACAATAAAACGGTAATGACAGCAGTTTCTTCTTACGTAAAAGAAGACCATAGGACTTGGGATCTCAATTTAACAAAAATTCAATTTGCTATAAATAGCGCAGTGAATGAAACTACTGGATTTACTCCATTTTTCTTGGTCCATGGCCGTGAACCCATTATAAACGGCACGTTTTATAAGAACACAGACGACTGCGATTATGAAGTAGCTATGCCTCGTGAAGAGTATGCAGGCGAATTAGGAGTCCTAAAGGATATCTTCGATAAGGTGCGCGCCAATATTGTAAAGGCTCATGCCACAAACGCGAAATACTATAACTTGCGTAGGCGCGACGTCACTTTACGTGAAGGCCAGATGGTTTGGCGTAAAACTTACATCCAAAGTGATGCGGAGAAGTATAAGGCATCGAAGTTGGCTCCTAAATATCAACAGTGCATAGTGAAAAAGAAGCTTTCACCTTTAGTTTATGAGCTCATAGGGTTAAATGGTAAACCATTAGGCTCTTGGCACATAAAAGATATGAAAATCTATTAACATAATCTCTTGTTGTCGAAAATTGTTTTTCAGTCGTCTCAGCCAGGGGTTTATTAGCCGTAGTCCGTGTTTTCACGTGTTGTTTGGAGGTCTACTCCAACAACGACGATAAGGCGTAGGTATGATGTAATACTTTATTTTTACATTTTTTTTTTTTAATATTATATTATAAACGTGACTGCAGGTTCGTTCGGCATTCTATACTGCACCGTATTATGTCGTTTTGCATGCCTTGTGTTTATTCTCCATTTTTTTTATAAGGACAGTGTCCATGTGTTTTTTATGAAGCGGATAGTGACTTCTAAAATAAGCCTTCACGTTGTGTACAGCTAAGCCCACTTGGTTGTTGTTTTCAGTATGGCTGTATCCATATTCAGAAACGGAGCGGGTAGTAACTCCAAAAATAGGCCTTTACTGAAGCGGATAGTGACTTCGAAAATAAGCCTTCACGTTGTTATCAGCCAAGCTCGCTTGGTTGTTTTTTTTATGAAGCGGATTGTGACTTCTAAAATAGGCCTTCACTAATGTTTTGTTTAGCCGAGATAGCATCGTTGCTTCGGTGAGACTATAGATAGCACTAGTGCTTATCTAGTTAAGAGCGGCGGGTGACTCTTAAAATAAGCCAAGCCACCATTTTGTTTTCAGGATTTTTTCATTCTGGGAATGTTGTATACGTCCTGCCTGGTGAGTTATGCACTTTGTTTGCTCAATATATGTATCAGCTCGCTGAACATATTCACCAGGGGGATCGTTTTGATTTATTTTGAACAATGCAGAGTTCCACTGGTATACAGACGGAATTCGGGAGTATGCTAGAGGTGGCCTCCTGCGGTTCGAATGCAGGTTGCTACAGGTTGAAAGAGAGGAAATTTAGGGATGCATGAAAGATTGGGGGGGGTTATGCCCGGATAGTAGGAAGTTTTGTTAGTAGAATAGGTTTCCTGGCAGGTTGGATTATTTATGGTTGGTTATTTGCTTTCAGTAGGACTTACTAATGAAATAATTTAATTTCTTTGAAGTTATTTCATATATATTTTTATTAATATTTGAAACCATGCGTTTTGAAATAAATTTTGCTCTTCCACTTAAGTTTCCTTTGGAATTTGTTTACCCACTTCAGTGTTTTAACACCGAGGGCGGTGTGGTTTTTGCGTACCCAAAAACCTTTTTGTGGGAAGAGGGGCATTGTGACGTTGCAAAATAGACATTTGTCGCAACAGGTAGCGACGTCTATCGTGGGTCTGTACAGGCTCGTTTAGTGTAGCTTACGCGTCACTAGATGGCGCTAGGTTTATGAAATCGATATGATATTCTTTAGTCTGTGACAGAACATTCCCGAAACTGTCAGATCGGTTTGAAAAAAGACAAGAGTGTTTCCGGCCTTTACGATCGAGGACACGAGCCAAGAGGTTGACTTGAAGGGACGTATTCCTGGGAGGATCGGGATGTGCCCTAATAACCCTCTGGGGTATTTATAAGCACGGCAGAAGCTGAACCCTGTGAGTATTCAATCATTTTTCTTGTTACTGTGGGTCAACCTTTGGGTCTTACATTTCTGTTCTGACACAAGGTCGTTGTTACAGGTCTGGCTATATGCTAGCCTTTTCTTTATTGCACGAAGCTACGCGCGAGCGATTCGTGATGTCTCGGTGCGGCCCTGTGATCGGGTGATAGGAAATCGATCCGGGTGCAGGCGACTCTAGTCTACCCCCTGTGGTGTGGTCATCCGCAGTAAGGAAGGCCTTACCTAGCCGAATGCAGGTGAAGAGGGAAGTTCGCCACTCGAGGTAACGACAGCGTCACCTTCTATGCCCGTAGGCCACGTTATTCGTGTGTTCACAGGTTTAACCTGTGAACGAAGCCAAGGGACTTAATCCCGCCAACTGAGGGTAACTCAATCGTCAACTGACGGTATTTCGATTGTTAACTGAGAGGTAATTTGTTATACTGAGAGAACGCTGAGTTAATCTATAGTGTCATAATTTATCATATGAGAGAGTTAGGCCTTTGTAGGAACTAGGTGTTAAGCCAGTTGTTATAGAGTATTGTGTCTCGGGTATTGCTTTGCATAATCATTATTTTCCCTTTATGAGCACAATCCTAAAAGGTCAATACTTGAACGGTTGAGCTAGAAGTTATTAAGTGGTTCATCTCACGGACTAGATATAGCGACTCTGAAAAATTGTAATAAGTCTCATTGCAGGCTTTCACCAGTACAAGTAGGAACGGAGACTATTTGTATGGGTGGATGCCCAAGTGTTTGGGAAAGGTATATAGTGTAGTGGCTCGCCACATTATTTGTTTGTGTACCTACCTATTTCTATGTATTAACAATAAACTTTAATTGTTTAAGAAGGTACTTGTTTAATTGAATCTTTCCCTAACAGATTATACCTTATAAATTTACTTTAGCACGGTGGTGAGTAGTGTAATACCAATAGAAACCATCAACATCTTGTTTCTTATTAATTCCTGTAAACTGCTCAAGGGCCGGGTTACAAACTCTTTCGTACTATGATAATGTTCTAACTCATTTTTTTAAAGTGATGTCTTGGATTCTGCTTTGAGAAAATATTCAAGATTCTAAAAAAAGTTGCCTTTGGTGCCTTTTATTTGACGTTCTATGTCTTAGCATAATAAAATAAAATTCAGAATAGAAGTGAAATTGGGCGTTTCATACTCCTCGAAACTAAAAGCACATGAAACATCAAACAATTCAGATATTTACTAAGTACAATCCGGATTGCCAATTACCAACCTAATCTAGTTGTAAAACATAATTTATTTTAAATGTGTAAATGGTTTTTTTAACCTACTTTTTTTTACCTACAGAAATAATTTATCATTATCAAGTATCATAATATGCTGTGAAACTGTATCTTTGCAGTAGCAAAGCTACAGTTTAAAAAGCAGTAGCTTTTTCTAAGGTTCTGCTTTTTAGTTATTCCAAAACACAGCTTCACAATCTTGCCTCACGGTTACTGGGTACTGGTTACTGTTAGCCTGCACCATCCTACAGCTGGGCAGAGGCGTCTCCACATGACTTCCAGCACTTTCGATCCAGCGCTAAAGTGGACCACTGCTTCATGGTCTGGGTCTTTTATTCATTTGTGTTTCAATATTATTTATTCCAGGTTCAAGAATGGGTGGACAAGCTCTCCGAGATGTCAGCTTCAGACGAGCTGTCCGAGGGGCAGGTGCGGCAGCTGCTGTTCGACCTAGAGACCGCCTACGGAGCGTTCAACAAGTTTCTGCACAAGGATTGAGGAGGATTGCTGTGAGGTTAGCTACAATATTAAAATATGTACCACATTTGCTCGGAGGTTGCTCATACTTGTGAAGTGTTTATTTCCCATTCCCACCAGTATTTTCAATGGTTCTTCTTTAAACATCCCCCACCATTCTGCTGTCTAAACAACGTAAGGTCACGCCTACCTACAGTATACCCATATTTCGCCGCCAAAAAGTGAAAAATGCCCGATTGTTTTTTTTTATTCACATGTTGTCATTTAATTACCAAGTGTCAACGGAACCCTATTACAAAGTCTCCGCTGTCCGTCAGTCCGTCTGACTGTCAGCAGGCTGTATCTCATGAACCGCAATAGCTAGACAGTTGAAATTTTCAGTCTGTATTTCTATTGCCGCTGTAACACCAATAATAAAAATAAAATAAAGTTAAAAATTTAATGGGTGTTGATACAAGAAACGTGTTTTTTTCTGCGCGTTTTGCCTTCTTGTACGGAACCCTTCGTGTGCGAGTCCGACTTGCACTTTGCCGATTTTTCCTTTTTTGTATTTTGTAAACTTTATCCTTATGTTTTGACACAAATGTCGGTACGTTTGTTTATTAAATAAATAACTTGAGCTTGAACATCAGTTGCGTAAATTTTAATATTCCTTATTTCTCGTTCCAGATGTGAACCGGCTCAAAAGCGTTGTGTATATTCACCCGTAGCTTGTTTATAGGAACTTTTCAATTATACCCTCTATATGTAAATTGTTGTCTCAAATGTAATATTTTAATACTTTATTCATGCATATCGAATTCATAGGAATTATCTAAAAATACTCTGTAATTCAGTGTAAGAGATGGTGTCTCCTAAATCATGCAAAGATTTTAATCGTTAGACTCGCCCTCACCGTACTTAGACCGCGTAAAAGTGTCCATTTATATTATAAGAATGAGCTCACTCACCCTGCTTGGAACGATTTTTACTAATTTCAGCATGAGTGAGCGAGACAACACTATTCAAATATTATTGTCAACGAATAAGAAACGTCTTTCACCGCAGTCGGGCGAATCTAACGATTGAAATCTTTGAAACTTTGTTAATTTTAAAAAGATTGGAATGACACAAATGTCAAATGCTGCTTTTATGTATGATATGCCATAAATCGAAAATTGGTTAGTCGATAATTTCTTCTTTTTTTTTTAAGAACGAAATTGAGGATTAACTTTAATTTTAAATTAAATAAAAGTTGGAAGCAGAAGGGACCTATACCATTTTTATTATATTTCAAACTCAAATTCAAGCCTATGTTCGGGCTCCTTATTGGCCAGCGCTTGCGATTGGTCCAGACCATTTACACAGCGGGATTCAATACAATTTTCACATGGGAACTCGTCTCTAGGCTGATATTGCACAGGGGAAATTCTATTTTAAGGTTCCGTACCAAAAAAAGGAACCTTTATGGTGCGACTCAGTCTGTCTGTCTGTCACAGCTGGATATCTCAAGAACTACTAATGCTGTCAACTTAAAATTTAGAATAGTTTTAGATGACGTTTGCCCAACTATTTTGCAAATAAGAAAGATTTTTTTTTGCAACAGGGACTGAAAGGGCTTCTGATAAATTCGAAGTGGGGCAATTAGGACATGTGGGGTATCATATTAAAGAGCGCAGTTTGCACATTCTCAAAAACTTTTTCTTTTATGTTTGGCCGCTTAGTTAAGACTTTTGATGAAAAATGTAAAAAAAAATCCTTTCCCCCGCTTATCTCCGAAGTTTGCATAGAGAAAAATCTGAAATTATTCTATGTCATAGAAGTTTATGTAAAGATTACAGGAAAAATAAAACGATGTCTAAATAGCACACTTTTTCAGAATTTTTTAGCAAAAGTTACATTAGTTCCACTGTCGGTCAAGAGATGGCGCTGACCGAAAACTGCAATATTCTACACCGCAGCGTGCAGTGTTAAAATTCTCTGACAAATATAGGCCTCGCCGATGAAAATTTAAAAACATAATTATGATGGTACGGAACCCTCGGTGCGCGAGCCCGACTCGCTCTTGCCCGTTTTTTCTTACAATTGCTGGCTTATCTTACTATTAACAAAAGGTTTAAACAAAATAATATAACCTGTATTCATAGCATTAGACTAATGCACATGTTTTGTGTAATATATTGAAAAATCAAGATGGCGGAGTTCAGAATGGTCACACACACGCCAAAAGATCATTGTACAGCTATAAAAGTTTGTTTAAATGTGTCATGTCAATCGATATGAAATGAATAGAGTAGGTATAGCAAGTTTCATTGTACGAGTTGGCGTCCGCCGATTAGCTCCGTGTAAACATATTGAGCAAGTCGAAGTTGTAATTTTATTGTGTTAATTCAAAATTGTTGTATTTTATATTAGGGTTGTACGACTTGCAAAACATCAACATTTCTTTATTATTATGTAGATTAATATGAATGAATTATACACGTAAGCCTTCTGGTGTAAATTCTTTAAATGATTGTGAAAACCGCAGCCAAATCTATTGTGTAGGTAATTATTATTTTGAAAAACTAAGCGGTAATACAAGACATACACGAATAGCTACTTTTTCATACTATTTATTGATGAATGAATTCTGGTTCAGTCCGCCATCAATCTGTTCAATATTTTCAAATTTAAGATCTCTAAATTGTTTCTGATATAGTATGAAATGTTTGTTTTTATGATAAGCAACTTCTGTATCAAATATTTGTTTGAAATGTTATAGACAATTTGATGTCGTTATATTTAAGCGAATTTATTACAAATAAATTTTATATTCCACACCATTTGTTGTTTATCTGTGAATAACATGCAAAACTGTTGGAAGGATTTTAATAGTACTTTTGCTGTTGCACAGTTTAAACCTCTTTTCTGGATCAGTCTTTCCTAAATTAGACTGATCTCTGTAGCAAATAAAGCAAAAATAATGTATTACTTAATTATTGTTTTGATGTCATTTGTAGATCTTTGAAAGTCCTTACGGGTAGTCAGAAGCCCAAAAGCCTGACAACCAGTCTTACCAAAGGGTATCATGCCACCAGTAGGTAACTCCATGCAATACTTGTATTCAGCTGAATCCGGTGAGACTGGAAGCCGGCCTCAACATAGGAAAAAAGCTAAAACCGAAATAATATTATGTACAAGTAAGTGTGACCAAATGCAGGCCTGTGCCAAGCGCAAATCTGTTTTTACTTATCAAAAAGTAATTGACCAAAGAACTCGAAAAGCACTCTACAAAAATTAATTACCAAAGACACTTAACTTTAGCTAATCAAAATAATTTTAATGTTACAACTGTACTTGTGCGAAACTAACCGTTATCTGCAAGGAAATAAAAATTATTTTCTGTTGTGATAACTTTGTTAGGCAAAAAAGTATTATTTTGTGGCTGTATTAAGTTACCAGTAAAGGTCAAGTGTAGTCCAATTTCTTTTCTAAATAATTGATTGAATACGGTACTTAAATGCCTTGAAATAAATCTAAATACAAATAATAAAAACGTTATTTGATCATTAGTGCACCTTTCTGGGTTTTAATACTTCTAGTTTTTGTGATGAGTTTTAAATTCAGATTGTGTATCATCTTCCTCATTGCTCTATTACATTACCAAGAGGTACGAAATACCCCCTACACCATATCAACATATTATCCAGCCAAGATAGGCTAGGACGCCAGACGCCAGCACATCAAACTGTCAAATCCCAATCAACATTGAACCTTATGCTTTAGCGATACAGATGAAAATCTATTAAAGAAATTTGACAGATGTAGTAGCTTGCTGTGCTAGCGTCTGTACTGCACTGCACCTAACGGCTGCAGTGACCGCCGAGTAACCGCACTCGTAACCCATAGCCGTCAAAAACAGGAATAGTCAAATTGGCATGGGAATATGTTTAGGACCTATAAATCCACATGGACGTGAACTCTGCATAGACCTACCTATCTTCAGAGTAGACCCAATTAATACTATTCTCATGAAATATTTTTCCATCCAGTGCACAAACAATGTCTTTCAAAAAATCGACAAAAAATACTACCTGGTTGCCGAAGCATACAACATGGCGAAAAACCTCTTCAACCAGGGTCGCGCCAATTACATCAGTTTGAAGAGCAAGTCCTTACGAACCATAGACACGTTCCTAGACCTCGTCTTCATTATGAACGATGAAATGTCCAAGGAGTTGAGGAGTGCTGTCCTGAAGTTCTATAAAGTGAAATATTTGCATGATTTCACGAATTATATTATTAGTATGGAAGAGGTATGTATTTATTTGAAGGTTTTAAGTTCCACAAGTCTCAAACAAGTATAGATCTAGGCATGTAGTAATAGGTACCTGAGTCTAGGTTTCCTTGTGTGGTGGACTTTAGATGACAGAAGAGAGACTAAATCCTGCTTGCACTTTTCTTCCATTTAGGTAAGGCATGCTAAACATATGCTAACGCTGCGCGTCAGAAATTCATTCTGCTATAATTTATTATCATTATCTGCGAATCCGAGACCGTAGAGGGTGGCCTCATCATCAGCAGTCCACTGCTAGAAATAGGCCTCTCGGCAACTCTTTTCCAGCTGCTACCAGCCACCCCGCGAAGATCGTCGCTCCTAGCTTACGCAGTCCAAATTGCTTTGTCCATGGGAATCAAATCGTTGGTAATTCTTAAACCACGGGCCATTCGGGTGATTAAATTATACCTAGTTATAATTAACTGGATATCTGAAGGCCTGCAGCATAACCATAAATCGTTCATCCCCTATCCTACCTGACACTTCTTCCTACGTCTTCAGATGATAGAAATAGTGGAGCACTGCCTAATGGACCCCATGGAGAAGCTGGAACAGATCCGCTCTCAGTTCCACAGCGTCATCAAGAACTTCCAGGATGTGAGGAATTTCGACTCCGTCAACAAGTGTCATAAGGAACTGCCTGATGAAGTCGCTGCAGCACACTGCTTGTTACACCAAGCAGTACTGTAAGTATCTATTGTAATACAAGAGAGAAAAGATAGAAAAAAATAAAAAGCTGTTATAGAAGGAATGGAAAGGGGCAACACTAAGACTTGTATTTTGGGGAATAACGTGGAACAGTTTTTGTTTGACTGCCATTACGTAAAAACATTTAAGGACTATATTAAATTGGCTTTCATTCTGATTGAAACATTGACCTTGACCTTGAACCTTGATTGAGCTTGTATTTTTTCTTATTGAACGCACTTTAGCATCATCTGATTATTTTCTGTTCAAGTTTCACATCAATTTAGACAGCGACAAATACCTATAATATTTCATGTCATTTCTCTACAGTTTCAACGAAACGATGCAAGAAAGTTTAGTAACAATAGTCGAAATAAAGACAAGGCAGCATGCCCAAGACATGAATACCTCGTTATACAATGTGCAGATATGCATCAATAACTTCGTTCCCAAGTTCTTTGAGCAGCTAATGCTTGACGCATACACCGAAAAGTGCGGATACCTGCGGGTCGTTAATGCATCTATAGCTGATCTTGTCAAAGATAAGTGGATAGGAAACGAAACTGTGTTTCCAGAGAAATGGAGCCCTCTAGTACGATTGTTGCAGGAGAAGTAAGTTTTCTTCTGGTTTTGACATCATTGTTTCAACTTATTTGGTCAGCAGGCCATTAGAATGGAAATAAACTTCCTTTTCCTACTGGTAGCTCTAATAAGGTTTTGTAATTGAATTTTTTATATTTACAGAACGAAACAGCCAATCAGCGCGCTAGAAGAGCCGTTACATTTAACTCTTTTTGCGGCAAACCTATCATCGCAGGACGTTGTTAGAACTTTATATAAGAAATAAATCTCGTCTAATGGGATAGTGCAAGCTTACACTTGTTATATCATTGTAAAATATTATTTATTAATGTTAGTCACCAAATGGAAGTAAGATTTACGACTTGTACAGAGCATGCTTATCGCAAAGGAATAAAGCACGTTTTGCTCGTGTAACTTTTGTTTTAATTATTATGTGCCCTTGTCCGCATTGATAACAAGGAAAAATTACGAATAGCATAATATTTACGAACCATTACTAATGAACTTTTCGTGGTGACTGGCTGTATGACACAATTGCGTTTGTGTCGATGACAACTGAAAAAGAAAAATAAAGTCGTTAGCATCTGTCAAAAATACGCGCGTTGCTTGTTGTTGTTTTCACTTGTTAGTTGTTTGTTGTTTCATGTGGTTTCATCATGTTTCGGTGATTTATGAACCAAAAAAACACTTGAAAACTCCGAAAATGACTAAATCAGTCCGTGAATTGCTCCAAAATGGGCGTTCATACGACGAAACGGATCGAATGCCTGACAAAATAACCATAAAGAACTTAGATATTTTCATGTACATAGTTGCTATTGTTGGTCATTTTGTGGACTTGGGTCTGGATATAAACATAGCTGTGAGGTATTCCATAGCCCTGAAGATGACCGAGTTCGGGTGGACGCTGGCTTTCATACTTGTACCTGCTTTTGTGAACACAGCAGTCTCGATAAGAATGTGAGTACCTATCTTTGTTTATTTTAGTTTGAATTTATGTATAAAATTCATTCAACCCTTCGCAATCTATAATAGCATAGATTTGGTTAAATTACTAAAAAGTGAAAGTGTACTAGATCTAACAATCTTGTTCACAAAAAAATATTTCAGGAAATAATATAAATCATAGTTGCTACAGGTAGTTTACAAAATAAAACTTACTACATACATTGCAGAGTGTGCACACTCTCTTTTTTGACAAGGGCAAGGAGCTCTACAACCTGATCCCACCATCGCCCTTTTACTACAGACCTACCAGATGTACTGTATAGTACCATCTGCACTGTGAAATCCCGACCAGTCATACTCAGTGCTTCTCCTCCACATTTATTATGCGCACAGCTAAAGTGTGAAACTCTCTTCCGGTGTCTGTTTCCTTCCACATTTAACCCGTCTGCCTTAAAAGCAAGAGTTAACAGGCATCTTCAGAGCATACTCATTCCACCATAGACCTTGCCCATCTCTTTCCATAATGCAAGATCGAGGTCAAGAGCAGTCCATTCAGCAATAAAAATAAACATCTTAAGTATTATTAAAAATATTAAATTATTTCTGACAGGTATCCATTATTATGTTTAGAAATTCTTAAATATTGGCTCTCTTGTAATCTGGTTGTGTTATCTACAGCCATAACTTAATATCAAAAAAAAATTAGAACCTATTTTTCTCTCAACTCCAGGTACTCACTAGATAAGCAGCAGGACTCATTATCAAATGAGTTCACAAAACGCAAGTGGCTCCGAATCTTCATTCTGGTATTACAGATGGCACCAATTCTGCGGTTTGCTGATGCTCTCATGTAAGGATGTTTTGCTATCTTATTTGAATCTATTTATTAAAAAAGAAGCAAGCTGGAGAGTTGTTTGTTTGTTTCTTTGAATGTGTTAATCTATGGAACTACAAACCAGTTGGATTAAAAAAAATCTCTTTGCTTTTGATAGCCCATTTAAAAGAAAGTTAACGCGGGCGAAGTCCCGAGCATGAGCTAGTAGGTAATAGAAAATTATCTCTTAATTACGATTAATTCATAATTTTCCTCTTTGTATACTAATTTTGCAAAAACACAGACTAGATAATAAATGGAGTGCTTTGTCTCGATTCTGCCCGCAACTCCATCCGCTTGGAAACCAAATAAACCATAAAATATTATATCCTGTGGCACTCAGCAAAAGTATAGCTTTCTATTAGCGAAGTAATTTTTGAAATTGAATAATTAGTTTCGAGACCTACATTCAAACTTTCAAACTTTCCCTCTTTATAATATTAGTGTAGATGATTTAGTTTTATTAACTAACCTGTTAAGGGAAGTTATAAAAAACATCTGTGGTACCTAAGGTACAGTATCCAGCACAGCACAGGACTAAATACGAGTCATTGAATTTTAAAAAAAGTTAGCAGAGCATTTTTTCTACTCATATGACTTATGCTCTTTCAAAAGTTGATGTGCTATATTTACACCTGGGTACAGTGGGTACCGAGTCCTGTGAGCCTAGCACAAAACGATGTTAAAATTGAAAATAGTCGTTTCGCAAATAATATTAATTTAGTTTTAGAACTTTATTCATACTACTAGCTGCGTCAGCCGCGTGGTTTCACTCGCATACTTCTCGATCACGTGGATCAGGAATATCTGGATAAAAAGTACCCTGTGTCCTTAACCAGGTCTGGTCTACCCATGTGCCAAATTTCACCCAAATCCGTTCAGTCGTTATAACGTGAAAGTGTAACAAACAAACATAAAAAAATCTAATCTTTTCTCTACAATATGATATTGATTTTTGAGATGAGTGATATTCATAAAGTACCAAAATGCTATAGGATAGCTGTATTTTCGATTCAAAAATCGTTTCAATCTACGTTACGTTTAGTTTGCGTGTTCGTGCTCTGTACTAAACAAGCCATGAAACAAACAAACTGTTTAGATAGCAATCTGACCATTCAATTTATTTATTCAGTTAACAAATAACGCTATCATAAGTTTTATGAATCCACCAGCTACGCAATAAAGTCCCGTCGCGCGGACCGCAAACACGACCAGGCCTCTCAGCGGAAGTATTATAGGCTAATGTTGAAGGAGGACTCTGATGCTGCTCTGCTGAGGATCTTCGAGTGCTTCCTAGAGGCTGCGCCGCAGCAAGTGCTGCAGACCAGTCTGTTGTTAAGATCTAACCCGGATTTTACTGGTGAGAATGAATTTGTATGTCAATGAAAAATTTAGTTATATCTGTGTAATTTGAAGCGTAAGAAAC
Organism: Gortyna flavago; assembly: GCA_963669345.1. Lineage (NCBI taxonomy): Eukaryota > Metazoa > Arthropoda > Insecta > Lepidoptera > Noctuidae > Gortyna > Gortyna flavago. The sequence goes on from OY770147.1 coordinate 13,702,793, forward strand.
ATTTCATAGACGGACCTTTGCGAGCCTATGAGATTGAGACTTGACGACACCCATCAACATGAAACGCAAAAATCGCCTTCCTTACTCCTCCGTACCCAAAACGATGTTTACGAAAGTCCGAAGTACTTGACTTTGACGAGTTAGCAACTCGCGACTTCGCATCGCTTTCATGTGTGTTAGCCCGTATATTCTGTAGTCTGTAATATGATTCATGTCTCCTATTGCGTGCCATTCTACTCGATTTTCGGCAACTCCCATCCAGCTGCTACCAGCCACCCTGCAAAAATCGTCGCTACACCTACCCCAACGGTCATCGGTTCTACGGCTAATATGGCCGTCCCATTGCCACTGTAGCTTGCTTATGCTGTGAGCTAAATTGTCAATTTTAGTTCTCGTACATGTGTAGTTCATATAAACTTATTCTTGCTCTATTTCTCTTGGTAGATATTTGGAACTGGGAATGGTCCCCTGCTAACTATTATTCTCGTTTGAAGTCATCAGGATTTTGTGATTTTCCATATCGTTAATGTTATGAATATGTCTCTTTCTTCCCCAGTCCACCAGCTCCTGTCAATAGCGTCATCCATCATAGGCATGGGATGGTGCCTAGCCGCGTACCAGCGAGCGGTCCGGTTCTACCAACAGGACAAGGACAATATGACCTGGGCTGGCACTGCGCTGCAGACCATCTGGCATTTTCTTGTTACGCGTGAGTATCTTCAGCCTTTTGGATTGGACTTCTGGACTTGAGAGGTCATAGGGTGTGGTAATAAACAGCACAGTGGATTTAATAGCTAGTCAGTCTAATCAGTAACTTTGGCACTGCTAGCCTTGATCTGTTGGTTAATAAGATTTCATGTATGTGATGTGTGGAACAAAATCTAGTTTCTCTGAGGTACAGACGCCAGCACACCAAGCTACTACAATCTGTCTCTCAATTCTTTAATAGATTTTCAACTTTATCGCTGAAGCATAAGGTTCAAAGTTGATTGGGAAAATATTACAGTTTCGGGTAGCTTGATGTGCTGGCGTCTGTACAAGGGCAATGTAAGACTAAAATTTTCATAACTGCTTGTAGACATCTGATGAATATGACAGTTATGATAAACCCTTCATTTTGTTCTAAGCAGACTATCTTAGTTATCTTAGGTTGTTTACTAAATATAGCGGTACAGGTGTGAATTATGACTCCGCATATATAATGATGTTTTTTACAAACCCAAGTGTAATAAATTGTAACCTTTTTATTTTTTCTCTTTCCAGTGAGCCGCATAATCTCAATATCAGTGATCGCATACCTCTTCCCTCATTGGACTGTCGTAGCTTGCCTCATACATGTCATAATAACAGCCACACTCATACAACTCTTTGACCGCTCGCCGTTCTGCTCACACAACTGCGTTGCCGATGTCGCCTTCTCTTTCGCACTTGGAGCCGTTTACCTCTTCACTTACATCCTTCCTGTCGAAGGAAAAACTAGGTATAGATATACTATATATTATAGTATATGTTTTATACAGAATATTACTTGTGGCGCCATCTGGTATGTGTATGTGAGTGATGATATGAGAAGTTCGTTTTATTTCTTCCCGGTTCTAGCATTTACTGTAGTTCCCTATGTGGTGGGCCTAGTTATAATGGTGATATATTACAGGTTCTTCCATCCAGAGGTTAGTAAACGTGGGTTTAGTGTGACGTTCATTAGCGATAGGGTGCCGGACGTTAGTTAGTGTTCAAGTTTGCGGGAGATATGAAAAACGCCTTGACATTATTTTTAATGTTACCATATTACATATCAGTCTGTAGATGTCTTATACTGAATATGGATTACGTATTGATCGCTTTAACGATCTTGTCGGTTTCAGGTGATTTGGTGTAATAATGTAGTTTTCGAGATTATTTTTATGTGATAGTAGACAAATGGTGAGCAAATCGAATAACAAACCATCACCAAACATAATAAAAGGAAAAGTCCTGAATTACTGACTGACCCATCAACGCGTAGCCCAAACCCTTGGACCTAGCCTAGACCTCGGACCAGCTGAAATTTTACACAGAGGTTCCCTTTGTGTATGGCCGGATTTTTATAAATTAGCACAGGATAGGAAACGGCGGATGGAGATTTTTGTCACCTCGCCCACCTCACAAAATTAGCACTCCATTTGTTTACTACTCCGTGTACAAAACATGATCAGCATGATCTGAAAAATATACCAACTAGGTTTTTTGCCAAGTGCCAATAGTGCAAGCTTAGGCGTTCGGGTTGGTATGATTCGGCACAGCCAGGCTGCGGGAAAATATAATATTCGGCCTGTGCCGGCCCGAACAACCCTTACGTTCGGAAATTAGTCACTTAAAACTAAACCCAGTACTCAAAAAGCCTTGTGAAATATCTGATCATAGATTTGATAAGAGTAGCAGTAAGAGAGATTGCACCTGCGTCTGCGCACACATTTGTGCACTGTAATATCTCCCGCGCCGAAGAATGTCTCCGCTGAGATTTGTCGCCATGGCCGAAATTCGCTCTGGACGACTATTATTTTTTATTAATAAGTTTGGCTGATGACACCAACTCCACGTCCAAGCGCGGATTTTGCGTACGGGTGGGAAAGTCGAACATTCGATCCAGCCCAGATTTGATAGATCATTTCGTTTTGTTCGGTTGACCAGAAAGCAGTAGCATAGGCGATTTACCTACAACCATTCGACAGGTTGTCGTGTCGGAAATAAAAATGACACATTTTTGGGGTTTTGGATTTGTGAACAGTCTGACTCCTTTGATAACATTGATTGATGTTCGATTCGGCACGGAAGCTTATCGAATGGTTGTGAGTAGCTATGCTGATCAGCTTCCAAAATCTAGGGGGTCGAATCTCCAGAATCTTGCAATGCTAACTGCCAATACTGCTAGTATTAATGCTCAAAAACTAGATAAATAATTAATATATCAATGGTGCTCTTTTATATGCAAGACTGTATAGCAATAAGTATTTTACAATATTTTTCAGAATTTTCTTATGAACAAAATAGTTTTTCTTATGAATGTCAAGTTTTACTTATATTTTGGTACCAAGTTTCAGTATTTTTGTCTGGCACTTAATTCTTATGAAAATTGTTAGTAGTTCCCAAACAATACTCGCCAAATTAATGTTTACAGTTTTACATAAACATATTTTTAATAAATTATTTTACATGAATTTGAAGTGTTTTCTTTAACAAGTCAAAAAAACCGGCCACATACGAGTCCGACTCGCACACGAAGGTTTCCGTACCACAAGGCAAAAAACGCCGAAAAAACACGATTCTTGTATGGTATGGAAATGGAGCCCTAAAAATTAAAACTTCAATATACAATAAACTTATTTATTACAATCACCAAATGAATGGCGCGCGCTCCCTCAGTATCCTCAATCCAAATCTATTCCATTCACTCTGGTTAATCCATAACTCAATTGCCGACTCCAGACAGGACATCACCGCAGCTCCCTTCCACACTGTACTAGCAGGATCTATGTCTTTCGGTGACGTCACTATTTCCAACTGCTCAGTCTTGTAAGTATAAGGGATTTGTAAAGCTAAACGGTTCTGTAACCATAAGTTTAAACCATGGACTTTGACTCCTCCGCCAACTATTAAAATGTTGCTGTACATTTTTCGTTTCAACTCTTCGGTTGGACAGCAGTCTATGCTTTGCAGTATTGCAGCATCCAAGGCTAGAACTTGTCCAGGTGCTAACGCTACGTCTCCAGGACCACCTTCTAACGTATCAACAACTATGTCTTCATCAGGATTTGTTACAGGCTGAGCTTCATTTGCTGCCTCAAACTGCTGGCTCTCATTGGCTGTGGGATCTGCTGTCTCACGTTTTCTACCAGTTTCCCTCAAAAACTCGGCATCAAAAGGATCTTCAGGGTCACTTGGTTGTCTGTTCTGGATCTTTGTAGATTTTGAACCAGTGATTTTGAGTAAATCTGTGTAGAACATAGATAACGGTGATATTATGCATTCATCACCAACTTGCAGTGTGTATTTGTTGACAACATCTCCAGGATGATCAACAAGAAATGACTTTTCTTGAGGACCGCAGACATCTAAGTTTACATGACAGAAATTCTCATATAAATTCCTCATTAATATTACATCTCTAGGTATATTTTCATTCCAATTCTTGTATGGAAATGCACTCTTGTGGAACATCCAAGACAAAGCTTGGCAGACATCTCCTGCTCCGTAATCCATTCGTAACCTTGTAGTTTTGTGGGATATACCATCTTCAACACAAGATATTGCAGTTTTCTGGTCTCCAATATCTACCACACATGCTGAACCGATACCAGCGCCAAATGTGGCTCCCACACTCTCCTGAACAAAGAAACAGTGACCAAAACCCAAGTCCTTCAACAATAATGACATTAAATACTTCAAGTGACTTCTGGAGTACAGATCAGGTATTAATAACACACACCGGTATTTAACCAGCTCTATTAACGGAATTCCCAGCTTATACTCTATGATAGAACTCCATATAGTGTACAAGTCATTCAGAACCGATGAAATAGACCCACCAACTTCAGTATGGATGTTAAAATCACCTCTGCGGTATGGGAAGTGTATGTTGTATGGTAGTTCTGGGTCTATATCGAGTACCAGGTCGCCGATCACGATGTCGCATTGTACTTGGGGCCACGGATCGCCGTCACTTTCGCATTCTGGCAAAGAGCGACGGTTGAAAGCTGCAATTTGCTGCGGTGGCGTCGCGTATCTCCGTGCCCCGTTTGACTGCACGCATGACTGCAACGTGTGAGATATCTGCAAGCGACATTCTTCCAATTCTTCAATCAATTCCTTAGTTTTTGGCACACTCGGTGGAATAAAGGAATCGCGGTATATTTTACCTCCGGGGCGTCGTTTTCTTGCTATGCAGTGGAGTTGCTTCACTGGTACGAGGTCTGAAGCTCGTCCTATTCGCACGTAGAGCGATCCAGGGTGAATAACAATAATCCTATTGGACGGGAACTGCTGGAAATGCTCCGGACCCGGTTCGAATGATGGCATACTCATTTGTAGTTTTAGTTATCTTATGCTGTTATAAATTACATTGGTTATACTTCTGCAGTATATAGCGTGCCGATGTATTTAAAAGTTTCCTGGTATTTAAATATTTTTATATTTTACAAAGAAAACTAACTGTAAACATAACCTCTTTCGTTTTTGCGATTTTGACAGCTTTGGCCGCCTTCCGAATTGGCTAATATCGCTCACAGCACTCAAATCGTCTCACATGCGTTCCATAATGGTTATCACAATATCACGATTATGATAGCTGAGAGCTGTCAACAATTCGGAACACTCGTTAGCGCGCTCACAGTGCTTACTCGGTGTCAAAAAGATATTACGGCAGTATTTCTTCATAAAAACACCACACGTTTCTTCCTTTTCTTTGTTTAGGTGGCGACTGTCAGCCAGAAGCACAATTTCGAAAATGCCACGTTATTAAAAAGAAGTGATGCAGCTCAAAATAAAACACACACTGACACATCCTCATCCTCACACACACACACACTGTCATTTTTGACAGCGCTCACGGTGATATTACTACGAGGCATGGTCGGCGTTATCGCAAGATGGCGAATGTCATGACGTCATCTATGACGATTCACGGGACATCGTTATCGCCAATTCGGTACGGGTTTAAGCACGCTCAAATCGATTACATCGATTATTTCCTCAATTCGGAACGCGCCCTTTGTTTGATGACAGGACAGGATACTAGTGACATACTCAACTGAGTACTAAAGCGGTTTTGGAACGAATTTGCGACTTGCGAGATTTGTTCAGAAGCATAAAATAAAGTTTTTTGGGGCATTCTTGAAGATGTTAATTGTAATACTAGTTACATAAAATATAATAATAAATTATGTATTACCCACATAATTTATTATTATATTTTTCCAATGATAAAATTGAAATATTTATTATATCCATACTGGAAAATGTATCCGATACAAAAGAACGAATGAAAAAGTTACTCTGCTATCCATCTGTGTCAAGTGTCAACTGTCAAGTAGTCAATTGTCACAAATGTCATCCGCTATCTACCGTCGTGTCACGAAATCGGAGAAAATAAACACTTTTCCCGAATTTTTTATTGGAAAACAATAAAACTCGACCGCGAAAATGGTGTCTCGGAGTTTAACTGAAGTGTTTGTGTTGATGCGCAATAATGCCATACACAGCCGACACATATTCGCTGACCAGGCAAGTACTTTCTTGTTATTGATTATGTTTTGTCCATTTCACTTGAATTTTAAATGATGCAATTACGAGCGTTTAGCAGTTAATTAGGCTACAATATTAGCGTGCGGTTTCTGTTTATAGTCATTATTAAATAATAACGTTACACGTAGCGTTACATATAGTCTTAAACATATTGACAAAACCATCATCATCATCTGCCTAGCCTTTTCCCAACTATGTTGGGGTCGGCTTCCAGTCTAACCGGATGCAGCTGAATACCAGTATTTTACATGGGTCGCTCCATGGAAAATACTGGTATTCAGCTGCAGCTGCCTGCAGCTGCCTATCTGACCTCCACAACCCAGTTACTGGGTAATACGATACCCCTTGGTAAGACTGGTTGTCAGACTTTCGGGCTGCTGACTACCCGTAACGACTGTCAAAGATCCACGAATGACAGCCGGGACCAACGGCTTAACGTGCTTTCTGAGGCACGGAGGGGACACGGTATGTAAAGATGGTCACCCATCCACAGACCAACCGCGGCAAGCGTAGCTTAACCTGATCGATCGACCTGTGCGGCTGTTATTATTTAGCCACGGGCCCCTCTCATATTGACAAAACCAAAACTATAAAATGTCTCATTTGCCCTTCCAAGGTTTTCAAGTAGCTTCTATAATAGAAAACATGTAAAAAGAAATTTATAAATGAAACAATCTGAATGTTCTAAACTTTATAATGATACTTACAATTAACCTTAGCATAAAACATTTTCATTACTATATTATCCCAGATCATACTGGCACTAAAACTACACAATTTAACTAAAAGCTTTTTAAATTATGTAAATACTAAAAGTTGTTCATATTTTTTAGCGTTCACGCACTGGACAGGTATGCGAATCTTGGTGTCAAACACATTTATGATATATACCACTAACTTTTGTCCCACTAAATCTTTCTAGGAGAAACAAGTGGATTCTAATATATTTTGAGTTCCTCATCTTAAATTGTATAATTACTAAAAAGGTTTGTGCTTGGTCATGTTCTCTATTGAGCATTATATCCTGTTCAAATCTGCATGGTCCTCACATGATCTGACCAAGATAATGTGTGGACTTTAAAAGAGACTGTGACCTCTGAGTTTGTTTCAGTTTTTCTTCTCAGAGTAGTTGGATAAGAAATACCAACCTCATATAGTTAATGTAAAATATTATAGACATGTAAATGTGCTTGTATAAACTTACTTACAGAAATAAACAGCATTTATCATTTATAAAAGCCTACTAACTGTTTATGTATAGCTCATTAACATTCATTCAATTCAATTCACCTTTATTGTGGATCATAGGAAAGTGTACATAATACAGATGGTGTTAATTTAGTGTTTTGCGAACACTAAGTCCTACCCTTAGGGTGTACAATAAAATTATTACATATGAAATTGTTTCATAGGTAATTATAGTAAAGAGGTTTATTTATAAACAATGATTAAAATTAAGTGACAGTTTAAACATCAAAAAGTTTGGTTAGACAGTCGCTAATCACAATTTAACTTTAGCAATGTTTATGAATAAAGGGGTAAATGTGCATTTCACATTTTGTGTTATTATGTTTCTTAGCTTATTTAGGAATGCAAACATTAATTTGAGATAGTATGTCTGGTTCTATCATCATTATGAGCTTGATTCATGAAATTAAATACTACTTATATTATTGGATTTGGGTGTAAATACTTATTTCGGGGAGAATTGGAAGGGGTTGAAGGAGGCCTTTGTCAAAGGGTACACAGGGACTCAGAAATGATATTGGACAAATGGACAAAACATGATATTCATTACAACTATCACTGAAAAAAGGCCATATAAATAAATAAAACATACTTAGGTGATATATAAAATAAATTATAATTCAGACTATTTAACTGTCCATATTGTGTTAGAATGTATATTGTATGTATGTTTATGTATAATGAGACGGTTTTGATAACAGCTATTAAAATATAAGTTTTCATTTATCCACCAGCGCAATGACTCTGAGCGAGTCCGCCTCATGCGGAGTAGTTCCCATGACATGGAGTCAGGATTGGAGATGAGGAATGACTCTCACGCGCCTCCGCCTTGGACGGATGCGCTTGAGGAAGCACACTATGTTATAACTAGGTTTGTATAAGTTCATGTTTGATATTGGTAGCCTCAGGAGTTAACAGATGTAAGTAATAGTATTTGTAAATACCCCAACAGCTTCCAGGGCAATATAAGCAAACATGTAAAAAAAAGAACCTTGTGAATATTTCACCATTAAGTTCTTGTCAAATTCTTGAATGTTGCTTTAGCATTAGTGTTGATAATAATCTATTGTTTTTACGTTAATAGGTTTGATAATTATCAACGATCATTAATCAATAAACCTAACAAGTATATCGTGAAGCCAATCTCAAATATCTGAAACCTACATAGAACGCTAGCCGATAGCGACGAGCCTGTGTCGAGTTAAAAAGGTTTTGCATGTGTAGTAAAAGGTTACATGCTCTATGATGTGTAGGTACGCGAAAGTCGCACTTATAGAGCCCGTTCACAAGGTGTTGTAGGTGCTCGTACACGATATTTTATATAAGTACGGTAAAAAGGTAAAAGTTGATCACACGTCAACTTCCCACTGTTAATACGGTTAAAAACAAATGTAGTAGTAGAATCCCGAAATTATACAGTCAAATATATTGCTTATTAACACCGTGTGAACATGGCCCTATTTGTCATAAGCCTAGCCTTTTCCCAACTATGTTAGCTTCCAGTCTAACCAGATGCAGCTGAATATCAGTATTTTACATGGAGCGACAGCCTATCTGACCTCCACAACCCAGCTACTGGGTAAGACTAATTGCCAGACTTTCGGGTTTCTGACGACCCATAACGACTGTCAAAGATCCACGAATCGCAGCCGGGACCAACGGCTTAACGTGTTTTCCGAGGCACGGAGAAGTACGTGAATGTGGCTAGATTTTGTATTGATTATTGCATTACACCTGAAAATAGTCGCTACGAAGCGTCTGTTAGCCGTCGCCGCCACTCGTAACACCACACCGAGTTACAGTTACTGTCTGCGCCGCCCTGCTTTCTGTGTAACGAAGCCCTTATTATACCTGTGCCCTTGGTGTCCTGCGGTCTTGTGGATAGTATGATTTACAATGTTGACAGCGAGAATCGTATACTAAATACAAGGTTGTCAGTGAAAACTCTACGATCACACACTTCACCGATTCATGGTAAAAGCCTGCGTCTGGCCTATATTTGTCCAACTTACAAACGTCTTAAGTGGTCGCAAGCGCTACTGCATGAGATCTGGGTATCAATTCCCAGGTCGGGCAAAGTGTTATTGGGTTTTGCCATTTGGAATTTCTCGGTAGCAGCCTGGAGTCTGGATTTGTGCTTGGTTGATGGCAATAGACTCATAAGGGACTTAAATATCTAGCGAAATGTGGGTGTACAGTGTACACTGCACTATAGATACAAATCTGCCTAACCTTTCGGGGATTACAGGCGTGATGTTATGTTACAAACGCGTCTACACATAAAAACACTCGATCGCCAGTTTTTATTTCATGGATGAGGTCCACGATAGGAGGAACGCTAGAAAAAATGCCTGCTGAAAAGGAAATGGCAAAGGATGCCTTCTGTAAAAATCTCACGTGAAAATTTAGGTAATGTGAGCTTGAAGTGAACATGCAAACGTCTATGGGAATCTAGGGAATGACAGCTCACTTCAAACTCACCTCGCCAAATTTATTATGGTGTGATTTTTACAGAATAGCACTAGGCGCTGTTCACCCTTACTTTGTAGGTTGACAGATCATTGCTTAAGCCACCATGAAGTCTTCTTTCTACTTTACTAATTTGTATCCCAACTTTTCCCTCCCAGGCTAAAAACAAAACTATCAGAGCTACAATCTCGCCATGAGAAGCAGATCCGGCGCCCGTCGCTGGACGACACGTCCGAACAGCAGCACATACAGCGGCTGACTGCGGAGATTGGCCGATACTTCACGCAGGCGCACTCGCATCTCACGACCATCAAGGCGCAGATAAGACATGGTATGATCTACTTAATGGAATACTAAATTCGTTCACTGACTGACAACGCACAGCCAAAACCACTAGGTTTAGGTGCTTATAAGTTTACACAAGAATTCCTTTTTTAACTCAGGTGGATGTCCTTGGAGTTTCATGATCGTTCTTCTCCATCGAGTTTTGGTATTAGCAGTAATATTGAGGTTTTACCTACTGAATATGACCCACTTGTTGGAGTGTCCCAAGTGTCCGTTACTCTTGCACTTTTATTTATTATTATTTATTTATTTATTTCAGGCATCAAGGCCTATATAAACACATACAATACAATATTAATATAAGTAACTTAAACCAAATGACCAAACACCACTGATGCTGCGATTAACATGACCACATAACTTTAACTGGGCCCAAGCAATCGAAAAAGTTTAGACCGAAAAGGACCATACGTTTCACTTTCCAATCAATTAAGTTAGTTTTTTTAATCTCAGAGACTAATCTGACATTTAAGTCTTTTGTATTTGCGTTTTTTTAGTATAGAAGTTTGACATTACACCTGTCAGATTAGTCTGAGATTAAAAAACGAAGTTTAATTATTTTATTGCATTACCATTTTTTTTTTCATTTAACCATGCTTGCTCTCCCCAGAACTAGGCATGATAACAAATACATAGGAATTGGGCCACTATATCATGGTGGACCGCTTATCAGTATGTTTTAGGATCACTTGATAACTGGGACAACAATGTCTTTGTTATTATTATTTCACTAAGTGTTGACCGCTGAATGTTGACGCTTAAATGGAACATGAAATAAATGCAACAATTTCAGTGTTGCATTGCTTTTTTGCCACTTTATGGAAATAATTAGTAGTCTGTGAGTGTGGAGTACCTATCGATCTGTCTATAAATCCTCCACCCGGATCACTGCTGACAATTTTTTTACTAATAAACCAAATAACATCTTGAGATGGTAGGCTAGGAAATCTTAACGTTATCAACTTCGCGTAAGATGTGTTCTCCTAAAAACTGATAGAACCTTATAAATTTCCAGGTAACCCGACCGAACAGAAATTAGCGTCAAACGTGGTCCTCGCCTTAGTCACCATCCTCCAAGACTTGAGCGTCACATTTCGGACGGCACAGTCCAACTACCTGAAATCGTTGACATCCCGCGAAGAACGATCCAACGCGTACTTCGAACTGCCTAACTTCGAAGAACTCAGCCTAGATGACAATGAACTCCTGCCAGGCTTGTCCAGCAACCAAACTGACTTACTATTCTCCCTACCAAGTACGTCAGGAACACAGAAATTTGATGAAAATGACGATTTTACACGACCAGCCTTAAGTCAGAAACAACTAATGTTGATACAAGAAGAAAACACAAGAGATGTAGCCGAAAGGGAAGAGGAAGTGAACAAAATAGTTCGGTCAATAGTCGATATGAACGATATATTCAAAGATTTAGCTCACATGGTGAATGAACAAGGTACAGTATTAGATAGAATAGACTACAACATTGAACAAACACAAGTACAGGTCCACGAAGGGTACAAGCAACTCCAAAAAGCGGAAAGGTATCAGCGATCGAACAGAAAAATGCACTGTATCCTCGTACTAGGTGTGACTATAATAGTTTTAGTAATCCTACTCATTATTATAAAGAGTTAGTTCAGGTCAAATAAGCAGAAACTGCCTTATTTTTCGTAGTCGAAAGGCCTGACGGCTGGTCCGTGAATGTTACAGATAATGTACCTTTGAATGATAGTTTGAAGTTCAAATTTCCAGATTCTAGAAATCGTTTTTAAAGGAGTATGAAGTGCGAACTTTATTGACATGTTGAAGAAGGAGGTCGTTTACATAATCTATTTTCTACAGTACATAATAATGGCGTAAACGTGACTAAGGGTAATTACATGCCTACAACTTACAAGATACCTCACTGCGATACCTCGCGATAGCAGTGCAACTCGCTACCTCAATGTCACTTTCATGTAAAACAAGACAATAGACATGGTTTACCTCGATGCCTGGCATGTGCGTGCGTGTCTATTAGCATTCATTTGGTTTACATGGAGGTGACGAGGTAGCGAGCTAAACCGCGACAGCGAGGTATCGCAGTGAGGCATCTTCGGCATGCAATTACCGTAACTCTTTTAGTTGCTACCATAGTTCTGTTGCTATCAAATTAAATGAATAAGTAAGTAACAAGAATATCACCGGGCTTCCTATGTCAGAATTAAAGTTTAGAAAGTAAATATAATCTGTTGAGAAGAACTGCCCGACCAACCCCCCAGTTTCGGATTGCCTGATCAAGTTTCTGATGGATGGACATGGAATTTGACGTCAGAAGGTCCACTCCCGATTGGTTTAAAACCACTATAAAAACATTCCAAATAAAGTCGCAATCACTTCACAGCGACAAAAAAATATGGCTTGGTGTTGCAAGTGGTAATCATTTTCCAACAGGCCAGTTTGCCAACTTATTATATATTTGAAAAAATCTCTGGCTAAACAATAACAGCCGCACACACACAACGGGTCGATCTTCAAGGTTAAGCTATACGCTTGCCGCAGTCCTTCGTGAATGGAGGACCATCCATTACATATCGAGGCCCCTCCGTGCCTCGGAAAACACGTTAAGTTTTTGGCCCTGGCTGTCATTCGTAGATCTTTGATGGTCGTTACGTCAGAAAGTTTGCTGACCACTCTTACCAAGGGTATCGTGTTACCCAGTAAATGGGTTGTGGAGGTCATTTAGGCAGTCGTTCTATGTAAAGTACTGGTTAGACTGGAAGCGGACCCCAACTTAGTTGGGAAAAGGCAGGCAGACTGACTGGTGTTGCATGTGGTATCCCTTTTTGCAACAACCCAGTTTGTCAGCTAAAAAAACAACAAATTGACAGTATTGTCTGGGCCCAGGAGCTTGTTTACTCATGCAAATATTTGTTGTCTAAACTAATGCACATATTCTAGTCTCTATGTCAATATTGTAAGATTTGTAAGTATTCATTAAGGCGTATTTATTGCAATTACAAGTTAAATGTGTGACTGAGTGGTAGATTGCCCTTGAGCAGAAAAAATAAGAAAGGATTGCCTTTAATCGTTATAGACAAGAGCCTCGGTCAAAGGAGACTTGGTATGCCGGGGCCACACCAACGAGAAACGCCGTTGATTATCGCGATAAGTTGTGACTGCACCTGCAGTTAACGCCCGATTATCGCGATAATCAACGGCGTTTGCCGTTGGTGTGGCCCCGGCATTAGTCAGTTGAGAGTGAAATTTCAAGGACGCGTCATGTTAGGCACTTAACGACATGAGAGAGAAGATAGATACAACTATCTCTGTCTCTCACATAAAATTTCATTCTTTTTTAACCGACTTCAAAAAAAGGAGGAGGCCTGTAGCTTGGATCCTGTTACTGATATCTGTGGGCACTATTTGAAATCCTTATAATAAGATATATTAAACAATGAAATCTTTAGGGAAACTAATGAATAAAACAATATTAAAAGTCTTTACTTATTTTTTTTTTCTGCTCAGGCAATATCGTTATAGATATAATTGTTATTGCATGATAGTGAGTGTGTGTGCCAATGTTGCCAAGTAAAGAGCAAAGAGTTTCCATATAAGAGTACATGAGAATTTTAATTTATTATTGTCTTAAAAGATAGTTTAGTCATCAAAAAAAAAAATTTTTTTTGTAAAACATAATCAACTTGTTCGTTATGAGTAATTTATTTAATATATTTTTTGTATCAATTAATGAAAATTATGGCGAAATTAATAAATTGTGAAGTGAAATAAAAGACGCTGTAACATTCTTCAAAATGGAAGCTGGTAAGCTCCATCGCTTTGGAAAAAACGCATATAATTTCTTAAGATGTAAACTTTTGTATGTACAGAGGCCAGCACATCAACCTACAAATCAATAACAATACAATCTGTCAAATTTCTTTCATAGATTTTCAACTTTATCGCTAAAGTATAAGGTTCAAAGTTGATTGGGAAATTTTGACAGTTTCGGGTAGGTTGATGTGCTGGCGTCTGTACCTAATGTATTTATTTACGACGTTGTGTAAATATTGTTTACTTACTTATAAATGACATCAAAGTGATAATATAACAAATTATTCAAACAATGTTTTTGTTTTATTAATATGACTTCCGAGGCTCCCGGCAATGGGTACGTGAAGATGGGCGGCGTTGCCGAGGTGGGCCCAGAAACAAGAGGCGATATGACCTGCGAGCTGCGCGGTAATTGCGTAACACACTAACATTGAGCAGTAACATTTTTCGAACTTATTATGTAGTAATGGATGATTGATCGTGTGTTTTGCAGTTAGTGAGCTACCACTAACTGCAAAACACACGATCAATCATCCACGGACGCGTACCGCAAAGGCTAGTTCGACCTAATTCTGGAAAAATCTGGGATAATTTAGGGAAGGCGTCAGTGACCTGGTGCTTGGCAAATAGTCTAAACAAATACCTTGATGACTGACCCAATGTCTTCAATGGTTATCAGTAATAACCAAGTAGGTACTCATGAACGCGGGTTCGATGCCCGGCTGAAGTCAACGACCTATTGTGGTCACATGCTGGAGAGTAGCCATTTTGTTTAAAGTTCAAGTGTCTGCGACTAGGTAATGGTGGTTCTTGGCAATAGACTAGGAACTCTTTATGTTCCCTTGAGGTTCCTCGACCACCATGTGAGTGTGTAATGTTCGCCAGAGCCAGGTTATTTTTTTTGCATCTTTGGAGGTCGGTCCTGTACGAGTGTCTCGTAGATCATAGGTTTGTGGTGCTGGTGTAATGCGATTAGTTCCACCCAAATAAACTCTGCCTTAAGGCCATGTAAGCATTCGCGGCAGGCCCAGACGAAAATGGCGGGATGAGCTGGACTCCTTTAGTACAGATTGGTCCTAGGCAGCTCTGGATAGCGAGAGGTGGTAAGAGAGTAGGGAGGTCTTTGTCCAGCAGTTGGATATGAATGGCTAATAGAGAAAAGTGTTCATTTAGGAAAATTTATGTCCCGCGAAATTTGTCTCGAGAAAACCAGCGCAACGCTGCCGGCTATTGTGCCCTAGAGCCGCGTCCTGTGACATAATATAATAGGCGACTGCAAATAACATACTTAAATAGTTTAACTTATGCGAAAAAATAATCGCACACAGCATTGTATTAATCCGTCTCGCTTTATCCCAGCTCACAGCCTCCCCAATCCATCGGACAGTTCCAGATATGCAAGGATGCGCGTTACATAACGTGTGCGGCGTGTCCTTTGGTAGCCGCTTCGCATACTAACCCATATTCATCTGACCTACTTACCCCGATGTTAATGTCCGTTAGGATAATTTGTGTCTTGCAATTGAACTCACAATAGGCTAAATAACCGTTAGTCTGCGAACACATAGAGCAGTATTTACTTTGAAAATACCTGTCTATTTTAGTTGACCCCACTAATGCCCGGTTTCTGAGGTACATTTGTCGGTGGTTTATCTATGCATTAGCGCTATTGGTTCGATAACTTGTGAAAGTGCGTTTCCGAACACCGCAATGTAAGATAAACTCCGTTTAAACTCAAGTTAACTTAACTGACCAATGTGCGCCGTTTATCGGTTCCATAACTATATTTGACGTTTAATTTCATAGCAAACTACACATCAACAACGTGTATTATGAATTAAACTGCCTGTGAAAGCTAAATAAAATTATTAAATAGAGAATACAATGAGTGTTAGCATCATGAATACAGAAAATAATCTGTGACAGAAGTTTCGTCCGTTTTTTACTGTCGATGAGGTATATAGTCAAATTCATTAGCCACTTCGATAATAAGCATCATTACTCTTTCAGTAAAATTTTTACTACGTTTTCTAGATTTCATTATGCTATTTTACAAAATAATGCTTAATACACTAACGATTGGAAAGATAAATGGACTTTTAACTTAAAATGAAACGGCAAAGCAAAAATAATACCACACGAAACAAAAACAATGAAGTGTAAAGGTCTCTTAAAAAAAATACAATGACGTCGTTCACACATCTGCCGAAATCTGCCCCTAAACAACATTTTTTTACGCGAACTCGTATACAGACCCATCTAGCGGCAACTAAGGAACTACTTATCGGTTTCATAGTTATTGAATGGTTTATTGCGTATCCAGAAACGCAGTGACAGTTAACCGACGTTTATCTTATGCATAACTTTATTGAACCAATAACTAATGAGAGTTTATCTCTGGACTTCAGAAACCGGGCATTAGTAGGGTATTATAGAACACTAGCTGTTGCCCGCGACTTTGCCTACACGTATCTATTTTATATTCAATCATTTTTTATACAAAATCCAGGATTGAAAGAAGCCTGTCTTTATTAATATCCCTACTTATTTGACTTTCATAACGATCGGTTCATCAGTTTAGGCAGGGGTAGTTCAGAGTTACTTTCGTATTTATATTAGTAATATTTAGGTGCTACCGCAAGATACTAATCACAATAGTATCACCCTCGCCCTAGTAAAAGGGCTTGCAAGATTAAACACAATCAATTCATTGACCTTTGACCTGGGAGTTGAACCCAGGACCTCGCGTATATGACGCTAACCACTATGAAATCTTCTTCTATTTGGACTAAGAAAAATGTCTTTGCATGACTGTCAGTTGTGTTTAAATATTTATTTGAAATCTTCAAATGAGAGATATATAAATATCTTTTACATTATTTAAACTTACTGTCATTCTTCTGCCATTACCTACCCACATTTATTTGTGAGCGGCGCAACATGTCCTTCATTTTCGTCCCATACTTCTCTATTGTGGTCGTAATATCGGTTATCACTCTCTTTCTAATCATATCAGCATTCACACAGTCCATCCAGTTTAAAAAAAAAATTGAAATGGTGTTGCTCTCGGCTCTCAGTCAGAGGTGACAGAGACAGTTTCCTTGGCACAATATTAAAACTTCATCATATTCTGCCTAGGCTTTTCCCAACTATGTTGGGGTCCGCTTCTAGTGTAACCGGATGCAGCTGAATACCAGTATTTTACATGGAGCGACGGCCTATCTAACCTCCACAACCCAGTTACTTGGAAATACGATACCCGCTTTATGCAATGCTTTCCACAGACACAGAGGGTCTCGTCATGTAAAGATGGACACCCATCCACGGGCCAACCTCGGCAAGCGTAGCTTAACCTGACCGAACGACCCGTGGGGCTGTTATTAGTTAGTCACGAGACAATATTCAAACTTGTATAGTATAATATTATGGTAAAGGAAGAAAGTAAACAAAATACTCAATTGCACTAAAGAATTATAATTGTCAGTGATCTCATTTTACAGACAACTCCATTAGTTGTTGAGATATTGAGCTGACGAGCTCAACCCACTGGAGTGAACCAAGTCACACCTTCAGAAACAAACTAGCTAACATTTACAATAATAAAAATAGTATTTAAAGAGAGTAAGTTTAGTGATTCTATATAAAAAAAGAATTGGAAAGTAAGAGAAGCAAATTCTACTTGTTAAATTAAGTTGAACCAGGAGATTGTATCTTAATAACTATACAATTTAGCGTTTACAATATAAATTTTGATATTATGCTCTCCGGTAATCTATCACATTCATAATACATCTAAAATTTACTATCTACACATAGCCGAGTTTAGACAAAAATGGAATTATAAAAAGCTAGAACCAAGTAGAATCCACTTTAGAAAGAGAAGGAAAACTCGTCAGCACAAACCTCATTACAAACATGCATTCAAACATTCAATTCACAACACAAAATACAACGCAAAATCAAAAATATTTTTTTCTTTTAATGACAACCAACACAAGTCCACTATGAGTCTCTGTGCTTACTGTAAAATTCATCTACATATTTCTTATAGGCCGGTTGATTCGGCCACAGGTACGATGCTTGTTGATTTAGAGGACTGTGCGTGTTTGGCTCGGCTAATAGGCTCTGGATGGACAGTAGCACAGTGCGAACATCATACAGTGCCGTCCACTTATCCTTCAGAATATCTAAACATATTAAACCACAGGTATCTACATTGGGGTGAAAACACGGAGTGATGAACTTCACCATAGGCGGGGCATACGGGTATGAGTTTGGGAACTCTAACGACAGTTTGTACTTGTGGCCTGCATAGACAGTTTCCTGGGGGCCATTAATGGTGCCAATCCATTTGAAGAGGTTCTCACTCTCAGGGAATGCAGATATGCCTTTGTCAGCACAACGCATCAACTCCATTAATTCTTTTTGCAGCCTGCCAACAAAGAGAAACATGGATTACTTGTTTGTAAGAAAGATAGAGATATGTGAAACCCAAAAATTGTCTTTTTGTTGTGAACCAGTTTGATTTTCAACGGTTTAGAGTGTCGTCATAGATGCTATGGACAAAGGTGGGACAAAGTCATGTTCTGTAAGCATAAGGATGATCTGGAAGTTAAAACGAAGTCAAAAGGTTCTTTTTTGTGGAGATACACGTCACTGACCACAACAGACAATATTGCAAAGTCAACGTTAACTTCGTGCCCAAAAACGAAACCGTTAGGCCTCCAATGAGTATTTGATTTTTAACTCTACGCGTTTTAAAACCTATACAATCATATAAATACCTGCATACACTTGGAACCAAATATGAAATAGGAGATGCAAGAATTAACAAAGCAACAATGTCGTTTTACTTACCGTTTGCTCACAGCATGATTATCTTTTAGTTTAATCGTGTCTTCATTTTGTTTAGCTGGATTTGACGACGACGCATAATGTGGATTAATATTTTGAGCCATAATATGTGGAGCGAACAAAATCAGATGCCTCCAATTCTACTAAATTTCTGTTAAACGAAGACAACTTCCTGTTTAATTTGAAAAAGCTCAATTTTTATTGGATATTTTACACACATTTGACAGTTATACGTAATGGCGGCAATCAACCGAATCAACGTATCAACGTTCACAACGTTGTATTGTAATCAGCGCCATCTACAATATTAGTTAACGACTTAACCGACTTCATTCATTCGATTATCTATGGTTTAAATTTCGCAAAAAGTCTCTCAATTCGAAAAAAATATTTTAAGTTCTATACTAGAAAATATTTCCTAAAAATACTAAAACACTAGAATTAAATATCGGTTTTCGTCAACAGGAATCTCCTAACATACTTCCAGGGTACACACCTACAATGGCTACCATTATTTTTGCCTGCACTAGACTCCCGAGCGCTTCATAAATGACCCTGTCTATTTACTCTGTAGATCCTAAGGTGGATCCGCTAGACCAACGAGATCCTCTTTGTATTCTTGGCTTTTGTCCTTATCTCACATGCCAACCAATTGTGCATAATAATTTCCAAGAATAAGAGCCTGCTGGACCAGCCTTTTATTACGGCTATAGTTCCCAGCATGTGCATTACAATTTTTTTTTATCGTAAAATAATAATCTTAAAATGACTTCATAGCTTTCCAAGTCAAATGCTCCAAATACCTAATAAGATTGCCTGCTTTGTCAGATTTACTTTCACTTTCTTTGTTCATTTGAGCGTGAAATTGAAAATCAGTGACGGGATTATTTAATAGAAAAGAAAAAGTTTACGTTAGTAGTCTATTTAAGATGTTGATATCAATAATGATACTTAGTTTAGATTAAACTTTTGTGAGGAAATATTAGTAGTAACGTTGTTTACTGAGGAAAATGGCTTTTAAAGTAAGTAAATCCGTATAATCATTTCGTTGTTTATAATTATAGCGTTGTTTATTTATAGCTCTTTATTGAGGATACCTTTTTTTGAAAATAAACGTGTGCGGTTTGACGTGTAACTATCGTAAGGTAACTTTTTCTTTTTATTTTGATCAAGAATCTGTTGCCCAAACCACAAACAAATGGCAAACCTTACATATTTCAATATTTCATTCGTTCGAAAAAATGGTATCATTCCATTCACTCAAATATTGTTAGTTGTCACATGTCACTTTGCATGTCACTCACGACTGCTCACGACATTCACTGTCACATTGTTGTCGTAATTCATACATAAATATTTTTAATATTTGCGTTTGTGTTTGTGGTGTTTTTCATAAAAGAGTGCTATTGTTAATCTTTTTGTTCCTGAAAACATTACACTTGACAATCCAAAATGCCTTGTTTAGTAATCTTTGAAAACAACTACATAACGGAGCTCGAGTGCACAGATGTGTCATCGTTGAAACGTGATATTTCACAAAAACATGGTGTTCCGATAGAAGACCTATTTGCTACGCTCAACGGGAGGCCCGTGTCTGATAGTTACGACATCAAAACTTCTAACAATGCCGTTAGATTGGCTACTAAACTCGTCGGAGGGAAAGGCGGATTCGGTTCTATGTTACGTGCTATTGGAGCGCAAATAGAGAAAACGACCAACCGTGAAGCCTGCAGAGACCTCTCTGGGCGTCGATTACGTGACATCAATGAAGAGAAAAGGCTTAGGAAGTGGTTGGAAGGGCAAGAAGACAGGGAAAAAGAGGCAGTGGAGAGAAAACAGAAGAAACTTGAGAGGCTTGTAGCAGACCCGAAGATCGAAGTGAACATGACTCCTGCTTATGAGAAAGAGCGTAAGGACTTACCTGAACGTGTGAACTCGGCTGTAGAGGCTGGCTGGCAGGCTGCTGGCTCATCAAGCACTTTGAAACGGAAGTCGGACAATGAAAAAGCCAAACCAAAAAGAGCCAAGCTTTGGATTGATGCAGAGCTATCCGATTGCTCATCACTGACTGAGGATGAAGAGGAAGAAGAAAAGACAACAAGTCCTGGACCGTTATTGTCCACTGACAGTGGAAATGAGTCAGACAAGACTTCATCAAGCAGTAAATAAGACTAATGAATGTGTTATAAATTTTGTGGGTTTTTCTATTTGTAATCTTAAAAATAAATATAATATTTTAGTGTAATATTCCAGCAGGTTGAATTTATTTCAATCTGATATATTTTTAAAGTACATACTCATGTTGATTAATATGATTCATTACTTAAAAAATAATTTTGTAACATATTTTGCATTTCTAGACTCAGAAAAAACTAGCTTTACCATAACCATAAATAATAATATAATTTACACACAGCATTCCCTATCTTTTTTTTTTTTAATAATTGCAATATACACTTGAAGAAAAATTACTAATAATGTGATTTTTTAATTTTGTTTCTGATTTGTTAGACATGTATTTAACTTAGGTATTATGAATTTGTGTTAAATTAAGGTATTCTTTATTTTATTTCTTTATTTTGTAGTATTTAAATATATTTTAGCTTAGTTAATATTTGTTTTTTGTATCCTTTAAAATAATAAACTAGGCAAGCTACCCCTGCAACACAATTTTCTGTAACGCCATGCCCATTACAGCTCAGTAGATGTCGCTACTATCTTGCTAGTTTATACTCATAGATGGCGCTGCTAGTAAGTGCAACGGTCAAAGTCAAAGTTTTTTATTTGTTATCGGTGCAAATGAACGAAACCTTGCAAAATTAGAAAAAAAGAAGGCTTAGTTCAGAGTAGATGATGATCATGATGAAGGTACTTTACCTGCAGGTCTTCAGTGTACTGATAATGTGGTGTGTATGTCGCAGCCAACTGGTTAAATTAGCCGTTCAGTTAACCGCCTAGCCTTTTAACTAAATGGCGGCCGTTCAACTAACGGCCTGAATAATATTCAATTACAGTTTAGGTTGGAAGTCTGTAACAAATCACGCGCGAGCCGAATTGGTTGCAGTAACTAAGGCAGGGCACCCAGACCAAAATATGTTTCTTGTTCATCTACAATTTGTTAGTTTTTGTTTATTTTTTATTATCTTCTTGTCGTGTTGATTGACTACTAAGAAAAACTTTGTCGTACCAGTAAGAAGCAACCAGGACAGCTCTCTCATTCGCCAAAATTATTAATTATTTCATGATATTTAAAAAAACTTATAGAGAAACGTGTGGACCGTGGCACTGCTGCTGTGTCTGCTGGCGCTGGCAGCTGCAAGACCTCAGGAGTTCGATGATGACGAGGATGGTCACGACGGCGCCGCCGACGATAGGAAAGGTAATTATAAACCAGTAATGCCTTATAAGGATCTATGTGAGCAGTAGTGGCCCCCTGGGTCCGCATAGTGGACTACGGCCCATTCCTTCATATAGAGAGGAAGCCTGTGTCCTATTAGCTTTGGAAACTTATGCTACCTGCACCCCTAGTATGACCCCTTGGCTGAGACTGACTTCCAACCAAAGAAAGACATTTTGAAGTATTTTATCTCGCTCACCGGTCCGCTTCCTGGCACAGCTCTGGTAAAAAACCAGTCTAACATTTATAATGCTTATTATCAATCTAGTGCTAAAAACTACAAAACTCTTTTGGCGTACGAATTAGGATAACAGGGCGGCGCTAAAGTCTGTTCACAGTTATTTTACCTCTGACAGCAGCATCTTAATAGCAACCGGCAACCTTATAGGAATAGAAATAGGGCTGATTTTTCCAACGCCAGATAATTTTATCCGAGGAATAATTTTGATTTTTTGACAGTTCTTTCATACAAAATCTGTCAGACGACAATTTTATTTATTTATGCCATGAATAAAAAATATCTGTCGATTGAAAAATCAGCCAGATAATGATCACAGTGATTTTGACAGACTTGTAAGTGGCAGCAACCCAAGAACAACCATGGATGAATGAGAATAAAGATCACTGTGATTTGGACAGTGGTGCAAAATCAGAGGTTTAATAAATGTGAACGGCATAATATTGTATTGAAAAAACAAGATAGCGGACTTAGTTCAGATTCCTTCAAGATCCTTCTACAGCTGTCAGCTATACAGGGTGGCAGGGACATCCACGCGCAAATTGTAACCATGAATTATTCAGCACATGATTCTAGACGCGTAGAAATATTCGACGGTTATAAAAAAAAATGTTTCATAGAAAAGTACAATACCTACGCGGTCAAAATGGTTTTTTAACCGACGAAAAAACGGAGAGGTTCTCAATTCGACGTGTATCAAAACAAACAAAGATCACAAAATTACCCTAAAATTTAAAGAAAAAAACTTTTTACCAAAAAAAAAAAGACTTCTTAAAACACTACAAAGTGAAAAATAACTTTAATTTCGGAAGTTGGTTTCGTTGGTTCCTAATTTACTGCATAGGTATCAAAAAACGAAAATGCGGAATCAATCTTTGTCCACTGATTGTTTGGCGCCGACTCAAAATTACCTAAGTATATTTACATCAGTTTAAGAACTTAGTTATTAAGGTTAATTAAAAAGGGTTTATTATTTTTTGCTTTTCAGTTTTTTCGGCGGTTTAATTTTTTTGTTATTTATAAACGACTAACACCCGGTTTCTGAATTGAGAATTTGAAGTTGAGAACATCTTAATCTGTACTTAAGTATGACTTAAGTATGAAGTATGACTGTATTTGAGAATAATTAGTTGAGATTTGCTACTTTATTCAAATCAGAAACCGGGTGTTAAACGTTTAACGCGGTTCAGAATCATGTAGGTAATTTACTGAATCCATGGCAGCAAGTTGCGCGTCGATGTCCCTGACCACGGAGTTTGTTTTTACTCCGTGTCCCTGACGGCCTGTGTGTACCTAGTAATGTAGCATTTTTTTTTTCAAGAAATCGGTAAAATAATGGAAATATGCAAGTCGATTACAAAGTTTTCCCGCCTGCTTACTTTATAAGCAGGCGGGGGGCTTTTTGATGCAGGGTCGCAATTACGTCACTTATATTCGTCAAGGATGTAATTCTACCCGTACTACTGAACAACATTTCCTTCGACATTCACACTAATTATCCAATTATATAAAAAAACTGATTACATGCATCGATATACTACAGGAATTTGATATTTTATTCACAAATCGGATTTGAGTTTTATAGCGAGAGTTGTTTAGTAGCTGTAGGTATGACGGGTAGAATCCCCAGTTTGACCACGAGGAAGGAACGCCTTTGACGGATGCAGCTGTGTGTGACTAATTAATCGTTACCCTAGAATGTACAGAGGCCAGCACATCAACCTACCCCAATCTGTCAAATTTTCCCAATTGAATATGAACCTTATTCCTTTGTGATAAAGTTGAAAATCTTATCAAAGAAATCTGACAGATTGGGGTAGCTTGATGTGCTGGCCTCTGTACATACACATGTGACATAAAATATGTACATTCTAGGGTGACGATAGGGACACAGATACAGACATGTGGCATGTGACATGTCTGTAGACAAAATACTGGAAGACCAGCAACCTAATTCCGTAAAACACTAGGTATTAATTTCAATCTGAATCATTTTGAAGGATAGTGAATCCATTGCTTCATACTTAGGACGCAATAAATGTTGTTGAACTGTCAAAATGAAACCCTACCCCGCGGAATAACCTTTTTTAATTATTTTTTTTTATTTGTTTCACAGAGGACCCGGCGCGTGTGCAAATAAAGGTGTACAGGGGGCCCACGAAACATGATGGATACGCCCCTTGGGGCTTCTGGGTCAAACAGCCGTCGGACGAAGAATAATTCGTAGTTTTATACAAAAAAATATTATTTGACATAGCGGGTGAAATAATAATAAGTAGTTTTTTTTTTAAATATGAACTATTTTACGTTTAGTTTTTAATACTATATGTACTTATTACATAGATGGCGCTACTGTTTTCGTTTGTAAAACCAAAGATTATTAATTAATTTGTTATATTTTCCTTAGCTGCCTGTAGCAACGGTTTTCCTATATTGGTAGCTATGGAATTTGTAATTAAGTAGGCAAGTAACTATTTTATTGTGGTATTGGTAAATAGACGTTAAGGAAAATAAATGTTTCTGTTGTTAACCCATGTCCTAGTCACAAAGAGTCGTTACATATCTACTATCTACGCTCAGGGAAAAATTATATATTGTTTTTATTACAAAAATACCCAACCTACATTATAAGTAGGAAGTCATGCGACTATTCGCGCCAGTTAGTACACAATAGGTACAAGATTTCGTCCCGCATCCCGCTCGCTTGCTCGCTTCTGTTTAGCCAGCAAACTAATATTACGTAAACCAGTGAACCAGTGAACCAGTGGGGTTTGCGTGACACACTAACAGTAGCAACGACTTTAATTTTGACAGCTCAACATCATTCATTGCGTTATAAAATATTTAGGTACGTCGTTGAGCAGACACATTTTTCGATTCCAATTGTGATTAACTGAGTGGTCATAAAAGTTTATTAGGCAATTAATTAGGTACCTACTAAATTACTAATTGAGTAGATGGTACCTAAAACCTTTTTAATGAATTAACTGAAGCCTAGCCTTCTCCCAACTATGTTAGGGTCAGCTTCCAGTCTAACCGGATGCAGCTGAATACCAGTATTTTACATGGAGCGACTGCTTATCTGACCTCCACAACTTAATTACTGGGTAATACGATACTCCTTGGTAAGATTTGTTGTCACACTTTCGGGCTTCTGACGACCGTAACGACTGTCAAAGATTTACGAATGGCAGCCGGGACCAATGGCTTTTTTCTTTTTTAAGGATGGGAAATCATCAAATGACCCCTCCCGTCTAGGTGGAGCGGAAGGGAGTGTCAGACTCTTACTGAATTAAACCCATCCGTATTCCTTCCTTAGCCCTTTATGTTCCGGGGTAGCGGTAACCCCACAGAGTACTTTTAAAGGTAACCCTTTCGGACAATCCCGCTGCAGGGACCAATGGCTTAACGTGCTTTCCGAGGCACGTGCTAGCAACGTGTGTCAACTCATAATTAATGCAATATCGTTTTCCTTGTAAGATAAGAAGTAGTAGGCTTTCTTATTTGTAGGTCCTCGGTGTCACCCCGATCCCGTGGGAATATCGGGATAAAATGTATCCTATGTCCTAATCCAGGTCATGGTCTACCCAATATGTGTCAAATTACATTCAAATCCGCATATGCATATATATTCCAGCTGGTTATGTTTTGTTTGTGTTCTTTATTTGCGTTATAGCATAAGCCTGCTTTTGGTGAGAGGGAGTGGGCCGTAATCCACGACGCGGGCCCAGTGCGGGTTGGTGGATGTCACGATGTTTACCGCAAATCAACGTATTTTCATTCTATTTTCTTCCTATTGTTATTCCACTAACAAAAATCAAACAATAAAATTATTTATTTTTTATTAGCCTGTGATGTCCCACTGCAGGGCAAAGGCCTCCCTACTCTCTTTCCACTTCTCTCTGCTCAAAGCTGCTGAGGACCAGTTCTTGTTGCAGCAGTGCAGCTCATCCCGCCATCTCCGTCTGGGCCTGCCACGATGTCGCTTGCCATTAAGAGGGACCCATTGGGTCAATAAAAACAATAAAATAAATTCAATTATTTTTAGTAAACTATTTATAAATTAAATTGGAAATACTCATCTAAATACTAAATTATTATAAACAATAAACTTGTTACAACTGTGAATAGTATAAATATGGCTATCGCAATAGGCACGCATTCAGACAATGCTTTTTCAACAAGAGGTTAGCAAATATCAATTTCATGTCGTGAAATCTAGCCATGTCGAAGATAAAGTCTTCCTTGCTGCATTCTACATGATCTCATGAAATCTCATCCTCATCATACAGCTCTCAAAGTCGCAGTTCATGAAGATATCGGAGCCTTCTAAATCCGACTAGATGCTGACTGCAATCAACATGCCACTGAAGCTGAAGCGGTCAATCACTTGTTACATTGTAGACTGTTCTGGCTATTTGTCCACCTGGTAAAGCAATTCACAACCATCCGATAACTTATCATATTGAAAATGATACATTTCGATAATCTGATTTGCTTTGCTTTAACAAACAGCTGTCGATGTCGGGAGAATAACGGTCGACTGACAAAAAATTCGGGTTTTGGACTTGTGAACAGCGTTTAGAGGACTCCTACGATAACATTGAATGATGTTCGATACGATACGGAAGCGTATCGAGTGGTTTGGATAGGTAGGCACCGCAACTATCCTTAATACAAAACCATATCACTGAACTCGTAAAACCACTTGTTAAAAGACTTACAAATATCTCCTACATTCTTATCTTTAGGGACCAAATCTTCTAGAAAATACCAAGCATTGAGCATTTCCTTGGGACCCAGTCTATGTATGGACGCCTGGTTCCAGTAGACGCATGCCATCTGAAGCCAGGGCTTGTAGGGGCTCAGTCGCCTGTCGTGGGTGAGGGTCAGCCCCAACTCCTTGTGGGCCACGAGGTATGTGAAGTACACGTCTTCTAGGTTGATCATAGGCACTTGGTAAGCTTTCATTAGTATCATCGGGATGTAGGCCGCTAAAAAGGGTCTATTTTGGATTATGCATTATGAACTTACTTTTACTTATTAACAAAGATTTAAATCGCTAGATTTGCCCTCACCGTACTTAATCACGCGAGAAAGTTCCCATACTGAGAAGATGAGCTCACCACGGGTTTCCATTACAATTACGTGAAGTTACTGCGTCATTGTGTGTGTCGGAGGTGTCAAAACGAAACAGAAACGCCACTATCTTTTGACGCGGTAGGGAGAATCTAACGATTTCAATATTTGCTGATTATGTAGAAACTGTAAAAAGATTGCGCGTAGCGGAGATGAAGACGACTATGATACGAAAGGGGCAGTCAGTGATGAATGTAACATTTTAATGGATGGAGAGGGAGAGGAAGACAAAGAGAAGGCGGATGAATAGTGTGAGAACATGGGACAAGGACAGGTTAACGATGAAGACGATGATTTATATTAATGATTATGCGATATCAACACGTAGTGTAAGTGTTCTTACTATGAATGAGGTACCCGGTACCGCTAAGGTACTTCAGTGATCCGTCCTCACGAAGTAATTTCTGAATGTACCGCTCTTTGTGCTCTCTCTTCAGCGAATGTGAGTCATTGAGGCTGTACCCTGAAATAGAAAGAAAAACTTTTAATTTGCGGCCAACGTGACGCAGAAAAAGAACACAAACACAAAAAAAAAGTTGGGGTGAAATATGCGTCACATTCACGCAAAATGACCATCGCTCAGCATAATGCTAAGACCCTATGCGAGACAGAGCCCCAGTGCATGTACTTACGTGCGTACTACGAAGATCTATAAGAGAAGAGATGAATCTTAGAACTTTTAAGACCTTATAATTATGTAGGTATGTTGCTTTTCCTAAATAACAGGAAACGACCTGAGCGGCAGGCCTAGAAAGAGATGGCGGGTTGAGCTGGTCTCCTTCTTAAAGAATTGGCCCACAATCGCAGTGGAGCAGGAGAAGTGGAAAGAAAGAACGGAGGCCTTTGCCCTGTAGGTCAACAACACGGGCTTCTAATCTTTAACTGATATTATAATAAAGAGAAAAGATTTGTTTGTTGTGTTTGTTTCTTACGCTTACACGCAAAAACTGCTGAATGGATTTGGATGAAATTTGGCACGTAGATAGACCTCGACCTGAAGAAGGACATAGGCTTTTTCATCCTGAACCGCAGACGAAGTCGCGGGCAACAACTAGTAATAAATAATAATGCTGCTTTTTGATTAAAGAAACTGTAAACAGGATAGATGTCAGTAGATGTCAGTATACTCGACTACAGTCTTGGGCTCAACAAAAAGGAAGACCGAAAAGTAGGTATCTACTCACCAATAAGTTCAGCATTGCTATACTGCTCCAGCACCGTTTTGAGAGTCCAGGGGTTCACCATCACGCCTTCCTCAGTCTTGAACATGAAATGCGCCTCGGGACACTGTTCCATTGTCCACTTCAGTATAAGCGCTGTCTTCAGGGTCTGGTTGAGGTGGTGGTCGAGAAAGTCGAAGACTAATAAGTCATCGAATTTTGCGGCTTCTAAGCGGTTCGTGACCTGGGATTGTTATTAATAATAATTGATTGTAAGAAAGAAATACGAAGTACTTATAATGAAAAAGTTTATTAGTATTTATTTATTGAGGATCTCCAACAAAGGATACACATATACAATAGAAATTTACAATAATTACAAAGGTTCTTTTACTTCTAAGTATAATAAAATAATGTTGGTGGGAAAGGAGCTCGATGGAATGAAAACTACAGATTTTTGTTCCATTCTCCGTTGACTACCTCCATGGCGTGTTAAGTTTATATTTTGTATGTAAGTATGCAGTCAGTTTCGTTCTGGAACAAGCGCCAAAGGGCATGCATTCCAGAATTAGCCGCAAGCATCAAACTTTTTTATTACCGTACAAAGTGATAATGATCAGCGAGGTAATAGTGATAATGATCAGAGAGGTAATAGTGATAATGATCAGCGAGGTAATAGTGATAATGATCAGCGAGGTAATACTGATATTGATCAGCGAGGTAATACTGATAATGATCAGCGAGGTAATTGCGTAAACACACTCACAGTAGGAATAACTTTCATTATATTATGACAATGAAGCAATGGATTAGCTATATCCATCAAAATTATTCAGATTGAGATTGATAGTGTGTTACGCAATTAGGGTGCAAATTTCAAAAACGTAAGCAAAGAAAATTTAGAGATGTTTATTTCGAAAACCCCTTAACATATGAGACAGAAATGATGTCTGTTCGATAAAAATAAAATTGGGGACGAAGTCTATAGTACTTTGGCCATCGTCCTTTAAATTTTGTGGGCTATACCGAAGCGTAGCGTAGCGTTTTCATCCATTCCGGAATTAAGTCTCCAGATTCGGAACTCAATTCCGGTATTGAAAACAAACCTTCTGGCATTGCGTACCCGTCGGCCAATATATTGAATAATACCAACAACTAACCGTCTGTTTGGTCCTATCCTCATTATTCAGTCCCATGACGAAGTAAGTGGGCTGGAAGGTCCCCCAGGTCTCGCGTACAGCTGCCCGAAGGTCTGTGCGGGATGTGGTGGAGGCCACCATGACTAGCACCAGCACTTCCTTCAAGGTGCCACAGAATGTTGTCGTTGGTTCTATCAGGACCGGGCTGGAAATGGACCAGGTGATAAGGGATCCTTAAAGATAAATATAATACTCTTTATTTTACACCATAATAATTACAAACAAGAACTAATAAGAGTTAGATAAGCATAGTTATTCACAACCACTCGATAGCTACGTTTCCGTACCTAATCGAACATAAATCGTTATCGTAGGAGTCCTCTAAAAGCTGTTCACAAGTCCAAAACTCGAAAATTTTGTCAGTTTAAATCAAATAGACGATCGCTATTCTTTCGACAGCTGTTTTTTGGGTGTAAGACAAATCACGTTATCAAATTTTCGATACTATAGCCTGTCGGATGGTTGTGAATAAGCTATGCTAGTGTAACTATGTGCGGTCTTAAGGCGGATCACATACTACAACGCGCTACGCGACGAGCGCATATAAAGAGACCTCGCCCGTGATTTTTTACAAATTCAATAAAAACGCGGTTTGTGTCCGTTACCTCGCCCCGTCGCGTGGCGCGTGGTAGTGTGTGATCCACCTAAATGACCAAGGTTCAGCAATGTAAGAAGTGTGTGTGTAAACCTTTGTCCTAGGATGCAGAGTAAACTTCTGAAGGTCTTTGTCCCGAACCGGCTGTCATACAATTTTGCATGCCAGCAAAGCTTGGGTTTCCTAAACAGCGGTTTCGTCATCGTCTCATACATATTGTGTCACTCGTTTCATTAACAGTTTAATGACAGGGAGTACTTTTAATAGCTTACAAGTGATCAGCAAAATCAGCCAATAATGTTCCCACTGCTGGGACACAGGCCTCCTCTCTGTGAGAGGGAGTGGGCCGAAATCCACCATGAGGGCCAGTGGGGGTTGGTAGATGGCACATGTTTTCGAATGTTTGGTTCTAGGACATGCCGGTTTCCTCACGATGTTTTTCTTCACCGTTTTGAGAGCAGTAGTGATGAAATTGTTTACACAAAGTAAAGCGCCTGGCAGAGTTCGAACCCACGACCGACAACTCGTAAGTCGGGGCCACCACTGCCCGAAAAGTGATCAACACTTACATGTTCTGCAAGTAATGCTCCAAGTTCCTGTTCATCTTGTACTCCGGAGACTGCTCTATGCTTGGCGGCTCGTGGGTCTCGTTGCTTATTGTCAAGGACCACCATATTGTCGGCCACATCACCACCAAAAACAATCCCAGAGGTGGCAGCAGTAGCGCGCATCTGCCATGACCTGCAAAATCTTTTTTGAACAAGTTTACCATTGTAAGTGTAAGTTTAACAAGGGCCATAGGCTATGTTAAACTCAAACCAATTATTTAAATAAAACCAATTACAGGCACTTTTGAATTGTCAAGGGGTCGGTCAGTCAGAAAGATGAAGTTAGTAGCCCCCCCTGTAAATGGTTTGATTGAAATAAATGCTTTGAGTTTGAGTATTGACTCCACCGACACTCTTTTAAATCATAATATTGTAACAAAATATTAATATTACAAAAAGTTAGTTAAACCTACATTCCTTTCACCGTTATTTCAACTCGGTTAGCAGCAACCCACTAAATAGCAACCTTATAAAACCGAGAATAAAGACCACTGTGATTTTGACGGTGATGAAAATTAAGAGGTAAAATAACTGAAAGGTGAAAGGAACCTTAAGCAATAACGACTTACCAAAAGACTTGAAATAGGAGCTCCATTTTTTTAAAATAATTATGATCATATTTTTCGTCATTATATGCAATTTTCTTTTCACAGAAA
The DNA here is from genome assembly GCA_963669345.1 of Gortyna flavago. Lineage (NCBI taxonomy): Eukaryota > Metazoa > Arthropoda > Insecta > Lepidoptera > Noctuidae > Gortyna > Gortyna flavago. The sequence goes on from OY770147.1 coordinate 13,734,793, forward strand.
ACCATCTTGCTATTAACATCGAGGCTTGATGGACGTCTGTACTGGTCTGATTTTAAATGCACACTGATGCTGATGCCTGTAACTACACAGGGTGTGGTGCATCACGCAATGAAACCAACGCTACAGCGTTGGTTGCATTGCTGCAAGCAAGCAAGTAAGCTTATTTAAAACCCTTAAAAACATATGTAAATTGCTAAAACCGACTACCTATATATGTATATAATACTATCAGCGCCCCGCGTTTCACCCGCATAAGTGTCGATCCCGTAGGAATATCGGGATAAAAAGTATCCGATGGCCTTTCCCGGGACTCGAACTATTTCTATACCAAATTTCATGTAAATCGGTTCAGTGGTTTAAGCGTGAAGAGGTAACAGGCAGACAGACACACTTTCGCATTATTTTATAATATTAGTATGGATCAGGAGCTTCTGTATGTTGCATTGCATGTTACACTATGGCGATGTAATTAGAACACGATATTTTTTTTCTTATAGTTATGTAGGTAGGCAGCCATTTTCTTAGTTATGTAGGTAGGCAGCCATTTTCTTATAGTTATGTAGGTAGGCAGCCATTTTCTGCCATAGTGACTAGAAGACAGGAAGAGACTGCTGTCCAGACATCAAGAAATCCCTTGTTCCTATTTCTTATTCCTAGTTTTACGACACGACACAACACAACACAACACGACACATCAACATCATCGTTCCCCTGCCCTGTTCTCAATTTATTTGGGATCATCGCAACATGTCTTTTTCTTCCATACTTCTCAATTCTCAATTAGTCGTCATCTGAGCAATCACCCTTTCTAACTATGTTGTCATCTTTCACACAGTGTATCCATCGTTCCTTAGTCTCCTCCTATTCTTATAGCCATCCATAATTAAATACAAAACATTCCTCACGAAATTTTCCTCATTCCGTCAAAAAAATTTACGTCATCAGTGACAGTTGGCATCTGCTCCATAGATACAACTGCAATTTTTCCTCTATGATTAATCTGCTCTATATTTCTTTTTCTTCACTTACACAAAAGAGGCTCTTTCCTAAGAGAGTTCAATCAAAATCAAAAGACATTTATTCAAATTAGGCTGAGAATTAGCACTTTTCGAACGTCAAAATTACAGTTAGTCAGTCCCCCGGCACGCTCGCCCTTCACCACTTCCTAGTGCTTTAGCTGCGAAGAAGTAGTGGCGCAACAAACTGTCCAGCAGCACATCTATCAGTGGGCCTAAAAAGGCCACTTTGGCAGAATCAACAATTCTTATCACGCAATTCATTTGTTTGACAGTTTCACACCTATATATCCCTGAAGGATTAGGCAGAGGTGTACCTATAGCATTTTAAAAACTGTCATACAGATGAATTGCGTGATATGAATTGTTTTATGATTCTGCCAAAGTGGCCTTTTTAGGCTCTCTGATCAGTTAGAAAAACTCGAAACAAATCCCGTCAAGCGACGAAATACGAACTTTTTTCTTTTATAATTCTTGACGCTTGCTTTAGTTATACTCGTATAATCAGCATAAACTGTTCCCATTGCTGGGATACAGACCTTCCCTCTGTGAGAGGGAGTGGGCCGTAATCCATCCTGCGAGCCAAGCGCGGATTGGTAGATGTCGCATATCTTCGAATTTTTTGGTTGTAAAACATGCCGGTTTCCTCACGATGTTTTCCTTCACAGTTTTGAGAGCAGTGGAGATGAAACAATGTACACAAAGTAAAGCGCCTGTCTGGGCTCGAACCTAAGACCTACACCTCTACAAAATAATATAAGCATTTAGTCGACATTGCCTATTCATCATTCATCATTTCCTAGGTATCACAGCGGGTCCTATCTGTAGAACACCAGCGCTGTGGTATTTATTTTTAAATTTCGCAGCATTATGCTGAGATAGGAGCCGTTTTGACCTCGCACAGGACTTTAAAAAAAACTTGGGAAGAAGGCTAGGCAGCTGCCATGAGTCTGAACGAAAGAGATAAGTATGCAGGATCGTCGGATATAGTTGAAGTTTGGTAAGAAACCGATGGATGTTGTCGACTGAAATTTAATTTGATAATGGTTTCATAATATTGAAACAAAAAATAGCATACGATTTCGATGAGGCTATGAAACAACCAAATATGTACATACAGGTAGTGTTACAAAATCTAGTGTGTTTCTCCCAAACGTTATTAATTCGGCTAAGCGTGTGTTTTCATAACATGAAGGAACATCGAAAACAAAAGACGAGCGGTAAGATGGCGCTTTTCAACGACCTCGGCCACACGAGAGTAGCTAACGATGACGTGCGTTTGGATAAGCTTACTCCAGCGAAGGCAAAATAAAAAGTCCGCTTAGGAAAATAGGTAATTTAAAAGCTAATAGTTTTAAAATAATAATAATATGTGCAAGTATATAAAAAGGAGGGGAAATAATCAAAGGACATCAAAAAATTCGTCCGCATCGTTGTCAATAGGAAAAGTGCCTAAATGGCTGGCAGCATTGCCACGTTTTATGGCAATGCTGATTGGATGGCAAAAAATAGGCTAGCCCTCTGGTCACGTGAAGAGTCGAACCTTAAGAACATAACATATTATGTATAAGCAACATACAACATAATTATCATGATCGTAATACATAACAACTTTGTAGGGATTATTCCACTTTGACCCACCGGCCGGGCGGGCCACTGGTGGGGCACTGATGGAATACAATATTCTGACAAATAAAAGCATTCTATTCTATAAATCTTTTAATTTTTATGATTATGGGATCCTACTTTTTGATGATGGAAGTCCTGCACCGGACATTTTAGTACTGCTCACCATCTAACCATTTTTGTGTCCCTTAAGCTCAACTGCAGGCCATTTCTCGTAATTTAAAACGTTCAAAATCTAGTCGCAGTCTCATCTCGGCGACAAACAAATGTCAAAAATTTGTCAAAATGTAGGGAAATTAGAGGTATTTTTGACAGATTGAGACTGAGATCAGACTGTGAACGTTCTTAAAATTGTAATGGCTGTAATGCCTACTTTTTTTTTTTTTTTTTTTTTCCTATGGGCATCTCGTAGTTGACCTTTAGAGGTCGTGACTACTTAACCGGACTATCCTGTGGCTGCCTTAGGTAAGTGAAACTCAAAGCCTCCAGCCAGGGGCATAAGTCTAACTACATTATGCTAAGTGACTACGCACTAAGGGCACCCCCTGTGGGGTACGAACCTCGGCTTAGGGCGTCGCTGAAGAGGACAGCAAGAAGGGACAGGCTGGATCACTATTATATTATTTAAGCTTGATGGAGCCGGCATTTCCTATCTGACTACTCTGAGAAGAAATGCCGAAACAAACTCAGAGGTCACAATCGGGAATTTAAAGCTACTGGCTCAGCTGCGGCGCGGGCTGGCACTGCATCGGGCAAGGGTCGGCGTCACTATATTATTATACTAGTTCGTGCCTGCGTTCGTCCGCGTGAAATTTCTTGTTCCCCCGACCCACCGCGTCGCATCGCATCGCCTGTTCGTTTTGACTTTTTCTTTTTGCTCGTCTCCTAAAGGTCATAGCGTGATGTTAAATAGCCTTAGCCTTTCTCAAGAATTGAGCTATCAAATGCAATAATATTTATCAAATCCGACTGGTAGGTAGCTCCAGAGATTACCCCTACATATATACAAACTTACAAACAAAGATAACTCTTTATAATATTAGTATAGACTAGCTAGTTAACAATCGGGAAACAGCCGAAGGTTTTTTAAAAGAAACAAAAGAGTCTAGCCGGGAAGATGGTTTAGTGTAGACTAACTTAGTTTAATTAAACCTAAATTTAACACAGCGTTCTTCTTCTTATTCATAATATAATATCTCTACTGTCGCCTGGTGTTAGCCATAACATCCTGCGACCGGTGACTGTACCTCGAATGCTGTATCAGCGTGGGCCGCCCAAGGGGCATACCAACTAACACGATGTTATAATATTAGGGATCGATACAGCATGTATAACTGGCTTCTACCCGCGACTTCGTTCGCGTGGAAGTCGTAAGATACACAATATTCTAAATCTTTAAAAAAAAAAAAAACAACCGACTTCCTAAAAAGACACTACAGAGTGAAAAATAACTTTAATTTCGGAAGTCGGTGGCAAACAACGAAAATACGAACCCAACGACACCGTTTTCCGAAATCAAAGGTAATTTTTCACTCTGTAGTGTCTTTTGCCGCCGGTTGTTTTTTTTGTAAAAAGTTTTTATTTTTTACTATTAAGTTGTACTTACCCCACACAAATTCGTATAGCAGTACTTACTATGTAAATATCAGTGACAGGAAGTAATTATAACATCATCAATATAAACTAAGTGGCAAAAATACGTATTATTGAAGCTAACTCCAAAACTGTCCAGGAAAAGTTAATATTTATATGAGACCCCACCCCTGAGGCACATCCTATCCATTAAAATTATTATATATCTATTATATAGCTAACATACCTATGGCAAATAATTTTATTGAATGTTCTGTGTCCTGTAATGTTAATTAGATACTTTGCAGATCTAGTTTTGTATACAGTCGAGTATTTTATAACTGAACAGACAGCTGTGCTGCTGGGGAGTTTGTTGCGCCACTTCTTCTCCCCAGCGAAAGCACTAGGAAGTGGTGAAGGGCGGGCGTTTTGGGGGACTGTGTTATGTAATTTTGACGTTCGAAAAGTGCTGATTCTCAGCTTAGTTTGAATAAATGACTTTTGATTTTGATTTTTTTTTTTTGAAATCGATTTACAATTGCCGGAGATATCGCGTAAAGCAAATATAAAAAAAAAACTGTCGAATTGAGAACCTCCTCCTTTTTGAGCAGCCACATTTTTACAAAAGACCCTCGGCCCCGTCCGCTCGCGCTATAGCGTTATTTCTGACTTTTTTATTTTTGTTCGGTTCCTAAGGGTCATTGCGTAATGTTAAATAGCCTAGGCTATTAAGTGCAACAATATCAAGAACTTTGTTCCAAAAACTATTAACATAGATATACAATCACGAGCACTGGACTTCCGTAGTCAGCAGCTGTACGTCGTGACTGTGGCAAGAGCAAGATTGTGCACTTACTTGCTGCATTTTAACTTAGAACATGTATTTATTTTCTAATTCCTATCAAAACCGTATAAATATTTGACTCTTATTGATAAAAAAAAAACATTAGTTTTTTGGTTTTTAATCAACATTAATTGATGTACTCTATTGATTATGTTTCGATAAGCGGACGTCTGATGATGTTAGTCAAAAAACTATTAAGAAACGTTGTTTACTTTCACAACTTTTTCTACGAGCCCGTTCGCGTATAAAGTAGATTACATAACATCACGCCTGTGTTCACTAAAAGGTTAGGCAGAGGTGCACCTATAGTAAACCCACCTTTTGCCAGTTTAAGTCCCATGTAATAGGGGGCGACCCTATTGCCATCAATCGGCCATAAGCCCAGCTGAGAAATTTATAATAATAATAATAATCCATTTATTTCAGGCGACGCAGGCCCATAGATAAATACCTTAACCTAAACATACATATTTTTTAATTATAAAAAACTAACTTAGTATAGTGCACGCACTTCACTAGCTTCCTCTTGTGCTGTTCTGTGGTACTTGTCCGCGGAAGCGACGGAACACCACGTCCTGCGGCCAGAAGTCTTCTTCCATGACGACGGGCAGATAACAATTTGGTACGCGCACCACGAACGCCTTGAAGTTGACGTTGCGGTACGACTCCAGTAACTGCACCCTCGGCGTGTACCTCGTCTTCTGGCGCACGTACTCCACGATGTCCTCTGCCTTAGTGGTGTAGTGTAGGCGGGAGATGTACACCGGTGTGTTCGGCTTTGCGGCACGCAGGCTGACTTCGGGCTCCGTAGGAGCTTTGCCGCAGCGGTTATTGTTCGGTCTCGATCGGTGCTTCCTCCTTTGCACCGTCACGAAACCTTCATCATCAGCCCTATTTTATTTATGCTCAGCAGTAGCGGGTAGATGAATAATCTTTAATTTTTTAAGGGATTTGCTCCCAACTTGTGTCACAAGGATACTAATAAGTCATCTTACTAGTCAATATCAATAACAAGCAAATGTTCGCAAATGTTTACTTCTGGTATAAATGTAGTTTCTTTATATTTTTTTAAAGTAATGAAGTGTCTTTTGTTTTCTTATTATATTTTTGTGTTTTTATAAAACATTAAAGTGTAATTTATTACGGAATGATACTGGCTCTTGAAACACAGATATAACTGGCGCAAGAGTCATTCTTTCATATTTTGTAGTTATTTTATAGCGATCACTGAGACCATTTCATACTACATCACCAGCACTGGACGTTAATCGCGTTATGTATGGTGATATTTAATCGCGTTATGTATGGTGATATTTAATTTACCTACTTTGATCAGGTTACAGGTGGCAAAGCAAATACAAAGTATTGAATTCTAGCCTTTTCCCGCGACGTCGTCTGTGATTACCGAGATAAAATGTATCCTATGTGTTAACTCAACTCAAAGCATATATTTCAATTAAACCATTTACAGGCACTTTTGAATTGTCAAGAAGTCGGTCAGTCAGAAAATATGAAGCTAGTTGCCCATTCCAAAGCGTAGGTACCTATGGAGAAGAACGGGCAAGAAACTCCATGGACACTCTTTTAAATTATATTTTTACAAAAATATTAGTTACGAGGTTGAATTTATAATTATATGTGAGAACGATGTAATAAAATAAAAAAGACGTACGTGTTAAGAGCGTCCAGAGTACAGCAAATAGTACTTAACAAAACAACATTCCAAAAATAATAATTAAAATAAGCTGAGGCAGCCGAGGTTAATCCAAGTTGCCAAATTTCATCCAAATCCGTTTAGCCGTTTTTTTTTCAAAAAAATAAAAATATTTTATTTCACATGGGCACTTATGAAACGTCAGAAGCTAGGTGCACGGTTCCAATTGGTCGTTTCCTATGGAGAAGAACCGGCAAGAAACTCCACGGTTACTCTTTTAAAAATAGTTGGTTTTTACAATGTTTTCAAGTTACAATAGGTATGGGAGGACAGCGTAGGCCTGTCAACAAGTACCAGGTACTTGATAATATAAAAAATCATCTACAGATCTTTTGCGTGATTGTGTAACAAACATCCAAACACACAAACGTGATTATATTAGATGGTTTTTTTTTCACAATTTCTCACGATACCTACACGAAAATCCTTTCACCGTACTATGACTCTTTCGGATGAGTATTCATAACACTCCAAACTTCAATATTAGCTATCAATAGATAAAAACTTATCGGCGTTATCTCTAACTCGTCCCTTCGGGCCTTCGCAGCATTTTAGCGGCTCGCCCCAGTGTGTATTAGATACCGCGCCACGATAGTCGCTATGCTCCTAGTGCACTACATACTCATGTGAAGTCATGTGCTAGCTATACCCAACTATTATGCTTATGTTGATGCTCAAGATTATCATTCGGAAGGTGTTCATCACCATCAAATACTTTGGTGAGGAGTTTTTTGAATTTAAATTTGTTTTTTTGTGAAGTGTTGTAAAAAGTTGTTCTAAGGTCCACCAGTTGCGGGAGAGCCATTAAGATAGTGCTCCATTATTTTTTTTTGTGTTTTTGGATTGTGAACCAACAGCCTACCTAATGGTAAGTGATGACCAACGCTTAAGGACATCTGAATTATCAGACACATCGCAAATTGACATTGATTCAATTGATTGATTTTGTCATTGATTGATTGGTAGAAAATTCCTCGGGCATTAAGTCCGCCTTTGTACAGTATTTTTTTACTTGTGCATAAAGTTATAATAACTGTGTTGCAATCCCAAATTCCCAAAATGTATGATGTAACTACTAATATTTTGTAACAATACCTATAATTTCAAAGAGTGACTCCCGCTATTATGGTTTTCAGATCAGATCATGTTTTATTTATCAAACTAAAACTTACAGCATTTATTTCAATGAAACCAATTACAGGCACTTTTGAACTGTCCAGTCAGAAAGACGAAGCTGTACTCCATTTGTTCAGGTAATTAAATAAAGGAAAACAAAAAAAAACACGTGCCGACTAAACGTAATACCAGTATATTCAGTTGTCATTCTACGTCACAGTTGTACTCTTCAATTTAGCAACGTTGTAATTCGTTAATAACTGACTGGTCGGTTAACCACGTCACGTGGTTTTTTTGTTTACCTTTATTTAAATACCTAAACAAATGGAGTATAGTTACAGTTGCCCTTTCCAAAGCGGAGTAGGTTCCTATAGCAACTAGCTTAGCTGGGTCTAATGTGCAACTAGCTTCATACTTCTGCTTGACTGACTCCTTGATAATTCAAAAGTGTCTGTAACATAAATGCTTTGAGTTTCAAAGTTAAAACTTTCAAAATCTCCACTGAATTACCTACTTATAGTCTTCGCACAACTTGACTTTCGTGCATCGCAGTATCTATTAGTTGTTACTATCTTTATCAGTACTTTTATCGCATAATCCTGATCATGGCTTACAAAAACTATAATGATACTTATTACCAATCTAACGTATTTAGGTAATATTAAAAATAACTAGGTATTTAAAACACTTCTGTGTTACATTGCGTGAGTGCGTTATTGTTTAGCCTCAAGCCCTCATTAGCCGGTCGATTCTGTTAGAATCTCACCGTGAGAAGTTATGTGAAGTGAGCTGAGTCATTCCATCTAATGCTAAGAATTGACACTAATGACAGCGCACTTTAATCTCACTTCACCCAAATTATCACGGTGAGATTTTTACAGAATAGCACTACAGCCGGTCGATTCTGCTAGAATCTCACCGCGAGAAGTTAGGTGAAGTGAGCTGTCATTCCATCTTATGCTATAGAGATTGACACTAATGACAGCTCACTTTAAGCTCACTTCACCTGAGTTATCACGGTGAGATTTTTACAGAATAGCACTACTGCAGTGCGATTCTGTAACCATCTCACCGTGAAAACTTAGAAGAAAAGATAAAGATTCTAACAGAATCGACCGGCTGGTAGAATGTCCTCTCACTTCACCCAAGTTTTCGCGACCGGCTGTTGTGCACCAGTTTCATAAACAAATTACTTATACTAATTATCGTAAAAACACTCTTAAAAAAGCGCCTCGATACACTAACCGAAAGCGCCTCGACTAACCGAAAGTGCCTCGACTAACCGAAAGCGCCTCCATACACTTACACTAAACCGAAAGCGCCTTGATACACTAACCGAAAGCGCCTCGATACACTACCCGAAAAACGTAAAGAGAGACCTAAGCCTTCCTATACCTATATCTCTGCCGGCCAACTCTATTGCATTAGTTGTGATCGAATATTTAAAACTAAATTCGGTCTGGCAAGTCATATAGGGCACACGCAAGGAAATAATAACAATTTTAAAGGGTCGCCGTTATCGAAATCGATAAGGAGGACTATAACTTACAACATTGTAAATTGTATATTGATACTTAGACGATTTAGATGATTATTTGATATTTAGATGCCATTTTTATATCGTTCGTCATCGTGATAAGCTCAAAAAGGATTTTCGATCGCCCACTTCAGCAACAGCCGCGAGGTTATTACGTAACACGCTATCAGTAGAAATAAATGGCTTTAATTTTGACAGTTCAACAACATTCATTGCGTAATTTACGTTGTTGAGCAGACAATTTTTTCTAACATGTGAAGCAATGTATTAGCAATATCCTTCAAAATTATTCAGATTGAGATTGATTGTGTATTACGTAATTAGGGTGCTGGTCTATTCCAAGTAATGGTAGAGATTGACATCGTGACAGCTCAGTGCAAGTGTGATCCCATGTTGATGGTTTCTATTAGCATTCACCACCGTGCTAAAGTAAATTTATAGGGTATAATCTGTTAGGGAAAGATTCAATGAAACAGGTACGTCTACCTTCTTACACAATATAAAGTTTATTGTAATAACACAGAAACAAACATGTGGCGAGCCACTAAACTAATATACCTTTCTCAAACACCTGGGCATCCACCCATACGAGTAGTTTCCGTTCCTAATTGTATCGGTGTACGCCTGCAACCTGCAATGAGACTATTACAATTTTTCAGAGTCGCTATAGCTAGTAGCGAGTCCGTGAGATGAACCACTTAATAACTTCTAGCTCAGCCGTACAAGTATTGACCTACACACATCAAAAGTGTCTAGGGATCAAGCATTTTTATGCGGATTTCTTGAGATTGAGATGTGGCTTTGTAATAAATTTATGATTTTATAAATTTATATGGATCCTTTTTGGTGCATTTCATAATTTGAATCAGGAACTGTGAATCAAATTCGAGTAAAAGATGAAAATCAGCTGTCAATATTTTCCCTATAAAAACATACAACGCATTGAAGACATTATTAGTGCTACTGTTTCCCTACTACTGATTAAAACCAACGTTATTATGGAGCGGCGACGTCATTTAAGTAGGGAAGAAATGCTCAGAGCCGTGGGAATGATAGAAGCTGGTTCCCGGCATCGTACTGTGGCTTTAGCTCTGAATACAAGTCAGAGTGTTATCAGTCGACTTTGGACACGTTACCGAAGCACTGGTACCGTGGCTGAGCGCCATGGAGGACGGTATCGCTGCACCACACGGAGACAAGACCGATACATTCAAATCTTAACTCGAAGAGCTCCAACAATAACCGCCATGATGTTAGCCGTGAGGCTTCATCACTCTTCAGGGAACTTAATTAGCGACCAAACAGTCAGAAACCGCTTGCATGAAGTGAACCTTCATTCCCGAAGACCGCTACGGGTACCACCTATAGCAATGCACAATCGTAGGATTCGATATCAATGGGCTCTTGAACACAGAAATTGGGCAGAAGAACAATGGCGTTTCGTGTGCTTTTCTGATGAGTCTCGTTTTGGTATGAGACCGGATACAAGACGTATACGACACTGGAGAACCCCTGGACGCCAACAGCGATTAAAATCCTGCCAGGAAGTCCATCCTTATAGTGGTGGAACCATCATGGTATGGGCGGGTATTTGGATCGGCGGAAGAACTGAGTTGATTTGGATCAGAGGCAACCTCAACGCTCAAATTTATGCTGAGACGATTGTATCAGACGTCATCGTTCCTCTACAAGTGCAAATCGGTCCCTTATTTCAGTTAATGCATGATAATGCACGACCGCATACCGCAAGAGTTGTAAGACAGACTCTCGCCGCAGCTAACATCAATGTCCTGCCCTGGCCTGCTCAGTCGCCAGACTTGAACCCGATTGAGCATGCATGGGATATGCTACAGAGAAGAGCTCTGCCGAATATGGAGGGTATCCAGTCGCAAGAAGACCTTTTTTTGTTGTTGCAACGAACATGGGCGGCCATTCCACAGCGTGATTTGGATGAACTCATTTTGAGTATGCCAAACCGATGTTCTTGTGTTGTTAGTGTTCGCGGTAGAAACACGGATTATTAATTGTTTAAGTTACCCAATAAAATTTTAAAGAAAACTGTTATTTCAGTCTTTTTTTCGAACTTTTGTGTTAGTGGTTCAAATGTCAAAAATCCCTTTATTAGGAAAATGGCAAATTTCTTTATTAATGCAAAGGTGACTTGGTTTATCGTTACTGTGACAAACGAAAACACTTTATTTGATGAATCCTTAAAGAAAATTTTAATTAATATCAATCAGGAGAAAAGTTATTGCAAAAATATATGTTGATCCCTAGACACTTTTGATGTGTGTATTTGGATTGCGCTCATATAGGGAAAATAACGATTATGTATGATTTGAATGTATACCCGAGACACAATACAATGTAACAACTGGTCATAACAAATAGTTCCTACAAAACCCGAAAACCATGAAAAATATCTCTCACTTTTTATTACATACCTATAACAAACTATTCTCTCTCTGACTCTTTCCATTAAAAACTTTTTAATGACGGGTGCAAAAATTTTCAAATTTTTCGTCATGGGTATCGTTTTCAGGGTTTTCGCGGATGCTGAAGCCGATAGCGAAGTCAAAATAAATAACCAAGATGGCGGCTGCAAAATATTAAAAAAAAATCTTAATGGGTGTTGGTGGGTTTCATGATTTTCGAGGTTGCTGAAGCCGATAGTTGGGTCAATATAAAAATCCAAGATGGCGGCTACAAATATTTTCAAATTTTTTGAACATCGTTCCTACCGGCGCGGGCGCGGCGGTCCCCCGACCTCACACGTTTTTGATTTTTTATTTAATCAGTTTTATTTATTTTCAACCTTCTAGTCTGAACTTAATATTAGTTCAGACTGTTACGCTTTCACGCTAAAACGCCTGAACGGATTTGGATGAAATTTGGCACAGGGTTAGGCCATGACCTGGATTAGAACAAAAGATAATTTTTATCCCAATATTCTCGGGATCGAAACTTATGGGGCTGAAACCGCGGGGCGCAGCTATTAGTGTGTTATGTATTTGGAATCGTCTCCTCGCGCCCTTTATTTTGGTCATAAAAAACAACATGAAAAATATCTGGTGTTATAAGCGTCAGTGTCTATTTAAGATAATCTAAAATACACAGAGTAAAGACAAAACACTGTTTGGATACTGGGAACCATTCCATTTCCTGGGATGGCGATAAGAGCCGGTCGAATTTGACGCATTGACGAATATTTTTTTTAATTATTTTTTTCTGCTGTGTGACTGCGTTGTTCTTGTCAACTAGACAATGTATCTTGATGTAGTTTTCTTGGGTGTATTGAGAATGCAACTAGCCTTGACTACTTAATTAACATAAGTAAAGTGTATTTTTTTCTACTTGTCTCATTTGCTAAACAAACACGGCGTAAGAATATATTAAATAGTACACCCACATTTCTTACAATAGGGAGCGAACCTCCTCACTGGCCACTTTCAGAGCCGGTTGTTTCAATTCAAAGGGTAACATACGTACGTCAAATAATAACTATTCCGGACACACGACTACACATCAAGCTATACATTTCTAGTTTTATCTGACCTCGCATTGTATAGGTTTTTCGTACAATCAGAAGTCAGCTTATACTGGTTATGTATAGCTTGATGTGTAGCCGTGCGCGTACTCGTTATTATTTGACGTACGGCAAGGCCAAAATTGTGTTATTGTAATAATTTGAAACAACGCTTTTTTTGGTTTGACGATAGTTAGCGTCATTTTTGACGTATGCTCGCGTCAAGTGGACGTGAAACAACCCACCCTCAGTGTTATTGATGTTTAAACTCGTTCCCTTTATCCCGTGCGCCCTGTGGTTCATGGTTTGAACTCACTTAAAAAACACGTATCTAATTGGCACCCTTGGGGAACCGAGCCCCAAAAATACAAATGATTTGCACAACAGTATTAAAGAAACCCTTATAAGGAAAGCCTTAAAAAAAATACTATAACTTCATTTATTACAATTAGGAAATCAGCACTTTTTGAACGCAAAAATTATGGTAGTCTAAGTAACCGTTCCTGACATGACGCCATTATCTGACATAATTGTTGCTTACTACGTTAACGTTGTAGTTAATATCTGTTACCGTGAAGTGATGCAGCATACGCATTTGTTTACTATTATGGGAAGCCACCGAATTTTGTGACACACTCGAAATTGTACGCACAGCTACATATCAAGCTATACATAACCAGTATAAGCTGACTTCTCATAGTACGAAAAACCTATACAATGCGAGGTCAGCTAAAACTGAAAATGTATAGCTTGATGTGTTGCCGTGTGTACTAGCTTTCTTTTTACACACAGTTCAACAATGTTTTGATAGATAACATAACATCACGCCTGTAATCTCCAAAGGGTTCGGCAGATGTGTTGGTTTCTATAGTACCTACAGACGCCAGCACATAAAGCTACCCGAAATTGTCAAATTTTCCCAATCTACTTTGAACCTTATGCTTTAACGATAACGTTCAAATTTATTAAAGAAATTTGACAGATTGTAGTACCTTGATGTACTGGCGTCTGTACATCCATATTTTGTCAATTATGTTAAAATCCCATTTAAAAGAAGGCAAGCTTATTGCCATCAACTAAACAAATCCAGACTCTGGACTGCTACTGAGAAGTTCCTAATGGAAAAACCCATTACCACTTTGATTGGCGCGAGAATCTAACCCAGGACTTCATGCTCAGCAGTAGCGCTTGCGACTACTAAGCCAACGAGGCAGTCAGACAATGTTCTGAATGGCAATAAATGACTGGACAGAGATGGTCCGTTTGTAACCCGGCCTTACGAATTGAAGGTTGTGGGTTCACTTACCCATTACTTTGTGCAATTTAATTCATCACCATACCTCGCAAAATGGCGAAGAAAAAATTTTGAGTATAGCGGCAAGTCTTGTAACCAAAACATAAATTGTCGAGCTACATCTTTAGTACACAAACAGAGCAACCACAAAGTGCCTGTTGGGCAACATTCACGAATATCCATACAGACTTTCATCCCTTATTTAACCCCTACGTTGTGTTTATATAAAAATAATGAAAGAAAGAAAAAATAAATAAGTTTTAGTTGACCCAGGTTAAGTAAAATCCTTCCTTATAGTGCTCACCTTAACTATAAAAGCAACAGGTGTGCACTGTGCACAGTTTCATGCTCCTAGGTAGGCTCTTAGGTCAATAAATTAATAAATTTACGATTTTTATAAAACAGATGAACGGGAGAGTGACATTATAGTTTACGTTTCATCCCAAAAAAAATGCAGTTTCTATGTGATAGACCACGAAAATGACACAACGTCTTTAAACCTCCTCTAAAAATGTCTTAAAATATTTTCCAGCTCGTCCAAAGTGCCTGTGGTTGTTGCTGTCCGTGGTACTGGCAGTGCTGATGCTGTGGCCTACAGTCTGGTGGTTCGCGGAGGAGACCAGTCGGGCCCTGCTGCCCCCACTCCCACCAGACCAGCTGCTGGACCACTACAGGAGAAACCGGAGTTTGCATCACTATTTGACACGGATGTAAGTCAGACTGTCATTATCTAAAGTTGACAGGTTATGTCAGCATACTAACCTCACGCTTATATTTGAAGAACGTATAGGCAGAGGTGAACAATACACCTACATTTCTGCAGTTTAGTCTAGTGTAATTGTAGGCCAGCCTATTGCACTGACTCCAGGCTGACACTGAGAATTTCTCAATTGGAGATTCCTAATACCACTTTTCTTGACTTAAGTATGGAACTCAGGACTCCATCCAACTCAGCAGTCGCCTAATAAGTTGTTCCTAAAAATGAAAAAAGCCGCCGCTGCTACTTACAAATCAATTCAATTTCAGATTGAATTGATTTGTAACGACACCAACTGCATCAGGTTGATGAAAAGTGAGCTTATTTTCAACTTTTTAGCTTCAGTCGGGTTTGTTTTTCCGAGTAGTTTTTAGGGTTCCGTAACCAAACGGTAAAACGGGACCCTATTACTACTCATGCAAGCATTAGGATACTTTGAGGTAAATAATCCCACATACATAGATACGCATGAAAAACATGATGTATTCAATTCCAGCCAGGTGCTAATAGAGCCATCATCAGCACCATGCGGGAGCATGGATGAGGTGCTGGTCATCATCCTGGTGTCCAGCGCGCCACCCAGGTTCGAGCACCGGCAGGCGGTGCGTCAAACCTGGGCGAAGCACCAACCCACCTACTTCGTGCTGGGGTTGTATGGAGATAGTGTGGATGAGGAATTGGTGAGGCCATGTTTAATTATACAGGTACCATAACATCGTCGCGGCTATATTCCTCAAAAGGTTAGGCAGAGGTGTATCTATAGTACACACACATGCCGCCAGTTATGTTGAAGTCTCATGCAATAGGGGGCGAGCCTATTGCCATCAATCGAGCACAAATCTAGACTCTGGGCTGCTACTGAGAAATTCTTGATGGAAAAATCCAATAACATTTTCCTGGTCCGGGAATCGAATTCAGGACCTCATGCTCAGCGGTGGCGCTTGTGAATACTAGACCAGTCACAGGTACACAGGTACCCTTTCCATAATTTCTCTTGACTCTCGCTCTGTCCTGTCTTCAGTTTGACATCGAGGTTTGTTGAAACTTATATTCTTTTCGACTTCCTCTTTGTAGCGTGTCGATGGCAATCTATACAATCAGCCCAGAATTTGACTACGAGCTTGGCAGCTTAAGTAGCATCCATCAGCTCCTATAGCGTGCAGATAACTAGACACGCTTTTCACCGAGATCTGTCAATCGAAGCATGGTAACGTAGTGTTTGCTGCTCATAAGTGCGCAAACGAGAAGTTATACGAGTATTTAAAGATAGTTTGGGATACGTCAGCCCAGCTTTATTATAGTGGCGTCTTGCCAATGCGTGTAACGATTTTATAAGCATGGGTTTGATAAAGTTATTAGAATAAATAATTGTGTAAAAAAAAATGACAATTTAATTGGATAATATTTAGTCGTTCACAGTAGAACAAAGCGATCTCTATAGTCTTTCTTCGTATGTTCCACAAACGAATGTATTTAAGATAATTCATTTTAAACTAAGTATAGCAGTGTACATAATCTCAGATTATTTACATTCCAACGCCACCCAATCAGTTATCTACTATAAAGAAATATATTTAAAGTTGATTTTTGAGTGACCATTTGTAACAAAAAGGTCCTAATTATATTTTTGGTTGCAATGGAATTTGAACTTAAGTAAAGGAACGTAAAGTATGACATTCAGTTTGTTTTTCAATATCATGAAAATTATCTCAAATTCCTGGCTCTGATATAGGTAATCTAAATTACTTTTATACTAAAAGAATATCTACTTAACACCAGGTAGACACCTACATAGAAGCGAAGCAGTACAGCGACCTGATAGTCTTCGACTTCCATGACCACTACCAGAATCTGACCCTGAAGACGGCGCTGATGATGAAGTGGAGCCTGCGCCGCTGTCCACAGGCACAGTTCCTCTTCAAGACTGATGATGACGTGCTGGTCAACCCCTGGACGCTGCGGAAGGTTCTCAAGGAGAATGAAGATGCTCAATTACTTGGTAAGTGGAGGATTTTTATTTCGAGACTGATGAAACTGAAAGAAAGCACGTTAAGCGGTTGGTCTCGGCTGTCCTTTGTAGATTTTTGTCAGTCGTGACGGGTAGTCAGAAGCCAGAAAGTCTGACAACCAGTTTCACCAAGGTTTATTGTATAAACCAGTAACTGTTAGAAATCGGAAAGGCTAGGCAGATGATGATGAATTGGTTTGGTTTAGATTTTTCCATAACATGTGCTTGTGCATACTCGTGGTTTACGCTAAGCCGAAAAACAAGAACTCGAATACGATTATGTTATGTCATACGAGGTTCAATGTTATGTTTGTACGGACGCTGAGGATTTTGAAAGGCGAGACGAGTCTTGCGTGTGAAGATGCGAGTGTCGTACTATTTTTTAAAGAGCCAACTTATTTTATATACTTTGAAAAGCTTGCTCGCGTTTTTGTGGGTGTACTATAAAAGGTGCATCTCTGCGTAACCCTTCAGGGAATACATAAAATGTGATATTGAGCTGTGTTGTTGTTCTAATAATCACCTTTATACGTTTTAGTAAAAGTAGAACAGACATCAAGTTACTACAATCTGTCAAATTTCTTTAATAGATTTTCAACTTAATCGCTGCAGCATAAGGTTCAAGGATGATTGGGAAAATTTTAGTTTCGGGTAACTTGATGTGCTGGCGTCTATACCTCGAACTTGCCGGCCTGAATCTGCAACAATATTAAGTTTATTAGGTTAACACGTGCAGCATTTTTTTTCGGTGGGATTCCCCGATGTTGCGGAGGTGTAGCTCCAAGCAGCTCCAAGTTGAGTTTTAATTGTGTTAATCTCTCTGTAACTACCACCACATTTTAAGTAAAAATGTTACTAACCCCTTGGACTCTGAAAGTTTTCTATTCTGTTCTATTTCTCCGATGAACTCTTTTTTCCTGAAAATAATGTTAACTTGACTTGTACTTAATTCCAGGGTACAGTAAGAACGACACACATCTACACAGAGATGAGTACACGAAGTGGTTCATACCGCGGTGGCTGCTCTCACAAGACTTGGTCTCCAAGTATCTCAGCGGTACTGGGTACCTTATAAGTGGTTAGTCGTTTATAATCCATAGTTCTAAAGATAGTACAACGACTTGGAATAAGGATTTAAGTGGAATTCGGTTCCTGAATTTATTATAGAGATGGTATTTGCCAAGAGGCTTGTTTGAGTAGCTTTCATTAGCGGTATTTTCAATACAGAGACCGTACAGAATATGGTAGATAATTTTTTCTTCAACGATTCTCTCAACTGTTGAATCAAAAATCAAAGAATCTTGGCAGGATTAGTACACACGGCTACACATCAAGCTATACATTTCCAGTTTGAGTTGACCTCGCATTGTATAGGGTTTTCGTACAATCAGAAGTCAGCTTATACTGGTTATGTATAGCTTGATGTGTAGCCGTGTGTACAAAAAAATTAAGATGTTTTAAAAAGTTGGAATTCTAATCCTTGTACTGTTGGGTGCCTAAAGAGTATCTTCAGGCATTTACAACATTGTTATCAATCCGCAATAACAATATTATAATGTTCAAAGTAAATACGTGTAGTTTAACGAGGAGGTCATTATTTCGGAACGAAATGGAGCGGCGGCTGTCAGTATAAACAGCAGTGGTAAAGATTTAAGCCTTTAGATTCGCCCTACCACGTCAAAATATAGTCGCATTTTTTATTACTTTTGACACCTCTCGCTATTCAGAGCATGCAACCTTAGTATGGTCACGTTTTCTTGTGACTAAGTACGGTGAGGGCAAATCTAGCTATTTAAATCTTTAGTGGGCGGGGTTTAACTTAATGTCCAATACCTACTGTTTTTTTTTTTGATAAATATAAAATGGGCAACCAGATGAAACGAAAAACTGATATAAGTATATTAATTTCGAAACATTTTAATTCTGCTGGGTTTTAAAAATATGATAAGTATATCATCTACTTCCGGTAATATATTCTCAACATTGTAAAATATTTTGAACTCTCTAAATGAAGTCTTTTTTTTGTACAAATTAATGTAAGGATCTCGCCATGATTCTTTGATTTATAACAATAGACGTTCAATTGTGTCTCATTAGCCACAGTTGACCTAAGAGTTGAAGTTAAATACAGTGTCAAATCAGTCAAATAGCAGATGTGTGTGTGATAAACAATTAAAAGATTTGATGATCTTTTTTGATTTGATGAAGAGTTGAGAAAATCAGTTTTTTCTTTGTTTTATCGTGTTTTGGTACCTATCGAAACACATCACGTTTGTGAATTTTACACAAAAAAGCCTTTTTTAAACTGATCTTTGAAGTGACTACACTAGCTGCAGTTGATGACCCTAAAAAAAAACTCAATTTATAATTTTTTAAATCATGTACCTATAGATATCGAAACCCATTACATCTGCTAAGTTTAGCTAGCTAATTTAATTTGACCCTGTATAATGTTCGGAGAATCGTCATTAAAATATTGTAAGAAGTGCAGATTATTAGAACTTGCCAGCTATTTTGGGCTCAATCAAGAATATAATATTTCTGATTCCAGGAGACTACCTAGGAAAAATCTTCAAGACAGCTGAACGAGTGCCCATGGTGAACCTAGAAGACGTGTACTTCACATACCTCGTGGCTCACAAGGAGTTGGGGCTGACCCTCACCCACGATAGACGCCTGAGCCCCTACAAGCCCTGGCTGAAGCTAGCCTGCATCTACCGGGACCTGGCATCCATCCACAGCTTTTTTCCAGATGATATGCTGACAGCATGGTCCACGATAGAGGATTTAGGAAGGAGTAATGATGCCTGTTGGTTTTTCGACTCGTATTTGAAGGAGTATAGTGAACTCGCTTTGTTTTGATGATGGAGGGAATCCTTGATGGGCTCAGAATCTTAGAATAAAGTCACTTTGTGGATAGGTAATCTTACCTAAATGAGAGATATGAAATTGGAGATAGGTGTTAAGTGAGATTAGTGTGATGTAGCGGGTATTTTATTGCGTCATTGCCCAAATAGTCATGACGTCACTTTCGCAATTAATGTTAGTCTTGTGTCGTACATTTATGTCTATCTAGCTAGGCGGGCCAAAAACAAAAACCGGCCAAGAAGGGTTCCGTGCCACATACAATATTTAACACAAAGTACTTACATATAAAATAACGGCAAAAAATCAAGTTTGTTGTATGGGAGCCGGTGGGCGGTATGGTGTGATGTGAACCGTCGTTTCTCTTTCATTTACACGGGACCTACAATCTTCTGTACGTTGCTTAATCGAGAAGATCGTTCATAGCTAATCGCTTTTTCGTCGGCGGCAGTAGGCCAGGAGTAGTAGTAGTAGTGTAGGAGGGTCGTGGCGTCGCGTCGCGTCGATGTCCCTGCCACCCTGTTTATTATAGTGCCTATCTATAATAAACAGGGTGGCAGGGACATCGACGCGACGCGACGCCACGACCCTCCTACAGGAGAGTAGTAAGGCCACCAGTACTCTCAGAAACTACAAGTCTCGACAGCCGTCCTTCCGTCCTCGCCGTCCAGGCCCGTCGCGACGCCCCATACCATGTCCGCCCCGACCCTCGCTCGAGCCAGCCCGCGCTGCTGAGTCTGCACTTTTAAATTCGTCCCTAAATAATTCCAATCCAGCCTGTCCCTTGCTACCCTCTCCCAGCGACGCCCAAAGCCGAGGTCCGTACCCCACAGGGGGTGCCCTTAGCATGTAGCTTAGTTTTTAAGTTTTTTAGGCCCTGACTGGAGGCCTTAATTTATTGACGCATCCACAGGCAAGCCCGGTTAAGCAGACGACAACCTCATAGGTTGAACTACGAGATGCCATTTATAAAAAAAAAAAAAAATGATTCAGCCGTTTGGGAGCTACGATGGCGCAGACAGACAGAGATACACACGCCCCTCTGTTTTTTTGGGGGTTAATAAGCTACCCTGTGCACAAAAACAAAAGGACAAATGAAAGATTCTATCAAATAAGTATACTCAAGTACTTGATTATATGTCAATGAATTTACTGAAGACGTGTGTTACGAAGATAAACAATATTTTTATGTAAGTAATTGAGTGTCTTTAAGAATGGCCTTGAAGATTTTAGTATTTTATGGGTTCGTGTACCTGATAATTTGTAAATATAGACAATATTATAGTTATGATCCGAATTATAATGTTTTCTATCTAGAATAAGTTGTGTAATAAATATTTAGTCCTAAGTCTATGTTTATCATCATCGAAAGGAATACTCAAAATCAAATACAAAAATCAATTTATCAAATAAGATCGGGAATCAGTAATTTCTGAACGTCAAAATTACACAAGACATTAACCCCAATACGTACCCCTTCATCACTTCCTAGTGCTTTAGCTCGGAATAAGCAGTGGCGCAACAAACTGTCCACCAACACAGCTGTCTGTCTGTGTGTTAGAGGAACAATTGTTTTTATAGCATTTTTTTGATAGCCTATGCTGTCCCACTGCTGGGCAAAGGCCTCCCCAAAATCTTTCCAGGAACTCTTTTCCCGCGCCACCTCGAACAAAGAAGAAGTATTAAGTTGCAAAGTGTAACAAGTGAGGAGTTAGATTTGACCGAAAAGTTCAGCTTTGTAGATCGTTTCTATTGTCTTTCGTACTTGTGGGGCAGTCTGGGACAACTGACATAGTTGGGAAAAAGCTAGGCAGTTTCTTTCTAATACTCGGTGTGTCTTATTAATGTCGGGGTACTGTACGGAGATACTCGTATGTATCATTAAACACGGTGAAGGAGCATCGTAAAGAAAACTTTTACCATGGCATCACTACACTGAGAGCTAGACATGTGCATCACTACACTGAGAGCTAGACATGTGCATCACTACACTGAGAGCTAGACATGTGGCATCACTACACTGAGAGCTAGACATGTGCATCACTACACTGAGAGCTAGACATGTGGCATCACTACACTGAGAGCTAGACATGTGCATCACTACACTGAGAGCTAGACATGTGCATCACTACACTGAGAGCTAGACATGTGGCATCACTACACTGAGAGCTAGACATGTGCATCACTACACTGAAAGCTAGACATGTGCATCACTACACTGAGAGCTAGACATGTGCATCACTACACTGAGAGCTAGACATGTGCATCACTACACTGAGAGCTAGACATGTGGCATCACTACACTGAGAGCTAGACATGTGCATCACTACACCGAGAGCTAGACATGTGCATCACTACACTGAAAGCTAGACATGTGCATCACTACACTGAGAGCTAGACATGTGTATCACTACACTGAGAGCTAGACATGTGCATCACTACACTGAGAGCTAGACATGTGGCATCACTACACTGAGAGCTAGACATGTGCATCACTACACCGAGAGCTAGATATGTGGCAGTCGTTTTCATTCTTCCATAGCATTTCGAATTTATACAACGGCTTTCAACTGGATTGGTATAAGCATTTTTTTAGCTTAATAAAATATGTCAATCCAACACAATTTTGACTTTTCCTTCAGCGTTATTGCTGATAGAATGTCACGCTTTGTCTAGGCCATCAGGATTCCGGACCAACCCAGGGTTGATATTTTAATATCGATTATTAAAAATACAACCATTCCATACAAAAGTGCAATACCATCACGATCATATGGAACAGCTGCTCTATAAAAAACACCACATCGCCATACGCCAGGTTTATAACCTCCAACCTGCTACAGGTTTGCAAACCTGTGCCCCACTGCAATACTAACAAGATGGTGGTTATCAGCGGGCGGCGGCCAGATGAACGCGAGTCCTTGTCATCGATGCAGGTGTGGTAAGGTGTCTGATAAGGATTGATTGTGCGGGCCGCTTGTTAGCGGAGTCGTTTTTTACGGCATTCATGCGATACAGAGACGGATTTGTGTGTGGAAAATTGATTTAAATTCTGTCTAATATATTAAGTAGACTTTCGTCTTGAGATACTGCAGGAATCCGTTGGATGCGGGAAGCACAGAACCTGTCGAAGTGGAGGTGCTTGGGGGAGGCCTATGTCCAGCAGTGGGCGTCTTTTAATCATAGTATGTAGAAAGAATACCTATTTCTTATTGCGCACCAAAGAAAAGGAAAATTAAATGAAGTCGACCAAAAGCTTGAAGTCTTCATAAAGCAATCAGTGATTTCAACCAGATTAAAAGTATTTCCTGAAGAGCAAGCTGTTTCAAGAGACTCTTGTTTTAAGTCCAAACATTCTCCCTCGACTGCCTTGTTGGTATATTAGTCACAAGTGCCACTGTTGAGAATGGGGTCCTGGGTTAAATCCTGGATCGATTCATTAGGAATTCTGCAAACTACATTTGCACCTGGTTTTTGGCAAAAGGCTTCTTTGGCAAAGGTCATCTTTGCCATGGGACATTAACATACCTAGCGAAATATAATATAAATATACTTTAATCTACACTGATTCTACACCAACAGTACAAAACACATAATGGGCGGCCTTAAGGCTTTCGGCCACCTTGGACCTTTATTCTTAACTAAAATCTTCTACCGCTTCGGGAATGCAGATTTGTTATCCTTTGTCGAATCTACAAAATTGACTACTGAATCCATCTCTGTGCTCCTAAACAAAGAATCAAAGCCTCCATTGATGTGTAACGTCGTATAAAACCCCATTGATTGTTGAACCTTCAGTTTGTGCACCATGGAAGTTAAGGTGGCGATAGTTGTGCTCCTCGCTATGACCCTGATGGTCAACGTGGTCGTCGCTGGTAAGTTACCCTAATTTAAGAAGACAGACACAGAGACAAGACACAGGAGACACACACACATACATAGACACGCAGACACACGGACGGGAGACAGGTGGTGATACCACTAAATAATTTGATGAACGTGGTGATGGCGATAATCACATGATAGGGTTAAGAGGCCTATGATTAGCAGTAGGTAGCTTGATGTCTGATGGTGATGACATCATGGGGAGATTTGTGATGGTCACGAACCAAGACGGCAGATCTAAAAGAATGCTTAGCGCGGTGTCTAATTATTATTATTTGACAGTCGTTACGGGTAGTCAATAGCTCGAAAGTCTGACGACCAGTCTTACCTAGGGGTATCTTATTACTCAGTAACTGGGTTGTGGAGGTCAGATAGGCAGTCGCTCCATGTAAAATACTGGTATTCAGCTGCATCCGGTTAGACTGGAAGCCGACCCCAACATAGTTGGGAAAAGGCTAGGCAGATGATGATGATGATATCGTCACCGAAGCAGGTCTAGGAAACGCTGGCATGACGATTTGGTCCGTACCTGTCCGCCCGCTGTCGTTATTGTGCCGGAACAGACACAATATAAGGATAATCGGAAAATTATGGGGGAGACCTTTGCCCAGCAGTGAGAAAACATAGGTTAACAAAAAAAAAAAGAAAAAAGAAACAGTTTTGTGTCTACCGACTTTTTATTTACTTTGTAATGAGTGATTGAAATTGGATAGTGCGCTAGACTATGTACTTAATCAATATGGCGTTATAATTGAGTAAATGCTAAAAGAGTTAGTTCAGCGAAAAAGTCAATACTGAAGTAATCAATTATCGTAAATGAACATGACGACAGTGACGCGCAAACTGAAATCATTAGTTTTTCAGCACATAATTCTGAATTATTGTCAGTTTAAAAAAAACTATAATCAGCTGTTTCATTAAAAAGAAAATTGCAATACCTACGCGGTTAAAATGCATGGAACAACATTTTTTTTTGATAACCGACGAAGACTTTCAACGCAGGGTGGTTCAGAATCATGTACTGAACCCATGTTACCCTGCCTCGGCTCCCACCCGATATAGGAATTCAGGGATTTGATAAAAAATTGGAATAAAGCGGATGTCAATCATAACAAATACAAATCTAACATACTAGCAACTTTTAGACTTCTTTTTCAACCACCCGTCACCGAAGGCCGAAGACATTGATGGCATTCGATACAAATGTGTTCCTGGTCGCACCATCATTAAGATCACCGAGAAGCAGGTCGAAATGTTGAACCAGGAGGCGTCTGATTCCGAGGAGTATCGACTAAGAAAAGGACCAACTAGAAAGAAACATATGACGGTGCCATCGGAGGATGAATACTGCAGGATATGTGTGTGCTCAGCTGAAGGAAAGGACGAATATTGTAGCAATAGACCAGCGCATAACGTCAATGAATGCTTGGTGTTGAAAGATATTTCAGAGAAATTTAACATGGGTCTCCCTTACGAACATACCAGTAATCTGGCCAATAGGATTCGACGAGGTTTGTGGCGACGGTGCAGGTGGCAATAAAAAGTATAGTTTTGATTGAATTTATGTCAATTAAAACAGTGTACCGTGAAATCTTTCTCGGATTTGTTACTATAACTAGGTACCTACTTGGGAAGTAGTTGTTTACAACTTTGATATAATAGGAAACTTAATAATCTACAATATGTTTATCTCACGAAGCGTCGTGCGCTTTACTTGTAATAAAAAGTGTACAAACATGTTATGATTGTGTGCGTGAAGACGATTAGCGTCAAAATAAAAAAAATCTAAATCTAAATAAATTATGTTTCACATTTATCCTACATGGGCACTTATGAAACGTCAAAAGCTAGGTGTACGGTTCCAATCAGCGTATAATATAGACATGCTCACACACACACTTCCGACTTCGCCATTGCCTCGGTCGGTAGCGAGAGCTCATGAGCATACACACATATTCACAGCGTGTTTGTACACTTGGTCACCACAAGTAAAACGCGCGTCTTCGTGACATAGAAATACTATGCTATAATTTTCATAATTATAAACAGGAGGTCACCAAAAAAATATTAAAAGAGTAAATGTATCTAATGTCTTAATTTATTGTTGTTATTATATAATTATGTAATCATCGTACACAACGTCAAGCAAAAAAGATACCATACAATAAATCTAAACACCTTCATCACAGATTACATTTGGCACAACGACGAGATCCCCTACAGTGCTAAAGCGAAGTGCTTCCGCGGTCATTCGTACTACACCAACAGTGCCACTGCCAACGACACCGACGTCGACGTCGGCACTGACGTGGACTCTCTCCTCGACTACGGCAACGAGTTTACTTGCTACTACTGTGTCTGTTCTGTATCTGGCGAATCCGTCGGATGCATCAACAGGGACGTTTCTTTCTGCAACTTCTACCGAGTCATCAGATCAGAGAAGCATGTCAGAGACAGATATACGTCGCTCATGGGGCAGGACAGACCTGCCTACTTCAGACAGCTGTCCTATCGTTTAAGGAGGACCATGGATAATGGCATCTTTGACATGTTGGAAGCTGGTATGCTTCATCAATATTATTGGCACTTCTTTGGCTTGGTTGTTATTGGTTCTTGTAATAAATCGTGATGAATTTTATAGGTTCTTGTTATTGTAGTATACTTGAATGTGTATTTATCTTGATTGAAATGTTCTGTGAGTTTTGTTATAAGTGACTTGTGTTAAGTGTTTGTGATTACTATGAAATATACAACGATACAATGTATTGATGTAAAAAAATCTGCAAATCGATTAGAATTGAACCTCTTCGAAAATGGAGGAAGAGTGGTTGGGTGGATTTTTTCTGCACATTCCATTGGTCATCTTCATATATTATGTGATAAATCCAAGCGTCGCCTTTTGCAAGCCAACGTCGCTGAATTGATTCTCATTTTACAAATTTCTCCTGACATTACAAAATGTTCACAAATAACGATTTGTCTGTTTAATTCCGAATAATGAAATAAAGATTGGTGCTTGCAGGAGGCGACACATTGTGCTGCAACCATCCTGATGGTCACCGGCGGCAGATCCACAACAAAGTACGAAATAAGCTAAGAGTCATGATGAGGAGGATCCCGAAGGAGAATCTGTTGGGACAGGAGATGTCGGTGAAAGGAGATTACGAGGACTTTATCGTGAACAACGATTAGAGGGATAGGTTCATGAACCTATCGTCTGCTGCTATGAATGAATGTTAATTTAAAGTTATGAATGTGGGTCTCTAAAAATAACTCATCTAAAATAATGATGTAACAAATGTCGAAGGAAAACGTCGAGTATGGTCAACGCAGAGATGAAAATAAATATTCTGATAGGATGAAAGATAGTTATGAATCTGAAACACAGGAAATGTGAAAAAAACTGTCAACAACTGTGAAACTTAGCAAAGGAAGATTTTTTTGTTAAAAAAAGGATATGGATTTGTCATTAGATGTACTCGTATCAGATATCAAAATATGATAAAAAAAAATTTTATTTATTAACGATTGATAAAACAAAAAGAAACAGAAGAAACATATTTAGTGTCTGTGATTTGTGTTGTGTGCTGAGTGATAGTGTCCATTTTCACTTTTATAATTTTGTGTACCATTTTATTAAATGTCATAAAAGAAGTTTTAGGATTTCAATAACTTAATTTTGCCCTGTTTTTTGCACATTGTAATATCGTTTTCAAACTGCACATTATTCAAGTTTATCAATTAGTTAGTGCATAATTGTCTTAGCTATTTTAAAGTCACAACTCGCTCTTTTTCACCAACTTTTTACGACGCACATTTTAAGACGTTTTTTTGCACCTGCACCAAAAGCACCTTTTTTGTTTGATTTAATTTATATTTCGTATTGTTTTTTGCCTCTAAGATAATTCTTTGATAGACAGAAATTTCTAGAAAGTGCCACTTAGCGGTTTAGACAACTCTATAAATTATAAGAGAGATAGGTTATTTATTATGTTTACTCATATAGGTATATTAAATTGTCTTAGAATAGAGACGATTTACTAAGAAAACTAGTAAGTACCATCATATTATAATGGATGAGAATAACGAAGTACTGAACTGGTTGTAAAAACCTTACAATATAAAAAGCACATCAAGATATAGCGTTTAATACAAACGTATCCATGTCTTTTGAAGATATGATATATTACTCTAGATAATATTCGTTTTCATTAAAGAGTACAGTGATAGATAGAAGTTCTGTAGGTTCGATTCCTGCATATTTGTACCTTCCAAGAAAGTATATTAGTAGTAGTACCTACTACAATCTTCTAGCTCAAAAACAAGCCACAATCAAGAACTCGACTGCAAAGCTAGGTAATTGAAGCAATTGCTTATAAAAAGCTTAAAAAACGTTCATTTTGGCAGTCATAGGAAGTCCTATTTTCAACAGTGGATCAATACAGGATGCAGTATAATAGTAGATGTAGATAACAATATCAGGGATACACAAGAGGTGGTGTAGAAAAATATAACAACAAAAACTAGATTGGAGTATTGTTATTACTGGGTAGTATACAGGACTTCATCAAGAGATGAAGAAAGAATGAAAGAAGAAGTTATTATTTGTTGTAGATTATTTAGATCGTGTTTAAAATGAAATAAGTATGAATTTTCAGTTAATCACGTTGGTAATGTACGAACTAAGAAGAAATGTGTGCCATTCATCTCTGCATATAGTAACTGCAATGAAGGTAAGAAATTAAACCTATTTTTTATTTTTAGCCCATTTTTTAATTTCTAGTACCTACATTGGAATGGTTTTTGATTCCAAATTAGACAAGAAAAGCAATTAAAAAACTTAGTGGTAGGTACTGCAGTTATAGGTGTAATATACAGATGCCATCGCCCATGATACACATACCTACATATAATTATAAACCTTCTCGAATACTTTTTCTGAATAACGGTGAAAACCGTATCTTTACTGCACTGTGATTTAAAAGAACTAAACAGAGAAACAGACATGAAATGCGACTTTTTTGACAAAGATTTTCTTATATTTTTCTAGAAAACTTATGTACGGGCTGTAGCCAGTGCAATTGCGACAGTAACGGACAGTGGGCGTGCCAGGATGTAAAGGATTGTCAGGATAATGATAATAATAACTCTCGGGATAACAATATCCAAGAGGGTGCTGATATCTTTGACAATGCTCTCGAAATGTTGGAATTTGGTGAGTGTTAAAAAGGAGTTAACACTAACGCCAATATTGATAAACGTTACTTAGCATGTGCTTTGGCTTAGACATATCCCCAACACTTGCACATGTGATTTCACAGTTTTGGGTCAGTAACAAGAATAATGCTTAGTCAAAGCATCTGTTAAGTTACGTATATATAATATCTCAACCTAAGAACGGAGATAAAAGGAGGCTGTGACGCAATCTCAGAGAAGATGGCAGTCCTCCTCTTCTTCTGTAATCAATTCATAAATCAGCTCATGGCATGTGTAAAAAAATAGTAAAATAAGGCAGTCAGCAAGGCGGCAGCAGAGCTGCCTAGCCAAGGTCCATCATTCCACAAAATTGTCAATATTCATATTTACATACATTCATAAACTCACGTCTTCTTCCCATGGTGGTAGACAGAAACTACAGAACGCCACATGCTACGATCCTTTTGATTTGTTTACGTTTAAACATCTGGTCATACACACATTTTTTTGTGTGTGTTCTTTTACAACTGTCTATTAAGTATGATGGAGTGATGTTAAAGCACGACTCGATACGACACGGTTGACGCAGTGGTTGAGCGATTGACTGCTGCGCAGCATGTCGCGGGTTCGATTCCCGCACGGAACAAATATTTGTACGACCTACAAGTATTTGTTCCGGGTCTGGGTGATTTATCTATAATATGTATGTATTAACAAAAAAAAAAATATAAGTACTTTATCAGCCATCTCGTTACCATAACACAAGCATTAGGTTGCTAAGCTTGGGACTAAATGGCGTTGTGTGAAATGTCCAAGGATATTATATTATTATTATATTATATAATCAGCACACATACATTTACACAAGTATCAAGGATGGCAGTAGGCTGTACTCACGTGCTAATGGACGCTGTGGTCTCAGACCAAATAAAAAACCAAGACAGAGCGCTAAGAACGATGCAGTGAGGCATGCCAAAATTACGTCTCCGCTAAGCTAAGTGCACACATATTTACGAAACCGGCTTCACTTTACTGTTGACAGCCCTCTGTCTTGGTTTTTTATTTGGTCTGAGGCTGTGGTATGGAATTTGACTCCCGATGTGCTCGTAAACGCTATAGCATAGTGTGAGGTTAAACTGTTCCGTTGTAAGAAGCTCCTGTTTTCATAAAAAAAGAGTATAAGGAAGAGTACATTCAGACGAAATTGTTTTTGTAATATTTCTTTCTTACTACAATGCTATTGAGTGCTTTTAAATTATTTAATTGAATGTCTTAATGGTTATCAATAGATGTGAATAAGAAGCGTGTTGTCAAAGTGTCGCAGAGCCCGTACGTGCCAGCTCCTCGTGTGAGATCAGAGCACGAGGAACTATTAGGTACGGCTTGTTCATTAGTTGTTTTACATAAACTCTTCACGCTTTACATCTTTTACAGCTTCATTTATCTACTTTATTAATTTCATAGAAATGCACAATTTTAATTTGTTATTTTTTAACTTTGTTGTAAACAGCGGCGTAATTACGTAACACACTCGCAATGCCAAAGTAATTCATTTTGAGAATTCAACATATTCAACATAAATAACGCAATGATATTCATTGCGTTATTTATGTTGTCATCAGACAAATTGTCAAACATATGAAGGAGTGTATTAACAATTTTTATTAATCCTTTGTATTGTTGTGATAGACGGTGTGTTACTCAATTGGGGTTCGGGTTATTTGTTCGTTCCTTTGCACATCTATCTGACTAAAGTGTTAACTTCTGAAATCTGTTTCCAGGTTATTTGGTAGCAATACCTCGACAAGAGCACTGATTCGCACGTTTTTTTTAATACAGCACTATTGCACAATCAATTATTTAGTTTTATTTTTATTACTAACCATGACACCATGCATGTCATCGAGGTAAGTGATATATTCAGTATACTGCAAAACAGTAATACATTTTAATCTGTGTTTAATTATTACAGCTTCACTCGGTCAGAACCTGAAGTTGAATGAATTTCTGGGTAGCTTATCCTTATCACGGCCACGAAGATCTACTAATAGTAAAAATAATAAACATAGTAAAAGAGCGGTTGTCAAGCCAAGTAATACGAGCAAAAATTCTAATCACAATAATACAGTTAAACACTATGATGATGCTATTGATGAAATAAACGAAGGTAAGTTGGCAAATATTATTTTTCCATAGATAATAAATATAATTTAGAACAATGAAAAAAAAAACAGTTCTGCGCTCACTAACGCCCACTTTGTAAAAATCTATTATTTAAAAACTAATTATAAACTTGTTACATTGTTATTTACTTATTTTATTTTGGCCTGTAGAGACTTTAAAGGACTCTAACCTAACGGGAACATTGGTTGCTAAGAAAATCGACATGGTGCCGCCACTCACTGGTTCGAGACGATCGGGCTTCACAGATACTACCAGCACCGCACTTCAGTTTGAATACAATCAAACTAAGGCATACAACCAAATAACTGACAATAAAATAGAAACAATAGAACAAGAAACCAAATTTGATTCAAGTCATGAAAATTTAAAAATAGTGCTTGGCAATTACACACAAAATACGAAGAAAAAGGATCTTTTAAATATTGTAGTCAATGAATTGAAACAAGGTAGTGAGACTATTGGAGATTCCAGTGCTTCTCCAGTGTCAAATATCACTTTTACTCCCGAAAATGACACCTTGACTGCAATGGCCTTCATTGCTGGCAATCTATTGAACAAATTATGGAATATGGAAAAAGATTCAGCTGCATCCTCAACAGAAATAGATGGCTTAAAACATGAAAAGATTGCTGATTTACTAGAACTTTTCAAAGAGCCTCTGAATATGAGGCAAGAAATGTTCCTGAAAAATGCTTTGGAACAGCTATCAAGTGCAATAGATAAAAATAAAGAGCTTAAAAACATTTCAATCTGTGAAACTATTACCGAATCAGAGAAGCTGCTAAATAGTGCTAATAGTACTAGCGATGAGGAAACTTCAGAAAAATTACCTTGTAGAAAGAATATTAAAAACGAGAACGATACACTACAAAAGAATAAAGAAGAGATGAATATTAAACAAAAAAAAGCTAAAGTAGAAGTGGAAATAACCCAAGAAGAATCTACCATAAAAGCAATAGATAAAATTCACAATGTGCTAGATTTAATAAAAAAGTTTGAAAATATACAAGGCAATCTAAATGAATTGAAACATGGACCCAAATTAGTTTTTAATCACACACCTTTAAATAATAAAAAGCATGATATAACTGAATTAACCAAAGATGAGAAAAACTCTTTCAATATGTTCGGAAGTCTTTTAGAAAAAATAACAAAGTTAATTTTGCCAAAACGAAATAATAAGAAAATAACAAACGGAATCAAGAGCCAAAACTTCTTAAAAGGTAATGATAACCTAAAGAAAACGTTTAAGAATATGTATAATGTTGATTTAACTAATATGACTGTGTCAGCTAAAGATAAAATGATTCTGGACTACATAACTCATGTCGATAGGAACCCAGATTGCTTACTGAACAATAAGAACCACAAAGTTGAAGCGATGCCAAGTGTCGAAGGGAATATTTTACTCAACTTGTCAGAATTTTTCAAATTAAAATCATTTAGTGATTTGATAAAACTACTACAACCTGAGAAGGCTAATATCCGGGAATCTCCAAATGAAACAGAAAAACAAACAGTTGAAACCACTACGGAAAAAAATGAAGAAACCAAAATGTTATCTAGTATCAAAGGCGTTGATTCTTATAAGTTTAATTCGACAAAGGAGAAACTTAAAGCACATTTGAAAACAATAATGGAAGATATAATAGAGATACAGAGTGCCAGAGGAGTAACCTTTAAAGATAACATTAAAGTAGCAGATGCGTTACCTTGTATCTATAACCTTTTAAAAGCAGACCGAACAGAAATTGTTAAAAAAGAAGAAAATATTGACCCTTTAAAAAAAATAGCAAACATATTACAAGGTTTAAAAAAGGAAATGAAAGTAGGCTTGTCACGAAGAAATACTGGTGAGATAATGACAGAGAGGCCCAAATCCGCTGTTGTATGGGAGCGCTTAGTTAAACACTTAAATGATAAATCGCATTCAAAGACTCGTAGATCGTCAACAAGTAAAATTCCTAAATCATATGACGCAATAAAGAAAATGATGGAAAGAATTGAAAATGGTAGTTCTATGTATAAGAACCATGCGTTATTAGGAAATGTGGCAGCTGCAGGAAAACTCATATTGCTTAAAGCACTAGAGCAAGATGTTCAGGCCAAACTGAACATAATAGGTGAAATAAAACTCTCCTTCGACAATCTAACTAAACTTCCTACAGAACAATTTTCTGAACTGGAAGAATTTGTCGAAAATATGGAGATAGGACTAAAGTTAAGTGAAAAAGTAAATGAAAAAGTTAAACCGGACCTTAGAAAATTATTTGTCACAGAAATTAATTCAGGAGACAAAATGTTGAAAACTACACTGAAGAAGAAACCTATTCTGAAAGCCGGTGACCCTCGTGAAGAAACCGATGAGATGAAAATAACGAGGATACAGATCGTGAACCAGCTGATCAGAAATCGAATGGTGATGTTTCTGAAGCTGAAAGAGGATAGTGGAACTGATATCAAGCATGATATGACTTATAATATAGCTCAAAGAGTTCTATATTATTTGGATACTGGCAATTATAAGCTTGCTAATGAGTTGTTCAGGATTTTTGTATTGCAGAAACAAAATGATAAATATTTTGGTAAGCCTAATTGTTTTTTATTACTTTTTGGATTTTCAAAATTCGGTATTGTGTCCATACTATCTGACAACCAGCAGGGTAATCGGTAACACATATTCAGCTACGTTCATTGCGTTATTTACGTTGTTGAACAGATGATTTTTTAAACCTATGAAGCAATGGATTGTCCTTCAAAACTCTCGGATTGAGATTGAAAGTATATAACGCAATTAGGGTGC
The DNA here is from genome assembly GCA_963669345.1 of Gortyna flavago. Lineage (NCBI taxonomy): Eukaryota > Metazoa > Arthropoda > Insecta > Lepidoptera > Noctuidae > Gortyna > Gortyna flavago. Next base: position 13,768,736 of record OY770147.1, read on the forward strand.
AGAACAGGGGGCCTAAAAATACCACTTTGGCAGAATCATAAAGGATAACATTATAAATCATAATGGATAGTTAACTGTTAACTTAATCGTATCAAATCCCATTGGTGGAGGATTTTTCAGTTATTTTTTTTTGTCTGTGGTAATATAAATACCATTTAATCCAATTCCAATCTCTTTGATTATACCTACGTAGTGCAGCGAAAAAAAGAAAAACACGGACTTATCCTTATATGATTCTGCAAAAGTGGCTTTTTTAGGCCCTCTACTCTTGGATGAAAGTAGACTACAGGGCACAGAGTTAATTTCATAGCGCCTATTCGTTATGGGACCCTCCTGTAACGAATAGGCGCTATAGGTAAAAGGCTAGGTTTTATCAAATAACGTGTCAACTTTTTTAGTTTTACAGAAAATGCCCCAGTTTCGAAAAATATCTATTTACCTTAGTATACTGTTGAGGCTGTTGATGATAAAGAAATCATTTTACTTGAGACTAAAATAAAGTTAGGGAAATTTCTTGTATTACACTACGATGTAGATTCATACTCCTTTTTTTTTTGGGTGGGAAATTATCAAACAGCTCCCGCTCTGGGCGGAGCGGGCGTGTCAGACTTCTTTTGACTAAAGCCCAAGCGTGTTCCTTCAGTGCCAGGGGCCACGGTATCTCTTTCGAACAACCCGCGACCCTGGCAGGCATCAGCCCTAGCGCTGACATCGTGACATCTCTTTGCGGCGCGCGTGGAACACAACGCGTCGTCGACCCGGGTGTGGTCCTTACCGGATGGCGAGCTGCCCATTGCTCGCCGTCCGCAAGCCCGCGCCTACCTATCGGTGGCCGGGAATCGGCTGTCGATACCTGACGCCCAGCGCGTCTCCTGCGGCTACTAGGGGCGTGAGGGCGCAAAGATTGCCTCTACCTCACGCACTCCGCCTCCTCCTTCGCGAGCATTACTGCTTCGCAGAAGGAGGTGACGGCTTCTCATGCTCTCTCGCTGCGTACCATGGCCTGGACTAGGGATGGACGCGAGAGATCGCAACCGCCGATCGCCGCCGTGAGGACGCGGCGGTGCTCTGCCCAAGCTGGGCAGCCCTCACAACACAATCATGATGCGAAATAACTCGTACCTACTGAATAATTAAAGTGCTAATATTTGTTTTGTTTGCTTTCTAGTATCGTCTACACCTAAACTTATTGAAATGCCAATGCGTCGGACGGCACTGCACCAAAAGGAAGCTCCCGTGCTGCTCGAGGACCCAAACAAATTGAAAACAAAGCACATGAACTGGGTCACACAAGACCATCTGATCAAACAGCTGCTGAACATCAAGAACGTGGGATTGTAGAACATACATTTTTAGATACTTTTGTAATTTTCAATATATTTTTTTTATGAAGAATAATGTTGGACTTATTGCCATTACCATCTCTACTACGAGCATTGCTGAAACCATCAGGGTTCATATGATCTCAAGTTTTATAAGTTAACACCTATGTTTACATAGTATTCGTAGAATGAATTGTGTGTGGCACTATTTTGTGCAGAATTGGTACCTAAGGCATATTACTAGTAATAACTTGACGTAAAACCAATACTTTACGTTTCTGCAAAAAACTGATTACAGTTAAGCCAGTAGGAATCTTGACTAGAATTTTATTCGTAGACAAAGTCTTATATTCAGATTTGAAAAATTTTAGGCCAAATAATAGGCTATTTAACATCTTATTAATAATCATCATTATCGCTAGGACCCATACGAACCATACTAATTGAAAAAAAAAGTCAGAAAGAACTCTAAGCGGAAGTATTAGTGCAGGCAGGGGATGGATGGGCAGGTGGGTCGGGGCAGCAAGCATGCGGACGAAGTCGCGGGCAGAAGCTAGTTAGAAATAAGTTCAAAGAAAAGCTACTGCTGTAAATGTGTACTTAAAACTTTGCGGGACACTTAACACCCCTCATGTAATAACAATAAAACTTCTATTGTGTCTCGTTCAGTGTCCTTCAATGTGTTAATTATTTGACGTAAAATAAACACTCATCGAATTATATGCAACAGAATTAAGGGGGAAATCTTCACCAGAATTTTAGTCACACACAGACATGTTGTCTAGGGCTAAATAAATTAAAATTTACTCTTTAAAATGTGTACTTTATTATTTGTACTTCAAGTTAATTTAATCGCAAAGAGACGATGATTAATTTCTAATTTGAATAAATGTGTTTCAGTAGTTAAAATATTGTTTGAGTGGTTGGTTTCCTGGCCCTAGTGGTCGTAGTGTGTGTAGTGGGGTGTGTAGTGACTTTTCTGGTTCTCGGCGTCGCTGGTTTCCTCGATCTTGGTGTAGTGATCTTCCTGGCTTTATGTTCTGAGAACAATTATAGATTTTAGACGCAAACAATATTGTTGTCATTATTAGTTTGTCGTGACTGTACGGGTCATCAGCAGACATTGACAAAACTGGTATTATGTAACCAGCAAACTGAATGCTACTTACTACTGCAACTTCAGTCCAAACAACTATCTATAGATCATACAAATATTTATGCAGGAATCGAACCCGCGACTTGTAACGCACTAGCCGATCCCTCAGCGGGTAATTATTATATAGAAGTTTCGTACATAACAATATCTAACCTCGTCTTGAAGCTTTCCTTTTGTTTTTCCTGTCTTCAGCTTTACGTGTTGCGTCGGCTGAGGAGCTCTTCTGATTCTCTTTGATTCTCGGGTTCACCTTATGTCTTAGATATCGCGGTATTATATTCTTGATACGAGTCTGGAACTGGTCTAAAACGGACCTTTTCATTCTAGCTTCAAGTTCCAAGTTTTTTTGCCATCTCCTCATGGTCTCCTCATATTCTGCGTATCTTTTCTGTGATATTTCATCCAACCTCTTTTTAGCAAGTTGTCTCACTATTTCTGATTTTGGTACCTTTTTGTGCAGAAGTTCTGTAATATCTTTCTTAGACGTCTTTAGTAAGCTGCGAATGTGTTTGAAAAATGAGCGTTTTTTCGTTTTGAGTACCTCTGCTGGATCTATTGTGGACGTAGACGGTCGAGGTCTGGTAGTAGTTTTCTTTATCTCTGCTCGGGGTGGTTTAGTCACTGCTGGCTTTGGTCTTTGCTTGTAGTATTTGATTAACATAAGTATTTTGTTATGAATCGCAGCCAGTCCAGCGTCTATTCTATCTAAGGTGTCATCGTTTATTTTATCTAATGTAGAATCCATTCTTCTGCTGTGAGCGAACTCAACTATACCGATAGCATCATTAAGTTTACTTATGTCCAAAGTTAAAGTACAATGCAATAGTTTCATTCTGTGAAGGCTTGCAAAAGGAGTGCTGCTTATGAGATTAGCCGTCACTTCCTGCCACTTACTGCCGATACTATTTATATAAACTGTCAAATTATAATATGGGTCCTGTGCTCTTAACCCTGGCATGATAAGCTGATCTACGTAGTAAGATTCAATGACATGTTTCATTATATTTCTTGAGGCTGACGATAACGGGGATAAAGCGTTAGACTTTGGCAAATCTTTGTCAATTACTTCGATGACTTGAACCAAACAATCCTTGTACGACAGACGATCACATCGACTAGTCCGCTGCTCCATGTTTCGTCTGACAAATTGTTGTCTTCTGACCTTGTTTCTCTTTGGTTTATCGATAAGTTGATTTCTGTAAACATAGCGCTTCATCGCATACATGAGACGTTTTAAATCTTCAGGTAACTTCGAGTTCTTATATTTTTGAATTAGAGTTATGTCTCTAATGACTTCGAAAATATCACTTTTTAGTTTTAACATATATTTTTCATACCTGCTTGGGTTAGCTCTCCTTAGATCTACATCTAAACCGGTCGCCATGGCAACGTTGTAGATAGAAAAGTATGTATTGTTGGTAGCATTATCTTCTATTGGTATATCGTCAGGATGACTATTACTTTTGACATATTTTAGCAGGTCTGTTTTGATTTTTTGCAAACTTTCTAATTCTGTTACCTTGTCAGTAATGATTTTATTTAAAGGTATGAGGACATTTTCCTGTAAATCTGTAGGTGCTTCAGTTTTGTTGGTAGTGGTAGTATTCGTGGTGTTTACTATGATTGATACAGTTGGTACCACGTTGGGCGTTTTGTTTTGCGTTTGGCCTGTAACGTCTCTTTTCATGATGTGCAGAGCATTGTATTGTATTATGTCGTTTGAGTTTCCGAAGATGCTTGGATCTTCATCTTTGTTGTAATTTGTATAATCTGTAAAAATACATAAGGACGTAGATTAATGCGCGAGCAAACTTTTTTTTTCTAAGTTATTATTAAGTAATTTGCAAACGTTTTTGCCAGTGTCATAATAATCTCTATATTTAGAATTAAAATGAAATGTATATAGTAACAACTTATAATAATTATAATATCTTAACGTAAATAAAACAAATTAAAATATGGCGTCGAAAAATTCCTCCACATCGCTGTCGACTGGTAATGTATACCAAAGTGCCGGGCGGCATTGCCATGTTGTATGGCATTGTCGTTAGTTAAAATCTTATCAAATAAATTATAATTTCACACATGCATCCCTTTTCTTCTTGCGTTCTACTACTTTTAAATGCTGATTCTCTAATAAGGATTAATCGTGTACGTTGTTTGCTTGATTGGGCAGAGGTTTTAAATCACGTGTAATAGGGGGCGAGCCTATTGCCATCAAACACTTAAACCTCTGGACTCCGGGCTGCTACTGAGAAATTCCAGATAGAAAAACACAATGACACATTGCCCAACCCAGGAATCGAACCCAGGACCTCCAGCCCAGCAGTAATGCTTGCGACCAGCAATAACTGTTTCAACATCATCATCATCTGCCTAGCCTTTTCCCAACTATGTTGGGGTCGGCTTCCAGTCTAACCGAATGCAGCTGAATACCAGTATTTTACATGGAGCGACTGCCTATCTGACCTCCACAACCCAGTTACTGGGTAATACGATACCCCTTGGTAAGACTGGTTGTCAGACTTTCGGGCTTCTGACTACCCGTAACGACTGTCAAAGATCCACGAATGACAGCCGGGACCAACGACTTAACGTGCTATATAATTATATATACAATAACTGTTTAAACATGTACAGAAGATTATATTTCAGAACTATACATATTCACAACGTTTAGAGTTGATTTACCTAAAAAGCAGATTTATGCATATTATTGAATGAATATTCTTTAAATTCATACCTTCAGTAACATTCACATTGGCAAGTTTTCCAGTCGTATCCAGCAAATCAATAATTACTTCAGTAGCGCCTGCGACTGTAGATTCAGTTACCGTCACAACATCGTCGTAATGTAGCATGAAGTTAATCACGTCCCCTAAGAGATCGTTAGAGTTACCGTTAGTTGCATTTTCTTCCCCCATAATCATGTAATCAACGCTGAAAGTTTCATTATTAATTATATTGTCCAATTGTTCATTGTCTAATGGCATCTTTCGGTTATAAGTTGTGGGGTCCACGGTAATGCTGCGCAGTACTTCGTCAAATGCTAAATAATCGGTGTCTTCACTGGTGGTTGTCTCTGTCTCTTGTTGTCTGGTTGTTAGCCCTGACAATGTTGGATCTGAAACATGAGGTTGATCATAAGAAGGTTGACTTAAACGTATTTTAAGGACAAGTAGTACCAATTTAACTGTAATATCACATCACTCCTAAAAAGGAAATAAAATAATATTGGATGAAAATTTATCGAAGAGGTGGTTAGCACACAACTAACATCAAATCATCGAACTAAACATAACTGGTGAAATGTGTGTTTTCACCAGTTATGTTTAATTCAAATCCTATATAATAGGGAGCGAGACTATGTATTTCAATTGATCGGGCTGCAACTGACAAATTTATGGATAAATTCCATAACACTTTGCCAGACCCGGGATTCGAACACAAGAAGTTCAGCAGCCGCGCTTACGTAACTAGAGTAACGAAACAGCGAAACGACAGGCTTATTGTAGTTATTAAAAGAACCACGTGATTATTACCAGTTACTGTAGTAGCAATGTCAGAAGCTGGTTTATCGTCATCCACAATTACGGCGAAATCAGTCGTTGATGTAATGTCCCTTGGATTGATCTTCTTCATGTTCAGAGGTTTGACTCCATATAACCATTCAGACAGCTGCTCTAAGCTTATAGTACTGCTAGCATTTTTAGGAATATCGGTTACTGAACGCTTTGATTTCCTTAGATGACTGTCTGCAATTATAGTTAAAGAAGAATATAAATCAAATATTTCATGGTTAGACTGGAAGCCGAGCCTACACAGTTGAAAAAAAGCTACAATATACATAGGGATATATACAGAATTTGGTCATCGAGAATAACAGTACAGATATAATCATATGTCATAGTGATCGAAGACCCTGCACCTAATTGCGTAACACACAATTCATCTCAATCTGAATCATTTTGAAGGACATTGCTAATCCATTACTTCATAATAAAATATGTTCGAAAAAATTATCTCAACGTAAACAACGCAATGAATGTTGTTGAACTGTCAAAATTAAAGCTATTGCTACTGATAGTGTGACACGCAATTGCCCTGCGGGTGAAGGCTTCAACAGGAGTGGCATAAGCTTCGGTCGATCCAATACACTATAGCGATAACGATGACAGAAGAAATTATAGATCTGCTGATCTATAATTTATGATCATAGCACTTCGCATTGAGCATATCACTTGTCTGTGGTCACTTCGTCTTGGGGGACACATATTTCCAGCAGTAGACTTCTTTCAGCCGAATGATGACGATGACACTTAAACTTACTGTCTGTTAAAGCCTCCATGATCATAACGAGGACCCGGTGATCAATGTGGAGAGGAGGATTCTGGCTGTGGCACGGTTGCATGGTGGTGCAGTTCCACTTGCCTTCAGGGTTGCAGGCACATGTCTTGCAGTCGAGGCACACGTTGTCTGTGAAGGCACACACGAACAAGTTACAGAGTAGACATTGACAATTTAGATTGCATAATAAGAGGAACTGTTTTTAAAATGGACTAATGAGTCAGCTTGCCTCATTGATCTAGCGGCCGCAAGCGCTACTGCGGAGCATGAAGGTTCCATTCCCAGGCCCGGCAAAATCTAATAAGGATTTTCTATCTGGTATCTTTCAGTAGCAGCTCGGAGTCTGGATTTGTGTTTGGTTGATGGCAACAGCCAACAGGCTCGCATTACATGGGACTTAAATCTAATTAGTGAAATGCGGGTGATGCGAGTGTTCTATTCAGGGTAGCAGGACATCGACGCCGACGCGCAAACTGCTACTATTAATTTAATTTAATATTAATTTCGACTTGATAACTCCACGCGTTCCTGAGAAAAAGGGTATTGACAGATGGACAGACAGACGGACAACGAAGTGATCTTATAAGGGTTCCGTTTTTCCTTTTGAGGTACGGAACCCTAAAGAACGCACGCGGTATCAGAATCATGTACGGAATCCATGGTAACAGGTTGCGCGTCGATGTCCCTGCCACCCGGTACAGCTCTGCCTAATCCTTCGGAATAACACGCATGATGTTATGTTATGTAATTAATCAGACTTTACAATTAATATGATGCATTTGCTTGAGAAGAAGAAGTAATCAAATATTTGTAAACATATCGGTTATTATGAAATGCAACAGTTCTAAATAGTTGTTTCGTTGACAACGTTGTTGTGTCACCAATGATTTGTTGCAAATTCCACAATTTGTTGCCAATCGCGTGGTATGTGAAACCAGCAGACGTCTGTTCTCAGCCGACGCACTGGCAACATCCGTGCGTACTCGACGCTTGTTGAAAAAAAAAACAAAATGTGTACAAATTCTAACTAGGTGAAGTAAAACATAACATCCACAGGAAATAGCGCACTGAACATAATCATGCAAGTCTGTAATATAATACCTTCATGGAACATTCATAACACTTAGCTCTACTACCAGTAGTAGAGCTAAGTGTGAGACAAGTGAGTGACAAGTGTGAGCTAAGACAGAGCCCAGGCTCTGTCTCGCATAGGTTCTTAGCATTTATGTTGAGTGATGGCCGTTTTGCATGGATGTGACGCATATTACGCATATTTTCCCCCAAATTATTATCTTTTTTTGTGTTTGTGTTCTTTCCCTGCGTCATGTTTACAGCAAATAAAGATATATTCTTTCTTTCTTTTATCTTTCTATACTTCGAAACCTTATTTTGACAAGTTTTTCAGAAGTAAAAATTTCTGGCGAAGGATTTTTCGTCCTTCTGCTATTCGTTTCAACGGTACATCGTTCAGGATCTTTTAGTTCAGGAGCACCGCACTCGGACTGGATGTTGGATGAATGAATAAAGCCACAATACCAGATTATGTTTGCCACCTACTTGGATACAGAATCGATTCCGTGCTTTCCAAATAGGCCACTGCAGTTCGCGACCGGGAGGCAGGTGTTCTTAGGGCTTTACGAAGCTGTGGTGGATACCTCACTCCCCACAATTTACTTCGCTCTTTAGGTAGCTAACGAGGTCATCTTTGATAGTAGGTACGGCAATACGAAAGATTCGCGATGTCAAGAATTTCTTGCTAAAGAATATTAAAAAATACTAAAAGTTTACCTTTATTGCAGTTCGTATACCGGGAGACGTAAGGTATGCACTCCATGTTCTTCGATAACCCTGTAACAGAAACAAATGAAAGTAGCATTACTTACTAACGCAATGACTCAAAAATGTGATTTATTCCGGTCTGATCCCTGAACCCCCCCTCCACTCCCCTCGATCCCCTGCTAGTTCTTCTTCTGTTTTAATCTCTGTACCTACCTGTTCCCAACTATGTTGGGGTCGGCTTCCAGTCTAACCGGATGCAGTACTTTACATGAAGCAACTGCCTATCTGACCTCCACAACCCAGTTACTGGGTAACACAATACCCCTTGGTAAGATTAGTTGTCTGACTTTTGAGCTTCTGACGAACCGTAACAACTGTCAAAGATCTACGACTGACATTTGGGACCAATGGCTTATCGTGCTTTACGCGGCAACCGTAGCTTAACCTTCAATTGACCCGTGTATCTGTTGTTATTTAACCACGAGCCCCACTAAACTCTAGCTAATGATATGAGCTCATGTTATACATAATAATAGTACGTTATACTAATAATAATTATTAATGTTTAGGTAAATGAGCTCATATTATAATATCTATGTTTAATTTTACTTATTGAAAATATTTGAGAATTTCATGAACTATACGAGGGGCCCGTGGCTAAATAATAACAGCCGCGCAGGTGGATCGATCTGGTTAAGCTACACTTGCCGCGGTCTGTGGGTTGGTCTGTGGATGGGTGACCATCTTTACATACCGGGACCCCTCCGTACCTCGGAAAGCACGTTAAGTCGTTGGTCCCGGCTGTCATTCGCGGATTTTTTGCAGTCGTTACGGGTAGTCAGAAGCCCGAAAGTCTGACAACCAGTCTTACCAAGGAGTATCGTATTACTCAGTAACTGGGTTGTGGAGGTCACAAAAAAGGCAGTCGCTCCATGTAAAACACTGGTATTCAGCTGCATCCGGTTGGACTGGAAGCCGACTCTAAGATAGTTGGGAAAGGGCTAGGCAGATGATGAATGAACTATACAAATAAATGAAGAAACAGCGGGCGTAAGCAATAAAGCACCATTATATTATGTATAACAAAGAGTTTCAGAGGGCAGTATTAGCCATCAAAACTAAACCAAAACAAAAAAAAAGAGTGCTGGTGCTGATGATGATGGTGGTTAGGATTTAGTTATCGAAGAATTCATTGGCTAAGAATTTTTTTTTGTGCTCAAGCAAAACAGGTCAACCTCATACAGTTCATTGAAAAAGATAGTACAGTTGGCAGATGGGTGGCAGGACTTCGACGTTCAACCTGAAGGCCAATTCTCGTAATTTAAAACGTTAAAAATCTAGTCGCAGTTTCATCTCAGCGACAAACAAATGTCAAAAACTTGTCAAAATGTAGGGAAATTAGAGGTATTTTTGACAGATTGAGACTGAAATCAGACTGTGAACGTCGTTAAAAGTACGAGAATTGCCCCTCAGTTACCATGCGTTCAGTAGATGATTCTGAACCACAATGCGTTAAAAAGTTTCGTCAGATATTAAAATAATATTGCTATTCCATACATTTTGACCGCGTAGGTTGTTTTAATAACCTACGAAAATTTCATGGTTTAGTTTACGCGTCGATGTCCAATTTCACGCGCATAGGTAAAAAAACTAGGTCAACTTGGACAGCAGTTGGGGTAGACGTCTTCTTCAGTGGAGACCGCGAAGCGGCAAACGTAAGGTAGGGTGCCCTCAGGCTAGGTGGTGCGATGATTTTTGCAGGGTGGCTGGTAGCAACTGGATGAGAGTTGCCGAGAATCGACTTGAATGGTGTGCAATTGGAGCGCCTATGTCCAGCAGTGGCTTGCTGTAGGTTAATAATGATGATGATGGACCACTTCTGGACTTTCTTTGATAAACCGTTCACACTCCTGAGTCATATAAATAAAACTTCAATATTACCTTTGTCCATCAAGTCGAATATCAAATCATCAACTTCTTTCCTCTTGCCAACATCCTCAATTCCACCTGGATCCTTTTCATTCTTGGGTAGTATAGAATCAGCTTCTGCATAGTAGTCACACCTTGCCTTGTCGAGCGTCAAGCAGTCTTTCTCAAAGCATAGGTTACATCCATCAGATCTTCGGAAGATATTTTGGGAGTAGAAGAATTCTGAGTTGCATGATATTTGTGCTGGAAGAGAAAACGCGATTAAACTTAAAATGTTGCCGTCCCATCGGACTATGAGAGTGAGGGGAGGGAGGGTGTATCTAAGTCTGCGCACACACTTGTGCACTATAATGACTCCCACACCGCGCGCCGTATGCTAGACTCCGTTGTGATTGGTTACCATGGCTGAAATCCATTGAATGACTATTATTAATGTTGAAGGCAATGATATCAATAAATTTGAATAAGGGCAAGAAGATGGGTTCAGCTTCCAATCTAACCGGATGTGGAAATTAAATACCAGTATTTTTGTTGTCAAAAAAGTATACATATACAAAAAGTTTAAACATAACGGCTCTCAAAATGGTGTTAAGAAAAATCGTGAGGACACTGGCAAATCCTAGAACCAAAACATCAAAGATATGTTTCAGCCACCAACCTGCACTGGGCCCGCTCCTCTTAGAGAGGAGGCCTGAGGCTCAGCAGTAGGAACATTATAGGCTGAATAAGCATGGCGCCAAACGCAGAGAACAAGTAATAATAAACATATATAACATCACGCCTTGTTACCCCGATGGCTAAGGCAGAGGTGTGCCTTGACTTGACTTTCACATGTCGCCAGTTATGTTTTCTGTCCTATACAATAATGGGCAAACCTATTGCCATCAACCGGGCACAAACCCAGCTTCCAGGCTGCTACTGAGAAATTCCAGATGAAAAACCCCAATAAGACTTTGCCCGACCTGGGAATCGAACCCAGGACCTCATACTCATCACTAGCGCTTGGCACCACCGAGGCGTTTCTAGTAAAGATATTTTTTTTACCATAATCATCTATGTACCTACTTGATCTGTGTTAAAAATTGCGGTTGCGGTTACGCATGCAGTGCAACGATAAAAAGTACCAAGTTACCTTGGAAATATAATCAGCAATAACACAAATCCAGTTACGAAAGGTTTTTAAAATTACCTAGCGAAATGAGAAGCATTAGGCCGTACGGATACAATTCAATGGCGAGGCGGAAAAAAAGGAAAAAAAATTATCAACATTGTTTTGTGCGATAAAAGTGCTAACTAGCACTCTTTATACATGTTCAAAAAGAAGTTTATGGTCAATAGGTACAATAATAGCATTATCAGTCCATAATGATCCCACTGCTGGGACACAGGCCTCTGAGAGGGAAAGGGCTGTATTCCACCACGTGGGCCCTGTGCGTGTTGGTGGCCCATTTCGAGCTCATGGTAAATATAATAAGCGCGTAGGATGGAACACGCCAACAGTTTTACACTGTTACTAAGTATAGAAACAAAATCCTGGTGTTTTATAATAAAATAAATAAACTTGTAAATAAAGCTGCGATCGAACTTTTTTTGTCACTATTACATTATTTAGTATATATTAGCTGACATTTTGGCCTAGTAAATTAATTATTAGACATTCACAATTATTAAACCTATCATTCGAACAAAACAAAGAAAGACCATTCAGGCTGGATTGATTCATCAATAAGAAAGAACATTGTTACATTGCTTTAAAGATCTATTGGCGCTCGAATGACGTTACCAGGGCGGCGCTGTTGATAAACAATTGCGCAATATTGTTTTGTATAAAAATAATATTATGGCGGCCAATTATGTCCACGCGCCAAAGATCCTTGTACAGCATATCCTTTACATTTGTTGACGCAACAGTACTAACGATTGACATTTACAGCAACGTCAGAGTTGCCAATTGCAGCAACGTCAGAGTTGCCAATTGCCGAATCTCGAGAATCACATTTGCTCCGTCTGCATTAGCGCATATTACACATGCAACGGGCCGCATTGCATTGCATCGAAACATTAGAATGCAATGGCACTATATATAATACATACATAGTGCCATTGCATTTTAATGTATATGTATAGCTAAAGAGTTTTTTGTTTGAACGCGCCAATCTCTGGAACAACTAGTCGGATATGAAAAATTGGATATTCCAATTCATAGAAATGTAAAAACATTCTTATTTCACATATCTATGGTCCAATTCTTGAGGAAGGTTAAATGTAGATCAAGCTACGACCCTAAGTAGACGACGCGGTGGGTTGGGAGCCGAAATTTCACGCAGACGAAGTCGCGGACAAAAGCTAGTGGATTCAGCGAAAGCGAAAGTAATGTAGACGGCTGGATTTGGTAGGAGGAGTCATGCAATTTGTTGCTACCTGGTGCGGCCTGCCTCTGTGTGCGCTAGCCTTTCCGTGAGATCACAGCTAGACAGGGCTTAACCTACAGAACAACGTGACGTATGAGATAATAAAGTAAACAAACAAGTGACGTAAACAAACGGAAGTCTTACCGGACAGGCCGAGGATTCCGATCGCGCACGCCCAGCCCAGCATCGCCGTCAACAATGATTGCCGGCCGTGTCGTAACGTTACCGCTGTTTACTGCACCTATTGTTCTCCAGTTGGGGGACGGACTTGGGGCGGAGAGAGATTTTCGTAAGCTTTCACTGCTGCTCGCCAAAATGAACTTCGATAATATATCATCATCAACTAGATACTGTAATACAGTATCTTTAAGTATCTAAACTAGTATCTAAACTAGGACTTTAAGTATCTTCGTGGATCTTTGACAGTCGTTACGGGTCGTCAGAAGAAGTCTTACCAAGGGGTGTTACCCAGTACCTGGGTTGTGGAGGTTAGATAGGCACGCTCCATGTAAAGTACTTATCAGTACTTCAGCTGCATCCGGTTAGACTGGAAGCCGACCTCATTAATAGTTGGAAAAAGGCTAGGCAGATGATGAACTACTGAATTGCCTAAGACCTACATTGTAGCAATATCAAATGCAATTAAATGATTATGAGGATGTACGATCGAATTTTAAACAAATTCAGATAAGATCAAAAGAGCTATTTTTATTTTTCTTAATAATAAATGTAAGGAGCAATTCTCGTAATTTTAGGAACTTTCACAGTCTGAACTCAGTTTCAATCTGTCATAAAAACACCTCTAACCCTACATTTTTGACATGTTTTTGACATTTATTGTCGCTGATGAGATTGCGACTAGATTTTGAAAGTTTTAATTACGGGAATTAGCCTTCTGGTAGTTGTGCAAGTCAAATCAAATTGAGCGTCTGACAAGTGTTGTTTTTATCTATCACTATTGTTAGTGTCGAGGTGTGATTTTGCGAAGACAACCTACTTAAAAAAAAAGAGTTTTCTTTCGAATACTCGTAGTATGCGGGGGGGGGGGGGGGAGGGGGGGGCACTCGAGTGAAGTTCGAATTGAATTTTACAGAATAGTAATACAGAGTGCTGACAACTGTTTTTGGGAGAAATAAAATCATAGAGAAAACCGAATAACGTCTGTTAAAGTGTGGTGCGGTCACGGAGGGTGCAATCATTTACCTTATTATATTTTAAACGAAATAATACCAAAACAAATATTGTACCTACGTTGAAATAAACTAAATCAATACAAAAAAACTCATTGAAAATCTCGAATATAAATAGTATAATCAGCCTCCTCTCGGTGAGAAGGTGAGGACCGTAATCCATCACGCGGGCTCAGTGCGGGTTCGTATATAACAATGTCTTCGATTTTTGAGGTTCTAAAATATGCCGGTTTCTTCACGATGTTTTCTTTCACTGTTTTGAGAGCAGTGGTGATGAAATAATTTACACAAAGTAATTAATAGACGTACTTAATAAAATTTTGCGGCTTCCCTAAATCCACCACTGCATGAAAAACGTGAAATGCTGTCCAGTGTTTACAAACAGGGTGCTTGCACGTACGCTGTCGCGGTATCGACTCCTGCGCATATTCGTGCTCGCGGCGGCGACGATGCTGCTGGCGGTTCTGTTGCACCTCCTCATCTTCCACCTGCTGACTGCCAGTGGTGAGCATTTGATCCACCTACGTACAAAACGAAAATAATTACTGGTGCTACATTTTCGGGATCTAATTTTTCCAGATTAAATTTTTGACATAATAAAATTTTTTTCGGGATCCAATTTTAGGCTCGTTTTTAGGGTGTTAAAAAGTGAAAATTTTTCGAGGATCCAATTCTATATACATAATCGTATGTATGTTATTTGTGTTTTTGAACAGTTCTGCTTACATCGCATTGCAAATGTTTTTAGAGCATTTTTTGATAATTGTTGTTGTTGAAAAACTTGAAACTATGTAAATGTTCTAAGTGTTTTCAGCCGTCAAATAAATAATATCCGCTTTTACAAACGTGTTTGATAACACTCCTGTGGTTTAAGTTTAATTCAAAAGGAGCTTTGTGTTACTTGTGCCGGTATTAGAACCATTTCCTGTCAAGAGTTGACAGCAGTTACGGACAGCAGTGGCCCAGTGGTAACGGCCCTGAATAACGAGTTGTAGGTCGTGGGTTCGAACCCAGACAGGCACTTTACTTTTGTGTAAATGATTTCATCACCACTGCTGTCAAAACGGTGAAGGAAAACATCAAGAGGAAACCGGCATGTCCTAGAACCAAAAAATTGGAAGACATCTGACCTCTACCAACCCGCACTGATCCCGCGTGGTGGACACAGAGTACAGCCCACTTCCTCTCGAAGAGAGGAGGCTTGTGTCCCAGCAGTGGGAACATGTTAGACTGATTATGTAAGGTCAGATGATACTCATCTATGCAATACTTGCTCCACGAGTAGTATAGGTACCTGCTACGCTTTGGAATGGGCAACTAGCTTCGTCTTCCTGACTGCCCGACCCTTAGACAGTTCAAAAGTGCCTGTGATTGGTTTAATTAAGTAACATGGCAAATATTACCATTTCGTTTATGAAAGACAGCAACATCATCTGCCTAGCTTTTTCCCAACAAGATAGGGGTGAGCTTCCAGTCTAACAGATGCAGCTGAATACTAGGAAGACATGAAGTCCTAGATTATCTGTCTCTGTGTTGTTTGTCGTTCCGTGTGCATGTTTTATTTTTGTTAAGTTGTCTACTGCTGGGTCTTTATCCAGCTGTGGCATACAATATAGGGCTTCCATGTTTCCTTTCAAATCTTCCTATTTTGTGCGATCTCTGGCTATGTTGGCCACACCTCACTAAGTGCACAGAAGTTTACGAAACCGGCTTCACTTTACTGTTGACAGCCCTCTGTCTTGGTTTTTTATTTGGTCTCAGGTCAAGACAAAGTAAAATTCTATCAGCGATAATGATGATGGAAAAGTCAAAAACGTATGGGACTACTGAAGCTACCGAATAACTAATGTGTAGAAATATTATGTACATGTAGAAATACGAAACGCATAGGCAGCTTGTGTCTGTGCTTCTCGCATGCAGTTGATTACTGCCGCCGTCGGTCCACCTTGTCGAGGTTTTCTCTTCGTCTTCCGGTACGAGGTCGCCACTCCAGAACCTTTCGGCCCCATCGGTCATCTGTTCAGTGAGCAATGTGCCCTGCCCACTGCCAGTTATGATTGGTATATCTTCGGGCTGTGTCGGTACTGAACAAAATGGGAAGATTGAAACGAGGTCAGCAGTAGTCTATATAAAGAACTCCATGGAATACTAGCTTTTGTCCGCGGCTTCGCCGGCGTGGAGGTTGGCAATTATCCCACAGGAACGTTCTACTGGGATAAACACTATGTCCTGACCAAGGTCATCATCCAAATCCGTTCAGCCGTTAAGGCGTGAAAAGGTAAGATATATTTATTTGTTAAAAACACGTGTAGGTTTACAATCAGTTAAAATAAAAATAAAAAGTTTCAGCATGTTTTGCCTAGAAAGGCGTACAAACAAATTTAAATCAAAGTACAAAAAAAAAACAGTTTTACTTTCGCATTTTTTCATATTGATATGGATCACGCGATCTCTCTAGAATCAAGAATCTCCGGTAGTCCTATCTTCTTCAGCTGAAGATCGTACCCAGGGGTTAACAAAAAAACAAATGCACCGCCACTGACTTCGCATTAGGCACCTGTGCTAACGCCTACGAAAAACCAACTAGCTTACAGCTATCATAAACTAGCTTACAGCTATCAACGGTGTTTTCTCTCAAGAAACGTAAAAAGATTGTAGGTCCCGTGTAGGTAAAAGAGATACATGTATTATTAGTTGATCGATTCGGATCGGTCGATTCTGTTAGAATATCACCGTGAGAAGTTATGTGAAGTGAGCTGTCATTTCATCTGATGCTGGGGATTTACACTAATGACAGCTGACTTTAAGCTCACTTCACTAGAGTTATCACGGTGAGATTTTTACAGGATCTATTAAAGAGAGTACGTACTCGCTCAGCGAGAGAACACTTGCTGTACATACGCATAGAATAACCATAATCAGTCTAGATAATTTTCCCACTGCTGGGACATAGACCTCCTCTCTGTAAGAGGGAGTGGGCTGTAATCCACCACCTGGGCACAGTGCGGGTTGGTAGATGTCACATGTAATTAAATTTTTGGTTCTAGGACATGCCGGTTTCATCTGTGATGGTGATGAAATTATTTACACAAAGTAATGCGCCTGCCTGGGTTCGAACCCATGACCTACAACTCGTAAGTGGGGGCCAATACCACTGGACCACCGCTACTGACCTTAACTGCTGTCAACTCTTGATAGGAAACATACGCATACCAGCGAGTAAATAATTGTTCGTCGCCGTCGCGCACTCTCTGCTTGTTCCTCGCCGTCGCGCACTCTCTGCTTGTTCCTCGCCGTCGCGCACTCTCTGCTTGTTCCTCGCCAACTTATTTTTAATTGCTAGCTCTACTCGCTTTTCGTTAATCAATCCAATCATGGACGACGGGGCTAGGGGTGAATCAACTACCTTCATAATTCATACGTAATTCACGTATTTCATTGATATTACAAGTGTTATGTTTGCAACAGTCACGAGTTGTTGAATATTTTGCGTGAGGCGACAATCGTACACGAACCTGACACATTAGCGGATACAATTGAAACCGAGTAATTATGCACATGTTTGTGTTGTATTGATTATTGAAACAAAGTGTCGTGTTCTTAAAATAAAAAGTAAGGGGATTGGACATTTTTGTATGGAGCCTGGCATATCGACATCGAGAGACGCGCCATTTTTTTTTTCAAAATGCTGACAACAATGTAAGCAGAAAACATGAACCCCGTAAAGTGTTTCGTTGACGTTGACGCGGTAACTTGGTCTGATCAGCGGTTACGTGACCGGCCGCGAGGGCTCTCCCCATCTACCTTGCCTATCACCACCAACTTTTCAAGGTTATCTGGCTCCCGACGGGCAATGTGACCAAAGTATCCGAGAATCCTTTAGTAACACATCGTGGATAGTCTATCTCTTGCGTAGTTGTTCGAGGATAGATTTGTTCGTTCTCTTGGCGGTACATGGTATGCGGTCAAGCGGAGCATGTTTCGTCAACATCACGTCCACGACATTGAGCCGTAAAGGAATATCGAGAAAACAGTGAACGGACTAGTCTTATCTTGGTGACATTGCTAGTTGCGCGGTAAATTCTGTTTGCGCGATGCAGGGTTGATGTCACATGTTTTAAATTTTTTTCTAGGACATACCGGTGTCCTCACTATATTTTCTTTCACCGCTGCTTCAGCAGGCCCACAGAGATATAATTAAGGAAATAAATACAAACTTTAGGAAAGCCTGCATCACGCAGTAGCTTGCTATTCGATATCCGTGCTTGCTATAGGTTAAGAAGGAATGTAGACCCGATAAATGTAATCTTATACTTTAGAAAGTTTGGAGATTAGTCCTAATAAATATTTAATAACCGCTAGTTTTGATTCGAGATATTCTGCTGTCATTTAGCAGCAACCGTATTTTTACTCGACTGTCTTAAAAAGAGAGTACTTAAAGTATTTACAATGCGTTCTTACCAAAAAATAAATCAATGCTTTTACGAGTACAACTGCCCAACTGGTAAAACTTCGTTCACTGGGTAAAACAAGTCGATCTATTGCCTATTAATCCAAACCAGATAAAACTGTTACAGATGCTCCTCCCAGCGGCGGCAAGAAGACGGAGAACAAGACCAAGAGCAGCAAGGACACTGAGTACAGGATCACGCACATAGACACGTGCCCCGATGTCGGCTTCTTCTTCCAGAGGGAGGCGAGAGCGAACTCCTTGACACCTGATGCCTGCTTCCTCTGCTTCTGCCAGGGAGATCACACAGCCGTGTGCTGGAAGCGGGACAATAGACGATGTAATACGGATAGCTTCCATTACCATGCCATTGGGAAGAGGTTCGTATTCACGTAATATTATAATTTTACTAGCTTCTGCCCGCGACTTCGTCCGCGTGAAATTTCACCCTTCCCCATTCACCCTCTTAGGGGTGGAATTTAGAAAAACCCTTTCTTAGTGGATACCTAGTCTTCACAAAGAACACACCCTCCAACTTTCATGTCTCTAGGACCAGCAGTTTAGGCTGCATATATGTGCGTTGATATACATATAGCCAGTCAGGACTTTGAATTTTATATATATAGATAGATTTCCTGAAGGAATAGAACACAACATCATGCCTGCAATCTCCGAAGGGTAAGGTAGAGGTGCAGCTATAGTACATCCACATTTCGCCAGTTATGTTTAAGTCCCATGCAAAAGCGGGAGAGCCTATTGCCATCACTCGAGCACATAGACAGACTGCAGACTGCTACTGAGAAATTCCAGATGGAAAACCCAATAACATTTTGCCCGACCCGGGAATGGAAACCAGGAGCTCATGCTCAGCAGTTAAGTAGCGCTTGCGACCACTAGACCAAAGAGCCACCCTGTTAACAGCCCGTTTCTATCAATAGAGCACAATTTTTCAGTCTCGTGTTGTTTAAAATCCGCCTCTAGAAATACTACTGGACTTAAAACTATATATAAAAAAAAAAAACTTCAGTTGTACAAAAACACTTTTCTAAACACTATGCAGCCTTACACGATGAACTCTGGCACCCAAAGTAAGATTTAACTTGTGTTTAGTGTACCAGCATCCTCGTAGGACGAGCAGACAGCTGTGCTGCTGGGGATTTTGTTGACCACTTCTTCTTCCCAGCTAAAGCATAGAAAGTGGTGAAGGGCGAGCCTAGTTTGAATAAATTACTTTTGATAATATAATATTATAGGACATAGGGTGTATACTGGGTGCAAGCTTATTGTTAGTTGGGCATACATCCAGACTCTGGGCTGCTACTTAGAAATTCAAAGTTTTGAGGGGACAAGGACATTCAATGAGTTAATGAGTAAGTAATGTAAAATCTAGATAAACTGATAACTGAACATTATAATTATATGCATAAAGTATTTATTGTAATTTCTCCAACAGGGACAAGCGCAGTCCCGGGTTTACAGACATCTTCTTCCGTGATGCATCAAGAGACTGTACGTATATCGATGTAGTGCTTGAATTCCTAACATCAACATTCATAATCCAAAGACATTTTCGTAAAATAATTGTCAATTTACTTACAGTTTTCAACAAGAACACGAAGGTACAGTGCAAGCCATACGAGTCGAGCTTCAGTGACGACTGTCCCCCAGGTGTGTTCTGTATGTTGTAGCTGTAGTTCAGTGCGCAGATCGATTGAAGCTTGCCCGGTGACTCACAGCCTTTTTTTGCAAATAAAATAGAATAGTTAGTGTTAGTACCTACTACCTACGTACTACAACTAAACTAAAACGTTTAAGATTTTTCTTGAATTATTCTGAAAGTTCAAAATATATTCTGTATTCTATATTGCATTTCTAATAGCGTGGGTTACCAGTCAGTGAATAGACGATACTACGATAGGTTTATGGTACGAAAACAATCTAATATAATTACGAATACCTACAATAATTTGAAACAGAGGTCCTTAGCGTAACGACAATGGAGTTTATTTTTTATACGATGATTAAAGTTAAGTGATGTTTAAACGTCGAAAATGATTGGATAAACAATCGTGATTAGCGACTGTTTAACTTAACTTTAAGCAACGTTTATGAATAAAGGGGAAAATTTACAACCGCCCCAATTTTTATGCGCTCTCGTGCCTTCTCTGTATGCGAGGAGGCCTTTGCCATGCAGTTGCACAATAATAGACTGGTATTATTATTGTAAGGTATTTATGCTCGTGACGGACATACATTGTTGTTTTCCAGCGGACTGGTGCACCGGCTGTACGGTGTGTGACTGCGACGCCAATGGTCGCTGGGACTGCCACCTTCTGAGCTTCTGTCCTGACGGTGAGACCTTTGGTGTTTGTCTCTTGCCCTTATCTCAATTTATTTGTGGTCAGCGCAACACGTCTTTTTCTTCCATACTTTTCTATTAATCGTTATCTCGTTAGTCATCCCCTTGCTAACCATATCATCCTTCCTTATTCCTCCGAATCACAATATAATATATAATATACCTACTATGACCGATTTCCACGCATTTGTGATATGAACGCATTTTTTTAATAATGCGAATTTTTAATTATTTCTTAATAACATGAGTTAGTGTTTAAAAGTAACTATATTATCGTGGACATCCACGTCACGGCATCACGATATCACAGGATAAAATGTATGGAAATAAATGAAGACGATTTTAAATTTCCGTCCACCATAAATAACGACATAACGTGCACCTGTTGCCGTGCATTTTGAGGACGTGAACATCTACGATAATATCGTCACGTTAGAAATTATGAAAGCGTGTTCAAGAAAAACACTAAAATGTTGTAGTTAGGTAAAGAGATGCGACTACATCAGAGTAGGGGCCCGTTAGGGCCGAAGCCTGCCGAGTCAGCGGGATTGTCCAAAACGGGTTACCGCTGGCCCGGAACATAAAGGGCTAAGGAAGGAACATGGGTGGGTTTTAGTCAGTAACAGTCTGACACTCCCTTTCGCCCCACCAGAGCGGGAGGATTCATTTGAAGATTTCCCATCCTTAAAAAAAAGGTAGGTAGTTAACAAGACGCTTTATTACATTTCGCATTTTTAATAACATGCACATAAAAATACAAAAACATTTTCAGGCGAAAAGAAATCAAAACCAAGAAAACACCCTGGAAAAATCCCAGAATCCTGGATACCATTACTGGATAAAAAACAAGAGAAATTAATAAATTCCTCGTCTATCAGCAAGCCTAAGACACAACCCAATTCAATTAAAAAATATAAAATTTCTAAAAACTCTGATAAAAAAGCAAAACCTGAAATACAACATGGAGGCAAGAAGAAGCCGCCACCATCGAGGCGCATCATCCAGAAAAGAGTACCACTCAAACCGGGCATGAAAGCCGACCCTGGAAAGATGAAAACTCCGATAAAATATAGAAAGGTAGCGCCCACAAAAAAGAACTCAACGAAAGAAATGATCATCAAAAAAGACATAGCAACACGTAAGCCAATTAAAATTAACAAATCTAATAAAGTCACTTTAGAAATGGAGTTAGCACATAAATTGATGAAGAAAGTTATGCAAACCCTGAAAAAGAAAGTCTCAGCTAATGTCAAAAACATGTCTGAAATAGCCAGGCAAAATGCTATGAATGTAAGAAATATGAAAGCCCAAGCAAAACTCAGACAATCAAAAAACAAACAGAAAAACGTGAGTAAGAGACAGATTAAAAAACCTAATATGAAGCCACCTTCCAAAAAGAAAATGGCACCCATGAAGAAGCCTATATATAGAGCGAAAGGGAAGCCGTCAAGGAATACTGGCGCACGTACATATATCAGGCACAAACGAGACGTCACAATGCCTGGAAATATTGAAATACCTGCCAGTGTCACCCATGGTATGTTATATAGTACTTGAGACCTTTCTTAAAAACTGTTTCATCTTGTAGGGGTTGAGAAACAACCGATTTAGCGATAACAAGTAACATCCCGTCTGTTATTTGCCATGCATCTGTCCACCCATGTAAAATTTAGACACTTTCCTGATATAGGTACAATGTTATAATTGTACATATGTTTGATGTTGGCTTTCTACTTTTCAGGAAGTTCTGCAGAGTCGACAAATACTACAGTGGCATTGACCGTTATACCAGTGACCAGTATACCAGTGATCACCATACCGGTGATCAGCATACCAGTGACCAGCGTACCAGTGACCAGCATACCAGAGACCAGTATACCAGCAACCAACAAGCCGATTGTACCCGATGATGGCAACTTCTCAGACGCTCTTATCGAAAGCAGCACACTGCCAGACAATAAATATTACAAATATACTGTCGGCAGTGAAGAACCTAGAAATAAGATGAATGTATCAGTCGAGGATACAGTAACCAAACAATTTAATGTAACAGAAACCATCTTTAACCTTCTTGGAGCACAGCTCAGTTCCATTGTATCGACAGAAAAAAAATACGTTGAAAACAAAGAACCAAATAAAAGTAATGACTCTAAAGAAATAAATCCCGAAGAAAACAGATTGAAATATTCAAAATGGATTAATCTTAAAATTTTGAAGGAGAAAAGAATTACCTCTGAGTCTGATATTAAAGATAAAAGGCTCATGAAATTAATGCCACATACAAACAAAACTATTCACCTTGATGATAAAAATAGGAGCCACGGGAAGAAGCTTGAAAGAAAACTCAATTACCGAAAAAAAAACACGGTGAAGCTTCTTAATCATTCGAAATGTAAGTTCAATAACTGTAAGATGAACAATAGTATCAATATTCACATGCCAAATAAAAACTATCGTGATATGCAAGATAATATACCAAAGATATTAAACAATCACCACAAAACTAGCACCACTTACCCTCCGAGAAAAAGGAAACCCGGGGTTTTAAAATATTTGAAGAGAATTTTTAACAAAATATTTAAAGGAAGGAAAACGCCCAACAAAATGAGTAAACACCAACTAATAAAGACTTTATGTGAAAACTTCGGGCCGTGTGTGAAAGTAAATAGAAAACACAGAGTTCTTTTGAACTCGAAACTTTCAGATTTAGACAGAGAAACTACAAGAATTCTGAAAAGTGTCAAAATTATCAAGGGTTTATTGAAATTGCTGGCAATACCCGAAAATGTTAATAGTAACTTCTCGAAACAGGAACATTTCCGAAATGATATAAAAAAATTAAACAACATTTTAAAAGGTATCTATTCTGAAAATGGTCAGGTGAAATTGACAACGACACAGCTAACTCAAATAGAATATATAAAGAGAAGCACACAAGATTTTATACAGTCAGTTAGTAAGTTCGCATCGCTGCTCAATGAAATAATTGCTATACTTACAAAACAAGATACAAACCGCTTTAGCAACAAGGCAGAACACCATTACATGGATAAAAATCTATCAAAAGATGATCCCTTTCAGAGCTTGAAAAATCTACTTTTGAGATACAATTTAGTTCAAAACACATTTATGAAACAAATGTATGAGCAATTACACAATTTTGAGTATAAGATTAATGAGAAACCGAAGGTGAGTGAAAGTAAGGATTTGAATAATAGTGTAGCAATAGAGAATATCTCAAGGAATATCATTCACAACCTCAGGAAGCTGAAGCACCTGGCTCAAACAGGGAGCTATAGTGGAAGGGAGAGGACCAAGAGGGATACCGGCAGAGATGACGATGCCATAGAGTATCTGCTGTTGTTGATGGAGTACTTAATAAAACAGAATCATCCTCTGGACGCTGAACCAGGTACCACCTTTGATTTAATAACTTGTAATATGCGTTACTAAAACAGCAATTTGGTGAGAAATAAAATTAATAAATTAATGTTAATAACAACCTTTAGAACAAGGAAATAATAACTAATACCTAAGTTATTAATAAAAATAACAAAATCAAATCCTAACTTAACCAAAACTATACAGAAACTAAAATATAGCGTCAATAAATTCATCCGCATCGTTGTCGACTGGTAATGTGCCCAAGACACTGGCGACATTGCCACGTTTTATGGCAATGCTTAGCCTTTGGCTAAGGTAAAAGCCAGCCCTTTGGTCACGGGAAGTGTCAACCAGCCGTTTCAAAATTTCCTTAAAAAGACCATGAGCACTCGGACCCCACGGCACGAGGGTTTCAACCCCAAACGGCTTGAAAATGTAATTTCCGATAAGGTTATTATATTTTCACCGCTTGAGGTATTCAACAGCTGCATCAGCAGCACCAGCACAGCATGCCGAGCCAGGAAGATGGGATGGCGCAAGAATATAGACAGACGTTGCGTCCCACACTAAAGGCCTACCCACCTTCCATGGAAATAAAGACACACCATTAGGTCTGTTGCCATCATTGGGTTCTTCGCCGATGGTAACAAGAGCTTGTCGGATGATGTCATTAAAGTTCGCGTGTTGCGCTAAGCGACCCGCACTTCAGCTGCAAGACAGGCCGTGGTGTCCAAGCCTGTTGACAACTTCGCCATAGTGCATATTGCAATACTAATATCGAACAAAAATTACGGCCGGCGGGATACGACGTGAATTCGAATAACCCATAAGTTATTTTTAAAAATTACGGCGCTGTGGTAGTGAAACGCGCGTGCATGACAATGTTCTTTTTTTGAAAATGAGTTGCATTATGAAATTTAGTACAATATTATAACACTCAATTGGATGATATTATGGTTACTATGACAATGGTGGTTTTAATGTTGGCAATAAGCTAACTGTTTCAGACACTTTTATAGAGGATAGCATGGGTGTAGAGAAAGATACTTTTGTATCTCACTACTGACCTCGAGCATTCGGTATAACACACTAAAACGTTTTTCAAGTTTTTTTTTTTTAATGAAAAAAGTAATGATTATCTTTTATTTTTCAGTCAATGATGGAATAGATTTATTAATAGAAGTTATCAAAAATGCACCAGATATTAAACCTACCAGGAAAAAAGTATTAGAATACACGCCGGCCATTTATTCGGATACTACCACGATCACTTCTAGTAGTATTTCTAGCTTCGCTACTTCTGAAGATACAGAAAGTGAAGACGATAGCCCTTCTGAAAGTGACAAGATGTCTTCCAGCGATGATAGTAGCAAAACCAAGCTAGAAGAAAACGAAAGTAAATTGAAGGAAAATAAAGATTTTTTAGAAACATTCGCGGATGATGAGAGAGATTTCGAAGATAAATTGCAATTAGATCGGAGAGCTAAACCTGAGAAGATGGACGAAATCACTGAATTGGCTTTCTTTAGTAAACTTGGAGGAGCAGAGGACAACATAATGCTGGAACAAGAAAATCTATTTGAAACTACGACTGGTAGAAATACTGTAATGCCTTTAGAAATGGAAACAAGTGATAAATTAGATAGCCGCGATGATCTTAATCTGGGAAGGACACTTGCTATAGAAAGTAATAATTTGGATAAGCCAATAGACTATAGTGAAAGTGGCGACAAAAAGATTGAAGTATTCGCAGGTGACATGGATGAAGAAACCATTATACAAAGTACAGTCACAATAGAACCAGATATACCTACTACTACAAACACAGAACTTCTACCTCAGGTTGTTCAAGCCCAGATCTCCAAAGCAAATATAAAATATCAAAATCATGAATTGTTTGACAATGACAGCGGTGACAAGAGATCTAAACTAAAATGGATAGAAGAAAACTTCGGGAAGGAAGCTGAAAAAGGGTTCACAGACATTGAAAAAAAGAACTCTACGCTAGTTATAACACCTGCATCAGCTAAAGCCATAACAGCGAAAACTTTAGATAAAGTAGATCTTACTGGTTTAACTAGAGAAAAAGGTGAAGTTAGTGAAAGAGGTGATGAGAAAGAAACAGAAAAGAAAACTACCGCCAAGTTAAGCGCCGAAGAAGTAATGTTTCGGAAGCAAATGGAACTTTTAAATTCGCTCGATTATGGTACTGAGCGAGCTGAAGTATTTGAGTCAGATTCGAAGGATAGTAATGTTGAAGAAAGATACACAGGGGACAGTTTTCCGTCGTATTTCGTTTAGTTCATCATTATGAACTGAAGCTATTTCGATTTGTTGTTTAACTGTAGAATATGACAGAACCCAATTAGTTACTTTATTTTGACTGATACGTATTTATAATCAGATTCTGCTCTTATCCTAATATATTTGGGTTCGGTGCAACATATGTATGTACTCACCTACACTTCCCAATTCTTCAGCTATAAGTTTTATAATTTCAAGAGCTGATTGACATATTTTATCCAAGGTACAAAATATATTTATATCGGCCATATTTTTATAATTTAAGGATGCACGTCAGTTTGTGCATAGTAACAAACATGACTTGCTTCTATTTTCTGTCTATTTACTTTAAAATCGTTGTTTTACAATACTAGATATATAAATAACTAGCTGTCGCCTGCGACTTCGTCTGCGATCAAGACAAAAGACACCTTCAAAAGGCGCCCGACCTCTGGGGAAGGAGTTCGGGGAGTGTGGGATTTTTACCTCACTAAAACCACCCCGGTGATCACCATCAGCACATAGGGGTGGTCCCGGTTCCTCTTAAAAGACCAATTCCGGAACCCCCCCGTGCAACGCCTGTAAGGCACATCCCTGGGGACGTTTCTGTACACCTGACAACGTATATGCAAAATTTCAGGATGATCGCTTCAGTGGTTTAGGCGTGAAAAGGTAACAAACAAACAAACTTACTTTCGCATTTATAATATTGGTTAGGATTAGGATTATGATTGAGAAATTCGGTTCTTCACCTCTTAGACTGATGTATTGAATCATCTTCTTTTCAAAATCTTGGTTTGTGCTGTGTGATGTTTGAATGCACGGCAAACTTGTTACGACTGTGTTAAAGATTATATTGAGGACAAAAAGTTTGAATGTTTTTTTTTTTTATATAGGTACTCATTGACACTAATGAATTTTATATAAACAATGACATTTGCATACTTTGTAAAGTATTATATTATTTTTATTATTGTGCATGTGAAGACAATGTGGGTAATTTTTTCATTTTTATTATTCTCTCTGTTCTGTTAGTTTTTGTCTAGGTCTGGCAGTTTGAGTAATTTATGTGGCCTACCTAAATGTCCTTTCTTTGATATTTTTCGTCGAATCGTTGAGCTTCTTAAGTTTCGAGTTGACCTGCACGATATCTGACAAATGCGTGCACGGATTGGACAGGTCCTCTCAATCTGTGTGGTTCTTTTCTCAAAAGACCATTTCAGACATCGATCTACATGGTCTTCATTTAGCCTGACCAAGATTATGTCTGGACTTTAAAAGAGACTGTGACCTCTGAGTTTGTTTCGCCCTTTCTTCTCAGAGTAGTCAGATAGGAAAAGCCGACCTCATCTAGTTTAAAAAGAAATATGATTGACGTGTAAAAGTGTTTGCGCAAACCTTCTTACAAAAATAAAATAATTTATAATTTTTTTATCATTTGTGTCAGTAGAGCTCGTGTTATTTTTATGATTTTTTCATCTCTGTACATACCTAAATCTTAAAATTGGTCAGCTGGCTGGAGAAAGTTTGGATCTGGATTGAAGACGTAGCTGTGGAAGGCCTCCCACAAGATAAACCGATGACCTGGTGAAGGCCGCCAGGATCCGCTGAATACGAGAAGCACAAGACCGGTCGAAGTGGCTATGCCTGGGCGAGGCCTCTGTCCGGCAGTGGACGTCTTTCGGCTGAATGATGATGGTGGAAGATTTTAAAACTAAAGAACTCTTTTCCTAATGCTTTCAAGATTCCATGGATGCTACCCAGGATGGGCTGTTATGATTTACTTTATACTCCAAGTGAAGACGTGTGTTGGTGAATTTCATCAGGTTTTCAGGTTATAATATTCAAATATCTCTATACTGCCTTGTTGGTCGCAAGCACTACTGTTGAGCATGAGGTCCTGGGTTCAATTCCCAGGTCGAGAAGTGATATTGGGTTTTCCATTAGGAATTTCACAGTAGCAGCTCGGAGTCTGGATTTGTGCCCGGGTGATGGCAATGAGCGCCCCCTATGGCGAAATGAGGGTGTACTTTGTATTCTCCGAAGGGTTATGAGCACCTCTGCCGAACCCTTCGAGGAACACAGGCGTGATGGTATGTGTATTTAAATATTAACTTGTTAAGCTCAACTGCGAGCAGTCCCAATATCCCTGACTTTAGTCTTAAGAACACGATGGTAATGCATCAAATTACTACTTTTGGTCTTTAGGAGTTAAGAGAAATAACGTTTTGTTTTATTCGAGATTATGTTTTGTAATAATACGCAATTATTTATTTCATTCATTATTCACGTTCTACGGTTAAACAGCGGTCAGATTTAAGTGATAATAAGTTATATTTACGCAATATAAATAGCAATTTGTTTTAATTGTACATACACTCGATTGTTCGACTTTATTCTAGTTCAATAAATTATTAACAATGTTTTGGAATAATTTTATTTAACCCTTATACATGGCGATGCATGCGTTGACTAGATGCAACGACAAGCTAGGGAACAGCGACAAGTCGCAGATGCAAACAACAACTCTGCGTTTTGTTAAAGCGACTAGACGCAGCGACAGTCGTTTGCGTCTAATTGTCAAGTCAATTTTGTTGTATGTATGTCACAAGATATGGCAAGAAACTTGCATCTATACTTAATATTATAAAGACGGTGAGTTTGTATGTAGGGCGTAATCTTCGGAACTACATACTGACCGGATTCCAAAAATTCTTGTACAAATGGGAAGCTAAGGTATTGTCGAAATAATAATATAAGGGTATTTATTCATACACGAAATCTCTTAAGGGGTCATGTATTCATCATTACGAACAACTTTTACTACGGGACCAAACCTGAATCACGAAAAAAAATCTGTAGTGCTAATTCTGTAAAAAATCTCACCGTGAAAACTTAGGTGAAGAGCTATCATTCCACCTGATGCTAGGGATTGACACTAATGACAACTCACTTTAAGCTCACTTCACCTATGTTTTCACGGTGATATTTTTCACAGAATAGCACTACTGCTGTTCTGTTCCCTACATAACTCGTCAAGATGTATGGAACAACAGATTTTTTTTGCGATTTCAGCTTTTTTCCTATAGTAAAAGTTGTTCTTAATGATGAGTACAATGCCCTTCAGATATTTCGTGTATGAATAGACAGACATTTTATACGGTTATTAACAAATTTCACGCCGACGAGGTCGCGGGCAGAAGCTAGTGATGTTTATGGGGATTTAAGAGCGTTTACGCCGTACGGCACTTCATACAAACTTTCAATCCCTTGTTTTTCGAAATGAATGAACCGATTTTAATGAAACTTCATAAGCATAAGCAGGATACAAAGGTCTAAAAAGTTATTAAAGAACATTTTCGAAATGTCTTATTTAAAAAAAGATAACTGGAAATCTGTTTCTATGGAAAATTTGAAATTGGTCTAACTTGGCTGTACCACTATTTTTCGCAAATGTTCTTATATAACTTTTTAAACGTTTTTATCCTGCTTATGCTTATAATAATATATTCATTAAAATCGGTTCATTCATTTCGAAAAACAGGGGCTTGAAAGTTTGTATGAAATGCCGTACGTCGTAAACGCTCTTAAATTACTATTTTGAAGTGACGTCTCTGACACTTCGCATTAAGAAATTCAGGAGTTTCTTGCCCGTTCTTCTCCATAGAGATCTACTTTTTGGAATGGACAACTAGCTTCAACTTGCTGATTATTTGACAGACTCTTTGACAGTTCAAAAGGGCCTGTAGGTAAATGGTTTAATTGAAATAAATGCTTAGTTTGAGTTTGAACCTTCGCTTTAGTTAAGAAGAGCATTAACTCAATTCCCCACCTAATCCATCTGTGAGTGCACGGGGCCGGCTCCTCGTGTCGCAACCGTTCCGGTCTGCTGCCGGCGCACCGACGACGGCGACGGCTCGACCTTCCGTTTTCGCCGCGTCTAATTGTCCGACGGCTTATCTCCAGTTCTGAAACATCCGTTAGTACTGATAGTGATACTGTTTTTACCGTGTTTCGTAAAGGTACATACAAGACAAATTGGAGCAATATTGAAGATTAACATTGAAATTGAATTTGAGTTTCTTATCCCGCTTGTTCTTTTTATAGTTGAGGTACAAACCAGAGGGGCAATTCTGGTAATTTTAAAAAACGTTCACAGTTTGGTCTCAGTCTCGATCTGTCAAAAATACCTGTAATTTTCCTACATTTTGGCAAGTTTTGACATTTGTTTGTCGCTGAGATGAGACTGCGACTAGATTTAGATACGAGAATTGGCCTTCTGGTGTTATACCTAGTAGGCCAAAATTGTTATTATGTGATGTACGTCAATGACTAGTCTGTCAGTCTGTGGCTACAACCTGTTTTTTTGTTTTGTTTTCTTCACAAAGCTTGATTTAGTTTTTGGCTGACTTTATTCTAATAAACTAGAACGAATGAATCGAGATTATATTTTAGACGTTTCAACATTCTGTTAAGATTTCTAATCTAGCAGCTGCAGTAACAGACTATTTTTCAAAACAATAAAGATTCTGTGCATTTTTTTGCTGAATCCAAATCAATCCATACTAATATTTTAAATGCAAAAGTAACCCTGTCTTATCTGTACCTATTGACGCCTTGATGGCTGAATGGATTTGAAAGAATGGAATACGGATAGACCATTGACCTGGGTTACATTGACCTGGGTTACATAGGATACTTTTTATCCCGGTAGTACGTTCCCGTGTGATCATTTCTAACCTCCACGCGGATGAAGCCGCGGGCAAAAACAAATAAAACAGATCTACGAATATTATGAAATATTAATTGAACCCTTCTTTGATAAGGGTTCTACAATGCAACATATTGGGACCTCTACTCATCGGCCAAAAGTATATATAGCAGTTGTGAACAAGATGCGTTAAAGAATATTACTACGAGTACGTGCTAGGTCAAAAGATCTGCATAATGTGCATTACACAAATAATTGTCTCATTGGCGGTTTGTGGTCGTCATTATATCTACAATGCGGTCTAATATTCGGTTACCGCGGAAAATGAGACTATACTCATATTTTGTGAGAAACTGTGTATTTTGTAAATGATCTGTGTGTAGGTACGACAATTATTTATTTGTGCTAGTTGTTAATAACAACTAACTCGAATAAATAACTTGCTATGTGTTTACATTATTAATGTTAAAATTAATCGTATACAGTCTAAAAGGCCACGGTTCCAGCTCACAGCAAACAGATTTGCAATAACAATAATATCTAGAGATATTATTCTTATTTATTTATATTATTCTTATTTGTTTGCTGTAGGCTGTTCAAATATATCTCACTGGAGGGAATGAAGGTTTGTGATACTCACATGAGAAGCTATAATCGCTCGTTGACGACGTTGGAGTCGTTAAAAAATACCCTTATTCAGCTCTGACAGACATGACATTTTGTAAAGTAGAAAACAAAAACCATTTTACCAATAACGAGATGGAGAAAAATACGACTTTTCACTACCAACGAGTAATAACTTATATCAATCTAAAACAATATCACTTCTTTACAAAACCAAGTAAGTATTACATTAAAATGAACCAGATTTATAGAATTAGTCCTCTAAGTACCTCCTGACATGGTCAGACCACGTAGGTCACATACCATTTACCTACTGGAACGCACAAATGTTGTTTAGCGCAACTTGTTATCAGTCCGTGCATCTGAGGCGGCCTTGGCGCAAGTTTATGTAATAACTGCTTCAGTCTGCTGGCGCTCGTGACATATGGCGCGAAGGCTTACTTTTATATTTAAACTACCTTCCGCCCGCGGCTTCGCCCGCTATGTATCTCGATTAAAACTATCCTATGTCCTTCCCCGGGATGCAATCTGTCTCTCTGGCAAATTTTATCGAAATCCGTTCAGTGGTTTAGGCGTGAAAAGGTAACATACAGACAGACAGACAGACAGACAGACAGAGTTACTTTTGAATTTATAATATTAGTATGGATACTGGTTTTAAATATGGCTATGAATATTGGCTTGACTTTCCAGAGTTTGTATGGTAAATATTGGCGATGGAATCAGCGTTTGGCATAACATTGAAAGTCGCAGGAATCCGATGGATGCGAGAAGAATAGGAACGGTCAATGTGGTGATGCAAGGGGGACGCTTACGTCCAGTAGATGTCTTCCGGCTGAAATGATAATGAATATTGTTTAGAGTGCAGGTTTGATTATTGTTGTAAAGTAATAATGGGTTTACCAAAATATACACACACACATGTGCGTATAAAGTGCTCGTGTGTACGAAAATGCTAAATGAAGAAGTTCTCACCCCATTATTTTAGCCGAAAGACGTCCACTGCTAGACGTAGGTTGGGACCCAGAGCGTCGCCACATCGACCGGTCCTGTTATTCTCGCATCCAGCGGATTCTCACGACCTTCATTATATTATGTGGAATGCTGGTTCCTTCGCCAACATATTTGTCATCTAAGCTCTGGAAAGTCATGACATACCTATTCAAAACATAGGTATTTGAAAGTGAAATTCGCAATTCTTAAAAGTCGAAATTCCTCGTCGACAATATTGTAGGTTCTGCCGGCAGGAGATTATCTATGACCGCCGGTGAATTCGGAACGCATCTACCAGGTAGCGATACTATCATCACTGTGAAGGATCCACTACACATTGCCACACATTTCCCTTCACACTCGATTATAAATCTAATTGCTCACATCCCTGCCTTGTCTTTAATACAATGTTGCCACATCGTGATCAGGCTTAATGTGCTCTTAGGAATCCTCTTTGTCAAATTTGTCTTGTGTTGAAAACACCAAGTTAGCTTCAGTTGTGTAGCTTCTTATAACCTAATTCTTTCAGCCCACGACTTGCACTCCGTAAGAAATTCCTTGTTACTCGACCCATTGCGTCGTATCGCCCGCGCTGTGGGTTGTAGCGTGTTGTTAAAAAGTAGGCTACCAAATGCAGAAAGATTTTTTTAAATCCGAATGGTAGTTTCAGAGATAAGCGCGTTCAAATAAAAAAGCAAACAAACTCTTCAGCTTTATGTACGAAGTATGTGTAATTGAAGGTGACTGAAGGGATTACCATAATAGGCAGCCACGCCCTTGTGCGGTTTCCAAATAATTGTAAAAAGATACATGGCAGCTTAAAAGTTCAAAAAGCTACTAGTCATGGGTGACTGTTCTAAATTAATAGAGTATCGTAGGTACGTACTCTATTTTAGACAACTGGAATTTAACTAAGCTGGGAGTCTATGCTGCATATGAAACTTCTCATTTCACACATGGCATTACTTTAAAATGTTGCCCACCAAAAAGGCTGAATCAAGTTCTTCTGACTGAACAGACAGCTGCGCTGCTGGGTACTACCTCAGCTAAAGTTAAACTAGAAAGTGGTGAAGGGCGGGCGCTTTGGAAGGCTGTCTTATGTAATTATGACGTTCGAAAACTGCTGATTCTCAGCCTATTTTCAATATATGACTTTTGATGATTTTGAAATGGAACAAAAAGCTGGCTTAGACAAGAAGCAAACTTTTTTCACTGTAAACGAAGCTTGCATCCAAAACATCTGTTCCGAATGCGTTACATCAACGATATGTTCTTCCTGTGCACAATAGGCGGCTCAGTTCAGTGAATAGCCTTCGACAATAAGTATGGCGAGTAATGTTTGAACATATTGGGCTAGTGTCACATGATGTGGAATCATCGAGAAGTGTAGTAGGTACGCAATGTTTAGGAAAAGCCGTCATCATCAAAGTCAAAGTCAAATCGTTTATATCAAATAGGCACATAAAAGGCACTTTTGAATGGGAGAATTTACGAAAAAAAAAAAAATTGATTCTAGTCGCCCCTTCCAAAAGTTTTGTATGGAGAAGAATTGGCAAGAATCTCGACCGCCTCTCCCTCTTCATCCATCAACATTTATATTCATCACTCTTTTAGTTATGCGTTTCGTAAAGGCTTTAAATTACCAATGTATTTTTTTTCCTAAAATGATTCAGAAGGACGACAGTTTCTACGGGCGTGTATAGGATGGCAGAGACATCGACGTGAAAACTGAAACCATGAATTTAGCACATGATTCTAGTCCCCCCCGAAGAAATTTTTAGTCGGTTACAATGATAGAATATCATTGGTCGGTTATCACATAAAAAATGCTGTTTCATAGAAAACTGCAATATCTACGCGGTCAAAATGTATGGAACAGCAAGTTTCTCGTACTGAATCCATTATAACAGGTTGAGCATCGATGTCCCTGCCACTCCGTATGAAAGTACCTAAGTATAAGTAAAGGTGCAAGTAGGTTAATAAAAACATTCTAAATAAAGTAAATTTTGTTCAAGTCACATCAAATACGCTTAGAAATGTGTTAAGAAGTTGTTATATCAGTATCATCTTACCTACCAGTCTCTAAAATTACATAAATCAAGCGACGTCACATAACACGACGTAGTCTCATAGTATTTTCCGGTTTAACAAATTACATGAACAATATTTCGCTCCCCGCCATATTGCGAGCGACCTTTCGCGCGCTGCAACTGACATTTCACCGTGTTTTGGCGCCAACCGCGCGCGGCTCTTCGTTACAACCTAGTTCGTTTTTAAAACTTTATTTTTATTTATTGATGGCTATGAATCGAATGTGATTTCTTTATTAAAAAATAAATCAATTTGTTTTTTTTTTTATATTTTGTGATTGTATCAGATGGGTTACCATAAACTAAAGTGAGAGTTTTTAAAGTGTCGTGATTTTTTCAAGTATTTTTGCAAGTTGCACTCAGGTGGGTTCAGTTGAAAGTTTTTTATTTGGTTGCGAGTAGCTGACCTTATGATTTCTCATGATTTCAAGTTTCTCTGATATTTCCAGAAGGCATGTTTTGATATGTTTTGCGTAACAGCATGTTCGTAACTTTAATACGGTCACAGATAATATAATACATACGGTTAACGTAATATGCTCATGTTATGCAAAATTTTAATATGTCCAGAGTTAAGTTATCGTTATTAAAAACTGGACCAAATTAAATTTACTATTATGTCATTAAAGAGCGTTTGTGACGTACGGTTTTTCATACAAACTTTCAAGCCCTTGTTTTTCGAAATGAATGAACCGATTTAAATGAAACTTCATACGCATAAGCAGGCTCCAAAGGTCTAAAAAGTTAAAGAAAAGAACATTAAAAAATAAGGAACATTTTCGAAATGTCTTATTTAAAAAAAGATAACTGTTTCTATGGAAAATTTTAAATCGGTCTAATTTGGCTCTAACACAATTTTTCGAAAATGTTCTTAATTAAGTTTTTAGATTTTTGTATCCTGCTTATGAGTATGAAGTTTCATTAAAATTAGTTCATTCCTTTCGTAAAACAATGGCTTGAAAGTTTGTATGAAAAGCCGTATGTCATAAACGCTCTTAAGTGCTTGCGAATCTCATACCTTTTTAAAATATAATGAAAAAGATTTAGGTAGGTACCTAGGTAAGATATTTCATGTCTGCGGTAAATAATAATAATTTCAATAACTTATAATGCAGCTCTGAAAGTGTATTTAACAAAAAAGCGGAGGGCCTTACTCTTGAATAGTGGTGGACAAGTGGTAGCGGCCCCGAGACCCGACTTACGAGTTGTAGGCAGTGGTCTCGTTTTATCAAAACTGCTCTCGAAACGGTGAAGGAAAACATCGTGAGGAAACCGGCATTTCTTAGAACCAATAATTCGAAGACATGTGACACCTACCAACCCGCACTGGGCTCGCGTGGTCCATTACAGATTTACAGCCCTCTCTCTCTCACAGAGTGAAGGCCTGTGTCCCAGCAGTGGAAACTGTATAGGCTGATAATACTAATGCTTACACTTCCAATCCTTCGGGGTAGGTACCTTCCTTCATCACCAGAATATCCAGTTTCTACCAGCCCTCTGCTGCATATTGTTTGGAGGTTGACCTCGTCCACCGTATCCTCTCTTCCATCAAGGTTTAACTTAAGGACAACAACTTATGCTAACTTCTTTGTCAACGTCTCTCAAGTCCCAAGTACTCAAGTATTTCATACATTCTAACTAGCTGTGTAATGTTTAAAAGCACAAGTACGTGTAGCAATGCCGTATTGCCTTTAGTTGCGACAGTATCAACAAGTGGTCGCAGATTGTTTAAGTTACTACTTCAGTTTGACTAATTGTACTATTTTCGAAGATGAATGAAGGGTTACAAGAGGGTCGATGACCTGAAGTCCATTTTCTGGTTTAAACTATGAGCCGATCAATCAACCATCTTAATGCTGGCTTTAATTTCTGCACAATTTTCTCCTTCAGCTCATCAATTTATCTAATTGGTGAGCGATATTCCTTTGTTTTGAACATAGCAAGTCGAGTCGTCCGCTCAAACTGTCAGAAGCTTTTGTTAAAAACCACCGGATACAAAGAATAGGTACTCCTAAGTTCATCGCCGTGGTTTTTTTTTATTCCGCGCCCACCCCGTCGCATCGCATCATCTTCCCGCGCTATCACTTCGTTTTTGATTCGCGTTTTTTCAATTTTTTTTTTTCTTTATGCTCGGCTCGTCGCTTGACGCTAGGACGCGTGTTGTTATATAGCCTATAGCCTTTTCAAGAATTAGGCTATCAAACGCAAAAATATTTTTTCAAATCTGATTGGAATTTCCAGAGATTAGCGCGTTCAAGCGAACAACCAAACTCTTCAGCTGTATTATTAGTATAGTATATAGTATAGTATATAGATTTGAATTACCATTAACAGATTAGTATAGATTAGCGAAAGAAAAATGGCCCCTATCTTGAAATAAAGAAGATGTTTTATCTGCGTGACAAACATCATATTTAAATTATGCAAGCAATCCACTTTATCAATCACCGAGACTTTCGAGATGACGATTTACAGAGAAGTATGGAAGAAAAACACATGTTGCGCCGACCACTAATAAATCGGTCTAAGAGCAGGGGAACGACGATGACAAGCGTCACTTTGCGTTCTCTTAAAACAGTCATGGTAACTATGTTGATCAAGATTACGTTAACTTCACTGATTCTGGGTCAATTGCCTCTCAGTGCGATTCATTGCTGTCACTTGAATGTGGAAAATAAAAGTTGTTTCACAAAAATAACTTGTTCAGTTTCACAAGAGGATCTGTTGTTGATACTTTGGTGACAATATTTAATCAAGGTATAACATCACGGCATGTTTCACAGTGAAGGGTTTTGGTGACCTTTTGAATGTTTTTCACCTTATTTTGAACGAAAATTTTGTGTTTTTGTTTTGATTTCAAATCCATCTTTAGTGATAAGTTGGCCCCGCAACATTAGCCAGTTAAAATCAGTGCAATCAATCTTCCTAGCCTTTTCCAATCTATGTTGGGTTCAGCTTCCAGTCTAACCAAATGCCAGTATTTACCAGTATTTTTCAACCTGTCTGACCTCCACAACTCAATTACAGGGTATCACGATATCCTTTGATAAGAGTGGTTGTCAGACAATCGGGTTTCTGATTACCCTTAACGACTGTCAAAGACCTACGAGTGACTTAACGGAGAGTCTCGATATGTAATGTATGGTCACCCATCCACGAACTGACCGCAAGCGTAAGATAACTTTCGATTGACCCGTGCGGCGGTTATTATTTAGCTAGCCATGAGCCCTTCATAATAACTGCAATTAAATAATATTTTGTGAATGGCTTTTGATGACACGAGAAAAAAATACTGTTAAAAAGAGAGAGGTTATGAATTCTCTGAAAAAGGGGAATGCAGGCCTTTGTCTGATCCCCTGAACCCCCCCCCCCCCGGATCCCCTGCTAGTTCTTCTTATGTTTTACTCTCTAGGTCTTAGCCACTTTATCTAGGTTACTCTTTTTGACAGGTAAGTACAGTCAAAAGAAAATAAACGATACAGGCTAGTTAGATTAGATGTACCATAATCAGCCTATACCTAACGTTCCCACTGCTGGAACACAGGCTTCCTCTCTGTGACAGGGAGTGGGTCGTTATCCACCACGCGGGCCCGGTATATATTTACATACCTGTAAAAAAATATTATAGGTAAGCACCATAAACACTCCAAACAAATTTGCGGTTGACTGTGACCAACATGAAAGAAACCACTTTTTTATGTTAGTTCAGTCGAAGACCCGATACCTCACGCAGGGCGAAAACCTGATTTCTTTAAACCTTTTCACGACTTATACGCACTTGACCGCTATTTCCAACAAAATATTGAACGTGTTTCCAAGTTCCATTACTCCTACAATCAATTCACCAAAGATTTCTATGTCGCAAGCTTCGGTTCCAACGATTTCTATCTCATTGTGGCGTTTCTTGTGCCTGTCTGTAGGTACGGTTGAAATATTTGCATTTTATTGTCGTTTCGCACGGTATACGACTGTTTCTAAATGTTTGTTCTGCTGCTGTTTTGTCGCAGTTTGTCATGTCAAAGAGCTAATGAAAAATTCAATCATAAATTGTTGTTTCATAATTGCTAGTGCATATAGGAGCTTATAGCTAAATAATAACAGCCGCACGGGTCGATTGGTCAGGTTAAGCTACCCTTGTCGCGGTAGGTCCGTGGATGGGTGACCATCTTTACATAATCCCGTTAAGCCTTTGGTCCCAGTTGTCATTCCTGGACCTTTGATAGTCGTTACGGGTCGTAAGAAGCCCGAAAATCTGATAACTAGTCTTACCAAGCGGTAAAATCGCATTACCCAGTAACTGGGTTGTGGAGGTCAAATAGGCAGTCGCTTCATGTAAAATACTGGTATTCAGCTGCATCCGGTTATACTGGAAGCCGACTCCAACATAGTTGGAAAAAGGCAGACAGATGATGATGTTGTTTTATAATTCGCTAAGTGCTAAGTACTGCAATGACTGCCTCGTTGGTCTAGTGGTCGCAAGAGACCACCACCATGACCATGAGGTTCTGGGTTCAATTCCCTGGTCGGGAAAAGTGTTATTAGGTTTTTTCCATCTGGAATATCTCAGTAGTATTCCTAAGTCTGGATTTGTGCCCAGCAGACGGCAATAGGTTCGCCCCCTATTACAAAGAGACTTAATATAATTGGCGACATGTGGGTGTACTTATAATAGATACAGCTCTACCTAACCCTTCGGGGCATACAGGCGTGATATTATGTTAAGCTATTGCTATTAATCAATCATTGGCATTTGTCATATAATGGAAACGGTTCACATACTTGCTTACGTATTTACATATGCCGTTGGGCTGGCGCCTGATCACTCTCTCACTTTCTTTCTTTCGTTTGTCGTCCCATCCGACTATGAGATTGAGGGAAGTTGCACCTGTGTCTGCGCACACACTTGTGCAGTATAATATCTCCCGCGTCGAAGGCTGCTCTCCGCAGAGGTTGGCCGCCATGTCCGAACTACATGGCCTGGAGGACTGTTAATATTACATATAAATTAATTGTACACCATTAGAGGCATTTTTCAAATATTATCTAAACCAGACTATTTGTCGGCGTCTTGAATATTGTGCTGGAAATAATTACAAAAACACTGGATCAGCTAATTGAATATCTGCTATAATGTTGATATTGCTAAGATCTACAGCTGAAGACGGCAACATTCTAGTAATTTCAGGCAATATGATACAAGTGATAGTTTCCGTCTAATCCTGCACGGATCTTGTAAAAATCGCTGCAATCGTTTTTAAATAATAGCGATAACCTTTATTTTTACAATTGTTTGTCAATTTAGCTTCGTGTTTTCATTTGAAGCTCATTTTTAAACATAAACTCACGCCGCTTCACATGGGGGTAAGCAGAAACTACAGAACGATGTGGCGTACTGTAGTTGCTGCCAAAAAAATAGCAAAAGCAGTATGCAAAGATCGTAGCAGGTGGCGTTCTGTAGCTTCTGCCTACCCCAATGAAGCAGGCGTGAGTATGTGTTTTCGGATAAACATTTAGATTTAGATAAACATTACCATTAATCATCATTATTTTTGTTCAATTGACATCCTCTGGAATATACTCCACATAATGCGATCAGCAGTCCGTTCACCAAACCATAATGATTGGCTTATATTGGGATCATGGCCGTTCAGATATAAAACACCATACAAATACATGAGCTATGGTTGTGGAGCTAAGGTTAATAGACGAGCTACTGCACCCACCGGGTTGAATTCATTATTTAAGCGAGGTAAATCCTTGAATTGATCAGCAGAACTTTATTTGAAAGGACTCGTCGGGAGTTGTAGTATTGACGTACAATAAAGAAAGTTAGCGGTTGACCAGTTTTCATCCTATACTAGGTAATAAGGTTAAAAGGTGATCGAATCAGTAATGAAGAGATCTGCAGGAGAATCAAGATAACCGACATAATCCGAAAAATTGCCAAACTTAAGTGTCAGTAGGTGGGGCACATTGCTCGCACAATACAATATGACCAATGGGGCCGAAAGGTTTAAATCCCGACATGACCATCCACCACCAAGACACATGAAAAGTAGGTACTCTGCAGCACCCACGCCTGTCTACCACAACCAACTCAGCCTATCGCAGTCCACTGCTGGACATAGGGTTTTCCCAGGTTGCACCACTACACCCTATCCTTGCGCCTTGCACATCCAGTCTGTATCAGCCACCTTTTTAAGATCGTTGGTCCATATAGCTGGGAGGCGTCCCACACTACGCTTGCCTATACCTGGTATCCACTCCAGGAGTCGTCTGCTCTATCGGCCATCGTTTCTTTGACAAACATAGCCAGTCCACTGCCGCTTCAGTTTGCTTTCTCTGCAGGCTATGTCGGTAAATCCGGTTTTTATACGGATAATTTCATTTATGATTTTATCCTTCAAAGAAACTCCGAGCAAAGCACACTCCATAGCGCGCTGAGCGACCTTGAATTTGTGATCCAGCCCGACAGTCAGGCTACCACAATAGATCCAATCAATCATCAGTTAAAATGAAGTAGCATTGTGGTCAGTTGTACCACAATAATATTGTGGTCTCGTGACCATGTGGTCGCGATTCGAGAGCCGATTGTAAAGGTCAAGGCATGCTGTCGAAATGTTTGTCTTTGTGAAACATCAGTGGGCGAGGAGCAGGTGATAATGTCTTCAGTAGGCATCAGTTGTAATTTACATTTTTTATGCAATTGTTATTTTTGTGTTCAGATGTAGCAACGATTACAAAATAAAAAAATGTTATTGATTTTTATGCAATTGTTATTTTTGAGTTCAAAGGAAGAAAACGTTTGAATTTTTTTAAATTGATTTTTATGCATAATTGTTATTATTTATATTCGGATGAGGCTTTAAAAGCAAATTAATATTTTTCGGACCAATTTCAAATCTGTCT
This sequence comes from Gortyna flavago, assembly GCA_963669345.1. Lineage (NCBI taxonomy): Eukaryota > Metazoa > Arthropoda > Insecta > Lepidoptera > Noctuidae > Gortyna > Gortyna flavago. The sequence goes on from OY770147.1 coordinate 13,810,673, forward strand.
TGCAACACCAGCACCACCAGCACCTTTTTATTTTATTAACTATGGCATCTCGCAGTTCATCCTTTATGAGGATGGCTACTGCTTAACCGGGCTTTCCTGTGGATGCCTCGAATTAAGGCCTCCAGCCAGGGCATACGATAACTTAAAAACTAAGCGACAGCGCTAAGGGTAACCCCCTGCGGGGTTCGGACCTCGGCTCAGGGCGTCGCTGGAAGAGGACAGCAAGGGACAGGCTGGATCGGTATTATTATTAGTGTTTAGGGGCGAATTTAAAACTACAGGCTCAGCTGCGCGGGCTGGCTCGAGCAAGGGTCGGGGCGGGCACGGTGATGGTGCGGGACGTCGCGACGGGCCTCGGCGGCGAGGACGGAAGGACGGATGTCTGAGCTTGTGTTTGTGTTGTCGACTGAGAGTACTCGTGGCCTTACTGCTCTCCTGGAGGAGGGTAGTGGCGTCGTCGGGGATAGTGAGGGTATGCCTTGGTCGGCGAATCCTACTTATGCGGGAGGGAGTGTATCGGGAGGCCGCCGCAATCAGGGAGTTGGGGTGCTTTATGGCAGAGTCAAAGAAGCGCTTGGAGAGGCGTTTCATGAACTGCTGGATGGTGGGGAGTCTGAGATCTAGATGCAGATTCACATTTCGGACATAGAAGGGGGCTCCCGTGACCTTTCGGAGGAAACGGTTCTGGAGGGTTTGCATTTTATGCAGAAATCGCGGCTTGGCGTGTGCGAAGACTACGCAAGCATAGGTCATGATGGGACGGATGACCGCGGTGTAGAGGCGCAATTTGCACTTGAGTGACAATTTGCTGCGGGCAGTTATCATGGAGTGGAGCCTACCGAGAGCGAAAGAGGCGCGCGAACGCGCCGTCTTTATGTGCTCGTTGAAGGTGAGGTTGTGGTCTAGGATGACACCTAAGTATTTGGCTCGCTTTCCCCAGGGGATCGGTTTGCCATACATAGAGATCGGGCGCGGGAGGGGGAGCACCACCAGCACCAGCACCAGCATCTGTTTTATCTTGTTTGGCTTGCTTTAATTATAAGTAATTTGAATTGTATGAGTGTAAAACTATGGACTAGAATTATGTCTGAAATAAATAAACTATTATTATTATTATTAATGAAAAGAGCTATTAAACAAAAGTACCTGAAATAAGATTTCAGGTTAAATAATAATAATTTACATTTGACTTATAGGAAGTAGTCTTCGTGTGGCATGAGTGGGTGTGTGAGTGTGCGGGTGTGAGATTGCGTGTGGGTGTGGGTAATGGAGAAGTTGGTACATGTTAAGCTGATTTTCGAGTGCCATATTTTATATATAAATTCTTACGCAATGTTATAAAATTAACCGCAGTTGATAAATGAGATAAAATTTATAGCACGTCCATTTGTCTACATTTTCGTCTGATACTTTTGGAACAGACCATATTTACTTGTATTCTGCGCAGTCAGCCCGCATCCAAAATTGCCGACTTGCCCATCTTTTCGCTTTACAGATTAAAATTAAATTATTCAGCGAAACTTCGCAGACGGTATAGGTAGGTATCGGCATCTAAGCACGATAAACAAAAAAAAAAAAAAAAACAGACAGATAGTGTTGTTACTTGAAATATCAGTTTTTTTTTTGTGTGAACTTCATAGACATAATGGGTACCGTCGATTTCCATAGGTACACGATGTAACAACAGCAAACGATCTTCTCGATTCATACTTCGATTAACTACACTAACAGTTACTGACCCCAAAAACATATCATCTAATCCTCTTATCATTTTATTATATCTTGTTTAGATATCTATATCTATCTCGTCTGCAGAGTTTCGCTAGCTAATTTAATTTTAACCTGTACTTAAATACCTTGCATCCGAAAATATAAGTAAAGAGCAGCATCAGATATGTTCTTCCTTTTCTTATGCTTCCAATTTTGTTTCGCAAGGCACTTTGAAAGTAAAAACTAAACAAAAACATCTACTGGTGATTATTGAACCAAAGATTACTTCCAGGTCAAGAGCTCCAAACTGGTTTCGACAATAACAACCACTTTTAAACAAATGGCTCGTCAATCAGCAAACAAATTCAAGGTGTTTCTTTAATATTGACATTCCAATATGCAAACATGCATCTCTCTTTATTTTGACAGCAATTATTTGAGATATTAAATCACACTGACCATGAATTCGAAACGAATGAAGAAATATGTGTAGATTATTATTTATTTTTTTGTAGATTCTGCTAAAGTCAAATCAAATCAAAATTTATTTATTCAGACAACAAAGGTCCTATAAATGGCTAGTTATGGAAATAAAAGTAGGTGTGCTAGCTTGATACAGGGAAATATTTAAGTGTTCCTCTAAAACTTATTGACCTTCTAATGACGAGCATTTTTTTTTTAATTAGCCTCTCTTTAATTTTCTGACCTTTGGGGGCCTAAAAAGGCCACTTTGGCAGAATCATAAAGCAATTCATATCACGCAATTCATCTGTTTGACAGTTTCACACCTATATATCCCTGAAGGGTTAGGCAGAGGTGTACCTATAGCATTTTACGAGTATCCATACAAAACTGTCATACAGATGAAATTGCGTGATATGAATTGTTTTATGATTCTGCCAAAGTGGCCTTTTTAGGCCCCCTGGTCTCTCAGCTAGTTGCAGTCGCTAAGCTAGGGTATCCAGACCAAACAATTTAGATTAGAACTGTGACCAGCATCGGCCAGTGACCTGGAAATAATAACAGTATTATAATAATAAATATTAGTGTTCTTTATATAAAGTATAATAAATCAGGTAGTCTAGATAATATTATAACATTTTGTATGTTGCACATCCAAAAATGTTTCCAGTACAGTCCACGAATTATAGCATAGGTAATATTTAAAATTAGGTATTGTGAAATACACTGCGTTGTTTTATAATTAACATATTATATATGAACGTTAACGAAGTAATAGGAGTATGTAAGGATCGTAGCAGACGTTCAATCTCAGAAGATCCATTCGCCAGATCCATGATGGATGGCGGTCTGTAGTTTCAGCCTATCCCTTGGGAAGGCGGCCTGAGTTAATGTATATATTTCCTTAATAGTCTTCTGTCACAGATTGTCTGCAGTAAAATCTTTGTAGGTACCACTAACATTGGCAGAACTACAGACCGCCATCTATTACGATCCTTACTTATTACTCCTTCTGCTTTGTTTACGTTCATACATCTGATCACTTGACCGTTCTGAAGAACATCACCATTAGTCAATATAAGTCCTTCTAGGAGAGCAGTGATGGCTGGTAATGGTCGCGACTTACTAGTTGCAGGTCGTAGGTTCGAACCCAGACAGGCGCTTTACTTTGTGTAAATTATTTCATCACCATTGCTCTCCAAACGGTGAAGGAAAACATCGTGAGGAAACCGGCATGTCCGAAGACATGTGTACCAACCCGCACTGGGCCCTCGTGATGGATTACCGCCCACACCCTCTCACAGAGAGGAGGCCTGTGTCCCAGCAGCGGGAACATTATAGGCTGATTATGTCGTTTTAGGGCGTCCCTTCCCGGCGCGGGCGTTTCACAATTCAAACATGAGAGGAAGAACGAATAAGCCCTTCTAATAAGATGCCCTTGCGCATTCAGTGTGGATCATGTACAACTCAAGATTGTACTCTTAAAACTTTGATTGCTTTGCCCTTTTCACAATAATCCAAATAATCGTCCCTGCATATAATGCATGTTTCTATAAATATGCAATATTTCAATTACTGCAAATTATGCAACAATTAGTTTATGTACAATAGGTATAGAGCGGGTTTCCTTGCAAGTGAGCGGTGGTCGAAGAATAAAGGTTTCAACCGATGTCCTTACGGATCGTGAGAAACTGGTTCGTTTAAATTATTTACTTTATAAAGGTATATATTTCTCGAACTGGGAGTTAAGAAATCGTCTTGTTAACAAGACACTGCGTGAAAATGTAGGTACTTAGTCAGTAAAAATAATTATTACTAAGTTATTTCACCGTTACAAAATAGGTACTTATTATTTCCCGGATAATTTAAGTATAAGTACACCTACTTTGTGAAGTTATTTCAGAAAAGTTACCCCCGTAAAATATTAATAATATAATTCTCTCGTGTCAGCACGAGACGAACTACTTGAGAAACCATGAGAGAAGCGCTGCAGTTCTTGGGGTGGTAAACAAATCTTCAAGGTGGAGTTACAGCAAGATTTTCAAAATTCAAAGCTCAAATATCTTGAAAAAATACACCAGTTCACTTATGAGCTGGAAGTCGTCACACTATCACGAATTCGACCTATTCCTCAAGGCTACTAAATTAATAACAAAATAATTCCATTCTTTGTATTATTATTAAAGATCCAATCCGTTTGTTGCTCCTTGGCTGCACCTGCCGACGGAAAGTGAAGGGTGTTGTTATTGATATCATGGGTGTCTGTGTTACTATAATATTATTATTGTAAGTAGGTATATTTGTGATTGGTTTGTGTAATATATACCGTGTGAATAGTCGGTCTAGTCATCTAGTGCTATATAAATAAATGGAATAAAATTAAATGGATTATTTTTGAATTAAATGGATTATTATTATTATATGTTTATTATTATTTTATTATAGTGTAGCATACATACCCTCGCTGGGCGCCGGCGCTACTGCCGAGCGCTGCTACTACGTAACAACGCAATTACCCCACAGGACCTCATGCTCACTAACAGTCTGAATGGCTTTCATTTTGACAGTTAAACAACATTCATTGAAAACTCGTGCTATATCTATATAGTCTAAGAAAAGAAGATTTTCTTCGGAATATACATCACCGCTACAAAATTATTTATTTAAGTACCTAGATTTAAAAATAAATTATTCATGAGAACATTATTATTAATAATTTGACCAACTGACACCAATGCCAAACATTACAATAAAGTCATTATGATACAACATTTGGAAACTATTATAGATATTAATGCTAATCTCCCGTGACTTACTGACCGTTCTGGGTTAAAACTATAGGCAACAAGCAAATAACTTTTATACCAATACAGAGTCGCCTATGGTAGTTTAGAATATCTATTTAGGGGGCTCGTGGTTAAGTAATAACACACTAATAGTAGGAATGGCTTTCATTTTGACAGTTGAACTACATTCATTTCGTTATTTTCCGCCGTAGTCGTTGGAGTCCCGGCTGCCATTTGAACCCCCCCACCCATCCCCTGCTAGTTCTTCGCTAGACAGATTGATTGACATTGTGATCAACGTCAATCAGTAACAGTTACTTTTCCATTACCTTAAAAATGATTTAAAATTCAGTGTAAAATAAACCGGTAGATAAAGGAAATCCAGGAATTCAATGATATTAACTTATTTCGCAAAAGTAACTTTCATTTTTAATTAAATTCATTCAGCGAATAGCTGCATGCGGAACAAAATAAAATTCTTTAATAATGACCTGGTTATTCCGTACAATGACTATTAACGTGATATTATAATTATCACTTCCTACAATGTTAAGGTTCAGGCAGGGACATCTTATGTATCAATGATCTTGTGAATGCAGGAAACCATTTCCGAATTGCTTTAACCGGTTTAACTCAGCCTGGACCTGTTCGTTGGGAATGAGCTGAAGGTCCAGGATAGTACTTTCCGTAGACGACTTTTTATTCTAAGTGTTTATTAATAATTTGCCACAAAATCCGCTAAGAACTCAATCTGAAATCGAAAATCCTACAGAATAGAATGTCGAAATGGCCAAGTAGAAATCTAAATACTACGAAAGAATTCGTTAAGACTGTCACACTCAAGAAGTAAAAATCATGTGAATTGATAATGTCTGCAGATGATGCACTTCGGCAGACATTACCTTGTTTCCATATATTTCCAAAACCTCTAGGTAGCGTGTTGCCGACGCATGCGCGTGCGCATCTGCTGTGAACGTTATGTAACGTCACACAGTAGACGTTTTGTTATGCATTCTTACAATATACTTTATTGTTCGGTTAATTGCAACATTATAACGAGGTGCGAGGGATTTCAGTGTTTGTAATGTTGGCATTGAGATCCCTTTTGTGACCAGATGTCTTAATTGGATACATTCAATTATCTTGATCACGAAACAGAGCATCTTATCATATCGCTTCGCGCGGTTTTTACGACTTGACAGAACCTAGCTATAATATATGTACATTTAATACGAATGTTGATATTGACGCATACACTATCCGAAATAAATTCTCCATTGCATAAATTAGAAGATCGCCGCAGTCACATAGACAGACGATGATGCTGCTGTAGACACTGAGAATATAACATAAATTTATTTTCCTAACTACTCTTTTTCTTTGTTACAGATGGCTAAACAAGAATGTTTCATCATGGGCGGAAGAAAATGAGGCACTTTATAATAAGTGCTGTGCTCCTGCTGAGTTGTCCAGTATACTCCCACTCAAAGTCCATCGTCTCTACCCAGAAACCCGGCAAATATGGAGAAGACAACCTTGATAATAGTATCATTGACTTCGATGAGGACGACACCCTCAAATACAACAAGAAGTACGGGATGATCCCATGGAACTCAAATGAATACTTCAACAAAGAATCAAATAGATATACCATAGTTAAGGATCTTGATAAGAAACTAGATAGCGATAGAAATAAAACCGAAGCCAAATTAGAAGCAACATCAACCATAGACTATAGTGTCATACCTTTAGAACTGATAAGTACAACTGAAAATACTCTTATAAGTATACTAGAAAGTACTGAGGAACCTGACTTGACAGTTATCCCACTGTCTACTACAAGAAAAACGCCTAAAGTAGAAATTAAACAAACGGTAACCTTACCGACTTCTACACAAGAAATTGATACTACCACTTATTACAGTGACGATGAAAGCACAACCGAAGTGCCAATTACAGAAAAATATACAAGTAAACATACTGAAACCACCGAAGTAGACACATCTATAACATATGATACTACAACTGAGATTTCATTCGAGACGCAGAGCACTTTATTGCCTTTAACAAACGCAACTGAAGTAAACTTTGAGAAATCTACTATAGTACCATCAAATATCACAAGTCGGGAGAATGTTAGTAGAGTAGACTTAAGTGCAGATGAAGGAGATTCTGATTCTGACGTGCCAATCTTCACAGAGTTAGATACAGAAGATCAAGAAGAGGTGCCAGAAGATTACTACGATTCTAAGGATGTAGTGCCAACGACAGCTCCCAAGACAGATGCTTTATCAGTGATCTTCGGACTGGCAGGCAGTGTGGTGGGGAGTGTGGTGGAAACTGTGGCTGAACGAGTGGTTCCCAAGGGGATAGTGGACTTGTTTAGAAGGATGCAGAGACAGAGCGAGATGCTGGAGGCTGAGAGGCTCAGGAGTCGTGAGGAGAATGGCGGGATTGGTAAGCTTGATTACATTTTTTTTTAATTATTACCATCAGAAATTCCCGGAATTTTAAATACGTTCACAGTCTGATCTACAGACTCAATTTGTCAAAAATACCTCTAATCTCATTCTTACATTTTTGACAAGTTTTTAACACTGGTTGTCGCTGAGATGTTAAGGAGCATTTAGTCATTCACATTCTATTTAAAGGCACAAAACTTCTTAAAAAATGATTATTTTATTTATCTTATGAAATTAAATTACAGTTCATTTAAAATGAGATACAAAATGATTACATCTAAATAATATCATATGCGTTAGCGACGTTACAAAGTCTTCTTGAATATTGCCTTAAACACCCTTAAATATGTTTAAACTATCACACTTCTTAAAATCCTCCGGTACATCATTAAACAGTTGTGCTCCCTCAACCACTATGGTATTTTGTCGTAATTTTAGTCCGTGCACGTCCAGTCAATTAGTTGAAACTTGTTTTTCCTTCTTATTTTTATGTTTTCCCTTATGGGGCCATTTGATCACGGAGCAAGATAAAATAGACAGTTGCATCACCATCACACGAAAACGTAAAAGCGTGTATTATCTCTGATCTTGAAGTAGACGAAAAACAGACTTTATACAAATTAAATGTGTACCTACCTACCTTAACGTCCGTCCGTCTCGCGTAATTTGTAAAGTAATTGTTTTGATTACTTATATCTTTGATCGCAACTATGTCTTTAGTACTTTTACACAGACTTTTCACTGAACATCAACATTATAGTTATCCTGGGTTCGTACACTTCGAATTCGGCAGTATTACACCCTACGTATCAAAAAGTCCTAAGAGCAAATGCCCGTAATAGCAAAACGATAATCGTCCGTTTAGCAAATCGTCTTACGAGCAAAATGGTCCTAAAAACAAAAGAAAAATAGTACTTACAGTCATAGTACTCATAAACACGAGATTTTCTAAAGGAATAATTTTAATTCTATTATCTGCTCGAGACTCTACTAAACTGTGCAAGTACTTGACACCAGAAGGTTATATGAAATATAACATTCGATCACACGACCGGAATAAATCGAAATTACGTTATGTTTTTATAGTATATGAAAATTATATCATAAGAACGTTATTTCAAGTAATAATATACTATCTGTTATTGTGCCATATTAAACACACCCAATTTCAACGTAATGTGTAGTTGTTTAGAGTATTATAAAGGTTTAAAAATAGCCACTCAGACAGCGACAGCACCCCACGCTCCCCTCTTGCGAAGGGAGTGAACGATCATCGAGGGCTGGTGGTAGGTCTACCACCGCCCGCCTCACGCTCAGGGCACCGCGCCACATCTCATCAACGTGACTTGTGAGGACTCACATAGTGTGAAAGTCTCGAGAAGAGCTTACTATAGAAATGATCCTATGAAGTAAGGTCTTAATTCGTATTGTGAAAATCGAGTAGGGTCATTCAGCCGCGGAGAATCTTAACACCGCGATGTAAAAAAACGCGTCATCGGCACAGCGCTATCTAGTAGCAAGTTTTGGAAGTAAAGTCACCGTGGCCATGAGGAACAGATAACCTCTATGAGGCCATGCTAACCGCGTGTGTGGTAATAATAGAATGTAATCTCTTGTAGAAAAGTTATAATGGCGTTTTAAATGTTTATGCTCATAATGAAATTGAAGTTTCTCATTGTAAGTGTGACTTTTTGTGAGTAGGTTCTTATGAGTAGGTAATAAAGATTGTAGAATTGTAAATTAGTTACTAAAACAACTGAAAATCGAAATTAATACAATCAATGTAGGTAAGTACGGTAACTGCGTTTAAAAGCACTAGACTAGTGGGGTAGTCACAATGACGATGAAGATAAGAATTACCTAGGTAGTAATACTAATCTAAAATACAACACTAGCTTCTGCTTGCGATTTCGTCTGCGTGACATTTCTTATTTGAACTAAAATATATCTAGGTATCCTGGGCAATACTTAGCTTACCCTTAGGAAATAATTTTCTGAATCGGATCAGTAGAAGACTACCTACACCCTTCATAAAAACTCACAAATTTTACCTCTTTAGAATATTATTAGTTGAACATAAATAAACATGACAATATTCATAATCGGCGTTTCAAAACCACAACCTGACCTGACCTACCTACATAATACCAGCAGATAATCGCAGCTTTCTCCCATAATGTAGATACCTATCTACGATAAATTGTGCATTGTAGTAGGTACCTACTGTACTAGATGCAAACGACATCCAGTACCGCAAGACAAGACATGACCAACAAGTCCCACTTTTACTGATCGTCCAAAAAACGCAAACTCAAAGTATTTATTTCAATTACACCATTTACAGGTACTTTTGAACTGGCAAGGTTTTGGCTTTTGTCAGTCAGAAAATATGAAGCTAGTTGCCCATTCCAAAGCGTAGAAGGTACCTTCGAACGGGCAGGAAACTCCACGGATACTACCGATGACAAAGTAATCAGCAAACATGATAAAAACAGTCTTTACAATTTGTGGTGATTTATATCACCACTTGGGAGTGTGCACTGCATAATAATTAGCCAATAATATAATAATACAGTGAAGTGTTAGGAATATAATAAAGTGCATGTAATTGGTTATTTGAAATAAATTCTTTGAGTTTTTTGAGTTTGAAATAGGTAAGGAACTCTTGAACCTTTCATGCTTCTAGACTTGGTGGTTTAGGCTCAATGAGTGAATTCAAGATTGTTATTATCAGCTGTTGCATTGTATCAGCATCTTGTTTTGTTAAAGTTTTTAACTCAAAATGTCGAAAATCACGCTCCCTTGAAAGAACAGACTGTTATAGTTATGCTTTCGTAACATTTTGAAGGAGGCGGACGAAATTATTGTAATATTATTCGTGTTTTATGCGGTTTGGTTACGATGATAACTATATAACATGCATATTTATGCTAGTTGCAACAGCTTAACTAAGATCAAGGGCTGAACAGAGGCGTTCGTTAAGTCTGACCCTGGATTTGGTTTAAAGGTCGTAGGATATAATTATTTTATCTTAAAACACAGAGGAAGTCGCATGTAGGAGCTAGTAGAATAACATCTATGCGGAATCTTATTTTTGTTAGAGTAGACATCTGCTTTTTAATATATTATAACCCAAGGAGCTGGAACACATTATTTTTATTTAGGTATAAATAAGGCTATTGATAAATGTCCCCCTTGGCAATTGTGGAAAAACAACCAGGAATAGTTCTTTGAGACAACAATCAGATAGACACAATGGTGTTTCTTACCCGTTGTTCACCATAGGATTTCTTTTTCATTGTTGTCGATAAAATAAAAAATGTTGACTCTCACATTATTTTTTTTTGCAATTTACGCATTAGCCAAAAGAAAACAGCCAAAATAACAACGCCCGCCCGACACAACACAATAGTCTAGTGCAAATAAATCACCTATTTATCTAATTTTAAAATTCACCTGACCATTTTTTTCCCAGGTAATTTCGGGCGCGGCCTCCTGAAATCCATCTCTTCTGGCATCAGTAAGCCTTTCAGCCAGCTGATGGCCGGCGCCCGCGACATCGGTTCGTTGGACAACGACAGGGGGTTCGTGTCCAGCCTGGCCTCCGGAGTCACCAGCGTAGCTAACGTGGCTAACTCTGTCGTGGACTCGTTTAAGGATCGGGTTCAGGCGATTTATCCAGGTATGATTATTTTATGTTATTTTCTAAGAAAACTGACACTGTCAGAGCTCGTACTTTATTTTTTAGCGTAGTAAGTGCCGTGAAAGGCAGGTTCAAGTGTATTTACAGTTGGTACAAAATCACATGAAAATATCATGTGATTTTGTACCAATTTTTCGTGTAATACCGAACTGAACTATAGATGAAGTCCCTAGTTCGAAGGTGTGACCCAGCTTTAAAAAAACCTCAAGTGTTCTTGCGGTGTGCTTGAACTGGCTTGCCTTGCTTGTTCTTGTAGAGAACCACTTCAATGTGTCTAGCCAGACGTTTTCAAATTCTCATTAAATTGTATCTCAATCTTCACTGCTTTTGTACAAAATGCTAAAAAGAACCTAATTAAACCTAACCTAAGACCCAACCACTCATTTTATCAAACATGACATAAAATTGTCTAGATTCATAATTACGTTCATCTCCTCGTCCCCAGGCACAGTGTGGTGCGGCGACGGGCGCTCGGCCACGGCGCGCTCCAGCGACCTGGGCCTGTTTTTCTTCACGGACACCTGCTGCCGGCAGCACGACGCCTGCAAGCTGTACATCCGGGCCGGGGAGACCAAGTACGGACTCACCAATACTGGACTGTTTACCAGGTGAGATTAGATGTTTCTTTTTATCGATAGAAAGAGAAAATTTACAGGATTTCATCTGGAGCAAGCCGTGTGCCCGTTGGGGTTTGTCATCGGAAAAGAATCGAACTTCCACAAAAACTAACCCTTTGGGGGTGAGTTTTCAAAAACCCTTCCTAGTGCTCACTTTCGGACATATCAGTCAGTCAGGACTTTGAATTTTATATACGAGATTTATTTTATATACGAGATTTATTTTATATACGAGATTTATTTTATATACGAGATTTATTTTTTATGTTCTTGCATGATTCTAATTTGTTACGCTTATGTAAACAAACTTTCACGTTTATCAGATTCGTGTATTGTCACATAACACTTCGTTAATAACACATTGTGTCAACTGTCCCATCGATGGTGTAACCATAATTTTAGCCACAAAATATCACGGAGTTACGGAACCCATGGTATTAGGCGCCATAATGGTTTTATTACCATAATGCGATGATTTGGGCAAATAGAGTATGCTTTGCTTAAGATCTTTGTGGGTGGTGGAGGTCAGATAGGCAATAGGCAGCCGCTCCATGTAAAATAATGGTATTTAGCTGCATCTGTTTAGCCAGGAAGCCTACCCCAGCAGGCTAGCATAGTTGGGAAAGAAGTGCAAAGGGTAAGACTACTTAGTATTAGCAATCTACTTGCTATTGTTTGATTATCTAAGTATCGTTCTATTGTCAAAAACTAATCGTTTCGTTTACCAATCATAACATTAGGTAATACCGTAATACCTAGCTAGTTATTCGAAAATAGTCTACACGCAACTTGACACCTGCCTCCGGGTCGTGTACTGCAGTGGCTTATTTGGAAAGCACTGAATTGATTACGTACCCAAGTAAGCAGATGCAAACATAATCTGGCGAAATTATTGATTCATCTAAATCCAGTGCGAGTGCGAGTGCCGTGTCCTAGAGCCAGCCCTATCTGCTAGTGTCTCAAATGTCCGTTCATCTGCTCCCTAGACGATCAGAACAACGCCTCTGACGCCACAATAAACATGGCCATCTTCTTAACCCAAACAGTATAAAAAAAGATGATGGTGATGATGGTCATACGTTTTATTTAACAGTTATAAAGTCAACAAAAGAAACCTTTATTTCAACGTCTTTCGGTAATAAATTGGCAATAAAGATGAAAGAAGTCTCCATTTATTGCAAGAAATTATAAGTAACTGGCAATTTCTTTCGCAGTTAAACCTAGTCTGTGGCTAAAAATAAAAATCACCATTACACTACTCCGGCGCATTAAACTTAGAACAACCAAGTAATTGCCGCGAAGCTAATGATTTCATTGTAGTTTTCATTTTTTATTGAATAGACGACATAGATGAAATCTAATTATTAGACCGTAGGAAATTCACAATGATAGAAAGTTTGGTAAGTAGGTATAAACCGTAAAGTTCCCGGTATGAATTTATAGGGTACCAGTTTTCGACCAGTGCCAACCGGATGCAGCTGAATCAGCTGACCAGTGTTTCCCTGTTTGCTAAATTATAAATTTTCGCAAACAAGCACCCAGTACCAAATGTATTGCAAACCTCAGGGATAAAGTTGTAGTTCTTCATGAAACACTGCGGTTCCCTTAGCTACATGTTTCATAAAGACTAACATAACATATCCTCACGCCTGTATTCCTACAAGGGTTAGGCAGAGAGGTGCGCCTCTGTCTGGCAAAATGTGGGTGTAGTATGTTTAATTCCCATTTAATTGGGGGCGAGCCTATTGCCGTCAACCGGGCCGCAAATCCAGACTCCGCGCGGGCTGATAAATTCCAGATGACTCTAATCCCAATATCACTTTGCCCGACCCGGGAATCGAACCCAGGACCTCATGCTTAGCAGTACAGTAGCGCTTGCGACCGCTAGACCAACTACTCTCAGTACTTAACCCTTTAATTCAAGATGTTTGATTGGCACTTTGAGATGGAAGGCCTCAATGTCAAGTGGACTACAGCTGTCACACTGCAGAATATAGTAGATAAAACTATTGAGAAATGTTGACAATATACAGATAAACACAGAGATTTAGAAAGATATGACCTCATTGGGATTACTAAATGTTTGCTAAACTAAGCATCTAATTGATTCATCTTTCAACTAATATTTTATTCAAATCCATCGACACGACTCGATAAACATTGTTCTTACTAGATTCTCCTGAGTTTGCTAACCTTCTCTCTAAATGATTACTTCAGTCGGTCGGTACCTTAAAGTACATGTAGTAAGTAGTGGGGGTACGTAGTACTAACCGCTGGTCAAGGGCCACATGGCCGCTATAATCTATAAGTATTGCCATACATAAGTTTGGATCTCCCCACGACTTCGTTTCTCTACAAAATTCCCCTTTTTAACACGCTATTTTAGCTTCATTTGTACTAACAAATTTCTCGTTATATTCATTGCGGATTTCAATACGTTTAAAACCTTACCTGTTTTGGTATCCAGTCTGATAGCAGTTGAACGTTTTTATTTTACTGGCTTCTACCCGCGACTTCACTCGCGTTGTAAACTGTACCTACTGCAGAATATACCCTATGGCACTCACTGAAATAATTTTATAAATCTGATCAATCCTAGGGTGAACGACGTCTATTTCTCTCTCTATTAAGTACCTTCTAAAGTAAGAGATACAAAATTCTCAGTGAGTGCAGTATTTCTTTTCGAGGAAGCCACAGGGTCACATTGAACGCGTTCATGCTCCGCTGGCGCTTGCGCATGTTCAAGGGCACTACTGAAGAGAACTCGTATGTTATAGTATAGTTAGACGATAGTTGCGTGCATTGCGTGCTCGCGTGTTAGCTACCAGGAAGGTATGCAGACGTGGTGGTCAATGAACTGTGAGTAGTGATTAGAATATAACTATAGGAGTATGCAGACTGGGAACTACATGCTAATGATAGTGTTTGTTTGTTTTCTATGGAACTTTCCGTCGAAATTGAAAACTTTTCTTTTTGCAATGATTGCCTATTCTTGAGAAAGGCTATATATGCTACTTAACATCACGCTAGCACACTTAGGAGCCAAGCATAAGAACGCTAATAGAAAATGAAGTAATAGCGCGGAACAGGCGATGCGATGCGACGGGTCGGGGGAACAGAATTGGGCTGTCAAATGCAAAAAAAAAATACAAATCAGAGTGGTAGTTACAGAGATTAGCGCGTTCAAACAAACAAACTCCTCAGCTTAGTAAGTAGAGACAGATATCGTTTATTTTACTTGAGCCACCTACTGTTTTGTTGTTTTTTTCCTAACACAAGGGCAATAACCTCCGCTTTAGTTTCCTGGATTCACCAACGTAACATTACGCCATGGCGGCTAACGGCTTTTTCCCTCTAATATTGGTATTGACCTGGGAAGTGCTGCATCTAGTTAATTACAACACAAATCATAACAACACTAGAAACTTCCTAATGCCCTTCAAATATGAACAAATGGGACGGACACTGTTAATATCAGCTTCCTATATTGACCACTTACCAAGTTATACATACAGCTGCCTTGGACCTTATGTGGTGTTTCATAGCGGTTGTATTAGCGTGTGTTATGTTTCGGTTAAATTTGTAGGCAATGTTATGGTTGAGTGGGCAATATTGCCCAACAGTGGTGTCGACAAAGATGATTATATTGAATCGATCGATTGATTGGAAGAGTATTGGCAATCGTGTGCGACAAGGATTTCTGTAGCATTTTTCATAGCCATCACGGAGATGAACTTATATAATTTACGGGATGGGAGGGAGATTGACTCGCATCCTGTTACCGTGGATTCAGTATTTATATGATTCTGAACCCAACTGAATTAAAAATTTTCGTCGGTCATAAAAAAAAAGCTGTGTCATACATTTTGACCGTGTGGGCATTACACTTTTCTATGAAACAGCAGGTTTTTTTGATAACCGACTAGAAATTTCTACGCTAGGGTCCATAATTATGTGCTGAATTCATGATTACGGTTTGCGCGTCGTTTGTATAGGTCTGTGTATAGGTACTTTCTATATCCAATCTATCTAAAGCATTATTTCAGTATGATTACAGTCTACTTATTTCGTAATAAAATCACACAACCACAAACTGTGATCCATCTGCCAAGCATGGGATGTACCTATAAGTTCTCCTTTGATCATTCATTTATGGGTCTATAAAGTAACCCATGAACAGGAATGGACATTTACGGGCTGCCCACAGCGTGGACTGGGTTGAGATATTTGTCGCCAGTTCGATTCCCACTCGTTGCACTATTGACATACTGTAGGAACGCACTCTTAGCAAGAGCATTTAGCATAGAATGCGGGGTTCATGTGGAACCCACATTGCTAATCCGTAGGTACTAATGTATACTGATAATTACGCTGAAGAGTTTGTTTGTTTGAACGCGCTAATCTCTGAAACCACCAATCGCATTTGATAGCCCAATTCTGGAGAAATTCTGCTTAATATCACGCTAGGAGCCTGAAGCGCCAACCAAAAAAAAAAAACAATAATAACGTTTAGCGAAAACAAAATGCGATGCGAAACAACAATTATTTCACGCGGACGAAGTCGCGGGCTGAAGCTAATAACTATTATAAATGCGAAAGTAACTCTGTCTGTCTGTAACCTTTTCACGCCTAAACGGCTAAAGGGATTTCGATGTAATTTCGCACCTAATTGCGTAACACACTATTACTATCAATTTGAAACATTTTGAAGCATATTGTTAATCTATTGCTCCATATGTTTGAAAAATTTATTTGCGCAACAACGTAAATAACGCAATGAATGTTGTCCAACTGTCAAAATGAAATCCATTGCTACTGATAGGGTGTTACGCTATTACCCCACTGGGTTAGAATACTTTTCTCCCGGTAGTACGTTCCCCAGGGATAATTTTCGACCTCCACGCGGGCGCTGTCGCGGGCTGAAGCTAGAAATCCATAAATACGTATGGTGGTGGCTTAGGTAATTTTAGTACTTATTGTGATATTCCTAGGCTAGGCAATAATGTAGGAAGAATTTGACCTAAAGCCTATAGCATTGCATTATGTAGTTACAAGATACGACTGGTTGCTGAGCACTTGCTGGTCTCGCTAACCGGTCGGGTTAGCATCTCTTTGCTAATTGATTGTTACAACTGTGCGTTTTTGTTATCAGCTGTTGCTTAATCGTAGATGCAGAAATGTTTTTGATAATAACATGCAAAATTGAGGGGCTCGTGGCTAAATAATAACAGCAGCACGATCGAAGGTTACACTTGCCGCATTCGGTTAGGACCATCCATTACATATCGAGACCCCTCCGTGCCTCGAAAAGCAGTTTGAAAGCCGTCATTCATAAATCTTTGACAGTCGTCATGGGTAGGTAGTCGGAAGCCCAAACGTCTGCCAGTCTTTCGTGTTAACTGGGTTGTCGGGGTCAGATACAATGCAGTTAGACTGGAAGCCGACCCCCACATAGTTGGGAAAAGGCTAGGCAGATTAATTGTGCAATACACAGACACATGGTAGATCTGGTAAGGTTTCCACAATCTAGATCGGTCAGAATATTTCTTAAGTTAAATTTTTCTAGCTCATTAACCAAATAATGTACATAAGTGACTTATGTTTTTTTGCGTAGAAAACCAAAGTGCCACAACTACTTTTTTTTTTAAAACCGATGGATGTATCCAATGTTGTTTGTATCTCTATGTGACTTTTGGTTAGTCGGCATCTTGTATTAATGTCTACACCAATGGATAATGCCGTGTCAACAATTAAATACTGAACAGACAGGTCACGCCGCAAATCAAAGCAAATGGCCATTTATCTGATACATAGGTACCTAAAAATATTATGAATGCGAAAGTAACTCTGTCTGTAGAGTCTGTCGGTCCCGCCGAAACCACTGGACCAATCGTTATGAAATTTGACAGATAGGTAGCCTTCGACCTGGAGAAGGAGATAGGCTATACACTTTTCATTCTGGATATTTGTGTGAATAAAATATGAAATACAAAATACACGCAGACGAAGTCACGGGCAACTTCTAGTTTTCGATCATTCGTCTCAAGTATTTATGTAAACTGTTATACACTGACACGCTGATACAATGACACTTCCCGAGGCGTCGCATCAGACGGCATCCAATGATTAAGTTAGTTCGTAACGAGTCTGCGCTTGCGCAATCTTGTGTAACGTCTGACGGAAGTTAAATAACAGATAAAATAATTGTCAAACAGTTACTGCTATTGTGACTTTTGAACTGGAGAAGTTGCTTGAGTTGAACGGTTGGCTTTGGTAATTTAATGGGTTACTTTTATTAGTGGTCCATTAGATACAGCTTTATTTCTTTTTGGATTATCTCATAAATCAATCTGCTTGGCCGTTTCCCAACTATGTTGGGGTCAGCTTCCAGTTTAACTGGATGCCAGTATGGTACATGAAGTGACTGCCTATCTGACTTGGCCAATTTAGTTAGGTACTGGGTAATACATGATGAGACTGGTTGTCAGACTTTCGGGCCACTGACGAACCGTAACGACTGCCAAAGATTCACAAATGACAGCCGGGATCAACGGCTTAACGTGCTTTCCGAGGCTCGGAGGGCCGGAGGGGTCTTGATATGTAAAGATGGTCGGACCAACCGCGGCAAGCGTAGCTTAACCTAATCGATCCACCCGTGGTGCTGTTACTACTTATTTGGTTATTAACCAATATTTTGGTTTACAACAGATTGTCCATAGAGCTTCTTGCGCATTCCCCTCCATAGGAAGCTTCATCCTTCTGACTGACAGACTCCTTGACAATTCAAAAGTGCCTGTAATAATTGGTTTTATTGATATAAATGCTTTAAGTTTGAGTTTGATAAATAAAGTAATCAAGTAATAAAGTAAGTAGTTTCTAATATTTATCTTTCTGAAAACCGTATTGGCGGGAGTGATAACTTTCTATGTTACGGGCAAGGACTGCTAGATGTTCAGAGAGAGCTAACACTGCATAAGCAGATTCAATTTTGCATGAAGCCTGTGATAGATCATAGTAGGTTGGTAACAAAAAAACCCATTGATAAAAACATACGTTTTACTTACTGCTTTTTTCGCAATTTGCATAATTTATGCTGTATACCAAAGCAGCCAAATCATGCGGGATCCAATACTGCGGTATTGTAACTGTAACTTACGTACGAAGGTACTTTATTTTAGCCTATTTTGTGTCCCACTTCTGGGCAAAGGCCTCCCCCTTCCCAACCTCCCTGTCTTGTGCGATCTCTGGCCATGTTGGCCCTGCAAACGTTATCAGATCGTCACACTACCTTCGCCGTGGTCTACCTCGACGGCGATGTCCTCCCTCAGGCGTCCAGTGAGAGATGATCTTTGCCCATCTCTCCGGGTGGTAAGGTGCTTACCCATTTTTATTGTATCTAAATGGCTCCCAAATTTATCTCTGCATACTTCAAACGCAGAAACAAGGTGCGCTACTAGAGTTGCAAGAGATAGACTGAAATGGAAAATTTGAGGAAGCCTTTACCGATTGGCAAACGGACAAAAAAAAGACATAATAAACGAACGCCAGATACGAGGCTGAAGACTAGAATTATTAGGTTTGTCAGACAAAAAGGCTAATAAATAAATAAACTTCAACAGTAGACTGTGGTAACAATTTAATCTGGAGCTGGTCTAGCGTAGCTCGGAGTTTCAATAGAATAAAAGTTCAGCTTAGACTGTTTTTTTTACTACTGATGTGTTTCTATTTTTTAATGTCTGTTTTTTTCCCGGTTGATGGCAATAGGCTCGTTCCCTATTATATGGGACTGAAAAACAGCAGGCGAAAAGTGGGTGTCCTCAGGTAACCTCTGCCTAACCCTTCTGTGATTATAAGCGGGATGATGTTATGTATAATTATCTCATGACTAATAATTAGTAATTACGTCACAGCTAATCCCGTGGAGCAGTAAACGGCATTAAACGTGCGCGGAGAAAGTTGGCTAAGTACCTACTGCACGCTTGTTGTACAGCGAGAGGTATCTGTGAGCTGATTGAAATATTGGGGTACGCAGAAGTACACCTAACTGATAGATAAGCTGTATTTTCAGTCTTTAAATAATTACCTATATACAGAATGTTGGTCTAAATCTAGATGATTAGATCAACCATCTTAGCATCATAATCAGGACACAGGCCTCCTCTCGGTGAGAGGGAGTGGGCCGTAACCCATCACGCGGGCCCAGTGCGGGTTGCAGATACCTTCTGCCTTCTTGTTATCATAATACGATGATAACTTTCTGTTTTTTTGGCTGCCTAGGTTTTGCCTATAATGATGCGGCACTAAAATTTAACAGCGAATGTATTGATTTCACTTTATTAATCACTGTCTGTAATGGAGAATAGCATGACAATCATGATACCAAACTCCTTCTTTTTTAAGAGTAGTATAAGTATTACTCATTAGTAGCTATTATATTGCAAGATAAGTCTTGTTTCTTGTAATAATAATAGTTATTTATGCAAATGTCGTATAATAAGGGTTATTAAAACACGAATGTCTAATTATGTACAGTTGCATACAAGACTTTATGTACACCCATGAGGCCATGATATGAATCCGCTATAAAGGTCCTGCTCCTGAAACAGTTTTTTGCAATACTAATATGAAACAAAAATGGCGGGCGGCGGCGGCGCCGGCGGCGCGGCGGCGACGTTAAATTACGGCGCTGTGTGTTTTTTTTTTATATTGTGGTTACTATGACACTGGTTGTTTTAATGTTGGCAATAAGCTAACTGTTTCAGAAACTTTTATAGAGGATTTATAGCACGGCTGTAGTATATTTATCAATCAGTTCCCTCTTCCCACCAGGTCCCACTGCAGCTGCGACACGAAGTTCCGCGAGTGTCTCCGCAAAACGAACTCCTTGGTCTCGGCGCAAATCGGCGTTACCTACTTCAACATCCTCGGGCCGCAGTGCTTCCGGAACACGCACCCCATCGTCAAGTGCGTCAGGAAGACCAGGTGAGATGTCACCATTATTAATTGTTTATTATAGCTTTTTGGTTGCCTGTGTGTGTAGCTCCTGTTCACCTGAATCCCGTGCGGAATGCACCTGCGCGCGTCGGTTGTTTTTTAAGGAAGTGACGTGACAATTGGCGCCAGTTTGAGCTCATCCATTGATTCGGCGTCCCGCAACCCGATCGGGATTCTATTTAGTTTGGCCAAAGTTAAGAGGTTGTATTTATTTTATTTAGGTTATTTGCCTACGGGAAAAAATGTTAACGAAGATTTGTTTAAAAAAGCTAATGAAGGTTTTTTTCTCAACTTACGATTTGTCAACTGGATATTCATTTGTTTGTTTGTATACGAAGTGTAAAACCTTTCTCTGCGCGCTAAAACTATTTTAAAGTCGAAAGTTAGTGTTTTGATTCATTATTCTTTTTAGAAAGTAGGTACCTAGGTAGGAGTACCTACCTAGGTACTTTACGTGATCAACCGTAATACAGTAGTATTACGGGTTATCACGCATTCCACTTTTCCTCTTTGTGTGACGATATTCTGCTAGAATAAAATTACAGCGTGATTTTACAAATTATGCACTAATTTCTTGTATATTTTCCCCATAGGATAACCGGCCAGAAATGCGAAGAATACGAGCTGGACTACACAAAACCCAGGATGTGGCAGTGGTTTGACAGCGAGACCTTCTGAGGACTTCTTAATAACAGAAGCTGACAGCAACACATCTTGTTGCAGAGACTGCCATTATAACAGAAACATTTTGTGATAATTATGTATGTAGACACAAGTAGAATGTTGGATTATTAGGTTCAAATAGGTAAAAAGGCACTATTGAACATCAAAATTTTCAAGGAAGAAAATAGAATTTATTCTAATACATTCTACTTGTACGGCTTACGTAAAATAGTGACCGGAGTCAAAATATTGAAGACATAGCAAGATTCGCAGACCGTACTTTGCTAAGCAAAGTAAGCTTTTCATACGAATATGAACTTTACTTGCTTATGTTCATATTCTTATGAACCTGTTGCTCACATTCGCCAATAACTACAATTACTTGCTTATGTTCATATTCTTATGAACCTGTTGCTCACATTCGCCAATAACTACAAATATGAACATTTTAAACAGAAAAAAAAGGAAAGAAAAATAGTTTTAGTTGGTACAGAAACAAGTGCATGAATAAAGAAAATCAGCATGACGCTGTGCCCAGACCCACTGACAGCACAGCGCTGATTTCTAGTGGTCACCCAAAAATCATCAGAATAAGGGTTAATCCCCACTGAAAGAGCAGCGGCGCGCAGCGGCCGTAGAGCAAGTGACTTTCCTCTTTTGACTAGTCGCTGGAAGGCTATAGGTCATATTTGTATAAATCGCTTACTTAGCAAAATGCGGTCTGTGAATCTTGCAAATCTTGAAACATTCCGGATATTACCGGACCATAATATGGCAATAATTGCGTCGCCCATTGTCTTGCCCGTAACAAAATACAAATGAAGAGTGCAAATTCACCTAAGTTTTTAGGTATTACCATTTCTGTCGTCATATAGATACCTACAGCGTGTATCAGAAAGGTGTGGTACGATGATGTTCTCATGGAGAAAGTGGTTCAGTTTGATAGTCAGTACTATATCTTTAAATAAGACCACGCGTTTCTGATACATTTTGGTTTTGAACGAAATAAAAAGAAAAAATGATCTAAGTGAGTTGGTAACGTTTGCAGTTACTGTAAATAAATAGAATTAAGTTGTAATACCTATTTATTGCCTAAGAGACAATATCCCATCCGTGAAGAGAAAGATTTATACTCAATAAGATAGTTTTTTTCTAACTAAATAGATACTTAATTATAATTTTGAAAATATATTTGTTTTTTATTTCTGACAACCAATCTTTCCAAGAGGTATATCGTGTTACCCAGTAAATAGGTTGTGGAGGTCGGATAGGCAATCATTCCAAGTAAAATACTGGTATACAGCAGCATTCGGTTAGTCTGGAAGATGACCCCAACATGAATATAGTTGGGTCTTTTCCTAACTAGCCTAGCCTCTGCTAAAAAAGAAAAAGTAATAAAAACAAATCATCGCCTGGCCTCTGCTGGGCTAGTGGATGATTTGTTTTTAATATTTTTTCTTTCCAATGATAGAAAAAATACCGAGGAATTTCTTAGGGTTCTAAATAAAACAATAATTTATTTTTATATAAAAAAACATCAGAATATATTTCGAAATTACATTTAACAACGGATAAACAATTAATTACTGCACAATAACTCTAAAATAATGTACAAAAAAAAAAAACAAGAAAATTTCTTGCTCATTTTTTGAGCCATTATAAACTGTTAAATTGATATTATTTTGTGCGTAAAACGTTTTCAGAAAATTGTGTAAATCGGATATGTAATAATTAATAATATTATATTTCAAAATGATATTCCGATGAGACAGTCAATTGGCGATTTATATGATTATTACAGTAATGTATATTATTTTAAAGTATTTTTTCTATAGAATGCGCGGTACACGGTTTTTTAAGCATTATTTTGTTTGTCTATTTGCAAATAATTAAAAATTAATATAAATTGTTATGTATTTAACATCCAATGCTATGTTGCATTCAATTATGCCTTCTCTGTATG
Organism: Gortyna flavago; assembly: GCA_963669345.1. Taxonomy (NCBI): domain Eukaryota; kingdom Metazoa; phylum Arthropoda; class Insecta; order Lepidoptera; family Noctuidae; genus Gortyna; species Gortyna flavago. The sequence continues at coordinate 13,834,033 of OY770147.1, forward strand.
AGAAGAGGCTTTTGCCCTGCAGTGGGGGACAATCATACACTGGTATTATTATTATTTATAATAATTTACTTTACCTGCAAATAGACAAAATCTACAAAATTGTTACAATGTGTACATTTTTTCCAAAAAGGTAATAATATCTTACAGTGATTGATATTCTATTACCAGTAAAAGATTTAAATTGCTGTATTGATAAACTTTGTTATCTAAAATGTTGTTTAATAATAATACATTGATAATTATTATTATCTGATATTGTAAAAAAAAAACATATAATTAAAAACAAAAGTTATGGTGTTCCATCAAAGTCTTTAAATCATCGTAAGTATTTGGCTTTTCTGCCATTTTAGGGTTTTGTTTCCAAAATTTTCTTTTACAACATCAGATCATGACATCTAATATATTTAATAACATATATAAAATCGAGAATAATATTTAAACACACATAAAATGACGTATTCACATGGAGACATCGATACCTACTATAATAATAAAATTTACTATTTAAATATAAAACTCTAAAGTAAGCTACGCCTACTAAAAATCTATGAAATATCTATGGGCCTATCAAATATATAGATATATTGCTTACCGTGGTCCGATGGGATTATTATAATTAGGCGTGAACCTATTTTAAGGTTAATAAGATCTACTACGAATTATAAAGAACACGGAATTTCGGTTAAACCGATAACCGAAACCAGGCAGCGTTGCGTTGCGAAACTTTTAACTTTAATTATTTTAGGAATTTTGTATAGTTATGATTGTAGAAATTATGAAGAGGAAATCTGTTTATGCCCTAACATTATAATAATATTATAATGGTACAAGGATCTTTAGGGGCGTGGCTAAAATCGGAAGTAATATCGCCATCTTGTTTTTTCGACACAATTTCTCAAAATTAATTCCTATTTAGAAGGCCTGACTTCTGTGCTGGGTAACAACACTTGTGTTACAGGAGCCAAAGCTGAAGCTAAAATGTTTATTATAAATTATTGTTTATTTAATGTCCCCCAATCTTCTATTCCATTATAAAACAACAGTAGTGTCGAATAATTTCAAAATACATAGTGGAATAAGTATATTGATGTGTTCCGACGTCCTCAACCAAAATTCCATGTTCCACATTCGTTCGACCCACGACTTGGGCTAAGAACGTCACTAAAGTGTCATTCCCGCACAAGTGTGAATGCTTTCGCAAAGCAAGCGAGGGAAAGAGAAAGGAAACAGCAGTAGAATTAGCTTCACACTCCATTAATAGTCAAATTAATGTTTCATTTATGTCGCTCCTCAACCATTCGCTTGAAAGTGAAAACTACCGTAACTGAGTTACGATTTTATACGCTGCGCTGTCGTTTTGCTATTTATGCCCAGGTGCGCACGGGCGATTCTTACCGCGGCGATTTTTTCTCGTTACACTGCATTTGCAACACACTGCTTAGCGCCGAGAGTTGAAAATCCAATGCTTGATATAATCCCGCCACGATATTTTTACACCCTTGGAAACGGGGACTAAAAGGTCGTAACTTGACATTGCGCTTTTTTAGACAAACTGCTAATAAAATTATCTTTCTTCCCAGTCGTTGAAGCTAAGCTAAATAAAGAAGCTTATCTTCTAATAAATATTTTTATAGAAACGTCAAACGGTACGATTCTTCTAATTTGCGATACCTTATTGTCGTTTCCCTGGATACAACTTTGTCTCTTCAGCTTCGCTATTCACAAAGCTACGATACGGTTTGGTACCGTATCGAATGTCAATGTTATCGACGAAATCGTTTAATCGCTATTCACAAATCCGAAACCGTACAATTTTGACAGTTCATATACGGTATGAAGACATCAATTTTTCCGACAGGTCCGAAGTGTTATCGAATAACAAAATATTGTTTAAAAAAGAATAATCTAAGCAATAAGTGTCTAAACACGGCTCCGGGCAAGGTCCTCATGCCCTTGCATGAATGCAAAGAGCATCTGCCGCTGCTCCAATGACACTCTTTTCTGAAAATATGCATTTTCAATATTAGGTACAGACGCCAGCACATCAACCTACTACAATCTGTCAAATTTCTTTAATAGATTTTGAACTTTATCGCTAAAGCATAAGGTTCAAAGTTGATTGGGAAAATTTGACAGTTTCGGGTAGCTTGATGTGCTGGCGTCTGTACCACGTTTTATAAAATGAAAATGAGCAAATAGTAATTTGTTTAAATACCGATAAAATACATACAACCATTTTTCTGTAAAAAAAAAACTTATTTTTCACTTCTCAATTATAATTTTTTTTTTTATTCGCCCAAATGGCAGGCTATAGTCTTTCGACCATACCGCCTTGTCTTCCGTGTAGTTCTCAATTATCTTTATAGCTCAAAACAAGATTCAGAAAAATAATTATGCCAGTGCCTGTAAATGTTTTAATTGAAATAAATGCTTTGAGTTTGAGTTTGTTTGACAGAAAGTTGAAGTTTACAAAGCAAGTTTAATAGAAATCAGTTACATTTTATTTATTAATAAAATCATTGCTTACTGTTTTTTATTTGTTAATAGTTACTGAATGCATAATCTATAGTTGTTGTTGTTGCCCATAGTGAAATACTCAATAAAAATCATTTATGTACCACTTAAAATTTTCTACCACGAATATCTATTTACTACCATTTTGTAGCGTTCCCCGTATACACACCTAAAAAAAAACCCTTCCACACGGATCTGTGAATAGCGTTTTACCGGTCCTTCGGTTCAGAAATCAGGTTATCGAACAAGTGTCATTGTCGATACGATAGTGAATCGTATGTTTGTGAATAGCTATGCTGGACAGTCAGTTATATTTAGCTCTGATTACAATCCCATGATACTGGTAGGTAGTTATTATTTTATACAGCTACAACGAAATACGAGTACTTGAATGTCAAATTGAAAATGAATACATTTCTCATTACAAATTGTTTCGCGTTTACCTAGGCGACGTTTTAAGAACATTCTCACTACATTTTTGACCCATTTTTATGGATGAAAAGTAGGCCTTATTATTATGTAAGTGCCCTTTTAGATATTATTTGTATACATCGTTATTCTAAAAATCTGTTATAAGAATCGTTAGAAAAAAATACTAGCAAATATTACTGGTTCAGATAGTAATTGTACCTACACATTTTGCCAGTTATGTTTAAGTCCCATGTAACAGGGGGCGAGCCTATTGCTATTAACCGGGCACACATCCAGACTGGTACTGAAAAATTCTGTTGTTTCAGTTAATTATCGTAAAAAATCTATTTATTGCATACTGATGGGTTAATTTACAGTTGATGAAGTTTATAAAAATGTAAATACGTTAGTTATAGTCCATATTTATTAACCTAGCTCCTAAGAACAACTAAACTCTACTGCTGATGGTCTAGGATGGGCCAGGATAGTCCAAGGGTGAGGCGAAATTGGTGTTTTTTTTTTGGACCCTGGGGTTAAAAATATGTCTTAAGGTAAACGATTAGAAGCGTTAAAAACTTCCACACTATATTTATTTTGTTAGTTTTGGTTAGCTGATCGACTGAAGTTCCTTAAATTAATTTGAATAATCTGACTTATTGAGGCACGAGAATAAAAATACTTAAGATATGTTTGTTATGTTATAAGATAGAAAAATAATTATTATTTTACAAAACTGTGTAATCTTGAAAAAGCTAGATATCACTAGTCGAACAGATAACCATAACCAAAAAATACTAATAATTACAATACTGAATTACAATTTAACATCAAGTAGAGAAGTTAAAAATACATCTAAATTACTTTAACGGCTAATAATTCAATAATATTAATATAATATAATATTAATATTCTAATATAATATTACCTAGCTCGCGCCACCTATGAAATTAATACGATACTAATAAAATAAGGCAAACAGGTTTGACGGAGGGATCAAATAATTATGTTATTCTGAACATCAGGCACTCAAATTGAAATCATTTCCTTTTAACATAACATCGCTAAATCTAAGGCATTTCAACTGGAGACAATATCTTTCGGAATACATTGACTACGTGTGTTATTTTTATACTTTGCGCATTTGTGTGTACTTTGTGCATGTGAACCTTCGTTCCGCATGTGTACTTTATTTGTGCATATGTGCTTGCTTGCATTGCTCAACTAATCAAAATCTAATTTAATAATTTATTATTTTGTCAACATGGGTAATTAATAAATAGATGTTTTCATTATAATAGTCATCCATGTTCTACCCTCGCATCGGCATGTAAATCTTATTTAATTTACAAAAATGCAGTATGCATTTACCCATGTGTCCTTTATTTGTGCATGTGTGCTTACTTTGCGCATGTGTTCTTTATTTGTGAATTTTATTTGTAAATTGATCGTGTACGAAATATTTCATTGTGTGTTTCATTCGCTTGATGTTATTCGTGTACTTCTATTCTAATTATTATTGGCAGTTACTTTGTCTCCAGTCTACACGCTCTAAGTTCTAAGGTGACGATTCTAAGGGAAAACAAAAACACTATGCGGGTTTGCTAATAATTGGTAAACTACCGCCCTAACGATTTTGAGGAACATACATTTTGTTTGTTTATATTCTTCATAACTTTCTTTTGACAATCTATTTTTTGGATGGACTCGTGTTTTTTGTTCTTTCTCTTTTTCTAGTTTCATATTTCTGAGTTCGCATTCATTCCAATGATATTTTATTACAATTCTTACATTGTTTTTGTGTTAGTTTCAGCCATCATGTTCGATATCCTATTCTTTATCTGCGGTCAGATGTTCAGAAGGTTATGCTATTTCATTAGCAGTTTCAGGAATATTACTAAGCACAAGGGTGAATCTGTGCTTAAATCCTATTTGAATAACCTGAGTTGCAATTCCCGTATTTTCGATTGTCGCTGAAATGAGATTGCGTCTACATTTTGAACGTTTTTAATTACGGGAACTGGGCTTTTTTAGAAAAGTGTTTGAATCCGAATAATATACATCTGACCACAGCTCAAGAATCCCTTCTTAATCTAATGTCTAAAGACAATTACATTCCCCGAGATGTGCGCGGAGCAAAAAAACCAGCTTCACATCATCTATGTATAAGCTACGCTAAGCGATACGTACTAGCCCTGTTTGTCAGCTGATGACTAAATCAATGACGTCACTCTACTTCTACCTAGCTATGTACTCTCCACGATATAAACAAACGATAGCCTTAATTAATTCGTTACGCCAATTTTTGCAGCGGTGGACCCAAATATTTGTTGATATATTTTATGCAGTTTATTATGTGAATTATGAAAGTGAATACAATAACTGAATTTTTGGTATACGATCAAGGCAGAAAAGTTACGACACAATTATGAAAAAATATTATGAAGCAGTAAAAAGTAATATTAGAAAAAATAATCTAAAATTATAACATATTAGACAGTTCATATTTTGATGACTGGAAAATAGACATAGATTATTATTATTTTACTTGGGTTAAGTACAAAATGTTAAATAGTTTGGCTAATAATAATAATAAATTACTGTTTTGTGGTTACTTAATAGACAAGTTACATATAACGGAATGGGTAACACTTAGTGAAAGATTACACGATGAGTTTTGGGATTTACATAATTTTTACATTTATTTACGATCACTATAATGTCTGATTCATTGAATAAATGTACAGCGAATATTCATTCTTATATTTATGACTAGTTAAACAATATCACATAAAACAAATTATTATTATAAATTAAAATTATACCGCATATTATAATTTTAATATTTATGCTTCATACGGTTTGCATTAAAACAATAGGTAATTAAAATTTTAACTTAACATATTTATAATTATTTTATTTGCAATAACCAAAATCACACATAATTATTTATTTAGATATAATAATGACATACACTATATACGGAGTACAAACATTAATTTTAGGAGACACACTGGGATCACAATTATATATTTTATTTCTAATCATTCGTTAGCTAATACTCAATAAGCCCCTCTAACCTACTTTGAATAATACCATCGTTTACAAATATCTATACGATATTTTAAAAATTCTTTCTCAATTTTATTACTGAACTGAAATTTTAAAACCATTCTACAGAGTGACGGGCGTTTGGCTTAGATCGTGAGGTGTAAAGAAACATATTAATAAATGACCCTTTTTTATAAGAATATTAATAATCTGTATCATTCCAGTTATAAAAAAACACAAGCTGGCGCATTACTTTAAAATACACAAACGATGAAATTGAAGTTAACGTTATCAATCTTCGCAATTCCAAAAACGCCCGTCGTATACTCCAAAACATTAATCGTTTATCTTTACTACCATATTTAAATTCAGTCCTCCAACATTTATATTTTGTTAACAAATTCATTAATCCATTTAAGTAAAATTTATTTGTTTACCGCCGATCCGTCAACTTCCCGAAAGTTTATCTATTTTTACCCGTTTTTCTGTATAGCATAGCAAGTTTAATTTAATTTAGTAAAGTCAGAAGCTCTAGAAGTATTAGGAGACTGATACCAGTACCCTTTTATTTATAGAACAATTAAACCAATTAAGATATAAATATTTATATTGGTTTTATTATTCTAGTTTAAATATTATTTCAATTAAACCTCAACAGATGGCGTTGTTTTTTAACGCCATCTATCGACGAAAAGATTAAATACAAATATTCTAAAGGACTCACAGAATATTATGGTGTTGGGATTCTCGCTACAAGGGGTGCTATGTGGTAGACAATAGTTTTACAGACATAGACGTGTGGCGAACTAGACTGCACTAGATTTAAGTGTGAACTTTTAACTTTAATTATTTGCTTAGTAAAATTGAGTCCGATTATTTTTTGTCTTTTACAAATAAATTTACAATAACTAATAGTTTAAAACTTTTAGTGAGAAATACCGATCAATTTATGAAACTTACGAAGATGCTTATTTAATTAATTGGCGAAACTTCAAAGACTCTTAAGGGTGTAGATAATATTATAAAGAAAAGAAAAAAAAAATATTTTAAAAAGTAACGCAGGAATATTTGTTAAATCAATCAACAGTTCACACTCTTACCGCACAGTGTATTTGACTTCTACAAACTGCCACATAATCACGTGTAAGTGGCAGCACAGTCGAAGAACGGGAAGCAGGCGACGGACTCGGCGGCCGAGTGCTAGAGGACGTGCAGGTTCTCGCAGGACTTGGATTTGGAGTCCCGCGCCCATACGCGGCCTAAGAGACCTCGTACCTGAGGAGGAGAAAGAAAAAACGTTAGTATTTTCAATAATTTTTTTTGCACTTTTATTACCTACTTCACCTTCTATTTTTATGATAAACAAGCTGAAGGTGCTCCTAAAGTTCCATTTACACGAAGCATGTTTCTTAACTCTGGCATAACATAAAATTGACAAGCACTGTTGACGGCTCAAATTGTATTCTTGTTTCAGCAGTGAGATTCTGTAACCATCTCACCGTGAAAACTTAGGTGAAGTGAGCGTGGAGTGACCTGTTATTAGTGTCAATCCCTATAGTATCAGATGAAATGACAGCTCACTCCACGCAAGTTTTCACGGTGAGATTTTTACAGAATCGACATGCAGCACTTAATTTTGGAGGGGGTATACCTGGCTGCCTCGACAACCAGAGGGTAGCGTGCATTGAGAACGGAGTGGAGTCTGTCGAGAGCGAAAGGTATTTGGCTCGCTTTTCCCAAGGGATCAGCTTGCCGAACATGGTGATAGGTCGGGGGGGAGTCTTGGTTTCGAATAGAGAACTGCTTGAATCTTGTCGGGATTCACTTCTATTCTCCACTTCCTAAAGCAGGCAGTGAATTTATTGAGTGCGGTTTGGAGAGCGACAGATAGCTGGACTTGGCTGCGGCCAGTCTAATAAATGGCTGTTTCGTCTGCGTACAGAGCTAGCTGAGCCTTTCTGTTTTTAGGGAGTAACCCGACAGAGAGACGCATACCAACGCGCAATGATAGGTACATTACTATATACAAAGCGCGGCAGTACAAAGCTTAGCTTTCTGTATGGCGCGACGATCCTGTTAATTCGGACACATAAGGTTACTGAAGCGCATACCTTTTCTTGTTTAACTGTACTATGTAGTCGTACCTTGACGCTAGCAGAGAGCCTGGTTCGCTTGCGCGGCGTGCTGTTGGCGGACACGGAGGGGGGCGGCGCGGGCGGTGCAGGCGGGGCGCTCTCCAGCGGGGAACGCGCGCGGGCGCGGTTTTTGCGAGACGTGCTGCGCTTTCTGGAACATGTTGTTTGAAGTCAAGAATTGTTGGAAGTGTCGGGAGTGTCAGCGAGAGTGTAGACAAAAGTGTCACGAGTGTCAACGAGAATGTCACAAGTGTCGATGAAAGTCACCGGTCGCAACGTGTGTGTGTGCTCACTAGTGTAACATGTCTCACCTCACTCTCTCCACGTACTGTTGCTTCAGTCTGGTCTGAGTGAGCAGCCCCATTAGCAGCTCCTCTACGTTGTGGTTGATGTGTGTGGGGCGTGTTTGTGTGTGTGTGTGTAGTTTCTCACTAGTCTAACTTGTCTCACCTCACCCTCTCCGCGTGCTGCTGCTTCAGTCTGATCTGAGTGAGCAGCCCCACTAGCAGCTCGTCCACGTTGTGGTTGATGTGTGTGTGTGTGTGTGTGTGTGGTTGCTCACTAGTCTAACATGTCTCACCTCACCCTCTCCGCGGGCTGCTGCTTCAGTCTGATCTGAGTGAGCAGCCCCACTAGCAGCTCGTCCACGTTGTGGTTGATTTGTGTGTGTGTGTGTGTGTGTGTGTGTGTGTGTGTGTGTGTGTGTGTGTGGTTGCTCACTAGTCTAACATGTCTCACCTCACCCTCTCCGCGTGCTGCTGCTTCAGTCTGATCTGAGTGAGCAGCCCCACTAGCAGCTCGTCCACGTTGTGGTTGATGTGTGTGTGTGTGTGTGTGTGTGTGGTTGCTCACTAGTCTAACATGTCTCACCTCACCCTCTCCGCGTGCTGCTGCTTCAGTCTGATCTGAGTGAGCAGCCCCACTAGCAGCTCGTCCACGTTGTGGTTGATGTGTGTGTGTGTGTGTGTGTGTGTGTGTGGTTGCTCACTAGTCTAACATGTCTCACCTCACCCTCTCCGCGTGCTGCTGCTTCAGTCTGATCTGAGTGAGCAGCCCCACTAGCAGCTCGTCCACGTTGTGGTTGATGCCCACTGATGTCTCTATGAACTTGCACTCGTAAGAGGTCGCTAGGTTCTTACCCTCTGAAAGATTAAAGATAGATATTGTAATTGTAATTACAGCGGTGTCTGCATTAAGGTCAAGGATTGAGACTTAATTGTACTAATTAAAGTATGTAAGGGTCTTCGAAGTTGGCGTTCTGTAGTTTATTTCAACCCCCGAAGGAAGAAGGCGCGCGTTTATCGGAGCGCAGAGCTTCCGCCCGCGGCTTCGCCCGCGAGGTATGTCTATAAAAACTATACTATGTCCTTCCCCGGGATGCAATCTATCTCTCTGCCAAATTTTATCGAAATCCGTTCAGTGATTTAGGCGTGAAAAGGTAACATACAGACAGAGTTACTTTCGAATTCATAATATTAGTATGTATGTACAATTATAGGTCTCGCAGCAACCAATAGAACATAGATATTAGCAATTATATTAGCAAGGTAGACGGTACAACCTTGCCCCCAGTTCTCTTCAATGGTACGATCGTTCCTTTTGGTACTGACGTGAAGGACCTAGGCTTGCACATTGATTGTACACTAAACTGGCGGACTCAAGTCGCTAGGGTGAGCCAGAAGGTTACTAGAACGCTGCGGGCTCTGTACCGGTTGAAAAATTTATTACCATCAAGTACGAAGACAATGCTTGTGCAGTCCCTTATTTTCCCTATCATCGATTATGGTGATGTGTGCTACTATGACCTGAATGCAGATCTCCTCAACAAACTTGATCGTCTTCTTAATAACTGCATTCGATTCGTTTTCAATTTGCGTAAATATGATCATGTCTCTGCGCATCGGTCGCTTCTAAAGTGGTTACCCATACGCCAGCGTAGAGAGCTAAGGGCGCTGACCACCTTGTTCTCATTTCTTGATTCTCCGTCTTCCCCGAGTTATTTAGCCCCCCACTTTCAGTACATTTGCGCCAACCACAATAGAAATCTACGTTCATCACACAATCGTCTTCTCCAATGTCCCACTCACCGCACAGACTTCATTCACTCTTCCTTCTTCGTTCAGTCTATTTCTCTGTGGAATGCGCTCCCCCAGGAAATCAGGATGGCAATCAACCGATTATCCTTTAAAGTTTAGGTCCGCGAGCACATTCGCAAGAAGCTGGCAGTATCATCACAACGGTAATATTTCTCTTTATTTGTCTCATTTCTTTTTATTGAGTAGGTATATTCATGTATTTATGTATATTTATCTGTGCTTATATTTATATGTAATTAGGTATATATTATATTCATAGTTTTAATAGGTTTATGCGTATCTTTATATTTAAAATATTTATTCCTCAAATTTCATGATTGCACCTACCATTGTTTGTCTCTGCATCACCCAAAGGTTGACTGGTAGAAAATGCCTATGGCATTAAGTCCGCCTCTGTACATTTTTGTGCTTGAAGTATTAAATAAATAAATAGATCTCTGATGTATCAGCACTATGTATCTCAGGGGCAAATTAAGGAGGGAGGGTGAGGGCCCCCCTCTCACTTTTCCACAAAATTTTGTCTTTTGCTAGTGCCAGCACAATTCATATTTATCAAGTAGACGAGAAATTATGTTACTCATGTCAAGCGAAGTGTTCATTCATGATTTTAGTACAACGATAATTTCCTTTGCAATTACGAGCTCAAAAACGTTCAAAGTACTTCAAAGCTTCAATTTCATGTAAGTATGTACCAGCATTTGAAGCACTAAATTTATCTATTCGTTCCACCGTAATTCCGGGTATTAGAGCCGCCGCAATTTCGTGTATTCCGGTGACACATAGACGGGTCTCAATAATTATAATTTGAATCTGATTTAAATTGACGTTGATGTCCAGTCAAGCGGTTAATAAAGACGAGTTCAAAGGGAAATTAAACAGTGCGTCTGTGAACCAAATGGTGGCTTGAGTTGTAGCTGACGGAAGGGTTGAACCCTTTTGAATGTGTAATCAGCCGATATATTGAGAAAGTGTTGAAATTGCTTCATTATAATTTGTTTCTGATTTTGCTTCTTTTCCGAGCCACCGTACCTACTTTTATTGGCATAATTAGTAAGTAAAATCTTGCAAAACTTAACATAAAACAGAGAAAAATATCGTCAGTAGCTTTATGTAAAGTAGGTATTAAGGTAATTATATACTTATCATATCAAACGTTATGATTAGGCACAGGTACTACTACTACGCAAATAGGTAAGTAATTCATATAAATAAACCGAGTTTGTCAGAACAAGATATCAAGATTAGGGAAGTAACGAAAATTGTTAGGAATCTAATATAGATTGCTGTCAAAAGATTACAAACAAAATTGACAATTTGATTAGAGAACTTCATGTAACTGAGTCCTATCTACCCAATCTACAACTTTTGTGTTCGGAAGCCACTTCCCATTTAAACAGCCCCCAAAAAGGGCATTGACAAATGAATTTACTTTGAACGCCTGTCAAAATCCTAATGGCAATTAAAATGTTATCGTATTATTTATCCATGTTTATTTTGCAGACTCTCAAACAAAATTAAACTGGTTATTTTGCGATGACGCATTTATAATTTATTTATTTATTTCAGGCATCAAAGCCCAAACACATACTTACAATACAATATTAATTTAGCTTAAAAATACTTTGAATACATACAACATTATAATTATACAAAAAAATAACTAACGCACACGAAGTAGGTACACGAGCGTTACAATTTACGTAACATGAAATTTAATTACTGCAAATCACACTTAGAAAATATAAAGCTTTTCAATAACATCAAGCGCCTGATAAATTATTGTTGGCAAAATGTAGCGTATCGTTGTTAACGCCGTCTGTCGTTGCTAATTGGTGTGTACACAAATCGTCGAGAATTTAATTAAATTCGTAAAATTTGTGCTAACGAACTTAATTGGCAAGATCTGGCTTTAATCATGAGTTTGTTTTGGTCATTTCGCAAAAATGTAATGGTTAAGTGTTTGAGCAGCGTTGTAGCCGCTTCGTTAATTATATTGTTAAGTACCCAATGCCCAAGTTAGGTTTGAAAGTTAAATAAAATTGCAGAGTTGAAATCGGAAATGTTTAAAGGCCCTAATTATAATTACAGACAAATACAAAATAATGTAAAAGCATTTAATAGACTGGTTGGTTGTTCATTGTACAGACGCCAGCACATCAAACTACCCCAAAATGTAAAATTTTCACAACCAACCTTAAACCTTAGTGTGTAGCGATAAAGTTGAAAATCTATCAAATAAATTTGACAGATTGTTGTAGGTTGATGTGCTGGCGTCTGTACCTAATAATATTCTACGAATCTTTTATTTTTCGGAATGGCATCTCGCAGTTCAACTTAGAAGGTTGTCGTCTGCTTAACCGGACTTGCCTCTGGTTGCCTCAATAAATGAAGGCTTCCAGGCAGGACGATTCTGTGAATCACGTTACAATAGCTCTATATCTAAATGTAAGAGGAATTCAGTGTAAAGTCTACTCATCCTCTATAGAGAAGTGTCCTTGGACGGGTGTTGTGTCTGGTGGGCAACTGCCTGACGGTTGATGTGGGGCCGGTAAACTCTGCTTGCGGGATGCACGATTTTCGTGACGTCAGTGTGATGCGTAGTTCACATGTGGCGATATAGATGTCACCACAGTTCTTTCTCCAACTATACTAGATATTCTACAAAGCGAATAAATTCTGCGATTGCCAAACCAATAGGTATATTGAAAAAACGTGCTCACAGTTGATTAATCCCCGCAGAACCATCTAGAACAGCATACAATAAAGAGAACCTTGCTCAGCATTTGTAATTTTCTTAGTTCTACTTACCATCAGTAGGAACAGCTCTAGACCTGGCCAAATCAGCCTTATTCCCCACCAGAATCACGGCTCTTCGTGAGGTGTGTCCAGCAGCCCACAGGATCTGCAGTCTCCTCTCGGCTTCCATGAAGCTGCCTCGGTCTGCTGTCGAGTAGACCACGCAGTAGCCGTGGGCACAGCCTTCAGTCTGGAAGGTGGAAGTTATATAAGTATGTTAGAATGGGACGCCTGTACTCTTAGTGTGAGTGATAAATGTGACCGTGTCATGTAATGGTTTTAATGTATTATTATATTTGCGGTACCTACTATTAACACTTTGCCCGACCTGGGAATCCAACCCAGAACCCCCGCTCAGCAGTCGCGCTTGCGATCATGAGACCAACGGGGCAGGCAACGGGGTTTTCCAAAGAATTTCATAATAACAGCTCGGAGTTTGGAAGGTGCCTTGGAAAGCACATAAAGCTGATGGTCCTGAGTCTGATAGAGCTCCGCAATTGTTGGATTGTCGTCTCATCGGACTATGAGAGTGTAGAGAGAGTGCATCTGTGTCTGCGCACACACTTGTGCACTATAATATCCCCCGCGCCGAAGGCTGATCTCCTCTGAGATTGTCGCCATGGCCGGGACTACTAATAACCCCGATGTCTATGCCTGGGTGATGTAATTAAAAGTTTTCTGACGCTAACGCTAACCTAAAAAAGATAGTTCAGCGTCTGGTAGAGCCCTAAAACTGCTGTTCTCCATCCATCTGGTAAGCAAGGTGCGTTGCTGTTGGTATGTACCTATATGACAAGCCATATTCATCTTTTCCAATCAAAATCTCATCACATTCTAGCATATGCTATAAACAGTGCACTTCCTACTTGAACCAATTTGGAAGAACGTCTCGTAAAAGCAAAATAACTCACAATAATACTGTCAGGCGGTGCATCCAGGAAGGTGATCTCGGACTCCTCGCCAGCCAGCAGCACGCACACGGAGCGCTCGCCCGACTCGTCATCTGTAACGTCGTGCTCTATGTTTGGGTGAGGCGGTCTGTCTTAGGCATTCAGCTCAGCTAACTCGCAGAAGGAAGACATGAGGGTCTGTCTCACACTACTTGAGTAGGCTTCAGATATTCTTCAACCACTGAAGCATCACTCTCTCTAGAGCAGTTAGCAGTTAGTGGTGATTACCAATAGCAATACCACTCACGTTTGTGGCTGTATTGGATAGTTAAGACCATGAAGAGTCCCAGCCTTGGCAGTGATCATTTAGGGGTTGATGGTACAGCTAGCTACGTCTATCAACCAGCAAGTCATATTGAAGTGATTGTTTTTAATGACTACCAAACTGTCATATTCTCTGCTTATGAAGGGGTTCTACATTAATTTGTGGTAATTAATTTGAATACAAAGACTAGCTGCAGCGTAGATCCACCAAGCAGCAATCACCCTGACGCTTCTCAAAGACCTAGCATAATCAGTCCTTATTGTTACCACTGCTGCGATACAGACCTCCTCTATGTAAAAGTGAGTGGGCCGTAATCCACCACGCGGGCCCAGTGCGGGTTGGTAGATGTCACAAGTTTTAAATTTTTTAATTCAAGGACATTGTTTGTTTTCCTTCACAGTTTTGGGAGTGCTGATAAAATTATTAACATAAAGTAAAGCGCCTTCGCAAAGACCTGCAGCTTCCTGAATCTATATTTATCAGGGCAACAAAACAAATATTACACAAAGCGAAAAATAGAATAAGTATCTATTGCTCAGTCATTTCCAACTCACCGATACTAGTATCATACGCGTGAAGGTACTCTGACGTCATAAACTGCCCCACCAGACTGGACTTGCCAACACCTGGTGCGCCTAGCACCAGCACTCGATACGAACTGAGGCCAGCTGACGAGTCCCTGGACAAAACGAGAAAGATTATAGAGCTGAGGATATGATGTTATAGATAGTTGCGAGGATTGATTTTCCACTTCCAAATCACAGGCACAGTTTCTTAAAATCGACAGAGTCCCCACCAGGACACCTGGCCAACACCCGTTGCAAAGTGTGGCAGGATACTCTTCCCCCTCCTACTCACTATCTACCACCAAAGGCGCATCTTCCTGCAGGGTGCTCTGTCTGTCATATATGTATATTATATATGACAGACTGAGCTATTTTCCCATTTATAATATTAGTATGGACTGTCATGTAAAGCTAAATTCTTACCTAGAAGACGCCAGGGAACAGGGCGCTGAGGCTCTGGTAACAGCTTCTGTGCTGGATGCGCTGGAGGCCACTGAGGTGTTGGAGCGCGAGCGACGAGACCGCAACGAGTCACCGCGGTTCACCACGCCTTTACCTGAACGGGGATAAAACTGGTTACAAACTGGTAGTCAACTTTAAACTTTAAGTCAGTCGGTTTGCTTAAATGAAGAATCATTGGTGTTTTGGACTCGTCATCATTCTCCTGCTCTAATCCCAATGTATTTGTGGTCGGCGCAACATGTCTTTTCCTTTCATAATTCTCTATTAGTCGTCATCTCGGTAGTCATGCCCCCTTCTAACTATATCATTAATGACACAGTCCATCCATCGTTTATTTATATTCTCGTCGCCGTCGACATTCATACTCAAAACTTTCCTTACGACATTTTCCTCATTCCTCTATAACACATGCCCATAGACCATGACAACCGATTTCCACAGAACTTTTTAATTACCGGTGCCACTTTCAGACTTCCTCTTATGTACTACTATGTTCTTCCTCTTGTTTCTCTTATGTTCGAGTACCTATTGGTGTTTTAGACTATGCGTTTAAAATGACAGCAAGTGTCGACACAAATCAAATCAGTGCAACGTGACGGCGCATTGCAAAAATCAGTGTCGCCGTATAGGGATTGCGGAATCTGTTCGGTAGGTACGTTTTACATCTGACCCTGAGCATAAAGTTTTAACTCATCTGTCATCCAATTTGAATGTTTATATTTTTAAATTATTATTGAGTCTCAAAAATGGGGTATTCAGAGCACTCATTTGAACCGCACTTGGACGAACGGCACCTGAGCACTTCCACTAACCGCACTCAAATAAGAATATGCGCAATATGGATGGAGCTAAGGAAATATGTACAAATGTCTTAACGATGCGTGATTCTATCGCCGCCGGTACGATGTCTATCGCGCTCGGGATGGATGAAAAGCAGCACTTGAAGTAATTTTTTGCTCCGTTCGTTTAATTGCTGGATGTCGTTCCAGTGGGAGGCTAAATAAATCAATTATTATGATAATACATTTTGCACCTAGCTTTAACGAAAATGTTTAAACGTTTCTTCGCGAAAGGTCCTAATCCAATCAGCGCGCTGATTACTTGACACTCGGTTCTCGAATCTCGATATAATTAATTTACCTCGGTAATTCTACAAGCCTCTGCTTGTAGAATATATGTATAGAGAGATACTTTATTTTAATCGGAGTTGACGCACAGAGTCGAAATCACAAGAAAGTTTTGCAAAAAAATGCAGTTAAAAAATAAAAATAATCATATTAAAAAATCATACAAAATAATCATATAAATCATTTTACGTTCTGCTGTTTTATCGATTCATATCTCACAGTGTTCAACCAAATTCTTAGGCCAAGACTGCAGGGTTAGGGCACGCCGCGATAGCGGCGGTAAGGCCCCTCTTTGAGGAGTGGCTAGAGAGGCGTCACGGCGCCCTCACCTACCGCCTGACGCAGGTCCTCACCGGACACGGATGTTTCGGGAGGTTCCTGCACATCATCAGGCGGGAGGAAACGCCCGGGTGTCACCACTGCGAGGATCGCCCAGAGGACACGGTGGTGCACACGGTGGAGGTCTGTCCCGCTTGGGCAGAGCACCGCCGTGTCCTCGTAGAGGCGATCGGCAGCGGCGGCGACCTCTCGCGCCCGGCCCTGGTCCAAGCCATGGTCCGGGGCGAGAGGGAGTGGGAGGCAGTCACCTCCTTCTGCGAAGCAGTCATGCTAGCGAAGGAGGTGGCGGGATGGGCGAGGGAGAGAGCCGAGAGGGCCGCCCGTCCCAGCCGCCGCGGTAGACGCTCCGGGCGTCGGGAGCCGCGTGACGACTCCCAGCCACCGTAGGCGCGGGCCTGCGGACGGCGAGTAATGGGTAGCTCGCCGTCCGATCAGGACCAGGCCCGTGCCGGACGGCGCGTATGTGTTCCACGCGCGCCTCAAAGAGATGTCAGCAGACATGGAGGGGCCCGTTAGGGCCGAAGCCTGCCGGGGCAGCGGGATTGTCCGAAAGGGTTACCGCTGCCCCGGAACATAAAGGGCTAAGGAAGGAACACGGATGGGTTTTAGTCAGTAAGAGTCTGACACTCCCTTCCGCTCCACCCAGAGCGGGAGGGGTCATTGGATGATTTCCCATCCTTAAAAAAAAAAAACCGGCCAAGTACGTGTCGGACCACGCACAATGAAGGGTTCCGTAGTTGGAATGAATTTATCCCAAGAACAAACTTAACATTGTAGTTGAAAAACATGTTCTCCCATACATTCCAACTGAAAATGTAAGTTTGTACGCACAATATTGAGAGATTTACCATGTTGTTTCAAGATCATAGACTTCTTATTAATTTTCCTGTAATCTATAGGTATAGAACTATTTTCTGTATTTTTTTCAAAATTTTAGGCTCAGTAGTTTCGGAGATAAGGGGGGGGGGAATGGTAAATTTCCGTCTATTGTCTTGAATAACTTTAATACAATTTATTTTAAAATTATGAAAAAAATATTTTTGAGATCCTCACGATAAGCCCTTTCATTTGATATGTCACACGGTACAGATTGCGAATCTTTTTTTTTAAATTGTCTATTTACCCCTCAAAAATGACTCCCATTTTCAAAACTCATTTATTTACGTTACACGTCTGTGTTTGGGTCACAGAGATTCATATGTGTACCAAATTTCAACTTAATCGGTCCATAAGATTCGGAGCAAATTGGCTGTGACAGACGGACAGACAGACAGACAGACAGACAGACAGACAGACAGACAGACACACGAGTGATCCTATAAGGGTTCCGTTTTTTCCTTTTGAGGTACGGAACCCTAAAAAGACTGCAGGGTTTCTGACGCACAGAGCCGTCGTCTACCCCGGTCGCGATGGGGAGTGGAACCGGCGAGAGATGTCGTGCGGTGTCCCACAGGGATCGGTTCTGGGGCCGCTCCTGTGGGACATCGGATACGACTGGGTGCTGCGGGCCGACCTCCCTGATGGCGTCAGCGTGGTTTGCTACGCTGACGACACGCTGGTCCTGGCGCAAGGGAGGTTGCATCAGGCGGCGGCAGACGCGATGACACGCGGGGTTGCGATAGTCGTAGAGTGGATCCGTCAGTTCGGTCTCGAGGTGGCTCTGCACAAGTTCGAAGCCATGGCCTTTCATGGGCTTCGGAACGGGCCACCATCGGGATCCCAACTAACGGTAGGAGGGGTTCACACCGGCGTCGAGACAACGATGAAATACCTGGGTCTCGTCCTCGACAGCCGGTGGAACTTCGTTAGTCAAATTCTGGGCTGACTGTGTAAAGATGGTCACTGACAGAAGATTGTTTCATTTCAGGCTCCTTTGTTAAACAGGACCATAGATACTGGGACATAGACAGACCACAGCCATAGCTCGCCCAGCATTGCTATATAATAACAATTAACAGCAGAACACAAAATGTGCCTTGCTTTTAATTGTTGTTGTTGTTAATCAAAATTTGGAATTGAGATTTCCTTTAAAGAAAAAATATAACAAGAGGATGCGGTAACCTTGCGAATTAATTGAAAAGAGGGAGTAAATGATAGCCATTACTTTCATGGTAAAGCTGGGGCGGGTAATGAGGCTCTTGGCTTGTAACCTATGGAGAGGGAAAGTAATTCCTGGCTGTAAAAGTAACGGTTATGTGTAGAGTTTTCAAGAGGTTAGGGAAAATGTGCGTGTACCTACGGTTTTATGACGATGAGTCCATTCAAATCCTTATTTCTAATTGATTTTATAACCACTCAAGCGAATATCAACTTTATGAGTAAGTAATTTAAGTAGACTTTAGAATTACTAATATTATTAAATAAGTCTTTTGCTAAAAATGTTTGTAGTTGTAATGTTAACTGAACTTTATGTGTGGGTATTAACTTTAAGTGCGGTTGATTATGCTATATTATACAAGAAGAAACGAACAGAATAATACGTACAAAAGTGATACTTGTTAATCTCTGTGTGTGTTAAATTCATCGTAATCATACACAGATATAGATAGACCTAGATAACGCAAGCATCACGATCTGTATGAAAACCAAGCGTGCCATTTTTTGACTACCTACTATGACATCACAAGCACTATTTAGTGATGGGAAAATCAAATCAATTCAAGACGCCGCCGAGTGCGGCACCCACCCCCGGGGCTTAGCGCCAGCGCTCACGCTCACCCACAGCAGAACTGAGCGCGAAAGTGGCGGCTGGTGCGATTATTAGCACGCGAAGTAGTTGCTCTTGCGTTATCTAGGTGTATTATATATGTATGTGTATTCATGATTTTATCTTAGAACGCTTTTCTATAAACATGATTGTTATAAACACGTTCTTGAATTTCTTGCGGTTGATTATAAAGGGGGTACCTTTACAATCAACCATAAGAAATTCAAGAACGTGTCTACATTACGAGTTAAATTATCTCTTAAGCCTATACTAAAACTAAATTTAGTCTTGGGATTAATCAGGCTTAGTGTAAACTAAATATATATTTGAGAATTTCTAGTGTTGGCTTAGGTCTGAGCTGGATCTAAGACTGTTTTGATATCCTTTGACTCAGGCGAGGGTTTGTCTATCAACGGGAATAATTATGAATCCTTTGGTAGGTATATGCGAAGCGATTGAGTCGTGTGCTATGGTACGTAAGTTTGAAATTAAATTAAATGGTTATTTCTATATGTAGATCTTAGACACTTTTACATGTTAATATTTTGTTGGTCAATATTTTATAACTTGATGGCGCCAGCATTTTTTAGTTTAGAAGAAACGCCGAAACAAACTCAGAGGTCATGGTATGTTTTAAAGTCCAAACATTTTATTATTAGGAAGTTATGTGGGTCTAACAATGCAGGGTAATGTCTGGAAGGGCCTTTTGAAGAAAGTTTTTTGTTTGCTAACGATCGGTTGACAAACATTCAAAAGTCCAAACTCAAGGTTTGCCAACGTGGAATAGAGCGCAGTATTCTAGGCGTCCGTCATATTGACAGACGATATTCGCAACACTACACTGCGCTCTAAAACAGATTACTGACATTGCCCAAAAAGCCGCTAAGCTGAAGTGGGACTGGGCTGGCCCCGTCTGCCGTATGCCCAAATGTGTTAAAAAATAACCACCACGTGGAGCCCTGACACAGCCAGAAGGCGTCACCGGCAGACCCCATAGAAGATGGCGGGACGAGCTGGACAAAACAAACGACCAGTGGTAAACTTTAGCCCTGGATCGAAAGAACTGGAAGTCATGGGGAGAGGCCTTTGCCCAGCAGTGGGGTGATGCTGATGATTATGCATCACATTACATCATATTGGCCATTTCGTAATTTCTTACATCACTATTTCTTTGCTCATTATCTATGAGGACGCTGCGAAATGTTGCCACTACATAAAGTGTAAAACGTTTACTGAGGATGATATTCTCATAGTATGTACCTATGTCTATTTCCTGTTTAACTTTACTATTCTATCACTTGTATATTAGTTTATATTATGTTTCTTTAAGTACGCTGTACCGGTATAGTATCCTATTAATTGTTTGCTGCACCGGGTGACGTCATTACGTCGGCGCCGGCTGTCGCTGAAAACCAGCGCTGGGGCTCTGTCTAGCATAGGGTCGCAGCATAATGCTGAGCGATGGCCGTTTTGCGTGAATGTGACGCATGTTTCCCCCCTACCTTTTATTATTTTTTTGTGTTTTTTCTTTTTTTTTTGCGTCATGTTCACCGCGAATAAACGTTTTTTCTTTCTTTCTTTCTATGCAAGCCAACAGTAACAGGGGATCGGTGCATTGGTCGATGGACTATAGGTTCTGTCTAGTATTGCTTTGAGAAATATTAGAGTCTCTTACAAATAATATGACTAAACTAAACCTAGTTTTAACATTATTGATGTGGCGCTCGCATAAATGTCTAAAGAATGAAATGCCTTGCTCCAATAGCATGTATGTTATGAACTAAACAAGAGTAGTGCGTGGTAGTGCCCACCAGACGAGTAAATTAGTTTATGATAGTCAAATCAGTTATTTCAAGTATACAATTAAAAGGCGCTTTTGAACATCAAAAGGAGCCAGACACGTTTTATAAAAAGTTGTCTCTTACTTTTTAGGGCAGTATTTACTTATAGAATTCGTACTTGTACATGAAAAAAAATATGCAAAAAAATTTTTATGGGAAAACTCGCAGAGGTTTGTTGTCATAGTAGGTAATACGTGTTCCCAATATTATATTGGGCTGATCTCCTTCACAAGAAAATATAATTGATTGTAGGCGCCCCTTCCGAAAGAAAGGTTTTAATGTACCAACTTTATCCAGGTACCTATGTTATTTCTATAAAGACCCACGCTTTTTGACACCAAGGACACCAAATATGGATATCTTCTAAAAAATTACGCCTGTGCAGCCAAATATGTTTAGGTTAGATAATCTTTCATGCTTACTAATGCTTGCATGGAAAAATCCTAAAATTATAAATTAAAATCGACATTACCAGTAATACTAAAATGCCTCAGTCTGTAGTACTCCTCCTCGACCCCGGTGTTCGGCATGGACGCCACTCGAGCCCTCTGCTGCGGTAGACCCAGGAGCTGTCTCTCCCCAGTCCGGGAACGACCCGCCTTGACGGACTGCGATCTTGAGTGGTGGGGACTGCCGTATCTGAGGATGAAGAGCATTCATTGAATAACAGATTTCAAAAGTCATTTATTCAAACCAGGCTGAGAATCAGCACTTTTTGAACGTCTTAACTCTGCCTTGTATATACATACTTGAAATATGCAAATTTGCTCACAAACACCAAGACTTTTACACTAAACGAGAAGACATACAAACAAGGTATACACTCAGACACAAAACACGACTCAACCTACCATCATCCCGCTTAAAAATACATTCTACAAGTCTCTGGTAATGTCAGTAAAAACATATAATGTGCTACCAGGAACAATAAGAAAAGAAAAAAAATACTCCATTTATTCGTAAATAAATATAAAAAAGTTATTACTAAAAAAATCTTACTATAGTGTCGACGAATGTTTAAATGATAAATCTCTAAAACTTGAAAGATAAAGTCTTTTGCAATTTTAATTCTAATGTTAATGTTATGTCTATGTTTTTAGAATAAGTTGGATTATTATAAGATACTTAAATGATAAGGCCTCTCCACAATTATTTATTATATCTTTTGCTGTGCCCGACAGGGTCCACGATTGTTACCAACCAAATAAATGTTTACCACCAAAGCCTACATCGTGGAATGCAATAAAGAATTGAGTATTGAGTATTAATACGGATGCGCGACCACGCCTCGTAGTCAGTTCATGATGAGTGGAAAGAGACGTTACAAGTCGAGTAATCCAGGAATTTCCACCAACCCACTCCTTCTCACAGAGAGGGATGCCTGTGTCCCAGCTCAGTGGGAGCATTAAAGGATTATTATACTAATCCTGGAATTTGCACAGTTCCTCCGAGAATTCAAATCAAGATTGATGACAGTTGTAATATTAGAAAAGGTTACTGGTAAACATTAGCAGAGCCACGAGACGCGTTCTGACAAAATAAACATCGTGACACAAAATAAATAAAATGCAAAATGGCGAGCATTGGGAAAATGAATATATGTGGTGAGACGCTTCAATAATCCCTAATCACTATACGTAGCTTGATTCCACGAGCTGTTCAGCTTTCAATAACAATAACCATGTAGTAAAGAGAAATATTACTAAATTTAACGGAATTCTATTGCTAACAGTGAATGGCATGTGATTACACCTGCCCATTTATAAGCTTTGTAGCTCATTTAGTTAATTAATGATGGCAGTGAAGTTAAGTAGGACAGGGAACGAAAGAAAATTCAAAGGGAAATGGATCCGACCATTTGCCCTTTTCCATTAACTGTTTCCTTAGGGCCTGCACAAGCCGCGGTCGCTTTCAAAGCGTTTCGTATTTCTACAATCACTTTCAACATATTTGACATAAGCTTTTCGGTCCAAGGTCAATCTATGATACATTTTTGACTTTTCCAAAATCGTTATCGCTGATAGAATGTTACTTTGTCTATGCCCTCTTATCCAGAATATGTTAGACTTTAACTTCAATGCACAAGTGAGAAAAATGTCAGCCATCTTATTTATAAATATTCCTCAATTGACTAGATTAGCTGTAATATCCCGTTTATACCCAACTTGCTTATTCCTGTGGCTTTGCCCGCGTACCAGCGGGATAATAAGTATCCTATGTTCTAACCCAGGTCATGCTCAGAATGTAGTTTACATAGAATGATGTAAGTGTGTTTTTTTAGTTCTATACAATTTGAATGAAAGGCAACAAATATTTGTACACCAATAATAATTATGTTGTGGTAGAACCTACATTTTTGCAGCTTTCATAAGGTTTAAATAAAATGTTACACCCCACATCTGCTCAATCACTGTACAATTTCAGTTACAGTGTTTAATCCTGTGTCAAAGATTAACGCGTGTCGATTTGTCTGTCATCGGGCCCATCAATAATACCCGCCCGTAAGCACCTTTTGTGATGACACGCGACAGAAATGTTAACGAAGGCCTGCTATACGAATCAACTGACTAGCATTCTATAAGCCTGTTTACATCCACTGGTAAACATCGCCTTCCAAAGTCAAAGTCAAATCATTTATTTGAAAAGGTACTATTGAACGACAAAAGCAAAGCAGTAGTATTGATTCTAGGTGTCCCTTCCAATAAATAAATAAATAATAAATAAATAACTACTATGTAATAAAAAATAATAAATAAATACTATGGTGATAAGTCAGCAGATCTGTGGGACTGTCTGCTCAGCAGATCGTCATAAGTGGAGGCTTTTAACTTTTTTTTCTCTTTTGAAGTTTCTCAGTGTGCGTACACATGTGCGGCACCCGTCAACGGAAAAGGCAACTGCAACTCGCCTGTATGAACACTTTAATGAAGGCTACGATTGAGAGAGACACAAAGTACCTATGCTGCTACTGCTAGAATGTTCTGTGATAAAACAGTTTAATTATGTTTAGTGTCCTAACTGAATTAGTCAAACTAATAAGCGTGATATTGGGAACTGAACTAAACGTTGCTAAAGGGAATATAAAGGAGACAGCTTATTTGAGGTCGGAATAAACAGCTACATACTAATAACCGTAAAGAAAAGTTCGCACTCACAAGGCCTCCTCTCATCAAACATCACAACTAATTCGAAGGCCACCGATCAACTGTGTATTTCCGCATTGTACCCTAAAGTTTAGGGTACAACCTATTGTGTTACACATTAAACAGAGACCTTAAGGTCAGAACTGACTGGACAGACTCGATGTGACATCAAGCTATTTACACTTACTAAATGTTGGCAATTTTGTTTGTAGCATATCAATATACAGACCTACCGAAGATAGCGGGGAAGACCTGGATGAAAATCGCACAGACCAGAGGAGCATGGCACGAAAGGGAGGTCGGCTATACTCAGCAATGAGTGGAACGATGAAGGTGATGATGATGATATCAATATAAACATAATGGCTCCGGACGGAGCTGCGGGGGGCCGTGTTGTGAGTCCTGGGCTCATGACCTCTGAAGCCAGTCAGTACCTAACTATCTTTAAAATTATCCCTACACGAGGACGGTGAAAGGCCATGTGACTAAACTGTCAACAGACCTGAATCGCAGCTCATAATATAAAATTACGCCTTTATTGAGATTTTTAAAGAGTAACCGTGGCTGACGTTTTATAATTGCCTATGCCTAGAATGGAATATAATAGCACACCAGGTTTACGTGAAATAAACATCACGTTAAGACCCCTAAGAGCCGGATAAAAAAAAAGTCACTTTCGTATAAATACAGCACCCACGCCGCACCTCCAACTTGTGTCTCACCGTTGAGTCGACTTTGTATGTAGACTTAATCGTTGAATTGATAACTTCTTTCTTTTTAATAATAATAATAATATATTTATTTGCGTGTGTTTTAGAAGTCTGTAAAAACAAATTATCTTACAAACATCCATCTTAACCCATGCTCTGTCCCATAAACCACATATATGGTTCAGGTTGATTACTTAACTATTGTACCTTCTCTGTGGACAATGAAAGTGTGAACATTCTCATCACTGCATGCAATCTTTTTCCATTCATCTACTTCGCGGCCCAGCATTCCGATCCATGCGACAGGCTTTATCACGGTCTTGTAGATTTCTTCTTTAACTTGACGGGCATCCCTGGGTCGCAAGCGATATCGATATATTTTATAAATATCGGCACATTTTTATACTATCGACATCCAACATGTTTGTTGTCACTACACTATGGCGGGGAGTTTTAACTAGCTGGTGGTTTGGTTGTTCTGATCGCCGCATTTAAGACTGTAACCAGAGACATGAAAATCTTGCAAAGGTTTTCATTAGAGTCCGTACGAAAACGTAAACGAAATTCGACATGATTTTCATTTTTGGCCGAAAACAGAAAAGGAAATTCGGCCTGACTCTAGTTTTTAGTACTTTTATTTTATTAATCTAGCTTCAGTCTTTACAGCTTATTAGTATTAAATGCGATAGGTTGATTTGATCGTTGGACTGTCGAGTTAATTATCATATTACCATAGACTACCGCGCTGACCTAGATAGTTTTAATGTTAAACCATTATTTTAATTATACCTTTCGCAGAACCATTTGAATTGTCGAGAACTTTCTTTATTTAAAGAAAAAAAGCGATCAAGTGCGAGTCGGACTCGGGCACCGAGTCCTCCGTACAAAAAAAAAAAAGACATGTTGCACCGACTCCACATAAGTTAGGATAACATAGGCAGGAGAATTGTGATGACGATGACTTCTCTATTAGTCTTCATCTCGTTAGTTACCCCCCTTTCTAACCAAATCATCTTTCACATAGTTCATCCGTCGCTTCCTTGGTCTTCTACTACGACTATAGCCATCCACATTCACACTCAAAACTTTCCTCACGACGAACAGAGTTTAAAAGTTAAACAATGTTGTCTATTGCTTCATGCCAGGGCAGGGCAAGAAGCGACCAAGTCAACAATTTTTAAATCGATCACCGAGTAATTCAAGCCTAAGAAAAAAAGTCACAATAAAAACGAACGAAAAATATCGTAAACGGCACGGGTCGCCGCGCTGCCGCGCCGGTCCGGTCCGCAACGATCCTGAACAAACCGGAACGGACTGGAACATGTCGGAGACCCGATAATTTGAAAATAATAGCTGATATCAAAGACTTGAGCCCTATCGCGAGCTTTTTAATACGTTTGATTCTCGGTTCGGTCATTATTCTTGTTGATTGGAATTGTGATAAGGTTTTTCGTGAAAAAATTGAGGCGTTTTTTTAAAATTGGGGAAGCTTCATATAACAGCTTTATCGAAAAAGAGTGTAACTAACTTAATAATTAGAATAGTTTCCTTCAAGTTGAAAAGTGTTTTCAGGAAATAAGGACTATACTTAATCTAAAAAAAAAAACTTTTTGAACCACACATATTCCTCACGATGTTTTCCTTCACTGATGTGTGATATCTAGGATAAACTTAGGAAGTACTTGTGAAGCGAAAAAGTCACATTGGTGCTAGTCTGATTTGAACCCACAGCCTCATGCATTAGAGGAGTGGCTTTGGCCACTGGGTCATCACACTAATGATATTCTTAAAACTCAAAGTATTTATTTCAATTAAACCTACAGGCACTTTTGAATTGTCAAGGGGTCGGTCAGAGGGCACGCCGCGATAGCGGAGGGCACGCCGCGATAGCGGCGGTAAGGCCCCTCTTTGAGGAGTGGCTAGAGAGGCGTCACGACGCCCTCACCTACCGCCTGACGCAGGTCCTCACCGGACACGGATGTTTCGGGAGGTTCCTGCACATAATCAGGCGGGAGGAAACGCCCGGGTGTCGCCACTGCGAGAATCGCCCAGAGGACACGGTGGAGCACACGGTGGAGGTCTGTCCCGCTTCGGCAGAGCACCGCCGTGTCCTCGTAGAGGCGATCGGCAGCGGCGGCGACCTCTCGCGCCCGACCCTGGTCCAAGCCATGGTCCGGGGCGAGAGGGAGTGGGAGGCAGTCACGTCCTTCTGCGAAGCAGTCATACTAGCGAAGGAGGTGGCGGGATGGGCGAGGGAGAGAGCGGAGAGAGCCGCCCGTCCCAGCCGCCGCGGTAGACACCCCGGGCGTCGGGAGCCGCGTGACGACTCTCGGCCACCGTAGGCGCGGGCCTGCGGACGGCGAGTAATGGGTAGCTCGCCGTCCGATCAGGACCAGGCCCGTGCCGGACGGCGCGTATGTGTTCCACGCGCGCCTCAAAGAGATGTCAGCAGATAAGGAGGGGCCCGTCAGGGCCGAAGCCTGCCGGGGCAGCGGGATTGTCCGAAAGGGTTACCGCTGCCCCGGAATATAAACGGCTAAGGAAGGAACACGGATGGGTTTTAGTCAGTAAGAGTCTGACACTCCCTTCCGCTCCACCCAGAGCGGGAGGGGTCATTTGATGATTTCGCATCCTTAAAAAAAAAAAAAAGGGGTCGGTCAGTCAGAAAGATGAAGCTAGTTGCTCAATCCAAAGCGTAGTAGGTACCTATGGAGAAGAACGGGCAAGCAACTCCACGGACACTCTTTGAAATCATAAAATTATTACACAATATTAGTTACATAATTCATGTTGAAATTATACATGTGGGAACAATGTAGAAAGACGTGCACGTTAAAAGCGTCCTTACTAAAATCAATAAACACAAAAAAAAACAATTGAGGAATTTAAATAAGCCGTGGTGGCTAAGAGATGACCAGACACTCCTCCCTCCTCTCCTCGACCTCTTAAATCTTAGATTTACTATAAACTCACTCATCGTTCGGGTCTGGAACGGGGTACAGTGTTGACATGTCATCTACTACGATACTGAAGCGAATCGAAGGCATTTTGTCACTTCACCTAGTCTTGTATTTTCACTTATACGCTCCAACACATTGAAGCTGATTTAAAATCTAGCCATTTGTTATAAAGTTCATCCAGAAACAGTGACAACAACATATTTTTACAGCACACTCCTTCCTCCTTTAAGTTTTACTTATCAATTTATTTTTAAAGTTTCATAAAATGTTACTTGAAATAAACAATATTTTTTTACTTCATGTCCCAATTTTTAAGTCCAAAAGCCACCAAAATGAACGGTTTCTATGTTTCATACCAAGTAAAGACGCACATTTAGGTATATCTTTTCACTTCACTTCTCACTATTTAACGTGGTCACGTGGTCGTTGGCGTTAATTCCATACAAACATATTCCTCTGTTTTCTCCCAGCAGCGTAATTGCGTAACTCACTATCAATTTCAATCTGAATCATTTTGACGGATATAGCTAATCCATTATTTCATATGTTCGAAAAATTTGTATGCTCCACAGAGTAAGTGACGCAATGAATGTTGTTGAACTGTCAAAATGAAACCCATTGCTACTAATAGTGTGTTAGGTACGCAATTACCCCGCTGGTTCATTAACCACTACTACACACACACACACACACACATACTAGAGCAAATATATGTGTCGATATAATATATATGTACCACTACCATGTCCTATATTTTGTTTATTAACGTAATTATTTAAAGGGTGGCAGGGACATCGTCGTGCGAACTGTCACCATGCATTTAGTATATGATTGTAGACCCTTAGAGATTTTTAGTCGTAAAAAATCTGCTTTTTTTTTTTTTTTTTTTTTTTAACAATGGCATCTCGCAGTTCATCCTTTATGAGGATGGCTACTGCTTAACCGGACTTTCCTGTGGATGCCTCGAATTAAGGCCTCCAGCCAGGGCATACAATAACTTAAAAACTAAGCGACAGCGCTAAGGGTAACCCCCTGCGGGGTTCGGACCTCGGCTCAGGGCGTCGCTGGAAGAGGACAGCAAGGGACAGGCTGGATCGGTATTATTATTGGTGTTTAGGGGCGAATTTAAAACTACAGGCTCAGCTGCGCGGGCTGGCTCGAGCAAGGGTCGGGGGGGGCACGGTGATGGTGCGGGGCGTCGCGACGGGCCTCGGCGGCGAGGACGGAAGGACGGATGTCTGAGCTTGTTTTTGTGTTGTCGACTGAGAGTACTCGTGGCCTTACTGCTCTCCTGGAGGAGGGTAGTGGCGTCGTCGGGGATGGTGAGGGTATGCCTTGGTCGGCGAATCCTACTTATGCGG
Source organism: Gortyna flavago (assembly GCA_963669345.1). Lineage (NCBI taxonomy): Eukaryota > Metazoa > Arthropoda > Insecta > Lepidoptera > Noctuidae > Gortyna > Gortyna flavago. Next base: position 13,863,464 of record OY770147.1, read on the forward strand.
GAGGGAGTGTATCGGGAGGCCGCCGCAATCAGGGGATTGGGGTGCTTTATGGCAGAGTCAAAGAAGCGCTTGGAAAGGCGTTTCATGAACTGCTGGATGGTGGGGAGTCTGAGATCTAGATGCAGATTCACATTTCGGACATAGAAGGGGGCTCCCGTGACCTTTCGGAGGAAACGGTTCTGGAGGGTTTGCATTTTATGCAGAAATCGCGGCTTGGCGTGTGCGAAGACTACGCAAGCATAGGTCATGATGGGACGGATGACCGCGGTGTAGAGGCGCAATTTGCACTTGAGTGACAATTTGCTGCGGGCAGTTATCATAGAGTGGAGCCTACCGAGAGCGAAAGAGGCGCGCGAACGCGCCGTCTTTATGTGCTCGTTGAAGGTGAGGTTGTGGTCTAGGATGACACCTAAGTATTTGGCTCGCTTTCCCCAGGGGATCGGCTTGCCATACATAGAGATCGGGCGCGGGAGGGGGGGGGGTAGTTTGCGCGGTTTCGAGAAGATGACCGCCTGACTCTTATCGGGGTTGACCTCGATTCTCCATTTCCGGAACCAATCGCTCAAGGCGCTTGCGGAGGTTTGGAGGTTTCGAGCTATGGATGACTGGTTGACACCCGAACAGTATATGGCAGTGTCGTCGGCGAAGAGCGCCAACTGTGCCTTTTTACTGTTCGGGATGTCACTAGTGAACAGGGTGAAAATGAGGGGAGACAGAACGGAACCCTGGGGGACTCCGGCGCGGATGGGGTGAGGGGGAGAGAGAGCGCCCTCGATACGGTAGCGGAAAGTGCGGTCCGACAGAAAATCTCGTAAGATGAGCACGAGACGGTCTGGCACACCTAGCAGGTACAGCTTATATAATAAGCCATTGTGCCAGACCTTGTCGAACGCCTTCGCTATATCGAAGAACAGGACGCCTGTCGAAGCACCTCGCTGAAAAGCAGCGCTAATGTGCTCGACTATGCGGTGGAGCTGGTGGATGCACGAATGCTTCGTGCGAAAACCGAACTGTTCGGGGGGGATGAGGCTCTTTGCTTCGGCATAGTCTTTGAGGCGCTTATAAATAAGCCTCTCGTAGACTTTACCGAAAACATTGAGCAGACTGATGGGGCGGTAGCTGGAGGGCTCAGACTTGGGCTTGCCTGGCTTTGGGATGCCTATGACTGTGGCTTCTTTCCACATTTGGGGGAAGATGTTGTTGCTCAGGGCGCCATTGAAGATGGCGGTCATGAGCAGTATGAGGGGGGCGGGGAGGAGTTTGTACACCCTATTGGTGATACCGTCCGAACCGGGGGCTTTGCGGGTTGCGAGCCCTTTTATGATGTCTTGCACTTCGTCGGGAGTGACGGGAGGCAGAGGATCATCAGGGTCTTCGACTGGCGGGAGGGAGGCTCTCCGTTCGACTTCAGCGTTCACCTCGTCGAGGTGCGCTCTGTCTACTGGTTGAGAGCTGGGAGTGCATTGAGCCTCTAGGCTGTCGGCTAGGCATTCGGCCTTTTCGAGATTTTCGAAAGCGACCGTTTTGTCGGGGCGTGTGAGGGGAGGAACTGTGGCCTCTTCAGAGGAGCGGAGCTTCCTCTGGAGCTGCCAGAAGGCGTGGTGGGTGGGCTCGAGTTCGCCGATCATCTTATCCCATCCCTCGGAGCGCCATTCCCCTATGCGTTTCTTTACAGCACGCTGTAAATGGCGCATGTGGGATTTGTTCGCGTCGCAGGGAAAAGAGTCATAGGCACGAATGGCAGCGTTCTTCTCGGTCACCAGTTCACGTACGTCATCGGGCAGTTTCCAGCGATGGTCTTCCATCACTGGAACATCCCGTGAGCAATCCGTCAGTACGGATTGAACGTGCTCTGTGAACGAGTCGATCGCCCCAGTCGTGTCTGCGACTGAGATAATTTGCTCGGGGATGGAGTCTAAGTGGGGAGACGTGGTGGATTTCAGTCTTTCGCTTACTTTCCTCCAGTCGGTGACTATTTTGGTCTGGGGGGGCTGGTTGGGGTCGTGCGGGAGGCCCGAATAGGGGGCCAGGTGCAAGATGACCGGGCGATGGTCAGAGTCGAGCTCTTGTACCGTCTCGATAGACTGCAAACGGAGGTTTACATTCTTGAGAAGCGCTACATCGAGAACGTCAGGACGTTGGGCGGGGTCGCCCGGGAAATGAGTGGGATACATCGGAGCGATGATATCGAAATTGAGGGAGTCGCCTAGTTTGAACACGATCCTACCTCTGGTAGAGGTCGTGCTGCTATTCCAAGCGGGATGTTTGGCATTGAGATCCCCCGCCATGATGACGGAGTCACTCATACCGAAGAGGGTAGTGAAATCGGTAGAGAGAGAGATGGGATCCTCCGCACCATTGGTGGGCGGGATGTAAGCGGAGATGATGGTGATTGAGGGGTGACCGGTCATGCCGAGCCGACAGATAGAGATCTCTAGCTGAGAGAGGAGGGCAGGCGGGTCTATCGGGATGCAATGGAGGGACTTCCTATAGTAGATGAGGGTACCGCCCTTGTGGCAGCGAGACCTGTCATTGCGAACTATCTTGTAGTTGGCAATGCTCGGGTTCCGCAGATGGGGCTTCAGGAAGGTTTCCTGGACTAAGAGGACATCGAGCTGGTGATCGCGGAGGAACGCGGCGATCTCTTCGCGTTGTTTTTTAATGCCGTTTGCATTGAAAAACCCTAGTCTAAGGGATCGGGGTTTGGTAACGCTCATTCTTTGTAAAGCCATTGGAGCTTTTAGAAGTTGAGGGTTTGCATGACTTGCGTAATCTGAGGATACGCATTGAAAATCTCGGCGATGCGCCGAGGATTGCCGTTACAGGCTTGGATTTCCGCTGCCATGGCATTTGCGGGGGCAATAAAAGCTGCGTAAGCACCGATTATTACCTCCATGCTGCTAGGCTGGGGGCGGGAGGCGGGGGTCGGGGGGGACCTACTGGGACCAGCGGGAGCCCTGGGCGCGGCGGCGGGAAGGGCTACCGGTGGGGCTACTGGGACCGAGGGGCCTACTGATGGCGCGGGGATGACAGTTGCCATCAGCGCTGGGATAGTCGGGGGTGGGGGGGGCACCGAAGCTGCGGGAGCTTTGAGGTGGTTGAGGTTCGCCCATGGGGAGGGCCTTTGGGGACTGAGCCTATCGGGCATCTGGGAGGAAGGGATCGGGATCCTCACAGAGGGGCTTTCCCTTTGCTGACGGTCGCTCGCGCGCTTCGTCAGTTTGGGAGAAGAAGACTTGGGAGCCTTGGGGCAGCCACGGTAGTTAGCCGGGTGCCCGGATTGGCCGCAAAGAACGCAGCTCGGTGGCTCTGTGCACTGAGAGCGGTCTTTAGGGCGGGGACAGTCTGACGTGCCGTGGGCACCTAGACACTTGACGCATCTAGGTGTCGCGTAGCAGTGGGATTGGGAATGGCCATACAGTTGACACCTGTGGCATTGTCCGATGAGGTTGGACTTCCTGGGTTTCTCGATAGAGATACCCGAGAGGGAGCAGACTGACTTCACCTTGAAGATGGGGTGATGTCCTTCAGTAGGGTCGCAGATGACCAGGACCATGTCGTAGACTAGGCCCTTCCATGCTTTGTGCAAGCGATGGACTGCTGAGACGGGGATGCCTTGTGAAGCAAGGTCTTCTTTGATCTCCTCGGTGGGGATTTCTTTGGGGACGCGCCTGATGATTACGCGGGTGGGGACTTCCTCCGGAAGGGAGTACGTATGGAAGGAGTAAGCCCTTGTCTGGAGGAGACGGGTAAGGTCCCTGTAGTCCGAGGACGAGGCGACCGTTACCTTAATACCCTGTTGGGTTGAGCGGGCGTTCGTGTAGTTGATCTTTTGATCAACACACGCTTTGGAGATTTCTGTCCATTTGGACTTATCCTGGACATAGATGGGGGGCGGGGGTCGTGGCTTCTTTGCGTTCGAAGCGGGAGGGGTAGCCGAGAGGCTAGACGCGGGATTGGCCTGCGGTGCGGCGGGGGTTGGGGTGGGGGGGCGGGGGTTAGAAGGGATTACCGCGACCGACTTTTTGGCCTTGTTGGCGTGAGAGGAGGCGTTCTTCTTTCTCTTGCCACCCTTTCCGACGACTATATAGTCGTCTTCCGAGGAGGACGAAGAGTCAGAGAGGGCTTCCTCTGAGTCGGATTGAGATTGGGGTACGGACGTGTCCATACTCTCTGGAGTATCTGCTGCGGTAGCGGCTGGCACGGAAGGTGCGGGATCGGGGACTGGCACGGACGGTGCGGGTTTCGGGGCGGACACGGAGGGAGCGGGTGATGGGGCTGGCACAGAGGGTGCGGGTTTTGGGGCGGGCACAGAGGGTGCGGGTTTAGGGGCTGGCACGGATGGTGCGGGTTTTGGGGCTGGCACGGAGGGTGCGGGTTTTGGGGCTGACGCGGGGGGTGCGGGTTTGGGGGCTGGCACGGAGGGTGCGGGTTTGGGGGCTGGCACGGAAGGTGCTGGTTTGGGGGCGGCGGCTGGCACAGAAGGTGCAGGCGAGGGGGCTTGCACGGAGGGTGCGGGAGGGGAGGCGGCGGCGGCCTCGGGGATTTCGCCTGAGTTTGGCGGAAAGAGGGGGCTGACTAGCGCGTCGCTAAAGTCAATGACCGAACCGGGAGGGCGTCTAAAATTTATAAGACGTTGGGCATACTGGTTAACGAAAGAGGGGTCCTTGAAGAACCCCTCTTTCGTTACCTCTTTAACGAACGCCAATATGACCGCGTCTGCCATGATCGGGATGGGGGCGGGGAGAGGGAAGAACCATAGGGGGCGTGAATCCCTAACAACCTAGCACCCCGGGTGGATGGGCCCGGGGGTGTGAGATCCTACCCTCCCTGTCGGGTGTGAGACAGGGAGGTGAGTACCTGAAGTGAGCCCTAAGCTTGTGACCCGTCGCCGATCTTATTGTGCGAACGGGGCCCTAACCAGTCTGTGCGATGGGTGTAGAGACACCCTAGACCGGCTTCTAGTACGAAGGGGTTGACACACCCAACCGTACTAGACGCGAGCTGTGGACAAGGGATTAGTTACGAAGCTAGAGCTGACTAGGAGCCACCCCCAAGGCCAAGCTTCTAGCTCCCGATTCCAATTGACAGCCTCGCCCTGATGGGGCTCGGCGGGTGAGATTGGGGCACCACCCCCTTGGCTTCGTTGGCACCGTGAGGTATCCACCAAGGACCACGAAACTGTGGTTTTTACCCGGAAGGGGCCAAAAACCTCGACGACACGTGTGATGACGATTCTCTCTTAAAGAAACAACTTCTATCAACCACGCCTTGAAAAAGGCGGCTATTGACAGGGTGCGGGCGTAGTCCGGAGACTACTGAGCTCGTTACGGCTAGCGTAGCGAGAGCGGGCGGTGGCGGGGCGGCGAGGCGGTGGGGGCGTGCAGCGAGCGAGAGCGGGCAGCACGACCGTCCACGGCGAGCGTCGAACGGAGAGTCAATGTAAAAAATCTGCTGCTTCCGTGTTGCTTAAAAAATCTGTTGTTGTTGGTCAAAATGTATGGAAAAGCATTTTTTTTTAAAATTTCGACGAAAAGTTTCAACGCTGGAGGTTCAGAATTACGTACCATAGTAACAGGTTGCGCATCGATGTCCTGCCACCTTAAATTATTTTTAGAAAAATATAATAAAAAAATCACGCCAAAAAACAAAACAAAGATGAATATTTTAGTACGGAATGAACGGTTACGACCACATGGCCGCGTTTATTTTTAACTGGCTTGGTATTTAAAACGGTTTAAATACATCACAAACGACACGCTCACTCATCTCGAATGCGGTATCTTCTATAAAAGGCCAGCGGAAGCAATCCTCGACACCACACAATTCATTATAATGTAGGTAAGCCACGTAAGGCGTAGTGCTGGTTATCGCGGAGGATACAATTTCCGAGTCCCGGCGGTTGAGAAGGATGCGCTGGTGTGCCCTCGGGATGAGTCGACAGGGTTTATAGACTATAAGTGCTGTATAAAGAGATATTTTTCCTCATTTTATGTTTGTATTTATAGAATTATATAGTAGTACTGTGTTGTTTTCAAGTTTATCGTGTATTTAGAAGAGCGGTGGTGTCCCAGTAGAGCAGTGGTGGCTCCACGGTGGCTCAGTGGTGATGGCCGCGACTTACGAGTTGTAGGTCGTAAGTTAGAACCCACACAGGCGCTTAGCTTTGTGTAAATTATTTCATCACCACCACAGAACAGTTAAAAAACCTCTTTTATCTGTTCTGTGATCACCACTGCTCTCACAAAAGGTGAAAGAAAACATCGTGAGGAAACCAGCATGTCCTAGAACCGAAAATTCGAAGACATGTGACATCTACCAACCCACTGGGACCGCGTGGTGGATTACGGCCCACTCCCTCTCACAGAGAGGAGGCCTGTGTCCCAGCAGTACATGGGTACAGTATAGGCTGACCACAGGCTGACCATGCTATGTGTTTTTGGAACAGACTGGCTACCCGTTGGCGTGGTGTGTCAGTATATCTTTTTAATTAAATTTAAATAGTCATTAAAACTAATCAAATATTGTTTAATTATTTCAACTCCTAACTCAGATCTGCCATTATTTCCCACATAAACCTGTATTATTTTCTGCACTAACCCTAACATTTCACATTACTCTAGTAGTTAAAACGTCGTCGGAAGCAATACGTTTTATAACACAAAGCGCAGCACGCGGGAGAGGATAGTGTTTCCGCTCAGCCGGGCGAGGTATTCCTGTCCATAGAGAAACATGTGTAGAAGTTCTACTTAACGCAAACATTAACTAAAGAGAAAAAATATTGCCTCGAAGTGACACAATAGTGACCAGCAAACTGTAAGAATATTTACAAAAGAAGAAGGAAAAATAAACTTGTAATAAAAAGAAAGAAAAATTGTTTATTCTGCGTCAACGACACGCACATTACAACGACACGCACATTACAACGACACGCACATTACAACGACACGCACATTACAACGACACGCACATTACAACGACACGCACATTACAACGACACGCACATTACAACGACACGCACATTACAACGACACGCACATTACAACGACACGCACATTACAACGACACGCACATTACAACGACACGCACATTACAACGTACGCACATTACAACGACACGCACATTACAACGACACGCACATTACAACGACACGCACATTACAACGACACGCACATTACAACGACACGCACATTACAACGACACGCACATTACAACGACACGCACATTACAACGACACGCACATTACAACGACACGCACATTACAACGACACGCACATTACAAAAAAAGACATATAAAATAGAAACACAACTCAAAGTAGTAAAAAAAAAACTGAAATTAAAAGTTATTCGATACTTAAATAAAAGTTTGTCAATTTTGTCTATTGCCTAATCATAGGCGAACTAAACAATATACGGCGCGATTTTTATGTTTTCGTAATTTAGCAGCTAATGTGAGACCAGGGATCGGTAAATATGACTCCCGATCTGATGAAGACATGTTGCAACTTGGAAACTGCCTAAATTCTGTATTGGACAATAATAGGCTAAGTTGATATAGAACCTAAGTTTAAATAATAGACCGTACACATTTACTCCTTATTTTTTTATCTTTTCAGAACTTACTTTCTGCATGTATCTGTACTGTGTCACTGAATCCCTGGAGATGAGTTAGCCTGGTATTTGAGATTTAATGGCATTTCAAATGTGGTGAATATTCACGTTTCTTTTTATTTTATATTTATGAGGGGCGAGGAGGGCGTTAAGTACAAGATTACTATACCCGCTCTCTTCGTCAGTTTCCTTACATGCGATAAATGGGTTAAACAAATCAATTTTGTTGATAGACCTAGATCAGCAGACTGCCTCACTCGCAAGAGCTACTGCTGAGCATAGAAGCAGCCCGGAGCCAGGGTTCGTGCTCGATTGATGGCAATAGGCTCGCCTCTTATTACATGGGACCTAAACATAACTGGCGAAGTGTGGGTGTACAGGCACACCTCTTCCTAACCTTCTTTTGAGGTACGGAACCCTAAAAACAAAAAGAACGCACCAATAAAGCATCCCATTCACAGCGCCACCCAATTAAGAGTCCTCACTCACCGACAATTGAATATAAAAGCCGCGGAGCTTTTGCAAAGAGATGGAAACATTTAAAAAAGTTGCGTCGCCAGCCCGAGGCACGGGCAAAGCGAATTACCTCCACAAAAGAAAAAAGAAACGCCTTTTATCTTTTAAAAATAGAATGTCACAAAGGAGGCTTTCACGCGGGAAATTCGGGCTTCTTGGAGTTACGAGCAAAGTTGAAGACTGGAAGTCGAATTGTGATAATTTGTGGTTTCTTTTGTTTATTAAATTAGTGATTGGTGTCAATTTGAAGTAATTCGCTGCATGGTAAATGTTACTAGTTGGTAACACGCGAAGTGTTTACTTTGCTTATTCGATTTTTTTTGTTTCGAATTAGTCGGAGGCGTTTAAACAGAGACTACTGTTTATTAAGTTAAATGTTAGTTTTGTAAAGTTGTCTATTCTATGATGTTTTTAGTTTATTGTTAAGGAAATAAACGATAACGGTAACAGTTTTATAAATGTGAATTGTGTAATTAAATCTTAAATTAAGACTAGCTGTGCCTGCGACCTGCGACAGCGTTCGCGTGCATGTGGGAAAACAAATTGGATTTAATGGGTTTTTTTTTGCGCGGAACCCTAATTCTTTTTCTAAAATAAAAAGTAGCCTGAGTTACTATTAACATCAGCTATCTTCTAGTGAAGGTTCAGCCGTTTTGGAGATTAGCCGGAACATATAGACAGACGAAGAGACAGACAAAAAAAAATTTAAAATTGTTTTTTTTTTGTTATAAGTACCGTACTTTCATATGTGTGTAGTAAAAAGCTGTTATTTTGACATTAAAAACAGACACTTCAATTTTATTTATTTGTATAGATAAAAAGAAATACCGCCGTCGAATGTCAGTGAACTTAGCAGATCATTGTCCAGCAGATCAAAAATAAAAATGAGTTCTTTTCGCATGCAGCTGAGTTCTACAGTTCCTGATACTTTTTAGAAATAGTTCTGGCGTTTTTACCAAAAAAATTCAATTGGCAAAATGATCTGCCAACTTCCCGTAGCAGATCATTTGCAGCAGATCAAAAACAAATGTGAGTTCTTCTCGCATGCGGCTGAGTTCTACAGTTCCTGATACTTTTCAGGAATAGTTCTGACGTTTTTACCTAAAAAAAAGTCCAAGGGCAAAATGATCTGCCAACTTCCCGTTGCAGATCATTTGCAGCAGATCAAAAACAAATGTGAGTTCTTCTCGCATACGGTTGAATACTACAGTTCCTGATGCTTTTCAGGAATAGTTCTGACTATTTTACCTCAAAAAAGTCAATAGGCAAAATGCTCTGCCAACTTGCCGTAGCAGATCATTCGAAACGTTAAAAAGTCGAAAAATACCATATTCATCGATTCTAATCATAGTGAAAGGCTAGAACTCTTTCGTTTTTCACAGGTGCATATCAGAACTATAATCTAGAAATCGATTTGTGTCCAGAACTCACGTGTAAGTGCCAGCAGATCATGCCAGAAGGTTAAAAAGTGGAAAAATACCAAGATCATCGTTTCAAATAATAGTGAAACGCTGAAATCGCTAGAACTCTTTTGTTTTGCACAGGTTCGTATCAGAACTGCAATCTAGAATTCGATTATTGTCCAGAACTCACGTGTGAATGCCAGCAGATCATGCCAGAAGGTTAAAAAGTGGAAAAATACCAAGTTCATGGTTTCAAATAATAGTGAAAGGCTAGAACTCTTTTTTTTTTCACAGGCTCATATCAGACCTACAATCTAGAAATTGATTCGGGTCCAGAACTTATGTGCGAGTGCCAGCAGATCATGTCAGAAGGTTAAAAAGTGGAAAAATACCAAGTTCATCGTTTCAAAAAATAGTGAAAGGCTAGAATCGCTAGAACTCTTTTGTTTTGCACAGGTTCATATCAGACCTACAATCTAGAAATTGATTCGTGTCCAGAACTCACGTACGAGTGCCAGCAGATCACGTCAGAAGGTTAAAAAGTGGAAAAATACCAAGTTCATGGTTTCAAATTATAGTGAAAGGCTAGAATGGCTAGAACTCTTTCGTTTTTCACAGGCTCATATCAGAACTGCAATCTAGAAATCGATTCGTGCCCAGAACTCACGTGTGAATGCCAGCAGATCATGCCAGAAGGTTAAAAAGTAGAAAAATACCAAGATCATCGTTTCAAATAATAGTGAAAGGCTAGAATGGCTAGAACTCTTTTGTTTTGCACAGGTTCACATCAGAACTACAATCTAGAAATCGATTTGTGTCCAGAACTCACGCGTGAGTGCCAGCAGATCATGCCAGAAGGTTAAAAAGTGGAAAAATACCAAGATCATCGTTTCAAATAATAGTGAAACGCTGGAATCGCTAGAACTCTTTTGTTTTGCACAGGTTCGTATCAGAACTGCAATCTAGAATTCGATTATTGTCCAGAACTCACGTGTGAATGCCAGCAGATCATGCCAGAAGGTTAAAAAGTGGAAAAATACCAAGTTCATGGTTTCAAATAATAGTGAAAGGCTAGAACTCTTTTGTTTTTCACAGGCTCATATCAGAACTATAATCTAGAAATCGATTCGTGTCCAGAACTCACGTGCGAGTACCAGCAGATCATGTCAGAAGATTAAAAAGTGGAAAAATACCAAGTTCGTCGTTTCAAATAATAGTGAAAGGCTAGAATCGCTAGAACTCTTTCGTTTTTCACAGGTTCATATCAGACCTACAATCTAAAAATTGATTCGGGTCCAGAACTTATGTGCGAGTGCCAGCAGATCATGTCAGAAGGTTAAAAAGTGGAAAAATACCAAGTTCATCGTTTCAAAAAATAGTGAAAGGCTAGAATAGCTAGAACTCTTTTGTTTTGCACAGGTTCATATCAGACCTACAATCTAGAAATCGATTTGTGTCCAGAACTCACGCGTGAGTGCCAGCAGATCATGCCAGAAGGTTAAAAAGTGGAAAAATACCAAGATCATCGTTTCAAATAATAGTGAAACGCTGGAATCGCTAGAACTTTTTTGTTTTGCACAGGTTCGTATCAGAACTGCAATCTAGAATTCGATTATTGATCAGAACTCACGTGTGAATGCCAGCAGATCATGCCAGAAGGTTAAAAAGGGGAAAAATACCAAGTTCATGGTTTCAAATAATAGTGAAAGGTTAGAACTCTTTTGTTTTTCACAGGCTCATATCAGAACTATAATCTAGAAATCGATTCGTGTCCAGAACTCACGTGCGAGTACCAGCAGATCATGTCAGAAGATTAAAAAGTGGAAAAATACCAAGTTCGTCGTTTCAAATAATAGTGAAAGGCTAGAATCGCTAGAACTCTTTCGTTTTTCACAGGTTCATATCAGACCTACAATCTAAAAATTGATTCGGGTCCAGAACTTATGTGCGAGTGCCAGCAGATCATGTCAGAAGGTTAAAAAGTGGAAAAATACCAAGTTCATCGTTTCAAAAAATAGTGAAAGGCTAGAATCGCTAGAACTCTTTTGTTTTGCACAGGTTTATATCAGACCTACAATCTAGAAATTGATTCGTGTCCAGAACTCACGTACGAGTGCCAGCAGATCACGTCAGAAGGTTAAAAAGTGGAAAAATACCAAGTTCATGGTTTCAAATTATAGTGAAAGGCTAGAATGGCTAGAACTCTTTTGTTTTTCACAGGCTCATATCAGAACTGCAATCTAGAAATCGATTCGTGCCCAGAACTCACGTGTGAATGCCAGCAGATCATGCCAGAAGGTTAAAAAGTAGAAAAATACCAAGATCATCGTTTCAAATAATAGTGAAAGGCTAGAATGGCTAGAACTCTTTTGTTTTGCACAGGTTCACATCAGAACTACAATCTAGAAATCGATTTGTGTCCAGAACTCACGCGTGAGTGCCAGCAGATCATGCCAGAAGGTTAAAAAGTGGAAAAATACCAAATTCATCATTTTAAATTATAGTAAAAGGCTAGAATGGCTAGAACTCTGTCGTTTTTCATAGGCTCATATCAGAACTATAATCTAGAAATCGATTCGTGTCCAGAACTCACATGCGAGTGCCAGCAGATCATGTCAGAAGGTTAAAAAGTGGAAAAATACCAAGTTCATCGTTTCAAATTATAGTGAAAGGCTAGAATGGCTAGAACTCGTTCGTTTTTCACAGACTCATATCAGAACTGCAATCTAGAAATCGATTCGTGTCCAGAACTCACGTGCGAGTACCAGCAGATCATGCCAGAAGGTTAAAAAGTGGTAAAATACCAAGTTCATGGTTTCAAATTATAGTGAAAGGCTAGAATGGCTAGAACTCTTTTTTTTTCACAGGCTCATATCAGAACTATAATCTAGAAATCGATTGGTGTCCAGAACTCACGTGTGAATGCCAGCAGATCATGCCAGAAGGTTAAAAAGTGGAAAAATACCAAGTTCATCGTTTCAAATTATAGTGAAAGGCTAGAATGGCTAGAACTCTTTTGTTTTTCACAGGCTCATATCAGAACTATAATCTAGAAATCGATTGGTGTCCAGAACTCACGTGTGAATGCCAGCAGATCATGCCAGAAGGTTAAAAAGTGGAAAAATACCAAGATCATCGTTTCAAATAATAGTGAAACGCTGGAATCGCTAGAACTCTTTTGTTTTGCACAGTTTCGTATCAGAGCTACAATCTAGAAATGGATTCGTGTCCAGAACTCACGTGTGAGTGCCAGCAGATCATGCCAGAAGGTTAAAAAGTGGAAAAATACCAAATTCATCGTTTCAAATTATAGGAAAAGGCTAGAATGGCTAGAACTCTGTCGTTTTTCATAGGCTCATATCAGAACTATAATCTAGAAATTGATTCGTGTCCAGAACTCATGTGCGAGTGCCAGCAGATCATGCCAGAAGGTTAAAAAGTGGAAAAATACCAAATTCATCATTTTAAATTATAGTGAAAGGCTAGAATGGCTAGAACTCTGTCGTTTTTCATAGGCTCATATCAGAACTATAATCTAGAAATCGATTCGTGTCCAGAACTCACGTGCGAGTGCCAGCAGATCATGTCAGAAGGTTAAAAAGTGGAAAAATACCAAGTTCATCGTTTCAAATTATAGTGAAAGGCTAGAATGGCTAGAACTCGTTCGTTTTTCACAGACTCATATCAAAACTGCAATCTAGAAATCGATTCGTGTCCAGAACTCACGTGCGAGTACCAGCAGATCATGCCAGAAGGTTAAAAAGTGGTAAAATACCAAGTTCATGGTTTCAAATTATAGTGAAAGGCTAGAACTCTTTTGTTTTGCACAGGTTCACATCAGAACTACAATCTAGAAATCGATTTGTGTCCAGAACTCACGTGTGAGTGCCAGCAGATCATGCCAGAAGGTTAAAAAGTGGAAAAATACCAAGTTCATCGTTTCAAATTATAGTGAAAGGCTAGAATGGCTAGAACTCTTTTTTTTTTCACAGGCTCATATCAGAACTATAATCTAGAAATCGATTGGTGTCCAGAACTCACGTGTGAATGCCAGCAGATCATGCCAGAAGGTTAAAAAGTGGAAAAATACCAAGTTCATCGTTTCAAATTATAGTGAAAGGCTAGAATGGCTAGAACTCTTTTGTTTTTCACAGGCTCATATCAGAACTATAATCTAGAAATCGATTGGTGTCCAGAACTCACGTGTGAATGCCAGCAGATCATGCCAGAAGGTTAAAAAGTGGAAAAATACCAAGATCATCGTTTCAAATAATAGTGAAACGCTGGAATCGCTAGAACTCTTTTGTTTTGCACAGTTTCGTATCAGAGCTACAATCTAGAAATTGATTCGTGTCCAGAACTCACGTGTGAGTGCCAGCAGATCATGCCAGAAGGTTAAAAAGTGGAAAAATACCAAATTCATCGTTTCAAATTATAGGAAAAGGCTAGAATGGCTAGAACTCTGTCGTTTTTCATAGGCTCATATCAGAACTATAATCTAGAAATTGATTCGTGTCCAGAACTCATGTGCGAGTGCCAGCAGATCATGCCAGAAGGTTAAAAAGTGGAAAAATACCAAATTCATCATTTTAAATTATAGTGAAAGGCTAGAATGGCTAGAACTCTGTCGTTTTTCATAGGCTCATATCAGAACTATAATCTAGAAATCGATTCGTGTCCAGAACTCACGTGCGAGTGCCAGCAGATCATGTCAGAAGGTTAAAAAGTGGAAAAATACCAAGTTCATCGTTTCAAATTATAGTGAAAGGCTAGAATGGCTAGAACTCGTTCGTTTTTCACAGACTCATATCAAAACTGCAATCTAGAAATCGATTCGTGTCCAGAACTCACGTGCGAGTACCAGCAGATCATGCCAGAAGGTTAAAAAGTGGTAAAATACCAAGTTCATGGTTTCAAATTATAGTGAAAGGCTCGAACTCTTTTGTTTTGCACAGGTTCACATCAGAACTACAATCTAGAAATCGATTTGTGTCCAGAACTCACGTGTGAGTGCCAGCAGATCATGCCAGAAGGTTAAAAAGTGGAAAAATACCAAGTTCATCGTTTCAAATTATAGTGAAAGGCTAGAATGGCTAGAACTCTTTTTTTTTTCACAGGCTCATATCAGAACTATAATCTAGAAATCGATTGGTGTCCAGAACTCACGTGTGAATGCCAGCAGATCATGCCAGAAGGTCAAAAAGTGGAAAAATACCAAGTTCATCGTTTCAAATTATAGTGAAAGGCTAGAATGGCTAGAACTCTTTTGTTTTTCACAGGTTCGTATCAGACCTACAATGTAAAAATTGATTCGTGTCCAGAACTCACGTGTGAGTGCCAGCAGATCATGCCAGAAAGTTAAAAAGTGGAAAAATACCAAGTTCATCGTTTCAAATTATAGTGAAAGGCTAGAATGGCTAGAACTCTTTTGTTTTTCACAGGCTCATATCAGAACTATAATCTAGAAATCGATTCGTGTCCAGAACTCACGTGTGAGTGCCAGCAGATCATGCCAGAAGGTTAAAAAGTGGAAAAATACCAAATTCATCGTTTCAAATTATAGGAAAAGGCTAGAATGGCTAGAACTCTGTCGTTTTTCATAGGCTTATATCAGAACTATAATCTAGAAATTGATTCGTGTCCAGAACTCAGGTGCGAGTGCCAGCAGATCATGCCAGAAGGTTAAAAAGTGGAAAAATACCAAATTCATCGTTTCAATTTATAGGGAAAGGCTAGAACGGCTAGAACTCTGTCATTTTTCATAGGCTCATATCAGAACTATAATCTAGAAATTGATTCGTGTCCAGAACTCATGTGCGAGTGCCAGCAGATCATGTCAGAAGGTTAAAATGTGGAAAAATACCAAGTTCATCGTTTCAAATTATAGTAAAAGGCTAGAATGGCTAGAACTCTTTTGTTTTTCACAGGCTCATATCAGAACTATAATCTAGAAATCGATTCGTGTCCAGAACTCACGTGTGAATGCCAGCAGATCATGCCAGAAGGTTAAAAAGTGGAAAAATACCAAGATCATCGTTTCAAATAATAGTGAAACGCTGGAATCGCTAGAACTCTTTTGTTTTGCACAGTTTCGTATCAGACCTACAATCTAGAAATTGATTCGTGTCCAGAACTCACGTGTGAGTGCCAGCAGATCATGCCAGAAGGTTAAAAAGTGGAAAAATACCAAATTCATCGTTTCAAATTATAGGAAAAGGCTAGAATGGCTAGAACTCTGTCGTTTTTCATAGGCTCATATCAGAACTATAATCTAGAAATTGATTCGTGTCCAGAACTCATGTGCGAGTGCCAGCAGATCATGTCAGAAAGTTAAAAAGTGGAAAAATACCAAGTTCATCGTTTCAAATTATAGTGAAAGGCTAGAATGGCTAGAACTCTTTTGTTTTTCACAGGCGCATATCAGAACTATAATCTAGAAATCGATTCGTGTCCAGAACTCACGTGTGAATGCCAGCAGATCATGCCAGAAGGTTAAAAAGTGGAAAAATACCAAGATCATCGTTTCAAATAATAGTGAAAGGCTGGAATCGCTGGAACTCTTTTGTTTTGCACAGGTTCATATCAGACCTACAATCTAGAAATTGATTCGTGTCCAGAACTCACGTACGAGTGCCAGCAGATCACGTCAGAAGGTTAAAAAGTGGAAAAATACCAAGTTCATCGTTTCAAATTATAGTGAAAGGCTAGAATGGCTAGAACTCTTTCGTTTTTCACAGGCTCATATTAGGACTATAATCTAGAAATCAATTTGTGTCCAGAACTCACGTGTGAATGCCAGCAGATCATGCCAGAAGGTTAAAAAGTGGAAAAATACCAAGATCATCGTTTCAAATAATAGTGAAACGCTGGAATCGCTAGAACTCTTTTGTTTTGCACAGTTTCGTATCAGAGCTACAATCTAGAAATTGATTCGTGTCCAGAACTCACGTGTGAGTGCCAGCAGATCATGCCAGAAGGTTAAAAAGTGGAAAAATACCAAATTCATCGTTTCAAATTATAGGAAAAGGCTAGAATGGCTAGAACTCTGTCGTTTTTCATAGGTTCATATCAGAACTATAATCTAGAAGTTGATTCGTGTCCAGAACTCATGTGCGAGTGCCAGCAGATCATGCCAGAAAGTTAAAAAGTGGAAAAATACCAAATTCATCGTTTCAATTTATAGGGAAAGGCTAGAATGGCTAGAACTCTGTCGTTTTTCATAGGCTCATATCAGAACTATAATCTAGAAATCGATTCGTGTCCAGAACTCACGTGTGAATGCCAGCAGATCATGCCAGAAGGTTAAAAAGTGGAAAAATACCAAGATCATCGTTTCAAATAATAGTGAAACGCTGGAATCGCTAGAACTCTTTTGTTTTGCACAGGTTCGTATCAGACCTACAATCTAGAAATTGATTCGTGTCCAGAACTCACGTGCGAGTACCAGCAGATCATGCCAGAAGGTTAAAAAGTGGAAAAATACCAAGTTCATCGTTTCAAATTTTAACCTTTCCACTTTTTAACCTTCTGACATGATCTGCTGGCACTCGCACATGAGTTCTGGACACGAATCAATTTCTAGATTATAGTTCTGATATGAGCCTATGAAAAACGACAGAGTTCTAGCCATTCTAGCCTTTTCCTATAATTTGAAACGATGAATTTGGTATTTTTCCACTTTTTAACCTTCTGGCATGATCTGCTGGCACTCACACGTGAGTTCTGGACACGAATCAATTTCTAGATTGTAGGTCTGATATGAACCTGTGCAAAACAAAAGAGTTCTAGCCTTTCACTATAATTTGAAACCATGAACTTGGTATTTTTCCACTTTTTAACCTTCTGGCATGATCTGCTGGCACTCACACGTGAGTTCTGGACACGAATCAATTTCTAGATTGTAGGTCTGATACGAACCTGTGCAAAACAAAAGAGTTCTAGCGATTCCAGCGTTTCACTATTATTTGAAACGATGATCTTGGTATTTTTCCACTTTTTAACCTTCTGGCATGATCTGCTGGCATTCACACGTGAGTTCTGGACACGAATCGATTTCTAGATTATAGTTCTGATATGAGCCTGTGAAAAACAAAAGAGTTCTAGCCATTCTAGCCTTTTACTATAATTTGAAACGATGAACTTGGTATTTTTCCACATTTTAACCTTCTGACATGATCTGCTGGCACTCGCACATGAGTTCTGGACACGAATCAATTTCTAGATTATAGTTCTGATATGAGCCTATGAAAAATGACAGAGTTCTAGCCGTTCTAGCCTTTCCCTATAAATTGAAACGATGAATTTGGTATTTTTCCACTTTTTAACCTTCTGGCATGATCTGCTGGCACTCGCACCTGAGTTCTGGACACGAATCAATTTCTAGATTATAGTTCTGATATGAGCCTATGAAAAACGACAGAGTTCTAGCCATTCTAGCCTTTTCCTATAATTTGAAACGATGAATTTGGTATTTTTCCACTTTTTAACCTTCTGGCATGATCTGCTGGCACTCACACGTGAGTTCTGGACACGAATCGATTTCTAGATTATAGTTCTGATATGAGCCTGTGAAAAACAAAAGAGTTCTAGCCATTCTAGCCTTTCACTATAATTTGAAACGATGAACTTGGTATTTTTCCACTTTTTAACTTTCTGGCATGATCTGCTGGCACTCACACGTGAGTTCTGGACACGAATCAATTTCTACATTGTAGGTCTGATACGAACCTGTGAAAAACAAAAGAGTTCTAGCCATTCTAGCCTTTCACTATAATTTGAAACGATGAACTTGGTATTTTTCCACTTTTTGACCTTCTGGCATGATCTGCTGGCATTCACACGTGAGTTCTGGACACCAATCGATTTCTAGATTATAGTTCTGATATGAGCCTGTGAAAAAAAAAAGAGTTCTAGCCATTCTAGCCTTTCACTATAATTTGAAACGATGAACTTGGTATTTTTCCACTTTTTAACCTTCTGGCATGATCTGCTGGCACTCACACGTGAGTTCTGGACACAAATCGATTTCTAGATTGTAGTTCTGATGTGAACCTGTGCAAAACAAAAGAGTTCTAGCCTTTCACTATAATTTGAAACCATGAACTTGGTATTTTACCACTTTTTAACCTTCTGGCATGATCTGCTGGTACTCGCACGTGAGTTCTGGACACGAATCGATTTCTAGATTGCAGTTTTGATATGAGTCTGTGAAAAACGAACGAGTTCTAGCCATTCTAGCCTTTCACTATAATTTGAAACGATGAACTTGGTATTTTTCCACTTTTTAACCTTCTGACATGATCTGCTGGCACTCGCACGTGAGTTCTGGACACGAATCGATTTCTAGATTATAGTTCTGATATGAGCCTATGAAAAACGACAGAGTTCTAGCCATTCTAGCCTTTCACTATAATTTAAAATGATGAATTTGGTATTTTTCCACTTTTTAACCTTCTGGCATGATCTGCTGGCACTCGCACATGAGTTCTGGACACGAATCAATTTCTAGATTATAGTTCTGATATGAGCCTATGAAAAACGACAGAGTTCTAGCCATTCTAGCCTTTTCCTATAATTTGAAACGATGAATTTGGTATTTTTCCACTTTTTAACCTTCTGGCATGATCTGCTGGCACTCACACGTGAGTTCTGGACACGAATCAATTTCTAGATTGTAGCTCTGATACGAAACTGTGCAAAACAAAAGAGTTCTAGCGATTCCAGCGTTTCACTATTATTTGAAACGATGATCTTGGTATTTTTCCACTTTTTAACCTTCTGGCATGATCTGCTGGCATTCACACGTGAGTTCTGGACACCAATCGATTTCTAGATTATAGTTCTGATATGAGCCTGTGAAAAACAAAAGAGTTCTAGCCATTCTAGCCTTTCACTATAATTTGAAACGATGAACTTGGTATTTTTCCACTTTTTAACCTTCTGGCATGATCTGCTGGCATTCACACGTGAGTTCTGGACACCAATCGATTTCTAGATTATAGTTCTGATATGAGCCTGTGAAAAAAAAAAGAGTTCTAGCCATTCTAGCCTTTCACTATAATTTGAAACGATGAACTTGGTATTTTTCCACTTTTTAACCTTCTGGCATGATCTGCTGGCACTCACACGTGAGTTCTGGACACAAATCGATTTCTAGATTGTAGTTCTGATGTGAACCTGTGCAAAACAAAAGAGTTCTAGCCTTTCACTATAATTTGAAACCATGAACTTGGTATTTTACCACTTTTTAACCTTCTGGCATGATCTGCTGGTACTCGCACGTGAGTTCTGGACACGAATCGATTTCTAGATTGCAGTTTTGATATGAGTCTGTGAAAAACGAACGAGTTCTAGCCATTCTAGCCTTTCACTATAATTTGAAACGATGAACTTGGTATTTTTCCACTTTTTAACCTTCTGACATGATCTGCTGGCACTCGCACGTGAGTTCTGGACACGAATCGATTTCTAGATTATAGTTCTGATATGAGCCTATGAAAAACGACAGAGTTCTAGCCATTCTAGCCTTTCACTATAATTTAAAATGATGAATTTGGTATTTTTCCACTTTTTAACCTTCTGGCATGATCTGCTGGCACTCGCACATGAGTTCTGGACACGAATCAATTTCTAGATTATAGTTCTGATATGAGCCTATGAAAAACGACAGAGTTCTAGCCATTCTAGCCTTTTCCTATAATTTGAAACGATGAATTTGGTATTTTTCCACTTTTTAACCTTCTGGCATGATCTGCTGGCATTCACACGTGAGTTCTGGACACGAATCGATTTCTAGATTATAGTTCTGATATGCGCCTGTGAAAAACAAAAGAGTTCTAGCCATTCTAGCCTTTCACTATAATTTGAAACGATGAATTTGGTATTTTTCCACTTTTTAACCTTCTGGCATGATCTGCTGGCACTCACACGTGAGTTCTGGACACGAATCAATTTCTAGATTGTAGGTCTGATATGAACCTGTGCAAAACAAAAGAGTTCTAGCCTTTCACTATAATTTGAAACCATGAACTTGGTATTTTTCCACTTTTTAACCTTCTGGCATGATCTGCTGGCATTCACACGTGAGTTCTGGACACGAATCGATTTCTAGATTATAGTTTTGATATGAGCCTGTGAAAAACAAAAGAGTTCTAGCCATTCTAGCCTTTCACTATAATTTGAAACGATGAACTTGGTATTTTTCCACTTTTTAACCTTCTGACATGATCTGCTGGCATTCACACGTGAGTTCTGGACACGAATCGATTTCTAGATTATAGTTCTGATATGAGCCTGTGAAAAACAAAAGAGTTCTAGCCATTCTAGCCTTTCACTATAATTTGAAACGATGAACTTGGTATTTTTCCACTTTTTAACCTTCTGGCATGATCTGCTGGCACTCACACGTGAGTTCTGGACACAAATCGATTTCTAGATTGTAGTTCTGATGTGAACCTGTGCAAAACAAAAGAGTTCTAGCCTTTCACTATAATTTGAAACCATGAACTTGGTATTTTACCACTTTTTAACCTTCTGGCATGATCTGCTGGTACTCGCACGTGAGTTCTGGACACGAATCGATTTCTAGATTGCAGTTCTGGTATGAGTCTGTGAAAAACGAACGAGTTCTAGCCATTCTAGCCTTTCACTATAATTTGAAACGATGAACTTGGTATTTTTCCACTTTTTAACCTTCTGGCATGATCTGCTGGCATTCACACGTGAGTTCTGGACACGAATCGATTTCTAGATTATAGTTTTGATATGAGCCTGTGAAAAACAAAAGAGTTCTAGCCATTCTAGCCTTTCACTATAATTTGAAACGATGAACTTGGTATTTTTCCACTTTTTAACCTTCTGGCATGATCTGCTGGCATTCACACGTGAGTTCTGGACACGAATCGATTTCTAGATTGCAGTTCTGATATGAACCTGTGCAAAACAAAAGAGTTCTAGCCTTTCACTATAATTTGAAACCATGAACTTGGTATTTTTCCACTTTTTAACCTTCTGGCATGATCTGCTGGCATTCACACGTGAGTTCTGGACACGAATCGATTTCTAGATTATAGTTTTGATATGAGCCTGTGAAAAACAAAAGAGTTCTAGCCATTCTAGCCTTTCACTATAATTTGAAACGATGAACTTGGTATTTTTCCACTTTTTAACCTTCTGACATGATCTGCTGGCATTCACACGTGAGTTCTGGACACGAATCGATTTCTAGATTATAGTTCTGATATGAGCCTGTGAAAAACAAAAGAGTTCTAGCCATTCTAGCCTTTCACTATAATTTGAAACGATGAACTTGGTATTTTTCCACTTTTTAACCTTCTGGCATGATCTGCTGGCACTCACAAGTGAGTTCTGGACACAAATCGATTTCTAGATTGTAGTTCTGATGTGAACCTGTGCAAAACAAAAGAGTTCTAGCCTTTCACTATAATTTGAAACCATGAACTTGGTATTTTACCACTTTTTAACCTTCTGGCATGATCTGCTGGTACTCGCACGTGAGTTCTGGACACGAATCGATTTCTAGATTGCAGTTCTGATATGAGTCTGTGAAAAACGAACGAGTTCTAGCCATTCTAGCCTTTCACTATAATTTGAAACGATGAACTTGGTATTTTTCCACTTTTTAACCTACTGACATGATCTGCTGGCATTCACACGTGAGTTCTGGACACGAATCGATTTCTAGATTATAGTTCTGATATGAGCCTGTGAAAAACAAAAGAGTTCTAGCCATTCTAGCCTTTCACTATAATTTGAAACGATGAACTTGGTATTTTTCCACTTTTTAACCTTCTGGCATGATCTGCTGGCACTCACACGTGAGTTCTGGACACAAATCGATTTCTAGATTGTAGTTCTGATGTGAACCTGTGCAAAACAAAAGAGTTCTAGCCTTTCACTATAATTTGAAACCATGAACTTGGTATTTTACCACTTTTTAACCTTCTGGCATGATCTGCTGGTACTCGCACGTGAGTTCTGGACACGAATCGATTTCTAGATTGCAGTTTTGATATGAGTCTGTGAAAAACGAACGAGTTCTAGCCATTCTAGCCTTTCACTATAATTTGAAACGATGAACTTGGTATTTTTCCACTTTTTAACCTTCTGACATGATCTGCTGGCACTCGCACGTGAGTTCTGGACACGAATCGATTTCTAGATTATAGTTCTGATATGAGCCTATGAAAAACGACAGAGTTCTAGCCATTCTAGCCTTTCACTATAATTTAAAATGATGAATTTGGTATTTTTCCACTTTTTAACCTTCTGGCATGATCTGCTGGCACTCGCACATGAGTTCTGGACACGAATCAATTTCTAGATTATAGTTCTGATATGAGCCTATGAAAAACGACAGAGTTCTAGCCATTCTAGCCTTTTCCTATAATTTGAAACGATGAATTTGGTATTTTTCCACTTTTTAACCTTCTGGCATGATCTGCTGGCATTCACACGTGAGTTCTGGACACGAATCGATTTCTAGATTATAGTTCTGATATGCGCCTGTGAAAAACAAAAGAGTTCTAGCCATTCTAGCCTTTCACTATAATTTGAAACGATGAATTTGGTATTTTTCCACTTTTTAACCTTCTGGCATGATCTGCTGGCACTCACACGTGAGTTCTGGACACGAATCAATTTCTAGATTGTAGGTCTGATATGAACCTGTGCAAAACAAAAGAGTTCTAGCCTTTCACTATAATTTGAAACCATGAACTTGGTATTTTTCCACTTTTTAACCTTCTGGCATGATCTGCTGGCATTCACACGTGAGTTCTGGACACGAATCGATTTCTAGATTATAGTTTTGATATGAGCCTGTGAAAAACAAAAGAGTTCTAGCCATTCTAGCCTTTCACTATAATTTGAAACGATGAACTTGGTATTTTTCCACTTTTTAACCTTCTGACATGATCTGCTGGCATTCACACGTGAGTTCTGGACACGAATCGATTTCTAGATTATAGTTCTGATATGAGCCTGTGAAAAACAAAAGAGTTCTAGCCATTCTAGCCTTTCACTATAATTTGAAACGATGAACTTGGTATTTTTCCACTTTTTAACCTTCTGGCATGATCTGCTGGCACTCACACGTGAGTTCTGGACACAAATCGATTTCTAGATTGTAGTTCTGATGTGAACCTGTGCAAAACAAAAGAGTTCTAGCCTTTCACTATAATTTGAAACCATGAACTTGGTATTTTACCACTTTTTAACCTTCTGGCATGATCTGCTGGTACTCGCACGTGAGTTCTGGACACGAATCGATTTCTAGATTGCAGTTCTGGTATGAGTCTGTGAAAAACGAACGAGTTCTAGCCATTCTAGCCTTTCACTATAATTTGAAACGATGAACTTGGTATTTTTCCACTTTTTAACCTTCTGGCATGATCTGCTGGCACTCACACGTGAGTTCTGGACACGAATCAATTTCTAGATTATAGTTCTGATATGAGCCTATGAAAAACGACAGAGTTCTAGCCATTCTAGCCTTTTCCTATAATTTGAAACGATGAATTTGGTATTTTTCCACTTTTTAACCTTCTGGCATGATCTGCTGGCACTCACACGTGAGTTCTGGACACGAATCGATTTCTAGATTATAGTTCTGATATGAGCCTGTGAAAAACAAAAGAGTTCTAGCCTTTCACTAGAATTTGAAACCATGAACTTGGTATTTTTCCACTTTTTAACCTTATGGCATGATCTGCTGGTACTCGCACGTGAGTTCTGGACACGAATCGATTTCTAGATTGCAGTTCTGATTCGAATCTGTAAAAAACGAAAGAGTTCTAGCCATTCTAGCCTTTCACTATAATTTGAAACCATGAACTTGGTATTTTTCCACTTTTTAACCTTCTGGCATGATCTGCTGGTACTCGCACGTGAGTTCTGAACACGAATCGATTTCTAGATTGCAGTTCTGATTCGAATCTGTGAAAAACGAAAGAGTTCTAGCCATTCCAGCCTTTCACTATAATTTGAAACGATGAACTTGGTATTTTTCCACTTTTTAACCTTCTGACGTGATCTGCTGGCACTCGTACGTGAGTTCTGGACACGAATCAATTTCTAGATTGTAGGTCTGATATGAACCTGTGCAAAACAAAAGAGTCCCAGCGATTCCAGCCTTTCACTATTATTTGAAACGATGATCTTGGTATTTTTCCACTTTTTAACCTTCCGGCATGATCTGCTGGCATTCACACGTGAGTTCTGGACACGAATCGATTTCTAGATTATAGTTCTGATATGAGCCTGTGAAAAACAAAAGAGGTCTAGCCATTCTAGCCTTTCACTATAATTTGACACGATGAACTTGGTATTTTTCCACTTTTTAACCTTCTGACATGATCTGCTGGCACTCGCACATGAGTTCTGGACACGAATCAATTTCTAGATTATAGTTCTGATATGAGCCTATGAAAAACGACAGAGTTCTAGCCATTCTAGCCTTTTCCTATAATTTGAAACGATGAATTTGGTATTTTTCCACTTTTTAACCTTCTGGCATGATCTGCTGGCACTCGCACCTGAGTTCTGGACACGAATCAATTTCTAGATTATAGTTCTGATATGAGCCTATGAAAAACGACAGAGTTCTAGCCATTCTAGCCTTTTCCTATAATTTGAAACGATGAATTTGGTATTTTTCCACTTTTTAACCTTCTGGCATGATCTGCTGGCACTCACACGTGAGTTCTGGACACGAATCGATTTCTAGATTATAGTTCTGATATGAGCCTGTGAAAAACAAAAGAGTTCTAGCCATTCTAGCCTTTCACTATAATTTGAAACGATGAACTTGGTATTTTTCCACTTTTTAACTTTCTGGCATGATCTGCTGGCACTCACACGTGAGTTCTGGACACGAATCAATTTCTACATTGTAGGTCTGATACGAACCTGTGAAAAACAAAAGAGTTCTAGCCATTCTAGCCTTTCACTATAATTTGAAACGATGAACTTGGTATTTTTCCACTTTTTGACCTTCTGGCATGATCTGCTGGCATTCACACGTGAGTTCTGGACACCAATCGATTTCTAGATTATAGTTCTGATATGAGCCTGTGAAAAAAAAAAGAGTTCTAGCCATTCTAGCCTTTCACTATAATTTGAAACGATGAACTTGGTATTTTTCCACTTTTTAACCTTCTGGCATGATCTGCTGGCACTCACACGTGAGTTCTGGACACAAATCGATTTCTAGATTGTAGTTCTGATGTGAACCTGTGCAAAACAAAAGAGTTCTAGCCTTTCACTATAATTTGAAACCATGAACTTGGTATTTTACCACTTTTTAACCTTCTGGCATGATCTGCTGGTACTCGCACGTGAGTTCTGGACACGAATCGATTTCTAGATTGCAGTTTTGATATGAGTCTGTGAAAAACGAACGAGTTCTAGCCATTCTAGCCTTTCACTATAATTTGAAACGATGAACTTGGTATTTTTCCACTTTTTAACCTTCTGACATGATCTGCTGGCACTCGCACGTGAGTTCTGGACACGAATCGATTTCTAGATTATAGTTCTGATATGAGCCTATGAAAAACGACAGAGTTCTAGCCATTCTAGCCTTTCACTATAATTTAAAATGATGAATTTGGTATTTTTCCACTTTTTAACCTTCTGGCATGATCTGCTGGCACTCGCACATGAGTTCTGGACACGAATCAATTTCTAGATTATAGTTCTGATATGAGCCTATGAAAAACGACAGAGTTCTAGCCATTCTAGCCTTTTCCTATAATTTGAAACGATGAATTTGGTATTTTTCCACTTTTTAACCTTCTGGCATGATCTGCTGGCACTCACACGTGAGTTCTGGACACGAATCAATTTCTAGATTGTAGCTCTGATACGAAACTGTGCAAAACAAAAGAGTTCTAGCGATTCCAGCGTTTCACTATTATTTGAAACGATGATCTTGGTATTTTTCCACTTTTTAACCTTCTGGCATGATCTGCTGGCATTCACACGTGAGTTCTGGACACCAATCGATTTCTAGATTATAGTTCTGATATGAGCCTGTGAAAAACAAAAGAGTTCTAGCCATTCTAGCCTTTCACTATAATTTGAAACGATGAACTTGGTATTTTTCCACTTTTTAACCTTCTGGCATGATCTGCTGGCATTCACACGTGAGTTCTGGACACCAATCGATTTCTAGATTATAGTTCTGATATGAGCCTGTGAAAAAAAAAAGAGTTCTAGCCATTCTAGCCTTTCACTATAATTTGAAACGATGAACTTGGTATTTTTCCACTTTTTAACCTTCTGGCATGATCTGCTGGCACTCACACGTGAGTTCTGGACACAAATCGATTTCTAGATTGTAGTTCTGATGTGAACCTGTGCAAAACAAAAGAGTTCTAGCCTTTCACTATAATTTGAAACCATGAACTTGGTATTTTACCACTTTTTAACCTTCTGGCATGATCTGCTGGTACTCGCACGTGAGTTCTGGACACGAATCGATTTCTAGATTGCAGTTTTGATATGAGTCTGTGAAAAACGAACGAGTTCTAGCCATTCTAGCCTTTCACTATAATTTGAAACGATGAACTTGGTATTTTTCCACTTTTTAACCTTCTGACATGATCTGCTGGCACTCGCACGTGAGTTCTGGACACGAATCGATTTCTAGATTATAGTTCTGATATGAGCCTATGAAAAACGACAGAGTTCTAGCCATTCTAGCCTTTCACTATAATTTAAAATGATGAATTTGGTATTTTTCCACTTTTTAACCTTCTGGCATGATCTGCTGGCACTCGCACATGAGTTCTGGACACGAATCAATTTCTAGATTATAGTTCTGATATGAGCCTATGAAAAACGACAGAGTTCTAGCCATTCTAGCCTTTTCCTATAATTTGAAACGATGAATTTGGTATTTTTCCACTTTTTAACCTTCTGGCATGATCTGCTGGCATTCACACGTGAGTTCTGGACACGAATCGATTTCTAGATTATAGTTCTGATATGCGCCTGTGAAAAACAAAAGAGTTCTAGCCATTCTAGCCTTTCACTATAATTTGAAACGATGAATTTGGTATTTTTCCACTTTTTAACCTTCTGGCATGATCTGCTGGCACTCACACGTGAGTTCTGGACACGAATCAATTTCTAGATTGTAGGTCTGATATGAACCTGTGCAAAACAAAAGAGTTCTAGCCTTTCACTATAATTTGAAACCATGAACTTGGTATTTTTCCACTTTTTAACCTTCTGGCATGATCTGCTGGCATTCACACGTGAGTTCTGGACACGAATCGATTTCTAGATTATAGTTTTGATATGAGCCTGTGAAAAACAAAAGAGTTCTAGCCATTCTAGCCTTTCACTATAATTTGAAACGATGAACTTGGTATTTTTCCACTTTTTAACCTTCTGACATGATCTGCTGGCATTCACACGTGAGTTCTGGACACGAATCGATTTCTAGATTATAGTTCTGATATGAGCCTGTGAAAAACAAAAGAGTTCTAGCCATTCTAGCCTTTCACTATAATTTGAAACGATGAACTTGGTATTTTTCCACTTTTTAACCTTCTGGCATGATCTGCTGGCACTCACACGTGAGTTCTGGACACAAATCGATTTCTAGATTGTAGTTCTGATGTGAACCTGTGCAAAACAAAAGAGTTCTAGCCTTTCACTATAATTTGAAACCATGAACTTGGTATTTTACCACTTTTTAACCTTCTGGCATGATCTGCTGGTACTCGCACGTGAGTTCTGGACACGAATCGATTTCTAGATTGCAGTTCTGGTATGAGTCTGTGAAAAACGAACGAGTTCTAGCCATTCTAGCCTTTCACTATAATTTGAAACGATGAACTTGGTATTTTTCCACTTTTTAACCTTCTGGCATGATCTGCTGGCATTCACACGTGAGTTCTGGACACGAATCGATTTCTAGATTATAGTTTTGATATGAGCCTGTGAAAAACAAAAGAGTTCTAGCCATTCTAGCCTTTCACTATAATTTGAAACGATGAACTTGGTATTTTTCCACTTTTTAACCTTCTGGCATGATCTGCTGGCATTCACACGTGAGTTCTGGACACGAATCGATTTCTAGATTGCAGTTCTGATATGAACCTGTGCAAAACAAAAGAGTTCTAGCCTTTCACTATAATTTGAAACCATGAACTTGGTATTTTTCCACTTTTTAACCTTCTGGCATGATCTGCTGGCATTCACACGTGAGTTCTGGACACGAATCGATTTCTAGATTATAGTTTTGATATGAGCCTGTGAAAAACAAAAGAGTTCTAGCCATTCTAGCCTTTCACTATAATTTGAAACGATGAACTTGGTATTTTTCCACTTTTTAACCTTCTGACATGATCTGCTGGCATTCACACGTGAGTTCTGGACACGAATCGATTTCTAGATTATAGTTCTGATATGAGCCTGTGAAAAACAAAAGAGTTCTAGCCATTCTAGCCTTTCACTATAATTTGAAACGATGAACTTGGTATTTTTCCACTTTTTAACCTTCTGGCATGATCTGCTGGCACTCACAAGTGAGTTCTGGACACAAATCGATTTCTAGATTGTAGTTCTGATGTGAACCTGTGCAAAACAAAAGAGTTCTAGCCTTTCACTATAATTTGAAACCATGAACTTGGTATTTTACCACTTTTTAACCTTCTGGCATGATCTGCTGGTACTCGCACGTGAGTTCTGGACACGAATCGATTTCTAGATTGCAGTTCTGATATGAGTCTGTGAAAAACGAACGAGTTCTAGCCATTCTAGCCTTTCACTATAATTTGAAACGATGAACTTGGTATTTTTCCACTTTTTAACCTACTGACATGATCTGCTGGCATTCACACGTGAGTTCTGGACACGAATCGATTTCTAGATTATAGTTCTGATATGAGCCTGTGAAAAACAAAAGAGTTCTAGCCATTCTAGCCTTTCACTATAATTTGAAACGATGAACTTGGTATTTTTCCACTTTTTAACCTTCTGGCATGATCTGCTGGCACTCACACGTGAGTTCTGGACACAAATCGATTTCTAGATTGTAGTTCTGATGTGAACCTGTGCAAAACAAAAGAGTTCTAGCCTTTCACTATAATTTGAAACCATGAACTTGGTATTTTACCACTTTTTAACCTTCTGGCATGATCTGCTGGTACTCGCACGTGAGTTCTGGACACGAATCGATTTCTAGATTGCAGTTTTGATATGAGTCTGTGAAAAACGAACGAGTTCTAGCCATTCTAGCCTTTCACTATAATTTGAAACGATGAACTTGGTATTTTTCCACTTTTTAACCTTCTGACATGATCTGCTGGCACTCGCACGTGAGTTCTGGACACGAATCGATTTCTAGATTATAGTTCTGATATGAGCCTATGAAAAACGACAGAGTTCTAGCCATTCTAGCCTTTCACTATAATTTAAAATGATGAATTTGGTATTTTTCCACTTTTTAACCTTCTGGCATGATCTGCTGGCACTCGCACATGAGTTCTGGACACGAATCAATTTCTAGATTATAGTTCTGATATGAGCCTATGAAAAACGACAGAGTTCTAGCCATTCTAGCCTTTTCCTATAATTTGAAACGATGAATTTGGTATTTTTCCACTTTTTAACCTTCTGGCATGATCTGCTGGCATTCACACGTGAGTTCTGGACACGAATCGATTTCTAGATTATAGTTCTGATATGCGCCTGTGAAAAACAAAAGAGTTCTAGCCATTCTAGCCTTTCACTATAATTTGAAACGATGAATTTGGTATTTTTCCACTTTTTAACCTTCTGGCATGATCTGCTGGCACTCACACGTGAGTTCTGGACACGAATCAATTTCTAGATTGTAGGTCTGATATGAACCTGTGCAAAACAAAAGAGTTCTAGCCTTTCACTATAATTTGAAACCATGAACTTGGTATTTTTCCACTTTTTAACCTTCTGGCATGATCTGCTGGCATTCACACGTGAGTTCTGGACACGAATCGATTTCTAGATTATAGTTTTGATATGAGCCTGTGAAAAACAAAAGAGTTCTAGCCATTCTAGCCTTTCACTATAATTTGAAACGATGAACTTGGTATTTTTCCACTTTTTAACCTTCTGACATGATCTGCTGGCATTCACACGTGAGTTCTGGACACGAATCGATTTCTAGATTATAGTTCTGATATGAGCCTGTGAAAAACAAAAGAGTTCTAGCCATTCTAGCCTTTCACTATAATTTGAAACGATGAACTTGGTATTTTTCCACTTTTTAACCTTCTGGCATGATCTGCTGGCACTCACACGTGAGTTCTGGACACAAATCGATTTCTAGATTGTAGTTCTGATGTGAACCTGTGCAAAACAAAAGAGTTCTAGCCTTTCACTATAATTTGAAACCATGAACTTGGTATTTTACCACTTTTTAACCTTCTGGCATGATCTGCTGGTACTCGCACGTGAGTTCTGGACACGAATCGATTTCTAGATTGCAGTTCTGGTATGAGTCTGTGAAAAACGAACGAGTTCTAGCCATTCTAGCCTTTCACTATAATTTGAAACGATGAACTTGGTATTTTTCCACTTTTTAACCTTCTGGCATGATCTGCTGGCATTCACACGTGAGTTCTGGACACGAATCGATTTCTAGATTATAGTTTTGATATGAGCCTGTGAAAAACAAAAGAGTTCTAGCCATTCTAGCCTTTCACTATAATTTGAAACGATGAACTTGGTATTTTTCCACTTTTTAACCTTCTGGCATGATCTGCTGGCATTCACACGTGAGTTCTGGACACGAATCGATTTCTAGATTGCAGTTCTGATATGAACCTGTGCAAAACAAAAGAGTTCTAGCCTTTCACTATAATTTGAAACCATGAACTTGGTATTTTTCCACTTTTTAACCTTCTGGCATGATCTGCTGGCATTCACACGTGAGTTCTGGACACGAATCGATTTCTAGATTATAGTTTTGATATGAGCCTGTGAAAAACAAAAGAGTTCTAGCCATTCTAGCCTTTCACTATAATTTGAAACGATGAACTTGGTATTTTTCCACTTTTTAACCTTCTGACATGATCTGCTGGCATTCACACGTGAGTTCTGGACACGAATCGATTTCTAGATTATAGTTCTGATATGAGCCTGTGAAAAACAAAAGAGTTCTAGCCATTCTAGCCTTTCACTATAATTTGAAACGATGAACTTGGTATTTTTCCACTTTTTAACCTTCTGGCATGATCTGCTGGCACTCACAAGTGAGTTCTGGACACAAATCGATTTCTAGATTGTAGTTCTGATGTGAACCTGTGCAAAACAAAAGAGTTCTAGCCTTTCACTATAATTTGAAACCATGAACTTGGTATTTTACCACTTTTTAACCTTCTGGCATGATCTGCTGGTACTCGCACGTGAGTTCTGGACACGAATCGATTTCTAGATTGCAGTTCTGATATGAGTCTGTGAAAAACGAACGAGTTCTAGCCATTCTAGCCTTTCACTATAATTTGAAACGATGAACTTGGTATTTTTCCACTTTTTAACCTTCTGACATGATCTGCTGGCATTCACACGTGAGTTCTGGACACGAATCGATTTCTAGATTATAGTTCTGATATGAGCCTGTGAAAAACAAAAGAGTTCTAGCCATTCTAGCCTTTCACTATAATTTGAAACGATGAACTTGGTATTTTTCCACTTTTTAACCTTCTGGCATGATCTGCTGGCACTCACACGTGAGTTCTGGACACAAATCGATTTCTAGATTGTAGTTCTGATGTGAACCTGTGCAAAACAAAAGAGTTCTAGCCTTTCACTATAATTTAAAACCATGAACTTGGTATTTTACCACTTTTTAACCTTCTGGCATGATCTGCTGGTACTCGCACGTGAGTTCTGGACACGAATCGATTTCTAGATTGCAGTTCTGATATGAGTCTGTGAAAAACGAACGAGTTCTAGCCATTCTAGCCTTTCACTATAATTTGAAACGATGAACTTGGTATTTTTCCACTTTTTAACCTTCTGACATGATCTGCTGGCACTCGCACGTGAGTTCTGGACACGAATCGATTTCTAGATTATAGTTCTGATATGAGCCTATGAAAAACGACAGAGTTCTAGCCATTCTAGCCTTTCACTATAATTTGAAACCATGAACTTGGTATTTTTCCACTTTTTAACCTTCTTGCATGATCTGCTGGCATTCACACGTGAGTTCTGGACACGAATCGATTTCTAGATTATAGTTTTGATATGAGCCTGTGAAAAACAAAAGAGTTCTAGCCATTCTAGCCTTTCACTATAATTTGAAACGATGAACTTGGTATTTTTCCACTTTTTAACCTTCTGGCATGATCTGCTGGCACTCACACGTGAGTTCTGGACACGAATCAATTTCTAGATTATAGTTCTGATATGAGCCTATGAAAAACGACAGAGTTCTAGCCATTCTAGCCTTTTCCTATAATTTGAAACGATGAATTTGGTATTTTTCCACTTTTTAACCTTCTGGCATGATCTGCTGGCACTCACACGTGAGTTCTGGACACGAATCGATTTCTAGATTATAGTTCTGATATGAGCCTGTGAAAAACAAAAGAGTTCTAGCCTTTCACTAGAATTTGAAACCATGAACTTGGTATTTTTCCACTTTTTAACCTTATGGCATGATCTGCTGGTACTCGCACGTGAGTTCTGGACACGAATCGATTTCTAGATTGCAGTTCTGATTCGAATCTGTAAAAAACGAAAGAGTTCTAGCCATTCTAGCCTTTCACTATAATTTGAAACCATGAACTTGGTATTTTTCCACTTTTTAACCTTCTGGCATGATCTGCTGGTACTCGCACGTGAGTTCTGAACACGAATCGATTTCTAGATTGCAGTTCTGATTCGAATCTGTGAAAAACGAAAGAGTTCTAGCCATTCCAGCCTTTCACTATAATTTGAAACGATGAACTTGGTATTTTTCCACTTTTTAACCTTCTGACGTGATCTGCTGGCACTCGTACGTGAGTTCTGGACACGAATCAATTTCTAGATTGTAGGTCTGATATGAACCTGTGCAAAACAAAAGAGTCCCAGCGATTCCAGCCTTTCACTATTATTTGAAACGATGATCTTGGTATTTTTCCACTTTTTAACCTTCCGGCATGATCTGCTGGCATTCACACGTGAGTTCTGGACACGAATCGATTTCTAGATTATAGTTCTGATATGAGCCTGTGAAAAACAAAAGAGGTCTAGCCATTCTAGCCTTTCACTATAATTTGACACGATGAACTTGGTATTTTTCCACTTTTTAACCTTCTGACATGATCTGCTGGCACTCGCACATGAGTTCTGGACACGAATCAATTTCTAGATTATAGTTCTGATATGAGCCTATGAAAAACGACAGAGTTCTAGCCATTCTAGCCTTTTCCTATAATTTGAAACGATGAATTTGGTATTTTTCCACTTTTTAACCTTCTGGCATGATCTGCTGGCACTCACACGTGAGTTCTGGACACGAATCAATTTCTAGATTGTAGGTCTGATACGATCCTGTGCAAAACAAAAGAGTTCTAGCGATTCCAGCGTTTCACTATTATTTGAAACGATGATCTTGGTATTTTTCCACTTTTTAACCTTCTGGCATGATCTGCTGGCACTCGCACATGAGTTCTGGACACGAATCAATTTCTAGATTGTAGGTCTGATGTGATACTGTGCAAAACAAAAGAGTTCTAGCCTTTCACTATAATTTGAAACCATGAACTTGGTATTTTTCCACTTTTTAACCTTCTTTCATGATCTGCTGGTACTCGCACGTGAGTTCTGGACACGAATCGATTTCTAGATTGGAGTTCTGATTCGAATCTGTAAAAAACGAAAGAGTTCTAGCCATTCTAGCCTTTCACTATAATTTGAAACGATGAACTTGGTATTTTTCCACTTTTTAACCTTCTGACGTGATCTGCTGGCACTCGTACGTGAGTTCTGGACACGAATCAATTTCTAGATTGTAGGTCTGATATGAACCTGTGCAAAACAAAAGAGTTCCAGCGACACCAGCCTTTCACTATTATTTGAAACGATGATCTTGGTATTTTTCCACTTTTTAACCTTCTGACATGATCTGCTGGCACTCGCACATGAGTTCTGGACACGAATCAATTTCTAGATTATAGTTCTGATATGAGCCTATGAAAAACGACAGAGTTCTAGCCATTCTAGCCTTTTCCTATAATTTGAAACGATGAATTTGGTATTTTTCCACTTTTTAACCTTCTGGCATGATCTGCTGGCACTCACACGTGAGTTCTGGACACGAATCAATTTCTAGATTGTAGGTCTGATATGAACCTGTGCAAAACAAAAGAGTTCCAGCGACACCAGCCTTTCACTATTATTTGAAACGATGATCTTGGTATTTTTCCACTTTTTAACCTTCTGACATGATCTGCTGGCACTCGCACATGAGTTCTGGACACGAATCAATTTCTAGATTATAGTTCTGATATGAGCCTATGAAAAACGACAGAGTTCTAGCCATTCTAGCCTTTTCCTATAATTTGAAACGATGATCTTGGTATTTTTCCACTTTTTAACCTTCTGACATGATCTGCTGGCACTCGCACATGAGTTCTGGACACGAATCAATTTCTAGATTATAGTTCTGATATGAGCCTATGAAAAACGACAGAGTTCTAGCCATTCTAGCCTTTTCCTATAATTTGAAACGATGAATTTGGTATTTTTCCACTTTTTAACCTTCTGGCATGATCTGCTGGCACTCACACGTGAGTTCTGGACACGAATCAATTTCTAGATTGTAGGTCTGATATGAACCTGTGCAAAACAAAAGAGTTCTAGCCATTCTATCCTTTCACTATAATTTGAAACGATGAACTTGGTATTTTTCCACTTTTTAACGTTCTGGCATGATCTGCTGGCACTCTCACGTGAGTTCTGGACACGAATCGATTTCTAGATTGCAGTTCTGATATGAACCTGTGCAAAACAAAAGAGTTCTAGCCATTCTAGCCTTTCAGTATAATTTGAAACGATGAACTTGGTATTTTTCAACTTTTTAACCTTCTGACATGATCTGCTGGCACTCGCACGTGAGTTCTGGACACGAATCGATTTCCAGATTACAGTTCTGATATGAACCTGTGAAAAACGAAAGAGTTCTAGCCATTCTAGCCTTTCACTATAATTTGAAACAATGAGCTTGGTATTTTTCCACTTTTTAACCTTCTGACATCATCTGCTGGTACTCGCACGTGAGTTCTGGACACCAATCGATTTCCAGGTTACAGTTCTGATATGAACCTGTGAAAAACGAAAGAGTTCTAGCCTTTCACTATGATTAGAATCGATGAATATGGTATTTTTCGACTTTTTAACGTTTCGAATGATCTGCTACGGCGAGTTGGCAGATCACTTTGCCTATTGACTTTTTTGAGGTAAAATAGTCAGAACTATTCCTGAAAAGCATCAGGAACTGTAGTATTCAACCGTATGCGAGAAGAACTCACAGTTGTTTTTTATCTGCTGCAAATGATCTGCTACGGGAAGTTGGCAGATCATTTTGCCCTTTGACTTTTTTTTTGGTAAAAACGTCAGAACTATTCCTGAAAAGTATCAGGAACTGTAGAACTCAGCCGCATGCGAGAAGAACTCACATTTGTTTTTGATCTGCTGCAAATGATCTGCTACGGGAAGTTGGCAGATCATTTTGCCAATTGAATTTTTTTGGTAAAAACGCCAGAACTATTTCTAAAAAGTATCAGGAACTGTAGAACTCAGCTGCATGCGAAAAGAACTCATTTTTATTTTTGATCTGCTGGACAATGATCTGCTAAGTTCACACACATCGCCGTCGACACCAAAGGCACAGCTAGTTATAATTTATAGAAGCCTGTCTGTGGCTGAGCTTCCCGAGAATTATCGCATTAAAAAGTATCTCTTGGAAAACTTTTTCGTTGAATTATTTTTCCGCAGTTAAGTTTTAGTGCAATCTTTACTATAATCTTTAGAGATTATTTTCCC
Organism: Gortyna flavago; assembly: GCA_963669345.1. NCBI lineage: Eukaryota > Metazoa > Arthropoda > Insecta > Lepidoptera > Noctuidae > Gortyna > Gortyna flavago. The sequence continues at coordinate 13,900,045 of OY770147.1, forward strand.
AACTTCAGAAAACCGAAAGAAGAGGCTCATAATAGTATCTACAGGGTGTAAAAAGACCCATTACATAGCTGTCAACTACGCATTCTGTACATCAAACAAAAATAATTGCTAGGAAGTGTCTTTTATTTTTGGGGTCAAGCTGTTTGCGGTTGTGCGCCATGTTACACACGCTAAACATTGTGCTAACCTATGGGTGCATGCAACGGTGCAGCCAGGGGTCGTGGGGGGTATTTCAAGTTTTGTTATAACATTAAAACTTGAATTTAGACCTTCAATATCTCCGGTTCCCAGGTATGGTCCAGTGCAAACAATGATTACAATGACGGGGAGAGTAAAAGTGATTCTCGGAATCGAGAAGTTTAGTGTCTATACCCGGTTATTCTTTTGTATATACCAACGCCCCGATAACTTCAACGTGTTTATTTCAATTGATTTTTATATAACACTAAACTTGGTAGTTTTAAAATTCAGTCTTATTTCAGTTGTGTACAGAGGCCAGCACATCAACCTACCTCAATCTGTCAAATTTTCCCAATTGAATATGAACCTTATTCCTTTGTGGTAAAGTTGAAAATCTATCAAAGAAATTTGACAGCTTGGGTAGCTTGATGTGCTGGCCTCTGTACTATCCTATCCTATAACATATCTTTTATTGCGAACATATTATGTACATTTGTAACCCTATCCTCGCTACCATTACGGACCATTAGCCAGGACAAACGATGCACTTCGTACATCAAACAAATCGTACACACTGTAAAGTGTACCTGTGCTTGTTCGAATCATTTCTAACAGACTGTTTTAAATTGGCAAGTATGTAATCAAACCTCAAAAAGCATCCATTTAGCTATTCTAAAAATATTATTGAACACTCACTCTAATAATAATGATTGTGCCTCTTTTTGTGAACCTCAAATAATTACTATTAAATAATAACTGCGACCAACTTGGACGTAGAGCTCGTCGACCGATGCGCGGTAACTGTTAAACTAAACATAAAGGCCTAAGGGGTGCTTTACGATGAAGACAGGATGCGACAAATGCTGAAAATGAAATAATATAAATGATACAAAAAAAGCCATACTGATATTTTGTCCCGATATTTTAGGCACTGATTGTACAACACTATAATTTAAGTCACATCAGGTTGTCCGAAGCCTCGCCTCTAACTGTCATGGTCGGAAGTAGGCTCATTTCCTTATTGTTGCCATGTTGTTGTGGCGGTCTGTAGGACAATTACGAATAGCTCATTATTTTACTCCCCCATTTTGATTTCAAGGGGCTGTTAAGTAGAAGGGACGCAGAAGTATTGCTAGGTAAAACAATTTAAATAGCAATAACCTTCCTACACGCGACCCATATCCCTATTCTCTGTGGTCATTTGACACAATATAAAAGCATAAAGCCGCTACGTGCTTTTTATTAACCAACAATGATAAAGTGAAATAATACATTACAAAATTAAATAACCATTAACCGAAGAAAGTACCTATTACTTAAACCACTTTCGATTACCTTAGCTTTAAAATAGCGTTATATTAAAAGCTTCTACTATTTTCATAACTAGAACCTAGTACATACAGCGTGCCGCTTTATAATGGCGTCATTACGGTTTCGCGTTTCGTTTTATGACTTTATTTTAATTTAATTAAACGTTATTATTTATATATTTACGATTTTATAAAATAAGATCTTGGAGCAATCTGTGGGTACTTAAAGAACTGGATTGAAGGAAAGAGAGAGAGCCCTATGTCGGCGAGCGGCTCAGGCGGTAGTTTTCAAATTACGAATTATTTTGTTATAATTTTTATGATTAGGTACTGGCCACTAGCCCTACCCGTGTGTTAAATTAATGTCGACATTGTAGCGCACGTTGTATCTAATAGAAAAAAATCTTACCTCTTGTCAAACTCATGCAGGTCCTCCGAGGTGAACTGGCTGGTGACATCCAACAACTGCTGTATGTGGTCACTACAGACCCTGCTCTTGCGCCGGTCCTCCCCATCGCGCACAAGGATGGTGGCGCAGCCCCCGTAGTCCAGGGAGAGCGAGGGCTGCTGCACCACGATGGTGGTCCTGCCAGCCGGGATGGTGCTGTTTGCTGAGTCCAGGGGGTTGGCAGTCACGTGGACTTGGGCGGCTGGGGAAAAGAAAGGTTGATGAAAATATTGTATCTATTGTGTTGCTATTGCACTTTTGGGAAAACCTACCTATAATTTATTTTTTCATCATCTGCCAAGCCTTTTCCCAACTATGTTGGGGTCGGCTTCCAGTCTAACCGGTTGCAGCTGAATACCAGTATTTTACATGGAACGACTGCCTATCTGACCTCCACAACCCAGTTACTGGGTAATAGGATACCCCTTGGTAAGACTGGTTGTCAGACTTTCGGGCTTCAGACTACCCGTAACGACTGTCAAAGATCCGCGAATGACAGCCGGGACTCACGGCTTAAAGTGCTTTCCAAGGCACGAGGCACGAGGGGTCACGGATGTCATTTTAAATGACCGTCAAAACCGTGGTCCCCTTGTATTAAGATCTCCATAGGCGGGTGACCACATACCATCAGGGGAATCATCACCACTTACCAAAAAAACTTTAACTCCTTTTACAATTAAGGTATGATGTAATGCTATTTTGAAACATGATCTAAACGTTTATCTAAAATAACTCTGAAAGATAAACTGCTTTACATGATGAGATGCAGATCTTGATAAGGCATCTATCTAACTTTACGTTCAGGTAATCGCCTGAGTTTACGAGCTGTAAGCACGGTACGGTTATCTGCTCAACGAATTTCTAACTATTTAGAATACTAGTGCATCTGTACATACTAGGCATAGTTAAAAACCAAGTTGGATTGAAACTAGAGCTTTATTATTATACAGCCTGCTATTTGTTAGAGATTAGGTCTTATTTTATGGCTGCAGACATATGAACAATAAATAATAACGAGAGACAACACATAAAAAAGGAAAACCACTTGGAAAGAGTGACGATGTTTTTAACCCCGCGTTTACACCAAGGCGTGAAACATGTGCTCTACGGAGTTGTGTCTAGAGTTTTCATTTATAGTTTACACCAAAAAAAGTTGTAAAAAACAAGTTGAATATAAAACTTGTCAAAAATTACAAAACGGTGAACGAAATACGAACGAAAAAAACAAAACACGACATGTCTGAAAGTCAATATATATTTTATATTCGACATGTTTTTGACAACGAGAACGACAAAGATTTTTTTGAAACGAGTATCTCCACATTTATGTATATGGGTGTAAAGGCGTGGTAAAATAACAGGAAAAGTATCAATAGGTAAGTACAGCTTGGGGCAGTCACAGGAACTGAGAGGATTTTAACACAGCGGGAGGCTGTAATAAAGATGTCAGCTGAAACAAATAGTCTACTGTCAACCTGTGTCAACTGGAACAAAACACGTGTATTGTGTTGCCAACAAAAGAGGAGACAGCAGCTAACTACAATTTCTTTTTACACCATCAATTTGTCCTTTTACTCTGTGAGTTCTCGATAGTCAATTGCCAATAAAAAACACGAAATCGAGTAAAAAATGCCGAAAAAACGTGGCTTGTAGGGTAGGTAGTACCCTCTTTAATTTTTAACTTTTTTAATTTATTATTTGTTGATAGAGCGGCGTTGTTATAGTCCACACACTGAAAACTTCAAGTGTCTACCTATTACAGTTCAAAAGATACAGCCCTGTGACAGATAGAGGGACAGCGGAGCCTTAGATAATAATAGCCCGTTGGCGCCCTTTGGGTACAGAGCTTTAAAAATATGGAACAATAAAAAGGTAACGCGTTTTATGGACAGCAATTTTCGAAGTTTAAAAGCTTCCAAAGTACGATAACTGTGATATGGTACCTCGGTGCGTATGTTTAAGAAATACTAAAAAATTTTGTTGAGTGTACAAGAAAGAAGTGTATTATATAACTAATGTATACAAAATATTGTAAAACATTTTAAAAAGAGTAACGGTGGAGTTTCTTGCCCATTCTTCTCCATACGAAAACTACCTTTTGGAAGGGGCGACTAGAATCAATTCTATTTCATTGTAATTTTTGACGTTCAAAAGTGCCTTTTATGTGCCTATTTGAAATAAATGCTTTGACTTTGACTTTGACTTTGAAGAATAAATAAAAATTTTCTTAACATACCTGTAGATTGTCGTCTTGAAGACGGCGGCGGTACAGAATGCTGGTGTGCAGATGACCGTCTTCTCGACGTCGTGAACACCTCCGTGCCTTCCAACTGCCTCCTCAGCTTCGCCACCTCATCCTTATAATACTCCTTCTCTATCTTCTGTTTATTCTTTACCCTGGGCTCACTCTGTCTCCTCTTCACAGGATCAGGTTCAAACTTAAAATGCGTCTCGTACTTGACCTGATTCGCCTTTGGACTTTTTGGAGTATCCATTTTTGGATCGTAGGGAATTTGGATCGACGTAGACGCTACACTGGTCTGACTAACTTGCGTTTGTGTTCTGTTTCTTGGTTTCTCTTGGCGTTTAGGATCAGGCATTGGAACGTCAAAGACGAAACGACCTGGTCCTGGTCTGGGGGAGTCTATGACGTCAGTAGCTGACTGAGGTTTGGTGTATGCTGGGGAATCGATATCACAGCTGTTTGAAGGCCTGTGGTAGTGAGGAGGTGCTGTACTGGGGGGGTGGGTAGGCACGTTGGGGTCGTCGATGAGGGAGGGCTCGGACAGGTCGGGGGCGTCGGGCTCTGCGTCCATGGAGTCGTCGGTGCCGGTGACTGAGGTGAGCGCGGTGGCCGCTGAGTCGGTGCTCGTGTTGATCGTCTTGTCTGATGTGGTGCTGCTGCCCATGACGACCACCTGGAACAATTACCAGGATTTAAATTAAAAACTTAACTCAAAATTAATTAATTAATTATATTTATTAATTGGATTTAAATTAGTGTAATTGAATATGGAATTACTGAAAATATTTCTTGCGATAGTATTTTTACATCACGTAGCGACGCGCGGTTTACTTGTGGTGAGCGCGCGTCACTTTGTGTGTTAAAAATACTGTACTGCTACGGTAAGTAGACGAATTGGTGACCATAAATAATGTTATTAGCGGACAGGAAAACATCGCTGCCTATCCGAGCTTTTTGTAATACACAATCTATATTCTTCTTCTATATCTATACATATAATAAATCTGTAGACGAGACGTTTCTGTACATTGAAAATATTTCCAAAAAAAATAGTTGGGTTGTTAAAGGATAACCAATAGATGCCATTTCATCAATTTTTGGAATTTTTATCTGTTTGTCTGTTTGTCGGTTTGTCGGTTTGTCTGTTTGTCTGTTTGGATGTGACAGATTATTGATTTGAACAGGGTCAACGTAAAAAGTACCAAACCAATACGGTTACTTTTTATACTCAAATATGGTGTAGAACTCGGAGCAGTGATTAGTTTTTATTTCATCGCAATCGGTTCACTCTATCAAAAGATATAATCAATTTAAAGTATTCTAGAACAACTTTTTGCGTTTTTTAGTAACACGTAACGACATCTATTGGCGCGATATAGTACCTACTAACGAAAACATATTGTTATTGTGATGTGAATAATCACGTCCTATTAGTTTATGCTTACTTAAATGACGAAATAACACAGATACCTACTTATGTCTATGTTATTTTAAAAAGTAATGATAATGATTATAATATTAAACAAAATCGCTTTCCATTGATGGTTTATTTAGTGGCGCCTGTGGCGCTAAAAGAATTTTAAACAAAAAGTGAGGATAATGTAAGATAATAATAATTAATGTGGTGTTCTGAGCGAAAAAGAAATTAGATAATTATTGATATAGAAAGTTGAGTAACGCAGAGCGTTTTTTAACGAAGTTCTTATATGGAGCTTGCGGTAGGAGTTCTAAGGGAGAAATCGTCAAATAACGAAAAAGCGTTATGCCTCATTTTTCAAAGTAATAGGTAGATAGAGACACACACACACAGAGAGAGAGAGATAGCTATTTTTCATGGTTTCCGAGGATCCTGACCCCGGTAAGTGAGGTCAAAAAGAAAATCAAAGATGGCGGTTGCCTAAATTTTTAACTTTTTCGTCATGGGTGTCGTTTTTATGGTTTTCGAGGGTGCTGAAGTCGATAGTCAGGTCAATATGAAAACCCAAGATGGCGGCTCCATTTTTTTCAAATGTTTTGTCATGGGTGTCGTTTTGATAGTTTTCGAGGGTGCTGAAGCCGATAGTCAGGTCAAAATGAAAATCCAAGATGGCGGCTGCAATTTTGTTTTGATTTTTTGTCATGGATGTCGTTTTCATAGATTTCAAAGGTGCTGAAGCCGATAGGCAGGTCAAAACGAAAATCCAAGACGGAGGTTGCAATTTTTTTTTATGGGTTTCGTTTTATTGGTTTTTGAGAGTGCCAATAGTGAGGTTAAAATGAAACTGTAACTGCTTACCCACCGTCGATTGGCCCATGAACCGTTGGTGAACATTATCTTTAAACCATTAACTTTTTTCCAAAGGACTTTTCACCCACGAACGTTTTGCCAACATAACTCTACGTCAGTGAATGCTTTACCCACAGAATGTTTTGACCAATAACTTTTCACCCAAAGAACAAGGCCAACAGACGCCGGGAAAGAAGAAAGTAAAATAATAATTAGACGTAGTCCTTTATTTCTGTGAAAAGGGTATAAAGTAACCTAACCAAGCCTAACCTCGGGGTGCCCTTCGCTCGCTTTGCTCGCTCACTTGAGCCGCCATCATCCCTTCGAACCCTACCTGTCCGAGTCGGGGTGCCCCAAGTCCCGAGCTCGCTTCGCTCGCCCTTGCATCCTTAGTTCTATTTGACATGGGTCAAATGTTCTTTGGGTGAAAAGTTATTGGTCAAAACATTCTGTTGGTTAAGCATTCACTGACGTAGAGTTCTGTTGGGGCAACGTTCGTGGGTCACAAGTCCTTTGGATGAAAAGTTAATGGTGTTGACCAACGGTTCATGGACCAATCGACTGTTGGTAAACCGTCTCAATACCGGTTAAAATGAAAGTCGAAAAATTGGTAGTGTGTGTCGTTTTCATGGTTTTCGAGAGTGCTGAAGCCGATTGTGACGTCAAAATGAAAATCGAAGATGGCGGCTGCAATTTTTTTTTCTTTTTTATCATGTGTGTCGTTTTCATGGTTTTCAATATAAACTTACACGACTTTGTGTGAAATAAAATAAAATACAACCGACTTAAAAACACACTTCAAAGTGCAATAGACCTTTGGTTTCAGAAGTCTGTAATTTCTTGCCAACGCGCAACGTCTTCCCAAACTAAACTATTTTGCACTTTCTAGGGTTTTTTATGGAAGTCGGTTATATTTTTTTGTAATTATCTTTAGAATTTTTTTTCTGGTTTTCGGCAGTATAAGGTCTAAATCAAAATCATGTCTAAAGTTTTCATGGGTTTCATCTTCGTAGTTTAAATGGCGGCCAGTGTCAAATATAACCAAAGTTTAATGGGTTGCTTTTTACACGGGCAACTTTATGTAGAAGCTCTTACCATTAATGTATTCTTCCTTTTATCATCTAGATATCTCGATGCTTTATAAGGCATAATATTGGTAGGTATATATGATATCCTCAATACCAAGTTAAGAAATTCTAAATTTACCACAGAGAAGAAACCAAGACTTAGAAAAACTAACTTCAAACTTCACCTACTAATCTCAGATATACTTTAGATAAAATGGTGATATGATTTTACAAGTTGGTATTCTAAGACAGACCCAAAATAAAAATTAATGGACATAATTATGGCTATTTGGTTAGATAATCAGCCTCGAGCAGGCGCTTTTATTTTAATTTATTCTCAAAAATCAAAGTGACACTTCGTCGCATTGTCATTATGAACCATGAAGACGCAGTGATTGCAGTCGAAAGGGCCGTGGTAGCGAACCCTAGGTAAGGAAAGCGTTACCAGGCAAGATCTGATGATTCTTCCATTTCAATGAAGGAGTGGCAATTACACCTTTCCTAAGCGACACTTTACCTGTTGTTTTCCGACATCCACGCGAACGAAGTCGCGGGCACAGCTAGTAACAAATAATTATAATTAGCTTCTGCCCGCGACTTCGTCCGCGTGATATTTCTTTTTTCTTTCTTATTTATACTTAGTTTTCGCTTAGCGTTCTTTCTGCCTTTATTTATCTTTTGCTCCGTGATGTTAAACAGGCTATAACATCCCTCAACAATTGGGCTATCAAATGCAAAATATATTAATAAATAAATATAATATCTTTGGCAGTCCTTACGGGTAGTCAGAAACCCAAAGGTCTGACAACCAGTCATACCAAGAAGTATCGTTTTATTAGTATGGGTTGTGGAGTTCAGATAGGCAGTCACTCCATGTAAAATACTGGTATTCAGCTGCATCCGGTTAGACCGAAAGTTGGCCCCAACATAGATGGGAAAGGTAGGCAGATACAAGTTAAGGTCGTAACTTTTTGCCCAAACTTTTGAATAGTCATAACTTGTCACGACGGGGTTTATTTACAAACGTTTAAAGTTAAGAAAAGACAGTTAAACAGTCGCTTACCACTATTTATAAGCAACATTCATAAATAAAGGAGTAAATCTATCTATACACGTACTAATAATACAGCTGAAGAATTTGTTTATTTGTTTGAACGCGTTCTCTGAACCAACCAGTCGAAAAAAAAAACATTTTGAATTTGATAGACCAATTCTTCAGAAAGGCTATAAGCTATTTAACATAAAAAATAAATAAATAAACATCACGCTAGGACCCTTAGATACCGAACAAACATAACTAAAACTTAGAGGGGTTGGACGGGGGGATGAGAAATTTCACGCGGACAAAGTCGCGGGCAGAAGTGGTATATAAAAGTCCACAAAACAATCTGCACTCTTTTCCAAAGTAATATAAATATGTACAGAATGCTTCATAAGATGTAACTGCTCCAATCCTAACGAACGCATCGCATGCCGCCAACGAATCTAATTCCGCAACTACATATTTGTTGAGCGGGACGACCTAAATATATGTACGTAGGGTTGCCAAGGAGGGGAAGTTATATTATTGTAAAAGTTTTTGAATGGTGAATTTAGTTGGGCGATGCTATAGTTAGTGTAGTATATGTCCAGCAGTGGACAGGTTTCAGCTGAAACGATGATGATAGTGATGATGATTATGTGATATTTATTTCAGAAAAATGGTTCAAAATAACACTTTTTTTTACACGTCAAAACGAAATATGAATTGTAACTGAATAAATAAATTGAGCAGTGGTATCCTCCAGTGGTAACGGCCCCGACTGACGAGTTGTAGGTCGTGGGTTCGAACCCAGGAAGGCGCTTTACTTTCTGTAAATAATTTCATCACCACTGCTCTCAAAACGGTGAAGGAAAACATCGTGAGGAAACCGGCATGTCCTAGAACCAAAAATTCGAAGACATGTGACATCTACCAACCCGCACTGGGCACGCGTGGTGGATTAAGGCCCACTCAGTCTCACAGAGAGGAGGCTGAATTGCTGTTCCTTGTGGCCGAAAACCTGCACAAGAATCGATGTCAATGTAGCCTCACGGCCACGTGCTACAAGTATACCAATTTTGCTGGAAAAGGAAAGCTCTCCGCTTTCGAACAACTCGGGCGTTGTGTTCCTGTTCTTTTAGATATTTCCGTAGATGGGCTGCAATTTCCAAACTTTAGTAGAATTTAATAAAACCGACTTCGGTTTCGATTACCTACTGATTTTTAATTTTCGCTTCAGTGGATATCTTAAACTATTGGTGTCTAGGGTTTATGATTGCGGGGATATTGCAGCCCATATACCTGGAGAGACGTCTGAGGAAAAAAGTGCGGCTAAAAATATTCAGTTTTTATTTTTATAATACACGACTTTATTCGCATCGCTCGCCAGCCCTGTGAACACATCGGGCGCAAGCGGGTGTACATGCAAACTTTGTAAGGGGAAGTTGTAGCGCTACCTAATTGGCAAACCTTTAATTAACGTGGTTTCAGCCTTCAAGCTACTGAATTACAGCGAGTTCCCTTTATTATTATTATTCGTGTAATAAACACTAGCTTACGCCCATACGTCCAGTCCGATTATGATAAAATTTAGTATACCCATACTAAATTTTATCATAATCGGTCTAGCCGTTTCGGAGATTCGCCGGAACAAACAAAAAATATTTTGTAATAAGTACCGTATATGTATACTTTCATATGCATTTAGTAAAAAGCTGTTGCAAAATAACAATTTGAGAGAAATCATGAGTCACATCTACGCAAAACGGCCATCGCTCAGCATAATGCTAAGACCCTATACGAGACAGAGCCACAGCACTGGTTTGAGCGCTGGTCTGTTGTTGAAGGACCGATGGCCGGTGGAGCAGACGAATCCTGGAGTGGAGACCGCGTATCGGCAAGCGAGAGTGGGACGCCCCCCAGCTATCTAGCTCCATACGTCCAGTACGTCCATCTGGACGGACGACCTGAAGAAGGTGGGTGGGGTAGACTGGATGTGGAAGGCGGAGGACAGGGTGTTGTGGCGCAGCTTGGTGGAAAACTATGTCCAGCAGTGGACTGCAATAGGCTGAGTTAATTGATATTACGTAGGTACATTTAAGTGTTATCATCCGTGAAGGCTATTTGAATGCCTCCAAATTGTTATACAAACAAGTACTTAAATATTTAAATACCCCCATTTTGTAAAATTTCCGATAAGCAGTGGATAATTCAGTAGCCACTGATCTGCTACAGAGAGCAGGCGCCATTTGAGAGCGTCGATTACATAAGGATTAAGTCCGGGATCGCTCCAGCAGCCATCGAGTTTATATGTCACGACGCAGTGACGACACGATTTCAATTAAACTTATCGAGCATCGACTAATGAAACATAATATTTTTTTTATTGTTGCGAGAATTTCTGGAGTCTGGCGTCGTCTTGGCAATTAGCTAAATTTTAATTAAGAATTTGAGATAATTTTCAAGTTCTATGGAAAAACAAACCAAATGTCATACTTCACAAAGTTCAAAGTCCATTGCAACTAAAAGCTTATTAGGACCTTCTTGTTACAAATGGTCGCTTAACACTCTCACCGCCATGTGGTCCGCCTGCCGCCCACATAAATTTCGGTGCAGCAAGCCACTATAGATTCTTTAATTTTTACAGGCAGGCCATGTGGGCTGCCTGCGTACCACAACTAGCGCGCTAATTTCTATGACAATAGTCCTTGTTGTAACTGGTAAATATTTGTAAGGGCAGGCCATACGTGTAATTAGGTCAGTTGCTCGCGCGCCGCCCACATGGCCTGCTGCAAAAGTTTGTCGCGCCAATTTCGCACAAACTTCGCGCACATCACAGGGTACGACTTATTCGGCGAAGGTGCATACATTGTTATGAGAGGAACCGAGCTGCTGGACTATCTGCAATGGACGCCAGAGAGCCAGCCCGTGTGTCTAAAATGCCCGACTCAACCTAGTGTTTGTGGTCAATGTTACGGAGAAATTCACATTTTCGTAAATAGAAATCGATAAAAGTTTAATTTTCTATGATTATATTTTCATATAATTTATCTTGTTTGAAAGTTTGTGTCAAAATAATTTCTTTTCTTTTATTTCATTTTTCTTTGTGACAACATACTCAATAAAAATGTTAATAAACTAGTTTTACTTTCTCGACTTTGAACCTTACAAATCTATAAATATAGTCCGATTTTCATCGTTTTTTTTTTCATTAGTAGCTCTTTCACTCACCAATTTAAAGCAGACGACACCGAATCCTTATCTAGCAAGCCAAGCTCTATAAAAATAAATGAATTTGTGGGATCACAGCGGGCCACACGGCCTGCTGGTAAACTTAACGACGTGTCCCGCCGGCCGCCCACATGGCGTGCTGCAAAAGTTACACAAAATCTAGCGTGGCGTGCTGTAAAAGACATTGCATGGCCCGCGCGCCGCCCACATGGCCTGTTGTTCTAGAAAAACCTTAAATGTGTATGGCGGTGAGAGTGTTAAAAATCAACTTGGAATAAATTTAACTAAAGTAGATAACAGCTGGTGGGCCTATCATTCTTGTGGTTAAAATTCTAATAATTTCTTATTTGAAACCTTACATTATGCTGAGAACTTTTTTCTTTCTTAATTACATTTTTCAATAATTTATATTTCATCAATTCTCTATAATAATGCAATAATGTTAATATTCTGCGAATCGTTCAGCATAAAAGCAGCTCCACTAAGGCCCGTTATCTCTCACAGAAAAATAAACTGTCCGACATTATACGATTGTATTTATGCCGAGTTTATAGTCCAACGGTGATGACAGGACGTAGCAGAGCTTATTTTTTCATTCTATTGAGAATTTCAATATAAGGGGCTCGTGGCTAAATAATAACAGCCACACGGGTCGATCTTCAAGGTTAAGCAACGCTTACCGAGGTTGGTCCGCGGAGGGGTAACCACCCATTATAATCCGAGAGCCCTCTGTGTCTCGGATAGCACTATAAGCCGTTGGTCCCAGCTGTCATTTATAGATTTTTGACAGTCGTTACGTCAGAAGGCCGAAAGTCTGACAACCAGTCTTACCAAGATGTTATTCAGTTACTGGGTTGTGGAGGTCCGATAGGCAGTCGCTCCACGTAAAATAGTAGTATACTGCTGCATCCAGTTAGACTAGAAGCTGACCCCAATAGTTGGGTAAAGGCAAGTAGATGATGATTGAGAATTTAAATAAAGAGAAAGGCCTTTTAAATTTCTTGAAATTATCTAAAGAAATAACAAGTAGTAAGTCGGTGTGTTTCAAATAACAGAACATTTAGCTTGTAATCTCCGGAGGGTTAGGCAGAGGTGTACCGATAATACACCTACATTTCGCCAGTTATGTTTAACCGGTTGAATACCGTAATTACAGAAACAATAAAAACGCCATTGTGTCTCGCGTGGATCCACGTTCCCGCATACGAAGGGTTCAGTCCTATGTAATAGGGGGCGAGTGTAGTGCCATCAACCGGGCTCATATTCAGACTCTGGGCTGCTACTGAGAAATTCCAGATGGAAAAATCCTATAACACTTTGTCTGACCTGGGAACCGAACCCAGGACCTCCTGCTGAGCAATAACGCTTGCGACCACTGGACCAACGAGGTATAGGTACTTCCCGGATAAAATGTTTACCTACCAACAAACAATTTCTTCTCCATTTCATTTCTTCAAAGTTTTCATTAAAGTCTTAAATTAATTGAGCTAACTACTTATTAAATATAACTTAACTTCTCCCAACATTTTCACGTCAACCTCGATAGAATAGAATATTTATTTTGTAGATACATGGTGTTTACAAAGGTATTTATAACATTGCATAGTGCTACATGTTTCACCCACTTAACGGTATGCAAAATCGATTTACAATTAAATGAAGTTCTTACATAAATTTTCAATTCATTAATTTAAATATTATTTCAATTATCATATTATATACCTATTACTACACACTTCCATTTTTACCATATTATTAAATAAAACATACATACATTTTACATAATATCACTTAACTTAAATAATTACATAAGCTGGTATTTTGATGCCTGATCAAGAGAAAAAAATTACAGGAACATTTTACAAAAAACTCGTGAATTCATTCATTCCTGCATTCCTCAGAGAAAAGTTTCGTCAAAAAATTGAGGTGAAACAATTTTAAACATTTCAATGAATATTTTTTCACAAATTGGCATTTTATCTTGAAAAGGCGGTGACTTGGTGTCCATCGGAGCGCGGAATGTACCCAGCTGACTTTCATTTATATTTTTTTTTTTTTTTTTAAATTAAACTTGATCTTTTTTTATTGAGATTTATAAAAATGCTAATTTTCAAGATTGGTCAGTTGGCAGACAGAGATAATAAATAGGTAATTATGATTAATTATTTGCTTAACCTTTTTAGGGTTGTGTACCTCAAAAGGGTAAAACGGAACCCTTAAGAGCATTTACGACGTACGGCATTTCACACAAACTTTCGATCAAGCCCTTGTTTTTCGAAATGAATGAACCGATTTTAATGAAACGTCAAACGCATAAGCGGGATACAAAGGTCTAAAAAGTTTATAGAGAACATCAAGTTAAAATTAATATCAAATATGTAAGTCTACGGTCCCTTGGAGCTCTAAAATCAAGCTTCGAAGTTAACGCAATAATAAAATATGGCCATTTATCTTGGGAGTGAGCAAATTTAGCCCACTCGCAAATAAAAAACCTACAGGGTACCTACTTCCCGTTAACCTCGAATAATGAAATGGCATGAAGTAAGCGTTCACAGCACAGGCAACGAAAAACGGGTGTCGACCGGCTAAGTATACTTGTCTTTTAAACCAGGGAAACACCATAAGCGTGACTTGATGTTAACCTAAGTTAATACATAATTACCTAAACGCACGCCTTCTTCCGATCTGACATACTACTCGTAAGAGCGAATTTTACCGTACTTTTATATCTAGAATTTGGATCGTAGTGGTGGTCTGTAGTTTGCTTCGTTTACGTGGACAATTCTCGTTTTATGAACGTTCACAGTCTGATCTCAGTCTCAATCTGTCAAAAATATCTCTAATTTCCCCACATTTTTGACAAGTTTTTGACATTAATTCTCGCTGAGATGAGATTGCGACTAGATTTTGAACGTTTTTAATAACGGGAATTGGTCTTCTGGTCATACACGTACGTTTAATATTTCATTTGTAATATCAGTCTATCATTATTCTAACCCATCTTTATAGTACCTATACTAGCTGACCCGGCCACGCGTTGCTGTGGCTAACTTTTTTTTTATATATATATATTTTTTTCTATCCTATCTTTCAAGTTGGATCAAACTGCACACGGTGTACAAATTTAATTAAAATCGGTTAAGTAGTTTAGGAGTCCATCGCGGACAAACATCGTGACACGTAATTTATATATATGTATTAAGATAGAAGATATCGTCACACTGCTCAGACACTCGGAAATAAACACTTAAACTGAACGTATCTTTTCTAAATGTCAGTTATTTTAGAACAAGAAGCGACGTGTTTTAGGTAAATTTAACTAATTTAAAACGGTGAATAGAAAATGTATATTTAGCTCTAAAGCTAGTGGCACAAATCAGAATATTGTAGGAAGCTGAATGCAATGTAATTTTTGCTTCAAAGTTTTGGCGACGCATAACGTGAGAAGTTTTCAGAAATCCGGGTGGGATTTTGAACACCTTTTTAACTAAATAACAATGTAAAAAAAAATTAGAAGACACTTTTCACCTACTTCTAATTGTCTTATCCAAATTAAAGTTTGTATGTATATGTAGTTTGAAAGACAAAACTATAATTTGGTATAGTGGAGCTGATCTGATGATGGAGCCAGGAGGTGGATAGTGGAACTCTTCAGTGGCTACTAGTAAACCGCCATAACTTCGTTGTTGCACTTATAAACATAATGAAGAATATACTAGAAGCAAAAGTTAAAAACCAAAATATGTAGATTAAAAAAAACGCGTTTATCACGCACAAACAAATGCATAAAAATTATAAAATAATTGAATTGACTTTTCAATTTATATAAATTGAATTAAACTTATAATTAGGCAAAAATTGCTCCACGCTTTTTTAGTTCAATTTACCTAAGTGTATTGGTGTATTGATTTAAAAAAAAACACCATAGGCAGTTAGAAATACCCACAGAAGTGAAAACTTAAAACTATGTATACTGGATCAAATTAAATAAGCTAGCGAAACTCCGTAGAGGTATCATTATATTACACGATAAAACGAAATTTAAATTTTGATTTTTTTTTGGTCATCGACCGACTATTAATTGTTTAGTCACTTGTTACGTCAGTTTTAAAAACAGTGTTTTTTTTTTGTAAACTTCACAGACGTGATACCCACGTATCGATATTTGAGCACGATTAAAAAAAGAAAACAGATTTTCTCAACTCATACTTCAAGTATCAACACTACCAGCGGACATTGACACCAAAAAACGAAAACCAAGTCTTTTTTTTTATCATGTTTAGATATCACCACGCAATATATTTTAGGCCTAGATAAAAGATCACAGTGAGAAATCTCCACTAGGATTTTTTGCATACACTTTTTTATTTTCCTGAGCTACTCTATTTATTGATAAGAAAAGAGGGTAGAGGCACTGTTCCTGTTGACAGCGATGCGGACGAATTTTTTGATGCCCTATGATTATTTTTTCATATAAATGTACATATTGTTATTTTAGATGTTAAATTATGTAAATATTTTTTAATGAAGAATAAATAAAAAAAATCAACAAAAAAAAAAAGAGGCAGCTTACAACACAATAAAAATAAGACAATTTCTTCAAGCTAACCTCAAACACAAAACCACACTTCATATCCCAGATACCGCAGGGCTTGTCAATATGAATTACATTTTTTTCCAACCTTTGTTCAAAACGTGTCAGAAATTTTGTAGAGGCTTTGAACTCGTCTCAATGTCCTTGAGTGCTCTTGAGCGCCATTTTGAAATCATTCAGAAATCCGCAGGATTTTTGTTTTAGAATGAATGGATCATCGTGAAAAGTGTTAGGTTAAAACTGAGTGACAGTAATCTAAAGTAGAGAAAGATTTATTTGAAAAATGCTGCCCAAGATCCCACAAAGTGGACCGACGACCTTGTGAAGGCCGCAGGAACCCGTTGGATGCGAGAAGCACAGAACCGGTCGAAGTAGAGGTGCTTGGGGGAGGCCTATGTCCAGCTGTGGACGTCTTTCGGCTGAAATGATGATGATGATGATGATGATGAATGCCCAAGATAAATGAAAATGATTTTTTTGCAGTAAGAAGGTTTGTACTACATTCCTTGTACATATTTAAAAAAATAGATGAGGTCGGCGTTTCCTGTCCGACTGCTCTGAGAAGAAAGGCCGAAAAAAACTCGCAGAGGTCACAGTCTCTTTTAAAGCCCAGACGTAATTTTGGTCAGATCATATGAGGATCATGTGTCTGAAATGGTCTTTTGAGGAAAGAACCACAAGATTCGAGTGGACCTGACCAGTCAGTGCACGCGTAAGTAACAAGACTCATAAACAAACAGATACATAAAAGGATACAGACAGGATAACAAGCACAGATAAAAACTAACACTCACAAGGTAACAATATATCTGCTGCAGCATTGCAGGATATATCGGCAATCCAGTCTGTTGGCGATTATCGCCAGGACGGTGTTGGCGCTGCCCCGCACTCTGCGCACCAGAGACGCGCACCGCTAATCAAAACAATCACCGGTACCTAATCGTGTAGCTCCACCCAGAACACGACTCGACGAACAATACCATAGAAAGAACTTTTGGGGAGGCCGCATAGGAATGAGTGTAATCTATTCACATAGATGCGTATACAGTGAGAGTGGTTAAAAAACCCAATTATTCTTTGAAAGGAGAGAGGTCTGTTTGCGAAAAATTCAACCCCGAATTTCTTTAAAAAAATACTCATTTTTATCAAAAACTTATTATGAGAAATCTACTTCACTCTGTGTAAAATCTTTTGAAAAACATACGACAAGCTGACAATACTTATGCATAGAGTATTTGATAAATCCCAATATCGAAATAGAAAGTGAAACAAACTAGGTAAATCGCAGTGATAGGCCGACTATGGAGTTTGCCAATCTTTGACTAGCTATAGTGACAAAACTATTATATGCAACCTGTTACAATGGATCCAGTCCATGATTCTGAAACCCCCTGGAGTCTAGAGAATCATATGCTGAGTTCCTGGTTACAGTTTGATTGATTTTCAGGAGGAGCAGTAGTGGCCAAGTGATAAGGGCCGCGATTTACGAGTCGTAGATCATAGGTTCGAACCCAGACAGGCGCTTTACTTTGTGTAAATTATTTCATCACCACTGCTCCACACTGGGCCTGCGTGGTATCCACCACGCAGGCCCAGTGTTTACGGCAGATTCCCTCTCACAGAGAGGAGGCCTTATAGGAGAACATTATAGGCTGATTATGTATGCAGACTGGGAATGAGATATATGCAGATTATTGTCGTAATATCGTCTTGTATATCCTACAGAGAATGGGAATGTAATTTACCCAAAGCTAGTTCAACATTTACTCGATTTACATATCTAGCACATTGCCTGAATTTCAATTGAAACCTTAAAAAGCTTGAATAAAGTAACTTCAAATGTACAACTTATTCCGAATTTATCAAATCTGCATAAAAAATGTTCTACTTAATAGTATTTCAGGAATATTAGGTACACTAGCTTCTGCCCGCGACTTCGTCCGCGTTAAATTTGTTGTTCCCCAACCCACTATCACGCCAGGGTCAGCGTGATTTTAAATATTCTATAGTCTTCCTCAAGTTGGGCGCAATCAAACGCAAAAAGATTTTTTGAAATCCAGTAGTTCCAGAGATTAGCGTGTTCAAACAAACAAACAAACTCTTCAGCTTTATTATTAGTATAGATATGTCGATATGTGATTCACAGTATGTCTGACTTTCAGCGATTTTCAGCGTAATATAGTCAATTGAGCCTCTACTTGAATTGAGCTGGTTCCAACGACATCCTCTCCAAATTGAGTATCGGAGCACGGTCATTAATCTAGAGTGTATGTGTGTGATTTTAATATACAGGATCATTTTTTACCCGACGATTCATAACCCTTTCGTTTTATTTAGCAGTACCTACTGCAAAATAAAACGAAAGGGTTATGAATGTCACAGTTTTCGTGTATGTATAGGTAGGCCGCTCAGGGCTGTGCTCGGAGTTTCTATAAAGGATAAAATCAAAAATGAAATTATCCGGTAAAAGAACTGCATTTACTGACATTGCTTGTAGAGTAAGCAAGCTGGAGTGGCAGTGGGCTGGCCATGTTTGTCGAAGGATCCATGGCCGGTGGAGCAGATGAGTCCTGAAGTGGCGACCGCGTATCGGCAAGTGTAGTGTGGGACGTCCCCCAGCTAGATGGACCGACGACCTTAAAAAGGTCTCCGGGTCAGACTAGATGTGGAAGGAAGATGAGGACAGGGTGTTGTGGCGCAGCCTGGGAGATGCCTTTGTTCAGCATGGACTATGATAGGCTGAGTTGATTGTGCTGTTTGGTTGTTGTTGTTGTTGATTGGTGATTGGCAGGTGATGTCAAATTTTAAACTTTACAGGAAAGATGCGGAAATTCAAGAGAATAAAATCTCAGTAGGTATATTGATGCTCAAAAATGTTTCAGAAAATTCAAAATTCTGGGAAGTTTCGTTGTTTATTAACAGGGTTAAACTTCCCTTTCATCTTTAACAAGCGTTTAAAGGTAACCTTCCAACTTAGTTCAAAAGACGAGTTTCGCATTAATAAATAGGAGACGATTGGTATGTTTCACGATCCGTTATTGTTAACTTATAAAAATCAACTTTTAAGCCCCATTTATGATAAAATAGAAGTAAAATATGATACAATGAACGTCTTTTATTGTTGCTTCAACTTATGGTCATCATCATCATCATTTCAGCCGAAAGACGTCCACTGCTGGACACAGGCCTCCTCCAAGCACCTCCACTTCGACCGGTTCTGTGCTTCTCGCATCCAACGGCTTATGGTTTATCATCAAATAAAAAAGTAATTTATTCAAACTAGGCTGAGAATCAGAATCTTTTTGAATGTCAAAATTACATAAAATAGTTTACCCCAGAAACGCCTTTACCACTTCCTAGACCTTTAGCTGGGAAGTAGAAATGAAAGTCAACCGCTTACCGTCTTTCTTCAACTTGCTAGCTTGCCACTGTCCCTGCGCTGTCGCACGTTTGTATCGCTGCAAAAACTCCGTGTATAACGGCTCTTATCATACAGTCATTAGTAAGGACAGATATAAGCAAGTTAGCAACTCATACAAACTTTATATTAACCATCAAGACATGTAAATCTCGAGGGCTGGAAGTTAAGACAGCTGCTCACTTCCGCTAACCGAGTATTACAACTTAATTCTGCGTGGATTATATCTTGCTTAAGGCTATAAATAGAATTTGGGGAGGATTCTAATGTTTGTTTAAACTTGACGGGTTTTGCCACATTATATAAAAATCCATAAATATATATATCTGTAAGAATTCTATTGCTAAGACTTTGGGGCTGAAAAGCTTTAAACCTTTTTTGAATATCTTTATTAAAATCGTTGGCTCAATGTTCACGTTATGGTGTGGGAAATACCTACTTGAATGTTTATCCTGGCCGGTCAACCCTATAATAACCCTTGCTGACGGGCTAAATATTGTTACGACAACATATTCAGCTATTCTTGTACACATTGCAAATTAGATATTAATTATAATCTTACCACATAGTCAGCCATGTTCCCACTGCTGGAACACAGACCTTCTCTCTTCGAGAGGTAGTGGGCCGTATTCCACCACGCGGGCCCAGTGCGGGTTGCTGGATTTGGTTGGTAAACTAGTCGCGAGCTCGAACTTACTGGTGGTCATGGCCAAAAAGCACACTGTCTCACCTGGCTTCGTGTCTGACAGAGCTAGTAGCAGTGATGAGCAGTTAGACACTAGTCTACATGCACAACGTCGAAACACCGTTATGGAGTAATAGGTAAAAAAAATCGAAAAGTGCTTTGAAAAATCGAGTTTTACGAAAAAACCATTGCATAAATTAATTATAAATAAAGTTTATTGAACTCTTCGATAACTGAGCTTTGTCGGTACAGTTTTGGTTTTAAGGATTTTACAGTTCTTTTATTACTTAATTATACCCAAAGTTACGTTAGTTAGCAAGAAAAACAACTCTTTGTTGGATCATAACTTTTTAGTGGCTTTTTATTTTACTATTCTGTTTCCGTACAGACACAATTAATAATAAGTCAAAACGATATCATGTTTAACTTTTGCATAATGTCAAACAGTGGAGTAATACTCTCCCGAAATTTGTATGGAAAAAATATCGACTAGTGGCGCCCTTAAGGCGTTAACGCGAAAAAATCATATCCCAATACGTCTTGACAAGCCGTTATATGAGATGATACCATACTATTATTTCATATTTTGTCACATTCTGCCTTTCGCAATAAAACTGTCAATTACATCAATAGCTTTTTGTATGTGTCTCAAGTAATTCGAATTACTTACGAATGAACAAAACGTGTCAGTTGAATCATTCACTCCATTTGTCAATCATTCGTTCGTTCACGTGAATGACATTCTGTTTCGAGTTTAACTGTTTTATATACAGCGTGTAGTGAAAATCATTTAGTCATCTTGTCTTTTTTTTGTGGATGTTTAAATCAGAAGAAATTTTAAGAACTGAGGTAACGTTGTCGTAATTATGACTGAAGGAATAAGATATCTATGTCACGTTGTTGCTAGGAAGGCAAAAAAGGAAAGTTTGGTGGAAAAATATTGAAGCCCGTGTAACAGACTCCTCACTAACTCACCTTAGGTAATTAGCTAATCAAGTTTCGCTATCGGAAATTATCACAATAACACAAGTTCACCCACACCACACACACACTTTCATCAAGTGTTATGGCCCCACTCTTACACGTAGGGAAATATTGAATACTAGCTGACCCCGTGACAGACGTTGTCCTATCCACATTTCAAATTCAGACAAAAATGAATTGTAAATGACAAATCCGAAATTTTGTAAATTTTCCGGGCAGCTTTTAATTTAGACTATTAAAATAATTTCAAAACAAAAACAGTCAAATTGTTCCAGCCGTTCTCAAGTGATGCGCTTACCAACGAACAAAATTTAATTTGTCAAAACAAACGGCCTCAAACTAGACATGCGTTTGCTAATCGACTTTATGTGTCATGACATCATTATTAATCGCTGTTTTTTAATATAAAATAACGCGAAGGATATATTTCTAACCGGAAACGCCTCTTGTCCTCGGCCAGCCAATGATAGCGAACATTCTAGAAGATTCTTTCATAAACATGCGCCGTACACCTTTTCTGACAAGTGTCGTCTGACGCCGTCAACGGTGTTGCACCGAAAGTGTATAATTTTACGAATCTCTATCTTCGCCCCAAACCCTATTATTTTAATTCTATAATGTCATTGTGTGTAAGTTAAAAATTATTAATTTAAATGAATTTAATTGTATTAATTGCATTTTAATCCAAATATAAATTGTGTTTTTTTTTTTTTTTTTTATGTTATTGCTAATTGCTAAATGTGTACTGCATGCTATAAGTAAGTATAACCAAGATGTAAAATCTAAATATTTGCACGGCTGAAATGCCGAATATAGTGATCTTAAGAACTTGTGTTAGCTGCCTATATTCTTGCAAATAAATAAATATATAACATTGTGTTCTTAGGACATAACACTCTAATTCCGAACCATCATTACTTGCACCTGTAATAAAAATATTTTAGGTTTAGTTTATTTTTAGGCACTATAATTGTATGGGTTTACTACTGTGGGTAAATGTACACTATTTGTGAACGTTTTTATCAAATAAATTATGATTTCTTATTCTTATTTATTGGTACATAGATAGAAAAAATTAACGACTGAACATTTAAAAAACCTCTTAACTTTATAGTACCTCAACTCGTGAATTTCAGTTTAATAAATAGAGAACCATAAAAATTATCTCCGCGCGTAATATACAAGATAAGAGAAATGAGGACCAACTTTTTATTATTAGACTTTTATTTCCCAAGTCATCTCAGTCACTTCCTTTTCAACTGTGAGCGAGTTGTACCTACAGCCTAGTCTGGCAGGGACATCGAAGCGTAGCCTGTAACCATGGGTTCGGTACATGATTCTGAACCTCCAGTGTTGAAATTTTTTGTGGGTAATAAAACACCCTATGGTAAGATCATTGTCCCTATTTTTCTGTTCTTTTCTTCTTGTCTGTATATACATAGATAGGTACATGTGTGTACATAAATGGTTAAATAAATGAAAAACTTGCTGTTCCATACATTTTGACCGTAGGTATTGCACTTTTCTATGAAACGAACAATTTTTTTTTTTGATAACCGACTTACAATTTCTACGTAAGTTTGTAATCGCATTTTTTTAAATGAAAAATTAACGAATTTCGAACTTTTACCTTTACTTGTGCTACATGAGACCTTGCTTCTTCATCATCTGCCTAGCCTTTTCCCAACTATGTTGGGGTCGGCTTCCAGTCTAACCGGATGCAGCTGAATACCAGTATTTTACATGGAGCGACTGCCTATCTG
Source organism: Gortyna flavago (assembly GCA_963669345.1). Taxonomy (NCBI): domain Eukaryota; kingdom Metazoa; phylum Arthropoda; class Insecta; order Lepidoptera; family Noctuidae; genus Gortyna; species Gortyna flavago. Next base: position 13,923,257 of record OY770147.1, read on the forward strand.
ACCTCCACAACCCAGTTACTGGGTAATACGATACCCCTTGGTAAGACTGGTTGTCAGGCTGAGACCTTGCTTCTTGCCAAATGTAAAAGCTCTAGGTTAACGGGAAGTACCCTGTAGGTTTTGATTTATTTGCGAGTATCTAAATATGTCGCATAAATGGCCGTATTTTTTATTGCGGTGACTTAGAAGCTTGATTTTTAGAGCTCCAATCGATCGCAAACCGGCGTATTTGATTTTAATTGAACTTGATATTTCCACGTGTTCCCTAGAAAAAGGGTCTTGATAGACTGACAGACAGACGGACGTCTTCCGACGTGATCCTATAAGTGCTCTATACACGAGCGCAACTAAAATCAACGGCTGCAGTTGCTTCTGCCGTCGACGCGTCAGCACTAAGGGTTCTGTTTTTTCTTTCCTTTTGAGGTACGGAACCCTAAAAAACGTTTTCCATACGTTATCTTGTTTGGTCTTTGCACATAACATGGAAAGTACTTAATGTAAACACCATCACAAAAGTTGTTAAGTAGAGTATAAACACGGTATTTCCCCATCGTAAGTTCCCCTAATCTGTTGCTACAATCACTGGTTTCTTGCCATTATTTCGCCGTAATACTTTAACTTTACGGCGACTGTAAACTCATAAAATTACCGTAAAACTCAGTAAAATACGGCTTCTTAAATATTTTCATAGAAATTTATGAAATTTTCCCTTTAAAATGTTGCTGAAAGTGTCAAAAGATTGTGATAGCTTCATAAAGACGAAGTGTTTTTTCGTTTTATAGACGAGATCAGTATTTTGTGGAGAATTTGGAATTTACATAATATTTAAGTTCATTTTACGTTGAAGGTATTTCATACTAAAATTCTGAAAGTTTAAAATGATTTTAGGTTTAGACGTATTTAATAGGCTAGTTGCCCATTCCAAACCGTAGTAGGTACCTTTGGAGAAGAATGGGCAAGAAACTACATGGACACTCTTTAAATTATGTTGTTACAGCATATTAGTTCCAACATAAATGTTGATAATTATATATGCGAACGATGTAAGAAGGCGCAAAACGATAACGACCACGAAAGCTAAGGGTCTCGACCCTTGTAGAACAATTTCTATGGTAATTAATTGTCCTATCAGAATCGCGTAGCACCGTCGCGTCGCAACTGTCTGCTCCCAGCCTTTAAAGACAACCATAGTAAAATCAAAACTAAACAACTCAAACATAAAATAATTCAACAAAATGACTTCTAATATTCCACGACAAAATAATTGTATTTCAAATCCACACGGCGAAATATTCCGCATCAAAAACTTGTAAATAAACATGATATAACGCGGCTAACTTCAGATCTCTTATGAAGCGATACTCCAAACTTTCTTCTGTAATACTTACTTTAACTAACTTATTCCCCCTTGCTCCCTTGAGAGTCCTTCCTTAGAAGTCGTCTCACGCGGCTTACTGTTCACCAACTCATTTGTGTCAACGTTTTTACCTGACAATAATGTGTTCTTATTATGTCATGAGAAGAAGCGATTTTCGTGAATGTTTCCGAATAATACTGGCCAGTAAAAAAATTACAGAGAGTCACAGAATTAAAATTAAAATAAAATGTCAATGCAATTAAAATAACAAAATTAAAAGATACAAATTGTCAGAGTCAACAGACTTCAAAATTAAATCAAAAGAAATTAAGAAAATTCAAAATATATAAACAATACAAAACAAGTCACTATAAATATGTATGTCAAAGGTCAAATTAAAACGATTCATTCCGACTAGATGCACTAGCAATGACAGGGTTCTACTTATATTGACAACAGAAGCCATATTGCCATTTACCATATTGTGTGTTCTTCCCACGACAGGTTCTTCTTCTGTCAGCTAAATGATGACTCTGCAGCTCTGGACAGTGAGACTTGGAAGGAGACTAGGGAGGCATTTGCCCAGCAGTGGGCCATTAATAAAAAAAACTGATAACTCAAAGAAGAACACCCATAATGCAAACTTTATAACTTCCAAAGCTTTAAAGTAGTTATTTGTCAACATCTTTTTTCTCAGTTCGTTAATTATGAGCGTGTTTTTGGCTAGAAACTGGGCAACAAATGGTTCTAATTCTTTTTTTTAAAGGCAATATGTCCATGACAAACAGAATTCATAATCGACTGACCACGCAAATAGTTCGCGGTCGCCTTGATTGACGTTTAATCAAGTGCGCAACTCAACTTGATTGACCTTTGGGAAACACATTTGACCACGTACATTTACAAAGTTTAAAAAAAAATCGCTGACGCTTATGACTTACACCCTCTCCCGGACATGAGACAAGTAAATCGTAGGCACTTTGCCTCATCATTCTAACTATGGAACAACGATCTTCAGCGGTTCATCCTTTATGAGTCATTATACATCCTTGACTTTAACATACTTTCACATACATTACAGAGTAAATAGATGCTTATTCGTTACATTATCTTGAGGGGGAGCGCTTCAAGTGACAAATATAATTGGAATACTTTGAATATAAGCTGTGTTAATCATTTTGCATGCTTTAATATTAAGCAAAACATGTATGATCTCATCCGTAACTCCTGTAACACCTTCTTATACATGTATTATCATAATAAAAAATAATAAAAAAATGGTTTTGTGGTGTGCGGTTCTTGTTTTAGTAAGGTCACACAGCGGTTGGTTTGGAGTTTGTCTTGTAATATTTTTTTTGTCTGTGAGTAATCACTTTTTTAAATTTTTTTCTCACTGCTAAAAGATAACATTAAATCATACTTACTGTACAAAAAAACTGCTACTGCCGTTATAAAGCACTGCTCCTAAGTTGTCAGATAACCAATTTGTGATGCCAATCTTAATAATGCGACCTTTTAGTTTTTTGTAAGAGGACGAGGGTACGAGGCGGCGTCTAACGGGTCTCCAGTGTAGGTGACTGCCCTGGTCTGCAAATTATTGCTTAAATGAAAAGAGCACTTTTTCCCAGACTAGTTTGTCTATTTTATTTAATTGAGTCCTTAAAAAAAGCCCTTCTTGTCAGATTTCATTTGTTTTTTAAATTAAATAATCTAAGCGTATCACTCGATAACTGCTAGACTGATTTGACAATTTTTTCTTTTAAAATGTTCATAATCAAGTTTTTTTGGAAAGAAAAATTGGAAAATATTCCCGGAAAATCATTAAATTTGGGAAATACCTAACGTCATTTTTTGTATGAAGTCACCCTCAGCTAGTAATTAATAAAACAATCAAATAAGAAATTCATAAATACCAACAAGTACCTACGGTGGAAACCATGCTGCCCAGGGTACATCGTACAGTCGAATAAGCTATTTGGTATACAGGCAACTTGCAACTTTAAACAATGTTCCGAGTGTGCTAGTTTAGTAGTCAATTGTTTTATTTTACAGTCCTAAGTAAGCCATCAGAGGGGTACCTAATTCTTATAATTTTAAGAACGTTCACAGTCTGATATCAGTCTCGATTTGAAAATACCTCTAATTTCCCTACATTTTTGACAAGTTTTAGACATTAAATGTCGCTGAGGTGAGATTGCGACTACATTTTGAGCGTTTTTAGTTACGAGAATTTGCCTTCAGCTTAAAAAGTTAATTCACACAAAAAAAAATTAATAATGTCATTGTGGTGGAAAGGCGAATATTTTTTGCCGACTGTCCATTTGCCTTTTGTATCACCCACCACATATGGATTATTTCACGAGAAATACGCCTTTGGGTTTTGAACGAGTGTTCTATGAAATAAATAAACCAGCTACTTAAACCAACTTACTTACCAATATTATAAATTCGAAACTAACTCTGTCAGTCTGTTACCTTGCAAGCCTTAACGGCGGAACGGATTTCCACAAAATTTGGCACACAGGTAGATTATGACCTGGGTTTGGACATAGGATACTTTTTTATCATGGTAGTATGTTCTCGTGGGTTAACTCTAGGGACTCTAGGGTCAGGGTGAGGAAATAGACTCGGGCGCAGCCACAGGGTTGTACCAATATAAATAGTACAAAACATAGACTGATGATGATGTTTCTGGAAGGTTTATGTGTATCATACCAATGACTAAATGAACCTATGGATTGGGCATACCTACAAAATTAGCGTGTATACCTACACAAATCGGGTAATAAAGATGGCTGCCTTTCGTAGGATTCTTTTTGTTTTTTCTCGCACCACACTGTTTTATACAACACGAGGGCATGTTTTTCCTATTAATGGACACCAAAACACCTAGTTCCTAAACGTATTTCTCTTGAAAACAACAAAAATATTTTGAGCAATCAACCGTTTGACAGCACATCTACCACAAAACCATTCATAAAATTCGCCACTCAACATGGCGGCCCGTCACGCATAGACATGATTTTGACGTCACACAAAAGTGTTGCCAAATTCAGTACTTGACAAACATTTAGATGTCTCTGTTTTCATATGCAGCTCTTGATTAGTTAAAAAGAAACAGAACGCTTTTTGACATGTGTGTGTCGATATGATAGATATTTGTATCACTATTATTTCTATAGTAGAATAGGGCGTCTCCATGATTCTCCTATCTCAATGTATCATACATTATTATTTAATTTGGATACAGCACTGCCGTCTATGTTATGACATCATAATTATATGTTTTGACGTGTCGACTCGCACCTGGGGCGGGTCGCTAGTTTATTATTATAGATGTAACCTTTCAAAAATATTACCTTTCATTTTTATCGAAAACATTAGTGGCTTTTTCTTAAATTGAAGAATATTACGTGTGTGGGGTGGGGTAGCGTTGAGTCTTTGTTTAGCGATTAGAGGTGTCCTTGAAAGATATTTTATTATATTTAGACAAAAAGTGGGACTTTATTTTCGTTATTTGAACTATACAACTCGTTGGTTTAGTGATCGCAAACACTGAGTATGAGGTCCTGGGTTCATCCTCTGGTCGGGTAATGAGCTATTGGGGTTTTCCATCAGGAATTTCTCAGTAGCAGCCCGTCTGTACTTGTGTCCGGTTGATGGCAATAGGGTCGCCCCCTATTAAATATAATTATGGGACTTAAACATAACTGATATCCCCACCATCATCCTGGAGCCTTTTGACCTCGTAAAGACTTTCTGGTGTTTTACTTTCTTTATAAATAATTTTGTTTTATATAATTATTTTTATGATTATGTTTAGTTTAGTTTGTGATCTTCCTGCGCGAGTGAAATACATACTCTTTCTTTCTTTATTTTTCTTTACATACTCCAGCATAGATTCTACATGTCAGCAGTAGCTTTCACTATAAATAAAAGCCTTTTATAACAAAACATTTAACCTTCGACACGCAAACCGATTCAGTACAGACATTTATGTAGGTACTGCGCAATAAATAGGACAATGAACCGATTACTCGTCGTGAATGAGCCGGAATGATACCAGAAGGCCAATTCTCGTAATTTAAAACGTTCAAAATCTAGTCGCAGTCTCATCTCAGCGACAAACAAATGTCAAAAACTTGTCAAAATGTACTGAAATTTGAGGTATTTTTGACAGATTGAGACTGAGATCAGACTGTGAACGTTCTTAAAATTACCAGAATTGCCCCTCTGATGTGTAGTCGAACGGCTCGTTGGCCCGGACGTGACGTACAACCGGGCCGGACAACGGATGATGAGACTTTAATTAGATAAACCACTTAATAAGAATTGTGTGTTAGGTATGTTTGTTTCTTCTTCTTTAATTTGTGTTGAATAAAAGATGCACCCCCCTTTTTCCGTTTTTGTAAACTGTCAAACAGAAAATATCTTAATATGTTTAGAGAGATGGGCAAAGCTCGTCAGTCGCTGCACGCCTGAGGGAGGACATCGCCGTCGAAGTAGACTGTGGTGTGACGATAGGATAATGTTTGCAGGGCCATCATGGCCAGAGATTGCAGAAGACATGGAGGTTTGCAAGAAAAAAAGGACTGCAAAAAAAAACCGCATTCAATTATATCAAAAGTTTAAACTTAAATAACTAGATGGATTTTAAATTCAGTTTTTACTAAAGCAAGCAAGCGAATGAATGGTTCTTTCGGTCGAAGGTAAATTTTTGTTTCATTCCACGTTCATACGACAAAATTATATAGGAATGAACGTTCATCTGCTCATTTTATTTAATTTTTCGATCATCGGTAGGCGTGTTACTGCTGAGTGCCAAAATTCAACTTTGGCACTTCTGCAATTACTTTCTTCTCACTACGAGTAATTATACTTGGAACCTTGCACGTACTTGGAACCTTGCACGTACTAGGTACTCGGTTCCAATTGATCGTTTCCTATAGAGAAGAGCCGGCAAAAACCTCCCCGGTTCCTCTTTTAAAAATAAGACTTTTACAATATTTTCAAATTGAGTTGTCATCGTTGGAGCGTTTCACTACAAAGCGTACTGCCAAACCTTCTACACGTGAAGCTTGTGGGTGAAGTAAACACAGAGGGCCTACAACGTCCCACGCGTTCAGTATAATAATGGATTTAGGATGTTGCTGGGGCTTCCGCGCTTCTGTAGCGCTTCGCAGATGTTCGCGGAAGCTTGTGTTGATGATTTTCATACCATAATGAGAAAGAGGCCGGCGTCAATTATGTCTAGGTTGAGTGGAAGCCCCAACAGCATCCTGAAGATATTGGTTGACAAGGAGGACAGTCCCTTTAATAGGCACTGGGAGCTGAGGCACGTGCCGACATGTGTTGGGCCACGTAGTTATTAGTTGTTGTTAGGTTAGTTTGAAAGTTTTACTAACATAGTTTTTAAGTTGTTGTTACTAATTCTGTATGGATTGTGTGTATTTTTATATGTGATCCGCAATAAATGCTATTATTATTACTAAAGAATTCATTTTTCACTTATGTTTAATTTTCTGTTAAGAGTTTCACTTCTAGTGAAAGGTGCCAAATAAAAGGGGAAAATGATCCAGAAGTGTCTGAAATCGGTGCGAGTTCGCTTTTTTGATACCAGTTAAAAAACATTTCAGGTTTTTTGGTGCAGATGTTTAATTGGTTTTTGGGTGACGTCTCGAGTGTGGAAACTGTGAATACATTGTCTTAATGCATCTGTAAAAACAAATGTAAGTGATAATATTAAATAAATAAATATGTATGTATACTGTGGATGTTTATGTAGTCAAACTAAAATGTTCTAGAAGTTACAAATAGTTACAAATTCACCTGCTTTGAATCCCAGTTGGGTCAAAATGTAAGAGTATAACAATTTATATTAAACATTCCATTCGAAAGGTGGTATTTTTAAACCAACTTTTAATATCAAAACATCCTACGCTTCGACCCAATACCATTATCATTAAATAAAGTGTATTTATTCAATAATAGACCTCCGACCAGCAATCACAACATTACTGATTGACTCTACGACAACGCTTTGATTATTCGACGCGACTAATACAGCGTGAACTATTAAACGAGCGGTTAACTGAATTTAGTGAATGTATTGATTTTGTAGAATAACATATTTTTATAATGTCCTGAAGCAGTGTTAATATTTATGTACGACTGCATTTAGTAGCCAAAATGTATGGGAAAAGTTTACAAAGAGATTCGCAGACCAAGCGTAGCACTTTCGTCGCTACGGCGTAGCACTCGTAGCAAATGCGTAGCACGAGCGTAGTCAATACAAAAGACATGTTGTTTGTTTAGTTCAGCAAAAACACATTAGACTATTATTTTTGAAGTGGGTAACAACTGGTTACCGACACCAACCGTCGGGCAGTAGCCCACCACACACAACACCCGTCTGATCGGAGGATCCTCCCTTTTTTATAGAGGATGAGTGAACTTTACACCCTGTTCCTCATAGCTCTATAACATAATAAGGTTAAATGGTGAAAAAGTTGAAATAAGACATGTTTCTGTAATTAAATTACACTGCACTTAATAAACCTACTGTACCTACCCTTAAACTAGGACGCACCAAATCTGCTAAGTGGCAAAAATAAGTATGGCAGCAGGACTTCTTCAAGCAAGCCCCCACACGAAACAAAATAAAACAACAATGGACGTCTAAAAAAGACATTCCCAAAATACCTTTCAATACGTTACAAACAGCAATTTATTTACCTTCCCCACAACCTCGTTCTACAATCCACAGCACGACTGTTAGCTCACCACTCCAGCAATAGTAATTGTATGTAAAGTGGAGAAGACAGTGTGTGATGTGTGTAAGTGATGTGACCCACCTGACCGCCGAATATAAATATACTGGGATCGATAACACGTACGTATGACACAATGTTAGGAATACGGGGACGTGATTTGATTTATGATAAAGTGGAATTTGGTTGGACCAAAATAAATGTTGAACGTTGAGAGAAACAAAAAAAAAATTGACGACGACTAGGGTTTTACCTGTATCAATTGATGACACAGTGGGTCCCTCTCACTGAGAGGAGGCCTGTGTCCCAGCAGTGGGAACATTATAGGCTGATTATACAGTGGGTCCCTAACAGGAACAAACGGCAACGCCGTAGGCCCAGCAGGAGATGGCTGGACGAACTTGACTGGGCGATAGTTGGGGTTACTAATAGTAAAAAAAAAAAGTATCATCATTACAAAACTGCTTTTATGACAGTGGGTGACTTTTTTCAATATCTTATAAGTCTTACGAAAAATTATTTGGTACCTTATTGTAAACACTCAAATTGTCATAACTTTTAAGGACATCAAGTTAGGTCTCTGCCTCAAATATATTTTTTGCTGCAAATAACCCCAACTTTCGCCCTGTTTCGTTTGATTCACGATTTTTTACCCAAACCGTATAACTAAAGAGGCAGTTGTTAATGTTTAAGGTACCTGTTGCAACATTGACGTAAACCCTCTTCAAACAAAGGCAAATATATTGAGCTTTGCTGAAACATTAAAAGGAATAAGTCAAAATGGCATGTGCCTCCTGATCCATCTTTATACTCTATACTAATATAATAAATAGGTAACATTTGTGAGTTTATATATAGGGGGTAATCTTCGGAACTACTGATCCGATTCAGAAAATTGTTGAAAAGTCACAGTATGCAGTATGTAGCCGAGTGCCAGATTCAGATTCAGATTTATTTATTTGCCAACAATGTAGGTAAGTCGTCAAACTAAAAAAAAACATAAGATATGTTTTGTTGAAATAAGACATTTTGTAGAAGCTATTCATTTAAATGGTTGGTTAAGTTAAGAGTTAGAAGTGACCAAAAAGACTGACTACCAGTTAGAATCTAGATAAGGTAATACCTAATGTTCCTCCCACACACTCAAACACTTTACACGTTAAACTATTCCGCCCTACCGAGCATTACAAAGTATATCCAGATTACGCTAACACTACCGCCCCGACACGCCCTTATAAGCTTCCCTTACTTTGTTAGCACACTGCACCAACTTATTATGTTGTAAACTTGGGATTTGTAACATTGTATCTTGATTTAAAGGTCAAATTATCTTTCAACTATGTAAGTTTAGGTTGACTTGTAGTACCTAACTTTGAGATGAAGGGTATATAGCTAGCAACATCAATATTATGTCATAAACTTAGATGCTTAGATCCTGATTTAGATAGAGATATTATTACATCTGTTGTGTTTTTTTTTTGTAAATTCTAGTGGTTAATAAAATCACAAGTTTTTTTACTAGTATTCTTTAATATAGGTAGTTTAGAAACTAAACAAACCGACAGCCTAGCTGATGTTTATTGCACACCAATAGTTATGGACATTCGCAAGACTCAAGACATTGCAGATGCGGCACTGTCCCTTAGAGAAAGTTGAAATATCTCATGTGTCTTTACACCAGCACCCATATGCCATTTAAACCGGAACACAGCAACACTGCTTAGCGACATAAATAGTAGAGGTACTTCCCCGGACGAGTTAGAGTTCATGTGGGACGTCCATTCAATGACATCTTCAAAGTAATTTTTATTATATACCGCGGGGCGCAGTTACGCCCCGCGGTTTTACCCACATAAATCTCGATTCCGTGGGAATATCGGATTAAAACTATTCTATATGCTAATTCAGATCATGGTCTACCTATGTGCCAAATTTCATCCTAATCCGTTTAGCCGTTTTAGCGTGAAAGCGTAACAAACAAACATACAAAAAAACTAATCTTTTTTTTTGCCTGTTCTGTCCCACTGCTGGGCAAAGGCCTCCCCCAAATCCTACTCTTTATAATATTATTTTAGATTAGGAACCTATAACAATTCATTGCATACCCACTAATCAACTCGACCTCTTCCATCACTAGAACATTCGATAATTCACGTTATCCAGGCCATCTAGGGTGCCTATGTCAGGTATATTATGTGAATTATCGAATGTTCTAGTGATGGAAGAGGTCGAGTTGATTAGTGGGTATGCAATGAATTGTTATAGGTTCCTAATCTAAAATAATATTATAAAGAGTAGGATTTGGGGGAGGCCTTTGCCCAGCAGTGGGACAGAACAGGCAAAAAAAAAGATTAGTTTTTTTGTATGTTTGTTTGTTACGCTTTCACGCTAAAACGGCTAAACGGATTAGGATGAAATTTGGCACATAGGTAGACCATGATCTGAATTAGCATATAGAATAGTTTTAATCCGATATTCCCACGGAATCGAGATTTATGTGGGTAAAACCGCGGGGCGTAACTGCGCCCCGCGGTATATAATAAAAATTACTTTGAAGATGTCATTGAATGGACGTCCCACATGAACTCTAACTCGTCCGGGGAAGTACCTCTACTATTTATGTCGCTAAGCAGTGTTGCTGTGTTCCGGTTTAAATGGCATATGGGTGCTGGTGTAAAGACACATGAGATATTTCAACTTTCTCTAAGGGACAGTGCCGCATCTGCAATGTCTTGAGTCTTGCGAATGTCCATAACTATTGGTGTGCAATAAACATCAGCTAGGCTGTCGGTTTGTTTAGTTTCTAAACTACCTATATTAAAGAATACTAGTAAAAAAACTTGTGATTTTATTAACCACTAGAATTTACAAAAAAAAAACACAACAGATGTAATAATATCTCTATCTAAATCAGGATCTAAGCATCTAAGTTTATGACATAATATTGATGTTGCTAGCTATATACCCTTCATCTCAAAGTTAGGTACTACAAGTCAACCTAAACTTACATAGTTGAAAGATAATTTGACCTTTAAATCAAGATACAATGTTACAAATCCCAAGTTTACAACATAATAAGTTGGTGCAGTGTCATCTCGTTGTAAAATTACCTTACTTGTCATCCATCTTGAAAAATATTAGTAGTATCACAACGATCACCAATCTCTCAGGTGAGTATTAGAACATCTTAGGTCAAGTTTAGTGTCCTGCGATAGGCAGAGTTGATTAAATGATTCTAGCACGGAACAGAACATCTGTCTTACCGAAAAGCAAGAATTGTTTGCACGGTAGAAGTCCTCAAGTCCCGTGGTAAATACGCATCCTTCAAGCTGGGTGTGCCCTCAAAATTGGCTGAACACATTATTGCAGCTCAAAACTGGGCAGAGGATATTTGCGTCAAACCATGGCGCCGGAACTTTCGTGCCCGAAGTAACGAGGCTCAGTAAGCACTTCAACGTTCCTGCCTTACCTGCCTCTACTGACCACAATGCCTTTCTGCGTTTATTGTACCAGAATGTGCGTGGGCTCAAAACTAAACTACCCATATGGAGATCAAGCCTGTTACTCTCTGAGCACGACTTAATAGCCGTAGCAGAGACAAACCTGGACTCTTCAATAGAGGACTCAGAAATGTTAAGCGGAGATTGGAGTATTCTACGCAGAGACAGAGTGACTCTGGGTGGCGGCGTGTTGCTTGCTGCGCGCCCCGGCGTTTCCATGAAGAGGAGGCATGATCTCGAGACTGACCGTGGCGAAGACTTATGGGCTACGATCACAATTCACGGCTCTAACACATCTGTTTGTGTTGTCTACATAAAGCCCACTGCAACTGACGATGAATATATGACGTGGTTTTGTAAGGTTGAGAGCATCATCTCCAATTTGAACGGAATGGTAATAATTTTGGGTGACCTTAACTTAAAAAGTGCATCTGTGAATGTTAATAATTATTACTGTTATTTCTTAAGCTTTTGTAGTCTGGCTGAGATGAATGAAGTGGTGAACATGCGTGGGAGTAAGTTAGATGTAGTGTTGGCTCGGGAGGGTACCGAAGTAAGCTGTGAACATGTCAAAGGTACAGAGCTGGTTCCAATCGACTTGTATCATCCTCCTTTAGATATTGCGATTACCATCACATCACATAGGGATAGTGAAAAGTTGGACCCCAGCAACATTGATCGTAGTAGGGATTGGAACTTTGTAAAAGGGGACTATACACTTTTTTACGATTTAATTAGTTCTGCTCCATGGCAAGAGGTGCTTCGCTGCAATGACGCTCCCTCGGCTGCTGGTGAGTTTTACAGAATAATGTATGACTTATTTGATTCTTCCATTCCAAAGAAGAAAAGAATGATGGCTGGAAATAGACGGTATCCGGTCTGGTTTAATAAAGACATTGTAAACGATACTCAGCGTAAAACCAAACTACACCAAACATGGAAAGTTTCACGCTGTGATCAAATATATGCAGAGTTTAATGCTCTGCGACGGGATCTTAAAATAAGAACCCAGGACGCCTACAGATTGTATTGTAATACTTTAGAAAACAACATAGGCAAAAATCCGCGACAGTTTTGGCAGCATATTTCTAGCCTGCGATCAAAGGGCGGCTTCGAGCCGAACGTGGAGTACAATGGTCAGACATGCTCGGGTGTCAAAGCGGCCGAGGCATTTGCTCAGTATTTTGCTAGTGTGTTTCTGCCCGATACTCCTGAATTGAACCCTAGGGAATTTAATCCGAGTAGTGAGGGAGATAATATTCCTCTTCCCTTTTTAACCCCACCGGATATAGTTAAGGCGATTGCTAAACTCAAACCCTGTAGCTCGATTGGCCCTGACAATATTCCAGCCTTTGCCCTTAAGGGATGTCATGACATCTTGGCAGCCCCTCTATGTCATGTATTTAACCTAGCCCTCCAGTCCGGTGTATACCCTGAGCAATTGAAAACTTCGCGAGTCACTCCCATCCCTAAAACCAATGATAAAACATTAGTAGAGGAATACAGACCTATCGCTATCCTGCCAACCATTGCTAAGGTTTTCGAGCATGTACTCCACGGTTTAATTTTCAAACGCGTGAATATGTCATTATGCGATGCCCAACACGGTTTTCGGCCGGGTCGCTCCGTAAATTCGAATTTAATGATTCACGTAGACTACATATCCCGTGGCTTGGACATCGGTGGGCAGGTTGACGCTCTGTACTTCGATTTCCGAAAAGCGTTCGACAGAGTTGACAACGATATACTTTTGACTAAGCTGGGGGCCATCGGTTTCTCGTCTGGTCTTCTTAACTTCTTTTCGGACTACCTGCGCGATCGCAAGCAGTTTGTTAGACATGGCTGTTTTGAGTCCAAGCCTTATAATACACGCTCGGGTGTAAGTCAGGGATCCGTGTTAGGGCCGCCTCTGTTCCTGATAATGATCAATGACCTCATAAGTAATGTCAAGTTTGCCAAATGCCTGCTATATGCCGACGACCTTAAGCTAGTAGCGCAAATCCGAACGGACGAGGATTGCGCACTTCTACAAAGGGATATCGATGCCATCTATGATTGGAGCATTGCGAACAAACTATTTTTTAATACAAGCAAGTGCTACGTCATGACATACAGTAGACGGCTGCGGCAAATTCATTATCACTATAGTTTGGGTGGTAGCGTAATTACTCGTGTCACCAACATAAAGGATTTGGGAGTAACTTTCGACCGCTGTCTGACTTTTAAGGATCACGTTTCTACCCTTGCGAAGGAATCTTTCAGGCGTTTGGGATTTGTTCTGCGAAATGCTCGTGACTTTCGCAATCCAAATGTTATTAGGCTGTTGTATACCTCCCTGGTTCGAAGCAAACTCGAGTCCAGTGCCTGTGTTTGGCACCCCTATAACGCGACCCAAACACTGATGCTGGAAAAGGTACAGAAAACTTTCCTTAGATGTCTCTTCCAAAGGCTATACCATTTCTTTCCGTACATGTACCCTACCAATTATCTTTTAGGGACGTTGGGCTTTAACTCATTGGAGGTGAGAAGAGGCCTTGATCAACTCACTGTAGCCTGTAAGATCTTACGGGGACGTATCGACTGCCCGGAACTCCTTGGTCTTTTCTGCCGACTATTTGTGCCCGACAAATACATCGGACACCGTCAGAGCCGCCGGCACAATCTGTTTGCGCAACTGCCAGCCAAAACTGTAGCTAGAGCTGAATCTCCAATCTGTCGTACTCTAAAGGTGCTGAATGCTCTTCTGGTTGCCAACCCTGAATGTGATGTGTTTGCGGATGAATGGATTAAAATTATGCGTATATGTCTGGAGTTCTGTGAGAGAAAGTATGCAAGGGAGTCCACTGTTCCATGTTAGTTTTAAATTATATTATTGTCAACGCAATTATTGTCTCTATGTTAATTAATGTAATTGGTGTGGTACCGTTTTAATTAACTATAAACAATAAATAAATAAATAAATAAATATAATCTAGATTGATAGATGAGCCCCTGCATGAGCTTTTCGGTAAGACAGATGTTCTGTTCCGTGCTAGAATCATTTAATCAACTCTGCCTATCGCAGGACACTAAACTTGACCTAAGATGTTCTAATACTCACCTGAGAGATTGGTGATCGTTGTGATACTACTAATATTTTTCAAGATGGATGACAAGTAAGGTAATTTTACAACGAGATGTCAATATATTTGCAAAAGCAAAGTTTACCACGCAACTCCTCGTAGCTTGTACACAACGTCCCGACACCAATCGTCGGGAAGTTGCCCACTAGACACGACACCCGTCTTGTCGGAGGATCATGCCTTTGTTATGGACGATGAGTGAACTTTACACCTTGTCCTCATACCACTGTATACCTTTTGTGTAGCAATTGCATCAGTAAAAGAGCAGACGCAATAAAATTTTACATCCACACATAAACGATAAATCGTTCACTATTTGCTACTAACTCCTTAGCGAGTACTGTGCAATAAGCAGTATATTATTATTTTATCCCTCAACATAATTCCTTTTCAGTCTCGAATCACGTTATAGTCGACCTAACTGTACACACGAAAACATCAAGCTATATATATTCCAATATAAACTGACCTCTCAGGCTCTCATTGTACGGAAAGTGTAAAAAACCTTTTTCGTAATCATCATCATTTCAGTTAGGAATTACCCACTGCTGGGTACCCCTTTCTTCTGCCACACTTCCCGGTTCTGTGCATCCCTCATCCAGGTGTCTCCCGTGACTTTGATGATATCGTCAGCCCAACGCGCTTTTGGACAGTTTCTTTGACCTTGGCCACCAAAAATGTATAAAACATCGTATTATAATTACCACTTTTTTTTTTATGAAGTTTTTCTACAGAGATCGTAAGTCATGACAAGCTGTAGACACGCCATGCATTACCAGATAAAATTCTAAAATTAAAAAATAATTAAATGAATGTAAGCAAAGCCGGTCCGGTCCATATGAGCTATGTTAAGTTTTTTACATATTCTATAATGCAAGGTCAGCTTATACTGGAAAGGTTGGCCTATAGCTTGATAACATCGTGTGTGTGGTGTGTGTGTGTGTGTGTGGGTATTGAGTAAATCTTTGACATAATCCGGTTCAGAAGACTGGTGGTGGAGGGTAGTTGTGTCGTACAAATGAGATCTTTGTTGTAAGCTTTGTACTAGAATGGATGTCGATGTGTTGGGATTGGTAAAGGCCATGTTTTTATACATGTTGATATCTAAACATTTAGGGCTGATTTACACGATAACTTTTACGAGCTACTCAAGAACTACAAAAGTAATGTTTTTGTGGTGAAAAATATTTTTATAAGCAACACAACATTTCAACTCGCGGTATATGTTAGCAAAGCATGCAGATATTGTCTTTCCCTCTTGTTAGTTGAGTTAAAGGAATATGAGTAAGTCAGAAAAGATGGGTTATTAGACCTGCGATAAAAATAGTACAATACCTTCAGCAACAAACTTGCGTGTGCGAAAGTACCTTTCTGCTTACCCACTTCGGCCAGTCCGTACACGTGTGTTATGTTTGTTATTACCATAAACTTCTAGATTCAGTAAAACGTCATTAAAATTATATATCCTTATCGATCTTAAATCGGACTTTACACTGTTTATTTGATCTTTATTTTTGTTTTTATCGGATGTATGTATCTGGTGTATTGTGTGTCTTTTAGTCTGTGCTATATAAATGTATTTTCTTTCTTATAAAATAAAGTTAGTACACCGTAACTGAGGTACTAATTTCTTAGAATATAAATTCGTCGCCATTCATCCGAATCCGTCCGGTTCTAGTCGTAAAAGTTTTTACGAGCACCATGACAGCCGCAATTACTTTGTGGTATTTGATTAAGAGTATTTTCGCTAAATATACAGGTGTAGGTGACACAAGAGTTTGTAGCTAAAGATAGATTGGAGATTCAACAGAGTGGAGAATGTTCCCGTGTTTAAGTGTTGGATGGTCGGCAGTTAAAACACTTTGTGGCGAACGAGATTATTATGCACAATGAATACAGTTATTATTTTCAAGGTTAACACTGATAAAGCTAATAGTTGCTCTCAGAAACAGTTGTTCTTGGTGTAAAATGTTAGGCCTTGTGAACTCATAGATGTTTCGATTTGTTGGCGATTTCCTATTTTGTTAAGTACCTGGTACTTGTTGACAGGCCTACACTGTCCTAACATATCTTTGAAAATAATTGGCTTTTACACTGTTTTCAAATCATAGTGTGATTTGAAAACAATGTAAAAGCCAATTATTTTTAAAAGACTACCCGTAGAATTTCTTGGCGGCTCTTCCCCTTAAACCTCTTCCCCTGAAACGACCAATTGTAACTTCTGAGGTTTCGTAAGTGCTCATGAGGGTTTATGTGAAATAAAATTGATGATTTCTGTCGGCTTTTCAAGAAAGAAATATTTTCTTCTTATGTTCTCTTGAACAAATCTCTTATATGGAAAAGTGCTTATGGTACAAATCTAACTTAAAAAGATGTATTAATGATTCCAATGATTATAATTCTGTAAATACGTACCTGTTATAGTAGTAAATCATATTTTGATCAATATACAACCTGACACTGACCTGCAAATTGCAAAAAACGTAAGAAAATTAGAATATCGATGTCTACCACTGCGCATTAACCTTAAGAAATCACCTAAAGTTAAGCTGAAGTAGAATTTGACAAGTTCTCCAATCAGAAGTCTGTTTTACGTAGTGTTGTTAAAAGGCTCGAGTCTCCTGAGTCTTCGACTCATTCAAGGCTCGAGTCTCCTATGAAGCCTCGAGCTACAGCCTCGAGCCTTATTTCGAAGGCTCGAGCCCAGTCTAGAACCCTAGTTCCGAGGCTCGAGTCGCGACTCGAGCTCTGTTTTAAAGGCTCACTACACAACATTAATTAATGTGGTGGAAAAAAGAAAAATAATTGTCTTTGTCAACCTTAGCTCAAACAGCATTTGAAGTTTTGTCTATTCCAGCGACAAGCGTTCCTAGTGAACAAGCCTTTTCGAAGTCTGGTAATTTAATAACAAAAAAAAGAAACAGGCTGAGCAACAAAAATATCCAGGCATCAATATGCTTATCGTCATGGTCAAACATCGAATAATCATTCATTGTATAATAAAGTTTTATTTTTTCTATCTTTTTATTTAATTTTTTTATACGTACTTACCACATTAAAACAAAAATATTTCATTTTAATATTATCAGGCATATAAATAAAGCTCGAGCTTCGACTCGAGTCCTTCATTTAAGGCTCTTGAGCCTTCAAGGTTCGAGCTTTTAGGGCTCGAACCTTTTAGACTTACGAGCCCTCAGAGCTCGAGCTTTAAAGACTCAGTAGCTTCGACTCGGAGCTCGAGTTTCCGCCTCTGGCTCATTTCTCACAACACTTTCGTCTAGGCCCTCTGGTGTCGGCTTTCGTTTTGCCACCTAAGGGAAAACAAAACAATATTCATAGAGATTTATTGATATTAAAGGGGATGAGGTTGTGATTGGAGCTTCATGCTCATCCCAGATGACATATTGATTATTGACTGCCAGGAGGCATTCTAAGGCACCCTATTCCTAAGGCTCCGCTGTCTGTCCGTCCATCTGTCTGTCTGTCACAGAGCTGTATTTTTTGAACCGTAATAGGTCGGCAACTGAAATTTTCACAGAGTGTATACTACTGACCGTTACAACAGCAAAAATAAAAATAAAATTAAGTTAAAAATGAACGGGGTCTCCATGCAAGAAAGGTTTTATAAAAAATATAATATGTTGTTTTAAATTTTAAAGTCGTACGATGATACGGAACCCTTCGTGTGTGAGTCGCACTCGCACTTGGCTGGTTGTTGTGTTTACTATCAAAGAAATTGGTTATTATGGTCATAGGTAGATTAGGTATGTAATTTTCAATTTTTTTTTTGTTTTTTCCTTGTAATGCTGGTTTCTTGATAGAGAAAATTGATTCTACTGTTGAGGTTGGCTTCCAATCTATCCGGATGCAGCTGAATATCAGATTTTACATGGAGCGACTGACTATCTGTTCTCCACAACTCAGTTACTGAATAATACGGTTGTCAGTGTACCTGTAACGACTGTCAAAGATGTACAAATGATAGCCGGATTAACGTGCATTCCGAGTAAGGCTGCCAGATGTCCGGGATTTCCGGGATTGTCTCGGAATTTTACATATTCTTCCGTGTCCAGTAATTCGATCTATTGTCCCGGATTCCGAAAAATGTAATAATAACAAAAAATGTTTGAAGAAATACTTTTTTTATGGAGAATTTTATTAAGTGGTCCTTTTTTTAGAACATAAGGAGAAGATCTATTTTTTTTTATCTGTTCTCAATTTGTTTATAAGATAGCACATAATGTACACGTTGATTGTCTACCTACCAGAATTTAAATTCATTATTAGTAAAAGTAAATTGCTCAATTTCGTTTATATTTAACGTGTTGATTTCCTACATATTCCGATTATATTTAGTTTATAAAATACTAGATAGTACATAAAATACATGTTGGTTCTCTCACAAGTTTATATTTAATAATTATTTGTAGTAAAACTCACTTTTATTTATGATTAACGTGTTGATTTCCTAACAAAGTCTATTTAATCAACCACAAGGAGAGGTTCATTTTGTTAGTTTGTTTTATATTTTTAAGTCTGATTTTATTTAGTTTATAAGATAGTACATCCTAATATTTCCGAGGCACGGTGGGGTCTCGATATGTAATGGATGGAAATCCACGGACCGACCTCGGCAACCGTTGCTTAACCTTTGATAGACCCGTGCGGCTGTTATTATGTAGCCACGAGTACGACAATTTGGGGTAAGTATCCAAATAAAGGGCTTGACAAAAAGAACAGCAAAGGTTTGGCATCGGAGACATTTTGCAAGGCCTAGTACATCTTTTATCTTTTCTCATTTAGTATCCCACAATGGAAACCCGCTCCTAAGCTTACCCCTTAGTGACCTACGTGTCTTAATTTTAAGACAAAGTACACATCGGCCGGAATTTTACAACTTAATAGAGCATGTTGTATGTTAATAGGGCCATTGTGGCCTTATTGTGTCACACGCCTTATGTGGGAAGCGGGTGTGGTCGAGGGGACAAAAGGAGATTGAAAGATGAGAGAATGAGATATGGGGTTAACATAAGTTGGTATATTGTGGCGTGTTCTAGCTGACATATGGCAAATTTAGTGTATTACTTTATTGTATCAAATCAAGTTCTTCTATCTGAACGGTCAGCTGTGCTGCTGGCAGCTGAACAGCTGACCGTTCAGTTGCTCCCCAGCATCCTGCTGGGGACGACTGTGTAGTTCTTTCCTCAAAAGACCATTTCAGACACCAATTTACATGGTCTTTACATGATCTGACCAAGATTTTGTCTGGACTTTGAAAGTAACCACTGAGTTTGTTTCGGCCTTTCTTCTCAGAACAGTCGTAGATAGGAAACGCCGATCTCATCTAGTTAAAAAAAATGTGATTGACGTATAAAAGTGGTTGTACAAATCTACTTACTGAAAAATTTATAATTTATCATTTATCTTCAATTATATACCTACTTCTAAAGGTCTGTGGAATTCATCAAAAATAAGGTTTGTTTGTAAATACATCTTTCTTTGAGCCTCTTTCCACGTAAAACCCTTATAAATATTAAAAACATATCTATTTATAAAAGAAAAAAAAAACGGCAGTTACGTGAGTTAATGCCAACTTAATAACGCGTGGTGGCTTCAACAGTATTAACTTTGAACCTTCGTTTATCACACAAAGCCTCTCCAATATATTTCAATGTCATATTAAGGCCTTCATGATGTAGAGGCTTGTAAAATGAGGAACTTTGGTGAGAGTTTTTTTTTATCCTCGTGTTTTAATATAATATATAGTACTACTTCAGTCGATATATTTTGTAAAAATGCTCACCGTGAAAACAAAGGTGAAGTGAGCTGTCATTCCACTTGAGAGGCAATTCTCGTAATTTTAAGAACGTTCACAGTCTGATCTCAGTCTCAATCTGTCAAAAATACCTCTGATTTCCCTACATTTTTGACAAGTTTTTGTAATTTTTTTGTCGTCGAGATGAGACTCTGACTAGATTTTGAACGTTTTAAATAGCGAGAATTGACCTTCTGATGCTACGGATTGACATCATTAACAGCTCACTTCACCTAGTTTTGACGGTGAGATTCATACAGAGTACATACATCGGAAGTTTTGATAAAATAGTCAACATCTGGCTAGCCTTTTCCCAGCTACGTTGGGGTCGGCTTCCAGTGTAACCGGATGCTGCTCAATACCAGTATTTTACATGGAGCAACTTTAGGCTTCACGTCAGACAGGTCTAACCTCCACAACCCGGTTACCGTGTTATAGGATACCTAAAAATAAAACTGTATTTATTTTTGACAGACTTTCTGTTCTGTTAAAACAGTAAAATTAGAAAGTACCGTTGAAATTCTAGTTAAGTATACCTACATATTGTGTTATTATATTTTTTGTTTGTGTTAGCAACAACAACAAACAAATTGCAATTTGAGCAATTTGTTTGTTCCTATCACTTGGTAATATCTCGTTTGTAGTGCCAAAATCAACGTTAAAACTCAAACTCAAAGCATTTTTTTCAATTAAACCATTTACAGGCACTTTTGAATTGTCAAGAAGTCGGTCAGTCAGAAAATATGAAGCTAGTTGCCCATTCCAAAGCGTAGGTACCTATGGAGAAGAACGGGCAAGAAACTCCATGGACACTCTTTTAAATAATATTTAACAAAAATATTAGTTACATTATTAATTTATAATTATACTAGCTGACCCGCGCCCACTTCGTTGGGCGGTAAACATTTTAACTTGTGATGAAAGTATGAGTGTGGTTCGGTTAGTACTGAGTGCTATGATTTATTTCCTGACTGCCAAAAGGAGAGTTTTGTTTTTATTGCATATGTATGTATGTATGTATAAATTACATGCCACTTTGGCTATATTATCGGGGCGCTCAGCGCTAGACTCCCTATCCCTTGTTGCAGAGACATGCTGCCTTAAATCATTTGGACGCTGCGCACGTTCAGCGCTAGATTCCCGAGCACGGGTCTGCGATGTTCTCGCGCTTTGGCTAGCGAGCCGCTGCGAGCGCTCAGCGCTAGACTCCCTATCCCTTGTTGCAGAGACATGCTGCCTTAAATCGTTGAGACGCTGCGCACGTTTAGCGCTAGATTCCCGAGCACGGGCCTGCGATGTTCTCCAGCTTTGGTTAGCAAGCCGCTGTGAACGCTCAGCGCTAGACTCCCTATCCCTTGTTGCAGAGACATGCTGCCTTAAATCATTTAGACGCTGCGCACGTTCAGCGCTAGATTCCCGAGCACGGGCCTGCGATGTTCTCGCGCTTTGGCTAGCGAGCCGCTACGAACGCTCAGCTCTAGACTCCCTATCCCTTGTTGCAGAGACATGCTGCCTTAAATCATTTGGATGCTGCGCACGTTCAGCGCTAGATTCCCGAGCACGGACCTGCGATGTTCTCCAGCTTTGGTTAGCAAGCCGCTGTGAACGCTCGACGCTCGGAGCTAGATTTCCCAGCGCGTGGTTGCGAAATATTTTCTCTATTCCTCGAGAGGAGCTGATGATTTTCAAGAGCAGACTCTTCCGTACGGCGTACTCGAGCTGCTCTTGTCTGGGATGTCTGACGGGAAAATTGTGATTTCCTTTTAGGCATGATAAACAATCGCTGAAACTGTCCGATATCCCAAAAACAGAAATACCACAGCTTCGAACTCGAAGAATGAGAACGAAGTAGATAGTGTTTGTGTTTTAGGAAACCGAGCAACCAAAACAATTTTAAAGACCAACAACCACATCCAACCAACCGCGTACAACACACATACCTAACGACGAAAGTTAAATAATAACTGGAGGAGAGGGTCATTAATCCTCCGAAAATCTTAACACCGCGATTCAGAAAAATGACGTAATTGCACAACGCCATTTATGGGTAAATGGATAAAACGTCCGTACAAAGCATGTTCTAATGCGGTTCGTGAATGGACGGCGGCATTTTGCGATTTAGTAATTTTATAATATCTTCGAAACTATTTAACCAATTGACATACTGTTCTGAGCAAATCGTATCTCTATGATGTTCTTGTGATCAAAATAATATTTTTTTCGATAAGCTTTAATATTTTGTTGTTTAAAAAATCGTCCAAAAGTAAGTACGTCGAAAAATACTTTTTTGAACACATAAAAGCTATTATATCTGCTAAAATATAAAAGATAGAAATATGGTGTCGCGGACTTTTTTGTAGAACTAATCAAAGCGGACCAGGTTGCCGTACATTGTTTTCAATTATATACAACTGTTAAGGCAGCGCTTGCAAATAACTCTGTTGTAAGAGCTATTTTTTCCGCCTGGCTAGACAAAAATTGAGATAGTTCGGCTAATATGCATGATATCTTTATAATTTATAGCCTATAGCACTCACGAGTAATGTAGCTTTCTATCAGTGAAATAATTTTTAAAATTGGTTCAATACTTCCGGAGATTACCCCCTACATACAAACAAATTTTACCTCTTTATAATATTAGTATAGATTTGAGAACGATGTGAAAAAAAAGAAGTACTTAAATCAAAATAAACAAGTTCACCAATTAATTCAATTAATTCAGACAGGCTGTAAAAAGACGTTATCGTAAAGCCATCATCTACGCATTCTGTACATTAAACTTAGTAACTTTGTGCAAAAATGATTGCTGGGATTTGATTTTTATTGTTGGTGATCAATTCGCTGTTTATGATATTTCGCAGTGTAGGTAACACACAAGAGACGTTGGTATGCTCCAATACAAAAAAAAATGTCTCGTATTTTTACAACCGTTATATTTATTTGTTAAGGTGTAATATTACATATCAGCTTCACTTCTAGCTTTACTTCGTCCTCGTAAAATTTCTTGCTCCCCCAACCCACTGCGTCGCATCGCATCGCCTGCTCGCACTTTTACTTCGTTTTCACTTAGCGTTCTTTCATACTTTTTTTTTTCCTTTACTCGGCTCCTAAGAGTCCTAGCGTGATGCTTTCTCAAGGATTTTGTGCTTTCAAGTAGGTACAAAAAGATATTTTCTAAACAAACTTTTCAGCTTTATAATATGTAGTATATAGATTTTATACGGAATGCATAATAATACCTTCCAAGAGTGATGTTCCGTAAAATGTCCGGCGCACACTGTGCACTGCGCAGTCAGCTTTAGCAATTAGTTTGAGTCAACTACCGAAAGCAAGAAAATAAAAAATACAAAGTAAATAATAGGACATTTAACTTTTGTCGGCAAACATCAGGTGCATCCTAAATAAATATTTATGTACTACCAACAATTGATTCAATGACAAACTACAAAATTTTCCACCGAAACAATTAATCGTGTACCTCACAATGTTTGCCTCGAGCTGTCGGAGCCGCTTGCTCTAAGTTAAACTTTGTGCCAACATAAAGCATTAGATTAGTTTGTTGCACGTTCAATAAGTTACTTTAAATTTTGTAGATTGTAAAGTTTGTTTTTGAATTTAAAGGTGTTATATGTTATAGAGGTATGAGGAACAAGGTATAAAGTTCACTCGTCCTCCATAGAAAAGAGAGGATTCTCCGTCCAGATGGGCGTCCTGTCTGGTGAGCAACTGCCCGACGATTGATGTCGAAACGTGGTACAGAACAAGCATGATCAGCCTATAACATCCGCACTGCTGGGACACATGCCTCCTCTCGGTGAGAGGGAGTGGGCCGTAATCCACCACGCGGGCCCAGTGCGGGATGGTAGATGTCACATGTCTACGATTTTTTTTGGTTCTAAGACATACCGGTTTCTTCACATGTTTTCCTTCATCGCTTCGAGAGTAGTGGTGATGAAATAATTTACACAAAGTAAAGCGCCTGTCAGGATTCGAACCTATGACCTACAACTCGTAAGTCGCAGTCGTTACTCTGTGCCGCACTACTCTGCATTACACGTTTCATAATTTATAAAATTCTTTGAAAAAGAGTTAGCCGTAAATTCAATTAATAATAAAGTCTAAAGTTCTGAGCACACTGAATCTAAACCGCTCCGCGCTCTCGCCGATTGTGTCAACTAACTTACGAGAATATGGAGGTGTTCACCTGACTGTGACTATAGTTTAACCTTTTGTCCTTCCTCCAATTCAGTAAAAATGGCTATTATCTATACTAACAATATTATAAAGTTGAAGAGTTTTTTTGTTTGTTTTAACGCGCTTATCTCAGGAACGGTTGGATTTGAAAAAATATTTGCTTTTGATAGCCCAATCAAAGGTTATAAGGCTATTTGACATCATGCTACAACCGTTAGAAGCCGAGTGAGGCGGGTGAAACTGCGGGGCAAAGCTGGTGTTAAATACATTTTACAATTCCGATAACTTTAAAAAGGCCATATCTTCAATAAATAAATTAATTCTCCTAGGATATCCTCACTCCCCCCCTTTCCCCCACACCTGGAGGATGTTCTTTCAATTAGAGCCACTGACTTATAGCCCGTCAAGCTACAGCATGGCTGCGCTCAGAATTGTACAATTACCATGGAAAGATAAGAAAGATTTATTTGTTATTATCACCAGCTTTGCTGGGAAGTAAATGTTTAAAGGATGTTCATGGACTTATTATAATTCAAAAGTCCATGAGGATGTTTTGATTATCTTTGTTAGCATAAAAAAATCAAACTGAAAGCGGTTCGGGAAAAAACACGTTTCCACCACAGATTGACTCAGAGAATGTCATTTGTTTACTGTCTCTAGTTTGATTCCCGGAAAGGCCTACAGACACAATGATACGTTTCACGTTAGTAAACGAACTATAGATGATGCAACTTATAAAATCAGGTCGTACTAAAAAAAAAACCTTTGAAATACGCAGAAGAAGTTTGGAGACCTACGACGCGAGTTTCATGTTGCAACTTTCTTCGTGTTAAAACTTTATTCTTTATCTTTTGGCCATGGAATCTATTGCTTACTGAAATAGGACCAACCAAAATATCACTCTGAAAAATAACCCTTAAAAGATCCTACGTTGCTAAAGTTACCGATAAATTGTAGCCACTTAGGGGCCAACACCAACCTACTACCTGCCTGCGAATTGACACAATTTACAACCACATATCACCACAACCCCCGTCAATAAAACTAGCAGAAATTAGGACAGGGTGGCAATTAATTGTTAGCTCCCCCCTTTTCCTCTCGATGGATTTATGGTACCGGGGGTCTCGTTAAGGACGTCACTTTGTCCTTGAGCAGATTGTTTATGATAGCCGGTGGGTTATCTGGTAGGTTAAGGGGTCAGTATTTCCATAATAGTAGAAGGTAGGACAGGATTTTGTTGTCCTGGGTTAAGGGCCGGTTGGGCTAGGGGTCAGTTGTGTCACAGTGGTCAAGTACGGATTTACTGGATTCGGTTTTAAAGGTCAGTGGCAAAGTAGGCCGTTTTTGGGAATTAATATTTATCAGACTTTTTAGACTGACCACGAATATTTTAAACTTCTGCGAATGTACAGTCAACTGTACATCAGTGTTATCAATTTGACATTTACAGCCAGCGCCATTATGTCGTATCAGTAAGGGTTTCAGTGCACGTGTTACTACTCTTTTGTTATTGCCTGCACAATGTTGATGCTTGTTCATAAAGCAAAGTTGCGACATTACATCGATTGGCAACTTGGGTGATCAGAGGTAGGTATATAGAACACCCACATTTCGCTAACTACGTTCAAGTCCTAATCTATTATTAACACTTAGTACTTAGCCAGGCACAAATGTAGACTCAGGGCAGCTACTGAGAATTTAAAATAAAGTTTCAAAACAAGGTTACTTCTACTTACAGACTAGCGTTAAGTGTATTTATTTATTCATATCCACTAGTGTTATAGCTTCACTCACAGAATAACTGAAATATTTAGCTTTAGACGAACTTTAAGTGCTTTCCTAGTATCAAAGGTTCGCGTTGTAGTGAATGAAGTGCAGTGAGATTAAAATTGTGTTAAAAACTCCTTTATGATAGAAAAAGAAAAGTGATGCTGAAGCCTGGACTGGATTTGTTATCGACTTTATCTACACGAGAGGGCTTTCAATTCGACGGTTTTGTATTTTTTTTCGTCACTTGTCTCTTGAACGAGAAGCGAGTAGAGCTAGCAACAACAAGTTGGCGAGCAACGAGCGGCGAGTGCGCGACGGCGACGAGCGATTACTCGCTGGTATGCGTATGTACCAAGCGAGAGCCTCTCAGCGAGTGTCCCCCGGGGGCCATGCGAGCTCTTGTCGCTGCTACCCACGAGTACTAGCCAGCGTTGCTAGTCGCGTCCTCGTCGGCAGTGAGACAGGCGCCTCAAGCTGTCGAATTTTAATGATCCGTGATTTTGATTGCAAGTTAAAACTCCCCCTATATTGAAAATGGATTAAAATCGAGGCTAGCCGAGGAGTTGTTAAATGTTGTGGTATTGGAAAGGTCTATGCTAGCAATAGATTGCTATAGGATTATGATTTAAATTTTCCATCCTCTTTTGCACGTCGTAGTTACAAAATCAGCCTTTACAACGCTTCCATGTACAATGGACCAGGTACAATGACAAGGAAGCGTTGTAAAGGCTGATTTTAGTCATTCCTAGCTTCAAATAAATAAGTCGCTGAACGAACGCTCAAGCACGCCTTCTAACCGAAACATTTATTTTGATTCCCTATCTCAAAATTAATTTTATTACTCCTACCCTAAAAGTGCACAACAAAACAATTAATAACAATCACCAAACATTTACTACCCTCAATAACAATAGTTTACGATGCGACCACGCTTCACGATTCGTAAACTGGGGACCGACAGAGATATAAAATTAATGGTTTTCGTTTGAGGACAGTTAAAAGATGTTTAATTGCTTTTATATAGAACTGAAGATATTAAAGAAAAGGGTGATTTCGTTTTCAATTAAGTCAGCTTTATTGTGTTACTTTCTTGTGATAAAATGGCAATTCGGAGCGCAGTGTTGACTGGGTCGGTAATTTCATAAAATCGATGAAGTGAAAGAAAGAAAATAATAAACTGTTAGGGACCTACAATTATGTTCAAGACGTTTGGGGTTGAAACACAAGGGCCACAGGGTCGGAGTGTCCACTTCGTATGTCGAGACTTCGCCAAGCGGTTGGTCGACTCTTCACGTGTCCAGAGGGCTCGCCTATTTTTTAACCGACTTCAAAAAGGAGGAGGTTTTCAATTCGACTGTTTTTTTTTCCCAAAGTATCAGCATTTCCATACAACGTGGCAATGCTGCCAGCCTTTTGGGCACTTTTACTATTGATAGCGATGCGGACGAATTTTCAGATGCCCTTAGATCCCCTCCTTTTTATATACTTGTACTAAATAATATATTCTCTATTAATATAATACTCTATTCAAAAATAATAATGATGTATACTTACTGTAACTAGAATATATTTAATTTATATATTTGAACAGCGGTCCCCAAACACGGCAGCGCCTGTATCTCGGGGACCTGTTTGACCACATGGTTGCGGCTGTGGCAAAGTGTTTGACTTGTACGTTTTATTACCGGAAGAAACAAAATAAGTAAGGATTACAGATATTTGTTTCCAGTTTAGGTGTTATTGCTTTGTGTTGTAACTCACGAGATGTGTGTGTGTGTGTGGTGTGTGTGTGTGTGTATTATTTTAAGTATTAATTTTATTCCCTAAAGGGATCAACAGAACTGTTAACTGCTATCCATAATATTAAAAGATAGAATAACACAAATAAAAGTATCAAAAACTGATGCTCATTGTGGACAATAAACATGATAGTACAAGCAAATCAATAGTAGCCATCAAAGCCATCGATAGAAATAGCTCCAATCATAGCAATAGACATAAAAGCTGATTGCATTGGACTTGCAAACGAAGAACTAAACGCATGTAGTAAAACGAAGCTACGAAACTGCTACGCTGATGCTACGAATCTCGTAGCTCGTAGCGCTACGAACCAAAAATCGTAGCCGTCGTAACCCACTGGCCATTAGTGCTACGGTTTACTATCAAAACAACAACCATCGATTTTGTAGAACGACTGTTTCAACTTTTAAACTTTATTTCATATAAATATTACATACAAACTGTGAACAATGAAAATAGATCTATGCAGATATATTCTAAATTATTTAATTTAGAACTTAGGAAGACTTCTTTCTAACTAACCATTATTATCCCACTGCTGGGCAAAGGCCTCACCCAAGTCTTTCCAGCTACGTTGGGTCTTTTTGGCGCAGACGTGAGGACTTTCCTGCTAATACCTTAAATCTGACTTTTCAGCCTTTTCATTTGATCCTTATTTATGTTTATCTGATGTACCTGTATCATACTGTGTGCCTGTTAGTCTGTGCTAAATCAATGTATTTTGAGTCTTTCTTCTAGAAAACAAACAGCAAAAAAAAAAACAAAATAGTCAATAATTGTTACAACACATTTTACAGTCGAAACAACTCCTATTAACACCCTCCTTTAGTCACACTCCATCAACCCTATTATTACTAATCGTTCGCAATTCCAATTCAAACCACTACAACCCATTTCCTAACACTAAAACTTAACAGCACTATCTCAATGCCGCTAAACTAAAGACCTCAACAGCAACACATTAATCATTCCACACAAAGACACCGAAACATTAACACGTAAACATTAATAACAACCAACACTAAACTCCAACAAAGCGCTCATAAGTACGCAACAATATTTTAAAGGGGAACGCACACCTCAGACTTTTTGTGCGATCAATTCTACTACCAAAAAATCTGTGAAGTTTTTGAGCGCCATGTGTGTCAGACAACCTTATAATTCGTGCTCACTTTTTTGTCCATCAAAAGGGACAATAGTAATAATGAAAAACAAGCACAAAAAGAATCCAGACCACACAGATTTCGTGCGACGTGGACCGCGCTGCAGACTCGATTGCACAAAACATCTGTTAATCTGATGCGTAGGCCCGACTCTCTCCCACCTTAAAAGCTGCTATACTTGATTGGATGTAACTTTAGGTGTACCTTATTAACGTGTGTTTATGCTATGTACACACCGTGATCAGAGCAACTACTGTACTAGAAGCAAATCAAACTAAACACTCCCCCTTTGATGCCCGCATGCGGTCAGGCCATACTGACACAGATTCTCCTGTTCAGCACCCCAATTGCGTAAAACACTTAAAAATCAAAACCAGCCGTTTTGAAGAAAATTCATCATATGTTTGAAAAACTCGTCTGCTCGATATGCTCGATATGTTATTGAATAGTCAAAATAAAACGGCATTGCCATTGTAAGTGTGTTTCCCAATTAGGCAACGGTTTCGCCTCTCTGTGATCGCAGTGTTAAAAAAATCGGCCGATTGAAAATCGCTAGTGCGCGGTAGCCCTAACATTAGGACCCTGTGCCACCGCTACTCTAGCGCACAGTACCGTGTGACAGCTATACTTGTGTTAATACCGCAGAGTTACGCTGTATTGTAGCCACATAACGTTGGGTCATACCACGTAAGGCACCTGTCTTTCCGTCGACGAGGAGCGACTAGCTAACAACGCTCAGGATACGTACAAAAGATTGTAGGTCCCGTGTAAGTAAAAGAGATACATGTATTATTAGTTGATCGCTCACTGTTTACACTGCCAGCGAGTTTTCCTTTGTCGCAGCGACCAGAGTTATCAAAGTTTAGTACTCGCTCAGCGACGCTAGCTTGGCGGGCAGGACACTCACTGAGAGACTCACGCTTGTACATGCGCATCATCATCCACAGCTCGACTTCCCCCACTGCTGGGCCATAAGCCTCTCTTTTCTTGTATCAATCCCCACGCTCCTGAGCCAGCCTCATCCAGGTTCTACCCGCGATAGTAACAATATCGTCCCCCGATCACACCGCCGGAGGATCATACGCTACCAGCCACTCACTGCTCGTTGCTCGCCAACTCGTAGTTGCTAGCTCTACTCGCTTCTCGCCAGCGCTAAGACAGGTGCCTCATGCTGTATTGTAGCAACGTAACGCAGAGTTGTGCCGCGTAATGCTGACAAAGTGGTGTCGAGCGAAGTAAATTGTTACTCATTTAGCACGTTATTGACGGTTTGTAGGTTATTGCGAGTTTATGGAGAAAATTACAGTTAATATACCAGTGTAGTATAAACTAAAAAGTTTAAATCTGTTGGCAACACCGAGTTAAGCTCCTTCGACTGTTGGCATTGAAGTTTTTGAACGAAGGAACTTCCCGTTATAATTTTTCTCAAGCAGCGAAATACGTTTGACTTTGTGATTGTTATTATTTTCGGATTAATATTTATTATGTTTTATATAAATAGCTAATTTGCGTTTTAAGCAACCTCCTTATAGAAATAGTTAACAATTCTGATTATTTGTTTTGATAAAACATTACTTTATAACAAGTCTATGATATAAAAACAACAAATTTAAAAAAGAAAGCAAAAATCTGACCTAAAGGCTAAAAGTATTTTATAAATTTTATTAGTAAGTGCCTTGAACAGAAAAGTAGGATTTTATTTAGAAACATTAATTATAACGAGTTGGTAACTCAACGAATTGTTAAGTCCGTATAATTGAGTCGGAGTATTTACATAAACGTCGGCAAACTCAATTACTCTTCTAACTGTATTGAAGATATTAAATCCGAAGCTTTTGAACAGGTCAAAAGATTCTTAGTCCTCCATTTTACTATTTACAGTGCAGTAAATTATAGATACAGTCATAGACTCATAAAAAAAGATGGACTCTGCGCCACGCATATCGAAAGTGAAGTACAGCAAGTATGCCGGGACCACTTGTACAAACACGCCTCACGCTCACATTTACATCATAGTATGCTGACCGGCCGCCATTACGTGACACGACAGCGTCAATCGTCAATCACGCACACATAGATCGTTACGGTGCTCCACTTTCGATATGCATGGAGTCCATCTTTTTTTTATAAGTCTATGGATACAGTACGTAAAGTCTTTTATATCTTCGTCAGGACACTTAATACCTTTTGAGGTTACAGCACTGAGCAGACTGAGCATAGAAATACCTACTTACTTACTTATTACTTTACTTGATAACTAAGGTCAAAAGTTTTCACCTGTGACCTATGTTTATTATCACTTTATATATATATTTTAATTTATGAACCTGTCTGTCACTATCACATTTTTATTGGGTCTGACCACTGGACGATTCCAGTCCGAAAAAAGGATAGCGTTACTGGTCATACATAGCTTCTTCTTTCCCTTGCACTACACTCATGATCGCATTTAATTTTAAATTTATACGGCACCTGGCAAGTAAAGAAGATGGCTGAATGTTATTTTGCGGTATTGACATTACGAAGCAATATGAAATGCTGAGTTGGTAGAGCGGATTCTATCGAGAAATGAGCAGACTAAAATAGCCCTTATGGTGATGAATGTTGGATGTGACTGTACTGCCTACGTTTAATGAAACCCCTGCTTATACACCTTTATGGAACACAGGCTTATCATGTAATGTTATTCAAATAATATAAAGGTAAAAAAAAACGAATAAAAAGCTCCTCGTAATTTTCAATAGAACATTCCTCGATAAATAATATATAATTCAATATTATTCAATGCGAGCACAATTTTCTATAGCCATGAATACCCAACTAAACGTATTGCGATTGAATCAAAATAATTGGCTCATACAAATACGGTTTTATTTCATTTCGATCAGAGTTCAGCTTTCAGTAAAAAAAAACATGTAAATAAATATTGCTTTCATTCTTTTTGACATGTCAGTTATTTCTGATGCCCACTTCTCTTCTTCTTCTTCTTCATTGTAATCTGACTGAGTTTTGCATCCATTTAAATCCGATGACAATTTAATGGAACCATAAGTTGATCTGATTAATGACAAGATCATTTTACTTTTAAAACTCTGCATCACAATTGCGTAACACACTGTATTTCTCAATCCGAGTGATTTTGAAAGAAATTCCTAATCCATTGATTATTATTTTTTATATGTTTGAAAAGTTCGTCTGCTCGACGACGTAAATAACGCTAGGAATCTTGTAGAATTGACAAAATCAAAGGCATTGCAATTAGTGTGTTCCGCAGTTCCCCTCTGGTAAAACTGAGGCATATCATTCCAGACAAAATTAACTCGCTAACTTTTATGCAGGTGTTCGAATGGTCGCGCGACTTTTTAATATAAACGATGTACGTATCGTGTCCCGTGTTTCGCGCGACATTCATCACTGTTTACACAGTCCTATAATTGCTCATCTTTTTTTCCATATAAAATTACATTTTACCTCAGACGACACCTTTCTGTACAGACAGACAATAAATTGGTACTCCTTTTCATGTCTCGTCTTACCCCTCACTTGATTTGACATCAAACGAGTACCTAGATACGTCCTTTGTCTTGTCCTGAGACATACAATATTTAATTTGAGATGTAGTTACGTTTTCTCATCTCAGTTGCTTTGACTCGAAATTGGTTTCATTCGAGTCACACAACCACTAGAGTAGCATTATCTATTTCTATACATACCTAATTATTATAGAAGTCACTTTTCGTGTCCGTCTGCGTGACTGCATTGTTCTTCTAGTTAGACTATACAACAGATTTCATGCGGTTTTCACCACCATCTAGAGAATTTATTCCGAAAGGAAGAAACGGTGAAGGGAAACATCGTGAGAAAACCGGCATGTCCTAGAAGCAAAAATTCGAAGACATGTGACATCTACTAACCCGTACTGGGTCCGCGTGGTGGATAACAGCCCACTCCTTCTCACACAGAGGAGGCCTGTGTCCCAGCAGTGGGAACATTATAGGCTGATTATGTTTATTCCGAAAGATTTACGTGTATAATACACTATCTTCTGCCTGCGGCTTCGCCCTCGTGGGTGTCGGAAATTATCCCACGTGAACGTGCTACCGGGACATAAAGTACCCTATATCCTTCTCCAGCCATCTCCTTGCTAAATTGATCCTTTCGATATCCATTCAGTGGTTTTGGCGTGAAAAGATAACATGCAGACAGACAGAGTTACTTTCGAATTTATAATATTAACCTCTCAAGCTCCGCTAATGAGACAATTGATTTTCTATTGTATCGTATCACATGAGATACCCGCGGTTCTTGAATAATTAAGTATGGGTTAATACCATATTTGTACAGACGCCAGCACATCAACCTACCCGAAACTGTCAAAATTTCCCAATCAACTTTGAACCTTATACTTTAGCGATAAAGTTGAAAATCTATCAAAGAAATTTGACAGATTGTAGTAGGTTGATGTGCTGGCGTCTGTATATAATAAAGAAATCTCGATTGTTTGTCAAGTTGTGAAACCCGTGCGAAGCATGGTGGTTCGCTAGCGAATTAAAATGAAAAGAAGAAGCAATTCTCAAAGTTTTAGACAGCGTACGATTCTGTCACCTAAGTTCATTGTGGTACTCGTATAAATACAGCGCACACAACCCCGTATTCAGCTGACGCGTTCATTCTCTGCGAGGTTACTCGCGAATGGAACGAAACGCGCGCTGAGTATGCATTCAAATTTTCGCGTCACTACATAAGAGATGACAGAAGTCGCAAGTCTAATTATTTTCCAGATTATTGTCGCAGGGTTTCTTCTTAGATATTTAGAAATCCTAATCCTGACTAATATTATAAATGCGAAAGTAAGTTTATTTGTTTTTACTTTATTACGCAACCACTAAACCAATCATCCTGAAATTTTGCAAACACGTTGTCAGGTGTACAGAAACGGACATAGGGTACCTTTCATCCCGAAAAAAAGTGCTGTTCCTGAGGAAAATAACAAATAACGTTATTATGATAATAGATGGCGCTACGTGTCACGCAACAAACAAACTTACTTTCGCATTATAATATTAGTTAGGAAGTTAGGATTAGTTAGGATTTCACGCGAACGAAGTCGCAGGCAGCAGCTAGTTTTCTAATAAAGTCCAAACCTCACATTTTCTTCATAGTATTTACCCTAAGTTATTGGTATCCGAGAGATAAAGTAGTCGTAGGTACTTACGACATAATTATTATGAAAATAGCTGCGCCCCGCGGATTCACCCGTATAAGTCACGATACCCTTTAGAATAACTATACCCATATGCTAAATTTCATCTAAATCCGTTCAGCCGGTTTAGCGTGAAAAATTCAATCTTTTCTCTTTACGGTTATTAGATTAGATGTAGATGAACAAATCCCATTAGATGAAATCTCTTATCATTAAAACAGGTGTCGCGTAACCCGTTCGCTGTGTGATAGATTCAATAAAATAATCACTATCTAATGACAAAAGTTAAAACAGAATTGGCTTTCAAAACCTAATGGT
Source organism: Gortyna flavago (assembly GCA_963669345.1). Taxonomy (NCBI): domain Eukaryota; kingdom Metazoa; phylum Arthropoda; class Insecta; order Lepidoptera; family Noctuidae; genus Gortyna; species Gortyna flavago. The sequence continues at coordinate 13,958,269 of OY770147.1, forward strand.
CATACCCCTATTAATGCGATAATTCTGTCGCAGACCTTCTGTCTTATATTCTTCGTTGGGAATGCTTTCATTCAGGGCAGCAATTACGGAATTAATTGGCTTAGGTGCACGCTCTGCGCCATTGTCATGTTTATAGCAGTGGTTGACGTATTGTGCTGCAGTTACAAGCAGCCGGGTGGATGTGACAACGAAGGGCTATTGTACTGCGAGAGCTGAGAACAGAGGAGCGGTTCCTAAAAGATGTTGAATTTAATTTTAAACGAACATCATCATTTCTATGATTTTCGGTCGCAAGCGCTACTGCTGATCATGAGGCTCTGAAATCGATACCTAGGTCTTGCAAACTGTTATTGATCCAGACTCTGGGCTGTAACTGAAAATTTCCAAATGGAAAAACACAATAACACTTTGCTTGACCGACGAGGTAACTTTTTATTACTTACAGGCAAATCTATGCACCTTATTGATTGTATACATACAAATCTATAAAAAAGTTTTCAGCCAAAATTCTGTTTGCCTAATAAAAACATATACTCTAATTTAATAGCTTTAGTACTAAAACAATCACTACTTAAGTTAAGTAATCACTTGGTGTGTAACTTAAAAGCGGTGGCTAACCTTTGCAGGGTCCCACTTTAGTGTTTAGCAATAAAAATAAACGATAAAATCTGTACTTAAAGTTAGTGAAGTTAAGCACCTATGCTACATACATGTACGAGTCTGTATTATACATCTTATGAGTGTTTACGCCGTGTGACATTTCATGCAAACTTTCAAGCCATTGTTCTTCGAAATGAATGAACCGATTTTAATGAAACTTTATACGCATATTCGAAATGTCTTATTTAAAAAAAGATAACTGGAAATCTCTGTTTCTATGGAAACTTTAAATCGGACTATTTTGGCTGTAACACTATTTTTCTAAAATGTTCTTAACTAACTTTTTAGACCTTTGTATCTTGCTTATGCGTATAAAGTTTCATTAAAATCGGTTCATTCATTTCGAAAAACAAGGGCTTCGCACAGGTACAATCTCGTAATGTGGCGCATTACGAGGTTGTACCTGTGCGAATCAAGGGCGGGTTACTAGTTTATGTATGCATAATAAAAATAATTTCATGTTTAAAAATGAAAATGTAATCAACCCCAGAACACACAGGTGGTAAACATTATTCACCGCTAGTTTGAAACAATACAGTTTCCAGCGAACAATAAATTTATAGTGTAATAAGCTTATAGTTTCCATTTTCTAAGAAAACTAATTTAAATTGAGTAAAACTTGCAACTCTACAGCTTGCTATTCAATTGAACACGACCGTCTTCAATTGAAGTATTGAACTAGGAAAATTGTGGGAATGGATTGCTAATCAAAAAGTTTTATAAATTCGCAATTATCTTAGAGGAGATGGTTACTTCTACGTCGTCAACATACAATATCGTAGACTGTATGAGGTAGTGCTCATTCGTAAGCTTGCATAAAATCTTCTTTTTAGAGTTCCGTACCTCAAGTACCCGTAAGGAAAACGGAACCCTTATACGACCACTTCTTTGTCCGTCTGTCTGTCCATCTGTCAAGACCCTTTTTCTCCGGAACGCGTGGATTTAAGAACCAATATCATGTAGCATATAAGTAAAGGAAAAAATCCGAATACCGTAAATTTCTAGTTACATACATACAGATTTGTACGGAACCCTCGGTGCGCGAGTCCGACTCGCACTTGACCGGTTTTTTTTATTTGGGGTCATCTCAGCATGTCTTTTTTATAGGGCACGTAATGTTTCAAGTCATGTCTTCGACATTTATGAGGCCACCGTCATTATACCTATGATTGTTAGCAGATGGGAGGCGCTCGCGCTGTGGAGGCCACGGATCTGCAAACGTAACGTAGACCAAGAAGCTTCGAAGGCTTGTAGGCTTGGCAGGGTGGCTGGTAGCTACTGGATCAGAGTTGCCGAGAATCGAGATGAAAGGCGTACGGTTCGAGAGGTGGAGTTTCTTACCCTTTCTTCTCCATACGAACACTACCTTTTAGAAGGACTAACTAGAATCAATTAATTTTTATTGTAATATGCCTTTTATGTGCCTATTTGAAATAAATGATTTGACTTTGACTTTGCGGCCTATCTCCAGCATTAAACTGCTGTAGGTTAATGAGGTTGATGATGAGGGGAACTCTGCTTAAATATCAACCAAAGTGGTGGAACTGAATATTAAACAATCGACACCCAACACGAAAGTATCACTGTATTTTCTATTTTCAGAAATTCAGTGTCCGATGTAGTATAAAGTCCTCCGGACAGAATTTCGGCCATGACAACCAATCGTAGCGCAAACCAGCCTTCGGCGCGAGAGATATTTTAGTTCACAAGTGTGTGCGCAGAAACAGGTGCGCTCACTCTTCTCTCGCTCTCATAGTCCGATGGGACGGTCATAACAGTTTGGCCGACCGGGGAATTAAACCCAGGACCCCTCGCTCAGCAGTCGCGCTTGCGACCACGAGACCAACGGGGCAGTGAATACCCCCAGTATACGACACGCTACAATGGCGATGTTAATTTAACACACGGGTAGGGCGAGTGGCCAGTACCTAATCATACAGATAATAACAACATAAAATAATTCGTAATTTGAAAACTACCGCCTGCGCCGACATAGGGCTCTCTCTCTTTCCTTCAAATTAGCTTACTCTTAATCGTTTTAATTTCATTGATGCGATTACGATCCGTGACCCCGGTTAATGACCCCTGCGCTACAGTTCTTTAAGTACAGGTTGCTCCAAGATGTTATTTTAGAAAATTGTAAATATACAATAACGTTTAATTAAATTAAAAGTTTATGTTCATAACACTGACGTCGCCAATAAAACGGCACGCTGTAAGTATAAAGTCGATGTAGTATAACTATGAGATGTAGTATACAATGAAAATAATAACATACCTACAAATAAATCAATACTTACCCACTACAAGTACAAAGACAGCTGGATCGGTCGGTCATTATCATAATGACTATCCGATCCTTAATTGGAATATCACCGCAGACGACGAACAAATGTTTTAATAAATAACTTTGCTCTGTAGCGAAGATATTAATATTAATTTTTAGACTTTATTAGTAATTCATGTACAGATGGCTACACTGGATCTAATAATAAATATTACTTAGTTATTCTACAGTGAAAGTGTGTATGTTTGGATGTTTGTTATCCCAGTTACGAACGGGCGATTTTTTCCAGAGGCGATTTTTTTTTCGCACATTGGATTTTCATCGCTCTGCTTGGCGCCGAGAGTTGAAAATCTAACAGTGAGTTTTTTTGACGCGGTCTCTTGGATTCTCAATGCTGGGTTCAACACCGAGAGTTTAAAATCCCGCCGGGATATTTTTAAGTCCGTGCGTACTTAGGTCTACTCAATAACGCAAAAACAGCTAAATGGATTTCGATGAAATTTGGCACACAGATAGTTTAAATAAATAGTTTTAATAGTTTTTTTTACTGGATTAACACACAGGATAGTTCTAATATCAGTACTACGTTCCCGTGGAATATTTTCTGACATTCACGCGAGTGAAGCAGTGAGCAAAAAAGCTACTATTTTATAAACCGGCTAGGTTCTGCCCGCGACTTTGTCCGCTTGAAATTTCACACTCGGGGGGAGTGTGAAAATTCACCCTTTTAGGGGCGAGATTTCTAAAAACCCTTTCTTAGTGGATACCTACTCTTCACAAAGAACACACCTTCCAAATTTCATGTCTCTAGGACCAGCGGTTTAGGCTGTGCGTTGATATCTCAGTCAGTCAGGACTTATTAGGGTTCCGTACATCAAAAGGAAAAAACGGAACCCTTATAGGATCACTCGTGTGTCTGTCTGTCTGTCTGTTTATATATTATTATAGATTGACTGAACATCAAATCATTTCAACGCACGACCTAAACCACTGAACTTTCTAAATAGTGTGATACATTTGGGAGGAAAAACAGAAAAAATGTGTGAGTTATACGATACGAATTGAATATTAAAAATGATGTCCAACTGGCTAGAATTGTCAACATGGCATTACCATTTCTTTAAGAAAGATATTACATACATAACCTCACGCCTTGTTCCCATGGGGGTAAGCAGAAACTACAGACGCCATCTGCTACGATCCTTACATACTCCTTTCGCTTCGTTTACGTTCAAACATCGGAAGGCCAATTCTCGTCCAAATGTCAAAAACTTGTCAAGAATTTAGGAAAATTAGAGGTATTTTTATCAGTTTGACACTGAGATCACACTGTGAACGTTCACCCTCTGAGCATACATGCAGGCCAGCTCATGTGCTGAATTTATGGTAACAGGTGCGAGTCGACGTCATACGCCACCCTGTATATTAAAAAAACGATGAATCACAAATAGCCCACTTGTAGACAGGGGGTTGGGGGACGGGGGCTAATAGGCTTTCCATTCAGCTGGACACGACACGGGCGGGTACACACGACCTAGCCGATTGATATCTGTACCTGTTGGGTTTTTATATTACAGAGAAGTTATTGAATACTATATAGAGGTGGAACAAGAAAAATAAGAAATTAGTACTTAAGAGGAAGTCTGAAAGTGGCAGCGGTCACTGAACAGTTGAGAGGAAGTCTGAAAGTGGCAGCGGTCACTGAACAGTTGAGAGGAAGTCTGAAAGTGGCAGCGGTCACTGAACAGTTGAGAGGAAGTCTGAAAGTGGCAGCGGTCACTGAACAGTTGAGAGGAAGTCTGAAAGTGGCAGCGGTCACTGAACAGTTGAGAGGAAGTCTGAAAGTGGCAGCGGTCACTGAACAGTTGAGAGGAAGTCTGAAAGTGGCAGCGGTCACTGAACAGTTGAGAGGAAGTCTGAAAGTGGCAGCGGTCACTGAACAGTTGAGAGGAAATCGAAAGTTATGAGAAGGGGAAGACAACGAAACGAAGGATGGACTGTGTGAAAGATGATAATGTGGTGATGAGATGACGACTAATTGAGAAGTATTGCAGAAAAAGACAGATTGCGCCGACCACAAATAAATTGGGATAAGGACAGGAGCATGATGTGTACGTGTGTGATGTGTACGTCACAATTAGATGAGGGCTACTTGTAACTTACATTAAAATTATAGATAGATATAAAATAATACATCACAGATATAAAAGATCCTGGCTTCGCCGGCTTCGAAACTGGTTCCACTGGAACGGGAGGTAGTGAGGTGGTCGCTCGCCGTCAACTGAAGCGTCCCTCGCTAAGCTAGCGCGGCGGTTATTTTTTTTCCTAGCTATTTATCCCATATATTGCACCCGCCATGTTTTGTCTCTGCATCACCCTAAGGTTGACTGGTAGAAAATGCCTCAGGCATTAAGTCCGCCTTTGTACAGTATTTCTTTTAGTTGTGCATAAAGTTTTAATAAATAAATAATAAAAGTAAATAGTACAATATTCACCAAGGGAATAAAACATGTATTATGTCACGGGCGCTATAATGAATCCCAGGGTTATGATGACGCATAAAAAAAACACAATAAAGGTGGTTTGAAAAAAAAAATATTTTGTTCCCGCTATATCTTATGGTCTAGACTCATCGCACTGTTTGCAAGCCATTATTTAACACAAAGTGTGATTCAACAGCTGGCCACATCGATCGCGTTGTGTACTGCATAAATTATCAGCTATTAGGTACGCTGTTTCCAATAGAAAACTTTATTTTCACGTGCCGTTTTGCGAAATGAGTTAAGAATAATTCCTTTTGTTTTGTTATTGTGAATTCTAACACTATTATACATTATTTACATAGATATTAGACAGTAAGCTTCATCCATACTAATATTATAAATTCGAAAGTAACTCTGTCTGTCTGTTTATCTGTCTGTCTGTATGTTACCTTTTCACGCCTAAACCACTGAACGGACTTCGATAAAATTTGGCAGAGAGATAGATTGCATCCCGGGGAAGGACATAGGATAGTTTTTATCGACATACCTCGCGGGCGAAGCCGCGGGCGAAAGCTAGTAATAAATAAATTGCCTAAAGCTTCTAGAGTTCATTTAACACGTTGGCTGCCAGGTAACGGACACAATAGAAAATCTATTGTTCGCGGTCACCGGTGACCGCGTTGGCAGTCAATGCCTTAATTGCTGTTTGACATTTTCAATCAATGTTCCGACTACTGGGAAACAGGCCTCCTCTGTGAGAACAGTGCACAGTGTGTGTGAACATTGTGGCAGTAATCCACAACGCGGGCCTAGTGCAGACTGGTTTATGTCACATGTCTTCGATTTTTTGGTTCTAGGACATGACGGTTTCCTCACGTTTTCCGTCACCGTTTTGAGAGTAGTGGTGATGAATTAATTTACACAAAGTAAAGAGTCTGTCTCGGTTCAAACCTTTAAACTACAACTCATAAGTCGCGGCCGTTACCACTGGGCCAGCACTGCCCGAAATTAACTATATTCTCAGATGTTTCTATCGAAATTTTTAGAAAATATGTTACCTGCTAAAGTTCAAGGGTGTCCTAATTTTTCAGTCGTTACTGAGTAATTTCTATGATCCCCGCGGGTGTTCTTACGTCTGTGTAGAATGATTACTAGCTGTTCATTTGTTCAATATGTCGACATACATTTGAAACACCATTCAATTAGGAATAATACTTGTTTCACTGTTAGTGTAAAAAAACAACCGACTCCAAAAAAAAACACCAAAGCGAAAAATTACTTTAATTTCGGAAGTCGGTGTCTTTTTATCTGTTTTTAAGTTGTTTGCTACCGAATTCCGAAATTTAAGTTATTTTTAACTACACTTAACCTATTTTACAATTTAACACTAAAATATATGATTATATTATTACATAAATACAAGTATATATAATAGAAAAAGGCAGGAGCAAACAAAAATACAAGCAAACTGTTCAGTTTTATTATTAATATTTGTATTTATTAGTTTTACTTGATGAACCTGGTTTTTGTAAACGTCCTGTATTATTTTGACGATTGATAATGTTATCGCTGATATTTGTATGCACTTATATTCTCTCCATAACCTAATGAACCGAGCCCTAGTTACTCACCATTTTATTTTCCATGTTCCATCCATCATTAAAGAAAACTTCACAAAACACTCATAGCACACCTTTTTCCACTCCAGTTATCGTAAAACCACTTCTAATTCATTAAAAATCCATTTAAGCAAACTTTTATTCAATTTAAATCATCCCCTGACGACCGCCGAACTTTGCCGAAATTGATGTTCTATTTTCAAATTGGGTACTCTAATTGGTCGGTCAACTCGATACTATTTGAATCACACTGATTGGATTTTGTTCGTTATCAATAAAGTACAAACGAAACAGATTTCTTATTATTTGTTAAGTCTCTTTGTAAACTTTTAATATAAAAAGTTTTAACGATACAATCAAATTGTTAACGTAAACTTTTACAACTTCGATTGCTAACAATCACGATCAATAAATGTCATGTAAATGTCACTAAACTCACTAAAACTTTTTTCCACACACGAAAGAAAACTGAACCTCCTTTATAAGTAGTAAGTAAATATATAACCATTAGAAAAAGAAAGCCGAAAACGTGACGCGAAAAAAAAAGGAAAATTCAGAAACGTTCGAGAACTCTTTTGAATCGAGAGTGTTTAGTGACAATAGTTCAGAGGGGAGGTGCGGCCCGGCCGCGGCGGTCGCTCCGAGTGGCTGACCGCTGGTCACTTTTCACCCTTACGTTTTTGGGCGCCGCTCGTGGAACAAGCGATAAGCGGTAGCGGGTATTAGATATGTTTTTACAGTTACATTGTTTTATACATTTTATTCGTGATTTATAACAAAATTATCTAGCTTTATATAGCTTATTATATAGCTTTGAGAAGCCAGCTTATCCTACAGAAAGACTGCTCAAATCAAAAACTTTTAAAATGGAGATAACTATCATTAGTTGTTGTTAGGTTAGTTTGTAAGTTTTACTAACATAATTTTTTTAAGTTGTTGTTACTAATTCTGTATGGAGTGTGTATTTTTATATGTGATCCGCAATAAACGAAATTATTATTATTATTAACATAGTGACTGAGACTGTAAATTTTTGGGGACAGTCAGAAAGCTAAAGAAACCACTTTGTTTACCTAACTGAAGTTATTATAATATCAGCTTTCTTTTTAACTCATAGAACCAGTCGAAACCGACTAGAGTAGATTGGTGATTTTGTATAAATGATACACACATAGGATTGAAATAAATGTCTGCGTCAGTTTCGACTTTTCATTCCCTTTTCAACTCTTTTTCGCTCTATGAATCTGTAATTTCTAGCAATATTTAACGCCGGAAGTGTGATCGATTAGGTTAAGCTACTACTCCGAAAGTCTGACCCCCAGTCTTACCCAGTAGCTGGGTTGTGGAGGTCAGATAGGCAGTCGCTCCACATAAAATACTAGTATTCAGCTGCATCCGGTTAGGCGACCTTTTTTTTTTTTTTTTTAGGCGACCTCAAAAATTGTTGGTAAAAGTAAAAAGCTAAGCAGGTGATGAAACGCCCGCCATCTCCCCTCTCTTGCACCTCCGTGCGTCACCAACAGACACACTCGATGACGTGTGTTTCTGTTTGTCCTCAGAACAATAATGCTGATTGATGGGTCAACGTCTTCGCGTGACGTCACCAGCGCCCGAGTGTACTTACTGCGCTCGTCTTGGAGATGATTGGTCCGCTGATTTGATGGTATAAGGAGATAGGGTTTCGGTACGAGACTTGATTGTTTAGTTAGGGCGTCGAAGATTTGGGAGTGTTCGTGTATTATTTGGAGGTCAATGTTGGTAGTGGTAATTGGTGGCGCTACAGGCCGCGATTTTGATCACGCCATGTGGCTGTGTTTATTAACCGGTGCAAAGAAGGGGGACGTTATGCATTCAGACACAATAAGGAGATATAATCGTGGTGTTATTACACCTGCGTCTACAACCTTATTTGTACACTACTAACATAATATTATTTCAATACCCACGCTCAGCAACGACCAACTTTTCTCTAGACCAACGGGGTAGTTCCGCCCGCGTGTTCCAGTGCGTGGGACCCGGGAATCGAATCCAGGACGGGTTCGATTCCCGGGTCGGGCAAAGTGTTATTGAGTTTTTCCATTAGGAATTTCTTAGTAACAGCTCGGAGTTTGGAAGTTGGCGGTGTGATTCCCCCGTGCCTCGGAAAGCACGTTAAGCCGTTGGTCCTGCGCCTGATCTCTCTCCGGTCGTGTCGGATAGCCGTCCCATCGGACTATGAGAGTGAGGGAAGAGGGAGTGCACCTGTGTCTACGCGCACACTTGTGCACTATAATAATTTCCGCGCCAAAGGCTAGTTTCAGTTGAGATTGACCGCCGTGGCTGAAATACAGTCTGGAGGACTTTAATATATCAATAATTTTAAGTAAAACCTTTTCTTAAAATTATTGAAATACTTCCTTATTTCGGTGTTAAAATCTAAGGTACATATTTTAAAAGCTAAGAGTCTTAAAATAATAATATTTACAAGCATTTAAAAAGGAAAGAATCAACAAAAATTTAATCCGCATTGTTGTCAAAAAGAAGAGTGGCCAAAAAGCTGGCAGCATTGCCACGTTGTATGGCAATGCTGATTTTTTGGTCATAATTTGATAAAGTTTTTTTTTTTAAATACATTTCTTCACCTTTCATCGTAATATGTGCTGTCCTTGACTATATCCCTCGTTCTACCAGTCATACCGTGTAATGTGCGACCGCACGTTAACAGCGAAACTTCCAACAAAAACTAGGTCATCGATTAGACCTAGATTTTACCCACGATGACTGGTTATTAGGATATTACATGCGAGCTTCGTAAAACATTGTTGGACTCAAAATGAACCATGTTTTTCAGCCATTTCAGTTCGGTAATGTGTTGCTTAATAGGTGGGCGTAGGCTAACAACACATTTTCAGGCTAGAAATAAATAGGCGGGTATCACATCTCATCTCCACCGCGAAACCACAGCAGCGAAAGCGCAGTAGTTCCGCTACGCCTTGTCCGTTGTACACAAGCGAAACAGAAGCGAAACTGACTGTTCTAACGCACATATTTTGATTATGATTCTATCTCTTCACGGCGTGATTTCGCCGATCTGCTCGGAAGTCAGTTACGCTCAGTCTGCTATTTTGTTGCCGCGTTTGTTTTGCACGTATCTGTGGCATCGACAAGTTTATAGTGCGAAACTTTTTTTTTGTTTTGTTATTTATTTTACCGATAAGAGGTTCGAAGTAGACCTATATTGTATTTAATAAGTCGAAAGCTTCCACATTTTGCCACAATTTAACGATTTAATGTAGTAATATGTTTCTTAGCGGAACTCGTTAAGCGGTGTCCCGTCATTATTTTCACGGCGGAGGTGTGCTAACGCCCTAAATACTCAATTTTGGTATGTTTTATAGAACTGCTATATTGAGCAATTATTTGAGAATAATATTATGGTATTCCCCTACTTCATCGTGCAATAAAACAGCCTCAAATCACAACAAGCAGTCCACTGCTGGAAAAAGTCATTTACAAGCGCACACCTTTTCCCTCGATCATCGGACACTCTGTACTTTCATCCAGCTGCAACCAGCCTCTCTGCTAAGATCGTCGCTTCACCTATCCTAAGGGCGTCCATATACCTATGTTTGTTGGTTAGCGATCTCCACTCAAGAGCACGTCTACCCCAACGGTCATCGGTTCTACGGCTAACATAGCTTGCTTATCCTGTGGCACACCATCATCATCCACAGCTCGACTTCACCCACTGCTGGGCATAGGCCTCTCATTTCTTGTCATTCCGACGCTCCTGTGCCAGCCTCATCCAGGTTCAACAATATCGTCCGCTCATCTCGCCACCGGACGACCGACACTTAATCGTCTTTCAGTCCTTGCCACTCGGTCACTGCGTTGCTCCAACTATGTTAAAACTGTATTCGAAAATAAAATGAATGTTTTGTAAATTAAGCTATACAAGGTCAAATTAAATCACGTAGCGTTGCCGACGTGAGCATCGATGTCTAAACACGATTTTTTTGGAGTCAACACCCTCTGACCGTGTTATTACTTCAAGTATGAGTTGAGAAAATCTGTTTTCTTTTGTTTTATCGTATTTAGATATTTATCGATACTGCACAAAAGAATAAAATAAAATCATCAAATTAATTTATTCTATTATTTTTAGATAAGTATTGATACTCATCTCGTCAACGGAGTTTCACTAGCTAATTTCATTTGACTCTGTAGATGCACTTATTCCTGCAGTGCAAATACCCCTATTTAAATTATTATCATCTCAGGATGTTTTCTAACTGCAGTATAAATAACATTTCACTTCACACAGGCAACACACGGGCTGCAGGACATCAGCGAATTCGCGAACCGGACAAATATTCCATTAAAGTGCCGTCCATGCTATTTTCAGAAAATGAGAGAGTGCGATTACACAATGTGTAGCTCTGTCCCTTTTCCGTATAGTGACATGTCTGGTGCAGGGGTGCCAAACCTTCTTATTTTTTTTTGTCTTCTGTTACCTATCAATTCGTTTCAGTGATCATTACTTGAGAACGACTAGACCGATTTGGTTGATTTTTATTTATTAAGATTTTAATTGTCAGGACAAGGTTTGTATGAAAGAAAATCCTTGGAAAATCCACCGGAAAGTCGGAAATGTTGATGGCACTTCTGTATGAAATGTAGATAAATGATAAATGATAAATGATTTTTATTTTGTAAGTAGGTTTGCACAAACACTTTTACACGTCATTCATATTTTTTATAAAACTAGATGAGGTCGGCGTTTCCTATCTGACTACTCTGAGAAGAAAGGCCGAAACAAACTCAGAGGTCACAGTCTCTTTTAAAGTCCAGACATAATCTTGGTCAGGTTATATGAAGACCATGTAGATCAATGTCTGAGATGGTCTTTTGAGGAAAGAACCACACAGATTGAGAGGACCTGTCCAGTCAGTGCAAGCATTTGTCAGAAATCTTGCAGCTCAACTCAAAACTTAAGGAGTTCAACGATTCGACGAACAATACCAAAGAAAGGACATTTGGGTAGGCCACATAAATTCCTCAAACTGCCAGACCTAGAAAAAAAACTAACAGAACAAAGAGAATAATAAAAATTAAACAAAAAAAATAATCATAAAATGACCCACATTGTCTTCACATGCACAATAATTAAAATAATATAATACTTTACAAAGTAAGCAAATGTCAATGTTTATATAAAATTCATTAATTAATGTCAATGTGTATATAGAAAAAAAAAATTATAATAATAAAAACATTCAAAATGTAAAAATTGGAAGCAACTCAATCCCAAGCCTTTTTGTCCTCAATATAATCCTTAACAGTATAAAAGGCTTTCTGGCACAACTTACGTTTAATGAATGATTTGAATTTATTAAGGCTTAGATCTTGAACGTGGCTTGGTAGTTTATTATAAAAGCGTATACATTGGCATCTGAGAGAGGATAGAGGCAGGCTGAGAGAGGATAGAGGATAGAGGCATGATATTCACCCGGGTGACCGACGCCGGGCACGAACAGCTAGTTTATAATAAAAATAAGCCTATACATACATACATTAACAAAATAAGGCACAGCTTGTCTGCAACCTTAGTAATTACAGAAATGTGATTGTTTTTTCAACAAACCAAAATAGAATTAAGATAAACCTGACTTGGTTTCCGTGCGTCATTTTCAGGTGACCATTGAAAATCAGCGCTGTACCGTTGGCCCCACAGCACGATGCTGTGCTATGGGGCCAACGGCACAGTGCTGATTTTGCTGAGTGGAAGCCTTCTTATTACAGTCATTTATATATCTAGTATTTTTTTTATAATTTTTATTATTTGTGTTATGTAGGTAATAATTATGTGTTTCTGTGATAAATAAACCTATTTTTCTTTATTTCCTTTTATATATTTTATAAGTTTCATCAAGTACGTAATCAGCAGAAACTATTTTTTTTTAAATCATTATGACTTGTTAACCAAAATAACGACAGCCTCTAACCGAAATAACTTCTACAAAATGACTTGACAGGATTAAATTGATCAACTCTTCACTAACCTGAGAGGTAAGCTCGATAAATCCTGTGAAAACAACATTGTTACTCGCTACCTACATGTTCGTCACCCCTGCAAGGTGTTTATATTAAGAACCGTCTGGCTGCTGTGAGCAGTTCTGTTGTCTGCGATATTAAACCACGTCTACCTGGTCCTGCATATGTAAGAGATATTTGTCGCAGTCTTAAGTAACCAGAATATGGGTACATTGCAAGGTGTTATTGCCGCATTCAAGTTAAAGAAGATCATAATAAAGTTGCAGCTTTGCCTTGTCAGTTAATTATTCGCTTATTATCTAAGCCTAGCGACACTTCTCATTTTACAGTAAAATTTACAGGATGTTAGAGATATCGACGCGCAACTTGTCACCAACATTCTGGACCTGACCTGCGTTGAAATTATCGTCGATTATTTAAAAAAAAATTGCTGTTATGTATTGACCCTCAGACCAAATAAAAAACCAAGACAGAGCGCTGAGAACGATACAGTGAAGCATGCCAAAACTACACCTCCGCTCTGTGCATACACGCTCACACGCACACATTTACAATCAAACTACACCTCTGCTGCGGCTTCACTTTACTGTTGACAGCCCTCTGTCTTGGTTTTTTATTTGGTCTGAGTATTGACCACAGGCAGTTTTGTTTTATTGTTTTTCATGAAACAGCAGTTTTTTCTTATAAATGTCATTATCGACTAGCCTAGGGGGTCTAGATTCATGTGCTAAATCCGTGGTTACAGTCCTGCCACCCTGTAGACAACACGCCGAATTTTTAGTATCGTAACTTTCAGCAGGATGTGTCACTACTCTAATCAAAATCAAAAGTCATAAAAAATCTATGCTTCTAAACTAGGCTAATATCATAAAGAGGTAACATTTGTGAGTTTCTATGTTGCTGTAATCTTCGGAACTCCTGATCCGATACAAAAAAAATCTTTCACATAAGGGAAGCTACAGTATTGCCAAATGTCACAAGATATAAGAAATTTTACACGGACGGAGTCGCGAGCATAAACTAGTGATTAATAATTACGGTATGTTTTAGTTACTTATCGAAATATGTTTAACACACAAACGTTCGATGCGTGATATAATCGCAAGGAGGTCAAGGGAGGGACCTAGGTACCTGAACACTCGCGTGCTAGCCAAACCTACCTGGGATATCTTCAATAACCTCATACCTGAAACAGAAAAATTCACCATTATTTATAATGGTTAGTATAAATTACATTTAATATTATTTAATAAATTATATTTACATAAGTTTAAAAAGCTATCAGCGAAAAGTATAGGTATAAAAGGAGAAGAAATATTCAAAGGGCATCAAAAATTCGTCCGCATCGCTGTCAACAGCTTTTTTCCAACGAAAAATGAACACGAAAATCAAATATTTTCGATATGGTTTCTTTGTTAAAGGTAAAGCAATGCTGTATCAATCTTTTGATAGTTAAATTTAACCGTTCAATCTTAAATGACAGGACAGGAATGAACTTTGTACTTTTCTCTATGTCATAAATTAATAATCGCGAGAGAAAACATTTTTTTCAGCATTTTCTCAGTAATTGTCCTTTCAGTTGTAACTACGGATATTTTCTGAATAAATACTTAGTTTCTCGTAAATTCTTAATTGGGCCGAAAATTGCCGAAAATTCTATCTAAGCTGAAAGCCTATCTGTAATACGTACTAGAGGCAACGCAGATGCGATGGCGATCAACAACGACGACAAAGCAGAAATGTATATATTCCAGAGAACCGAACGCCCAATTTTCGGATCTTCAAGAGACAGATAGCGTTGAATATCGAATAGCAAAGCTAGCCTAGACCTGTCAATACAAAAACAATCCCCACCCATTGTCACGAGCATCAATGAACGGACAAATATCCACAGAAAAATATATACACCACCCTGTAAGCAGACTCTATTGTTCTACTGCCTATATTCTGGGCTAAAATACCGTCTTACAATACTCTGTGCTCATAAAGCTGGGGCTTGAAAACCGCTGCGTTTAATACCGGCGACAACTTCAATAGGCTCTATGTTATTGACGATATGAGTTTGCGGGGAGCGTTTAATAAAAGATTGTCTAGATAATATGAAAAAAATAAAGTAAAAGTTTTTTTTTTATGTGAGACTGTGAGATTAATTTTGAAATACGTGTGTTTATGTAAGGAGAGACCTATGTGCCGTAGGTATTAGGCCGTGTTCACACCAAAGTGTAAAGTCGACTGTGTCCAGTATGAAATGTGTGAAATAACAACAACTTCAGATGCTGACTGACTGTCGTTTGTTTTCATACATTTTCACAGTCAGTAGCCGACTATATGCTAAAGTTTGGGTATCCTAGGAAAGTGCTTTGAAAACTATAATTTTCACCAGTATTTGTCATTAAGTTGTCAAAAATGCTCTATATTTGGACAACCGTTATTAAGTATTATTGTCGAAAACATCGTGAGGAAACCGGCATAAATAGAACCAAAAAATCGAAGATGTGACATCTACCAATCCGCACTTGGCTCACGTGGTGGATTACGGCCCACTCCCTCTCACCGAGAGGAAAACAAGCAGTAAGAGAGTTCCAGTAAGATATCGAGGCCTTGACATGACAGCTCACTTCACTGAAGTAGTTACACGGTGAATTTTTTACAGAATAGATATGCTGTAGTACAATCAGCCTATAATTTTCCCACTGCTGGGACACAGACCTTTTCTCAGTGAGAGGTAGTGGGCCGTAATCTACCACGCCGCCGGCCCAGTGCGGGTTGGTAAATATCACAAGCCTCGAATTTTTGATTCTAGGACATGCCGGTTTCCGTACGATGTTTTCCTTCTCCGTTTTCAGATCATCCAGATGCTACATTTCTGCCTAATCCTTGGGGAAAAATAGTCGAAAAAAATAAAATAAAAAAAAAACCACACGATATTGACCTTACAATACAATAATTCTTCATTTATCTACTAATCTAGTTTAATGTCGGTAAACAAATGCCTTATTCGGTAGATCCTCCTCATCCCCCCTGACATTCGCTCCGCATCAGGTCATTGAGGACATTGCCAACCACTCGCGAAGGTAACGCCATCTATCGTGTTGTGGTGAACTAGGAGCGATGCCGTTTGTCTAGATCTTATACTAATATATATAGGCATCTATGGTGGTCGCCTTGATATGCTTAATCTAAACTAATAGATGTTTTGTGAGTTTGTATGTAGAGGGTTATAGCTATAGAACTACTGATCCGACTTCAAAATATCTTTCATTATTGGGACGCTACAGTATAATTGCCTAGTGTCCTAGGATTTATTTTATGTTATAACACTAATTTTTTCACTGATGAAGCACAACATGGTTGGGCTTCCCAATGAGCTGTCAAAGTAGTGATTGCTATAATCTCTAAGCTTGGCAAACAGATGTGTGATCGCAGCATGTGTTTATTAGCAACTAGCTTTTACCCGCGGCTTCGCCTCGCAATGAAATCTTGTTATCTCAATGTCATTTCATTCGCAATACACATTGTCAGTAAAATTTACTTCGTTTTCGCGATCTTTTTTATTTTATTTTCAGTTTTGCTGGGCTCCTAACAGCCCTGCGTGATGCTAAATAGCCTTCCTCAAGAATCAGGATATCAAATGCAATTTTTTTTTGTTTTCATATCCGTCTGGTAGTTCCAGAGATTAGCGTAATAGATAGATTTATTAGTTTGTTAAAGTATTTCAGTTGATTTGTTTATTCTTGTTGATCGAGTGGGTAAATTGACTTGTTTATCGCTCCGTCCGCCATCGTGGACAGCCGTTGTAAAACTTATCGATTAATATATAAAATTGTGGTGGAACACCGAGCGAAATTGCAAGTGTAAATTGTATTGCGGTGAATTATAAAAGTTTGTTATTTTACGTGTTTTATTCCTGGCCATAAATAAAACAACATCCTGGTTTTTATTATAACTTTTAGAAACACCGCGTTTTTTCAAAGTAGTAATTTGCTTTTTAGGGTTCCGTACCCAAAAGGTAAAACGGGTAAAAAGGGTAAAAAGGGGTAAAAATGGTAAAAAGGGTAAAAGGGGTAAAAAGGGTAAAAAAGGGTAAAACTAAGACTCCGCTGTCCGTCTGTCCGTCTGTCACCAGGCTGTATCTGTAACCGTGATAGTTAGAATTTTCACAGATGATGTATTTCTGTTGCCGCTATAATAAAAAAATAGATATTTAATGGGGCTCCCATATAAAAAACGTGATTTTTTGCTCGTTGTTGCTCGATATTGATAACGGCAACAGGTAGACGCCTGAAATATTCATCTAATATTTAGTTATATATTCACTTTAAACGTGTCAAACGTGTCCTTATCAAAAAAGCATATTATAAGATTAAAGACTACGTTGAAGACAAGGTAGTCTGGCAATAATTCCTTCTGCACATCTGGCTTCCCTGGCATCTCATTAACGGCATAACTGCTTAAATGTCTATTAATTGCTCTCAAATCAAGATGTTTATTTTTTATATACTTCTTTGACATAAAATTTTATTATTTGACATTGTATAGACATTTCTAATTTTTCAATCATATCACTTGGTTTTAGTAGGTTTTTATAAATTTTATTATTTACTTTATCCTTTTCATGGATTCTAATTTTGTAAATGTGAGGACTTTGTAGGCTTTTTAGACTTTAGATCTGTATATGGTTTTTTATATTATCAAGTACCTGGTACTTGTTGACAGGCTTATGCAGTCCTCCCATACCTATTGTAACTTGAAAACATTGTAAAAACGCAAATATTTTTAAAAGAGTAACCGTGGAGTTTCTTGCCGGTTCTTCTCCATAGGAAACGACCAATTGGAACCGTGCACCTAGCTTCTGACGTTTCATAAGTGCCCATGTAGGTTTATGTGAAATAAAATATTTTGATTTTGATTTTGAAAAAAAAAAATGAAGGGAGCTCTCATGCAACAGACATGATTTATTTGCCGTTCTTATAGACAATGGTACAGAACCCTTCGTGCGCGAGTCCGACTCGCACTTGGCCGGTTTTGTATTATATGCGGGCTTTGCAAAAGCAGCCCCGGATCTAGAATGTTTTCGAGGCGGGACAAAAAATGTCGACTGCCGCCCTCCTCCCCGCCAATCCTTTAGGTACTTAACCTTTTCCATAAAGCCTTTTTTATAAATATACCCACCTACATGACAATTTTGGACATTTTTTCATATTAGAATAGACTTAAAATAAATCGTGAGATTATAGCATATTAGAATTACTTTGTTCTGAAAAACCGATGGCCTTTTCATTATTAATCTGATGTCGGTACGTTCCAATTTTCGATTGCTAAGATCGCGAGACTTCACTTATGCAGAAATTTTAGCACTCTTCCTCAATTAAGTTTGATTTTTTAAGAACTTAATCGATTTACCTATACAGAAAAGTTTAGAGAACTTAGAGACAAAGCTGCAAGAGCGCGCGAAGCGAGCTCGAAAATTTTGCCTACAATATAATTATTAGTAAAATTTCATCGATTTACGAGTATAATGCGCTAATCTAACGGGAGAGCCACCGCTATGGTAAAAAATTAAAGCAAATCGTGGTTTGCGCTTCTGACTACCTGTAACGAAAGTCAAAGACCTGCGAATGACAACCGGTACTAACCGAGGCACGGTTCGGCGCTGGCAAGCGTAGCGTACCTATTAACCTTCGTTCGACACGTGGGGCTGTTAAAATTTAGCTAAGTGCCCCACAAAAATAAAAGTTCCTAAATCAATTTAAATATAAATAATAAAATAATTTCATTCCATTTAATAAAGCTACTAAAAATGCAACGCACACAATAAAAACAATTCCAGCCAGTGATTCAATAAATACATTTCAATGAACAGTGAGTGAACACGTATTTTATTAAAAGTTCTTTCACATCAAACAATTTCGCGAATGAATGGATACATTTTTTAATTTTCCTCTACTCGTCTGTAATAGTTTGTACTACTTTTTTATAAAAATGTCCCGAGTCGCGTAATCATGTATGGCTGCCTGCCCCCATTACTTTATGTTTTCAATGTAGGGCTTATAAATTATAATGTAAAAGTGATATTATTCCTTTATTTAGTTCCATAACATAAAAATAATTGGAGTTTCCCTACATGATCAAATCAGAAATGAAGAGGTCCATAGGAGAACCAAGGTAACAGATATAGCCCGAAAAATTGCCAAACCTAAGTGCCCATGTAGGTTTATGTGAAATATGAATTTTGAATTTATTCAGTCTGGGTACAAACTGAAGTTTATGTTATCGCGATCGAAACAATGTAAGAACTGGCACTGCGCCCAGAGGTCAGAGGTACGTAGGTACGATACCTACCTATAGATACGTACCTACTTACTGTATGTTTTTGTCATAGCGCTAAAAATAACTGATGAATCCTTATTAAAAGATACTCTTTTTTGTTTCAGAGTCCTACCATGTACTCATCTGTTCTATTATCATATAGAACTAGTGAATCGTACCTGCTTTGCATGATTTCAGGAGTTGACAAAACATAAAGATTTCTTTATTATATGTGTGTAAATTTAATAGTAACCTATTATAATAGTAACCCTACCAAAATCCGTTGCATAGTTTAGAAGAACACCGCGGCCACACAGACAAACACAACAAACACGATCATTTATAATATCTACATAATTAGGTACTAATGTGATAAAGCTAAAGAGATTGTTAGAACGTGCTTACGAGTTTCTCTAGGGCTACTACTAAACAGTTCCTTCTTGCATTTGATAGTCCAATTCTGAAGGAAGATCATAAGCTTTTTAACATAACGCTGCGACTCTTAGGAGTACAGTACTCTTAAATAGAACAAAGAGGTAATATTATTTTTTCTGTAGTCGCCTATAGTCCTGGAGTGGAGACCGCGTATCGGCAAGCGTAGTGCGCTGTGTGGGACGCCCGCCTGCAGCTAGATGGATGAACGACCTTAAGAAGGTGGCTGACTGGAAGACTGGATGCGGAAGGCGGAGGTCAGGGTCTTGTGGCACAGTCTGGGAGAGGCCTATGTCCAGCGGTGGACTGCGATAAGCTGAGTTGATTGATTGATTGCCTATAGAAAGTGACGATTCGCACGTGTCGGGCGAGTAAATTCGTGCGAATCGACTAATAAGCAAAAAAAACAAGAAATACGCCATTAAAACAAAAACAAGCTAACATATTTATATAAGTACCTACAAAAAGATCAATAAAAACTTATTATGATCTCAACCTCGTGCTCGGAAGAGGGATCAACGAATTGGTACATTGAACTTGACCGTATGACCTATGTATACATGATACTACGCATACGTTGGTCAATACGTCATCTTTGATATACATTGACGGGTTACTAAGAGATGTTGTAAAGGCCAATAGGTTCAAAAGCAGCAGTGGATGCAGCAGTAAACAAATCTACTGATTACTTTAGATAGGGACTTTTTGTTGTGATGCCAGCTGATGTAAAAGATGTCAATTTTCATCAATGCATTTGAATGTGAATTCGGACAGAACTTGCGTGTAAATGTGGCCATTGTACGGTGGTAGTAGTGCTATTCTTTAAAAATCTCACCGCAATAACTCGGGTGCTAATAAGCTTACAGTGAGCTGTCATTAGTGTCAATCCCTATAATGAATCCATCAGATGGAATAACAGCTCACTTCACCTAACTTCTCACGGTGAGATTCTAACAGAATCGACCAGCTGAACCCTTCGTGTGCGAGTCCGACTCGCACTTAGCCGCTTTTTTGAGTAAGACTCAAAATAGGTTTGTTATTTTTTTGTTACTATACTAGTTTAGCGACTTTTTGACAATTTATGTATGTGGGAGATTAAGCGGCTGGACGACCAGTACACCTATTCTTATAATTATTATTTCCTTAATTTTCTCGTCGAGTAATGTATATTATTGTCCGACAACAGGACATGTTGAATATTTGTATTGAAAAAAATAAGTTTAAAGGCAAGTTTAAAAACTAAAACCCGACTACTGACAAGGATGAAACAAGAAAGTACCTTCCAATGAATCACTTTTTCGTCACAACCAACTATTCAACGTGTTAACGTAATAATGAAAAATAATCGACACAACGTGACGTATGAGGGCGACATGCTACATGAGCACGAAATGCTCTTCTGACGTGACTTGGAAATAGTTCATAGCGTGAGATCGTCTGTTGTTTTTCGTATAATATTTATCTTGAAATTAGAACCTCAATCATTATCCGTCGATATGGTTGGAGGTCAACCTGTCGTATTTTTAACGTGGTTACATATTTGTTTTAAGTAATAAATAAAATGATAATAAATAATTAGCTGGAAAACAACCGCAATTACCGATATAGCTTGCTGAGTGAGCAAGCTAGAGTAGCTGCGGGCTGGTCATGTTTGTCGACGGACCCATGGCCGGTGGAGCAGAGTCCTGGAGTGACGACCGTGTATCGGCAAGCGTAGTGTGGGACGCCCCCCAGCTAGATGGACCGATGACCTTAAAAAGGTGGCTGGGACTGACTGGATGCGGAAGGCGAAGGACAGGGTGTTGTGGCGCAGCCTGAGAGTATACCTAAATAATTATGAGTCACGCCAAACAATCAATGAACAAAGATCAATAAATCACTTTGGCGCCAACTCAAAATTACTTAGGTGTACTTTACATTACTTTTAGAAATTAGCTATTAAGGTTAAATAAAAAAGATTTAAGTCTTATTTTTAGCTTTCAGTTTTTTCGATTTATTCTGGTTAGCCCATTCTCAGACCTACTGAATATGCATATAAAATTTCGTAAAAATCGGTCAAGCCATTTCAGAGGAGTATGGTAACTAACATTGTGATTTATATTAGAAGATGTTACAAAAATAAAATCATTTATCATTTCAAAGTATTCTATTCTATTATTTTGTTACAGCCCTGTCGCATGCCGCTGTACTAACATACTCACAAGCTATGGTAGCATCAAAGTCAAAGTCAAAGCATTTATTTCAAATAGGCACAGAAAAGGCACTTTTGAACGTCAAAAATTATTATGAAATAGATTTGATTC
Organism: Gortyna flavago; assembly: GCA_963669345.1. Classification (NCBI taxonomy): domain Eukaryota; kingdom Metazoa; phylum Arthropoda; class Insecta; order Lepidoptera; family Noctuidae; genus Gortyna; species Gortyna flavago. Next base: position 13,980,395 of record OY770147.1, read on the forward strand.
TAGTCGCCCATTCCAAAAGGTAGTTTTCGTATGGAGAAGAATGGGCAAGAAACTCCACCGTTACTCTTTTAAAATGTTTTACAATATTTTGCATAAGTACATCAATTATATAACAAATAATATGTGAAGACGATGCACCTAAAATAAAATTACTATACCACGATAGGTAAAAGAATTAAAAATGAAACCATGACATATAAATTAATTATCTGATAGATACATGGTGCTCACATATTTACAAATATGGTAAAATTAAACGATTTTCATGCAAAAAATAAAAATGCAAGTAATAAGTCAGGGTGTGAGTCAGAGCAACTACAGAATGTAAAACAATATCCAAAAAATTAGAATAAATTTACAATTAAATAAGCAACCAGTTTGATCTTGTGTAGACTTTAGATTGTCCTATGGAGCAGGACCGGCCATGTTTCCAAGCGTTCTTATCCTGGATATAATCTTCTAATTTATAGTATGCTTGTTTACAAAGTGTAAGTTTAATGTGAGTTTTAAATTTTCTTTCATTTAATTGCAATATATCACAAGGTATTTTATTGTAACATTTAACACAATACCCCATAAAAGATGTATGTACTTTGGCTAACCTGAAAAAGGGTTGATTTATTTTATCTTTATTTCTAGTATTAAAATTATGTCTATCTAGCATGCGACCACGGGAAGGTACTTTCTTGTTGTTTCATCCTTTTCAGTAGTCGGGTTTTTGTTTTGAAGACTATATTTTTTTAAATTATTTTGGGGCTTATTTCAGTAATATTTATATTTTTGAAATGTGCTAAGTAATTAAGTCCTTTCATTTCATACCCAAGAAGGCACCATCATCAAAAAATATATTTTTTCAAATTCATAACTTCATATCCTCTAGAGGGCGCTACATTGAATTTAGTGTGTTGTTACATAGCCTATAACCAGTGGACGGTCAAGACGCTTCTAACGATACCTCATTTGTCAAATTATTAGTAGTTTTAAGTACCTACTTACTTTTGAAGTAATGTGGAAACCGATGAACACACATACATACATACCGGTTAAAATCATAACACTCCGTAGTAGGGTAATAAAAAGTGACATTGGAAACTTAAGTAGGTATGTAATTATATGTGTTCTACGTCTTAAATTGGTAAATCTATCGGATAATGAAAAAGAAACTGAATTTACACATAACATAGCATAACATCACGCTTGTAATCAACAAAAGATCAGGCAGCTGACTGCCATCATCCGGACACAAATCCAGATTCCAGGCTGCTACTGAGAAATTCCTGATGGAAAACCCAATAACACTTTGCGTTGAACTGAATTTAAATGGAACAATTCATAAGTTAAATTATGAATTGTTCCATTTAAATTCAGTTCATTTTACAAAAAAAAACCCGTCGTATTATGCAATTGACCTTCAGGATTTTTGAATGTCAGCAAAAATCCCTAAGCATTTTTCTAAATCAACTTCAAACAACAACTCACTATAACTCCTCCTCCTCTCTTCAACTTCTTTTTTTTTTTCAAATCAATCATTATCTGTGTAGCCTTGTCCCACTACGTTGGGGTCAGCTTCCAGTCTAACTGGATGCAGCTGAAGACCAGATATTTTACTTGGAGCGACTGGTCCAGTTAATGGGTAACACGATACCCATTGGCAACACTGGTTGTCAGACTTTCGGGTATCTAACTACCCGTAACGACTGTCAAAGATCTACAAATGACAGCCGGGCTATCCGAGGCATGGAGGGTCCCGGATGATCACCCATCCACGGACCAACCTCGGCCACCTTGCAGATCAACCATGCGACTGTTATTAATTGACCTATACCTACGTAAAATTCTCACAATTATACATACATAAACACAGCACGCGTTCCTGTTTCCCTTTCAATGCAGTAGGTATTAGGAATAACATTATGCTAATAGGTAGTTCGGAGTAGACCTCGTAGCATCGTAATAGATGTTATCATCAATGTCCTAGAAATATAAGGTCATATAAAATTATAGACCAGCTTTATTAATTTAAATTGATTTATAATGCATAAACCTATAATGTTCCCACTGCTGGGACACAGGCCTCCTCTCTGTGAGACAGTGGGCTTTGTCCCAGCACCCACCACGCGGGCCTAGTGCGGGTTGGTAGATGTCATATGCCTACGAACTTTGGTTCTTGGACATTTTATTTGGATTGATTTTTAATACAAATAAATGTCTAGTCTTGTGTCCTTAAATACCAATAAATCTATTGATTTTTGGTTCCTACTACCGTTTTTAACCGACTTCAAAGAAGGAGGAGTAGTACTTTAATTTCAGAAGTCGGTGGCAAAAAAACAAAAATACAAAACCAAATAAATGATAAATTATTTATGTACATACACTTTTACACGTCAATCATATTTTAAAAGCAAATTGAACCAAAAGACATAGGTTTGAAATTTAAATAGAATAATTATGACAACCGCCCTCTGACTTCCGCAATAGGTAAATAGAAACATCCTATTTCAAGCAGTCTGTAGGAAATAATGTCCCAACAAGGAAAAGTAAAATAACAATAAAAACTAATTGTTATTAGCTGAACAGTGAGCTAATTGAAGGATATCAATGATTGCTGCATTTACGGAAAGGATAGAAACTACTTCGTGTTTGCACACAACGACCTTGGCAACAATTCATTCTCTGATAAAAAACTGTTACAAGTATCTGCTAAGTACCTACTTATAATTTTTAGAGTAGTAAAAACAGACTTGACTTGTAAATGGCCCCCTATTATGGATGTGGTTACATAATACCTATAAATAACTTTTTTAATCACAGTCACGCGGTCGAAGACCGACGGCTTATTTTTCGTGTTTCCATTCATTTATCGTTTGCTAATCGTAATGTTCTTTTTTTGGGGAACTCGGAGGGGTTATATCTGACTTCTATTGAGTAAACCATATTTCATTATTATAAGTAAGCCCCTGGCGACTTACTTCATCACATATTTATGAAAAGGGGTTTCAAAATCTGTCTATGGAGATCATACTCTATCTAAATAAACCTATGGACCGCACCACATTCATTGCGTTATGTACGTTGTGGAGCAGACAAATTTTTCGAACATATGAAGCAATCACCTTCAAAATGATTCAGATTAAGATTGAGGTGCTGGTTCCTGTGCTGCATCGAGGACACGTTATTCAACCCCCATACCCTTGAGTAACCTGCAAAACAATAGACGGTTGCCGATGCTTTTCCAACTTTATTTTTATAAAACTGAATGACATCGGTACCCTATGAACAGGAACACAGCAATTTTTGGGGATGACATAGTGGACGTATTCTTATACAAGCTCTACCACGACTTACAAACATAATGCCATGATAAAATTGTTATTATCGATAAGACTGTTAACTGCTGCTGCTGTTGCTATATTTAACTGTATCATTTATATAATAGACACACAAGAAATCTTGAACTTGACCTCGCTGTGTCTTAACCACAGTATGCCAATGACGACCCAATCAGTAAAAACGCGTAGTAACCTTCAGTTTATATGCAGTTAATTGTAAACCTTATTCCTAATTGAAATTTATTTCTGCTTGTGCTAGAAGCCCACGTAGCAAGATGGAAAGAAATTAAAAGCGATGTGATATGACGCGTGATCAAACAATAATACCTAAGATATTGTAAACAACAATATAGAATAAAATAGATTTTAATTTTCTTACCACAAATTACTGCTTAAAGTTAAATTAGTCTACAGATACAATTTTGTACTTAATTTGTGGAAGACTGGTGCCTAAACTAAGTTTAAACAAAACCTGTACGTCAGGTACCAGGCCCCCTTAACAATTTATATATTTCAATTATTGTACTGAAGACGTTTGTTTGAAATCACAGTAGTTTTAATTCATTCATTATTATTTAATTTATTAACAATTATTTAATTTAGTTTATTAATAGAAATATTGCAAATAATATTTTAGATTTTTCCTACTTCCGTAAGTAAATCTAGGACACAGGGTCAAATAAAATTAGCTGGCGAAACTTTAAAGACGTGATTAGTAAGAATATCTAAACACTATAAAATAAAATATAAATTATTTTCAAAACTCACCCGCGGCTGTTGACCCCGTAATCAGTCGTATTCACTCAAAGTTTGAGTTTAGAAAAATGTTTTTTTTTTCGTGATAAAATATCAAAACCCATCAGCACATCTTTGAAGTTTCGCCAGCTAATTTTATTTGGTCCTGTTTATTAGACGCGGTCATTGCAGTAGGTTAGTGCATGCTAGCATTAATTATGTCATTATAATATTGATTACTACTGCTATCAGTTCACAGATAATGATATTGACCTGTAAAAGTGTTTGTACAAACCTACTTACAGAAAATAAATAATTTATCATTTAATGATAACAGTGGACAATAAGGACTGGTCTTGACCCTCACCTTCTAGCGAGCCGGCAGCATTACGTAAACATAATTATGATAATTATAATGATATGCCGTGTTTAATTTTATTATGTGTGTTCGTATCAATTTGGATCACCACAAGTCACGTTCATATTTGTTAGATAACCTAGTACAGCTTTGCATTTTTAAGTGATAAGTGATAAATGATTTTTATTTTGTAAGTAGGTTTGCACAAAGACTTTAACACGTCATCATATTTTTTATAAAACTAGATGAGATCGGCGTTTCCTATCTGACTACTCTGAGAAGAAAGGCTGAAACAAACTCAGAGGTCACAGTCTCTTTTAAAGTCCAGACATAATCTTGGTCAGGTTATATGAAGACCATGTAGATCGATGTCTGGGATGGTCTTTTGAGGAAAGAACCACACAGATTGAGAGGACCTGTCCAGTCAGTGCACGCATTGTCAGAAATCGTGCAGCTCAACTCAAAACTTAAGGAGCTCAACGATTCGACGAACAATACCAAAGAAAGGACATTTGGGTAGGCCACATAAATTACTCAAACTGCCAGACCTAGACAAAACTAACACAACAGAGAGAATAATAAAAAAAAAAAAATGAGTGACCCACATTGTCTTCACATGCACAATAATTAAAATAACATAATACTTTACAAAGTAAGCAAATTTCAATGTTTATATAAAATTAATTAATGTCAATGTGTATATAGAAAAATATAAAAACATTCAAAATGTAAAAATTGGAAGCAGCTCAATCCCTAGCCTTTTTGTCCTCAATATAATCCTTAACAGTTTAAAAGGCTTTCTGGCACAACTTACGTTTAAGGAATGATTTTAATTTATTAAGGCTTAGATCTTGAACGTGGCTTGGTAGTTTATTATAAAAGCGTATACATTAGCATCTGAACGAGCCACCTATTTTCTTGAGGGTAGGCTTAAGGGTTTCATTGACGCCTTTGTGACCGGTTAAGAGAACATTACAATACTCATTGCAAACACTGGCAATACTAATGCGTAGGAGTATTTTGGAACTATCAAAGAAATGCTAGAAAATCCCGAAATAAAAAAAAAGTGTTCTTTCAGACAAATTAAAAGTAGTGAAAGCAGTCAGAGGGGCATATAGCACAGTGAACGAAATGTTTATTTTCGTTCACTGATATAGCATCGTTAGAGTACGTCAGACTAGGGATTCGGCTTTGGCTACGGTTTTGGATGGTTACTTGTAACTACACACCATACACACTCACCCCATATACACACATCTGCTTTCCCCTTCGGGGAATACAGACATCATCTTACGTTATACAGTATATTTAGCCATTTTATTATAGGTTTAACGAACGGTCAAATCTTGTGACCGATTTTTTTGTCATTTTCCATAATCCAATTGAAATAATATTTGGCACAATTGCATATTTCTGATGACAGTACAGTATTACAGTGTCATATAGCTGATCTGATGATTATAATTATGTCAGGTGGACGTTAACTGGTTGAATGCCGAATTACAGAAACAATTAAAAAGCCATTGATCCACGTTCCGTGTCCGCATCCGAACGGTTAAGTGCAACGACTTCCATGAACTTAACAATCGTTAAAACCAGTTTTGCAAAAAGTGTTTCTGGTTGTTAGGACCGCCGCGCCGCCGTCTACCTTATTTTCTTTCTTTTTTTTCTAGATTTAGGGACTTGGCTCTACATTAGATCTGATAACTTTTTAACAGTACAAGCGTTATGTAAGTCTCGACAACCTACTTTACATGAAATGTTTTTCGTGAGTAACATATTTATCATACGGAACCCTCTACACGTGAGTTCAACTCACACTTGACAGGTTTTTTTTTCCTTTGTCAAATCTCAGTACAAAGACCTCTTTTGTAGTACCAAGATTGGATATTTTTGGATGAACTTGATCATCACTTTTTTGATTCATAAAATGAAACACGTACTTACTTCTGTTTAATAATTTAATACACAAAAATAGACGCGGAATGTGTGACTGGCAGGTTCTTTTTTGAATGTACCTAATTAGTGAAACATATAATGTTCTTATACCTGACCAATTAAATGCAATATTCAGGTTTTGTTAAGTAACAGTGAGTCCGATGTAATTTGGTATTTTTTAAATAAAGATAAACGATTTCGTTTCGTTTCATAATATTGTCAGAAAAAAGTCAAAAACAGTACATAATCTACAATCCTACACTACTTATCTAAGGACGTATCCTACATCAAGATAGCCCACGGCAATCGAAATTTTCAAAATATTAAAAATAATTCTCAAAAATAAAACTATTTCGTGAAAATATATTTCGGATTTCAGTAAATTAAATTTTGAGAGTTTTATTGATGTTTTAAATAGTTATAATTTAGTAATAACATAACATCACGCTTGTAAACCCTGAAGGGTTAGGTAGAGATGTACCTATATTACACCCACATCTCGCAAGTTATGTTTATGCCCCATGTACGAGTAATAGGACACAAATCCAGACTCCGGGTTGCTACTGATAAATTCCTGGTGGATAAACTCTATAACTCTTTGACCGACCTGCGAATCGAACCCGGGACGTCTTGCTCAGTAATAAATTGAATTTTAATCAACGTACAACGAAAAACAGCGTCGCAATTTGCAAAAAACGTTAAAAAAAGTGAATTTTGCGGGCTGCACTGAAGGAATCACTTTGCTAAGAGAATAAATAAATAAAGACATCTATCCGGTTTCAAAGTCCTATTGTACGTACCTACAAAAGATGTTGATATCTGACTAATTACTAATTACGTAAGTAACATACGTGCACAAACACACAAATTAGTTAATTATTACCATAAAAACAAATGACTCATTAACATCAGGAAGCGGACTGTGACAAACTTGACAACCGAATGTAGGCAGGATTATCAAAACAAAAAAATAATCTAAACTTTTTCTTCGTTCTTTTGAGAAAGATGATCTGACAGCCATTGACATTGAGGAATGTTTCAAGTTCGTAATGCCTCTTTGGAAAGTATATAAGTATTTGTTCTAAAAAAGTTTTTTTTTTTTGTTAAAGCTGCAGGAAATTACTTGAGAGAAATGCAATGGTGTTTTCTTTGTCTTGGAAAACAGTATGAAGCAGATTCTAACTTATTTTAATGTTTTTTTGTTAAGTTTTTAAACTTCGATCAACAAAGTTTTAAAGGATTAATTTTAATAATAAAAGATGATGCTATTAGTTAGACAAAGCGAATGATCATAAATCCAAACTATTGAGTGGCATCAAATCATCAGGGCATTGTACTTTTAAATATTTTAGGTACCTGCTTCAACATTTCCTATTCCACATGGAAACTTAAAGAACATTCTAAACATTTAAAAAAATCAAGGTTAGAACGTTAAAACAAATCAGGTTAATACCTACTGTCTGCACTAGACATATTGATATTTAATTACTCGAGAACGTTTCCAATAAAACACAAAATTACAGCTACGCACTTGTATATTTTAATAAATACTCGTTAATCTTAGGGAAAATCATATCACTAGTGTATTGGCTATAGGTAAAATCCATGTGGTTCCATAGAGGATCCTCAACCTTCACTGATTCTAACACATTCGGCAGTTTCGACATCAACCACTCCACATCTTCTGTGTCCACTAACCCGTCATTCTTCCCATAAATGCACAAAATTGGCGCTGTAGTCGCACTGAGATTGTATTGGGGAGGCTGTTCACTTCCGTATAACACTAGGTTCTGCTCCTTTCCATAGTTAAACTTCTCGAATGTCCTACTCTTCATGCTCTGTCCGTACCGTGCCATGTTGTGCACGGAGGTTCCTGCAGGAAAGTGCCCGAAGAGTATCCTCGTAGTCTCGTTGCTGATGGACCTCGAGTGTGGCGAGTCTACGTGGTCGAACTCGTCGAGGATCATCTCACACAGCCTCTCAGTAAAATCTGACAGCTGGCAGAAAAATGCGACAAACTCCTGACTAAACGAGCCCTTCGATAACACTTCTTGGACGCCGTTCATTGATAACGCACCTTCGATTCTCTCGAAGGTCTGTGTCAGAGTTCTAAATATTCTCGATTTTGTGTTTGTTTGTCTGGCTGCTGGCGCTAAGGTGATCACTAGTTGGGCTTTGTCACAATATCCTGGCTTTTCAGAACACATCACTAAGAACGTCCCGGTCCCTTGAGAGTAGCCGATGTAGATCAGCTTCTCATATCCCGTATAATCCAGGACATAGTCGATCATCGCTGGCACATCGTAGATCCCGATCTCTTCGATGTAGAACTTCCAGTAAGCGGCATCGTCAGGGTTCAGGAGAACGTGTCCTCGCGAATAGTAGTTCCCTCTGACGTTGCCCAGCCAGAGGTCGTAGCACGCATCAGAGATGAGGTAGGCAAGTCCAGCATTTGGGCCGGAATCTATCCAGGAATCGGAGCTCTGCAGTAACCCATGCATCAGTAACACTGGGGGTGATCTCTTCTTGTGATGACAGTTCCTTGCCTTCGCTATTCTGAACATGGTGAGGATATATCCATCGTCCGTGATAACTTTATGTTCTTCAGAAATGTATCCATATTTCGCTGTTAGTTCCGTGAAATTCATGAGGGAGTCTTTGGGATACCCCAGGGAGGTTTTAGTCTCCCTGCGTATGGGCAGCCATGGCGTCCGCACGATGTACCCGACCGCGACTACTGCCAAGGATATCAGCAGGACGTTAAACGTGTTGAATCGTTTCAAAGACATGCTATCAACTGAGCACCTTCGCGAATCAACTAATGTATATAGTACAGAAACCTGAATGTGACATGTTTCTGTGTGTTTACGGACATTTTTTTTTCAAATGTGAAGAATCACTGGGATTCATTTTTAATGAAGTATTATTTTGTTTTGTTTGTGATTTTGGCGGATAACGGAGGACCGCTTTTGTTTTTTTGTTGAACCTTGTATTGACATTTGCAACATGCTGAGATAGGAGCCCTTTTGGCCTCGTTTTTATTTCTCTTTTTGTTACTTACTTTTCACAAAATTTTGTTTTTTATTTTTATATGATTGTGTTTAGTTTAGTTTGTGATCTTCCTGTACGAGTCACAATAAATACTTTTTCTTTAATAGAATAACATGGATTGTATTCGCTAGTTAAAACTACCAAGTCGCTGACATAACTATTAATTTATCAAAGAGTTTGAAAACTAACGTAATCTTTTAAATAAAATAAAAGAATTCATGATTTTTTACCAGTAAGTACCAGTTTTAATAATGAAGTTCTAATGTTGCTCTGCAGTTTTGATTTTTGATCAATTAATTAAATATTTTTTTTATAAATTCAACAAAAACTGAAGTATTCCTAGTGATATTATTGACGATATTATTACCTACTACAGATTACGTTTTAGTACGGCTTAGAAACATTTCAAACACTTTCATCAGAAACTACGCAAGTGAATAATATCTTCGAATTGAATATACCCGTTTTTTATCAAAATGAATTATAGAGAAAAAACATTTAATGAAAAAAATAAAATAAAAAGGAAACGAAATGTTAGGTTTTTCATTTGGACTTAAATACTTGGTGTGTTAGTGTTATTGGGTTTTTCCTGGCAATAGGCTCGCCCCCCAATTACATGGGAATTAAAAATAACAGGCGAAATGAGGGTGTAGTATAGGTACACCTCTGCCTAACCCTTTGGCGAATACGAGTGTGATGTCTTTCATAAACTTGAAGTCATTTTAGTTGCTTGACTGATAATAAATATAAAAGTCTTAAGCAACGTCGCGCTCTAAACTAGTTAATATAAAGTACCAGTCACAACTGCGTCAGTCTGTTGTTTGCTATTTATTTGTAACTGAACTGACGATGTCCTGCGACTTCACTTGTTATTAAAATAATTATTGTAAGTATAGGGTATGATTAATGTAGATATGTAGTTATGTATGTAGGTACGTCAATAATTTGAGTGCGTCACAATTGCCTGAAGTTTACTTGTCCGAATGATCGCGCCGATGACCTGTGGGGTAATTTCTTAATACTCAAAAAATAACAATTGATCGCAATCTCTGTCATTTTGACAGTTTAGCCACGTTCATTGCGTTATTTACGTTATTGGGCAGGCGATGTTTTCAAACCAAGAAAGCAATGGATTAGGAATGACCTGCAAAACCCTTGGATTGTAATTGAAAGTGTGCACGCAATTCGAGTGCTGTTAAGAGCGTTTACACCGTACGGCATTTCATTCAAACTTTCAAGCCGTTGTTTTTCGAAATGAATGAACCGATTTTAATGAAACTTCATACGCATAAGCAGGATACAAAGGTCTAAAAAGTTAGCTGAGAACATTTTCGAAATGTCTTATTTAAAAAAAGATAACTGGAAATCTAAAATCGGTCTAATTTGGCTGTAAAACAATTTGTATCCTGCTTATGCGTATAAAGTTTCATTAAAATCCGTTCATTCATTTCGAAAAACAAGGGCTTGAAAGTTTGTATGAAATGCCGTACGGAGTAAACGCTCTTAATCGAAAGAACGACTGACCTAATAAAATTTGCCCGAACGAACGATTGCCTGGACTTCGTTTGACATAAAAATATGCTTGCTTTACATGAAAAGTCTGAACTCTATAGGATAAAATAGTCACAAGACTTGGTATATTTTTTTGGGATAACATTGGGATGTGGTGGTATTAGCTACAGTTTAAAAATAATTATCGATTGATTTAAAATTCTTTTGAAGTATACCTAGATATATGTAATAAATAATGTGTAAAATAATTGGCCTAAATATACATATCCTAACTTAATAATAATATTGTAAATGCGAAAGTATGTTTATCTGTTTGTTTGTTATCGTTTAACCACTGAACCGATCATCCTGAAATTTTGCATATACGTTGTCAGGTGTATAGAAGCGGTCATAGAGTACTTTCCATTCCGAAAAAAGTGCTGTTCCCGAAGAAAACAACAATAACGATATTATGATAATAGATGGCGCCACGTGTCTTTTATCTTGATCGCTGACGAAGTCGCGGGCAACAGCTAGTGTAGGTATAATAAATGCGTAAGTAAGTTTGTTTGTTACGCTTTCACACTAAAACAACTGAATGGATTTGGATGAAATTTGACACTTCGGTGGAACACTTTTAGTGGGTCTGTACATTCCCGTGGGATAATTTTCGACCTCCGACCGAAGTCGCGGGCAAAAGATAGTAGGTTTATGAATATCTATTAGTACAAAAAAAAGTTGCAAAACAGGTACCAGACACCATTTGTTTATATGTGGGATTGTTACCTACTCCGTGTGCCACGTGCACACAAAATATTAAAATGGCACTATTTTTTAGTTAATCAACCACCAACATTATAATTGTTCATATTAAGTGGTTTTTAGGGTTCCGTACCTCAAAAGGACCCCTTATACGATCACTTCGTGGCCCGTCTATCAATACTCTTTTTCTCAGGAACACGTAGAGTTATCAAGTTGAAATTAAAATCAAACAGTGCTGTAATCCCTTGAATGAGTGAAAAAATCAAACTTCTAAGTCAACGCAATCAAAAGATACGGGCGTTTATGTTCCGTTTAAGCCGCATATTTTGACAACTGCAAGGGAATCAGAACCTATAGGATACTTCCCTTTGACTTAGAATCATGAAATTTGGCAAGAAGCAATGTCATGTAGCACAAGTAAAGGAAAAAATCGTAGTTACATTACAAAAAAACCGGTCAAGTACGTGTCGGACCACGCACAATGAAGGGTTCCGTAGTTGGAATGAATTTATCCCAAGAACAAACTTAACATTGTAGTTGAAAAACATGTTCTCCCATACATTCCAACTGAAAATGTAAGTTTGTACGCACAATATTGAGAGATTTACCATGTTGTTTCAAGATCATAGACTTCTTATTAATTTTCCTGTAATCTATAGGTATAGAACTATTTTCTGTATTTTTTTCAAAATTTTAGGCTCAGTAGTTTCGGAGATAAGGGGGGGGGGAATGGTAAATTTCCGTCTATTGTCTTAAATAACTTTAATACAATTTATTTTAAAATTATGAAAAAAATATATCCTCACGTTAAGCCCTTTCATTTGATATGTCACACGGTACAGATTGCGAAACTTTTATTTTTTATTGTCTATTTACTCCTCAAAAATTACTCCCATTTTCAAAACTCATTTATTTACGTTACACGTCTGTGTTTGGGTCACAGAGATTCACATGTGTACCAAATTTCAACTTAATCGGTCCATAAGATTCGGAGCAAATTGGCTGTGACAGACGGACAGACAGACAGACAGACAGACAGACAGACACACGAGTGATCCTATAAGGGTTCCGTTTTTCCTTTTGAGGTACGGAACCCTAAAAAAGCTAGAAACTGAATTTATCGATGAAATAATCAAGAAAAATTTGATCACGGTTCCATGGAGAAAATTATTCAGTTCGATGGTCTGGTGTAATTTCTGATACATACAGCATGTATCAGTACAGTAGAGGGGCTCGTGGCTAAGTAATAACAGCCGCACGGGTCGATCGATCAGATTAAGCCACGCTTGCCGCGGTCGGTCCATGGATGGGTGACCATCTTTACATACCAAGAGCCCTCACGGAGAGCACGTAAAGTGCTTGGTCCGGCTGTCATTCGTGAATCTTTGACAGTCGTTACGCGTCGTCTAAAACCCGAAAGTCAGACAACCAGTCTTACCAGCGAGTATCGGTATTACCCAGTAACTGGGTTGTGGAGGCAGTCGCCCTATGTAAAATACTGGTATTCAGCTGCATCCAAAGGTTAGACTGGAAGCCGACCCCAACGTAGTTGGGAAAAGGCAGGAAGATGATGATGACAGCGTGTATCAGTGATGTGGTAACTTGGTAACATCTTGATTTGTGAACTTGTGAAGGACACCGAAGTATAACTGTTTACTATCAGGAAACACCGTTAATGTTATAAAACTTTGTTGACAAACAAACAAATGCTTTTATATATCCATTAAATTGTAATGTTGTGTGTAAATAATGATATTTGATTATTAAATGCTTACATTTAAATTCATAACAATTTCAAGGCCGAGGCCATTAATTGTATACATAATAATATTGATTGTAAAATGTAACTGTTATTTATGTACATTATTATTAGAATTTAGAATTTAAAAATTAGAATAAATATTAAACCGTGCATTAATTTAAATTTACCATCTTATAATACTATAATATAATGTACATACACGTTCTGTATCTATTCATTTAAGTAGGAATTAGAAACAATAACATAGTGTGCAATATAAGAATTTGGTATTTATTAGAGGTAAACACTCAGTGCTCTTCCTCCTCTCTCCCACATTCTATGCTGTGCCCGACAGGGTCCAAAATTGTGACTTTATTATGTTTAACCCACCAACTAATGTACATTTTGGAACGCAATAATGATATTGAGTATTGAGTATATGTTTCCACTGCTGGGACATAGGCCTCCCTCTGTGAGAGGGAGTGGTGGGCCGTATTCCACCACTGGGGCCCAGTGCGGGTTGGTGGATGTCATATGTCTTAAAATTGTTGGTTCTAAGACATGCCGGTTTCCTCACGATGTTTTCCTTCACCGTTTTGAGAGCAGTGGTGATGAAAGAATTTAAACAAAATACTAGGTTACGTTCCCAAGTCGTGCTTTATTATTGGGTATTTCGGTAGCAACCTGAAAGATGGATTAAAAGATGTGTTGGTTAAGCTGGCCACATTTTTCAAGGTACTTAAATAGAAAATTGAGGTTGTAATTTACACTTCTACGTATACTTCTCCGGGTGATAGTATGATATGTTTCGAAACATGTGTAGATAAAAATTCAGCCTTCAACTGCATTGTATATAACCTGAAATTAATCAAATCTATTTGTACCTAATATGCGTGCTGCGTTTCGTCGATGCGTGGGAGTTCCAGTACCTTAGGCATCTTCTAGGCACGCTCGTTCCATCATAGACGTCATACATCGCTTTCCATCAAGCGTGATGTGAGTGCGACGGATTGGCGATCAAAGTATGTAACTACTACGGCGCAGGAGTACAGGGGCATAGTTGGAACACCCACATTCTGCCAATATAGTTATAAGACCAACCTAAATCGAACACAGTATCCCTCCTCAGTCGGGCTGCCGACCACGTTGATTAATTCTTAAAAAAAACCCCAGATTTTGGGGAGACCCTTTACAGTCCCAATGATGTGTCCAGACACAGGCGTTGCACAGAACGGGTCTCGGATGGGTCTTTTGAGAGGTAACGGTGTCCCTTCCATGCGCAGGTGGTGACCACTTGGTTGGCTTTAGTGAGGTAAACATCTCAGACTCGCCCGTCTTTTCCCCAACGCCCGGGCGCCCTTTGACGGTTTCTCCCGAAATAAAAAAAATGGTACTCAGTTCCCTTCTCAATTAAATATTTACTTAAAAGCCGATATTAATAAACTATCATTTGTTGTGATCGCAAACCAGTTCTACGAATGCATTCCATTTATACTGTAGCAGCATATTCGGAGCAAGTTTATTAATATAGTCAAATCTATGAATATACGAGTACCAAGGCTTTCTACCCCTTGGCATTCAAATTGTCGCGGAAACGACAGTTTTGAAAAGATCAGTATCAATTTACTTAAAAGAGCAGTAGTAGGCATGATACCAGCTCGGTGCGAGGCAGAGGCCGCTTGACCTATGCGGAAGATCAATGGACCACCTTGATATCATCGACCGCCATGCTTGCTCACTGTGGTTTAATTTGACTTCTCTATAAGTACAAGGTATCTCTCAAGAGAAGACGCATCGTCATGTGTATTCTTCCCATCCGGTACGGTTTCCAAACATGGTCTTTGACAATTCAGCACAGGTCAACGCTCGAGGTTTGCCAGAGAGCTTTGGAACGGAGTATTCTGGGTATTAAACTTTGGACCGGGTTAAGAATACATCAATCCGTTCCATCACTAAAATAACTGATGTCACTCGGAAAGCTGCTACGCTTAAATGGAATTGGCCTGGATACCTCTGCCGCATATCAGACGATCAGTGGGCCAAACTTACGACCCAGTGGGTCCCGCTTAATGGCAAACGACATCTCGGCAGGTTCAGACGGATATGGCGGGATGAGATGGTAATTTCTTAGTACAAGCCTGGAGTCTGGGGTCTACGTGTAAGCACGAAATCGGTAGTTTCGATCGAAATCACGGGCGCTACCTATTCTGTATCAGGGGGTCTACTCCCTAAGCACGAAGTCCGTCGTTTCGGCCTTCGTTACGGGCGTTTCCTACTCCCTATGCCCTACGGACGGATGATTCGTTCGGGGCCCGAGCGAAGAATGAATGACAACGCCATTTGATAGTTGTCCCTACCCCCGATGTGTTTTAGCCCGTCCGAACAATTAAAGTTGACACTGGTTTTGACGGATATTTATGTCAGTTGATACGACATCAAAATAGTTCTCGTGCTGTCGACGAAAGTTACCAATTTAAAAGAATTCAAACTAAGTATGGCTGCTTTTTTAAATATTAAAGAAGCTTTACAGGAATTTGAGCGTGCCTAAACCCGTACCGAATTAGCGTGCGCGATAACGATTAGATTTTCTAATTAAATCTGACTATTTTTAATCGCGACTAAAAAGGTGTGGAATAAAATTAGTTGGCACACCAACAAGAACAGTACTGTATCTTTTTTCTTTTCTTTTGCTTATATCTCGAAAACGGTGTGTCCTATCGTAAAAATAATGAAAATTTCGACCCCCTTTATGAAACGCATAAACCCCTACAACTCAACACGTAGGTAATAATTTTTCATATTTTCCATACAAAAAGAGAAAAATTCCATATAAAAATAAAATGACTTCTAAAAACAAAATAAAATATTTTCCACGTGGTGTCGCGATTGTCAAATTCGATTTAGTTGTGTCAAAATTATTTTTAAATGTAGAGGTATTTTTTTCTCTTGACTGTCGCCACCTAACTAAAGAAGAACTGAAGAAGAAATGTGGTGTTTATACAAAGAAATACTGTAACAATATCGTTTTGACATTGAGTATCACTGAGCACGTTCACGAGCGTTTCGAATTGTTGACAGCTCTCAGCTGTCATAATCGTAATAACTAAATCGGAACGCATGTGAGAAGATGATACAAACTAAATTCGGAATGCGGCCTTTGACATTTCATTATAAAATTTCCTTCAAAAAAGTAAACAGGCAAAGGTATAACAGAATGATGCCAGTTTCCAGACAAAAATGGCAAAAATAATTCAATTCTATATTTATAGACATATTAAAAGGTATAATTTTTAAATGTGGTCATTTTCTAACTACAAAAGTATTAATATTTGTTTAATAAGCTAGAAAACTACAAAATAAGGAAACCGGTAATCGACCGGTAAAATAGTGCAACTGTATCGCCAAATCGCCATGCGTCGTTCGTTCACGAATATTGTCTATGATTCCGTTTGAAACTGATGAGTCCGAAATCGTTAGGGAGTAGGGTTCACACCGTCGTATCGGGCTACTGTCGGACGGGCCGACGGACGGACGGACGGAGTTAGGGAGTAGACCCCCAGCTACGGACATAAGGTTAGTTCGGAACCCAAAGTAAGAACAAATGACAACAAGTTTTGACAGTTGTCCTTACTCCCGAAAAGGTGATTAATTAATCGGGACTAGGGTTCATTTTGAATTATCGAACTACTTCTAGACATTCGCGTATCATCGTTGACGGACTTAGGGAGTATATAGCTCCCTGGATTTGTGATTGCAAATAAATGAAATTATTGAACTCATGCACAAAGCACACAACATCCCTTAAAGGCTAGTTTACATTGAGCCAGTATTTTTTTTATGCAGCATTTTCAGTAACACTGGATCGAAATTTAATGATTAAGCATACATGAAACTTATGTTTTAAAAGAAGATGAATTCGGTGTTTCCTTATCTAATAAAAGCCGCTCTATTCTGAACCAGTACCACATAATGGATGCAGGACTGGATTGAAAAGAGTACAAATTGATCCAGCATGGATCCAGTAGTATTACTATCCAAACGCTGGATTTAATTATTGGATCAATGTAAATCGCCCACAAAACAAGGATAATGCAGCCTGTAATGTTCCCACTTCTGGGCCACAGGCATCCTCTCTATGAGAGGGAGTGGGCCATACCACGCGGGTTGGTGTGTGTAACATGTCTTCTAATTAGTGGTTCTAGGACATGCCGGTTTCCTCACGATGTTTTCCTTCACCGTTTTGAGAGCAGTGGTGATGAAATTACAAATTACATATACAAAGTAAAATGCCTGCCTGGTTTTGAACTCACGAACAACAACTGGTCACTCAGGACCGATACAAGATGAAAGAATTAGCAACAAGAAAATGTTATTATAATGTACATTTCACAAGACGAGCTATTCAGTTTAGCAGTTTAATTAAGGATTCCGTATCGAGACAATATCAATAAGTAATATCCCGGCGTCCCGAGCCAGCAGCGCCATATAAATGACACGCTGTACGAAACTGCTGTAGGATAAACAAAACTACAACAGTTTCGAAGAAGCAGAAGGACTTAGGCTGGAATTTTATTTATTTCATTTGGCTACATAGTCATGGTGGTTTAAAAACAAAACTAGCCTCACGCTTGGAGTCGCTCGTTCAGTTCGCAGAGTACGGTCGACCTATTAACACTAACAGGTTCAGTTCACAAAATGGGAATATGCAACTACAACCTCGCAAAGTGCCCCTACCGCGTCGGTAGGACAGCAGGGTGTGGATGTGTAGCTGTAGCTCAAGTTATGTCCCACCTCCTATCCTATCCCCTCTGTGCCTCAAACAATGCAGCCATGGTGCCTCTGCCACCGACGTTGCCGTGGAAGTGGCAAAGTTTTGGGCCATCAAACTTTAATACACTGTCGTACCATCGCCACGACGTAGAAGAAGAAGAATGCACAAAATAAAATAAATTCATAAATTTTTTTCAGGCGCAGTTTGAATTTGTATTTCTGCATCAACTTACCAGTGACGTCTATAGAAGAGCTACGCTCAGCCGAGTGACCCAGTTAGCGCGATCGATGCGGGGTCAACGACCGCGTCTGATTGATCATCACTTTGGGAAACGCTGGAATGTCGCCAGTGATAGCGAGATAATTGCTGCAAGATTAATATATTGTGCAATTATGAGGTTTTATTTGGGTTTTACAGTACTCGTAGAGTAAATTGTAAATAAACATCGTGTTTATAAACATTGGGTGTTGAGGTCCTACGGTATGGTTCTAAATACATCACACCTATTCCCCGAAGGGGTCGACAGAAGCTTATAGTACCATCTACACCCACATTTCGCCAGTCCGATGTCATAACAGGGGGCAAGCTCATTCCTATGAACCGGGCACAAATCCAGCATCCAGCTGCTACATAGGAATTCCTAATTGTAACACCGAATAACAACTTACCCGACCTCAGAAGCTTAGTCACGTTTTCAGCCACTAGACCAACGACTTAAACAATCATAGCCTCCTCCAGTATTATCTACTTAATAAGTATTCTACTGTCATATTAATCACGCTACCCACACGTAAGAGCGGTTTTTATCCACGAAAGGGTCAGCCTGTCTCCTCAAGATATCGTTAAAGGAGCCTAAGGGATTATGTCGAGGGGACGTGGAGATAAGAGGCACACTGTGCAGCCCTCATAAACCCCATAAGCTTAATATAGTGCGATCAATCGTTGAGCTCCTTAAGTTTTGAGTTGAGCTACACGATTACTGACAAATGCTTGCACTGACTGGACTGGTCCACTCAAATCTGTGTGGTAATTTCCTCAAAAGACATTTCAGACATCAATCTACATGGTCTTCACGTGATTTAACCAAGATTATGTTTGAACTTTAAAAAAAAAGACCTCTGAGTTTATTTTGCCATTTCTTCTTATAGGAAATATCGACTCCATCCAGATTTTTTTAATATGACGTGTAAGAGTGATTCTGACTAGTTGGTTACCCACAGACATTTTGCTCCCACACAGATAAGGAATTGGTACTATTTATAGTACCTATTTAATATTGTAGAACCAAAACGATTCGTTTCCGTGTTTTCTGTATCTGCAATGCTGTAGGAGGTTTAGAAGAGGATATTACTAATGAATGAATGTTTCTTCTATCTTATATTATGGTAACTATGCCTACCTAGCTAACGATTGTAAAATTATTGGAAATTAGTTGATATAGAAACTTATCACTTAGTTTTCCTACAATTCTGACTTACCGCCTTCAAACGAATTGAGAAGTGTTTTTTTATTGCAAGGCTTTATGTCTAAACGAATCTAAACTTATATTATAAAGAGAAAAGATTTGATTTTTTGTATGTTTCTTTGCTTTCACGCTGAAACGGCTGAACAGATTTAGATCAAAGTTGGCACATGGGTAGAACATGACCTGGATTAGGACAAACAACACTTTTTTTTATATTTTCACGGGATCGGCATTTATGCGGGTAAAGCCACGGGGCGCATCTAGATAATAGTTAATGATCACTACATAAAATGAAAATGTTACATTGCTGGTTTCATAGTACACGGCGATATTTTCCTGACACTTACATTTTGAACTGACCAAAATAGGATGGTCAGGGTTCACGTCAAAAGTTCAATGCACGGAATCACAACTCAGACATTTTGCTCTCCATTGCCTCTTTACCGTACAAGACCCAACTACCCTTCCACCGCTTTTCAACTGTTTCTTCCACAGCTCCACACGATGATCTGACTGGTATTGATTCCCGCGACAGCTGAGCCGAGGACCAGACGCAGACAGTCACTTGACCCACTTACTGAACGAGGCATGACCTCCAGTGACCTCTGCCAAGAATCAGGGACTACACGTGGCTGTGGGACTATACGCGTTATATTTATTATATAAAATAGTTTATACGAAGTTTAGGACTTTTGTTGTGCTCGGGTAATGCGTCTTACTAAACTTTGGGGTGAGTTTGTCTTTTTCATTTGTTAATTTAAGCGGGTCAAGTCCGGGCAAGTACTATATATAGTATGTTACTATTTTAATTTCAATGTACTTTCAAGTTTATCTTGGGTATAATAATAATAATTTTATTTATTACAAATATGTTACAAACGGGAAAATACATAAAAAATAGTTGTTATGTTTAACATTAGGTAAAAGATGGATTACAACTAGTTGGTAAAAACAACTATACTGTAACCACAAGGTCTGTATATGAATTGGGTGAGCCCTGCCTCTTAAACTAGGGTTGACCTGCATCTTAAGAGACAGTTATCACTGACATCAGCTGTGAAGGAAAACAAACAAACATTGTTAGGAAACCTGGACTTACAGTTATTGTGTCTGAAATCGTCAACCCGTCTTGAGCAAGCGTGGTGATCAATGCTCGTGCCTTCTCTGTATGAGAAGATGCCTTTATCCTGCAGTGGGACAGTAATAGACTGGTTTTGGTGATACAAGTGAACACAGGCTACAGGGGAGTAGATAATGGTTAACTGAATAGCAAGTCTGTATGGAATGAAGCGGGACTGACTTTATGCACAGGTCATGGCCGCTTTCGTGGAGGCGTTTTTATAATAAATGCTGTTGAACATGGCAAAATGAAAAAGTTTTTTTTTTATCAGTTAATAAATCTGACTGTTCTTTTCCCAAGTATGTTGGGGTCAGCTTCCAGTCTAAGCGGTTCCAGCTGAATACAAGTATTTTACATGGAGCGACTCCCAGTTACTGGTAACACAAACACCTTGATAAATGATAAATGATTTATTTTCTGTAAGTAGGTTTGTACAAACACTTTTACACGTCAAACATAGCAGTAGTGGTAGTGGTAGTGGTATGCTGGTATTTTAACGTTTCATACGTAGTCATATTTAAATTGCCTATCATAACCTATTCCTCTTTTTTATTGCTCAAAGTAGTCATAAACGCAATCAAACATTCGCGAAGGAATTCTTCAGTGATACACAGAAGGGCTCTTACGCGGGCAATTAAAACAGCTCTTTATGGCCCAGTGACATCTGCCGAATACGATAGTAGAGCAATCATTACTCGTAAACATGTGAGAAATCCAAAGCGAAACATAGTACCTACTAGCTACCTAAGCGTTGCCAAATTTAATTTTGGATGACGATTGCTAAGGCGTGTTACAAACTTGTTTGTGTCGGGGTGGCAAAATATTAGGTCCTTACATATGAAATTAGCGTTTTGTCGTACTGACCACTTTGATCTGAAATATCTCCTTTTTGGTTAAGAATTCCAAATTCAAATTTATAAATTCATTTATGTGGTACATTTTAGTTTTGAAAACAGTCATTCATTTGTTTTTATCTCATTATTTTTTTCTTTGGCGTCGCACAATTGAAACCATGAAATATCGGTATATTTACGAGTACGAGTTCTACCGTGGCACCAGTGCTGCAGAAACAGCTCGAAGGATTGATGATGTGTACGGCGCTGGTGTTGCAAAAGAAAGCACGGTACGTTTTTGGTTTCAACGTTTTCGTTCTGGGAATTTCGACCTTCAGAACCAACCCCGTGGACGGTCGGAGACCAAAGTGGAAAATGAAGAATTAAAGGCTATTGTGGATGCGGATCCATCACAAAGCACTTCAGAGATAGCTGCAGGCTTCGGGGTAAGTGATAAAACTGTATTAATCCACTTGAATCAAATCAGGAAAGTAAAAAAACTTGAACGATGGGAACCTCATGAATTGAGTGAATCGAACACACACGAAACACGCGTCGACTGCTGTGTTACTTTGCTCAACAGACACAATAATGAAGGGATTTTAAATCGAATCATTACTTGTGATGAAAAGTGGATACTGTACGATAATCGGAAGCGCTTGTCGCAATGGCTGAACCCTGGAGAACCAACCAAATCCTGCCCTAAACGAAAATTGACTCAGAAAAAGTTACTTGTGAGTGTTAGGTGGACTAGCACCGGTGTCGTTCACTACAGCTTTCTAAAATCTGGCCTAACGATTACGGCAGATATCTATTGTCAGCAACTGCAAACCATGAAGGAAGAACTAGCTGCTAAACAACCGAGATTGGTCAATCGCTCTAGGCCACTGCTACTTCACTACAACGCAAGACCACACACTGCATAACAAACAACCACTAAGTTAGATGAGCTACAATTAGAATGTCTGCGACATCCACCGTACTTCCCGGACCTTGCTCCAACAGATTACCATTTTTTCCGGAATTTGGACAACTTCTTACAAGGAAAAAAATTCAACTCCGATGCGGCAGTCCAAACCGCCTTCAAAGAGTTCATTGATTCTCGCCCCCATGGTTTTTTTAATAAAGGGATCAATGAAATACCTATGAGATGCCAAAAGTGCATAGATAACCAAGGTGCATACTTTGATTAATTAAATATATTTTACAAAAGAAAAAAACTTTATATTCCTCCCGTACAAAACACCAATTTCATATGTAAGGACCTAATATATATTCAATTTTGCAGCCAGGCCTACGTCCGGCTGTGCCGAGTCCCCCGAACTTAATTGTATATTAAATATCCTATAATGTTACCACTGCTGGAGCACAGGCCGGGTCTCTGTGAGAGGGAGTGGGTCGTAATCCACCACGCGGGCCCATTGAAGGTTGGTAGATGTCACATGTCTTCGAATTATTGGTTCTAGGACATGCCGGTTTCCTCAAAATATTTTCCTTCACTGTTTCGAGAGTTCAGTAGTGATGAAATAATTTATTAACACAAAGTAAAGCACCTGCCAGGGTTCTAACCTACGACCTACAACTCGTAAGTCGCGGTCGTTACCACTAACCCCATCGTAAAATATTACTTAACACACATCTAATACCCAGCTTTATTTTTCGAAAGTCGTATAACAAAGACAGTAAATAAACCTAAAGAAAAGGCCAGCATAATATAAAAAGGCTTTAAGTAACTAAAGTGTATCAATCTCATTCAATTCGTATAACACGTTTTGTTGCGCAGCCCGCACTAATCGACTGACGCCTCATTTGTTCGGAATGCTCCACTAGTTCAAATTGATTTGGGTTAGAAATAGTTTTGCATCCACACCACACATACGTTAGTACTTTCAAACTACAAGGTATGAACCTACATAGTTCTTATTAATGCAATGGACAACATTGTC
This sequence comes from Gortyna flavago, assembly GCA_963669345.1. Lineage (NCBI taxonomy): Eukaryota > Metazoa > Arthropoda > Insecta > Lepidoptera > Noctuidae > Gortyna > Gortyna flavago. The sequence goes on from OY770147.1 coordinate 14,003,935, forward strand.
AAACTTTTAACTTTTCACAAATGACGATCGTGCAGAAAGGACGGCTCTGAAGGAGGTCCACGGCAGAAATTGTTCGCTCAACGCACATTCAGCGCCACAAATTGTATTAGTAGTTAGTACCTACTGCCATCAGCAGCCAGCAGTTAGCTTTTTGCCGGCTCATGAGTTCACAAGATTCGCAATTTACCTGGTTCTCGATTTACTAGATTCTGAATTGACCAGATTCTCACATAGGTAGGTACTAAAGCGTATCAGAATTCTTGTATAAAAAAAAATTAACATGGACTGTTAAAAAATTATAAAAGAAAAAAAAGTAAAAACAAAAATGTAAACTTAATTAAGTTACTTAATAAAGTTTAAAATAAGAATTATGTTTGGTTTTTGTGTTTTCTTGTTCTGTTTGTTACAGTTGTTTAATAGGTATTTAGTTATAGTTTAGTGGATTAGTTTATAATTTTATTACATTTGCATGCTGACTGGTAAAATGTGGCTGAACCTATTTCGCTATATCACCATATACATTTCCAAAATAAAATATCTTTATCTCGGCACGGCTGGCGATTTCGTGCTCTGTGATCTCGTGACGCTCATCTCGACATAGAAACATTTACCGTCATTACATTGACGTATCTCTATGCGGGTGGTAAAGTAAAACTACTAAACAATGCTACTATTTGATTAAAAACACAATCGCACAACAGTTTATTCCTTATAAGCGATCATTTCGAAACGAATAAAAGTGAAGATGAGGCAGCCGGATAAATGGCGGGCGAATGAGATAGGACGGGGGTAAAATGTCAGGAAAGCGGTAAAATATAGAGGCGAATAGAATCAATTCTATTTTATTGTAATTTTTGACGTTCAAAAGTGCCTTTTATGTGCCTATTTGAAATAAATGCTTTGACTTTGAATAAAAATCGGCCGAGTGCGAGTCGGATTCGCACATGTCTTTTTCGGCGCCGAAAAAGACACGTCACTTGTATAGGTACCCCTCTTTTATTTTGAACTTTATTTTATTTGTGATTATAGGAACCACAATAGTATACATTCTGTGAAAATTCCAAGTAACTACCTATTACGCTTCAAAAGATACAGCCCTGTAATAGGGTCCCGTTGACACCCTTTGGTTCATAATCAGCCTATAATGTTAGGCTGCTGGGACACAGGCCTCCTCTCAGTGAGAGGGAGTGGGCCAAAATCCACCACGCGGGCCCAGTGCGGGATGGTAGATGTCACATGTTTCCTTCATCGTTTTGAGAGCAGTGCAATGGTGATGAAATAATTTACACAAAGTAAAGTGCCTCCTTGGGTTCGAACCCACAACGTACAACTCGTAAGTCGGGGCCATTACCACTGGGCCACCACTGCTCAAGTGTCTAGATACTTATTACGGTTCAAAAGATAAGATACAGCCCTGTGACAGACGCACTGACAGCGGAGCCTTAGTAATAGGGTCCCGTTGGCACTGTTTGGACACAGAACCCTAATAAATGATAATGAGGTTACGGTATAAAACCGCAGTATTACTGCCTTATATTAGATGATTTCATCATATTTATGATTATTTATTGGGTGCTGCCTTTCATTCCAGGATTCGTTAGGTTTTTAAGAAAGAAAATACATTTATTTAGCACAGACTAAAAGACGCAATACACCAGATACATAAATCAAATAGAAAGTGTAAAGTCCGATGTAAGAAATTAGGAAAGTGTGCCTCACGGTTGCACCCAGAAAGCCCAGTTCAGCAAAAAATGCCAGATAACTAGGTAGTGCCTGACGCTGGTCTTCAACTGGACCTGATGTGTGAGGTGACGGATGTAAATCAATTTTACACTGTAACGTGACGTGTGTTTGCATACTTTTATTGCTTTTTGATGTACCTAATAAAGATTATTTCCAGTTAATGTCAGGCGTCAAAATTTTAGGTGTTGGCTGATTGATATCCTTTTCAGGTTTGGGTATTTCGTCCTTCGAAATACCCAAACCTCGGGGTCGGTAACACGATCCCTGCCTTTAATTTTTAATGTTGGTCTACTTATGCTAAAATAGATTAATTAAATACATACGTTAATTGTTATTAGGGAAAAATAACCTGAAAAAGGGTCTTGATGATTTATTTGGTGATATATAAATATATGGCTTTAAATCTATGTCTATACTTACCTACTAATAATAAAGCTGAAGAGTTTGTATTTGATAGCCTTATTGTTGAGGAACATCACGCTAGGACCCTTAGGAGTCGAGCAAAAAGAAAAAAGTAAAAAAGAACGGTAAGCGAATTCGAAGTAATAGCGCGGGTGGGCGATGCGATGCGACGGGGTGGGTCGGAGGAACAAGAAATTTCACGCGGACGAAGTCGCAGGCCGAAGCTAGTGTTTGATTAATTCGTCTGCTCGACAACGTAAATAATGTAATGAATGTTATTTGAATTCAAATAAACTTTATTCATTAATTCATTATTCATTCAATTGTCCAAATGAAAGATAGTGCGTGTGAGTGTGTTCCGCAATTCTTAGGCTGCTGTTTAGATGTGTCGTGACTCCATATATTTTCGATCAAAGCATATGTCATCGGTGTTTCTAATAATAAATCTGATGTCATACAAAATCCAATAACAAAACTTGATCGCGGATTAGTGTTATTGGGTTTTTTCCATCAGAAATTTTGCAGTAGCAGCCTGGAGTCTGGATTGGTGCCCGGTTGATGGCAATGGCAGAGTTCCAAACGTTGAGATCCGAAGCGAAGCCGTACTAAGGTCATTGGTATTGGAAAGCGTATTATGGAACTCAAATGAAGTTAGGCAGGACAGAGGACATCTGTCAAGGCGCAGTGATACCAGGTGGAATAAGGCTGTGACAGAGTGGCGTCCAAGGACTGGAAGACGAGATGTCGGTCGTCCGGCGGCGAGATGGACAGACGACACTGTTACCATCGCGGGCAAAACCTGTATGGCTGGCACAGCGAGCGTGGAGATTGGCACAAGAAAAGAGAGACCTATTCTCAGCAGTAGGTGAAGTTGGACTGTGGATGATGATGATGACGGCAATAGGCGCGCCCTATATTACATGGGACTTAAACATAACTGGAGAAATGTGGGTGTAGTAGGTATAGGTAAATCTCTGCCTAACCCAGGGGGAACACAGCCGTGATGCTATGTTTTACCACAGATTAAACAGAATCCTGAAACAACGCACCACCACCCCTATTCAACACAGAACAAATTCCCAACTCGCGTCCATTGTACAAAGTATTGATAAGGATTCCTGCTAATCAGAGCATGACACGGGGTTCATAGTGACGCAGACAGGTCACTCGACCCACTTCGAGTAATGGTGACAGTTCCACCTGCGATGACCTCTACAAAATAAGGCCGCGTTCACATCACCTGATTCTAGTGACTCGACTTGCGTCAAGCGCCTTATCAAGTACCTATGTATTTACAGAATTATAATCATTAAAATCATCAATATACTACGACTATTTCAAGAAATATCAATCAATACCCTATTGATTGATATTTCTTGAAACAGTCATACAATAAGATTATACGAACTTAGAGGGTTCTATGGATTAATTCTGTAAATACCTACTAAATATGTACTTGTTACGGTTGTGAATCATATTTTGTTCAACATACAACCTGAAACTGACCGGCAAATAGGTTTTTATTAGAAAATTTGAATTTCGTGGGCTACTGTGACGCTTGATGTGTACAAAAACTTTCTAAATATCACTCCTCTTACTAAAAACATGACAAACTCAGCCAGGTGAAGTAAGCCCTATAGATCAGCGAGGTAACAGAGGCGATGAATGCAAAAGGTCAGTTCCGCTTTGATTATGAGGTCGGGGAGAAAGGTGAAATGTCTTTATGTACTTGTTATTTTAAATATGACCTTATAAATGGGGTTAAAACCTGTAAGCTCAAAAGGTGGCAGCACAATTCAACGTCTCTCGCCATTGTTTTGTTTACTTTTGGGTCGATCTCAAATTATACGAAAACTAGATAAATATGTATAAGACTTAGAGTGTAGCACTATTAAAATACGAGTTTTTGGGGTTCCGTACCCAAAGTGTGCCAACATGATATGGTTAGAAAGGGGGGTGCATACCGAGATGACGACTAATAGAGAAGTATGGAAGGAAAAGACATGTTGCGCTGACCACAAACAGAGTGGGATAAGGACAGGATGATGATGATGATATGACACATAAAATCATAGCGTTACATTAAGAACATTTACGACGTACCGATTTTATAAGCATAAGCAGTATACAAAGGTCTAAAAAGTTAGTTTTAACTAACTTTTTAGACCTTTGTATACTGCTTTGGCTGTAATTAATTTGGCTCTAACACTATTTTTCGAAAATGTTCTTTAAATTTTCCATAGAAACAGAGATTTCCAGTTATCTTTGATTAAATAAGACATTTCGAAAATGTACTTGACAAATTTTTTATACCATTGTATCCTGCAAAAGCGTATGAAGTTTCATTAAAATCGGTTCATTCATTTCGAAAAACAAGGGCTTAAAAGTTTGTATGAAATGCCGTACGTCGTAAATACGTATAACTCAGTTCCAATATACCAAAAAAATAAAATAAAATTTGTGAGCTTTTTGTAACAATAAAAAGCGTAAAACGTTTTGTAGGAGACCTGCGTCACGTCCTACACGTGGGTGTGTGTTTCCTTATCACAATGTTATAGGGAAACGTTACCCGAGAAGGGTCTACAGACATAACGGAGGAAGATAATAAATGAAATGCCAGGTGCCAGTGTAAGACATTGATTTGATAGTAAAATTTAACTTAACATCGAGGTTCTTGGTTGCTTAATAATAAATAAATAAATAAATAAATAAATAAAAATGTGTATGTATCAATTTTTGATTGTAAGTAGAAGCTGTGGAGTGTGTTCCAAAGGCTTACGGTTGCGGTACTTTGATTTGCTTACAACTAAATTGGTATTAGAATATTGTGTTTACTAAACAAAAATGTTTAAAACAATCTGAATTATTGACCATAATTATTATTTAAATTTAAATGTATGATACATTTAAATTCCTATCCGGTTTAAAGATCCTCTCAATGCAGGTCAGAATGCTTCCGCAACCTCTTTAGAGCTTCTGAAATTCAGCTTCTTTAAGCAAAAACCCCTTATCCACACAGCGTATTTCGGGTAGACAATAATCACTGCTCTACATAGTTCGTGCAACACTACAAGTTTATTTTGGCGCGTGGCCAAAATCGGAACTAACGCTGCTATTACGTTTCGTCGTTAAACCATGACATTAACATTTTAACAAAATGTTTTCCTACAACCCAGTAACTGGATCATGGAGGACCGACAGACAGTCACTCCATGTAAAATATTGGCATTTAGCTGTATCCGGTTAGACTGAAAGCCAACTCCAACATAGATGGACGGATGGATGGACGTAGATGATGTTTACCAACAACGCCCCCCTATCAAAGTAATTCAGATGCCAAAATATTCTTGTTGCACTCTATGTACAGATGACAGTAGGGGTCACTGTTACATATTAAGACTCCATTTCTAACTCCTCCGTGGCCACAGCTGGCTAGGGTAAAGGGTTCCGCACAGTAACGTTAGCAGGGTTTACCGGCGGCTTATCTGTAGATGTAACAATCGTACCTACTATGGATATGTGTGGTTTTGTTATTTGGGGTTGAATTGAGCTTTGTGTTCAAAAGTACCAAAATACCGCGAGTAAATCTGACTTTTGCGTAGCTCTGTCTATACATATATCTATCTCTTTTTTGTAAGCCTTTAAAAATGTCTATGTCTATTCCTAGTTTGCAAGACTTAAAATGTAATGCGAAATCTTACCTTCAACTAACAAGATCAACATTAATAAAAGAACTCTCTTTATAAATATTTCTCTCTCGCGGTTTTACACACACACGAGGACATACTAGGGGTTGGATGGTGTAAGCGATAGAATAGGGTTTTGTAAATTCCAATTTATCTCTTTATCTCCAACGCCCCGACATCGTTCTCTGCTGAAATTGAAAACGATTGAAACACAAAATCTATGTAGGTACTTAAAGTACTTATATTCGGCTAGTAAGCCAAATTCTCTGGAATTAAAATTAATAGTATTAGACTAATGATAGTTAGTAGCGAGACTGCAAGTAGTCCACCAGTCCGTATAGCGGCCATGGCGACCAATCTTATAGGAGACCAGCCTTCGGCGCGCGAGATATTATAGTGCACTAATGTGTGCGCAGACGCAGGTGCACTCTCTTTTCCCTTAACTACTCTCATAGTCCGATGGGGCAATCCGACAAGACCCAAGAGAGATCAGGCGCAGGACCAACGGCTTAACGTGCTGTCCGAGGCACGGGGGTATCACACCGCCTACTTCCAAACTACGGGCTGTTACTAAGAAATTACTAATGGATTAACCCAATAACTCTACCCGACCTGGGAATCGAACCCAGGGCTCCGCGATCAGCAGCCGCGCTTGCGACCACGAGGACAACAGGGAAGGACTGGAAGACGATGTGTCGGTCGTCCGGCGGCGAGATGGGCGGACGATATTGTTACTATCGCGGGTAGAACCTGGATGAGGCTGGCACAGGGGCGTGGGGAGTAATACATGGAAACAGAGGCCTGTGCTTGATGATGTTTAATTATCAATGCTCATTTATAAGGTTGATGAAGGTGGGGCTCATGGCTAAATAATTACGCGGCACGGGACGATCGAAGGTTAAGCTACGTTTGCCGCTGTCAGTTAGTGGATGGGTGACCATCCATTACATAGGTAATAGGTAATACGGGCTGTTGTCCGCAAATTACATATAGAGATCCTTCCATGTCTCAGAAAGAACGTTAACCCGTTGATCCCTAGATCTTCGATTCATAGATCTTTGACAATCGTTACAGGTAGTCAGAAGCACAAAAGTCTGACAACCAGTCTTACCGAGAGGTATCGTGTTACCCAGTAACTGGGTTGTGGAGGTCAGATATGCAGTCGCTCCATGTAAAATATATTTATTCAGCTGCATCCGGTTAGACTGGAAGCTGACCCCAGCAGAGTTGGGAAATGGCTAGGCAGATTGATTGTTTATAAGGTTGCCAAAAATAAATATTTTTTAGGTAGGTACCTTAACATAATAAGGGCAAGTGTAATGACCCCAAACATAGCGAGGCATTCTAATGAACTCCTGTTTAAATGATACGAGTAGCACTCTACGGGTGCATGCATACTTTACTCTAGTCATTACACTCAAATATATTAATGTCATATTTCATGCGATAACATATTTATTTTCTTTTTCATTAGAGATTCAGTTACAAATCACAGCGCAGACCAGAAATCTCGCATTTGTACGAGGAACCTCGTACCGTTGGCAACTTCTTTCGTAAATCTGGTTGGCAACTTTGAAGTTAGTTATATAATGCCTATTAACTATATTTTTTACTTACGGAAGTAATTGTTTTGGTACCGGTACAGCTGATTATAAATACCAATAATATAGGTGCTTCGTCTGGTACCGAAATGTACCAAGACCAATGGTACCGGTTCCCAAAAATACAGGAATTTCAAGCCTCGGTTACAGGCCAGGTACCAGGCTAAACATATGAGTAGCTACAGTCAGTTATAATACGAATCGATAGAATTTTATAATTCTTTTATATTTTATTTACTTTGCTCAAATGGGTCAGCTAGTTGCTATGACTGACTGCACATGACCCTGTTAGGACGGAGCAAGTAGTAGTACCGTAGCACAAGACTTATATTATACACCAACTTGGTTTCAGAGTCCGTTGTTCACGTATTGTAAACAATAGCCACTACAAAAACACACAATACAAACCACCTATGTACACACTCATCACTCAACATCCTTCTAAATTTTCCACATAAGCAAACTAACAAAACAAAGGAAACTTCCCTGACAGCCGACTTCCATATTCAAATAATATACATTTGACCAACTTTTGCGACAAGGGCACTTGACAAATTTATTTGACAAACCTTTGGCTCAAAAGTACTTCACAAAAGGGTACTTTCTCATATAATTGGATGTCTGCCTCATCTGTTTGTTTCTAAGCCTGACAACCAGTCTTACCAAGGGGTATCGTATTGCCCAGTAACTGGGCTGTGGAGGTCAGATAGGCAGTCGCTCCATGTGTAAAATACTGATATTCAGCTGCATCCGGTTAGACTGGAAGCCGACCCCAACACAGTTGGGAAAAGGCTAGGCAGATGATGATGAAAGACTCTAGCACATGATTTTAGACGTTCTACCGTAGCAAATTTACGTAGGTAATGAAAAGAAATGCTGTTCCATATATTTTGACCGCGTAGGTCAAGGCTTTTCTATAAACCATCAGTGTTTTTTTTTATAAAAATTTCAGCACATTTGGGTTCAGAATCATGCACTTACTGACCGGTTGTGAGTCGATGTCCCTCCTCTATTTTTTTAATTTTGTTTCTTTCTTTCTAAGTATAAAAAAACTGAAGCAACTGCGCAGCGCGCTTTCGAGCGAAATTCTTGTGGTAACCTTACAGTAACCATCAGCTAGCAACTTAGATTACTTTATTTTATAAAAAGAATTAGTAAACAGAAACATTATTGTTTTCCGACCTCACTTTTTCACAACTAGTTTTCAAGTAAGTAGTTAAATACCTACTATAGTCGGCTCCCCTACCTATCCTCCTCTCTTCATAATAAAACACTACAAAAGCTGTAATACCGTCGGATCCGGACATGGCGGCGGACGCGCCTCGGATATGACGTCACTCTCCTTACGACGGCACAGGAAGTGTCGCCGCGGGGGACAGCCGATTGAGAGACAAATGAGTGCTTTGTTTACACTGATTGTGGGGAATAGTTCAAGTAATGTAATACTGTGCATTCGCGACGTATTTGCCAAAAATGTAAACAAATATGAATTAATGAAAAAATTACTTTAATTCCTACACAATAAAGTTCAGTTTACGCTACAACTTCAACATCAAACATTTTATAACTTTGTCAATAGTGCCAGTCACTGTGAAATCAATTTAATTATTATTGAAAAAAAAAATTGATATTTGTTTAACTTGAAATAGGGTGGGGGTGTGCAGCACTGCGCACTTTTACTCTATGTAGGTAGCTTGTGATTTTTGTCATTAACTGGCTGCTATTGCTTAATAAGGTACATACGAGTATGTCTAACAGAATTTGAAACTTCATGTAGGCAGGTCATCATCTGCCTAGCCGTTTCCCAACTATGTTGGGTTCGGCTTCTAGGGATGAATGAGAATGCTGAGAGGGATGTCTGCGTTACACGAATGGATAGAATAAGTAATGAGCACATAAGAGGAAGTCTGAAAGTGGCACCGGTGACTGAAAAGTTGTGTGGAAATCGGTTGTCATGGCCTAAGGGCATGTGTTATGGAGGAATGAGGAAAGTGTCGTGAGGACAGTTTTGAGTATGAATGTCTATCGCTATAAGAGTAGAAGACGATCTAAAAAACGGTGGATGGACTTTGTGAATGATGATAATTATCTAGCAGGGGATCGAGGAGGGGGGGGGGGAGGCTCAGGGGATCAGACCGGAATGAATCGTTAGAAAGGAGTTAACTTAGTTAAGTTTAGGGTCCCGTACCTCAAAAGGAAAAATCCCTTATCTCCGAAACTACTGGCCTTAAAATATTGAAAAAAATACAGAAAGTAATTGTGTACCTATACATTACAGGAAAACCTATAAGAAGTCTGTGGTCTTAAAACAATATGGTAAATCTTTCAATATTCTGCGCTTTGTACGGAACTCCACGCGAGTTCAATTCGCACTTGACCGGTTTTTTTTAATGATTACATTGTTTAAAATGTGAAAAGGTAAGGACAACTTCCAGGTAAGAAAAACTACGTGAACTATGAAACGTCTATTCTTTTACCATCTAAAAAAAAAATATTTTATTTACGAAAAACTGAAAGGTAAGTTCTAGGATAAATTGTGAAAAGAGTGCTTCTTTTCATAAATTACAGCAAATTTTCCTTGAACTCTTCAGTAAATAGGCTAGATACATATTCCCTACCTAATACCTTACATTTTAGTTTTATCTAAAGCGAAAATCAGCATCCTAATTTCGTTACACACTATCAGAAACAAAGAAAGAAAGAAAGAAAATACATTTATTTAGCACAGACTAGAAGGCACACAATACATATAATACATACATCAGTTAAATACAAAGAATAAACATCAAAATAATAAAGGTGTAAAGTCCGATGTATAAACTTAGCAATATCAATCATAATCTGAATCATTTTGAAGAGTATTGCTAATCCATTGCTTCATATGTTCGAAAAAATTGTCTGCTCAACAACTTAAATAACGCAATGAATGTTGTTGAACTGTCAAAATGATAGCCATTACTACTATTAAGTAGTGTAAAACGCAATTATCCCGCAGAGCATTTTAACAATTCTGCTTTCATGTTACACTGTCCATCTAAGCTAAGCGGCTACTGAAATCTTAATAGTGTCCTAGACATCCTGCATAATTTACTTCGTGAAGATTGCAGGACGGCCCAACTGAGGCCGGTTTGAGCCTCGTCAAACCGGCCGGGCGGCCCAATTTGTGCCGTGAATGCGCCTAAACTCCGGATAACTGGATTTGAATTAGGATTGGTATAATTTGAGTTGATTCATGGACTTTGCCCGAAATAGAATATTATTTTATATTTCCGTCCTTCAGAATCAGAATTTATTTATTTGTAAGACTGTACATACATACATACATAGAACGACGTAAAAATTTATTTTATTTATTTTATAAATTAAAATATGTGACCCTCCTATCTTATGAGACTGTTGGTAACATGGCTATGGGTATCCTGAGTCACGATAATAGTCTGGCCAGATGGAAATGGTCACAGAGCTAAGTCTTTCACAAAATACGCGAGTATCATGTTTTTTTTTTAACGCAAGTGAATTTTAGTGACATCGAAAGTTCACGGCGTACGATAAACATTACCAACATAGTGTTACATACTACATTAACTTTACTACATTACGTGCAAGTAGTCGAGGTGTGTTAGTGACACATACTTAAACCACAGAGTGTTAGTTTTATGCACTCCAACACGTTCACTATTACTTTGAAAGAAACGAAGACAGGTGGAGCTCCACACTGATGTGCTTTTGTTTTCTTTGTTGTGCTCCGATTCAAATTAAATAACAATTTCAAAGTATTTTATTTCATATAAACCTACATGGGCACTTATGAAACGTCAGAAGCTAGGTCCGCGGTTCCAATTGGTCGTTTCTATGGAGAAGAGCCGGCAAGAAATAAAAAATAATTGGCTTTTACGAAAGTCAATACAAAGTCACGTCGCACCGCATCGCTCTGCATTAATCTGTAAAAAAACTGCACCGCACCGCACCGCAACGCACACCGCATCCATCAACCGGGCATAAATCCAGACTCCGTGTTGAATCTGTGAAATTCCAGATGGAAAAATCCAATAATACTGCCCGACCCGGGAATCGAACCCAGGGCCTCATGCTCAGCAGTAGCGTTTAGGGAAAATAGGGGAAAATAACCTGCAACAACACTGCCACGTGACCTTCAGCCCCGATCAGTCCTATATCTCAGAAATACTAATTATTACTTTAGCAAGAATTTAAATAAAAAAAGCTATAAATAATAAGTAAGGGTGTATAATTTATAACCTGACACAATTACAAACAAGTATGTATAATAGGATTAACAAAATTATGGAAAAAGGTACTCGGATGGATTAACATACTTAATATCGGTGTTGTTGTTTTGTGGAAATTAACGAAAATATACCGTGGGTAATCTTTGTAGAAGCTTCATTTGCTTTTGTTCGAAAGATTATCAAATTATACACTTACATACAAATCCTCAAAAAACAAACGTAATTTCTAATTCTATCCTATCAAAAATATTTGGCAACTTTTTAAAAACAAAAGAACTTTAGAGTTTAAATAGAAAGCGTTCAATGGACTTATAAATTGGTAAGTAGTTTGTTATACTTAATAACTTTTAATCCACCTTTGTTGAGGCAATGTTCATTTGTTTTGACAGAATCTGAGGGAGAATCTCGTAATTTTAAGAACGTTCACAGTCTGATCTCAGTCTCAATCTGTCAAAAATACCTAGATTAAGAAAGTAGCTATTTTTGTAAAGAAATATGAAGTTAACGTCTGCAAGACTGTAACCATGAACACTTGTGGGGAGATTGTTATTTTCAAACTTTGTTGTTTTCCAGGTAAACACCGTCGGCTTTGGTACTTGATACAACTTTAAGAAATTATTTTTCCGCACGAGTTGTAAAAACTCGTTTACAAAATACCTTTCTCTGAGCACCTGTGTTACTTCCTCAGGATCATAATTATCATCATTGTTTAAAATGCGAGTTTGTCTGTCAGTCAGTCAGTTATGTCATTCTGTTCAACTGACATTACCTACTTGCCACTACAATGCGGCCGGCGAGAGAATGCGTTCTTGACCTTGACCTGTCAGTTCCATACAAACTAATACGTGTTTTGCGAATTTGAGCTACTAGATTTATCGCACTGACAGGTGTCAGGAACGCTTTTTCTCGATGGCCGGACTTTAATTCGTAATGACAAAGAAAACACAGAATTGTGTTGAAAAGGGAGAGGGAGGCATTTTGCCTGGGCCCTGCACACTTGCACAGTGGGACAGTACAGGCTAGTTAGACTGGATGACAATTCGTAATGACAAATGGTTCTTCAGTCTTTATTGATGTGACTCATCAAGTCATCACACAACGTTCACTGGAGAAAAAAAGCCTTACGCGTTACTCGCACGCACTCGTATATAATAGAAAGAGACAGAGAGAGCGAGAAAGTGTAAAAATACCTACGCGTTTTTAATACAGAGATATCTAGTATAATTTTTAGATGATCTCATAAAGTTATCGCCATCTTGAATTTTAATTTTGACCTCGCTGTTGGCATTACCATCTTCAAATATGATGTAAATGACACCCATGACGAATTTTAAACTTTTCGCAGCCGCCATCTTGGCTTTTCATTTTGAAGCCAATAGTGAGGACTATTGACTTCAAAAATACTATCTCTCGCTCTATCTCTTTCTATTAAATAAGAAATTTGCATATAGGAGACGTAACGCTTGTTCGTTTCGTGACGATTTCTACCAGTTTACTCCTACCGCAAGCCGCGTAAAGGAACTTCGTTCCAAAAATCTACCAACCGCTTTAAACCTTGCAGCCTTGTAACCAACAAAGATGAAAGTTATATTTACTTATCCCTAAAATCCTGCCAGTATTATTGGTAACCCTATGCACCAAATAACATTTTCCCAGACACACACAAACTCCGTTTGAAAACGCAGTTTGTGTTTGCTTGTATATTTTAACTTCGTGCATTCACTCTGCTTCTCGTTCACTCATTCGTTCACATTACGTTCGCTCTCCGAATTCCTTCACAGGTTAAAGTCCTGTTTATCATGAAAGTTTTACTAAAACATGTCAAAGGGGTGTTTTCTGCAAATTTTAATATGATGAAGTGGATTTTACGAATATTATTACACAAAGTTTTATTTGTGCTGTAGTAACATTGCTTTGCGAAGGCTTTATGACTCTAGTGCACTCAAACTCAAACTCAAAGCATTTATTTCAATTAAACCATTTACAGACACTTTTGAATTGTCAAGAAGTCGGTCAGTCAGAAAATATGAAGCTAGTTGCCCATTCCAAAGCGTAGGTACCTATGGAGAAGAACGGGCAAGAAACTCCATGGACACTCTTTTAAATTATATTTTTACAAAAATATTAGTTACATCATTAATGTTGAATTTATAATTAAATAAATAAAAAAGACGTACGTGTTAAGAGCGTCCAGAGTACGGCAAATAGTACTTAACAAAACAACAATCCAAAAAAAAAAAAGTTTAAATAAGCCGAGGCAGCCAATTGATGACCAGCCCCAACTGACGGCGCCCGTTCACGAACATGACGCATAGATCAGCACCATTCAGCTCAACTATTTTGAAGGGAGCTAAATGATCCAACACACACCACCGTCAGCGAGGCATTTTAGTGAGCATGACATACTATCAGCCGCCAGGGCACATTCAAGTCAATGAAAGACATATTATTACCCGGTAAATGGTAGATCACATAGAACTCACATCTGTGCTATGAAATTATACAATACAAAGGAAATTGACAAATATAGTCCCACAATCTTCAGCAGTTCCAACAGTATGTTCAAGTGTTAATCAATTAGTTGTGGTTGTGGAGCAGGACCAGCATTGATCCAGGCATCTTTATCAACGATGTAATCCCCTATCTTATAATATGCCTGCCTGCTTGTTATGACATTGTGGATACCTATTTTCCTGCACAATTAATACTTTCTGCACGTAACAGTTCAAACTCGGAATATTAAACGTTTGCTGTTTTGACTCCAAAATACTGGTATTCAGTTAGAGTCGGGTTAGAGTGGAAGCTGACCCCAACACAGTTGGGAAAAAGCGGACAGGTGATGTTGATTAGTCTACAAATCACTACGTTATTTATTTTTAGCCTGTGTTAAACTTAAAGCAGTTTTTTATAAACGTTGCTTTAAGTTAACTAATGATTAGCGACTGTTTAACGTGCATTTTCGACGTTTATTTACCGTGCATTTTCGACGTTTATTTACCGTACATTTTCTACGTTTAAACGTCTCTAAACTTTAAGCAGTGTTTATGAATGAACCCCAAAGTAAAAACATTTTTTTTACCTAAAAATAATAATATAATATAATAGATAATAAATTCACCTAAAAGTAGTAAACATAACATACACTTACCTACTTAATATATGCATAGCAGTAAATAAAATCCATGCTTAAATTTTGTTGTTGGTTTTAAACTAGCTTAAGCCCGCGACTTTGTCCGCGTGAAATTTCATGTTTCAACGACCCACCCAGTCGCATCCCTTTGTGCTCACTAATTGCTTTAGCAGTTCCTTTGAAGGAACTACTGAGAATTTATGAATCAGTAGTTCCTTTGCAAAAGATAAAGGAACTACTGAGCCTAGATAGTTCCTTCAGAAGTTCGTTTGAAGTAAACACACATATATAATGCTGCCCGCTGCTGCCGCATGCTGGTCCGTAGGTTCGCGCTAGATGTACTTACTAAGTAAAAACCCCAATATGCTCTGCCGGCTGCTAGCGTTCTTTCCGACTTTTTTATATTTGCTTAGCTCCTAAGGATAATAGCGTGATGTTAAATGACCTATAGCCTTTCTCGAGAATTGGGCTATCAAATAAATACAAAAACATTTTTTTCAAATCTGACTGCTAGTTCCAGATATTAGCGCGCTCAAACAAACTATTCAGTTTTATTATTAGTAATACACGAGTATGTATTAGTAATACACGAGTATGTATTAGTAAATATATATAAATAACGTAGAAATTAAACGTCAACAGCCACACACTCGTTAGCAGCACATAACTATTACAATTAGTTATAAAGATAATTATCTACCTATTATTTTGTTACACAATCCAATAACAAACTTCTCTCCTCACACCAACTTTCCCGCCCTTTATCACAACTAACCTTACAAATAATAACTTCTCAAAACTTGTTGTTACAGTATGCCCATCGCTGGGAGGATCCCAGTCCATCGCACGTGCGTCGAGTTTGAACTAATCGGCCAGCGATATGAATGGGAACACATCGATCTTCATCGCTCATTCGTCCGTGGGTTATTAATTAGAGGGATACTATTGGTGCGAAGTTCACCGGCGTTTGTAGGATGATGGATCCGGACAAAGGTTGGGATCAACTACCAATTTAATAATACATACACATGGGTAGGTGCAGTAGCTCACGCCTTCTCCCCATGTGGGCAGGCAGACACTATAGAACGCCACCTGCTACGATCCTTACATACTCCTTTTGCTTCACATCTGAAGGCCAATTCTCGTAATTAAAAACGTTCAAAATCTAGTCGCAATATCACAGCAACAATCAATTTCAAAGACTTGTCAAAAAAGTAGGGAAATTATTGGTATTTTTGACAGATTGAGACTGAGATCAGACTGTGAACTTTCTTAAAATTACGAGAATTGCCCCTCTGATCTCAGACACATCGTCCCGACGACATAACGAGCGATCGATACACGTGCTCTCGACGTAATCGATTCGATAGTTCAAAGGAAAATATATTAAAACCATTAGGATATTGAGCTGAAACTTGTAAGCCTGAAACGGAATATCAAGAAAGTTACGAGACGTTTTATGTAATATCATTCAAACGTACGAACATGTTTTATATAATAACAATTAAAACGGTGAAAATAAACAAGGAAAAGCGGGAAAAGAGTTCCTGCAAAGACTTAGGGGCTTTTGGCCCAGCTGTTGGACTGTAGGTATGGGCTAAGAAGATAAAGCGTCAAATAAGTAATCAACTCAAAGCATTTATTTCAAATAAGCCAATTACAGGCACTTTTCAACTATCAATGGGTCGGTCAGACAGAAAGATGAAGCTAGTTAGTCCAAAGCGTAGTAGGTACGTATGGAGAAAAACGGGCAAGAAACTTCACGGACACTTTTAAATTATAAAATTTTTACAAAATATTGGTTACACCATTAATGTTGAAATTATACATATGAGAACGATGTAGAAAAACGCGGACGTTAAAAGCGTCCGTTTTAAAAATGATTTATACAAAAAAAAGCAATTCAGAAATTAAAATTATCCGTGGCAGCTAAGAAATGACAAACTAACGGCGCCCGTTCAGGAACGGGCCAGTTTTTCGAACGAGAGCACTTTTTTTTAAATTTGTTTATTTTCACTTCAAGACAAAAATAAGGTAAGTTTACGCTAAGCTTTAATTGTGGCAACCAAGAGTACAAACACGCTATCAATCTTTACGCGCACGACCATTTGTCACATTAACTTTGCGAAACATGACTAGCTCGAACATGACGTATGGATTTTTTTATAACCGTTTAAAAATTTCTCGCTAGAATCATGTACTGAATTCCTGGCTACAGTTTGCGCACTGGTAAAAATAAAATCCTGTATGTAAGTTACGTGTGGTGGCTCTTAATACTTCTTAGCCAAGTGTACCTTATATCAGTCTTCATTACAAAATCTCTTTGCGTCTCAATTCCAGGTAATCCTCTACTCAGGCGGATAACTTAGTAACAGACCCTGTTTGTAACACACTATGATACTAGTGCTATCAAAGAGCTCTTTGTGTGCTAAGTGCATGTGCCATTTTGCACTGAGTAAGTGACTGATGTCATGGAGGTATAACG
The DNA here is from genome assembly GCA_963669345.1 of Gortyna flavago. Classification (NCBI taxonomy): domain Eukaryota; kingdom Metazoa; phylum Arthropoda; class Insecta; order Lepidoptera; family Noctuidae; genus Gortyna; species Gortyna flavago. Next base: position 14,021,229 of record OY770147.1, read on the forward strand.
TGAATTCTCTGTAACTTAATAATAGTCCTCTTGACCAAATTTCGGCCACTTCGACCAATCTCAGCGGAGACCTGCCTTCGGCGCAGGAGATATTATAAGTGCACAAGTGTTTGCGCAGACACAGGTGCGCTCTCTCTTCCCTCACTCTCATAGTCCGATGGGACGGCAATCCGACACGACCGGAGAGAGACCCACGGGGGTATCACACCGCCAACTCCCGAACTCCTGGCTGTTACAAAAATATTAAAATGAGGCGAGAGCGAAGTCAAGAGCCGGCTTCGGCCCATTCGGCAATAAAAATAAAAAACAATATGCAAAAGTTTTACGATGAAAACGACCTACAATCGAGTTTCCCGACAATAGTAACGCTATCATCAATTATGTCAGGTCGTGCACTCCTCCCACGCAGTTCAGTTACATTACATTACGCCAAGGAATCGTTGAGCTGTGAACATTCACGCAAGATCATTGTATGTTGTTAATGTTGAAATTCGTTTACACGAGGAGATTTTCTCGCTTCAAATAGGCGATTTTTGAAAGAGATTAAAGTGTCGCAACCGGCGCGGCGACGTGCGTGTATTAGCAAATTCAAAGTCAAAGTCAAAGCATTTATTTCAAATAGGCACATAAAAGGCACTTTTGAATGTCAAAAATTACAATGAAATAGAATTGATTCTAGTCGCCCCTTCCAAAAGGTAGTTTTCGTATGGAGAAGAATGGGCAAGAAACTCCACCGTTACTCTTTTAAAATGTTTTACAATATTTTGCATACATTAATTATATAATAAAATAATATGTGAAGACGATGCACCTAAAATAAAATTACTATACCACAATAGGTAAAAGAATTAAAAATGAAACCATGACATATAAATTAATAATCTGATAGATACATGGTGCTCACATATTTACAAAAATGGAAAAAGTAAACGATTTTGATAAAAAAAAAATATATACATATATATATATATATAAAAGCTATTTTAACAAGTAATAAGTCAGGGTGTGAGTTAAGAGTAATTACAGAATGTAAACAAAGTAAAAAGAATAAATTTACAATTAAATTAGCAACCAGTTTGATTTTGTCTAGACTCTAGATTGTCCTATGGAGCAGGACCAGCATGTTTCCAAGCGTTCTTATCCTGGATATAATCTTCTAATTTATAGTATGCTTGTTTACTAAGTGTACGTTTAATTATTGTATTAACGTAAACGAAACAAAAGGAGTACCCATCTGCCTTTAAAGCAATAGTTAACATGCATCTTCTGGGCACGCTCGTTCCATCAGCGCTGTTAGACCTCATCCATCGCTTTCCATCAGGCGTGATCGAGGCCAAGAGCAGGCACATTCAGCAATGAAAAAATGTAAGCATCGTAGCATTCTGTAGTTAGTGCCTACCTCCATGAGAAAAGGCATGACTTTATGTATGTATGTTTATGAAAAGTTGACTCGTGTAAACAAATTCTGCGTAAGTACGATTTTAGCGTGCATAATGGCGATTTGCGAGATTCGCTTCGCCTTTCAAAATAGGAAGAATCTTTACTTGTATGTCATAATCACAGCTATGTTTTTGTTTCTTGAAGTAAACACAAAAGTGCAATAATCGCCTGGTATCGCCAACAGAAATGGTTTGGACATTCTCGCCTATTGACCGGTGAAAAAGGCCTCGTGTAAATGATCCTTTATTGTATTACAATATACAAACGTAGACAGACTATTTATGATTTGCATTTAAATGAAAAAATAAACACTGATTCTCGTAGCACTTTCTTATGTTTAGGTTTAAAAACTAAAACAGCCGGCCTATTCTGTAAATCCTCACCGTAAAAACTCGGGTGAAGTGAGCTGTCACTAAACCTGATGCTCGGGAGTTGTCACTATTGATAGCTCGCTTCAATCTCACTTCAACAAATTTTCACGTTGAGATTTTTACAGAATATATGAGCATTTTTCTTTCTTTTTACGATGATCGGAATGCTGGCATCATTCTCATCATTAACAATATCACTAAGTCCATTTAAGAAAGAGGAATATATAAGAAAAAATATGTTAGCCTCAAATTAATAGTAGGTACTCGTAATTATTTGTTAAATTAGTATTAATGAGACCTTCTAAGTAGATTCTTTAATAAAATTTTATAATCGTTATATTAAGCAGTTTAAAAACAGTCTTATCTTGATAATCCGACGAGAATAACAAAAGGACTAATTAATATTCTTACAAATAAAGATATAAGAACCTTAGCTATTCTAAAAATAATTAAATTAAGTACATTATTTTCAAAACTTTTTGTACGGACCTTTTAATTTCAGATTTTCTCTTTGACCTCCTCCGAAGCTTTCACAAAACGTTAGTTATTTACACTCCAGTAAACATGAATGTATGTTATTATTCACAATAAACTTGATCGGCTGCAAGGACTCTTCAAAAGTTCAAAAAATATTGGAAAGTTACCGTCGACGCCGACCTAAAGGGTCTGTAAACTATCCGTGCTTGTAAAGGCAACAAAGTTTTCTCGAATAAGTCTCTAACGGTCTACAAATTCTTGAGTAAATCTCAGGTGCTGGGTCTTTTTTATCAGTTTATTTATAGAGTTTTCACGAGTAACGACGCTAAAGTAGGGCGTCGATAGTTTATACTTTCAATAATATTTTCGCATAACTCGGGGTGACACGTAAGAATCATAATATGTTTATCTTTAATGATTTTATCTACATGGCTACCCGTAGGTAAAATGTGACCTAGGGATTATCTCAAAAGGATGGACAAGTCTGCTAATAACAGCAACCTTCCATCACCAATCCTTCCATCAAAATATAAGGCTACAAACGCACTGACAGGTAACTTGCTTAGCGCCTAGAGCATAGTGACTTATCATCTTTCGATACACGCTAAGCGCCTAGCGAAGGCGCCAAGCTCGAAGTGCAGCAGTTTACTAAAACTCTAGAGCGTTCGTTTCACTTTGCACACAAGGTGACTCAGCAAGGCACCTGTCAGTGTGTACGTAGGCTCACTGTTTAATTTAGAGATAATGTACGCGTTTAACATAATAACGCACTGTGAGTACTGCTGCGGCTGCCGTGGCGCTGTAGTTCATCAGGGATGTTTGCAGATAGTAATATTGATGGTATTGCCACTATTTTTAGAAAAAGATGTGCATTCCTGACCTACAGTATTTTCAGTGTGTTCGCAGATCGGTGGAATTCACCGATGTTGCGTGTTTGCAGCTCCACGCTGAATTTTAATTTTATGTTAAATAAATAAAGTCCTCCGAACAGAATTTCGGCCACGGCGACCAGTCTCATCGAAGACCAGCCTTCGGCGCGGGAGATATTATAGTGAAAAAGTGTGTGCGCAGACACCGGTGCACTCTCTATTCCCTCAGTCATTGTATGTTAATCTGTGTCTGTACTTAATAACACTAGATTTTAAGTAAAATTATTACTACCCCTAGGGTCTCTAATATTCTCTGTCGGAAATAAAAATTTTCTATTCTATGTACACGCGTAGAAAGCAAAGTACCCGTAATGCAATATTAATTAACGCTCTAACTACAATTTCTCAGGTTTCCGTAGAGTAGTATGCCGTAATGGAGGAGGCATCGCGGTTCATATTACCGGCGGCGGAAATTGAGTTGTGCCTAGATACGCCACAACTTGAGGACACTTTCCCAGAGGTGCTAGGGTTTCAGTTGGCAATCTAAGGAGGTGGAAATACTAAACGAAATGGGTATTTATAGCTTCAATGCCCGTGTAGGGAATAACATCATTAATGTCGTATATTTAAAACAACAACAAACATCTAATAGAGTAGAATACCCTTTTTTATGTACAGAGGCCAGCACAACAACCTACCCCAATCTGTCAAATTTTCTCAATTGAATATGAACCTTACTCCTTTGCAGTAAAGTTGAAATTCTATCAAAGAAATTTGACAGATTGGGGTAGGATGATGTGCTGGCCTCTGTACACCATACGATTTACAGATATATAAATGCAGAAATTTTACATAGGGTAACACAGTGAGCGGTCTTATCTCTATAAGCGATCCTTTCAAAGAATATTTTTTTTATATTTCGTTTTGAAGTTTTTCAAAGCGAATTTTAATTTGTTACTAAATATCATGACAGATTAGATGTAAGTACATTAGTACATATGCAGTCACATGCCTCCCTCCATTTTTAGCATTTCCCACGCAAACTGTTACAATCTTCGATTACATTGAGTCTACTTTCAGTCTTGCTCAATAAACACTTACCTTTGGCGGTGTGCTGTTGGAATTGTGATGCCTTGCAGCGGCGGAGTGAGCGCGTCGCGTCGCCTTGTAGTGGAGGCGACGGAGCGCACCGCCCAGCCGCTCGGGGGAACCGTCGCCGCGAGCTACTGTCATGCTACTGTCTGCACCTGAGGTGGAAGAACAGGTTAAGTTCATTAAAATACTAGTTCGTAAGAAAAAGGATTGGGTCCCATGTGGGCGCCATTATACTAAAGTGGCGCCCACCGTGGGATACAGAACGTAATATGCAACAATAATTAAACGATTTGATAAAGCTGCAATTATTATCAGGGCCAGTGTTATCGACAGGTTATAAGCCAGTCTAGATGTTACAAGAACGCTATCAGAAATGAGTCTTAAAGTAATTTACTAATCTGAACATAAAAATGTTTTCTCATATTGATTACCGATTCAAATTACAGTAGCGTTGTGTTTTGGACTTTAAATTTAGTTTTATTTGAATACCTATATAAATAATATAATTTTAGTGGGTACTTTCATATTTTGTAGTCATTTGCGTTTGGTCAATCTAGCATTCGTTTAATGTACTTCTGGTTTTGAATGTTAATAAGATAAGGAGGACGAAAGGACATAAATCGAAATTAAAACTAAATCATCCCTAGACACACAGCCCAAGAGTACGCTCAAGAATTTCAGCAGAGAAGCGTTTTAAAATTTGAGTATGTTCCTGAGTCCTATGTGTCTACTTAAAAATTAGCTACAAATTGCTTTGACAGCAATTTACAGAAACGCAACTGCAGAGGAAAATGCCCTAAGTAACTAAATCTTAGAGCTGTAATCTCTACAAGCTGTCAGTAACAACTAACGTAGATAATGGTTTGGTACACCTAGTTTTGTACTTACTCGACTCAAATTGACAGAAATGTAGGTTTACGTTTAGTTAACGCTGCCTTCTAACTGCATAGGAATGTACTACAAAATGATTTGCTAATATTTCAAATAACACATTTCCATATTGAACATATTCACAGATTTTATTTGTTTAGCAATTTAATGTTGAAATAATGCAAGTTTGCACAGAATAAAGTTTATGAAGAGGTGAACAGAGTTGCAAACTTATTAAAAACCATGAGCGAGTTGGACTCGCGCACCGAGGGTTCCGTACCATCATATGTTTTTAAATTTTTATCGGCGAGGCCTATATTCGTCAGAGAATTATAAATCTTATTATATGCGGTGTAGAATATTACAGTTTTAGGTGAGCGCCATCTCTTGACCGATAGTTGAACTAATGTAACTTTTGTTGATGATTTTTTTAAAGTGTGCTATTAAGAGACATCGTTTTATTTTTTCTGTAATCTTTACATAAACTTCTATCACATAGAATAATTTCTGATTTTTCTCTATGCAAACTTCGGAGATAAGAGAACGGTATTTTTTTTCTAATGTTTCATCAAAAGTAGATAAAAAAAAGAAAAAGTGTTTGAGAATGTGCAAACTGCGCTCTTTCATGATACCCCACATGCCCTAGTAGCCCCATTTCGAATTTTTCAGATCCCCTTTCAATACATGTTGCAAAAAAAAAAAATATCTATGCTATTAAGAAATTCCTATTAAAGAAACTCAATGACACTTTTCCAGACTGGGAATCGGACCCGGGACTTCATGCTCAGCAGTAGCGCTTGCGACTACTACACAACCACTACTAGTCTGCCTAACTAGATAGTTATTTTGTACAAAGGTTGTCATCTGGACTGGTATCGTGATAGAACGTGCTACAGCTTATCAAAGAGAAACAAGAAGTGACACAGTATAATCAGACTATAATGTTCTTACTGCTGGGACACATTCCTCCTCTCTGTGAGAGGGAGTGGGCCGTAATCCACCACACGGTCCCAGTACGGGTTGGTTAGAAGTGAGACGGGTTATGGTAATCTTTGTATACTTTTTATTAGTGTTTAAGTGTTTTAGTGGAGTTTAAAAATCATGAGTGTTGAATTTACCTGCGGCGATTTCAGTGGAGGGTCGAGGCGACTGGATTTTGGTTGCTTGGTGACGCCCATCCGCCTGCAACAAACAACACATGTTTAAATTATCTGCGAGTTATTTAATAGAAATGTTCTAACTAGTCATCTCCACAATATAATGAAATAATTTACACAAAGTAAAGAGCCTGTCTGGGTTCGAACCTACGAAATACAACTCGTAAGTCGCGGCCGTTACCACTGAGCCACCACAAATCAAGTAGGTAAGTATCATTATTTTATCTTAAATCGTGAAGATGGGACGATGGGATGGAACAGTACGGACGTCAAGATTTGAGGGTGATTGTGATTTTTCATGGAAATGATACATTAGTGTCTGACACTTGAAGGCAGTACGACACGAGTGTCGGACACTTCAAGATAGTATTTTTTTCAGTGTGACAATTAAAAGTACCTAGTGTGTATACATTTCAGACTATCATAATAGTATCTAATCTTTCTCATTATGAGATAACATCACGCCTGCAATCCGCAAAGGATTCGGCAGAGTTGTACTGTACACCCACATTTCGCTAGTTATGTTTATGCCAGTCCTATGTCAGTAATAGGGAGCGAGCCTATTGCTCACAACCGGGCACAAATCCAGACTCCGGGCTGCTACTGAGAAATGCCTACTGGAAAAACCCAATAACACTTTGCTCGACCTGAGAATCAAAGCCAGGACCTCATGCTTACCAGTAGCGTTGTGAGATATTTTTATTTTTGTGAAGTTTGAAGGGTATTCTAAAGCGAACAGGGTAAGATCATCATCATTAGGTATAACCCGCAGCCCGACTTCACGCACTGCTGAGCATCTCTTTTCACGTGCCAATCTCCACGGCCTTGGGTAAAATAAATTGTTGTAATTAGTTACATATTAAACTCATTCACTGAACTTTACACCATTCTATGTTGATGAGTTTATAATTTCCCATTTACAGTATTACTCCCAAGCGAACATAACCATTTCCTTTGAAATTTTAATGCTGTATTAAATTCTGCTCATTTTGTGTATCCCTGTGGTCTCAAATTCCTCTAATCCGCTATTAACTCAAACAACAGCGTCAGGGTTGTCCCGATCTTATCGGACGCTCCCTACACATACATTACACGACGGATCGCAGGGCTAGCCCTAACGGAACGAGCCCTCTCAAAAACCTGATTATCGGCTAGTGGGACTCGCCAATGTGCGAGGAAGTCAGAAGAACAACTGTTTGGATTTTGTTAAGGTTTAACCCTTTACAAAAACCCTTCATTGTATCTCGCACATTATGGCAATTATGGCATTCAACCAGATAGTAGGTATCTGTCTGTAATCAACGCCAACTAGTGTTCTTACGTACACCGATGAAAAACCAACTCAATCGCAACATTTTGCATTAGAATATTCTCAAAAGAAGTGATTGTCACGCTGGATAACGATAAAAACCTCAACTAGACGTATAGAGGAAAAACAATATAAATGAATATACAGATCTTTAAAGATATCCAAAATCCAAAACCTCCGTTTAAGCTGTTTACCCAAAAGAAAACCTTTTAAAATCTGTAAGCTTTGTTAAAAATTAATCAAAAAATCTTTCCATAAATTAGGTCATGGTCCCAAAGAAACATTTTTACAAGGAAACAAGCTTTTTTCCCGCCATTGTGTTAACAGGCAGGCAGCACCTACAATGAGCTAGCAATAAGATTGCGCGCCGGTCGTTAACTCCCTTCCAAACAGGGTCTTCTCGGCACATCGCCCCCTAATGAAACTGCTGCAATTTATGGAAGAGTAAGTCTTTTCACACCTTCTCAAGAAGGGCTGAGTACCCCATTAAAGGGGCAATAACGTAATAATGGGGCAAACACTAAATAATATACAAAACCATTTGCTTGGTAGGTACAGAGAGTCCTAGTACCTACCTAAGACAGGTACAAGCTGGCAGGCCATCGAAGCGCAAACTGAAACCATGAATTCAGTACATGATCCTGAAACCCCTTTTTTTTTTTTTTTTTTTAAGGATGGGAAATCATCAAATGACCCCTCCCGCTCTGGGTGGAGCGGAAGGGAGTGTCAGACTCTTACTGACTAAAACCCATCCGTGTTCCTTCCTTAGCCCTTTGTATTCCGGGGCAGCGGTAACCCTTTCGGACAATCCCGCTGCCCCGGCAGGCTTCGGCCCTGACGGGCCCCTCCTTCGATGCTGACATCTCTTTGAGGCGCGCGTGGAACACATACGCGCCGTCCGGCACGGGCCTGGTCCTGATCGGACGGCGAGCTACCCATTACTCGCCGTCCGCAGGCCCGCGCCTACGGTGGCCGGGAGTCGTCACGCGGCTCCCGACGCCCGGAGCGTCTACCGCGGCGGCTGGGACGGGCGGCCCTCTCGGCTCTCTCCCTCGCCCATCCCGCCACCTCCTTCGCTAGCATGACTGCTTCGCAGAAGGAGGTGACTGCCTCCCACTCCCTCTCGCCCCGGACCATGGCTTGGACCAGGGCCGGGCGCGAGAGGTCGCCGCCGCTGCCGATCGCCTCTACGAGGACACGGCGGTGCTCTGCCCAAGCGGGACAGACCTCCACCGTGTGCACCACCGTGTCCTCTGGGCGATCCTCGCAGTGGTGACACCCGGGCGTTTCCTCCCGCCTGATTATGTGCAGGAACCTCCCGAAACATCCGTGTCCGGTGAGGACCTGCGTCAGGCGGTAGGTGAGGGCGCCGTGACGCCTCTCTAGCCACTCCTCAAAGAGGGGCCTTACCGCCGCTATCGCGGCGTGCCCTGCGCTGGGTTGCGACAGTCGCGCTTTCCATGCCGCCATGAGATCGCGCCGGAGGTCCGTCCGCTCCGCAGCAATTTGCCGCGGAAGCGGGTTTTCCCCCCGGCGTAGTGCCTCCGCGCGCCACTCAAAGAGGCGCGCGAGGACTATCGCCTCCAGATCCCATGGCGGCAATCCGGCAAGGAGGCTTGCCGCCTCGCGCGAGATCGTGCGGTACCCCCGTATCAGCCGTATGGCTACCACCTTTTGGGGCGCGTTCAAGTAGTGGGCGGCTCGAAGCCGCAGTGAACGCGCCCACACCGGGGCGCCATACACGGCCATGGACCGCACGACCCCCGCATAAAGCCTCCGGCAGGAGGCGTTTGGCCCCCTCAGGTCGGGCAGGAGCCGCTTGAAAGCGGCCCCAGCCCGTTCCAGTTTGGGGGCCAAACGTCGGAAGTGCTCCACGAAGTTCCACCGGCTGTCGAGGACGAGACCCAGGTATTTCATCGTCGTCTCGACGCCGATGTGAACCCCTCCTACCGTCAGTTGGGATCCCGATGGTGGCCCGTTCCGAAGCCCATGAAATGTCATGGCCTCGGAGTTGTGCAGAGCCACCTCGAGACCCAACTGCCGGATCCTCTCCACGACTATCGCAACCCCGCGTGTCATTACGTCGGCCGCCGCCTGATGCGACCTCCCCTGCGCCAGGACCAGCGTGTCGTCTGCGTAGCAAACTACGCTGACGCCATCAGGGAGGTCTGCCCGCAGCACCCAGTCGTAACCGATGTCCCACAGGAGCGGCCCCAAGACCGATCCCTGTGGGACACCGTACGACATCTCTCGCCGGTTCCATTCCCCATCGCGACCGGGGTAGATGACGGATCCTGAAACCCCTTCATTAAGTTTTTTCGTCGGTTTTTTAAGAAATGAAACTACAGTTTCATACATTTTGACCGAATAATTTTTTAAGAAAAAGCAGTATTTTTTTTTTATAACCGTTGAAAAATTTCTACGCATAATTATATCAAAACATCATGTGCTGAATTCATAGATATAGTTTGCGCGTCTAGCTTTTTCGTCATTTTAAATCTAGTTATATAATTTTACTGCTTGTCCAGGTTCAACTAGAGCGTCAGTTATCTGACTATGTTTTTGGGCAACGAAAACATTTTTAATTATAAGTATGTATCACTTCGCGGGTCTCTGCGTCTCTTCTAAAATCTAGTTACCCATACTTCACCTTCTGACACAATTCCCCCTTGTTAGAGTTGTGTATTGGGTCAGTGTGGCGTCGATTGACCCAAATAGGGTTAGTTCAGAGAGGGGCATTATGGCGAGGTGAGGGGTATCACATGCTCCAGCGACCTGGCCTATAAGCGGTCTGGATAGTGCGACCTTGTGGACCGCTTGTTGGAAAGTCGTTGTGCTTGACAAAGATTTAGATCGTAGATTTGCCCTACCTCCTCAAAATATGGTCACGTTTCAGTTTCGTTTTGACAATGTCCCTTTACATGATTATCATGGAAACTTTATTGTCTTTTCAGTTTGGACAGTTTTCCACGGAAGTACGGTGAGGGCAAATCTAACGATAGAATCTAATTTTTTGGCTGGCGGATTAACGGGCCATGATGACATGTAAATACAAAAAGAACTAAATTTATATTAGGTCCTTACATATGAAATTGGCGTTTTGTACGGGAGGAATATAAAGTTTTTTTTTTTTTTGTAAAATATATTTAATTATTCAAAGTATGCACCGTTGTTATCTATGCACTTTTACCATCTCATAGGTAGTTCATTGATCCCTTTACTGAACAAACCATTGGGGCGAGAATCAATAAACTCTTTGAAGGCGGTGTGGACTGCCGCATCGGAGTTGAATTTTTTTCCTTGTAAGAAGTTGTCCGAATTCCGGAAAAAATGGTAATCTGTTGGAGCAAGGTCCGGGGAGTACGGTGGATGTTGCGGACATTCCAATTGTAGCTCATCTAACTTAGTGGTTGTTTGTTGTGCAGTGTGTGGTCTTGCGTTGTCGTGAAGCAGCAGTGGCTTAGAGCGATTGACCTATCTCGGTTGTTTAGCAGCTAGTTCTTCTTTCATGGTTTGCAGTTGCTGACAATAGCTATCTGCTGTAATCGTTTGACCAGATTTTAGAAAGCTGTAGTGAACGACACCGGCGCTAGTTCACCAAACACTCACAAGTAACTTTTTCTGAGTCAATTTTCGTTTAGGGCAGGATTTGGCTGGTTCTCCAGGATTCAGCCATTGCGACGAGCGCTTCCGATTATCGTACAGTATCCACTTTTCATCACAAGTAATGATTCGATTTAAAATCCCTTCATTATTGTGTCGGTTGAGCAAAGTAACACAGCAGTCGACGCGTGTTTGCAAGTTCGATTCACTCAATTCATGAGGTACCCATCGTTCAAGTTTTTTTTTTCCCCTATTTGCTTCAAGTGGATTAATACAGTTTTATCACTTACTCCGAAGCTTGCAGCTATCTCTGAAGTGCTTTGTGATGGATCCGCATCCACAATAGCCTTTAATTCTTCATTTTCCACTTTGGTCTCCGACCGTCCACGGAGTTGGTTCTGAAGGTCGAAATTCCCAGAACGAAAACGTTGAAACCAAAAACGTACCGGGCTTTCTTTTGCAACACCAGCGCCGTACACATCATCAATCTTTCGAGCTGTTTCTGCAGCACTGGTGCCACGGTAGAACTCGTACTCGTAAGTATACCGATATTTCATGTTTTCCATTGTGCGGTAATAAGCGACGCCAAAGAAAAAATTATGAGGAAAAAACAAATGAATGACTGTTTTCAAAACTCAAATGTACCAGCTAAATGAATTTATAAATTTGAATTTGGAATTCTTAACCAAAGAGGAGATATTTCAGATCAAAGTGGTCAGTACGACAAAACGCCAATTTCATATGTAAGGACCTAATATTTAGAACTGTAATATTACAGTTCTAACTATGTTGGGGTCCGCTTTTAATCTAACAGGATGCAGATGAATGCCAGTATTTTACATGGAGCGACTGCTTTTCTGACCTCCATAACTCAGTTACTGGGTAGGTAAACGATATGACTGGTTGTCAGTTCAGGCTGTGAAAGATTTACGAATGACAGCCGGGATTAACAGCTTAACGTGCTTTCCGAGGGACCGAGGGGTCTCTATAACTAGTAGATAGTCACCCATCCACGGACCGACCTCGGCAAGCGTAGCTTAATCTTCAATCGACTTGTGATACTGTTGTAACTTAGGCACGAGCCCCTGCTTCCGTTGCTTAGAACTGTAATAGTGGCTGTCAATTCAACCATACCTTACAGACTTCTAAACTCGATAATGTGTAAAAGTACAGTGATTAACGGTCCATTATCTTCAGTATATCGATGCATTACCATAACATTTACCACATTACTGCAGGGTGAGGTCGTAAAGCTAGGAAATAAACAATTTTATGACCTCTAGCGCGAAGATCATCGTAAGGAAACGTGCTTATCTATAAAATATCAATATTTCGTGACGCCTGTGTTAATGTGCACTTTGACTAAATGCATATTATAACAAAGTTAAGGAATGATAATAATATATCTAAGAAAGAAAATGTTGTACTCACAATCTGAAGGCCAATTCCCGTAATTAAAAACGTTTAAAATCTTGTCGCAATCTCATCTCAGCGACAACCAATGTCAAAAACTTGTCAAAAATGTAGGGATATTACAGGTATTTTTGACAGATGGAGTCTGAGATCAGACTGTGAACGTTCTTAAAATTACAAGAATTGCCCCTATGTTTCATATGTATGTTATTAATTAATACACCAGTCAAAACAAATAAAATTCAGGATAACTTTTGGGAATAAGTTCTAGGACAAGAGAAAAAAGTCACAATATTGGATAATCGCTGAGGTTTTACAGTAAGCATATTTTTTAATGCGGTTCTGATGTGTCTGGAACGGCTGACATAGGGATGTTGCTCCGACTTTCAACAACTGGTGTTACAATTCTGTTACAAAAGTGCTGGGTTACAACTACAGCACTAGAAAATGGTGAAGGGCGAGCATATAAGGAGATATTCTCTTGTAGTTTTGACTTTTAAAAAGTGCTGATCCTCGGACTAGTTTGAATAAATTACTTTTGATTTTGAATTTGACAAACTATTTTACTCACAAATTGGACGTATTCATCCAACTGTTCAAATATAAGATGTATGCGCCCCCTAACACATATGGAACCATAACCCACGTCATATAGTCGACAACTGCAGTGAACGTCGTATCCAGTCTAGTCGTAAACGATCATATTATACAAACGATTTATGATATACTTTATATTCTTTTAGTTTTACTATATTTCTTTATGTTTTTGTTCCTGAATAATGGGAAGAGCTTGTATGACGTTACAGGCGAATAATGTTTTAGAAACACAGGAGTAGAGTTAGTTAGCTAATGACTGCTGCGATGATGTGTCAGGTTAGCCCTGGAGCCCTGGAGCCCTGGAGCCCTGGAGCCCTGGAGCCCTGGAGCCCTGGAGCCCAGGATCGAGGATTTACATATTTGTTTAAAGAAAAGCTGATATATTTCTATGGCTAACAGATAGTCATTATTCCTGGTCATTGGGTGGTGTAATTGAAATAAGTTGACTGTGAATGTAGTCATAAGACCGGTTAGACTGGAAGCCGACGCACGAATGTAGCCATAAGACTCAAGGGAAAAACTAGGATAGAAGAGAATTTTAGTAATGATAACCACGAGGTGTTTTTAGATGTTATAAGCGAGTTAAGTTATATAGGATTATACAGGATTTATTTTTGACGTAATTTCTTCTAAAATGCTACTATTTTTCCAAATCTCAGATTGAAGAAGAAATATGGGCAGTTCTCTATCAGAACCACACTCACTGAATTTATGATATCTCTAGAATAATAAAGTTGTTTCACGACCGCATTATAAGAATGGGAGTTCGCGCGTGACAATGTTTATTTTATTTATGGTTTCAGCAATTACTGTGAGGTTAGACCGAAGGCTATTAATCGTTGATGCGCGTCCGTCTATGATATGTGTCGTGACTTTTAATTATAAATACTATATTCTGAAATTATTGTTAATGTGGGATTTTTTGCTTTCTTAGCAAGAAATCCAGGTGCTCAAGCAGTGTGTGCGCTGTCATTTACATTAAAACTTTATTTTCAAAAAAAAAAATTGTATGTCTGGCATCGCGGTAGCTCGGAAATAAATGAACCAATTAAATAAAGGCCTTTTAAGAAAGGTTTTTTTACTACGATGTTTGCAAATCAAGCATAAGCTGGAGCTAATCAAAGTTGTAATAAAACACCTTTAAGATTCATGTAAAATCTAAAACAATCCTATAATAATTTATCACGCTAATAACTACAATATTTCGCCGCAATATTACATGTTACTCATTTGACACATGCAACATTTATCTTACATACATACTCACTCACATAATTATGTACCTACATACATATTATTATATTATAATACACATTTATATTCATAACACGAATATCTGTATATTATTGTGGTTAGAAATCCTTCCGCTTACCGAAACAGATTAATTAAATGTGGTTATGTTCTATTACTCGTGTTAGTGTATTTGTGTGTCTATATTTGTACTATTTATTTTTAAATTATACATTGAACAAAACATTAACTAAGCAAAATCGTACAAACTCTTGGACAATAACTAGTACGACTTATCCAGTCCTAAGACTCAAAAGAAAAACAATCATCAATAGCCTACATCACCAAAGCATCTATCAAAAGTGGTAGTTAAATTAATAATGTTTAATTACGGGTAGTGTGATTTCGTTGCCATGGTAACGTAGCAACCGTGTAGCAGTTTCGTAGTACATGCATAGCAGTGGCACCGCCTGCATAGCAGTTTCGTAGCAAGCCCGTAGGACTGGCGTAATATGGTGTACCAACCGCGTAGCTGTTCTGTAGTTCGTAGCAGTGGCGTAGTACGACATGACATTCGCGTAGCTGTTTTGTAACTTATAGAAGTGGCGTAGTACGACGTGTCACGTGACATCCGCGTAGCCGTTTTGTAGTTCGTAGCAGTAGCGTAGTACAGCGTATCACTGGCGTAGCCAGCCTATTATAGATATGTTACATTTTCATCTATTCGATGACATTCTCGAACTGAATCCCAATAAAATATCGTTCAAAAAAAAAGATTAAAGATAAGAAATCATACAAATATTCACCCTCGACTCCAAAGCGATTATTTATATGATAAATGAGGAAAGAGATTTAAAAGCTCACACATATTGGATGGGAGTTGAATGGCTGTTGTATATGCGCCATAAATTACGCGATATGCGACCGCCGGCGGTGTCAACCGCACGATATACCAGCTATGTATTTGTATGGTTTATTTTCATATACAGGACACGATAGGAGAGGCGTGTAATATATCGAACTGAATGATTTGTTAGTTAGATATTATTATTATGTTCCTGGTTTGTTGTGATGGATTTTATTAGTCGAGTGTGTCTGGTTTGTTGTGATGGTTTTTATTACGAGTGTACCTTGTGTTAGAGTTAATTCAGTGGAGGACTGAAAAGAGGTTTGCCGATAAAATGCAGAACTTACGTAGGCTCATTAGTTAAGCCTTGATTGGTTTGCATATGGATTGGTGATTGCAGTTAATATCATAGCAAAGTATTTAACTTACACGGAACATTACAATCATTTGTACGTTTCTTGAGCGAGAAAATCGTGGATAGCCAGTCGGTTCCTCGTCGGCGGTGGTACAGGTACCTTTGGCAGGCACTTTTGAATTGACAAGGAGTCGGTCAGTTAATCAGAAAGTTAAGGCTAGTTCGCGTGGGATTGTACCAGCGCGGTCACAATTATTACAAAGCTAAAAAAAAAGAAAGATGTAAAAGGTGTTCTCTCATCAGGCAACACTATACTGTCATTTCGTTTAAAGCTAGTTATTGTAAACAATCCTATATAAGGGAAAACTTCAGTAGGGGTGGGTAGGGAGCCCTGTCTCGGAGAAGGAGCTTGGTATAATTATGATAGAACTTCACTTAAGGTAAGTTCGTTTAATCACATAATTATACTTCTTCTCCGAGACATATTTATCGTGTAGATGTTTGAAGTCAGAAAGGGTTGTTTATGAGTTAGTAAATACTTGGTTGTAAAAAATAGTAAGATATTTATTAAAATCACATTCCAAAACGTAGATCTCTATGTAGAAGAACAGGCAAGAAACTCCATGGACACTGTTTTAAAAAGTAAGTTATTACAATATTCTGGTTACTTGTTTCTATATTTGAGAACAATGTAGACAATACAAAACAATTTAAAAAAGATTAAGTAATTATTCGTCATAACCCTAGATGACTAGATGTTTCCAAAAAGTAAACATGCCGATAAATATTATTAGGACAAAATATTATTAGGACAAAATATTATTGGGCCAAAATACTGGATATTGAATTAAAGACCCGCCGCAATCACTTAGTAAGATCTGCCCGGAGTGAAGTGGTTAGGACGATATAACTGGTATTTACGATATTTACACTTTTATTTTTTGATCCTTTTTTATTCCTTTCTGAATTCCAGCTTTATGGTAGGCGATAAAAATAGCGAAAATGGATATCTCTAACTCGTCGAGAAATCGTCGTAACTATGAAACTCGACGTGCGTGTATGACCAGATGAATGAACGTAAACGAAGCACAAGAAATATGTAAGGATTGTAGCAGGTGGCGTTCTGTAGTTTCTGCCACCATGGGAAGAAGTTTTGAGCATATGAAACCTATAAACTTTCAAAGTTATGTTTTTCTCGGCATTTAGGTACAGTACCTGAGTGTTGTTAATACTACCTATTAGGATTTAGAAAGGGACCGCCTGAGAGACATAGACACTGCTTTATAAAGACGATTTTTTTTTCTAAAACACGTAGTGCCATAAATAATTATATATGGCAGCGCACTATGTAGCGCCGTCTAGTTTTGGTACTGGAATAACCGAAAATCTCGGATAAGAGTGATACTGGCTAGTGACAGTCACTCTAGTAAAGCGTCGCATGGATGGTTGCGTGGCGGCTGTCTTCTGAAGGCAGAAGATGGTGTCGGGATGTCGCTGTTGTACCACGTCGACAAACTATTATATTCCTGCACAATCCTGATGATATAGAAGCTGCAGAACTACTAATACGATGACTATCCTACGAAGGCCATCCTGTGCTATTATACAGGGCGGTCAAAAAATATGGAACAGCAGTTTATTTTTTTTTATAACCTACGAAAAATTTCAATGTAGGGGGTTTAGGATCCCACACTAAATCCATGGTAACAACCTGCGCATCGCTGTCATTGCCACCCTGTACATTCGGTCTAAATCTCGACATTCATGACCTGATGAAAAGTGATTCTAAGTGATACGTTTTAGAATACTATAAATAGCCACTTAAAGGCTCAGAAAAAGTCTAATTAAGATTAAATACTGCCACAGAAACCTCTAAATATAATTTAATTTCGAAACGACGACCGAAAAGAAAAAAGCCACCGCGTTAATTTTAAACGGGAACGCTAATTACATTACACTACACTATGAAACAGGAAAAAGAAGCCTCTCCTCACAGTAAAAGTAAAAGGGGCATTTACAGAATATAAAGGCACTTAAAAAGTAGCACTCCCTCAATTAGGGCCTCTGACAGCTAAGTGCAACTTTTGCTCTTTTAAATTGATTTTATTTTGGTAGAACTGTGAAATAGTCGCGCATTTTTTTCATAACAGTGAAGAAGTTAATCACATTTTCTGTTTGAGTTAGCGTCGTCACCTTATAATAGAATGGTCTGTCTGGTTTCTGAGTGTGTCATTTAACGACGTTTTATTTGATGTTATTTTCGCCAGCTTTCATATTTAACTAAGCCACTGTCAATTTCGTCTTTTATTTTCATGAAATATTTAGGCACCCGGACGGCGGCGTTAATTTAATGTTAGCGTTTTCCTAATTTTAAATTAGATTAGAATTTTCTTGGGAAAATTTTACTATTCCTCCTCCTTTATTGACCAATCAAAATCGTACAAATTGAATTTCTTCTGCGAAATTGTTGTGTTAGTCATAAAATATGACAGATACTTTTACATCAATACGAGTACTATAGATGTTTTTGCATACACATGACGACTAATTTTGTTTTGTTTGGAATAAAAAAAGGAGTTAAGTTAATATATTGAGATAAGGGCAGGAGAATGATGATGATGATGATGCTGATGATGATGATGATAATGATTATGATGATGCTGAGAATGATGATGCTGATGACGCTGATGATGATGATACTAATGATGATGCTGATGATGATGATGCTGATGATGATGATTATGATGACGATACTAATGATGATGCTGATGATGAAGAAGATGATGATAATGATCATGATGATGCTGAGGATGATGATGTTGATGACGATGATGCTGATGGTGATGATGATGAGACACACATAAACTCACGCCTTTACCAATGGGGGTAAGCAGAAACTACCGAACGCCACCTGCTTCGTAGCAGGTGACGGACGTAAACAACGTATGTATGGATCGTTCCTCCTGCTTTTGCTTCACTTACATTCATACACGCACGCCTGTTGCGAGTAGTACGCACCTGAACTTTCTGAAGAACATCGCCAATAAGGTCAGTATATGCCTTTCTAGGGCAAAATAAACTTATCAGCTTCAAAAGACTATCTCAGACAAAGCTCCTCTCTATCCTTCTTCCTTTCTACTCCATTCGATGTAATAATCTCGTAATGTACCATCTAATTATCCGCAGCTAAAGACACACACAAGCGACACAACGCACGCTAACCTAATATTTATGACGACACAACTCTCTGGGAGGCTGAAAGGGCCTCTTAAGTACGACTCATAATTAAGAGCCGCTCGAGAGGAGGAAATAATTGTATGATCACACGTATAGCCCCTCATGCACTTGATGATCTTATTAGACGATACTTGACTTATTACGCGTAGATTTTATAAGAGATGATGTATCATCTCTTATATTATCATCTCTTATCTTCTTATCTCTCCTTCTGTATACAGAAGGATATTTGCCAAAATATTTGGATGTGTTTTATGATGATTGGTATGACCAATAAAAATATGATCCCACCTCCCAGAAAAAAAAACTGCTGGCACTTTTATAGCGTTTTTTTTGAACTGACATAAATTGAAAGTTAGATATTCAATTCATAATTCTCTTGATTCTTATATAGTACAAATAGTATGTATGACATCAATTCAATTAAACTCATTGTTTTCATTTAAAAACCTGGCTACTATATCAAAATGAATTATATAATATAATTTCATTTCTTTTTAGTACATTTCTACCGACTTGTCCGACTTATGACAATGCAAAAAGTTGTGAAGAAACCCCTTTCTTCCGTTTTCCCTGCAGATTTAAACAATTACTGACAGTATTATAATTAAGACCCCACAAACTAATTTAACTAATTATACCACCAACTCGTCCCAACTTCCTCACAACATACAATCTACCTTCAATCCACCTACCTATTTTACGACCATTACCGGTAAACAAAGTCAGCCACAGTATTGATATTAAGCACCTTTCACTTGTCTAACAGTGGCTAAGTTCTGACGAGGGACAGTTGATTACATGGCTAAGTTATGGTAAGTAATTATAAGGAGAGGTAATCAAAACGAAGGGTTGTGTGGCTTTGATCGTCAATTCTAATCTGCTTTGGGTTGAATGAAGGTATGGTCAGTGTACTGTTTATGATGTACCTAGGTATTAAAATAAATTAATGTATTTCTTAGACAACAATGATCTATATTATGTTATTGACTTAGGTATAAAAAAATTAAAATCTATGTTAGTGTGCTACAATTATAACTAAATACTAAGCTATAGAAAAACAATATTTACCTAAGTTCACCGGATGAAATGAATCACTCCTACCTAACCAGCACCAACCAGGTAAATTGCGAATCTGGTGAACTGCTCATAAGCCAAGTGAATCATTATCGGCGAGTTTTTGTCCACTAACTGTTATTATATTGCCTGTTTTTATTGTTCCATTGTTTTCCGCGAGTAGCTGGCCCACAGATTTTGTACAGACCTTTTTTGTATTCGTTTTTATTAGTGGAAACTTGTAAATAGCCTTCATTACATATTGTTTAAGAACACTGTATTTAGCTGTAAGTGTCCCGAAAAGAATAACATAAATATATAAAGTTACAGTTCATGTAAATATCAAAGGATATTATTACGAAGTCTAGATTAATAATGATTGTATTATCTATACTAGGTACAAATAAAGCTGAAGAGTTTGTTTGTTTCAACGCGCTAATCTCCGGAACTACCGTTCGGATTTGAAACATTATTTTGGAACAATTCTTGAGGAAGATTATATTATTTACTTACGCTACGATCCCGAGGAGCCGAGCAAAAAGTAAACTGTAGATTCGAGCTTTGATTGGTAAACGAATTTACGAGGCCAAGATACATTTAAACTTTTTGTAAGTAACTTTTAAACAAAGTTCATTTAGTTGGTTGCTGAAATACATCGTTTTCGCCTGCTATGTGTAACAGTCAAAGCTAATCACACGCTATTAAACAGACATATGTGTTACAACAGGTATCCATTGTTACTGCTACACAATACGTAACGGTACTCTAGTTGCCAGCGTATGTACTTGTATTGTCTTACATGATTACTGACACGTCGCGGTAGGTTTAGCCCGCAGCGCCACCTGTGTGGAATACTGATTACTGGAGACCAAAAATCATATTTCATACTTTACTTAGGACTTATTCTTTTTAGCTTCTGTACCAAATTTAATTATCTAGAACTTAAGTTACCAATAAAGACGAATGAAAATTCTGTTCCAGCAGAGGCTCATAGATAAAAAAATATTGCTATTGAGGTAATATTTAGATAAGTATAGCACTAGTCTTGCATATTCTGGAACCAATACACATGTACACATGTAGTTTCCTTCTGAATTTCATTCCATGGTCTGTCTGTAAGTCCCAGGTGGCTGCACCGGTAGCCGGCGCAATTCGAGCAGGGCCTCTCGCTTCCTGAGCAATCTGTTCAGTTATACACACCCTGCCGGCCGATAAGTGTCTCTGTAGTGTAGATACTGCCCTTGTGTTCGCCTCCGTTCGAAAGTAACGTATTATTTTGTCAATTTTAAATGCGATTTGTATTGAATCTCATACGCGACTTCCCACTTCTTAAGTTGCAGCTATAAACAATATTTAATTTAAGTAACTGCATTTCACATGTTGTTTTTGTCAAAGTTGCGTTATTCTTCAAGGTTGCAAAACATTTTTACACGTCAATCATATTTTTTAAATAAAACTAGATGAGGTCGGCGGTTCCTGTGTGACTAGTCTGAGAAGAAGGCCGAATCAAACACAGAGGTCACGGTCTCTTTTAGAGTCCAGACATTTTCTTGGTCAGATCATGTGAATACCATGTCGACTGGTGTCTGATATGGTATTTTGACAAAAGAACCAGACAGACTGAGTGGACCTGACCAGTCAGTGCACGCATTTGTCAGTAACCATGCAGCACAAATGAGAACTTATGGAGCTCAACGATTAGATGAACAATACCAAAGAACGAAAGAAAAATATCTCGAAAAATAATCTTATGTTTTAAAATTGAAATCATGGGCGAACCCTTTCGGCCAGTGCTCTGGTCACCTAAAGGGTTGAATTTTTTTCTGGTTCCTTGAAAATAATTCGCAAAAATAACCCTATAGTAATTGTTACGTCGATAAAAACGTGCATTTGATATCCAGTAATATTAGTTTGTGTTGTTGAATAAATTCAATTAATAATTTCAAGCATTATTATTGAAGCAACACATACAGACACATCAATTACTATCCATTATGCAGAGTTAAACTGTCTGATACACGATCTTGTTAACAAATCTTCTTGCAACCACAGATAATATAGCAACAATCCGTTCCCTATTACGGCGCGCCGAGTGTTCAATAGTGGAACCCAAATTAATGCGGCACAGTGTGACCACTAGATATGCGATATGTAGCCGACCAAACGTAGTTAGTACCTACTGCTGGTAACTTCATAGTTGCTACATAACGGGAAATTTCTGGCTCCTAAAGGTCTATTTATAGCGTTCCTCAAGAATTGTGCAAACATAAGTACAAAAATATGTAATGTGCACTGGAAAAATACCTATTTTCTATAGGTATGGGGTACTGACACTGCTTAATATCACGATAAGTAGTTACAGCATTAGTATGCAAGAGATGAGAACCTACGAAGCACGTCAAAGATGCACAAGTCGCTTCTAAGTGAAGACTTGCAAGCGCCTGCAGTGCTTGATAACTTGAGCGTTGTGTCACTTTGTGAGGCTTCGTCATATGCCACGTAAGCGATAGTTGGGCTTACACTGAAGTTCCTATGATCCATAATATCCATATTATTATGAAGGGCTGATACACGTTAAAGCGAACTGACGTCAGTTAGCAGGAATCGAGGCGTCACTACTCGTATCTGCCGACGATATTGCGTTGCGACATTTTTAATAATTATGACGTTTCGGTGCTAATATAGAAAATCTGAAAGTGTGTTTATTTGATGTCACTTCTTGACGTCTTACATGCTGAACGTAGAGACATTCGCTTTCTTAAAGGTGCAATTTTGAAAAACGATTTTAAAGCGAGTATCAAACGATGGATGGATTGTGTGAATGATGATATGGTTAGAAAGTTGGTGACTACCGAGATGACGACTAATAGAGAAGTATGGAAGAAAAAGACATTTTGCGATGACCCCAAATAAATTGAGAATAGGGCAGGAAAATGGTGACATCAAACATCTTATCTCCGTAGAGTCAAACGTCGCTCGCGCTTCACTGCTTAAGTCGGCCATGTTCCTTTCCCTTGCAGAATTCTACTGCTATTGGTTTCAGAGCCCAACTAAACAACGCTAAACGGGTTCAATTTACAAACTCTTTGTATTGTCATTTATTTGTTGACGCAGTAGGTACGCGGACAATGACCAAAACAAGCAAGGCTTCAATTGTTTTTACGAATGTTATTTATTTTAGAATTTGCATACAAAATTATTTGTTTTGTCTCCGATAACATCCTGTTCATAAAATTTCAACCAATGAACACGTTGGCTGCCAGGCAACAGACACAATAGAAAATCTATTGTTTGCGGTCACCGGTGACCGCGTTGGCAGTCAATGCCTTAACCTTTACTAGTTCCACTTTCCTTTATCAACTCAAAAACCCTTACCCGTACCATCACTGGTTTACTGTAACATTCGCCGTCGTCGTGGCCCCACGTGCACGGAATGGTTTCTAACTAAAAGCACTTTATGTTATTATGTCGTGTAGAATTCAATCCGCTGTAGGAGGCGCCCCACTGCGGGCGGGCGATGCCCCACTGCGGTCGGGCTATGCCACACTGCGGGCGGGCGATGCCACACTGCGGGCGGGCGATGCCCCACTGCGGGCGGGCGATGCCACACGGCGGGCGATGCCCCACTGCGGGCGGGCGATGCCCAACATTCACTAATATTCCACATTACATACTGGTGTCTGCAATCGTATAAAGGAGGAATGTATTTAGTTGTGTGTGGGAGACCAGTGATAGCCCAGTGGTATCGGCCCTGACTGTCGAGTCGTAGGTCGTGAGTACGAACCCAGGTTGACACTTTGTGTATTTCATTTTATCACCACTGCTCTCAAAATCGTGAAGGAAAACATCATGAGGAAACCGGCAAATCCTAGAACCAAAAAATTCTAAGACATGTGACATCCACAAACCCGCATTGGGCTTGCGTGGTGGATTACGGCCCACTCTCTCTCACAGAGAGAAGGCCTGAGTCCCAGCAGTGGGAACATCATAGTCTGATTATGTTACTTGTGTTGATGTAACAACTATCACTTAGTAATGTTTACGAAAATTGGTCTGAGAACATTATTTAATTTTAACTGAAGATGCCTGGTTGACTGGTAGAAAATGCCTCACCTTTGTACAGTATTTCTTTTACTTGTGCATAAAGTTTTAATAAATAAATAAATAATAAATAAGATGCAAAAACTAGTTTATGTTAACTCAGCAAACAATCTGCAACAATTCACCGTTACGTCCTGCCGCACTATTTACTTTATCGACATAATTATTATCGCCATTTTAATAGCCGCGTGGGCTCGCGACTCATAGTAGGTATAAAGCACTTTATATTATTATTGAATTCAATCCGAGGTAAGGCGCGGTGTCATTGCAAGCGGGTTGGCGGACTTATCAGTAGGTAACGCTTATTTATTTAATACTTTAAGCACACAATTGAACAGAGGCGGACTTAATGCCATAGGCACCAAACATACAGAAACACCACACACACACACACACAAACACTGCTGGTTTATATATTCTAAACCAGTTTTCCGATTTTCAAGTATTAGCCCTATAATACGAGGTTAGAAAGCAGTGGTTGTGCAATGGTAAGGCCTCGACAGTCGTGGGTTCGAACCCTTCTGGGACATGCCGGTTTCCTCAAGATGTTGTCCTCCATCGTTTTGAGAGCAAGTGGTGACGAAACAAATTACACAAAATAATGTAGGCCTAAAATTCGAAGAGATGTAACATCCAACCCGCATTGGGCACGCATGCGTATTATGGCTCCATTTCACAGAGTATGCTTGCGGCCCAGCAGTGGGAACTTTATAAGCTGAATATGCTATACGATTTTACCAAAAGTCTGTGTGTTTAATAAAAACTAATGTCCGAACTTTTCAGTATTCTTCTATAAAACCTCTTACAAAAGCACAGCTACCAGTGTGCTAGTAACTAGCTCACTCATTACTGATGCACACCTCACAGCTGTGACCTTTCGGCGCCACAAGTGGCCTCACTGAGGCTCCATTCACTGTGAGCGAAAGGGCGGGAAATTAGAACTTATTCATGACGCTGTATGCACCTGTAGCGGGTATCTCATCGCATCCTGTGTTGAACTTTTACCTCCCCCTCCGGGCGTTGTTGTGAACGGACGTGCGTGTGAACTTTTAATTCAAATTCCGATGAAAAAGTGTTTTTTAATGTTTAAAAACCCAACAACAATAAACTTCAGTGTGCAAGTGACAATCTGTGAAAAAACTGTCTAACTAACATTATAAAAGTTCTGTTAAGTTAAGTTAAGTTCTGTTAAACTTTTAAACATAATTTGAACTTTGGACTCATTAGTGTAGACAAATTGTATGAATTTGGCTTGTCATCCCTACACGCCCGTATAAATTGTATGGAATGTCTGTTACACATTGCATACAGGCTATATAGACTTCAAACGGTGGGCAGCGAGAAGTGATGAGCACAAAGAAATGCTACAGACAAGGAAAAAAATAATTCAAAATAAATTAAAAGATGAGCTCAATCTGTTGATTGAAATAGTAAAACAAGGCTCGGGAACCACCAATGACGGGAATACTGCAAGAAAATTCTTAGAGTTTCCTAATAAAACCGCAGCTATAACCGGTTTGGATGAAGACCTCATCAAAAGATTTGCTGTAATTTTACAAGCAATTACATCTGGAGAGCAGGTCGATATAATAAAATTTAGAGATTATGCCCGCAAAACAGCAGAAAAGTACGTATTATTATACGACTGGTACTACAAATGTCGTCAACCGTTCATAAATTATTAATCCATGGGGCTGACATAATCGAGAAGAATAATATTGTGCCGATTGGGACTCTCTCGGAAGAAGCCTCAGAGTCTCGAAACAAAGATTTTAGGAGGTTTCGAGAACATCATTCGCGGAAAAGAAGTAGGCAGGATTCCAATCAAGACATTTTAAATATGCTTGTTGTTTCTTCGGATCCTTTGCTAAGTGCACAAAAGCCTACATTAGATGCCAAGAAAAAGCAGAGCTGAAACTCTCGACTTAATTCAATTTCAGGAAACTGAGTTCGAGTTTTTGGATATATCCAATCTGGATGCTGACTCAGAATTGGAGTCTGACAACGAGAGTGACAAGGAAAATTTGTAAAAAATTATATATGTACATATTTGTAACTTCTATTTGAGTGTGTTTGGGTTTTTTTTTTGTAATATTTAATGATATTTTGTCTTTTTTTTTATTTATTTTACTTGATTTTACAAATGCTTAGTATTAATTCCTTAAATTAAATTATTTTGTATATAATATAACTTTATATGTTACTTAAATAAGAGTTTGATAATCTTTATTTATTTAAATTAATAAAAATGTGTCAAAAAACAGCAATTTTTTATTTGGGTTAATAACATATCGAACTTTTTAACTTGGACACTAAAAGGGATCGTTTTACAGGTAAAAATAAATATAAATATTTTGACGATTTAAAAAAAAAAAACGCATTAAATTTTTCGTCAAAACGGCAACCAAAAAATCATAAATAATTAGCACTATGACCACCTCCAAGGATATTACGGTTAAACATGCCGTTTAGGAGATAATTCGATTTTTCATACTAGCTTCATACAAATTTTTAGTAAAAAAAATATATTTCCTTCGTTTTTGGGCAGAATTAACTCGGGTGTCATTTTTGTACATAGTAATGACTAATCTAAAGCGATATCCGGCAAAAAATCAGGCACTTGCAAATTGAAATCCCTAAGTCTATGAATGCCGATTTCCAGCCCACCGTGCGGCGCCGCGGCGCAGAGGTCTCTTTGACTGCATGTTTTGGGGCACAGGGCAGGATAGGAGGTAGAGTATGGTTTGCAATATATTCTATAATTAAATTGTTAACTTAGATATAATATTGGTATTCCATTACTACAAAAGTTTGTGAGAGTATTAAATTACAACGTATTGAAGGTTACGTAACTTTTCGAATTAATTTGACAAGTTTATGACTTATGCTTGCCTATCGACGAGTAGGTATCCATAATTGTTAAATTAAATTTATCTAAATAATATTAAAGACAATTTCCTTTGAATAACGTGGTTCATACTTGTCTACTATGAAGTCAAGCTAAAAATGAGTCCTAAACTTTCAAACAAACATGCCTTTTCCGATTTTCCGAAATTTCGTTATGAAACGTGTGGAAAGTTGGAAACTATTGGTGACTCACTGCAGTAGAAACAACCGCATTATGTCAGGTATATTGTCAGGTTACCAAAATAATTATAGGTAATAGATAGTATCGGTTTTTATTATCATAATAGGCTAGCGACAATATCACAACCCTGTACACGACAAATGTTTGTAATGTTCACAAATTCACTGACCAAAGTTCAAAAGCGCCCCTAATACAGTAATTACTTCCAT
The DNA here is from genome assembly GCA_963669345.1 of Gortyna flavago. NCBI lineage: Eukaryota > Metazoa > Arthropoda > Insecta > Lepidoptera > Noctuidae > Gortyna > Gortyna flavago. The sequence goes on from OY770147.1 coordinate 14,048,553, forward strand.
TAATAATCCTTCAAATGGATTACCACTCACGATATTATGACGTCTTACGAACAAAAACTAAATGAACAATCACGTATTGTTTTAGTTCCGAAGTTTTGTAGCGCCTGATCAATTTCCTATAGCAATGTTGTTTTGTTGACGACAGATCTGAATACTAAATGTCGAGCAGGCGCACAGTGTTTTGTTACAGTTTGTTTAATTAAAATTGCAAGACTATTGGGTATTTAGAGATATATTTCTTTGGAGTGACTTTGTTGCCTCTTAGAAAGGACGACAAATAATCTATTTTATGTCATTTTACTGCATATAAAATAGCTCAATTCAAATTCTCATTGTAATATTCCGAGAAATAAAATGTTATTTAACAATCTGTACTGTCCATAAAGATGCAATTTATTGTGAAGAAAGAAAGAAAGAAAGAAAAGTGCGTTTATTGGCATTACAGCAAAATTATTACACCTTAAAAACTATAAAAACAGAGAACAAAGACTATAATGCCAAAAGGGCCTCAGCTCAGCATAATGTCAGATGACAACACAAGGTATACCACCTGACGCTGATTTTCAGCTGCAACCCACGAGTGCCATACGCTGGAATTACAAACACTTAGGGAAGTGTGTCCTTTAAAATAAATGAAGAGAAATATTTACAAATAATATTACAGAAAAGCTATAAAATGTTGTGACATACATGTGAGTGTGTGCGCGTTGTGTTGTTATTAATTAAAAACTAAAATAAAATAAATTGCGTACTACCAAAATAAAAACAAAATAAGATAAAAAAATAGGTAGCTGTAAGACAAAACTCGTGTGACTGCATTGCTCCTCTACTACGAAACGGATTTTCATGTGATTTTCATTAGGTATCATTTAATAAGGACATTAATAATTGACCAATAAAAAGTAAAAAATTTAAAGCTAAACTGATTGAAATTAAAAAGAAAACTAATAATATAAATATCGATAAAATTTGGTTAAGTTGTTAAAATTAATATAATAGATAATAATAATAATATTGACAATATTGATTGTTTTATATAGCAGATATGTCGGCTCGAACATTTTCTAAATCTTTTTGATGGCTTAAGAGAAATTCTTTTAATTTTAATTTGAAAGTCGTGCAACCTCTACTATACTTTATGGGAGGAGGGATATTGTTCCAGCATTTAGTAGCTGCGTAGCGAAAACTGCCTCTAAAAGTGAGTGGAGTGAAGCGACGTTGTTTACTGTGGGTGTGTGTGCCTCTAACATTCTAGAGTTGTGGTTGCTAACATGAAATTACACGCGAGCACGCAATTAATATGAATCCTTATAAGATATATGAAGTGTATGTAACATAACGAATCTGTTTACCTGTACTTAAGTACTAGCTTGTATCTGTGACATATTGACTTCGCTCCCGTGATCTATCTATTTTACAGAAATCGTTTTTTGGAACGGGGATGACAATTAGCCCACACACAAAATTACATTGATTTGTAGCCCTCCGTCTCTTTAGATTATAATATCTCTATTGCTGCGCAAAAAAGACAAATCAACAAACTCATTTGTTCATTTATAAAATTGATTATGCTACTAGGTGTACTAGTAGGTGATGTAATTTACACGCATATTCCTGTTCAAATAATGATACTACGAGTTGTAGGTATTCTATCCTGATTCGCAGTATACATGACAAACATAATAACGCAAACAGTACTCTGTTTGCGTTATTATGTTTGTCATGTATACTATGCGTTCGTATCGTAAACACTGATCAAACGTGTTGCGCCTGATTAGATCGTGTTAGCAATTTTGCGTGAAAAGAAAAACAAAGAAAGAAAGAAAATACATTTGTTTGTGCAAACATGACGAATAAAAAGAACACATGCGTCACATCCAAACAAAACGGCCATCGCTCAGCATAATGTTAAGACCTTATACGAGACAGAGCCCCAGCGCTGGTTTTCAGCGACAGCCGGCGTTGACGTGATGACGTCAACCAGTACTGCCGTCTGCCATACCGTTTGTAGTAGGCTTTCGTGTGGGTAATTAAGTTGACAATGATAGTCCTGTATGCTAGATAGCTTACTGTCCAAATAGAGATAATGATTTGGTAGATTGATGAAGTTAAAATAGATTGTTTGTTTATCGCAAATTATAAATAACTTCTCTCATCCATAAGCAATTATAACGAATACTAGCAGCGCCCAGCGTAAGTTTCGATCCCATGAGAATATCATAATAAAAACTATCCTATGTCCTTTCCCGGGACTCAAACTATCTCTAAGTATACCAAATTTCATCTAAATCAGTTCAGCGGTTCAAGCGTGAACAGACAGACACATTTTCGCATTTATAATATTAAGTATGGATTTTAATAAGTGAATCTTTCGTAATTTTCAGAGCAATCATTAATAAAGGAAGCTATTGTTTACCAAATTGTAAAGTCATAACAAGAAGGAACTTCCGCAATGAAAATAATATTTACCATTAAAATTAAATAATGGAGGTAAGTGGCGTAACTTTTAATGAATTACTTAACTTAATTTAAATGAGGCTTCCTAACGTTTACGGTAAAAGTAAAATGGACGATTGCCATTAAAAGTTTTACAGTTTTATAATTACTATTGAAATACGGGAAGTATAAATTACTTATTATACTCCAATGAATTATAAGCAGGAAATATTTTCCCTAAAAGACTTTGGACAGGACACATAAAATTAAAAAGTTCCGATACTTCTAAATATTTTTCAAATGTAATGGTGAGGTTTATTTCAATATGGCTTAGAAACAAGCGTTGTTTTCTTCAGCATATTATGTGGGCGCGAAAACTCGTCTGTTGACTTTGTCGAAGCGAAAGGCAGATAATGTTGAATTTATATAAACATAACGTGAGTTGTATCTTTATGGGAAGAACAAGATAACATCAAAGCATAGTAAGTATTGATTATACGTTTTTGTTTTAGCTTTAGGCCGCTGAGAATCCATACAATAAGTACAGTAGTGTTGTGTGTATGTGCTTTGTGTGTGCGTATGTGTTGTGTGTGTGTTGTTATAGTTGTGTGTAGTTTATGAATAAGCCGATAGAGATAAGTTGATGACTTTAAAATTTTACCAGTAAAGCTTTGGTATTTACTTACTGCTGCATTTTACATTTTTTCAATGAAATACTAGTTTTTTACTACACCCCTGCGCAAAATCGCAACATCATGATTGTATTCCATGCAGGGCTCCCCCTGCATGGAATACAATCTTGTTGTTGCGTATATCCATAGTTCTTAATTTGCCTGTGTGTGTATCTGTATCGTCGAAACTCTAAAGCCAAGATCATTAAACGTTGCTTGGACTTGTGTTTGACAGTAGTGCAACAGTGACAGGAATGCTAAATAACGTTTATAGATCTTGGTCTAAGTTACTATTACGATAAATTATTTAACACAGTGAATACGTACAGTTTATACACGTACAGTTACGTACCGTCCGTCTCCCTGACATCCGGTAGCTACAGAAAGTTCTCTACAAGTGTAATTGTAAAGTTGATACCGGCGCGGGCGCGGGCGCAGGCGCGGGCGCAGGCGCGGGCGCGGGCGTGGGCGCGATCCAATTAATTAAAAACGTTACTCTTCTACGTTTACCTTCAGACTAACAATTACTGGTCGAAGGAAAATAAACGTTTAATTGAAATTCTTAGAACGGCCTTTTCTTTGGTGTCGCCTTTAACCCTGACAGGATACTTGGATACCTTCCTACTTCAATATCGTCACGTCTGCCATAATATGTAAAGTTGGTAGGTTGGTATCTATACAAATAATGTATATTTTTACAAACAAATTAAATTGAAGTGTCTGTTTGTAAGTAACGTCAAAATAACAGCTTTTTACTAATAATGCATATGAAAGTATATACCCACGGTACATAAAACAAAAAACATGTTTTTTCTTATCTGTCTGATGTTTGTTTGTTCCGGCTGATTATTTTATAAAAATAATAATAATAATAATAAGGTGCTTGAGCCGGCTGTCAACGTGTCAGCGCAACGACTATCGGATCAGGTGCGGGTCATCCAGCGTAACCATATGCTGGATAACGTCGTACTTGATCGACTACGCCTCGAATCACGGAATAGCCATGTTACGCCTGCTTCGTCATTGGTCGCGGTACAACTGCAAGATTTGCCCAGGGTTTCACCGCGACCCGACCGTGCTGACGTAGAGGACGATGACGATGCTATATCCGTGAGCTCCCAGTGCAATACAAGATTGAGGAGCGCTTTGGAGGATGCCTTCCGTGAGTACCGCTCTATTCCGCCTGGACTTAGACCACGTTTACCTCGTTTGCCCATGCACAAGAAAAACAAGGCGCTGGTGTGTGCTCTAGACTCACAGCTGTCAAATTGTTTTAACAACAGCAAAGACCTTACCGATACCCATTCAATTTTGTACTGTGCAGCTGTAGCGGCATGTCGTGTGGCTCATGTCAAATTTTCCAACAGTGACAGAGCCCCACGACCAAAACCAGCTGTACCAGCTTGGCAGTGCAGGATTGAGTGTCGTATCGGTGAGGCTAGAGCACTCATCGGCAAGCTAATCTGCTTCAGGGAGGGCAATACTCGCCCTAGAGTTATGCGCTTTGTGAGGCGGGCGTTTTCGGGGACTGGTATTAGTCCTCGAGATTATTTGTCGCACGTCACAGAGCGTATTGACTTCCTGAAGCAGAAGATCTATGCATGGGCAAACCGCATTCGTCGGTACAGGCGGAGAGTGGAGCGGTACACTCAGAATCGCACATTCCAGAGTGATGAAAGGTGGGTTTATAGAGCTTGGGAGCGACCGGACCAAAGTGTGACTGACACGCGCCTGCCGGATGATGACGCCATGTGTTCATTCTGGCGAAACATCTGGTCGGTGCCTGTCAGTCACACCGAAGGTGACTGGACTAGGAAGATTGAGGGAGCGTGCGATCTAATACCAGAAATGGGGGCACTTATCATCAGCCCCCAAGATGTTGCTAGTGCAGTCCGTCCGTTGCCTAACTGGAAATCTCCAGGGCCGGATGGGCTGCACAACTTTTGGATAAAATGGTTAAAAGGGTCGCACGCCCGCTTGGCATCCCAGTTCCAGTCAGCCTTAGAGTCAGGGTCGTTGCCCCAGTTCCTAACGACAGGAATAACCCACCTGCTCCATAAATTAGGTAGTACCGCGGATCCCAAAAATTATAGACCGATCACTTGTCTTCCGACGATCTATAAGGTTCTGACATCCATTTTGAGAGCTAAAATTAACAAACATATAGACACCAACTCCATCATGTCTGTCTCTCAAAATGGATGTAAGAACGGGTCCCGGGGTACTAAGGAGTTGCTCCTCATTGATATAGCCATTAGACAAGTTCGTTGTTCCCGAAAGGATCTGTCGACATGTTGGATAGATTATAAGAAGGCCTATGACTCGGTGCCACATACATGGCTCATGAGGGTGCTGGAGTTGTATAAAGTAGATACAACTCTGCGCACCTTCCTGATGTCGTGTATGGGACAATGGAGTACGGTCCTTCGCTATCCAGGATGTCGAAATATCCAGAGGAATAGCGAACCGATAAGGATCGAGCGAGGCATATTCCAGGGCGACAGTTTGAGTCCGCTTTGGTTCTGCTTAGCCTTGAATCCTCTAAGTACACTGCTGGAGGATTCAGGTCTAGGCTATCGGTTGAGGAGAGGTGGTCAGGTTATATCTCACCTTCTTTACATGGATGACCTGAAACTCTTTGCCCCCAACAATTTGCAACTGATGGAGTTACTGAAAATCACTGAAACTTTCAGTAACGCCATCAGAATGGAATTTGGTGTGGACAAATGTGCGGTCATGCATGTAAAGCGAGGTGAGATTGTGGAATCCGTGGGAACCCAACTCTCGGATTCCACAAACCTGAGAGCCCTCTCCGCATCTGAAACCTATAAATATTTGGGTATGTCGGAAGCGTTGGGCATCAATGTTACTGACATGAAGCAATTGTTGAAGGAGCGCTTTTTTGGCCGCCTGAAAAAAGTATTTAATAGTCTTCTTTCAGGCGGAAACAAGGTGCGCGCCTTCAACGGTTGGGTCATGCCGGTTTTGATGTACTCTTTTGGCATACTCAAATGGACTCAGACTGAACTCGACGCCCTGGATAGGAAGGTCCGTACACTGCTGACCGCAAATCGAATGCATCACCCACGGTCATCGGTAATGAGGCTGTATATCCCGCGAAAGTGTGGAGGTCGAGGCTTTTTAAACGCTAAGACTCTCCACAATCGCGAGATATGCAGTCTCAGGGAATATTTCTTAGAAGCCGACGTGGGGATGCATCGGGATGTAGTCGCTGTGGACAAGGGCCTCACCCCGCTCTCCTTAGGTAAAGAGAACTGGCGCAAACCAGTAGTGCTTGACACTAATGATCGCATGGAGGTATGGCAAAGTAAGGAGCTTCACGGACGCTTTTTCCGGGCCCTACATGGACCCGATGTAGATTTGTTAGCGTCCGTAGCCTGGCTACGTTTCGGTGACCTCTTTGGAGAAACCGAAGGTTTTGTCTGTGCAATTATGGACGAAGTTATGATGACGAACAACTACCGGAGATATATTGTGAAAGACGGCACGGTTGACATTTGTCGGGCATGCCACCGGCCGGGGGAATCAATTAGGCATATTATCTCCGGGTGTTCTCGTCTAGCTAACGGAGAGTACTTGCATAGACACAACCTTGTAGCCAGGATAATCCATCAGCAGCTTGCTTTGAAATACAACCTTGTGGAATCGGAGGTGCCGTACTACAGGTATGTGCCCGACCCAGTTCTCGAAAATGGTAATATCACATTGTACTGGGATCGATCCATCATCACTGACAGGACTATTGTTGCCAATAAGCCTGATATAGTGGTGGTGGATCGATCAGAGCGGCGCGCAATGATTGTTGACATAACCGTCCCGCATGATGAGAACCTCGTGAAAGCCGAGAAAGATAAACAAATCAAGTATCTTGACTTGGCTCGCGAGGTTGTCGACATGTGGGATGTTGACTCAGCAATCATTGTGCCGATAGTCGTAACAGCCAATGGATTAATAGCCAAGAGCCTCGACCAACACCTAAGGAGGCTCTCGTTGGGCAGCTGGATCAAGGGCTTGATTCAGAGAGCGGTACTTCTGGACACGGCTCGCATCGTTAGGAGGTTCCTCTCTCTGGAGCCCTGACCGCCGGTAGCTTGGACCTTGTTCCCGATACCGGTGGGCTACTATTTTTTATATTTTTAAATGTTTTTATATCTTTATATCACAATATTTAAAAATATAATTTATATGTGTATATAGTGAAATAAAGAAATAATAATAATAATATCCTTGGACATTTCACACAACGCCATTTAGTCCCAAGCTAAGCAACCTAATGCTTGTATTATGGTAACCAGATGGCTGATAAACTACTTATATACATTTTTTTTTTTTTTGTAAATACATACATATTATAGATAAAACACCCAGACTCGGAACAAATACTTGTAGGTCGTACAAATATTTGTTCCGTGCGGGAATCGAACCCGCGACATGCTGCGCAGCAGTCAATCGCTCAACCACTGCGCCAACCGTGTCGTCGTGATAATGATGGTTCTGCGCAAAAAAACCCCATGAATTCCAATTTGTTTTCCGAAGTCGCGGGCACAGCTAGAAAGGAACCTTACTGACGGACTAATCACTTCAAAAAAGAAAAATCATCCAGCTAAAAATTGACACCGTCTCTTGATAAAACCCCATAATTATTGCCACAGTAGGTAGTACCAAGAAAGTGAAGAAAATTAGTTACAAGCACTATTTACCAACCAAATACTACGAAATTCTATTTATCAGCCCTTGCTGAAATATTCAGCTAATCTCAGAATCCTCTTTACTTAGATTATTTCGTTCCCTGAGCGCTCCTCAAAGAGCATCACTGGCAGGGTGTAATAATTTTGTTCATGCAAAATCTCTGGCGGGTCTGAGGGGCTCAGTCCGGTGCATAGTAAATGGAGAGCTCTGGGGCTTGGTTAAATTCTGTTCAACGTTACTCCAATTTCGGACATATAACTGTAGAACTACATGTCGCACTTGCAGTGTATTGGTGATTGAAAACACTCTCAGTTCGTATTTAAAGTCGATATTTAAATATTCAAACAATCAATTAAGTAATTGATTATTACAATCGAAGAAGCCTCTTTGCTACATTAGTCGCAAGAGACTGCTGAACGTGATGTTCCGGGTTCAATTCTCTGGTTGGGTAAAGTGTTAATGGGTTTTTCACCTAGAAAAATAGACAGCAACTGGTATTAAAGCGGTTATCCAAACTCCACATAAGATTTTTACATTTCTGTGGTGTTAACAGATACGGGAGGACAGTGTAGGCCTGCCAACAAACACCAGAGGGGCAATTTTCATAATTTAGAGAACGTTCAAAGTCTGATCTCAGTCTCAATTTGTCAAAAATACCTCTAATTTCCCTACATTTTTGAAAGATTTTGACATTGATTGTCGCTGAGATGGGATTGCGACTAGATTTAGACGTGTTTAATTAAGGGAATTGGCCTTCAGGTACTTTACAAAACTAGCTGACTGATTACAGAATGCATATAATTTACGAACTTACATTAAATCGATCGATATACTGCCCCGACTCTATTACTCTCATTAAAAGAAAATAGAACAACTATCGACCCATAATGTGGTGACCTTCGCCATCATATTATGTCTTTATGAATAACATTGCAGTTTCTGCCAGGACAGGTTGACTCAAACTGATTACACACATCCCTTTAAAGGCCAACCCAGGTATTTCCCAGTATTTCCAGAAGTGTTCTGAAAATAGGAAAGTAGGCTCAAATTATTTCCTTTTTAATTATTACAAGCGTAGGTACTGCCACATAGTAAAAAAAGCGGCCTAGTGCAAGTCGGACTCGCACGCGAAGGGTTCCGTACAACAAGGCAAAAAAACGCCGAAAAAAACAAGTTTTTTTGTACATTTTCATTATTTGTTGTTATAGCGGCAATGGATAAATAAAGTAAATACACACTCTGTGAAAATATCAACTGTCTACCTGTTACGGTTCATGAGATACAGCCCGCTGAAAGACAGACAAACGGACGGAGGAACGGTTGGACAGCGGAGGGCTAGTAATAGGGTTGGCACCCTTTGGGTACATAACCCTAAAAAGTCCTAGTGTCGTAGCTGGGGAGAAGAATTGGTACGACATACTCCCCAGAAAATCGTAATGAAGATCATAATAAGTAGTTCCTGCATATAAGTCAGACAAGAAGGTACTCCTGTTGAGTCCTGTGCATCCTCTCGGCTCGATCTATGTATCCATAAAATATGTACTGTCAATCACATCAATGGGACATATGCCTCCTCTCTTCTAGATGGAGTGGGCCGCAATCCACCACGAGGGCCCAGTGCGGGTTGGTAGTTTCCACAGTTTTTGAGAGCAGTGATGATGAAATTATTTACACAAAGTAAAGCGTCTGCTTTTTTTTTTTGGCGTGTCTGATTTTTACTGACTAAAACCCACCAGTCTTCCTTCAGTTGCCTGTGCCAGGGGTCTCTTTCGAACAACCCGCGACCCTGTCAGGCATCGGCCCTAGCGGACCCCGTCAGTTAGGGCTGACATCTCTTTGAGGTGTGCGTGGAACTAAACGCGCCGGTGACCCGGGCCTGGTCCACCGGACGGCGAGCTGCCCATTGCTCGGCGTCCGCAAGCCCGCGCCTACGGTGGCCGGGAATCGGCTGTCGACTACGGACGCCCAAGGCGTCTCCTGCGGCGACTAGGAAGTAAAGCTTCTGCCTGGGTTTCGAACCCTGAAATATTCTCTGCTAAAACCCAAAGCCAATAACTAACTAACGAACAGCATGTCGAAATAAAAAGCGTCCGAAATAAAAATATTTGAATAAATATGGTTGGTCAATCTGGCTGCATGTTGATTTTTAATCACAAGTTTATTCGACGAGGCGTAGTGTGTAGTACGCGGCGTAGTATAGTACGCAGCGATGTAGTACGCCATAGCGATTGCATTGATTTCAACATGTTTCGCTCACATACCCGGGGTGCTTTATTGCAAATATTTTATAATTTATTCCGGTCTGATTATTTAGTTCAGTGGGGATGTTTGTTTTATTTTACATCGATTGGTGGAGCTTCGAATACTATAGTTTTTAGTGACTATGGAACGAGTGTGCCCAGAAGATGCCTGTTTACTGTTGCTTTGTTTTTCAAATACTTAATTTAAATAAGTTCTGTAAAGATCCAGGTCACTGTCCCATCGAACGCAATATATCTAGCGCGGCATTAGACAGATTCGTAAACTTATTTCACGGGTCATATACCGCAGGTTTATTTTATTACAAAGGAACAGAATAAATCTCGGTTGAAACATTGAAAACCGGTAGGCATGCCGCTTTGCCGCCTACACAGAAATCATTAGCTTGTACTGGAGTATTTATTCACTGAAACAAAGTTTAATGTTGAAATATAAAAGTAGCAGGCAATTAAATAACTCGGGGGCAGGCCTTTTCAGAGAAATATTATATAGGTAGGGAATACTATGTAGTAGCTAGTATTAACTTTTAATAGTAATAAAGCTGAAGTTATTAATTGTGTAACATTTTACATCGTTATTAGGAAATGGGGTCATTTAATATTAGACAGCCTGGGTTGTGTCGTAATATTAATTACTTTGCATACTTATTGTACTTATAGAATCAAGAGACATCTGTTTTTCTTCCTAGTTAAAGCACTAGGCAGTGGTGAAGGGCGGTTTGGGTGACCGTCTTGTATAATTTTGTGTAATTTTCTCAGCTTAGTTTGAATAAATGACTTTTGATTTTGTGGTTTTACAAAATGTGGTGTGGAAACTCGAGGGGTACTTAATAATTAGTCTGTTCATCAACGTAAATAACGCAATGAATGTTATTGAAATGTCAAATGAAAGCCATTGCTACTTACTGTTAGTGTGTTACGCAATTATTTTTCGAACACGTGAAGCAATAAATCTGCAATATCCTTTAAAATGATTCCGATTGTGGTAGATAGTGTGTTACGCAATAAGTATGCAGAACTGAACAGTCTATGAAGTTAGTAAGAAATCACGAACGCGTGAGCAAGTAAGTACCTATTTATTGAATTGTTGATAGATGTTTATTCCTTTATAAAGAAGCTTTTAGTGCAAAAAGGACGAAGTACAGGCTGGTATTATTACACAAAAACACTTTACCTCTAGCTAAAAACATTTTATAACATTACCCTTTAAAAATCCGTGACTCTCAGGAGCCGACACGGCGCCATTCTCTCTATATGTAACAAGGTAAACGCGAGCAAGAAACATTTATTTACTTTCATTTACATGCCACCAATGTACTGACAACAGGGTCCGGCGCGGTAGTCGAGACACAATAGAAGTGTAAAGGCTCTCCCCACAGGCGCGTTATTGTCGGCCGATAATATCAGATGCGTTATTGCGATATCTGTTTTCAGTACATTTTGTGTTAGGACGGCCACAACGTTACAAACTGCTGCGATAATAACGACGCAATCTGCAATCTTCCGATATGAGTGCTAACAACATTTCGTACTAAAGGACGTAGACAATCTTACACAAAGTAGTAATAGTGTAGTAACGTGTAGTGCGGGCGGGAGGCCTATAGTGTAGGTTACACGCACACGTTAGAAATACCGGATGATAAAACTGCAGCTGTGCAGCAAGGAATCGGGACGAATTATCGCATTTAATACATCCGATATTATCGACCGATAATTATGCGTCTGTGAGGAGAGTCTTTATTGTTATGACGGCTATTAGCCTTTTACGCAAGATACAATAGCAATTTAGGAATTTCATGGTTTTATGAACATAGTATTATGAAATAGCAATTTTCTGAAATTTGCAATTTCTGGAGAAAATCGCTTTTGAATTTTGCGTAACTAAGGTGTTTATGCTCCAGACTGTATTAAAACACCATTTGTTTCAGTATATTCTTGCTTCAGTTTATTTGATGGTAAAGGGTACAAATACAAAATAGTTTTTTTTCTTTAACAAGCTGTGCACTACATAGCTAGTAACAGAAGGATGGGGGAAGGAAGGGTGTTTGTAAATCTTTTGTTTTTGCGCGGGCGAAATTATGTTAAGCAATTTAGTAGAGTGTAGAGGTCACTAGGAAGAGGGACACTATAATCCTATCGTATGCGAACAGAATCAACGAAAAATTTACGGCACATCGTAGGACCAATTTCTCGGGTTTTATTTAGGAAGTCTACCAAATAAATAGGGCGGCGCGGTTTTGCGTCGCATAAGATAGGCTCGCCCTACACCTACAATATGTGCAATAGTAATGAATCACCCCTTGCACTCTAATAAATTGAGCAATAATATTGACGACTCATATGCGACAATGTTCTCACGTGAGGTCAATCTAGGAGCTGGTGGGCTGCTTAGCCGGACTATCTTGTGGATGCTTTCATAAATTAAGCTAGGCTTAAAAATATTACGCAATACTGATCCTACACCGGGTGCAATGAAAAATATGGTGCAGTAAAAACCGCATCAAAATCGGACTAGTAGTTTTGGAGATAAATGGCAACATTGGTTTGCACACACATCCTCTCACCCCAAACGCATAATTATACCGTCTCCGTTCCGTCGTGGGTAAAAATTAAACTCGCTCAAAATATTTATTATAGTCGCGAATCATATTTTAATCAAGATACAACCTGACATTGACCTGCAAATTGCAAATACGTAAGAATTTTTGAATTTCGCGGTCTAACACTGCGCATTCACCATAAACGTCCACGTCAAAATCATAGCTCAATTCGTGATATTGTGCAATTTAATTGATCGTCTAGGCAATTGGATTGTTAGGCTGGCCTGTAAGGCAGGCGCCTTACAGGCCAGCCTTACAAAGTTGATTTTAGAACGAATTTGACAGCTGTCAATTTGGCGTAACCCCAGGAACTGAGTCGGCGGCCCGCTAAAACGAAAAACAAATGAAGATCGAGGATACCACTCGAAAAGCCAGCATTGATTTATTGTGACTGTGATATTGATGACGATTGTTACTACCCTTGCTGTGTAGTGAGTTGATTGATTTGCGCTCGAGCCCCAAGTACTCAGTATTACTGTTCATTCCCTAATGTGATTAGAGACTTGTGATTTTATTTAACTTGTATACACAATTAAAATAATATTGTACGCAAATAGCAACTAATACCTAGTTAATGGATAAAAAAAACGAAATGACATCCTAACTTAACTAAAACTATTCAGAAACTAAAACATGACGCAGAAAATTTCATCTACAACGCTGTCGACTAGTAATGTACCAAGAGACTGGCAGCATTACCACGTTGCGTGGCCTCTGGCAAAGCCAGCCTTGGGTCACAGGAAGAGTCAACCAGCCGTTTCGAGATTTCCGTATAAGAAACCATGAGCACTCGGACCCCACGGCCCAAGGGTTGAATTCAATACTTCGAGAGACTTATGACTATTTTCAATTTGATTGGCTTTCATTTACTTACATCTCCTCGCCCGCATACGTCACATAAGAGATTACTTGGAACATCAATGGAAAAAAAAACGTGTCACAAAAGACACAAATTCTTTTTACAACTAGCTTTATTTTTCTGACTGACCGACCCCTTGGAAATTCAAAAGTGCCTGTAATTGGTTTATTTTAAATAAATGCTTTGAGTTCGAATCTGAAGGTTTCGGTCGAAGACAACTACTCCTAACTATGTAATTTACTAACTATTCTCACTTAGCTACTTGGCAAAATGAACATAATTCAATCATAACCACGTTCGCAACAGACACACAACTCACGCAAGTTCCCACAAACTTGTACAATTGTGATAATGATAAGTTTGCTTCTCGAGTTTTTGCTGTTTCAGCCAGTTATGAGACCCTTGTATCGTGGATGATTACTTAATTGAAAGTCTTCGCGAGTTGTGATAATTACCTTAAGTGCTGAGTCGTTAATCTTTTCAGCTAGTCGTATGGTCTATTTATTGAAAAGGGCCGATTCGTGAGAAGAAAAAGACGCTTTAAGATCCTAAAAACTCAATAACATTAGGGTTATACAACATATCCCAGAAACCATAGGAAAAATTTATTATGTTATAATCATAAACGACGTTGATAGTTTTTTGCTACGAGATGCGCATCTCTGCTACGCCCGTGTTCCCCAACACCATTCTTAGACGTGGTTCGAAGTGTCTCACTCAGCTTAGATTTATGTTACTAACACTAGTTTATAAGTTTACATTGTTACTAACAAATATGGAAGTAATTCTAAAATAAATGTTTATTATTATTTTTATAAAACATATCTACTTATTATGTATAAAACATTGATTTTTTTATTAAATTAGTTATATTGATTGTGGGAGAAAATAATGGTCACATTACATATCCGCGCTCGCGCACAGTCTGCGTAGGTTCTTTAACCATCTTGATTTGTTTTGATTGTACAACGGCAGTGTGGCAGTAATTTAGGTAGTTTTAATTATTTTTGGATAAAAAATTACCTATATTCAAAATGATAGAAGTCGATTCCGTAAACGATTCAGTACAAACTATGTAGGTACTCTCATAACATAACACAATCACCCTATAATCACCTATAATGTTCCCACTGCTGGGACTCTCTCATAGTGTGCATTAATTCAGTTACACTTTGTATATTCGACTGTATTAACAGACTCGTTATCACAGTTGCAGTGGTTGAGTGATACATGTGTACTACGGGTCCCGGGGTTATACCACACCTCCTGCAGACGCGAGTTCTTTCAGGCGTTAAGGCATATCCATAAAACCACAATAAAAAAGTGCCAGGTGCGAGTTGGTCTAGCACACAAAGAGTTCCGTACCATAAGGCAAAAAACGCCGAATGCAGAATAAACGATTCCTGTATGAAATCACCCTTTAATTGTTAACTTTATTTTACTTTTGTTATTTTTGAAAATTTCAACTGTCTATCTATTACGGTTCATGAGATACAGCCCGCTGACACACAGACGGGCGGACGGACTGGCGGACAGCGGAGGACAGGGTCCCGTGTGCTTGGCACCCTTTGGGTACAGAACCCTAAAAAACGTCGAGTGGAGCAACGTTTAAAAACACTACATTGGTCTAACCACACTCACTGACCCCATTTTCACAGCACAACTTACCAGAGCCGCAGCAAGATTTCCAAAAAATAAATGAATAGTCCCGTCCGTTCCACTTTCCTAGACACAACGACGCAGGCTATTGCTCCTTCCATCTCGTATATATTGCGCTATTTCCCCCACAGTGTGACCGCCCAGCACGCGACCTACCAGGAACGCATGACCGTAAACAAGTCATGATTTATTCAAAACATTTGCATACGACACTTAGAAATAGGAATGTTTCATATATTTAAGAGTGTTGTGAATGTGGGTAGATGGATATTTTGTAAGCTGATGTAGAGTGCTTTCTTTCATTCTTTGTTTGAATGTGGGTAGTTGAATGTACGGATTGAAGGGTAAATTATGTGCAGAATTTTTTTCTGCACAAGTTAAAATGCAGAACTAGAAAATGTTCGTTATATGTAAGACTTTTAAGAGACGTGGACCGATTTATTTTAACGTCAGTAGGTATACCACTCTCTATGCGATGTGAGGTAGTGTGAAGTTTGAGTGAGTGAGTCAACGCGAAGGTACAAATTGACTCACGTCAACTAATGCTCAACTACGTCGCAGTGCAGAGGCTGAAAAGCCAGAAAAGTTTTCTTGGGTGCGTGGGTCCAGCTAGTCCAGCCAATAGCAACGGTTCCACAGCATGATGTAACCTATGGAGAGAGCTGTGTAAACCCCCTGACAATTTTATCGAACCATCTGAGCCTTCCACCTGGGTACGCGTTACCGTGGCCGGCTCGGAAATCTCTAAATAGACTTCGAACCCACGTCAGCCGGAGCAAAGACAATCTCCGCAGTTGGGGGCTCACGGATGGCTCAGATCTCTGGTGCGTATGCAGCGTCTCCTCACAGACAATGGCCCACCTTCCATCCTGCGCCGCATCTGTCACCTGCGCACTTGATGATCTTATGTCTGCGTCATTATATGGAGTTCGCGGTGTTCGGAGTGAGCTGAATTTTGGTGCAAACGTGTTTTAACTTCTAGGCATCGATACGTTAAGAAGAAGTTACTAAGTTTGTATGATATCTATGAAACTACAACAAACATTTCAGCCTTCACTAACGGAAACATGTGTATCTCAACAAACGATGTTCTCAAAATAAATCCTTGATAAAAAGGAAGAACCTGTTTTCCTACACGAAAATTAAAACAGCACACAAAAGTAAAGCCGCCTCAAACATTTTCCTATTCACCTAAAAACACCAACCCTCCGGCGCGACGCCAATGTTTAAACAGAGTCTACATAAGAGAATACTGATTTAAACCGAAATACACTCGAACCGGACAAAAGGTAACTTTTCCATGCAAATAAATACAAACAATACTTGTTGTGCGTGTGCTTGTGCGCAGCCGTGAGCAAATGTTTGTGCCTGGTGTTAGTTTCGCAGCCGCAGTTCTAGGGTTGAACGTGGTCCCTACGCGTTATTTGTTTTATTAAGGACGCACAAGAAAACTAGATTATGCATGTCATTGTTGGGTTAAGTATGCAGTAAGTTGTGGTATTCCTGACACGCTCTGTATGTAGTAGCTGTTTACTATGACTTTAGTTAGCCCTTTCCAAGAATGGAGCGGTAAATGTCTTAGAGTAATAGTTATTGTTAAGCTAGTTCGAAAGGGCTCGTGGCTATTTATTAAGATCCGCTCGAGTCTATCTTCAAGGTCTGGCAACGCTTGCTGAGGTCGCTCCGGGGATGGGTGACCAACCATAACATACCGAAACCCCTCCGTGCCTCGGAAAGCACGTTAAGCAGTTGTTCCCGGCAGTCATTCGTAGATCTTTAACAGTCGTTACGGGTCGTCAGAAGCCCGACAGTCTGACAACCAGTCTTACCAAGGTGGAGGTCGTGGCGTTCAGATAGGCAGTTACTCAATGTAAAATACTGGTGTACAGCTGGTTAGACTGGACGCCGACCCCAAGATAGATAGGAAAAGGCAGCCAGATAGAGTTTTTTTTATTGATAAACTGGTTATTCATTGGCTATGAAATGTTGTGATAGGTTTTTATTCGTGTAAAAATCCTTATAGGGCTGGTCTTACCTCCTTCTCCTGTTAGTGTGATAGTCTGGACTATTGGTATCACGTATCTATTGCTAGGCACGAGGGGATTATAAAATTCAATCTGTCTAGTCTTTTCCCAACTATGTAGGGGTTGGCTTCCAGTCTAACCTGATGCGGGTGAATACTAGTACATGGAGCAACTGCTTTTCTGACCTCCACTTAGACTTTTTGGGCTTATAACTTGTAACGACTGCCAAAGTTCTACGAATGGCTAAGGGATCAACGACATCATAACGTGCTTTCCGATGCAGGGTGGAGTCTTTCCGATGCAGGGTGGAGTCTGTCTCCACATGTAATGGATGGACATCCATCCATAAATCGACTGCGGCAAGCGTAGCTTAATCTTCGTTCAATCTTTGCGATTTAAGACACGAATTTAACTTTCAATTATGTATGTGGATCTAAGTAGGTACTAACATCCGATAGAACTAACTGACAATGCTATTCTTCACCAATCCATACTAATATTATAAATTCGAAAGTAACTCTGTCTGTCTGTCTGTCTGTATGTTTCGTTTTCACGCCTAAACCACTTAACGGATTTCGATTAAATTTGGCAGAGAGATAGATTGCATTCCGGGGAAGGACATAGGATAGTTTCAATCGACATACCTCGCGGGCGAAGCCGCGGGCGGAAGCTAGTATACTATAATTTTGTCCAGTTTTATTTCGTTTTTCCTATTACTATCCAAAATAAATAAAAATCCGTCCCAAACCTATCCCGTACTCGAGTATTGCTAAGCATTATTCACACAAGTGCCTGTTGACGTCCGAGAGACGTAACGTCCTTCCAAAGGACCCGCAATGGGATTTACTTCAACTACAGACATCAAATAAAACCTTTCTGTTACGATCTTTTACGAGCACTCCCGAATAAACCCGATCTCGACTCGAAAGGAATTGAATTGATGTAGTCTAGGAATAGGGATTTTCCGGCAAAATATTTTGTTGACTGAATTGTAGGCGAAAAGGCAACAATACTTTGTTCGATTATGGAATTGGCTAAATTGAAACATAATTCAAGCTCAAGTCTAAGCATTTATTTCAAATAAACCAATTACAAAGAAGAGCAGTGGTGGCCCAGTGGTAATGCCCGCGACTTACGAGAAGTCGTAGTCGTAGTCGTAGGTTCGAACCCAGACAGGCGCTTTAGTTTGTGTAAGTTATTTCATCACCACTGCTCTCCAAACGGTGAAGGAAAATATCGTGAGGAAACCGACATGTCTTAGAATCAAAAATTCGAAGACATGTCACAACTACCAACCTGCACTGGCCCCGCGTGATGAATTACGGCCCACTCCCTCTCACAGAGAGGAGGCCTGTGTCCCAGCAGTGGGAACATTATCGGCTGATTATGTTATGTATGTAAACCAATTACAAGCACTTTTGATTTGTCAAGGGGTCGGTCAGTCAGAAAGTTGAATTTTTTTTTGTACCTATGCAGAAGAACGGGCAAGACACTCCATGGACACTGTTCAATCAAATCAATTTCTCTTTGAACAACTTTAACCGAGGCTGTCTGGCTAGAATTGTGTCCAGTGGGTAAATTCGTCGGATAATGTATTTTTGGCTTTTGTCCAGGAACGGTGTGATAAGTTGAGCATTTATATAAAAACACAGTGATAAAATCGACACAGCTCTGGATAATAGTCAAAGAAATAAAAAGATTACTTTAAATACACTGCGATCTCCCCGAGCCGGTACTAAACGTTCACAAACCACAACAGACAGCTATTTACAAATTTATACTCCCCTAAATCTCTGATAGGAAAACAAACCTTTATTTCACGACGTTTCACGACCGCTTCCAAGCAAAGCTGATTTCAAAGCCGTAATAAAATTGTAACATTCAGAAATGGAATCACAGCGAAATAATCCGTTGCCAAAGCTGTTTGGAGATTCCATTTTCAAATGCGAAAGCGCCCAGCAACTGGTAGCTTCCTATAGGGAATCAATTATTTTGAATAATTTGATTTTGGAACATTAATGCGGATTGTGCTTTTGGGGTACAAATACCATTTAGTGTTTTAATAACGTTTTAATTTGTTCATTAAAGACTTTAAGTCCCTTTTGATATATTAGATAAAGTTTTAAAACCTCGGTATTTATAAGCCACGATTAATTCAACACTCAACGAAGGTATTTTTAGGTGTTTTAAAAAGCAGCCAAGTGCGAGTCGGACACGCATACGAAGGGTTACGTATCACAGTACCTACCTCATGGACTTATAATACCTAGTAAGTATTGTAAGTCCATGCAGTACCTACAATATTTAACTTTTTAATAAAAAAACCGACTGCCAAAAAACACTGCAAAGCGAAAAGTAACTTTAATTTCGGAAGGCGGTGACAATGACAACTACAATACAGATCCAAAGGTATAATACAGATTTTTTGGAAGTAGGTTTGTTTTTGTTAAAAAGTATTTATTTCACGCTTTTTTGTGGGTCTGCTTATAATTTATCTATGTTACAGTAGCCTAGTGTTAGTTTGCTCATTAACTTTTACAAAAATTGGTTTTCCCGATGCAGGGACGTTAATTGAGGAGTTCTGATATTTCACCATCAGCTCCATTTCACCATTCGCATTGTAACGTACATAAATTGCTTAGCAACCATATTAAAGTAATTGAATCGTGAAACCTACGTATTATTGAGTAGTTCCGGTGGCCATCTGTGGTCTTCATCATCAGTTCCACTTCACCAAATGATGCTTTTCGAGAGCAAATGCACGAGTTACTATAAAAAATACCCAAATCGCTATAGGTGTGCCTATAATATTTGAAGAGTTCCTTCGATTTCTCCAGGATCCCAACATCAGATCCTGATCTGAGGACAATGGAACCAATCTAAAAGTATATACTTAATAAAAAAATAATTTTGCAAATCGGCTTATAATAACGGAGTTCTGAGGTAACAAACATAAAAAAATATATTCAACCGAATTGTTATCCTCCTCCTTTTTTTTGAAGTCTATTAAAAAAATACTTTGGTAAAACCTTTTTGTATTTTCTCCTTTAACTTTTAACTTGAGGTTGTTATATCGGCCATAGATACACACTACCTAATACCTACCTAATAGGTAGTAGGTATACCTAATAGGTAGTCACGGTTCAAAAGATACAGCCCTGTGACAGACAGACGGACGCACAGCGGAGCCTTACTTAGTCAATGGGTCCCGTTAGCACCCATTGGGTACGTAACTGGTATTTGTAGTTCCAAATACTACTTATAGTTATTTGTTAGTAATCTCTCCCAAGAAAATAAATTAGAGATGTTTTAAACGTATTTCATTTAATTGGTAAATAAATCTCAAAAACCTATTTATTTGCTTTTACTCGTATCCAAACCTCGTTCTTTGAAATTAGTAACTGAATCAGTTAGGCTCGCTCCTAATCCCGGCGCACCGAGTCTCGAATGTGTCGTTGGCTCGTATACCTGAGAGGTCTCACACTGTCGATCGTAACCCGAGTGTCGCCACTCAATGGCTTTAATCCAATCTGATACAGGTATGTGTACTGCCTAGATGGGGCTGACGTGTTTTTTAATTTACTCAAGCTGTAGCAATAGACGTAACATCACACCTGAATGTAGTAGGGCGTAGGCAGAAATGTGTCCTCAAGCTGTATCAGGTTAGACTGGAAACCGACCCCAACATAGTTGGGAGATTGATATTAAGGCAGAAGTGTGTCTTACTTAAGTACGACCACATTTCACCAGCTTTATTTTACAGAGGGTAGGCCTCTTGTGGCCTCTTTGTATTTACTCAGCCCAAATCCAGACGCCGAAGTCTTATATACTTAATGGGGGCGCGCAACCGGACATAAATATAAACTACGGGATGCTACTGACAAAGAAAGACCCAATAACATTGTACCCGACCTGGGAATGGAACCTAGGACCTCACGCTCAGCAGTAGCGCTTGCGACCACTAGACCAGCGAGGCAGTCAAAAGAAAATAAATTGGTGAAAAAAACAGGCTGAAAAATTGCTCATTAATAATAATTAACTAAATTGAAGGTAGTTTAAGTAATAAGGTAAAAAGTGTAATTTCATAAAGTAAATAATAAAAAGGTACTTACGGCAAGTAATTCTATATTTTTCTTGTTTTTTAGACACGCCAAAGGACTTTTAATGAAGAATTTACACACCAAAGGACTTTACTGAAGAATTACTTGTGAATGGACAGAGCTACAGTAGGTAAGTGCTAGAGCGCCGTCTGCCAAGAGCCTCCACAGCAAAATAATTCGTGTAATTATACATTATTTTATGATTTTAATGTAAACAAAATTAACACTTTGCTCTGCTAACCGGTTCTGCACGTCCTTCAACTATAGCCGAGGCTCTCGACACCTAACAGCTAAGCACTACTCATTACTCCTTATAAACCAGCCTCATCGCCGAGAGCTCTTGGAGCCAAGAGCCGCACGAGCGTTAAGAGCCCCGAGAGCAGCGGATGTCGCGAACAACGATATTGATTTATAACGAGATGTATTTGAGTTATGTTGTGTTAAGTTAGGGGTAAGTAAATGTAGGTTTAGTTACTTGTTGATTGTTGGTGGGTAGTACAGTTAGCCTTGATTGGTCTTAAAGTTATAAAGTAACTATAAACTTTTGGAATTTGCAAATCAAAGACCACTATTCTGTTAGGCGATAAACTAAACTATAAAAGAAGGAATGGAACGTTAATGAATGCATGAATGTGTAAAAGAGCTGAATGCTAAGGTGTAAGTGAGACAGATGACTTATGCCAGAAACGTATGTATGCTTGGGATGACGTGGAAGATAAAGGTAGAATGACAGTGGCTTTTGGATGACAGAGAGAAAAGCGTAAAAATTGAATTTTTTACCTAAGATGTTATTTTGTGATTTCTATTAGTTTATCCTAACATACTTAGTATAAATCATAGCGGACGCAATATGGCAGGAGAAATATAAAATACGAAAAACGTACAACTTTACTCTACCTGCAGATATCAGAAGCACATTCTCTTTTAACATATTTAAATCTAAACTCAAGCAGTACGTCACTAACAACACAAAACTATTAAGTTAACGACATAAGCTAGTGTTGCACACAAAATACGACATCACACACACTTACATAAAAAAAAAAACAAAACTATTAGCTACTGGACTACCTTACCTTAGTTATGTATTTATAATTCGCTAAGTGAACAATGTATGTTCTTTTAGAATAAATAAAGAATCTTTAAAACCAAAGTCGCCGAAATGTCTGTACGCGCATACTTCCGAATGACTGCACCGAATTGGATAATTCTTTTTTTTTGTGTTCGGTATTGTCAGGACAAGGTTTGTATGAAAGTAAATTTTAAAAAATTGATCCCGTGCGATGATGGGGCGGGCTGCTGGTTTTCAATAAATGCGCTCCGCAGTTTTACGCGCATAAGTCTCGATCCCATGGGAATATCGGGATAAGAAGTATTCTAATGTCCTAATCCAGGCCATGAGCTACCCATGTGCCAAATTTCATCCAAATCCCTTCAGCCGTCCAATCAAAAAGCCCTTAAATCTTTTCTCTTTTTATATACTATACTAGTTTGTTTTAATCTAAGGTCTTTCTTTCCAACCTCAGCCCTAATTCCCGACACAAAATATTGTTATTTTTCATTTTCAGATAACAACAGGCAGTAAAATATGCTTTAAATAACGTCCCGTAATTAAATTCAAAGACATTATTTTTTACCTTATTGTGAAATACTTTAGTCTATGGCCAAAAGTATGAAAACCAAAATCAAAGGAAGCTAAAATAAAAAAGGAAATCAGTTTCAGTTTTCAGAAATAATACGTGGTTCGTCAAATAATACGTGGTTCGTCAAATAATACGTGGTTCGTCAAACCATTTTTCCGCGTATTCAGTCACATCTGAAATCCTAAAAGAGGACTAACATATTTGGGAGCTCAGCTGGCATGGTGACTCGTGAAAACATTTTCCATTGCTCAAAGAGTTTTCCCGAAAAATTTGAATTTTTCGAATTTAATCGCAGGCAAGCCGGTTTGTTAGCGATTCAAACGAGCCTGTAGCCTTCTCCTGTCAAAAACTGGCGAACGGTGGCAAATCAAATACTTTAGATGAGATTATGTATGGCGTTGCGAGGCTTTGGTACTGACGGCAAAGATAGTATTTATGTGGATATGCATTTAATTTTCAATCGTTTGACCAGATTATATCTATCTGTTGTGCTTATATGACTTTTACATATCTATGTATTTGTAATTTAAAAAAATATGTCCATTTATTTAGCACAGACTAAACTGTACACAACATATTCTGCAAATAAAAATAAAATAAAAAGTGTATTCCGTTGTACGAAATTAGCAGGAATGTGTAAAAGGCCCAGTTAAAAATGCCAGACAAATAGTGCCTGACGCGGTTTTTCAACGAAACGGATGTAAATTATTTCACCATCATTGCTCTCAGGCGGTGAAGGAAAACATTGTGAGGAAATCGGCATGTCCTAGAACCAAAAGTTCGAAGACAAGTCACATCTACCAACCCTCACTGGGCCCGTGTGGTAGATCCGGCCCACTCCGTCTCACAGAGAGGGAATGTCATAGCAGTAGGAGCATTATAGGCTGATTTTTAATTGAACCTGAAGTTTGAGGTGTTGGATGTAAATCAGTGGAATTTGAAATTAAAGTTGAGTGCTTTGGTGAGGTATCTTAACTTTTTGCCGAGTTTATATTACCCAGTAACATCCAGTACAAACCAAAGGCAGTAAGAACCTTTTAGACTACTTCAAATATTGATGTATTCATCAGCACGCCTGGCAAACGAAATTCGTGACGTTATTTTATTTCACAGTAAGCAGATTTTATCAAACAAAAGTGGATCTTGTTATAATTTTAGTCGCCTTTTGCAATACTAGCGAAAATAGAAGAGGGATTGTTTGGAGATTGTCGAAAGCATTTTCACGTTGCAGAGTAAGCAAGCTGCAGTGGGCTGGTTATGTTTGTCGAAGGACCGATGGCTGGGAGTAGACGAGTCCTCGAGAGGAGACCGCGTATCGGTAAGCGAAGTTCGGGGCGCCCCCCAGCTAGATGCACCGACGACCTTCAAAAGGTAGCTAGAGCAGACTGGATGTGGAAGGCGGAGGACAAGGTTTTGGTACAGCCTGGGAGATGTCTATGTCCAGCGGTGGACTGCGATAGGCTGAGTTGATTGAATTTGATGTTATTAAGCACACGCTGTCAGTCCTACCCAAGCTATTCATAAATCGTGAAATGTCTCTACGCAACTCTTAAAATCCCCTATTTAGTACCCAATAGGCTTCATAAATCCGTTAGCTGCCACATGCACACACATGACGTAAATACAAGTGAAACGATTAAAATTTTTTTGCTCGGCCGCGTGTTGCGAGCAAATGTAACGAGCATTTAATTACTTTATACATGGTAACGGATCGCTCTTTAAACGTTTTTTTCTGCGCTTTGGTTGAGTTTTTCTCGCCTGGGTTTTTTAAAATGAATTGGTGGATCAGGTTTGAGTTATGAGCGATTAAGGGCACTGCATCCCAATTCAAGAATATTCAATATAAACCGAATTGACTTTAAATAGTAATGGTAAAGTATTGTTGTAATTAACCTTCATTTTGTCAATTTCAATACAAAATCAATAAAAATTACTCTGAGAGGAGACAATGAGATGAACGTTTTTTGCTGATGAATCGAAGATGGAACGCCAAAATAGCGGAAATATTGCGAGAAGATTTTATTCGTTTCACTAGTTCTGTAAACTTTCTTCTTTCTTAGTCCAATAAATAAACAATGCTGGGTCAGCAAGAAAGGTAAAAAAGCCTTTGAAGATATTCAAAGCAAATCTCACATGACCACCTTTACCTTTAAAAATACCAAGCCGAAGCTTCTGTCGTGGCGATTGGAAACTATACGATAATATAATTCTTTGCGAGGTACCGGAGCGTGAAACCGGAGCGGTAATCCGGGCCGGGCGGCCGCGTGATGCGGTTATGTCCGGTCCGTTGGGCGCGGCTTTGTGGTAGGCACACGTGGAAGATTGCGCGCTGCTGTGCTATGAAGGTTTTATGTGCTTTTTAAACTGTGACCTTCAACTTGACCTTAGATTCTTTGTGGGTAGTTGCAGGTTACCAAGAAGTAAAGGATTCATGGGAGTTGAGCAAAAGCTTTGAAAGTTTGAACTAATCCTGCGTTAATTACTTGTATAACATAGAAGGTTGACCTCGAGGTTGCAAGTGCGACTGCTGAACGGGAGGTCCTGGGTTCGATTCCCAGGTCGGGCAAAGTGTTATTGAGTTTTTCCATTAGGAATTCCTTATCAACGAAGCCGTGTTCGGTTCATTAGTAAGTGTCCTTAAGAACTAAGTTGGCGGTGTGATACTGCCGTGGCCGTTTCGTCCTGCACCTGACCTCTTCAGTTATCGGGTCTGCGCACACAGTTGTGCAAAGTCTAGTCTCTGCTGACATTGGTCGCCATGGCCAAAACTCGGTCTGGAAGACTATTATTATAAATATCATAAAAGAAAAAAAGGAAAAATAATCCTTTATTTAAAAGCTTCAAAATTCCGAAGATACCGATGTTTAGGAGTAACCTTTTATGGGCTTATATTATTATTTACTCTATATAAATACGAAAATGGATCGTCCTCAGAGCAACTACGGAAAATAACACGACACATTTAGTATCAAATAATCCTGTATTATTTTCTAGAACCCAAACCCGAGTACCCACGCGCCAGTATTTCTATAAACTACGGGCGCGATGGAAACATACTTGGAGTTTGAATAGTTTTCATCGTCCCTATTGTAATAACATAAATTGTGAAGTCCCTTTCCTCCATTATATTTCCGGGGTAGAACTATTTATTTCATAAATCATTTTCGCTAAATAAAGGTTCCAATTCATGAAAACCCATCTGTCACAAATATTTCTGAACTTTAAGGGTGCTGCGTTACACATTTCCCATCGAGTATAAGTCCCATTTTGTATTTTATAATGAGTGACTATCATTCATTTAACTTTCGTTTAGATATTAGAACAGTTGTCAGCTTTTATAGCTTTTCTTGCCAGCAACAATTGACACGGTATGAAAATATGGACTAAGAGTTTACAAATATTTCAGGATCTCCTCTGTGTATGTTAATAAGTAACAGATAAACTGCTCTTGCCACTAATCCTTAAGCACATCATTTATGTTATACGACCCAAATACTTCCCAAACCAGTTACCTAAATGATAAGCCTTGAAACCCCTCTAAATCCGAATCACCAAAGCAACTATAACTCAACAGCCTGCACTATCTCGTTGTAATCACAGCATTAGTCGGGGGACACCTGCCGCAAGTAATTAAATGCTTTACATAATATCCCTTATATTACGATAGTGGAACCCAACTGGGCGCCAATAGGGTCGTAGTTTAAAGCCTGTGCTTCATCGCTCTATTGTTAAGACATTTTATTGGTTGTCGAAATTGTCTAAGGACTGTAAATTTTGCCTGCTTGGAAGCCCGTTAATATAGGATTTAACAAGACCCTTCACGAAGCCCTCTTATTTGCATTCTGTTTATCAAACTTAATAACTCTGGTTAAAAAATATGATTGACGTGTAAAAGTGTTTGTACAAACCTACTTACAGAAAATAAATCATTTATCATTTATCATTTATAAAAATAATTGCAGGGATACGATTTTAATTTTTGGTGTGAAGATTCAATGTTAACGGAAGTGCGCAACCCGGTAACGCCATACACAATTAAAACTAGTTTTCGTAAAAAAATATTTGAAAACAGGTTGGAACTTTGACCTTCAATATCTCTGTAACCTGTTACGATCATAATAACGGGAAGAACAAGTGACTCTCGGCTTCGTTAAGGATATGTTTACACCCGTTAGGCTAGGCTGTCGTTAAGCATACCGCTACTAGGCTTTTTTTCGCGAGGACAGAATAACTCTTACTTGTTGGGCACCACAAACGTCCGTTTGAAGCATATTATAACTGCCTTTAACTGTTGCTGTCTTCCTAGCTCATCCTTATTTACTTGTTACAACACACACGGAAAAACAGAGAATTGCCTTACTGTGTACAAGAAACTGCAAAATGAAAGAGATATTGGAAAGTAGGACGTTGCTTGAGATACCAAACTAGTTAACTTTATTAATTCAAATACCGACAGACCAGAGTATACCTAACCAAAATAATATAATTCCTCTCAATTAGTAAAATGGGTAATTACAAAATAAAAGAGTGAAAACCCCGTAATTTTACATAATTCCAATACCTTTTAAAGCTCATTTCCTCAGCATTAAACAACCTACCATTTCTCCAATGACGACCAGCTTTTTTACCTCTGACATCAACAAATATGTATGATAGGTTTTGATAAATAGGCATTATTAATCTATGAGTTTTGATATAAACGCACTTGTTTATTTTTCTGGTGAAAACCGAAACCTTTTTATAATCGACTATTTTGAAATAAAACATCCAATCTTTTTAAAGAATATAAAGATTCGGAGAACACACATGCTTGCATGCATGTGAAAACACTAATATTTTTCCGTTGATGCTGAAAAAAATTCTGTGTTTTATGTGCTCTTCAGATGTATTTACGAGGGAATCTTATGCAAAACATTAATACCAGCCAGTCGCCTACGTAAGTTTCCTTATATAATAACCACGCTTTTATAACCTAAGTCATTACCTATACTGCGCGAAAAAGTGGTCCGTAATTTATATGGTGTGCTTAATAAAGAGTATTCTATCTATCTCCTAACTAAATTCAAATACAAAACAAAACCACACAAAGCTGCCAGTAAGCTTTGCATTCTTTTTACCTTTCATCGCGAAAAACTGCTCCAGTTAACTGAGTGAAAAAGCACATGGCAGTGACCAACAACCGACTCACCATCTGATTTTTAAAGCAGTCGTAAACTTTGTGCATGGAAGCCAAAAGCTGGCGGCGACAGGCGCATGAATTATGAATGAGGACGTATAGATTTTTATGGTATTTGTTGGTATATTGGCGTGGCTAGCTAACATATGGCAAATAATTTTATTGAATGTTCTGTGTCCTGTAATGTTAATTAGATACTTTGCAGATCTAGTTTTGTATACAGTCGAGTATTTTAAAACTGAACAGACAGCTGTGCTGCTGGGGAGTTTGTTGCGCCAGTTCTTCTCCCCAGCGAAAGCACTAGGAAGTGGTGAAGGGCGGGCGTTTTGGGGGACTGTCTTATGTAATTTTGACGTTCGAAAAGTGCTGATTCTCAGCCTAGTTTGAATAAATGACTTTTGATTGATTTGATTTAACTAGAAATAGCATGCATGGAAACTCCATTATTACACTGAAATAAGAGTGAAAGCTAAATATTTTTCATTCTAACTTTGTTTCAAGCTACTTACGAATACGCCGTGGTTCCGGGTCGGCAAAGTGTTATCAGGTTATTCACCTGGAATTTTTCAGTAGCAGCCCTCAGTAGTTTGAATTTGTGCCCGGTTGACGACAATAGGCTCGCCCTCTGTTACAGTAGGCCTGGCAAAACGTAGGTGTACTATAGTTACACCTCTGCCTAACCCTTAGGGGTATTCAGGCGTGATGATATGTTACGAGTAGATTATAAACAAGTGATTTTAACTCATTAGGCTCCGCTAGTGAGACACAATTGATTTTCTATTGTATCGTAACACATAGGTTACGCGCGGAGCTTGACCGGTTAATACACGAGGGTTCTCTGTTAAATAGAAATACATATTATGTAGCTACATTCAGCTTACCGATGTCTTATTGGTAAGTAGGTGCACTGTAACGGCTAAGGCTTCGTAGAGGCTGCGAGAGGGAGAAAGAAAACCAAGTATACATACATACAGGGGGGCACCGGGCAGGGACATCCACGCGCAACCTGTTGCCATGCGTTCAGTACATGATTCTGGACCCTCCAGCGCGCAGCGATGAAATTTTTCGTCGGTTATAAAAAAGAATTGCTGTTCCATACATTTTGACCGCGTAGGTATTGCACTTTTCTATGAAACAGTAGATTTTATTTATTTATTTATTATTTTACAAAGGATTCCATACAACTGTACAATATTTATCACTACTTTAGTAAAAACTCCTTTAATTTTGAACTTTATTTTATTTATTGTTTTAGCGGTCATAGTAGTACACTGTGTGAAAATTTCAAGTGTCTAACTGTTACGGTTCAAAAGATACAGCCCTGTTACTGACAGACGGACGGACAGACGGACAGCGAAACCTTAGTAATAGGGTCCCGGCACCCTTTGGGGTATGGAACCCTAAAAACAGTATTAAACATACTTAATTGGGTGAACTATAGGTACATGTCTGTCTAACTCTACGGGAATGCAGGCGCGATGTTACGTTATGTGTTATCTGTTATCGCAACAGATAACCAAGAACTTGCTTCTCAAAGCTGTAAAGCTGCACTAAGACGCAAGGACTATTTAAGGCGAGGATTACACTGCTGACTATCAGCAAGGGGTCCGTGGACTTGGCAGGCCACGCCACTTGGCACCGCTCGCCAACGCTTTGGCGCGCCGCTGCCAGACACATGCCAAACTGCTTTTTAACATTATGCAACTGTCTGGCTCTATAGTATGTATTTATAATATACCTATACTTAATGCATTTGTTTTGCTTTTAGATTTGTGCTGGTTCGTCCAAACATGAGTTGATGTGAAAAGAAGAGTGAGAAGAGGCGCTTTTCTCGGTAAATAATAGGCAACTCCGAAGCTATTGTAACAAGCAACTGTGACAGTGAGCATCGGTGCTGAGCTACACGATACCTGATGCATGCAGGGCGTCTGTTGGAACAGGTCAACTCAAAGCTGCAATAGCTCATTCTTCAAAAGGCTCTTCCAGACATGGCCCTGCATTGTTGAACTCACATAAAATCCTAACAATATAATTTTTGAACTTTAAAGAGGCCATGACGAGTTTGTTTCGGAATTATTTTCTTCTCAGGGATCAGTCACCTAGAAAATGCTTGCGCCATCTAGTTATAAAATATTGACTAAACTATCGACGTGTAAAAGTATCTTAAAAGATCTACTTACAGAAATAAACATTTCATTTAATTTCGTTATATCAATGTATTTATCAAGCTTGGTGAAGCTCCTTACCCAACTATGCAGCTTGTAAAACTACCATTTTGACTGCCATGGATGTGCTTATATTAAACATGCTATGAGCAGAGGAGTATCCGCTTTTAAAGGTCTTTTTTGGCGGTGTCGAAAATCACAAGTTTCTAATAATTCAATGCCACTACGGACGAACGAAAATAAATTCATCGACAAATTTTGTGCAACGCAAACCTCTTACACTTTTGTGTTCCCTTCCTAATTCTCAGTTACATACATCAACACTTCCAGATAACGCTGACACAATTCCATCCTCGATACAGTGATAGCGTACATGAGACCTAAATCCGCCGCCTTCCCGACTTCACGAGAAAATACATATATTTTATCGAACCTCCATTAGCATTCAGCCCACGATAAGTTCAGTTTAGTCAACATCGCATCG
Source organism: Gortyna flavago (assembly GCA_963669345.1). NCBI lineage: Eukaryota > Metazoa > Arthropoda > Insecta > Lepidoptera > Noctuidae > Gortyna > Gortyna flavago. The sequence goes on from OY770147.1 coordinate 14,079,338, forward strand.
TTTACAAGATCAGTTCATCGCAGCCTCAGAATCAGTCTCTAAAGTTAGGCCGTAAATCTAGAAACGTCAATGATGTCGTAATTTGCCTTGGACATGTTCCCGTCTCTATTTTGCACTTGTAGTTTGACAGTGACAGAAATATCGCTTAACCAAACTAAGTACGTGCTAAGTAACGTTAATCATTTTCTTAGCTTAGTATTTCACTAATTATCGCAGGCAGACTTCGGCTAATTAAGTAGAATATAAATAACGCTTTCGCGTTTACGGTAAATAATTTAGTACTTAATGAAAAGAAAACCAAATGCATTAGATTTAAATTACCGAATGTTAGAAGTAGCGAATGTGACATCATATTGAATGGCCAAAAACTAGAATTTATTAATCAGACAGTTTTCCTAGGAATCACGCTAGATGAGAAATTGCAATGGGGACCTCATATAACATCTATTGCGGGGCGGCTAAGCTCGGCCGCTTATGCTGTTAGAAAGATAAGACAGTTAACAGATGTAGAAACCGCGCGTTTGGTCTATTTTAGTTACTTCCACAGTATTATGTCATATGGCATTTTACTGTGGAGTCGGGCTGCTGACATTGAATCCATTTTTATTTTACAAAAGAGAGCTGTCAGAGCCATTTACAATCTACGTCGCCGCGAATCTCTTAGGGAACTATTTAAAGAGGTTAATATCATGACGGTACCTTGCCAATTCATTTATGAAAATATTATGTATGTAAGAAAAAATCTACATCTTTTTAATAAAATAAGCGATAGACATAATTTTAATATAATACTAGAAATAAAGATAAAATAAATCAACCATTTTTCAGGTTAGCCAAAGTACATACATCTTTTATGGGGTACTGTGTTAAATGTTACAATAAAATACCTTGTGATATATTGCAATTAAATGAAAGAAAATTTAAAACTCACATTAAACTTACACTTTGTAAACAAGCATAGGTACTATAAATTAGAAGATTATATCCAGGATAAGAACGCTTGGAAACATGGCCGGTCCTGCTCCATAGGACAATCTAAAGTCAACACAAGATCAAACTGGTTGCTAATTTAATTGTAAATTTATTCTTTTTTTGAGATTGTTTTACATTCTGTAGTTGCTCTGTCTCACACCCTGATTTATTACTTGTAATTTTTTTTTTTTACATAAATTTTAAATGAAAATCGTTAAATTTTACCATATTTGTAAATATGTGAGCACCATGTATCTATCAGATAATTAATTTATATGACATGGTTTCATTTTTAATTCTTTTACCTATTGTGGTATAGTAATTTTATTTTAGGTGCATCGTCTTCACATATTATTTATTGTATAATTAATGTACTGCAAACTATTGTAAAACATTTTAAAAGAGTAACGGTGGAGTTTCTTGCCCATTCTTCTCCATACGAAAACTACCTTTAAGGGGCGACTAGAATCAATTATATTTCATACTTAATAATTTTTGACGTTCAAAAGTGCCTTTTATGTGCCTATTTGAAATAAATGCTTTGACTTTGACTAAAAAGCTTTTAAGTTATTGTAATAGATAGCGGATTTTTGCTGAAAAATCCGTTAATATCCTGTTAAATCCGGTTGGTTCCAGCATTAACCAGACAGGCATTGTGACGGCCGGTATTGTGCGTTCGATGGAGCGCCGGATAATGGTAATCATGTGCTTCGGGTGACGTTAACGATGAGCCTAGGACCGGCATAATAAAACATGGAATTATTCATCATAATTTACTGAATTACAGTTTTTATTCAGCGTTTACATCTTCCGTAGCATGGTTTTTGGTTATTTTTTTAAATGAACCGTAAATAAAAACGGTGAAGGAAAACATCGTAAGGAAACTAGCATATCATAGAACCAAAAATCCGAAGACATGTGGCGTCTACCAGCCCGCACTGGGCCCACGTGGTAGATTACAGCCCAGGTACTCCCAAAGAGAGCAGGCCGTAGTCCCAGCAGTGGGAATATTATAGGCTGATTACGCTAAATGTAAACTGGCAATTAGGTCATTTTTGCGTCAAGTAAAACAACACAATTTGCTTCATTGATACATTTACGTTTTATAATGATAATATCTTTATTTCAGATAGTATTACAGTGCAAATTAAGAATATTATTACGTTTTGCACGAGGGTCTCGTGGCTAAATGATAACAGCCGTACGGGTCGATCGATACCAAGAGTTCCCCGTAACTGGGTTGTGCCGTTGTGGAGGTCAGATGCATAGGCAGTCGCTCCATATCTGATATTCAGCTCCACCCGGTAAGACTGGAAGCGGACTTGGGAAAAGACTAGGCATATTGTTTGTATTAGGTTTTGCACGAACGCTATTCCTCAAAGATAGGTTGTAGATATTAACCCGAGAATCGAACCCAGCTTTCCACGCACAACAATCACGCTTACATCCTCTAGGTTCTCAAACAGGTAATCAATGAGGAAAATTATGAAAATATTAACGAACATGTTATATTAATAATGAACCCGCGTGATTGCGCCGAGACAAACAGAGGACAACCACAACGTTGTAATTAGCGGTAACAGGACAAATTGGTGACGTTTACCACTTTATAATTAGCACATATTTGGTGTATGTGATTAGATAAATGTGTACTGTGTTAGTTAGTTGAATCGTTGGAGCTATTCGTGTCTATAAAATCATCAGCCTAATTTGAATAAATTACTTTAGATTTTTCAGTTTGGATCAATCATAGGATCCATGTCAGATCTGCTGGGAATCAGGACTTTTTGAACGTCAAAATGACATAAGACAGTCCCCCAAAACGCTCGCCCTTCACCACTTCCTAGTGCTTTAGCTGGGAAGAAGAAGTGGCGCAACTAACTCTCAAGTTTTCCGTTTTGTAATCCTGCTTGAGCCAAGACTATAAGCAATCCGTTATTTGAACTCTTGTTTGAAGTCTAACAATACTATGTCTAAAAAAAATTTCTTCATAACTATCAAGGAGAACTTAAACCAATTTGTTTAAAGGACCTAAGAAATCAAACTCAATAAATCTATGCAACGGTGGAATTATACCAACGGTGCCACTGAATATAATAATATTAATGTTCACACCGCACCGATCGCATCAACTACGACGGTGTAATGCACCGAGTACGAGGGGTGTAATTAACAAACAATCCTTTAATGTCCAATCACTCGTGACTATGATAATCAGATCTGTGCAGCTATTCGATGTCAGTGAGAGCATCCAATCGCATTCAGAAACTATTTGAATTAAATTGGAGTTTAATTAGACAAATAATAAGCTTTTGAATAATACAACGGTTTCCGAAACAATGGGCTTCATTGGTGCATTGTTGACGTAGTTTGCATTCCAAATAGCGTATTTATTGCTGTTGTCGTTGAAGGTTCGCTGGCGCTCTAGGCGTTTAGTTTGTCGCTAAGAAAAGTAGAATAATGTTTATTAGTTTTCCTTAGAGTGAAAGTATACTTAAATGTCTGCAGACTATAGCATGAATGAGAATGTTATAGCAACAAAACTACAAACTGAACTTTATTTCACAAGGTCTGTTCACAAGGTCTGTTCACAAGGTCTGTTCACAAGGTCTGTTCACAAGGTCTGTTCACAAGGTCTGTTCACAAGGTCTGTTCACAAGGTCTGTTCACAAGGTCTGTTCACAAGGTCTGTTCACGAGGTCTGTTCACAAGGTCTGTTCACAAGGTCTGTTCACAAGGTCTGTTCACAAGGTCTGTTCACAAGGTCTGTTCACAAGGTCTGTTCACAAGGTCTGTTCACAAGGTCTGTTCACAAGGTCTGTTCACAAGGTCTGTTCTTAAATGATAAATGATTTATTTTCTGTAAGTAGGCTGTACAAACACTTTGATACGTTATCAATCATATTTTTTTTAAACTTGATGAGGTCGGCCTATCCTATCTGACTATTCTGAGAAGAAAGGCCGAAACAAACTCAGAGGTCCTGTCTAGTCAGTGCACGCAATCGTGCAGCTCAACTCAGAAGTTGAGGAGCTCAGCGATTCGACGAACAATACCAAAGAAAGGACATTTGGGTAGGCCGCGTAAATGACTCAAACTGCCAGATCATGATTAAAACTAACTAAGAAGGAAAACAGAAAAAAGAAATTATCGACAGACAAACGATTTAGTTGAGCTTAAAGTTTATTTAAAAATAATGATCCACCAGAGAGCAGTGTTGGCCCAGTGATAACGGACGCAACTTATGAGTTGTAGGTCATATATTCGAAACCCGACAAGCGCGGTACTTTTTGTAAATTATTTTATCAATGTTTGCATGCCAAAGTGGTAGAATGTACAAAGATTCTTTAATATTATTTTAACCACCTTTTTGTAAAGACCTACATTCTGAGCAAATAAATGAATATTCTATTACCACTGAGAAAACATCGTGAGGAATCCGGCATGTCCTAAAATCAAAATTTTTTAATACATGTGACATCTACCAACCCGCACTGGGCCAGCGTGGTGGATTAGAGCCCACTACCTAACACAGAGAGGACGCCTGTGTCCCAGCAGTGGGAACATAATAGGCTCATTATGCTAGTAAACCATCTACCAAGTAGGTACCCACTAAAAGAACACCTTAATTAAAGACTTGTTACAAATTCACATTAAATTTCTGTAAATAATATCTTGGCCAATGTTAAGTAAAATCAAGACGAGCTGGTGGTCGGATTTCAGGCAAAACTAAGGTAACATAGCGAAACTATCTGCACAGATGAGTCCAATGAGCCGTCCCGAATCTCAGCCAGTTAGCTTCCAAAACTTCTCGGCGACAGTATCATCAAATTTCCTTTCTTTTGCACTTAGATAGGTATACGAAATAAAAAGAAAACTTTATCTCATGCCTTTTTGACAAACTTTCGGGATCGGAGATAGGTAACACTCGGGGGATCGGCGATACAACTCGTTATAAAGAAAATTCGTTTGGGACCAAGTCAAGGAAGTTGAAAATGTCAGGTTAAGCTGAAGTTTGTTGCGATTCCCTGAGAACTGGTGCTGGTCGGTACTGGGAATTAGAATATTCCAAAGTAAAATGATTATGTAATGCAAGATGGCAGTCTGTAAAGGCTAAGTTTTGTTACAGAAATAGTTTGATGCCTCGATACTCGTACATAATTACCATCGTTTTTTATTATTTTAAAATATTTACATAATTTAAAAGTTAACAGTCTTAAAATAATAATAATATTATGTACAAGTTGGGAATAAAAAGGAAATAATCATAGGGCATCAAAAAAATCGTCCGTGTCGTTGTCAACAGGAAAAGTGCCCAAATGGCTGGCAGCACTGCCACCTTGTATGTCAATGCTGATTCTTTGACCAACAAATAGGCCAGCCCTCTGGTCACGTGAAGAGTCGACCAACCGCTTAGCGATGTCTCGAAAAATTTAATGGGCACTCGGATCCCATGGCCCTAGAGTTTCAACCCCAATTGGCTCGAACATATAAGTTCCATTAAGATTGTAATATTTGCGCCGTTTGAGTTTTCCACAACTGCAGGAGTCGCCCCTGCACAGCCTGCCGCGCTATGAAGATGTGTGTATGCAAGGTTGCGCGTGTCGGAATATGTAGGATTAAAAGAATACAATCTTCCTAAATTTCATGGAATTAGTATGTACAGACGCCAGCACATCAACCTACCCGAAACTGTCAGATTTTCCCAATCAACTTTGAACCTTGTGCTTTAGCGATAAAGTTGAAAATCTATCAAAGAAATTTGACAGATTGTAGTAGCTTGATGTGCTGGCGTCTGTACTACATTTTTGCTAAACTGTCAACGAGTGTTTCTAGACGAAATAATAAACGAATTCCGAACGATACCGGAGATCTGTGGTTCTGTCTAAAATAAATACAATAACTTATTTTACTTTTCACCTAAAATGTAAGGATAACTGAATTAAACATAGTATTTAAAATATTTCCTTATTTTATGTGCAATTCTTGATGTATAAGTAGTTATAAATAATAAATATAGTAAACTCAGTGAATGAAATGTTTAAGAGACTTTATCTAATTATAGTCGGATAAATTGTGATAAAAATACATTTATTATCTTAAAATGTTTCAAAGCAGTTCTGTTTGTTTGCTTGTATTATTCTCACTATTCTCAGGTTACATCGTTACATGCTGTGTTATTCTTTAAAAACTGTTCTATAATTATAATATTGTCGTATCTTCAGTATCCTGAGAATTACTGCTAATATTAACTATCTACCGTAATTGTACGTATTTACATTCTGTCCTGTGTTAATTTGAAACCCCATATTGGTTATCTTGTTCCATTCACATCCATGTTGTATAGATTAGAATGTTCTACTTTAATTCTGTAATATAAATTGCTAATCACAATAATAAACCGGGGAGTTTCTTGCTCGTTCTTCTCCCGCGGAGTAGCTTTGGAACGAGCGACTAGTTTTGAATTACCTTCCTATCTAGTTATCAAATTATTATTTCAATAAATACTTAGTCTTGCCTCTTTTGTTGTTTTTATAATATAAACCCTTATTTAGGTACACACAACCCCACACAGTCAATTTTCCTAGATAAATATTTAACCACTCTCAGTAGTATTGATATAATAATCCAATGTATTAATCATTTTTCTCACACGCGCATCCCACACCAAAGTGTGATTGCATAGTGAACAAAATAATAATAACGAAATGTTATTATTTGCAACAGCAGCAACATCCTTATGGACGTCATAGAATAGAATAGTCATAGAATAGTCAAAAAACATTTCTAATCAATTCTCGCGCGAGTATCGGTTAAATTAAGTCCGGCTAGAATTGAATCAGCATCAAACGAGATGATTAATGATTCAGTGGCATTATGAGATGATCACTTTATAATAAAACGATCATAATGCTGGTGCAGTACCCTCAGCGAATGTTATCCGTGTTGCTGAATTTTGGGCCAAATAAATTTAAGAACAATATGTTTGACTTCGACACGCTAAGATGAAGTACTTACGGAGCGGGGCGAGTGAGGTGTGGGGTGCGGGAGCGGGGGCGGGGCGCGGCGCAGGCGGGCCAGGGCGCTCAGCAGCCCGTCCGTGGTCACGTCGCCCGTGCCGACATCTGCAACAAGAAGGACACAGTTTTGACAAGCTGTCTAAAAGGCCCCACAAAATTGTTGAGAGAACCGGACAGTTTTAGCGATCACGAAGCTGAAAAACAATATCTATAGCGGTCGTATTTCAAATCACTAAGTGCGGATTCCACCAATGAAACTGAATGCGATCAGCACTTCTAAACCGTGTTCAAGACCGATATTCCATATTAATTTTGAAACTGGCAGCTCCTGAACGCGGTTCTTGGTGAAATTCACCCTAAATGTAATATATTTGGTGTTCAATATAATTAAAATATTGTTCTGTTTCTGACAATTGTTTGAACATGACAGAAGCAGACTGATGATTAAAAATGTTTCGGGCTAAACGTAGTTAGTAATTTGTGGTGCAAGTGGGCCTTACGTAAGCATTTTTCAGTACAGTTTTGCGCGAACTGCATAGCTCTTTCTTAGCGCCAACGTCTATTAAGAGCGGGCTTACTTTTTCTAGCACATCAATGTCCGAACTTCTTGAAATCCTTTTTTTTGGGTTTATATACCAATCTACTGCCTAAATAATCAGCAATTTAATGTATGCCAACAAACACATTTCTTCGAAAACATACGGAAATCATTTTGCCTCTCTTAGGTATTATTGGCTTATGATCATTTCACAGTTCATGAAATAAAATACTTCTATTAATTGACGAACATAAATGGAAAGCATTTTTACGAATGGAAAAGATAGTTCCGTCCGTGTGAGTGCCCGCTGAGCCGAGAGACTCAGCCGACCGACGTCACTCTCATCGCTGGCCGACAATACCACGATATGAAAATAATTTACATAATGATGCGAAGCTTTTCAGGTGCCACACGATTTAAAATAAATACAGCATCATCATCATTCTCTTGCCCTTTTCCCAATTTATTAGGGATCGGCGCAACACGTCTTTTTCTTCCATAATATACTTCTCCATTAGTCGTCACCCCCTTTCTAGCCATATCAACTTTGATACAGCCCATCCATCGTTTCTTTGATCCACATTCATACTCAAAACTTTCCTCATATTATATATGCTGCCAATTGACTAAAAAATAAATAAACTTAATACCAGTTGATGGGACTCCAAATTCAAGATGGCGGAAATATAAACAGTATGCTAATGTAACATCAAATTATTCAGCCAGAGGCTACAGAGTGTGTAAATACATTGTTTTTTATTATTGGTCTATGGTAAACTGGTTGATAAGTAGGTATGTACTCATACTTCATGTAGTTAACCATTAATATAGATGTTAACTCAACATGATGTGGTCAAATATTTGCCTGTCTTCGTACAAGATGACACATGACATAATGTTTAATAGTACATGATAATAATCTTACCTTGGAATTAAGGCTGTTCCTGCAATTAATTGCTAAATGGCGTAACATGGTCTAGTTTGGTAAAAATTACAATATAAATGTATGCTATGTTCTAAGTCTATGTGTGTGACGATTCCTAAATGTGGATGCGGCATCAGCAGATTCGGAAGTAAGTGAACGTTCGGGGACACGGTACGTCGATTCGTTGATTCAGCAAAGTGGTTTGTTGGAGTTTTATGTGGAAACAACCGATTGACATAAACTGCTTATAGCTGATTTGGTGTAGGCAGGGCACGTGACGCATATAAACAGACAAGAAGAAAGGAGGAGAAAAATTATTTCTAAAGAAATGTCTTCCAGCATCTCTTCGTATTTATCCTGTTGTTATGCAAAAGAATGTTAAGGACCCCACGATGAGAAGAACCTTAAATATTGATTCTACCGTTAGCCTGAGCCGGGAGATCTAACCGATCTAACCGACATAAATGCGAAAAAAGAACGTCCTGTATTTTATGGCACCAATACATAGGTTCAATCTTATGTATAAAATCTCCGTACCAAACATTTCATCTTAAATTTAAGGAAGATCATCTAGATAGGTGTGTTTATAATATCTCATGAAGCATATTACATAATCATATCATATTACATAATGACATACATTTTCCTCCCACGCAAGAGGTTTGTCATTCTCTACAATTCTTTGAAAATCGCAGGAATAACTCACGACACCTTCCTGCATTCCCGGAGTTTAGATATAGAGAGACATACCTCGCGGGTGAATCAGTGAACTTATGGTAAAACCTAACTAACGATAGTTTTAACATCGTTCTATGATGTCAGAACACGCCCATGTATGTTAACGTCATGTGTACAGGGAAACAGAATCAATATATGTATATAAATCAAACTGAATGGATTGCATTCATTAGTTCCACCGGGGATGTGACCGCGCCCGCTCTCCTCCGTCATCAGTTATTGTGACTAGAAATTCAGTTGTCTGATATAAAGTCCTTTAAAAATGGAAGCGACTAGTTTGCTGACCCTGATACTCCTCAGTTCTGTAGGAGCCAGGAACATTCCCGCCATCATAGATGAACCTTCAGGAGAACTCCAGATCATTGGGGACAACCTCTTCAGTTATACAGAGACAGTTCCTGAAGGCAAATTCTTTTTTAAAGATCCAGTAGAAGACGCGGTCAGTGCAGGGGACCTGGAACCAACATCAAACAAAGATGTTAATAAAGGTGAAAAATCTGAAGAACAAAATCACGAAGTTGCAGGCATGACCTTCGCTGAACCTAAGGATGTTTCAACTAAAACAAAAGGGGACGAGAATCAACAATCAGACGAAATAACAGCCCCATTGAACCTAATAGAAATTACCAATGAAGACGAGGAAACAACAAACAAAACGTTTGAAGACAGAAATGGAGCTATCGGAGGCGACCATTGTCCTGATGGCGTAAGAGTAGGTTCAGCATGCTGGCCAAAAGACAAAAATAAGTAAATGTTGACCAACACACAGTTTATTAATTAGGAAACAAATAGCAGCGATAAAGTACTGAACTTTAAAGTAGATCTACAGAACATTATGAGAGCCTGTTCTTTAGAACAGGCTCTCATAATGTATGTTGGTATGTTGGTTGGTATTGCTTTCAATTGTACAAGTCCTATATTGTTCTTTTTAGTCCTAAAATTGTAAAACTAAACACAACTACATGTTTTAAGTAAACATAATAAAATTCCCAACACACCTTGATACTTTTGTCATTTAATTTCTTGGCCCTAGAGGAGACTTTAGGTTTTCTGAAACTATTTTCTGGGGGTCGTCGGGCGCAATGCAATGACACGTAGAACTCCTCCCAGGTGGAGTGACCTTAAAGATATTATAGTTGTAATAAGCAAAGGCGCAGGTCCCTCATTGTGAACTAAAATAAAACCTATTTTCACGTGGCGTTGTTTGAGCGTTCACTAAATCCTCTTGTTGCCCTTCGTCCATGTCAAGTCATGTCAGGTCGGCGCAACAAGTTTACTTGTTCCGTTCTCGGTGAGTGTTCACTAAATCGCAGCATAATATCCAGGAAGGCAACGTTTTTTCTTTATTTAATTTAGTATTTCCATGAAGTACCATCTGGTATAAATCGCCAAAACAATGAATCATGAAGTAAATAAGTACTCCTGTTTCATTTTTTCGGCGATTGATATTCGTGGCGTCGCGACATTCTACTGGAAATTGACAATGTCGCTACGATTTAATACATGACTCTATCGATTCGGATCAGTGTATATTGCAGACCACTGATGGTCATAGACCTTTTAAAGGAAGTCTATCAAATAATAGGCTGGCCCACTGAGGCCAAGGCCTCTTCTCATATGGAGAAGGCACGAGCGTTGATCATCATACTTGCTCAAGACGGGTTTTTTTTTTTTTTTTCCTATGGGCATCTCGTAGTTGACCTTGAGAGGTCGTGACTACTTAACCGGGCTATCCTGTGGCTGCCTTAAGTAAAACTCAAAGCCTCCAGCCAGGGGCATAAAACTAACTACGTTATGCTAAGCGACTACGCACTAAGGGCACCCCCTGTGGGGTACGAACCTCGGCTTAGGGCGTCGCTGGAGAGGGCAGCAAGAAGGGACAGGCTGGATCACTATTATATTATTTAAGCTTGATGGAGCCGGCATTTCCTATCTGACTACTCTGAGAAGAAATGCCGAAACAAACTCAGAGGTCACAGTCGGGAATTTAAAGCTACTGGCTCAGCTGCGGCGCGGGCTGGCACTGCATCGGGCAAGGCTCAAGACGGGTTGACGCCTAGCGGTTATCTATATGTCGCATCCGGTCATTCGTTTGACTAGTCGGAACGCGAGCGCCATCTGGTAGCGCTGACAGAGTCTAGCCTGAGTTCGTGGGGTGCCTAGAAAAGCGAGCAGCGAGCTGGAGGAGGTGCTCTTGGACTTTGGACATCGTACGAACAACATGCGCTCAGAAACTGTCCCGCGTTCCGTTTCTGGTTGTGTCGTGTACCTACAGTGTGTGATTCGCTGAAGTAATTAATTTTTTCATGAAAATATATTCTGATTTGAACTGCAAACTGTTTTTCTATTGCACATAAACTAACACTACCCAATGCACGCCCACATGGCTAATAAAGAGACACACATACCTTCTCCGTCATATACGTATGTACTTAACATATTGTGCAGTGGTCACCATCATTTAGATAGTATTTATTCCGGAAGGTTTATGTGTATTAAACTTTAATATTAGGGTTACATAAGAATATGATAAAGGTATCTCCATATTTTGGTCAGTCGTAAAAATCGTGCAAAGCAGAGGCATATCGCCGTGACTTTGTTTGTAGATCATAGACTTCGAAACTACTGATCCGATTGTGAAAATTCTTTAATTTTTAAGAAGCTACAGTATTCAGAGTATCTTAGGATATATTTTATTGTAAAAAAAGTAATTTCACGCGGTCGATGTCGCGGGCAGAAGCTAGTAGTAAGAAGGAAGAATTTTCACTTCTACAGATTTATTATAAGTATAGATAGATAAACTACCAACTAGCTAGGACTACCAACTAGATAGGGGATCAGACCGGAATAACTCATAATTACCACGTTTGATGAGTAGCATTATTTATTTTATAGTAAACAATGTTTTACAGGGTGGAATAATTCGGATAATATATTATATTATTCACTGTTTTAAATGTGTCAGAATGTGTTTGACCTCTGCGTCTTACATAATAACGTAATATTTATTAATGAACCGCAGATCTAACACACAATCGCCATCTACATAGCCTTTTCCCAACTACGTTGTGGTCGGCTTCCAGTCTAACCGGATACAGCTGAATACCAGAAATTTACATGGAGCGACTGCCTATCTGTCTTCCACAACCCAGTACTGGATAAAACGAAATACCTGGGCAAGACTGGTTGTCAGACTCCCGTAACGATCGTCAAAGAAGAATAATCTGAAACGAATGACAGCCGGGACCGACTGCTTTTCATGCTTTCTGAGGCACGGAGAGATGTCTGTATGTAGTGTTTCGTCAACTATCCACGGAGTCCACGGACCAACCTCAGCAAGCGTTGCTTAACCTTCAAGATCGAGCCGTGCAGCTGTTATTATTTAGCCACGAGCCCTACTTGCACTATTGATCAGATAACCTCCGTTATTGACCTACTTGTTTAACTGCATGGTCGGGGTTTGAATCGGAAGGAAAAACATTTAACCTTTTGCTCATTGGACTGGTTTTTTGTTCCATAACGTTACTAAAAACTTGTCTTCAATATTAATTTGTATGGAGACAAGGTTACCTTACCTTTAGTTGATGATAACCTGTAATTTTGAAATGGAGTAACCGACCATGATAATACTAGGAAAAATGCGGTAATATCTACCTATTACTGTTCATTAATTATTACAAATAATTTCTGAGAATGTAGCATCACGCCACACCTCCCCATGTGCATTTACTCATCGGATTTCCGATCGGAATATCCGACCCGCGATAGACCTTGCGTAGACTAAGGATGATTTCCACCAAACGGCTCGCATCGCATCCGATCGGATCGGATTTTACAATATTTAAACGATATTAAATCGTGTACACAGTTTTTAAAGTCTATATTACCAAGCCGCGCACAGCAGTTTGACCCGACGCACGATCGGCTACGTTCGCCTGTCGTCGTATCCGATCGAATCCTTTCGGCTGTCGTCCAAATTTTTCTTTTCTTCTGCTGTGTTTTATGATTATTTTCTTCTTCTTCTAATACAATAGCCAACAATACTATGTCAACTTCAACCATTTTTAACCGACTTCAAAAAAAGGAGGAGGTTCTCAATTCGATTGTATGTTTTTTTTTTTTTTATGTTTGTTACCTCAGTACGCCGTCATTTATGAATCGATTTGGAAAATTCTTTTTTTATTTGAAAGGACGTACTTCCAAATTGGTCCCATTTTTGACAAAATCCAGTTCTGATGATGGGATCCATGAGGAATTGAGGGAACTCCTCAAATATTATAGGCATACATATAGCAATTTTGGTATTTTCATTAACAACTCAAGCATTTGCATTCAGAAAGTATAATTTGGTGAAGTGGAACTGATAATGAAGACCACAGATGGCCATCGGAACTATACTCAATGACAAATATTTCACGGGTAGCGATTCGATTGCTTTAATATGGTTACTACGCAATTTATGTTCGTCACAATGCGTATGGTGAAGCGGAGCTGATGGTGACTTCACCATCAGCTCCAGTTCTCCTGGTTCTTACCAGGAGAACTCCTCAACAATTAACGTCCCAGCATCGGGAAAAGCAATATTTTGTAACAGGTGATGAGCAGTTGACATTAGGGTTTGAAACGGTATGCTCTCGAGGTGGTCCCATTGTCACCAAGTCAGAGTCTGATGAAGGGATCCCATGAAAGTCGAGGAAAATCCTCTTTGGTAGGCATGTACAGTGTGTTAGTTGAACTCTCTCAAATCAAATGATACCTATAGATGATTCAAGTGTTTGAGTCTGAGAGTCATCACTTACCTATGATGGGATCCATGAGGAATTGAGGGAACTCGTCAAATATTATAGGCATACATATAGCAATTTTGGTATTTTCATTAACAACTCAAGCATTTGTTCGTCAATTTATGTTCGTCACCTGGTTATTACCAGGAGAACTCCTCAACAATTAACGTCCCAGCATCGGGAAAAGCAATATTTTGTAACAGGTGATGAGCAGTTGACATTAGGGTTTGAAACGGTATGCTCTCGAGGTGGTCCCATTGTCACCAAGTCAGAGACTGATGAAGGGATCCCATGAAAGTCGAGGAAAATCCTCTTTGGTAGGCATGTACAGTGTGTTAGTTGAACTCTCTCAAATCAAATGAATCCTATAGATGATTCAAGTGTTTGAGTCTGAGAGTCATCACTTACCTATACTCCGACTTTTAATTAGCTGCAGTAAAATGACACTTCTTAATAACTCATTTCGAACTGCATTTAGAGATATGCATGTCAAATTAATAAGTTTCGTTTGTTACACTATTCTGTACTAGAAAAACATGGTTTCGTTGATGGCCGCGAAAAAACAAAAAGACGCCAATTTTAGTCATTTAAGTTACACATAAGCTGTCGTTTTACTGCAGCTAATTAAAAGTCCGACTATAATGCTACCGAGCCGTCGATGGTAGCCACAGCAGTCCTTAACTTTTAGGAATTAGGAGATATGGCAATATGTCGACAGAAACTACTTAGCAGTTCATGGATAGACGTGGACTTGAAAACAATAGTCTTCATCATTCCATTTCTCGTAATGATGTAACGGGTCGAACAGGTCCCGCTTCTGATGATGGTAAGGGCTTGTAATTGTCGAAAGAGCTTGTAATAGGCCTAATTGAATAAAAGTATTTGACTTTCACTTGTCATCAGCTCAGCAGCATGAAGTGATGACTCTCAGACAACACCTATCGGTCCATTAAATTCGGAGAAAATTGGATGTGACAGACGGACAGACAGACAGACACTCGAGTGATCCTACAACAGTTCCGATTTTTCCTTTTAAGGTAAGGAACCCTAAAAAGTGAAAAATAAAAAACTTTTTTACAAAAAAAAACATCCGACTTCCAACAAAACACTACAAAGTAAAAAATAACTTTAATTTCAGAAGTCGGTGTCGTTGGTTCTGCATTTTCGTTTTTTAACACCGACTTCTGAAATTAAAGTTTTTTATTTTAAAAAATTAGAACATGTCAACACGGTAGAATTAAAACTATTTGACTAGGCGTAGAAACGGATACGTTTGCAAGCGACGGTACGGTCACAGATCGTATGCGTCGACGTGCTGCCGGACGCGATCGGCTGTCGTCGCATCCGTTCGTATCATTTCCGATCCGACGCGAGCCGTTTGGTGAAAATCATCCTTTAGTTAGACTGCTGTACAATGTTCACTGCGCGGTTTGCTTTGAAAATTCGTCACATTGATATCAAAGCAATGAATGAATCATAAGTCATTTATTCACATTAGGCTGAGAATCAACGCTTTTTGATTGTCAAAATTATATAATGCTGTATTTCTCCGAGTGAATTCACAAGGAATGCATTGCTTGTAACAAGCTATTTAGTATAGATAACGTTAAGTATATGGTTAATAAAAACCTGTAATGGTACGATCACCAAAGTAGATAAGTAACCAGGGTTGTTGAAGTTTAGTAAGAAACCGATTGATGTTTTCGAATTAATGAATTGTTTGTTTTTAAATAATTAAATTAAATTTTATTCGACGACATCCATCGGTTTCCTAATAAACTTCAACTATATCGGACGACCCTTTTTTTATGGATGGGAAATCATCAAATGACTCCTCCCGCTCTGGGTGGAGCGGAAGGGAGTGTCAGACTCTTACTGACTAAAACCCATCCGTGTTCCTTCCTTAGCCCTTTATGTTCCGGGGTAGCGGTAACCCTTTCGGACAATCCCGCTGCCCCGGCAGGCTTCAGCCCAGGCGGGCCCATTCTCTGATGCTGATGTCTCTTTGAGGCACGCGTGGAACACATACGCGCCGTCCGGCACGGGCCTGGTCCTGATCGGACAGTGAGCTACATATCCGACGACCCTGGTTACTCATCTCCTTTGGTGACTGCACATGTCTAGAAATAAATAATATATTTATATAGACTGGCAAGTGGCAGGGACATCGACGCGCAAACTGAAACTATGAATGCTGCACATTATTCTAGACCCCTAGTGTAGAAATGTATCGGCTGTCATAAAAAAAAATCTTTCATAGAAAAGTGCAATAGCTACGCGGTAAAATGTATGGAACAATGCATTCAGTTTTAAATGTAAGATGGAACAGCAATTTTTTTTTGATAACTGACCAAAAATTGTGACTTCGGCGGGTCCAGATTCTTGTACTGAATCCATGGTAGCCGGTTGCGCGTGGGTGCCACCCTGCAACCTGTATAATAGTAAAAATAAAATGCTATTCGCTGGTAAACGCAACACTTGAGAGTCACTGGACAGATGTGGCTATTCTTGTTTTATAATATTCGTAATGGTCTGAATCTGGATCTGAAGGAAAAAAAAATTAAAAGCTACCAGGAAATTCGGTAATTTGGGAAAACTTAAAGTGCCTTTTGCTATGGAAATTTTGTATGAGTTATTGTATTATAGTGCAGGCGTGTGTGCTCAGACACAGGTGCACTCTCTCTTCACACTTTCATAGTCCGATGGGATGACAATCCGACACGACCGGAGAGAGATCAGGGACAGGACAACCTCTGTCGGGTCAGCTAGTAAATAAATATATAAACATTCCCTCAAAACGCCTGTCCTTCATCACTTCCTAGTGTTTTAGCCGAGAAGAAGTTGCGCAACAAACTGTTTAGCAAAAAATCTGTCTGTTATGTGACGATGCAAATACGTGGTCTAGTCGTGTCGCGGGTATTTCATCATATCAGCCCACAATATCCCACTGCTGGAAGACAGGCCTCCTCTCGGTGAGAGGGAGTGCGGGCCCAGTGCGGATTGCTAGACGTCACGTAACTTCGAATTTTTTGTTCTAAGACATGCCGGTTTCTTCACGATGTTTTCCTTCATCGTTTCGAGAGCAGTGGTGATGAAATAATTTACAAAAAGTAAAACGCCTGGCTGGTTTCGAACCTACGACCTTTGTAACTCGTAAGTCGCGGCTGTTACCACCGGGCCACCACTGCAGTGTCACGGGGATTCAGAAATCTGGAAATCGGTCTATAACATAGATTCCTTTGATTCAATACCAAGTAAAGAAGAGACAGGGCTCTGGGTGATGGTCTTTTGTTTATAATGCCAAGTTAAAGGTCAATGACACAGGTATCCCAGTATGTGTGCTCATGATGCAGAAAAATCGCGAAAGATAGAGACTTCCTCCCTTTTCACCGCAGCCAATAAAGATCGAGGTATCAAAATCGATTCGCTTCAAAAGACCATTATGTGAACTCACCTTAATATCAGCAAAACGGTCTAATAAAGACCTTTTCCTACCTTAAATTATTCCCATACCTTCACAAGAAAATTTAAACCGTATGTTAAATACTGGAAGTTGAATTTAGATTTAAAGTTCGGCTAGAACAATTTACATATTTATGGTGAAACTGTAAGCAACGTTCGAAGTTTCTTCGTCAGCGCGAAGTCTTCCGAATGTGACGTCATCGCGGGTTCCTTACATTGCCCTTTTTGGGTTCCATTGTTGTTGGTATTGGTATGGTCTTATGAATTAATTTATTATTTTGTCCGGAGCTCGAAGGTAGACATTTTAAGTTCGTTTTTTAGAACAAAACATATTCTCGATTAAAGTGAATGTGGTAGACCCCGAAATTCAAATCTTACGTTTTTTGCAATTTGCAGGTCAGTGTCAGATTTTTATCAAAATATGATTCGCGACTATAATAGATATGTATTTATAGAATTATAGTCATTAGAATCATTATATACATCTTTAAGTTAGATTTGTTCCTTAAGCACTTTTCCGTAAGATATTTGTTCTTAAGGAACAAATCTAACTTAAAAAGATGTATTAATGATTCTGGTGATTATAATTCTATTAATGCGTACCTTCTAAAGTCGCGAATCATATTTAGTTCAAGATACAACCTGACACTGACCTGAAAATTGCAAAAAACGTAAGAAAAATTTAATTTTGCGGGTTACAACTGCGGCATTCACCTTAAGCTCAATCACGTTTAGTCTCAAGAAATGATGAAACTTCAAAACGACATAACTATGTACACAAAGCAAAGTAGTTCGATTTATATCCCAACACGGATAGCTGTGTCGGTATGAATAGTTACGCACACAAACGTTAAATAAAACGAGCGCGAGCGAGCTCTGTTTTTTATTAGTGTGCGTATGTCGCACCAATAAGCAATAACTATATAACCAATGTATAATAATCATTAATTTATGTAATTGAATGAGTTATAATATTTCGCGCTTGTTCATTGTGACAGGTTTGGCACAATGGCTAATGTGTTTGGTTAGTAAACAAGAAGTCTTTTTTTTTTTTTTAAGGATGGGAAATCATCCAATGACCCCTCCCGCTCTGGGTGGAGCGGAAGGGAGTGTCAGACTCTTACTGACTAAAACCCATCCGTGTTCCTTCCTTAGCCCTTTGTATTCCGGGGCAGCGGTAACCCTTTCGGACAATCCCGCTGCCCCGGCAAAAAAACAAGAACTCTCAAGTTCAAATCTCGGGTGCAAACATTCTTTTCGTTTTGTAATCATAATTTTCCTAAAACATCTTTACCTCGTTAAATTGCTAACGATTCAATCCCGTTCATAGATGAGTAATTTACAACGTTTGAGATATGAGCACGGAATTCTCAGATAATTTATTTTGACCGCTTAGGATATAACTACCCACAATTTTTGTAAATATTTTTTTACTTTTCACCTTAATTTATAAAAAAAATTGCGTTCTTATACTCGTAGTTGTCAGTCTACGAGTATAATTTGGACTACTAAGTATATTGATGACTACTCATATTCCTGCGCTTTCTTTGTTTCTGATTCCAATTGTGCTTGAACTTGATCCTACCATGCAACATTTAACGATGTTTAAAAAGGCAGAAATCGTTGTTTTGCATGAGCAAAACATTTTTAATTGTGAAATTGCAAGGCGCTTATTAATATCGGTGAGTAACAATCTACTTGTGATATAATTATTTTCATTATGTTAGTAATACCTGTTTCAACTAAAATTCTTATCTCATCTCACCTTTCACTGTTTACCTAAACATTGGAATACATGTAGTTAGTCGAAATAAAGATAAACATTCAAATTAGATAAATAAAATAGTTAGGAGACACATTTATAATAATAATAATAAGTTTATTTATTTCTCTCACAATGTTTTTGTGGCACTTTACAGTTTTTTTTTTAAACTATATAAATTCACATTGTGAGAGCTGGTGCCTGAAGTAGGTTTTTGGAAAAACCTGTATTACAGGTCACCAGGCCCCACATAGTGGCATCATACAATTAAGCAGGCATAAGTTGTAATTCCACTAAACAATAAAAACAACAAAGGAAAAAAAAAATAAAAAAAGAGAAAAAATATAAAAAACAATATGAAAACAAAAAAAAAAAAAACAAAAGCAGTCAAAGGGTGTAGTGAATGTGTAGGTGAAGGGTGGTGAATGTGTAGGTGAATGGTGGTTAATGTAAAGGTGAGTGGTGTCGGGTTTATGTGAATGGTGGTGAATTTGTAAGTAATTATTTGAAAACAAGTATTATTCAATCGAGTGGAGCAATTTCTCTGTGTCCTCATAGGAGAGAGTTTTCAAGAAGTCCGTTACTTTTTGCTTACAACTGGGTTTGTGTAGTGAATAAATATTTAGACCCTTGTTAATAACATTATATAGATAATCCCCTAGGTAACAGTAAAACTTGTGGGACTGATGTAAACGGAAAAATGCTGTACTGCATACAGCATACTTTCTTCGTTTATCTTTGATTAGATCCGGATCATAAATTAGCTGCGAGTGTTTTTTGAGGACTGTATGCAGAACGAAAGTTTGTCTTATAGACAGTACATCCCACTTTTTGTATAAGTGGGCTGTAGGAAATCGGAAGGGGAGACCCGCAGCAACCTTGAGTATGGCACGTTGAGCTCTTTCCGCCTCTATCAAGTGCGTTTTAGCAGCACCTCCCCAGGAGATGATGCAGTAGTCAATAAGCGACTGACACAAGGCATAGTAGACCAACTTGATGGTGCGGAGGTCGGCTACATGTTTTAGACTCTTAAATATGTAAATGAGTTTGCGCAATCTCGTTACCAGGATGTCTATATGTGGTTTGAAGCTGAGGGATTGGTCTAATGTAACTCCAAGGTATTTAATTTTATCTGTCCTTTGAAGAGTAGGACATACGCAAGGCTGGTAGGTTAACCAACACGAGTGAGCCGTTATTGTCAGTGAATCTGGGGGTAGGACGTTCGATCGATGTGCAAATGTCACGTATTTGGTTTTCGTGACATTGAGAGTCAGCACATTATTCCGTAACCAAGTAACAACCCCGTTAAGCCCCTCCTGAGCCACACCAAAGACCCCCTCCCAGCTGTCACCACTAAAGAAGAGAGCTGTGTCATCGGCGAATGTAAAATTTTTACCATGTAGATCAAAAAGAGGGTCGGTCCGAGTATACTGCCTTAAGGCACCCCATTTATTATTGTTATCTAATGCCACCAATGTAAAGCGACGTTAACTTTTATTACATTATGAGGTAATATGTAATAATAAGTAATTCATTAGCTATGCTTTATCCACCAATCCACCATTGTTTATCTTCATTATTTTAAATATTATTTTGTTTTTATCCATCGAGAAGAACATCGGTATGCGGATTTTGGAGAAGTGGACTATCATCGACGTGGGCCAAAACCGAAGATGAATTCTTTGGCTCGTTAAGCCAACTATTATAAGAAACATAATAGTCGAAACGAGCTGGCTCATTCACTAATGACCCAAGCGCTATGGAACAATAGATGCCCGCATTCCAAAACGCCTAGTTCATTTAATAAAATATTAAAATTTATTTTATTGGTTTTATTTAATAACCTTTTGAATTTTTTTTTGTTTTAATAATTTTATTGACACAAAATTGATGTCTTATTTATAAGACAAACAATAAAAACCTATAAAACAAAATTCCTCTGCCGGGGTTTGAACTTAAGACACGAAGTTTAAGTCGTTAACTATGCCACGTGCTTACACCGACCGGCTATGGGACACATATTTATAATGTTGAAATATTGGACCTCATCCAATTATGATTACTATACATTGGTATATTAGTTATTGGTATAAGTGCGTAAGTTTAGCGGTTTGCTATTCGTACCAGACCGACCGACTCATTAATTTACGCACACAGTGACAACAACCCGTACTTATGTGTTAAATGTAAATCGAACTCTTTGGCAGTGTGTACTTAGATACAACAATTTACGCCTTTTACCTTTGGGTGTACGGTGTACCGGGTTGGTAGAAACTACAGAACGCCACTTGCTGCGATCCTTATATTCTCCTTCTGGGTACTCTCGAATATAATTCCGATAGATCTATCGGTCGATCTATTCGGTTCGAGTACTACGCACCCGACCTTTCTGAAGAACATTATCTACTAATAAGGTAACTACTAATAAGGTACAGGGTGGCGGGACGTCGACGTGCCAACTGAACCATGGATACAGCTCATGATTCTAGATCCAAGAGTAGAAATTTTTCTTCGGTTATCTCAAGAAATTCTGCTGTTTCATAGAAAATTGCAATATCCTACGCGGTCAAAATGTATGTCAGAGCTAATTTGTTTTGTACGTCTGTGTCCTGCCAGCCCATATAATTATGTCTAACAATCATGAAAACCACCACCTATATTTATCTTGACCTTCAAATCGCAATTTCTCACACCTAGCTGTTCAATACCACATGCTATTATCAAAACTTCGTAATAATCTAATTTCCAATTCAAAATCAACATCCAACAATTGCTCTATCTCCACCAAATACCACCTTACAAATCAAATTACTGCTGAGTACCCAACAAAAAAGTGAAGCAGTGCCTGCGCGAAGTGCGTGGTGTGGTGCTGGGCCAGTGCAGTGATATCATCATCACCATCATCATTTCAGCCCAAAAACGTCCATTGCTGGACATAAGCTAAGCATAGGCCTCCTCCAAGCACCGCTACTTCGGCCAGTTCTGTGGATCTTGCATCCTGCGGATTCCTGTAGGATCAAAGGGATTCTACACTACCTTTTAAAAATGGCGTAACATCAAAAAAGGTCAACGTTTAATGCACAAATTAATATGTGAGACAAGTTTTTAATAACCTAATGGAACAAAAAACCAGTCCAATGAGCAAAAGGTTTAATGTTTTTCCTTCCGATTCAAATTAAGTGATTCCCCGACCATGCAGTTAAACAAGTAGGTAAGTATCAATAAAGGGTGTTGTCTGATCAAAAGTTCAAGTAGGGCTCGTGGCTAAATAATAACAGCCGCACGGGAAGATCTTGAAGGTTAAGCAACGCTTGCCGAGGTTGGTCCGTGGACTCCGTGGATAGTTGACGAAACATTACATACAGACATCTCTCCGTGCCTCAGAAAAAACACGATAAGCAGTTGGTCCCGGCTGTCATTCGTTTTAGATTATTCTTCTTTGACGATCGTTACGGGAGTCTGACAACCAGTCTTGCCAAGGGGTTTCGTTTTATCCAGTACTGGGTTGTGGAAGACAGATAGGCAGTCGCTCCATGTAAATTTCTGGTATTCAGCTGTATCCGGTTAGACTGGAAGCCGACCACAACGTAGTTGGGAAAATTCTATGTAGATGGCGATTGTGTGTTAGATCTGCGGTTCATTAATAAATATTACGTTATTATGTAAGACGCAGAGGTCAAACACATTCTGACACATTTAAAACAGTGAATATTATAATATATTATCCGAATTATTCCACCCTGTAAAACATTGTTTACTATAAAATAAATAATGCTACTCATCAAACGTGGTAATTATGAGTTATTCCGGTCTGATCCCCCCTTCCCCCCCTCCCCCCAGTAACGATTAAGTAGTTGGTAGTTTATGTATCATAATATTATGTTGATAGGTCTCGTACGTACAATGTTGTGAGAACATCATTCTAAACATACTAGCTTGTGCCCACGACTTCGTCCGCGTGAAATTTCTTGTTCCCCGACCCACCCCGTCGCATCGCATCGCCTACCCGCGCCATTATTTCGTTTTCGCTCTTTATGACTTTTTTGTTTATGCTAGGCTCCTAAGGGTCACCTCATACTGAGACGCGACGCGACGCGACGCGTCGTTTATAGAGCCACTCAAAATACAAAATATAACTTTATTTACTACACGAAAAGATACACATTTCATTGTGAGAATTCAGAATACGTTGCACCACGTAGCGCTGATCCCTTTCCTCTTTCAGTATCGTCTCGTAGCGACGCGTCTCGGTGTGTGCTGACCCTAACGGTCCTAGCGCAGTGTTACGTAGCTTATAGTGTTCCTCAAGAATTAGGCTATCAAACGCAAAATTAATTTTTCAAATGAATGATGAATGATTCAAATAAATAGATTCTGAGATTAGCGCGATCAAACCAACAAACAAACTCTTCTGCTCTATTATTAGTACCTATATAGATTATAAGGTACACTTAGATCCTACGTATATTATTGTTATTGCCAAGTTACACGTGCAAGGTCGAAGTGATTGCTATAGTCACGTATTTATAACGGTTACTTCACTCTGCGACCTACACTTGTTGTCGTTTACCTATTTACATAATAATATTATTTCCTTCTTACTACTAGCTTCTGCCCGCGACATCGACCGCGTGAAATTTCTTGTTTTACAATAAAATGTATCCTATGATACTCTGCAATACTCTATCTTCCTAAAAATTAAAGAATTTTCAGAATCGGATGAGTAGTTTCGAAGTCTATGATCTACAAACAAAGTCACGGTGATATGCCTCTGCTTTGCACGATTTTTACGACTGACCAAAATATGGAGATACCTTTATCATATTCTTATGTAACCCTAATATTAAAGTTTAATACACATAAACCTTCCAAAACAAATACTACCTAAATGATGGTGACCATCACTGCACAATATGTTAAGTACATATGTAGGTATATGAAGGAGAAGGTATGTGTGTCTCTTTATTAGCCATGTGGGCGTGCATTGGGTAGTGTTAGTTTATGTGCAATAGAAAAACAGTTTGCAGTTCAAATCAGATTATAATTTCACGAACAAATTAATCACACCAGCGAATCACACACTGTAGGTACACGACACAACCAGATACGGAACGCGGGACAGTTTCTGAGCGCATGTTGTTCGTACGATGTCCAAAGTCCAAGAGCAGCTCATCTAGCTCGCTTTTCGCTTTTCTAGGCACCCCACGAACTCAGGCTAGACTCTGTCAGCTCCACCAGATGGCGCTCGCGTTCCGACTAGTCAAACGAATCGCGCATGCGACATATAGATAACCGCTAGGCGTCAACCCGTCTTGAGCAAGTATGATGATCAAAGCTCGTGCCTTCTCTGTATGAGAAGAGGCCTTTGCCTCAGTGGGCCAGCGTATTATTTGATAGACTTCCATAAGAAGGTCTATTACCATCAGTGGACTGCAATATACACTGATCCGAATCGATAGAGTCATGTATCAAATCGTAGCGACATTGTCAATTTCCTGAATATTAATCGCTAAAACAATAAAACAGGAAGTATCTACTTCATGTTTCATTGTTTTGGCGATTTATACCAGATGGTTTTTCATGGAAATACTAAATTAAATAAAGAATAAACGTTGCATTTGCATTGCGCCCGACGACCTAAAGTCTCCTTCCTCTAGGGGCAAGAAATTAAATGACAAAAGTGTCAAGGTGTGTTGGAATTTTATTATGTTTACTTAAAACATGTAGTTGTGTCTAGTTTTACAATTTTAGGATTATAAAAAGAACAAAAGACTTGTACAATTGAAAGCAATATAATGTATGTTGGTCTTTAGAACAGGCTCATAATGTTCTGAAGTCTACTTTGAACTTCAGTACTTTACCGCTGCTATTTGTTTCCTAATTAATAAACTGTGTGTTGGTCAACATTTACTTCCTTTTGTCTTTTGGCCAGCATGCTGAACCTACTCTTACGCCACCAGGACAATGGTCGCCATCGATAGCTGGTCCATTTCTGTCTTCAAACGTTTTGTTTGTTGTTTCCTCGTCTTCATTGGTAATTTCTACTGGGTTCAATGGGGCTGTTATTTCGTCTGATTGTTGATTCTCGTCCCCTTTTGTTTTAGTTGAAACATCCTTAGGTTCAGCGATGGCCATGCCTGCAACTTCGTGATTTTGTTTTTCAGATTTTTCACCTTTATTAACATCTTTGTTTGATGTTGGTTCCAGGTCCTCTGCACTGACCGCATCTTCTACTGGATCTTTAAAAAAGAATTCGCCTTCAAGAACAGTCTTTGTATAACTGAAGAGGTTGTCCCCAATGATCTGGAGTTCTCCTGAAGGTTCATCTATGATGGCGGGAATGTTCCTGGCTCCTACAGAACTGAGGAGTATCAGGGTCAGCAAACTAGTCGCTTCCATTTTTAAAGGACTTTATATCAGACAACTGAATTTCTAGTCACAATAACTGATGACGGAGGAGAGCGGGCGCAGTCACATCCCCGGTGGAACTAATGAATGCAATCCATTCAGTTTGATTTATATACATATATTGATTCTGTTTCCCTGTACACATGACGTTAACATACATGGGCGCGTTCTGACATCATAGTACGATGTTAAAACTATCCTTAGTTAGGTTTTACCATGAGTTCACTGATTCACCCGCGAGGTATGTCTCTCTATATCTAAACTCCGGGAATGCAGGAAGGTGTCGTGAGTTAATCCTGCGATTTTCAAAGAATTGTAGAGAGTGACAACCCTCTTGCGTGGGAGGAAAATCTATGTTATTATGTAATAGGTTTATAGAACGGTGCTTCATGAGCTATTATAAACACACCTATTTCGATGATCTTCCTTAAAAAGATGAAATGTTTGGTACGGAGATTTTATCCATAAGATTGAACCTATGTATTGGTATAAAACACAGGACGTTCTTTTTTCGCATTTATGTCGGTTAGATTCCCGACTCAGGCCAACGGTAGAATCAATATAGAAGGTTCTTCTCCTCCGGGGTCCTTAAAGTTCTTTTGTATAACAACAGGATAAAAAGCGAAGGGATGCTGGAATACATTTCTTTAAAAATAAGCGTCACATTTGTAATTTTCTGTTCCTTTCTTCTTGTCTGTTTATATGCGTCACGTGCCCTGCCTGTAGGCAGGACCGATTGGCATAAACTGCTTATAGCTAATTTGGTATACCAAATCAGCTATAAGCAGTTTATGTCAATCGGTTGTTTCCACATAAAACTCCAACAAACCATTTTGCTGAATCAACGAATCGACGTACCGTGTCCCCGAACGTTCACTTACTTCCGAGTCTGCTGATGCCGCATCCACATTTAGGAATCGTCACACACATAGACTTAGAACGTAGCATACATTTATATTGTAACTTTTACCAAATTAAACCTTTTATTACAATAATATAGTTTTTTTAAAGTCCTCCGGTTTTCACCTCCGTGTGTGTGCTTATATGGTTTAATAAACAAATAAAAAGCGGGATAATCTACAACCATTCGATTCAACACACTCGTTAGTTCACACGGCCTTGATCCAGAACATCTTCGGACAAAGGAAGTTATCAATGAGTCAATGATTGAATGGAAGTAAAGTACAATAGGTAACTAGTGTGTCACGCACGTGGCGGACCACTGGCACTGGTGGACTCTAAACGCGTGTGTTTACGTTTGGATGTCCTGTTTGCGAAGGAGGTCAGCCAGCACGCGCTTAACTGCTGGCGTGCGTGGGGAAATATGGATACCTAAATTTTATTTAACTTATTACTAACATAACTGAAGTATGCTACACTAAACCTGAAAAGTAAATATATAAAAGACCCACTCGTCAGTGTAATTATGTCTAAATGATTACGTCATTTGGTGCAGTGGGGCCTCGACTTACGAGTTGTAGGGCGTAGGTAAGACCCAGACAGGCGCTTTACTTTGTGTAAATTATTTCATCACCACTGCTCTCAAAACGGTGAAGGAAAACATAGTGAGGCATGTCCTAGAGCCAACAATTCGAAGACATGTGACATGTACCAACCCGCACTGGGTCTGCGTGGTGGGTTACGGCCCATTCGTCACAGAGACGAGGCCTGTGTCCCAGCAGTGGGAACAATATAGGCTGATTATTGTAATGTTATCGGTAGTAATATCTACTTGTCTGCTGAAAAACCTTATGGTTATCAACAGTTGGTTTAACAGGAGTAGGTAGTGGTACAGGCTGAATGACTGGTTGTCATTACAGTATTTTTGAATACCATGATTAGGACATAGGACAGTGATAAACTGATCTGAAGGCCAATTAAATTATGATTAGTATTGT
This sequence comes from Gortyna flavago, assembly GCA_963669345.1. Classification (NCBI taxonomy): domain Eukaryota; kingdom Metazoa; phylum Arthropoda; class Insecta; order Lepidoptera; family Noctuidae; genus Gortyna; species Gortyna flavago. Next base: position 14,106,843 of record OY770147.1, read on the forward strand.
TCTCAAGTAAGTGACATGTTATGATTTCATTAAGAATAAAGTTTTCCCGTAAGTCATTATAAACTAGTCGCAATCTCATCTCAGCGACAAATTATGTCAAAAATGTAATAAAATTAGGTGTTTTTGACAGATTGATAAAGAGATTATAATGCGAACGTTCATAAAAAAAAAACTGCTCAAATGCTCAAAGAATGATGTGAGAATTGCAAAAATTATGATTACTTACATAAAATGGGAAAAACTTTCATCTTGAAATAATTTACTTTCATGAAAGTCTTTCCGTCGTCTCCGTCGTATTTCCCGGCCATACGACCATTCGATTATATTGTAGCACGGGCAGAATTTTAATTAAACTCGGTAGGATTGCACGAAGTGGCTGGAAGTAGGTCACAGAATTTTACTGAAAGAAATCGCTAGAACACTACAGGCTCCGTTGTTACTTAAACTTGACTGACTCGGTCGACTCTTCACGTGAACAGCACGCGCAGGCCACAAAGCCAGCCCTCAGCACGCGTAGCATGACCACCATAGAAACGGGTTTTACGGAAGAATAGACAAAATGTCAGATAGCATAGACAATGTGTGGTCATGCTGCGCGTGCTGTAGGCTGGCCTATTTTCGGCCAAAGAATCAGCATCGCCATACAACGTGGCAGTGCTGCCAGCCTGTTGGGCAGTGCTGCCAGCCTGTTGCGCACTGTTCCTGCTGACAGCGATGCGGACGAATTTTGATGTCCTATGATTTTTCCCCCCTTTTTTTAGATACTGTTCATATTAGATATTATTTATTCATTTAAGTCTGTTAGCTTAAATATTACAAATTAAATTATTGGTTTGCCTGGGAATCGATCCTTGCGACTGTAAAGGCGGGACCGCAGACAATTAAGAAGAAATATGAAAATGTAACAAGGTAAAAAATGTCATTGTTATTTAGCAGTTGCTGATACTTGTTTCTCAGAAGGGTTAGGCCGAGATGTACCTACCTACTGCACATTTCGCCAGTTATATTTATGTCCTATGTAATAGGGGGCGAGCTTATTGCCATCAACCAGGCACAAACCCGGGCTGCTACTGAGAAATTCCAGATGGAAAACCCAGTAGTCCTGCAACGCAATCGCCACCGTCTAGCACTCAAGAAGAAGCGTCTGGCTAAGCGCAAGCAGTCTGTGAATGAGTACGCTAAGCTGTTGGCACAGAAAAAGAAGGAATCCAAGGTAAGACGTCAAGAAGAGCTGAAATGTAGTAGACGTTCGGCTTCAATGCGCAACTCAAAGAGCTCCAACCAGAGTGCGCCACAGAAGTGATTTACTTTCCACAATCAAAAAATCTAAAACCTAAAACAAAAACCTAGTTACACTTTGCCTGACTAGGGAATCGAACCCAGGACCTTATGCTTAGCAGTAAAACAAGGTTAAACATATCATTTTATTTAACAGAAGCTGACTGTATTATGTAAGTCAATAAAGTATTTATTTATGGAAATTCAAATGGCCATGAATATACGTTGATTATTTGATTAAGTTCACGAGCATCTTTTAAAATATGCTTCAATCAACATCATCATCTGCCTAGCCTTTTCCCAACTATGTTGGGGTCGGCTTCCAGTCTAACCGGATGCAGCTGAATACCAGTATTTTACATGGAGCGACTGCCTATCTGACCTCCACAACCCAGTTACTGGGTAATACGATACCCCTTGGTAAGACTGGTTGTCAGGCTTTCGGGCTTCTGACTACCCGTAACGACTGTCAAAGATCCACAAATGACAGCCGGGACCAACGGCTTAACGTGCTTTCCGAGGCACGGCCTGTTTGTTATGCTTTCACGTAAAAATGGCTGAACGGATTTGGATGAAATTTGGCACATGTGTAGACCATAACCTGGATTAGGACATAGAATTACTTTTTATCTCTAAATTCCCACGGGATCGAGACTTATGCGGGTGAAACTGCGGGACACAGCTAGTAGTTAATTAAAGTCTGAAATCACCTACCCGTGTTGAGTAAGCGTGGTGATCAATGCTTGCGCTTAGTAATGTGTCTTAAATACCATGTTTTATAACATAACAGGAATACACGGGTACCTAAGTTAGGTAGGTGTAGGTAGTACCTACTCATCCAATAATACAAAACGAAAAAAACTTTCCTATAAAAATAATAGTATCCATCATCATAACATCACGCCTGTACTCCCTGAAGGCTGTACCTACAGTACCATACAGTACATCCACATTTCGCCAGTTAGGTATGTTTTTAAGGGGCGAACCTACTGCCATCAACCGCAGTGGGAGCAATTCCAGACTTCGGGGTGAGAATGAGAAATTCACCCAATAACACGGGAATCGAAGCCGTATAATAAGGGGTGAGAGTAGTGCCATCCACCGAGTACAAATCCAGACTTCAGGTTGCTACCGAGATAAACCTCATAGCACATTGCCTGACCTTGGAACTAAACCCTACCTCATGCTCAGCAGTAGCGCTTGCGACCACTAAACCAGCGAGGCAAGTAAATAGAATGATCTAGGAGAATTGATAGGATTATAAACTCGATGAATATTATACAATATAATATGCGTATAGGAGTAGCTTACAGCCACGTGTATGACTGGTAGGTAAATAATAATATGTAATGTTTCTAAAGCCGATATCTATAAACGTTACTTAGTACATACTTAGGCTAAGCAAAGCATTATAAATACAGGGTGCCAGGGACAACAAAGCACAACCCCTTACAGTGAATTATGTCCATGGTTCTGGAACCCGGTGCGTTGTTTTTTTTTTATCTGTTCTTTCCTACTTATTGCAATACGTAGTAAAGAGGAGTCAAAGTTTATGGAACAGTTTTTTTAATAACCGTTCATGCATTTCAACGCCACGCGCGGTTCATCCAGATTCATTGGATCCATGGTAACAAGCGTCGCCGTGCCACCTTGTGTAGTTTGTGTTCATTATCTGGTAGATGTAAGTACTAACACTAGTTTTTAAATCGTGTGTATACTAACCAACTGGAAGTTATGGGTCTGAAATAAAAGATTATTTTTACTTATTATTAATCTTCTCTCTGTCGCAGACTGCAACTGCAAGGTAGAGGCAGGCACATGTCTAAGTCAAAGCGCGAGCTAAGAAACATTTATAGATCTCAGCCTAAAGCTACTATGCTAGAAGAGCGGTGGCCGTCACATAGCGTCTGCTATGTACCGGCGAATGACGTCACTGACACGTTATTATTTTATGAAAGCAAGTTGGTGTGTTTTCCAAGAGAGTGTTTTTTGAACCGAATTCAAAAAAGGAGGAGGTTCTCAATTCGATTGTAGTGTTTTTGGCACGGTAAAGTCAAAACCCGCTGCCATCATTTTCATGACAGCTGCCGTCACTGCGGTCGTCATGTAGCGGCACCGCTCATCTAAGACCGTAGCTTTTGTGGCGCCTTAAGTGTGGTAGGTACCTACTTCTTTTTAATCAAAGTAACTCATTAGTGAAGATAATGACACTTCACACTTGAACTTTTTGTGCTACCAATATTAAACTTTTTGCTGTCATTGACTGGCAACTCAATGGAATTCCCATTTTACTTGACACTACTAGCCCTCGTGTCTACGGGCGATTTTTTTTATCAAGCACTGAAGTTTAAACGCACTGCTCAGCGCCGAGAGTTGAAAATCCAACAGTGTACTTTTTTGACGCGCTGCGATGCACTCTGTTGGATTCTCAAAGCTCGGCTGAACACCGAGAGTTGAAAATCAAGAGCGCGATCAAAAAAAATTTACGGATTGAAGAAAAGACAAAAAGCCACAATATTTCAAATTCAATACGTTTTCATTTAGTTCAATACTCTGCCACGTGCCAACGTACACTAGGCTCGCCCTTCGTGTGTTTTTACACCATCAGTCACGTTTTCTCGAGCAGAATTCTAAGTACCTACCTTATTATAGGTACCTACCTACCAACAGTTTTTACGCTGTGAGAATTGAATTAGCACAAAAAAATTTGTGGTTTAGTATATAGACTGACTTTAGTATCATAGACTACCTTCTGCCCACGACTTCGTCCGCGTGAAAGGACAATGGGTAAAATATAGTGCATGGGACGTACCCAAAAAAAAAACCATTGCATTATGACCAAGTCTAGCTTGTATACCCTAATAAGTTAAATATTCCTTTTATTAAATCAAATAGAACTTCCTCACATATTTTTCTCCAAGTGAATTCAGACATGCTGTCTTAGGATTAATAAAACTACTCCAAGAAGGCAACAAAGATCAACATAATACTACAATTAACTTTGTGTATGCTCTTATCTTTCTCCATTCTAGTTTTAACCTAAAATATAGAAAATCTGCAATATTGTAGCTTCCCATTAGTGAAAGAATTTTCTGAATCGGATCAATACTTCCGAAGATTACCCCCTACATACAAACTCACAAATGTTACCTCATTATTGATAAATTTTATGTAATTTGAATGACATTGTGTTTTTTGAATGTGTATTATTTTATTGTGTGTGTGTGTGTGATTACTATATAAATTATAGATATATGTTTGTAATGTAACAAAGTAATGGACTTTGTCTGAAAAATAAATGAATTATTATTATATGTATATAGTATGTGTTCAATCTTGGCTCATTTGATAGGTAATACTGCCAAAACTAATTTCGTCATAATAATTAACAAAATGATTTAGATCTGATGTAATAAAGTCAACGCTGGCTCTCCATTACGCTCTGATGGTGCTAATTAATATTTTAATCACATTGTACAGCGTAATGTAAAGACACGTGTAATGTGTCATCCTGTATAATTACATAGCGCTAAGTATCTTAGCAGTATTATAAAGAGGTTTCGTGTTACCCAGTAACTGGGTCGTGGCAGTCAGACAGGCAGTCGCTCCATGTAAAATACTGAAACAGCTGCAGCTGGTTTGACTGGAAGGTGATTGTCTGAATGTTCTAGATATTAAGCATTGCGCAATTGTTTGTTGTCCTGAAGAAATAAAATAAAACAAAATACATAGTAATACACATATTTATTAGCTTACGGCTGAAAACACTATGTGGTTTCCTACTTGCACACAGAAAGTAGGTGTTTTTTATTTGTACTTTTAATTTTCATGCATAAACAGCCTATGGATGGGTGACCATCTTTACATATCGAGACCCCTCCGTGCCTCGGAAAGCACGTTAAGCCGTTGGTCCCGGCTGTCATTCGTGGATCTTTGACAGTCGTTACGGGTAGTCAGAAGCCCGAAAGTCTGACAACCAGTCTTACCAAGGGGTATCGTATTACCCAGTAACTGGGTTGTGGAGGTCAGATAGGCAGTCGCTCCATGTAAAATACTGGTATTCAGCTGCATCCGGTTAGACTGGAAGCCGACCCCAACATAGTTGGGAAAAGGCTAGGCAGATGATGCATATACAGCCTATGAACAGAACCCGGCATTGCATAAATATGTATAAGTTGTCACGCCCTTTATACCAGGAGGCTTTTATTTAGGTAGTTTTTTTTTTTTATTACTTTTGATTTAGTATTTTTATTTTAGCTTGAGTACGTATAGATTTTTATGGTATTTGTTGGTATATTGGCGTGGCTAGCTAACATATGGCAAATAATTTTATTGAATGTTCTGTGTCCTGTAATGTTAATTAGATACTTTGCAGATCTAGTTTTGTATACAGTCGAGTATTTTATAACTGAACAGACAGCTGTGCTGCTGGGGAGTTTGTTGCGCCACTTCTTCTCCCCAGCGAAAGCACTAGGAAGTGGTGAAGGGCGGGCGTTTTGGGGGACTGTCTTATGTAATTTTGACGTTCGAAAAGTGCTGATTCTCAGCCTAGTTTGAATAAATGACTTTTGATTTTGATTATAATGTTCCCACTGCTGGGACACAGGCGGCCTCTCGGTGAGAAGGAGAGGGCCATTATCCACCAAGCGGGCCCAGCGCGGGTTGGTAGATGTTACAAGTCTTCTAGGACATGCCGGTTGCCTCACCATGTTTTCCTACATCGTTTTGAGAGCAGTGGGGATGAAATAACACACAACACTTCACAAAGTAAAGCGCCTCCTGGGTTCAAACCTACGACCTTCAAGTCGTAAGTGGGGCCGTTGCCACTGGGCTACCACTGCTCTTATGAGTATACCATAGTGTTTACTAATAATAGACCGAATAGGACCTTGGCAGCCAATCTCGACGGAGGCTAGCCATCTATGCGGGAGAAATAGTGTACAAGTGTGTGCGCAGACACAGGTGTACAAGTGTGTGCGCAGACACAGGTGTTTGCTATAGTAAGCCTTCGAGTTTTTTTACTTTTTTATGGAAAATCTTAAGGTAATGCTCATATCTAAATAAGTTATTCTCCATTAATAATTTGACAAGAATATCACAAGATTTTCTTTACAATTTTGGTGAATAAAAAGCCGTAGGTATTTATTATGTAATTTAATGTAATAATAATTTTCGTTTTTCCGACTACTTACATTCATTCACATTCAAAAGAAGGCTTTATTCACTCCAAGCGACCTCAGTTACACCTATTTCAGAATTCAATGCAATGCAATTTAAGAAATTCACTTGACAGGCAGCAAAAAAACATTGATATGCTGACATGACATTTAATCCTACATATTATTTTTGCGATTGTAATGACTTGCATAAGAGAATCAAAAAAACATTGGATGCAATAGGTAGACATTTAAAAACCCCCTTGTCCTGTGACGTGGTTTATATAATACATAAACAGAACATAAAATCTCGCCTGTACTCCCCAAAGGGTGGGCAGAGGTAGTATAGGTAATACTACACTCACATATCGCCAGTTATGTTTAAGTCCCATGTAATAGGGGGCGAGCCTATTGCCATCAACCGGGCACAAATCTAGATTCCAGGCTGCTACTGAGAAATTCCAGATGGAAAAGTGCAATAACACTTTGCTCGTTTACCCGGGAATCGAACTCATGACAAAAAAGAAAAAAAACTTGAAAGTAAAAATAATTAATTGCCATACATACCACAATATCTACTTATAATTAACTGCTTGCATACTAATGTCTTACGTCGACTGTACGCACGGCTACACATCAAGCTATACATAACCAGTATTAAGCTGACTTCTGGGGGTCTAAGAAGGCCACTTTGGCAAAATCATATAGCAATTCATATCACGCAATTCATCTGTTTGACAGTTTCACACTTATATATCCCTGAAGGGTTAGGCAGAGGTGTACCTATAGCATTTCACGAATCTCCATACAAAACTGTCATACAGATGAAATGTTGTTTTATGATTCTGCTAAAGTGGCCTTTTTAGGCCCCCTGATTGTACGAACAACCTATACAATTTGAGGTCAGAAAAAAAACTGGAAATGTATAGCTTGATGTGTCGACATGTGTACAGCAACTTGCTCGTCCGTGGTAACAACTTCTCATTGACAGCGCCTGTATGTCGTTGTAGTAAGAGCGGTTTTCGTATTTCAAGCGTTACCGACGTGTGCTGGTCTGTACAACTTGTAGACAAGTTTGGAACAAGCCAGCGTTCTATTATCACTTGCATCTTTGTTTGATTGTTATGTTTTGTTGGTTTTTATTATCATGTTGTTACAGGGGTCATTAGGTGATAAAGCCCTTTGAATAAAGAAAATGCATATAAAAAAGAAGTTTTTCATGGCGTCAATCCTTGAATCATAACTAACAGGGCCCTGTTATTTATTCAAACATGTGAGAATGTAGAGAAAGGAGGTAGTTACCTACTTCTCAAATATGTTGGTGGGTAGGTCATGTGGAATAAATATATAAGTACCTATACAGTGTTAAATACGGAACTTGAATAGTGTCACGGGGATTATTACAATAACTTAACTGATTTCGATCGGAATCCTTACACATTACAATGTTTAAAAAAATATTAGTATACATATAACTGATTTTGTAGTCCAGGCTTCCTTCGGCTGTTGCCCATCGGGGCTTAGCATAAAGTTGTCAGACTAGCAACGTTCTGAACCCGTTTCCGTGGGGTTTGTTGTGTTTAACATTTCTCTGTACTAACATTATGCTAAGCTCCTTTGAAAATTCCCGTACCTAAATATCAGCGTTCAAGGTTCCTCGAGAATTGTAGTAAAAACACTTCAATGATTCAACTTTTACATGTTTAGGAACTAATTATTAATCACAGTTTAACAAAAGCAAACCAAGTATTTTTATACTTAAAAAAACAATGTCAGTTTTTACATACTTCCACGACTTTTACTTATTATCCTACTTACTATTTTATTTGTATAGACAACAATTTCACCAACACCGTAATGCTTTAGAAAAGTGTCTTTCGGTACAATGACCTCACACAATTCTTATTCCGATCACTTGCATAATACTGCGACATCATTTTTTACTCGGACATAATATCTTCACGGTCGTTACCTACAAGGATGAACGGAACCAGTAACGACACTGTTCCATGTACTGTCTAATGTCACTATATCTGCGAGCACTTTGTATCCATCTGTGCTTCCATGTCCATCAATCTTTCACGACGCATATATTTCCAACCTTGTACTTTCCGTCGAGACACGCGTTTCCTGAGAAGGCAGCTCTGTCATCAAGGTCAGTCGGTATGGTCGTAATCACTTGGTCTTCTCCGTTGCTCCAAATCCATTTGTCGTCGTCATATGCTTTCGTTCTTTGCTCGTGAGCTCTTGGAGTCACTTCGTTGTCTTGATTGGTCTTAGTACTGTATTTATTACTACCATCTGCAGTATTATTAGGTCGATTATTGTTATTAGCCGTCCTGTTATTTGTTTTCGCCGGACGAATAATCTTATCTGAATTTTGTTTCGTAGAAGCATTCAAAGAATTTGTGTTATTATCAGAGTTAATGCTCCTCGTCGTAATATTAGCATTGTCTTCGCTTGAACTCTGATGGTTATTACTCCAAGTAATTTGTTGCTCGTTAATGACCAATGTGCGTTTGACGTCTTCCAATTGTGTGCTAATTTGTGGCACAGAAACGTTCCTTTGAGTTTCATTTAATTCGTTTGTCCGTTTCCTTTGATTTGCGAATTCTTCCTTCTCTTGTTGCACAACCGGCGATCTATTTTTAGTATCTGTATTGTAACTATCTTGATCAGTGTTTTCAAATCTATTGTAAACCTTAGCAGGCTCAGTCACAACGACTCTATTCCATGGAACCTGTCTATTCCACTGATACGGATTCTGATAACTAAACGGCATATCTACTCTTCGATGGTCACCATTACTGTTTACCACTGGACCCTGATACACATCACTGGGCACATCACCATCGTACCGTTTTGTATACTCGTACACTTGCACTGGGCGATATCCATTGATGTTTTCATACCCGAAGACGTTACCCAAAAAGGGTGAACTGGGACGATAGTTGCCGAAACTCTCGTATGCATCGTACCTGTGCGTTGTGAACGCAGAACTTGTAGATACGAGGGAGATAAGTAACACGGACAACATAGTCACTGGTTTTAATATCGGAGATGTTGTAATTTAAGTCGAGGTCCGTGGTACGGTGTTTGCGGTTATTGTAAAACGTGCGTACGCGCCGCGTCTTCACGATCAACTGCATGACGTAGACGCACTGAACGTTTCCGTCATCAAGTTGGTTCGTCTGAAGTAGGGATGGGAAATATCGATAAAGTAAATTAGAATAGTTAAGTAAGTGTTGAATAATGATTTATTATTTTTTTGTGATATAATAAGAATTTATATTTTGACGATCTATAAGTCAAATAAAATACTTAAGAATTAAGAAATTACAGATTTTCTTATAATGATTAATTAAATATCTCCAGTTAAAACATAACTAACACAATTTTAACATAAAGTTTCTAAAGAAAAACTTTTAAATTAATGATGTATGTTTAATTATCTTTTTATGAAAACATGAATGCGAAAAAAGTACTTAAAACTTCAGCATAATTTAATTATGTGCCACTTAACTTATGAGTTATGAAGCATGCTTTTAAACAGAGGGACCGATGAAAAATCGAACGATACTTTTACTGGTTCACAATATTATTTAAGATTTTTATCGATAAACGTAACGTGGTAAAAGGTCAGCCCTACTGTTGACTTGATGATTCGAAGGAAGTAAATAAGAGTAATCTCACACAACCAGCGTGACCCGTAACAGACTATTACATTATAACTTATACTTAATTCTAATGTACTAATTATTAAATAATTATAGAAATTGTGTAACATGGCACGTTTTTTGTTTGCTTAGGTTGATCAATCATTTGTTTAACCCAAGTTTTCCAAGAACGGAATGCTAATTAGATGTTGTGGTATTCTAAGCGGCAATTTGACTAGAAACACTGAACGCATGTTTATCATAAGCATAATCAGCCTATAATTTCCCCACTGCAGCACTGCTGGGACACATGGTTTCTCTCTGTGAGACGGAGTGGGCCGTAGTCCACCACGCGGGCCCGGTGCAAGATGGTAGATGTCACATGTCTTTGACTTTTTGGTTCTAAAACAAGCCGGTTTTCTCACGATATTGTCCTTCACCGTTTTGAGAGCAGTGGTGATGAAATAATTTATTCAAAGTAAAGCGCCTGTCTGGGTTCGAACCTACGACCTACAACTCTAAGTCGCGGCCGCTACCACTGGGCCACCCCTACTCTCCAATTGACGAGTAATAAATCTACATCCATACTATAATATTATAAATGCAAAAGTAACTCTGTATGTCTGTCTATGTGGCCAGTCGAGCATGAACTGGGTTAAGAGATAGGATACTTTGATCCCGGTTGCACGATCCCGTGGGATAATTCCCGAGCGACACGCGGCGACGACGCCACGAGTGACTATATGAAGGTGCCTACTTCATTATATAAAGGTATAAGGTACCTACCTACTTCATTATTTAAATATTATATTGTACATTAATATTTTTTCCTGTCCTAATAAGAATATCCAGCTGACCGAATTTCGGGAGCGACGGCCAATCTCAGCTAAGTTTAATAGCCAACTACGAAGATATATAGGGGCCTAATTAGATACTAGCAGCGCCCCGCTGTTACACCCGCGTTAGTTTCGATCCCGTGCGAATATCGGGATAAAAGTATCCTATGTTTTATCCTGGCTTTAAACTATCTGTGTACCAAATTTCATCCAAATCCGTTTAGTAGTTTTTGCGTGATTGAGTGAGTAACAAACATCCCAAAAACTTTCACATTTATAATATTAGTAGGATTATTTTATTTTATTTCGGAATCACATTTACATTCCATTAGTTAACCCGTTTAATTTATGAATACAAATAAATAAAATTCAAGTGTCTGTTTGCAATATCAAAATAATGTATACTGGGTGAATTTTTCAAGTTATGAGAAATAATAATAATATCCTTGGACATTTCACACAACGCCATATCCCAGCTAGCAATTTTACGTCATACCGACGTTACTTTAAGGCGCAGGTTTCTTGAAAATGGTCAAAAAGTTGGTTTTTAAAGCAGTGTATCTCTTAAATAGTAAATAATTTTGGGCAAAAAAAATTGTCATATTTTCAAGTCTTATTTTAAAACAGTGATGGAACTCAAATCACAATTAAACGTACATTAATGCATCAAAAAAATCTTCAAATACACCTCTAACATTTCTTTAAAAGCAGTTTATCCCTTCATTAACAATTTTAATTATAATTAAAAATATACGAGCATTAAATTGCTAATGCCAAACTGCAGTCAGTGATGGATTATTTATTATAGTTTGTAAATAGATGATTGTTTCATATTTTGCAATAAATTACCAGCGTTGTGTCATCGCGCTTCTCTTTCTTTCCTATGCAGTCCGATAGTGACGTCATGTAGGCCATTATCGACGTAAATGTCGTCATAATATTACGTCGGTAGTTTCAGTAAATGAAGTACATTTGTCATAGTTTTAAGACGTCTTTCAAGGACGTTGAGATGATGACAATTCATGACGTGCGGGATGACGTTGTTTCAGGACGTCAAAATGAGGTGTCAGGAGACATCTATTATAAGAGCTAAATTGAACCAACCGACACATAAAACACGCTAACTATAGAACAAGAGTGTTTAGTCATGTTCACTTTAGCTTTTATAAGAAACTAATAAGAGATACAACATGCTTATTGAAAAAATTACTTATATTAAGTTTAGATTGTACAGTACGGTGCCAATCTAGACTAAAACATTCACATTGTTTTTAGAAATTGCTAGCTTGGAGGGTGCTCCAAGTTAGCATTATTATACAGAATACTAAAACAGGAAAATGTGAATGTTCACATTTTCCTATTAATAATATCCTTGGACATTTCACACAACGCCATAGTCCCAAGCTGAGCAACCTAATGCTTATGTTATGCAAACGAGATGGCTGATAAACTACTTATATACATTTTCTTTTTGTAAATACATACATATTATAGATAAAACACCCAGACCCGAAACATTCACATTGTTTTTAGAAATTGCTAGCTTGGAGGGTGCTCCAAGTTAGCATTATTATACAGAATACTAAAACAGGAAAATGTGAATGTTCACATTTTCCTATTAATAATATCCTTGGACATTTCACACAACGCCATAGTCCCAAGCTGAGCAACCTAATGCTTGTGTTATGCAAACGAGATGGCTGATAAACTACTTATATACATTTTCTTTTTGTAAATACATACATATTATAGATAAAACACCCAGACCCGGAACAAATACTTGTAGGTCGTACAAATTTGTTCCGTGCGGGAATCGAACCCGCGACATGCTGCGCAACAGTCAATCGCTCAACCACTGCGCCAACCGTGTCGTCAAATAAATAGCGAGAAGTACTCAAAGGAGCCTCGTGCTCGATTTTAATGAAAACTAAATCTGTATCATTGGATTTTTGTAAAATCAATGTTTCTAGCCAGAAATAGAACCCGTTGATTTTGAAGAAAAAAACATATATAAGTACATACATATGTATTATTTACACCACTGCACTGTATTGTTAAGCCGTTGGTCCCGGGTGCCACTCGTGGATCTTTGACAGTCGTTACGATCATTATGAAAAGTAAATGTAGCGTTCTGGACATCGCTAATGATCATCATCATCGCTAATGTATCGAATGCCGCTGGGAGCTATTTTAGGTCCTTAATGACGAAGGCTAATTAAGCTTCTTACGCAAGTGTTTTATTCTTTTTCGAATTGCGTCATCAACTAGACTATATGGGTATACCTATATCCCTATAGTAAATAATGCACATTATATGTGTTTACCGATTCAAGGGTTATCAGTTTTCTCATACGTAACGTAACCTATTTAGTTCCTCACAGATCTATGGCGTGCGTGCATTCCTGTAACTTTATTCACCGTTACTTCCCTGTGGTCAATAAACAATGTATTTACCTGTAGCATGTGTTAAATCTGGCTCCAATCTAGAAGCAATTTGCAAAGCTTTGTTGTAACGAGCCCTTACCCCTCCCTCCTGCCCCCCACCCGTGACCGCTCGCGGTGGGGTATGTAAAGTTAAACGCACGGAATCCGGAGGAATAAAAAGTGAATTTCATTTTGACGTTAAAAGAAATAGTGTTATTTTTAACCGACTTCAAAAAAGGAGGAGGTTCTCAATTCGGTTGTATTTTTTTTTTTTGGAAAATTATTTTTTTATTTGAAAGGATATACTTCCAGATTGGTCCCATTTTTGTCAAAATCCAGTTCTGATGATGGGATCCATGAGGAATTGAGGGAACTCCTCAAATATTATACGTACATATAGCAATTTTGGTATTTTCATTAACAACTCAAGCATTTGCATTCAGAAAGTATAATTTAGTGAAGTGGAACTGATGATGAAGACCACAGATGGCCATCGGAACTACTGAATGACAAATATTTCACGGGTAGCGATTCGATTGCTTTAATATGGTTGCTAAGCAATTTATGTTCGTCACAATGATAAATGATTTTTATTTTGTAAGTAGGTTTGCACAAACACTTTTACACGTCAATCATATTTTTTATAAAACTAGATGAGGTCGGCGTTTCCTATCTGACTACTCTGAGAAGAAAGGCCGAAACAAACTCAGAGGTCACAGTCTCTTTTAAAGCCCAGACATAATCTTGGTCAGGTTATATGAAGACCATGTAGATCGATGTCTGAGATGGTCTTTTGAGGAAAGAACAACACAGATTGAGAGAACCTTTCCAGTCAGTGCACTCATTTGTCAGAAATCGTGCAGGTCAACTCAAAACTTAAGGAGCTCAACAATACGACGAACAATAGCAAAGAAAGGACATTTGGGTAGGCCACATAAATTACTCAAACTGCCAGACCTAAAAAAAAAACTAACAGAACAAAGAGAGTAATAAAAAATTAAACAAAAATATAATAATAAAATGACCCACATTGTCTTCACATGCACAATCATTAAAATAATATAATACCTTACAAAGTAAGCAAATGTCAATGTTTATATAAAATTCATTAATGTCAATGTGTATATAGAAAAAAAAAACATTCATAATGTAAAAATTGGAAGCAACTCAATCCCAAGCCTTTTTGTCCTCAATATAATCCTTAACAGTATAAAAGGCTTTCTGGCACAACTTACGTTTAATGAATGATTTGAATTGATTAAGGCTTAGATCTTGAACGTGGCTTGGCAGTTTATTATAAAAGCGTATACATTGGCATCTGAACGAGCCATCTATTTTCTTGAGCCTTGTTGTAGGTACAACAAATTTGTGTTTGTTCCTCGTATTTATATTATGCATATCACTGTATTTTTTAAACAATTTTATATTTTTATGGGCATATAAAAGATTTATCAGTTAAATATATCAGTTAAATTACGAATTTTTCTAACAGCGTATGCTGCGGAACTTAGCTTTTTTGACAATTTATCTATATGTGGTCCCCACTGAAGCTTAGCATCTAAAGTTATGCCCAAGAATACTGTGCTGTCTTCAGGATTCAATTCCTCGCCCTTTATCAACACATTAGTTTTCACCTGCCTAACGTGAGGTAGCGTAAACTTAATGCATTTGGTTTTTTTCTCGTTTAGAAGCAAATTATTAACATTGAACCAGTGGACTACTTTCGAGATCACGCTATTTACATTGTCATTAACCAACTGCTGACGTTTAAGTTTAAACAAAAGTGAAGTGTCATCTGCAAACAACAACATAATATATCATTATTATCCTTTATGAGGTACCTACAAAAAAAACGAAAACGCGGAACCAACGATACCGACTAATGAAATTAAGTTATGTTTCACTTTTTCACTTGTAAGTTATTTTTCACTTTGTAGTGTTTTTTTTTTTTTTTTTGTAAAAAAGTTTTTCTAAGGTTTTTAGGCTAGAAGTGTACCTACTTAAAACTTGTATTTTCTACATACGCAGTTCGTTGTTAGTTGCATTCCACAACACACGGCTTATCGTGACGTGCGTCAACGGAAGCTAGAGTTCCAGAGAATACCACAAATTACAATGAGGATGCACGCGGAAATAGGTACTAGCCATTAGTTCCTAGTGCATCTGCATCCTTTTATAGACCGGAATACTTGATAGGCCTTCAGCTGTGCAGTACTCGCAACTGGCTTCTAGGACCAGCGCCGTAATAGCGTAACCACAGAAATTTAAAAAACAGGAGAAGTGGCAAGGGGGCGTGTCTGTGTCCACGCGTCAGCGTCATGAACAAAATGAGCACGGAATCATTTACCATAAACAATAAATATGAGTACCTAAGTATTTTACTATTATTTGTCTTTAAAATCATGAAAAACAACAAATCGTAAAATATTTCTTGCTTTTACTACGTTAATTTTGTTTTCGAATATCGCAGCGACTGTACTATTTTCGCAGCCACTAACGTAGACTATCGCCAACAATGTCAATTACCCAACAAATATATTGCTATTATAGGTGAGTAATTTATCAATTTGTCTACCGCTTTAACCCGGTTGAAAGACCTGAAAAGATGACGTTTAAATCCGGTTGGAAGACCCTTGAGAAAATGTATTTTTTTATTTTATCTAGGTAGGTACTTCATTTTATTGATTTATAATATAATATTAAAGTGGGATCTAACGAAAATAAAGCATGTTTTCTGGACATATCGTGTTTTATTTATTTTATTTTCAGGACCCTAAATCATGTTTTCTGGACATATCGTGTTTTATTTATTTTATTTTCAGGACCCCAATTTTTTTTTGTATAATACGTAATGCAAGAATCACACATATCTCAAGTTCCTTATAACAAGGGACTGCAACATACTGGCGAAATGTGGGCGTGCCATCTCTGCCTATCCCTTCGCTGAGTTCAAGCGTGGTGCCATGTTATGTAACATTCTGCCTATCCCTTCGCTGAGTTCAAGCGTGATGCCATGTTATGTAACATTCTGCCTATACCTTCGATGAATTCAGGCGTGATGCCATGTTATGTAACATTCCTCGTACTAATGACAGCCTCAAATTCCAACACCCCTGAGGTGCTCGTGACCATAAACAGAGGGCTTAATAAACAAAGCATGCCCGGTGACCGGACAGCAAGCTGAACACGCTATATCGTAGCAGTGAGTGAATGATTGATGGATTGATGACAGCCCGGCCACGTGCGCCTCACGTGAACACGCTACAACCCTTTGCACTAACTAGTTCTGAGGTTCTGACCTTCTTTGTGATGTGGAAAGGGATTGGATTTTTGGGCGGAAAATTTAATTATAACCGTTTAGGTTTTGAGCCCATTATGTTGTGGTGAGAGCAGTGACTGTGGTGGTAGCGGCGCCGACTTATCTACGAGTTGTAGGTCGTGAGTTCGAACCCAGGCAGGCGGTTTCCTTTGTGTATTTAATTTCTTCACCACTGCTCTCAAAACGATATCGTTTTTAATTGTTTGCTAAGAGGTTCATAAATTGTTTATTTGTCCAATACCAATTAGAAATACTAATAATCATGTTAACTTACTTCCTTATTTAGGAGGAATGTTAACGTTAATGAGAATCGGGGTTATTTTTAATCAAATTCAAAAAAGGAGGTTCTGTATTTTACCTGTATGTATTATCAAAAAATATTAAACCAAGTTTGACGTTTCTTTCATCTACATACTTTCAGGAAGGTTTTAGTTTATAATACATTAATTAATTATTCTTATGTACGAAGCATATACATAAATGTACTGCATCTCCGGCATTTCGTTGTCTTCAATAATTCTTTAATGCACCTTAGTTTGGCACCGCTTGGCTGCAATTGTAATGTAATGTAATTGTATGTAATGGATTTAATTGATAAGATATGCATCAGGGGTGAACCCATATAAATTTAATTAACTTTGCTTGGATTGTTTTGTTTTAATAACTTCCTGACACTGATGTTTACACAGCAAGTAGTGTTAATTGTATTTTTGTGGGGTAGGTACAACTAAGAAGTGCAAAAAAAAATACCAAGGGAAACAACCAAAAACAATATTGAGGTAGACAGGCCTCAATAGACCAGACAAGTTACATACCTAAATCCGTACGAAATACGCTTTGACGTTTCCTGGAGTTGCGCACACCAGCCCGTATTACCTATAATATCTACTATCTACATCTAGGTAGATTCATCGTTATCATCATTTCAGCCCGGAATCACCCACAGCTGGGTATAGGCCTCCTTTTCTGCCATACTTATGCTAACCAAACAAGACAAACTAAAGAAAAAAGTACATGTTTTATAATATTTAACTCTTATAATTTGTGTGCTTTTTTCTATATTTTATTGTAAAACATTTAAAACATGCCAATCGCCTTATACATATTTCTAGAGTTGTCGACTCGCACACAAATAATTCGCCCTATTCGGGCGAGTAAATTCGTGCGAATCAACGAATTTAGGATTTCCAAAGCAAAAGCTTTTGTAATGAATTATTGGAAATAATAATATCACTTACAATTGCTATTAATAATTGTGCGTAGGTATGTTTAGTTATAACAACAAATATATAGTTATGTCCTTATTATAATGAGTTTCTTGCGTAACTACTGTTGTATGTGAGGACAACAGTCATTGTTATCGAAAATTAAATGAAGTTTGTGAATACACATTAAATTCTAAGCTGAGACATTAGAACATAATCAGCCTGTGAGGCTATGATGTTCCCACTTCTGGGACACACGCCTCCTCTCTGTGAGAGGGAGTGGGCTGTAATCTACGACGGGGATTGGCAAAATACATTGTATTTTATACTACTGTAAGATGTATGAACGCAAACGGAGCAAAATAAGTATGTAGGGGTGATTAATCCCAAAACCGGGTATGAAGGTAAAATCGCAGGTCTGTGCAGTTTAGTCTCTTACATGTTTGAAAATGAAGCGAGCGATAGTCCGCTGCAGCTGGTCATTCTGACTAAACAAAGCTAGGTCTGCCTGTGGCCTGCACTTTATACAATCACATTACAGGTAAACCAGCATTCGTAAAACTAAGCAAAAACACCATAACATACATGTACTTACACCAAGAAAAAACAATTTAAAAACTGCCGACATTCTGTTATGCAGTTTGGCAGACTTTATGTATGCTATTGTTAATACAGATTTTGATTTAAAAAAATATAAATAATAGCAACATTGGGTACAACCTAACAAGTAAGTACTAGCATATTTCGAAATGTCTGCACGACTTGGCAGGCAGCCCCGCAGCCCCCAGCCCCGCAACCCCACAGCCCCGCAGCCCCGCAGCCCGCCGGCAATTGTATGTCATTTTATGAAATATATAAGTAGACTTGGGAGTTGGGAATAGGGCTACCACCTATCCGGATTAGGCCGGACAAGTCTGTCTTTTTCGCCCCCCGTCGGGACTTTGTCCGGCTTTGTCATAGGTCCGGACTTTACGACGTAAGGGGATTGTTTATTAATATTTTGTTTAAATAAAAATGTAAAGAAGAAAGTACTCTTTCTATTTTTTTGTCAAATGTCCGGATGGATGTAAATGTGTTAAGTTTTTTTTGCAATTGTACGGTTTCCAGTTTGGATTTTACAACGAAATGGTTACACTACTTCGGACCCCGATGCTAAGCGATAACCTCTGCCAACAAATGAGATACCTCTCGTCATCACCACGCAGGACGTGACTTAGGTATCATTGCGCTGCATCCGTCACAGATAAGGTTGGAAAGTCTCATTGTCTGCTTACATCAATGATAAGATCCTGGAAACCGTCTTTTGTTTTCCCGTGAGTCACGTTTGCCACTAAGCAAGAACTTGTGAACTTGGGTTCCTTCCTGATAACGTCCAATGGTATCGCGTAAGACTCCGGCGTAGCTGGAGAGAAGAACTCGACGCACGGAGGAGGAACTGGTCCATATTGGTTCAGTCAGGATAGAGTTGAGTGGAAAACGGAAGGGGAGGCCTTTACCCTACAGTGGCACAATACAGGCTAATTCAATGAACCAATCAACTCGATCTATCACACACACACACATTTATTAACATCGTACGCGCCGCATTTCGTTTTTTTAAAAAGCTTTTTGACAAAAAAATTAAACCGCCGAAAAAACTGAAAGCTAAAAATAAGACTTAATTAAACCTTTTTTATTTAACCTTAATAGCTTATTTCTTAAACTAATGTAAAGTATACCTAAGTAATTTTGAGTCGGCACCAAAGTGATTTAGTGATGTTTGTTCATTGATTGTTTGGCGCCGACTCAAAATTACTTAGGTATACTCCCAGGCGTCGCCACAATACCCTGTCCTTCGCCTTCCGCATCCAGTCAGTCCCAGCCACCTTTTTAAGGTCATCGGTCCATCTAGCTGGGGGGCGTCCCACACTACGCTTGCCGATACACGGTCGTCACTCCAGGACTCTGCTCCACCGGCCATGGGTCCGTCGACAAACATGGCCAGCCCGCAGCTACTCTAGCTTGCTCACTCAGCAAGCTATATCGGTAATTGCGGTTGTTTTCCAGCTAATTATTTATTATCATATTATTTATTACTTAAAACAAATATATAACCACGTTAAAAATACGACAGGTTGACCTCCAACCATATTGAAGGATAATGATTGAGGTTCTAATTTCAAGATAAATATAATACGAAAAACAACAGACAATCTCACGCTATGAACTATTTCCAAGTCACGTCAGAAGAGCATTTCGTGCTCATGTAGCATGTCGCCCTCATACGTCACGTTGTGTCGATTATTTTTCATTATTACGTTAACACGTTGAATAGTTGGTTGTGACGTAAAAGTGGCATTTCCGTTGCAGGTGAGGGGAGTAGATTGTTTCTATAAATGTAAGTTATTGCACAAAAAAATATTTTAAGGTACTTTCCCGCCAGTCTAAACATTATTTATTATTTAAAATCTGTATCTACAGATATTATTTTTGCAAAATACTGCAGAAGTACACTACGAGCACCAACATGACTGCCAAGCGTCACGCAAAAAGGGTTCAAACCGGGTGCGGTGACTTGACAAAGACGAAAATGTAGAGTTGTTGTCCCTCAATACTAACATACACGACGTGTCCGTTACAATAAGAATTACGAAAGTATGCATTTCAATAAACCCTGTACTTTTAATTTGTTGCTGACGATCCGTCAGGAATAAAAACAAAAGGAATAGGGGATCAGACCGGAATGTGAAAGTTTATAGTGGATAAGACAGAGATTAAAACAGAAGAAGAACTAACAGAGGATCCAGGGGGGTGGATAAGAAAGATTTCAAAATAGAAGAAGAACTAGCAGGGGATCGAGCAGGGGGGGGGGGGGGGGTTGGAGGAGGGACTCAGGGGATCAGACCAGAATAAATCGTGCAGGGGGGGGGGGGTTCAGGGGATCAGACCGGAATAACTAGACCATTTCTTATTTGATCATTGTGGTTGAGGTATAGATTTAATTTTGTAAACCGTCTAGGCCTTGGGATTTGTAGGGTGATACAACGATTCACTATTCTTTCCAAATTACCCAATAACTTTATTCGTAATGAGCAAACGCCTTTTGACAAACATTCACATAGTACCTACAGTCAGTCAGTCATCCGCAGTTTTAATTTTCAGGGTATTATAACTATCTATTCACCCTGATCTAATAATATTTGGAGTACCTACACACGTGTCGTATATAATTTAAATCCTATATGCGCAAGAAAATTAAACATCAGTCATCTAAGTGGACAGATTTCTCCCGTACGTACTACTTGCGTTCCCAATTAATTTAAAACAGAAATAAACTCATAAATTTCAGATTCTACAATCTTAATCACTCAGTTTGCCGCCAAATGATACAATTTGTCCTCAACGTGCGTCGGCGAACCGCCTTATAATGTAACAAATTAACTTTATATAAATCTAAGACGCAGCTGGAATAAACACAGTCGGCCAGCGACCGTGACCGCGCGCGCTACTAACTCGCGACAACAGTTCATAAGCGAAGCGGTATTTTTCAAAATGCAAGCTTTACTATTCTTCGTCACAACACTCGCGGTAGCCTCATCAATGTACATACCGAACACAACCTATGTGGTATCTACGGAACTCCTGGAACAAATCTTTGGAAGCACCCCGCCGCCGCCGAACCAGACAAAACCTACAGCAGTTGATACTCCCGCTGTAGCCCCGAACGAAAGCGCCTTCATTGAGAAACACACCAGACCATATCAGAAGAAAACCAGCAATGTGATATACGAAATTGAGACTCCGGAAACACTGGAACTTAATATTAACATCAAGGTCAACGATTGTAACAAGAACGGAGGTTCCATCAATAAGACGACAGGCGATGGAACCAAAAACGTGAAACAGAATCCTGAGAAGGGCGACCCGGAGATCCATTCTCAATTTGTCAAAGACCTCAGTTCAACTGCAGACAGAGTGGCTCTTCAAGTGGATAATTGTCCCTCAGACAAGGTGAGGATTGGAAAACTGTGTGAGACACCAGACGATGAAACATAATGACATCGGTGCATCTAGAGAGAGCAGCTAAAGAGCCGAAACTGGACAGTGTTGTGAAAGCAATCATTATTGCGTCAAAGATTGAACTTATAACATCTCGTTTCTTTTTAGGGTTCCGTACCTCAAAAGGAAAGACGGAACCCTATTGTGTCTGTCTGTCCGTCTGTCACAGCCAATTTGCTTCGAATCTACTGGACTGATTAAGTTGAAATTTAGTACACATATAAATAAATATCTGTGCCCCAAACACGAACGTGTAACGTAAATAAATGAATTTTGAATATGGGGATCACTTTTGGGGAGCAAACTAGAAAATTGAAAACAAAAGTTTAGCAAACTGTATTGTGTGACATATCAAAGAAAGAGCTTGTTGTGAGGGTCTGAAATATTATATTCTTTTTATTTTAAAATAAACTGTTTTTAAGTTATTTAAGAAAATATGCGTTCTAGGACGTTTCAAGTTCCTTCATGACACACATAATAGATATCTGAGGTCATCGGAAAACCTGAGGCTAGAGATGCCGATGCATTCCACCAGTTTCTATCACAAGTCTTTTACTGTTCAAGCAGTACGGTTATGGAATGACTTGCCCGTGTCAGTAAGGCGTGCTCAATCTTTGTCCACTTAAAATTATGATAAAAAGCACTTCCTCTCTCCATAAACTTCATCAATATATTTTCTTTGCTACTGTTTCATGTTTATTATTATATGTATATATTTATTTAGATTAGTATAGTATGTATTTATTGTATCATGTAAATGGTACACCACAGACTACCTACAGTATTTTTCTGTCCTTCCCCTTTGAAATCCATCTAAAGGTTGTCTTTAAAAGATCGCTGTTAGCGATAAGACCGCCTACTGTGTCACCCTTTGTACAGTTTCTATATTTATGTATGTAATTTATATGGTGTGCATAATAAACAGTATTCTATTCTATTCTATATATCAAAATTTACCATTAACCCGCTTATCTCCAAAACTACTGAGCCTAAAATAAAAAGTACAAAAATTAGTTCTTTGCTTACAGATTACAGGGATACCTAAAAGAAGTCTATGGTCTTAAAATAATATGTTAATTCTTTCAATATTTTGCGTATAAACTTACAATTGCAGTTGGAATGTATGGGAGAACATGTTTTTCAACTACAATTTCAAGTTTGTTCTTGGAATCCGTTTTGGCAACGAAGTTTGCATGAAATATTTTTGACAGGTAACATAATATTCATCGTACGAAACCCTCTTCACGCGAGCTCAACTCGCACTTATCCGGTTTTTTTTTTACCAGAATTGACTCATAGCCAGTCATTTTTAAAGGTTTAATGCACCTGGTTTTAACACTAAAATTCTTCTATATACAAATGTATAATAAAAAAAAGGAAGAGAAAAAGGCAGGAGCTCATTGGGCATCAAAAACTTCGTCCGCATCGCTGTCAATGGGATAAGTGCCCAAAAGGCTGGCAGCATTGCCACGTTGGATGGCAATGCTTATTCTTATTCTTGCCGGCCATTTGTAAGCTAGTTATTATGTTAATTTTGTATTTCACGAAGCCTTTAGCTATAAAGGCACAGACGAGGCGTTGGATTAGAAGCGAAACTAAATTGAAACCGTGTTCATGTAAAATTCCGAGGCTAACCAGTTGTTCATTACCAAACAATGTGCTTGTCTGTCAAAATAATCCTCGCCCATCAAAGGATCGTTTAAACTTGGTAGAGTAAGTGGTCGAGTACTGGCATGATACAATGATATTTTGACTATTATTAATAAGTTTAAGTTTTGCCTTAGTGACGTGATTACAATTAATCACGTCACTAGGGCAAAACTTAAAACTTAATTAGTTTGAACACTACAAGTGTATTCCGCCTCTTGGTATTAATAATTGTATGTATTAAAATAATTAATTTGTGGTTAACTTGCTGTGAACGCTGATTCCCAACTGTTCTGTTCCACTCTGTCATCCCAAAGCAGTGGGCTAAAGAATGTATAGTATAGTATGGTAACTCTGTAAGTAAGTGATCGTATTAGGGTTCCGTTTTTTCCTTTTGAGGTACGGAACCATAAGATGGTTGTAGTGTGTTTATAATAAACAACTTTATTGGCATGTGAAGTTGTTTAGGTATTTGTAACTATATACAGGATGAAATTGAATACATGCGACAAATCGAAATGGGAGATTGTACTCATCATTATGAACAACTTTTGCTATGGGACCAAACCTGAAATCGCGAAAAAAAAACAGCTGTTCCCTACATTTATGTTCGCATAACTTGTCAAAATGTAGGGAACAGCTGTTTTTTTTTCGCGATTTCAGGTTTGGTCCCATAGTAAAAGTTGTTCATAATGATGAGTACAATCTCCCATTTCGATTTGTCGCATGTATTCAATTTCATCCTGTATAGTTGTTATTGTGTGAAGATTATGCCAAGTATAATTGTAGACAAATGTTAATAGGTACTATATATACGCTTCTAGGTAGATAATAGGTATTTATGTTACCAGTACTGAAATGTTTACTGGGAATAAAATATAAATATAAGTGTGAATTTCTCCAAAAAATATTAATAATTGCAAGTATAATAAGTTAATCGATTTATTATGTAAAAAAAAAACTAATTTATAAGTCGTAAAAAAAGTTTTTACAGAAAAAAGCAACCGACTTCAAAACAAAACACTACAAAGTGAAAAATAACTTTAATTTCGGAAGTCTGTGTCGTTTGTTCCGCATTTTCGTTTTTTGACAGCGAGTTCCGAAATGAAAGTTATTTTTCACTTTGTAGTGTTTATTTTAAGTCGATGTTTTTTTTTTTTTTGTAAGTTCTAAGTTTTTATTTTCACTTTTAAGTTGTACCTACCCCACACAAATTCAATTAACACTACTTGCTATGTAAATATCAGTGTCAGGAAGCTATTAAAACATCATCAATATTTATAAAATAAGTGTAAAAAAATTCGTATTATTGAAGCTAACTCAAAAACTAACCAAGCCAAGTTAATCAAATTTATGTGGTGGTCCCATATAAATTTGACCCCCTGAGGAATACCTTATCCATTACATAGATATACAATTGCAGCCAAGCAGTGTCAAGCTAAGGTGCATTGAATAATTGAAGACACCGACTAGAAGAATCATCAAAATTCGCAAAGAAATGCCGGAGATGCAGTACATTTATGCATATAACTTCGTACATAAGAATTAATTACCTAATGTTTTAAGTACTAAAATCTTCCTGAAAGTATTTAGATCACGTTAATGAAAGAAACATCAAAATTGGTCAAAAAGTCATTCGTTTTTGAGAAAATCGCGGGCATACAAACATGCATACGTACGAATACTAAAACTCCTTTTTTGAAGTCGGTTAAAAATGAATAAAATTTTTTATGTATTTTGATGCCAAGTTCTGTAGATTCCTACTATGAGAGCTACGCAAACGACAAAAATACTTCACCTCGACAGTATTATTAAAAGTTTTTAAGTAAAAAATACTTCACCTCGACAGTATTATTAAAAGTTTTTAAGTAAAAAATACTTCACCTCGACAGTATTATTAAAAGTTTTTAAGTAAAAAATACTTCACCTCGACAGTATTATTAAAAGTTTTTTAGTAAAAAATACTTCACCTCGCGACAGTATTATTAAAAGTTTTTAAGTAAAAAAACAGACTTTATTTTGGAGTCTATGAAAGAAATAACACACAGTCGTTCCATGTAAAATACTGGTATTCAGCAGCACCCAGCAGACCCCAACATAGTTGGGAAAAGGCAGATTGATTTATATTGAAAGAAAGTACACACTATCTGCAAAAAGATTTAGTACTCAAAGATTTGGATCCTAAACCTGACAAGCCGTAATCTAATTTATTCATAAAGATATCCTATTTCTTGTTTTGTTTTGCGACAATTCGGCAGAGGTTATGATAGGGACAACCGATATTTATTCAGTAAGATTATTTATATACCTCAGTTGTAAGAGGTACTTACATAAATAAAAAAAATTACTGATCTTAGACCTGATTCGATAGTGCTATATAACCTAATACATTATACAACACACTTACATTTGTTACCAAATAAACGTACCTACATTATGAATGTTACTAAAACAGTAATACCTACTGTACCAGTATAAGTCTAGTATGGAATAAGCTATGGGCAGGCCTCGTATGCCGGAGGTGCATCGAGCTATACGCTGCCAAGCGCTTTTTGAAATACAAAGTATCACAAATTTAGCATAATTGCATGACATCGTGTACGACAGACATTCCAAAATAGCATACAACTCTGCCGCCATTATGGATATTTTGCAGTTCAATGTGAAACTAGCTCCCGTGTTAGATTGAGATGAGGATCAAAAAAGGCTGCTCCTGTTCCATTATCGTTTTTGGACCCATCACTGTAAATTTGATAGAATCCGTCATAATTAGTGCAATCGAAATACAGATAAAAATAGAAATAATAGAAATTCAGATTCAGAAAGTGGTGTCTAAGCTTAAACACCACTTTCAAAATACTGACATCTATACTTATAATAAATCTGTAGAAGTGAAAATTATGTACATGAAAATATCAAAAAAATTAATGGCGGGGTGTGTTACTAGACCGACACCGAACCCAAAAATGTGATTAAAAAAATTTTTTGTCTGTCTGTCTGTCTGTGTGTGGAGTTCACTAAGGGGCGCTGCACACGGCTAAGATACTATAATATTTTTTTATCTATCGCTCGCCATACAATTCAATGGACTACCACACACGACGAAGTATATATTGCACTAACTGTATGTTTTAACTGCTACTTGCAATTCTAAACCGTGCTTTTCAGTGCGACCTTTTTAATTCTTTTAGTTTTTACTAAGTACAGTTTAAGGTAGAGTTATTTAGGTTTATTTTTATAAGTCATAGGTATAGATTTTAATTTTAAAGTAGGTACAGGTAGTATATTTGATAGTGTACGTAGTGACCGTAGGTTATTTTATAAATCTGTTAGGTAGGATTAGTCATTCGTATAGATATTAGTTTTTAGGGATTTTGCTTATTTATTGAGTTTAGATTAGTTATCATCAGAAATAGGTTTATTTAGGTAGGTAGGTATTTAATTTTCTGTTATTGAGTTTTTTTTTTATTAGGTAGGTACTTAGGTTTACTTTTATAATCTAATAAAAAATTAAAAGTCCTGTGATCCTGTCTGACTGATTATATCAATGCACGCTTTACGCATAGTAACTGTGCTGTAACAACCTTCTGTTTAAGAATGATACAATTTGTGGCGATGCGGTTCTTCCTCACGTCCTGTGCTAATAATGCCAGTCTACGCTCAGCAACCTAGATAATTCGAGAGACCAATATGATCTTGGAATAAACTTACTGGTGGGGTCTTCACAAATAAACTTACTGGTGGGGTCTTCACAAATAAACTTACTGGTGGGGTCTTCACAAATCTTAATATTATATTCGGAACGGATGCTTGTGACGCATTCTTAATTAAATCTTAAATATCATCATACATTAATTGTTGGGTGTCGCGTGTTAAACTAACACTACTAATTATACATGAAATTATTTCATTATACTTATATAAGTAACATCGTTAATTCATGTAAAAATGTATGCCGCTCATTGTTTACAATGCCACCGAGATCGTAATCAGTAGCAGCTGGTTGCTTTGGAATGCAGTCCGGCGACTCCCGCTGTCCCCACTACTCCCGCTGTCCCCACCACTTCCGCTGTCCCCACCACTCCCGCTGTCCCCACCACTCCGATTTACCTATGTTTTGCGAATGTGATTGCTTATTTTCCAGCCAAATGGAGAGACTTCTGCAGTCCTACTTGCGTACAGAATCATTTAAAACAGAAACTATAATCTTAATCAGTATGCCGCCAAATTATACAATTTGTCCTCAACGTACTTCGGCGAACCGCCTTATAATGTAACAAATTAACTTTATATAAATCTAAGACGCAGCTGGAATAAACACAGTCGGCCAGCGACCGTGACCGCGCGCGCTACTAACTCGCGACAACAGTTCATAAGCGAAGCGGTATTTTTCAAAATGCAAGCTTTACTAATCTTCGCCACAACACTCGCTTTAGCCTCATCAATGTACTTACAGAACACAACCTATGTGGTACCTACGGAACTCCTAGAACAAATCTTTGGAAGCACCCCGCCGCCGCCGAACCAGACAAAACCTACTGCAGTCGATACTCCCGCTGTAGCCCCGAACGAAAGCCACCCGGAGATCCAATCTCGATTTGTCGAAGACCTCACTTCAACTGACGACAGAGCGGTTATTAAAGCGGATGATTGTTCCTCAGAAAAGGTGAAGTTTGCAAACAAGTGTGTGACACCAGATGAAGATAAAAAGTGACATCGGTGTGGCTAGAGAGTGTGTCAAAAAAGGCAAAACTGGACAGTGTTGTGCCATGAAGTGATCATTATTGCGTCAGAGATTGAACTTTATAAAATCTTGTTTCTTTTTTGTATCAGAATTGACTCATAAACGGTTATTTGTAAGCTAGTTATTAAGTTAATTTTGCATTTCACGAAGCCTTCAGCTATAAAAGCCATAGACGAGGCGAAGCGAAATTAAATTGAAACAGAGTTCATGAGAAATTCCGAGGCCAATCAGTTGTTCATTACCAAGCAATGTGCCTGTCTGTCAAAATGAATCCATCTTTGACAAATTAGAGATTCTCCTCTGTCGCCGATCAAAGGATCGTTTGAACTTGGTAGAGTAAGTGGTCGAGTACCTACCTACTGGATATTTTGACTATTATTAAGAGGAAATGCGGGTGGTCTTTTCTTCTTAGAAACGCTCTCGCCCCTGTTTTCCTTCTGGTTAATGACCACAAAGCAATGATTTTTTACAGAATAATAAAAATTAACTCTTTGTATGTCCCTATGTTTTCCTTTTTAATGTTACGTTATTTTTATAAGCACTAGAACCCTCAAAAATGCCGATTTAAACTGCTGTCAACAGAGGCCTTGTGTACAGAGACATCTATTAATGAAAAAAGAAAAACATATTGACACAGTGTAATATCCTTCGTATACAGTTAATGAAGTATCTTTTAAATTGGTCCAATATTGGAGAAGGAAGTAGGCGAGAGCGAAACCTCTAATTATGACTTTTTACTTAGGCTTTTTCCAAAGTCTCTAAGACCGCATTTCCTCTAGTTTTGCCTTAGTGACGTGAGTCGTTTTAATGAACGTTACAAATGTATTCCGCCTCCTGGTATTAATAATTGTATGTATTATAATAATTAATTGAATTGAATTGGAGGGGCTTGTGGCTAAGAAATAACAGCCGCACGATCGATCGATCAGGTTAAGCTACGCTTGCCGCGGTTGGTCCGTGTATACGTGACCATCTTTACATACTGAGACCCCTCCGTGTATCGAAATCCCGGTTGTTATTCGTGGATCTTTGGCAGTAGTTACGGGTAGTAAGAAGCCCGAAAATCAGAAAACCAGTCTTACAAATGATAAGCATAAATAAAATATATATTGTCATAATTAACATGGGCATAACGAAATTCAGCATAATGATCACTACGCATAATATTATTAGGCATAAATGATTTGCCATAATGTTTATTGCCCTAAAGACTGTTGGCATAATAATAATGAAGAATAATTTTAAGACTCATTATTTTAATATGTTTCTTTTTTGCGTTTAAACAAAATAACATTTTCTAAACCAGTCACAAAGTGATCACGGCGGTATTGTAAGTTAATATGGTAAGGGTCAGTGGGTTGTCTTAGGGGAGGAGTAAAAACAAATTAGTTTAGAAGCAATAATAATAAGACGCAGTCGACGCACTGGGGTACTTCTGTGTTTAGGGTTTAAAGGAACCTAACACGAAGGAGGTGACGGACTTACCTATGTTAACATAGTGGCATTTATAGTTAATAGATGTGTGACAATGTACAATGTCTGATGCATATCATTCACAGCTGTAATCTCTGATGCACCAACACGTCTTTCTCATTTATTCAGATGAAGCACGAATACACAACGTGATGCACCTACTTAGACCCCCAGGTACCTACCCTATAATATAACAAGCGTGATAGTAACTGAGTCAGCAGTCCCGATGCATTATGCATAAAGTTCTTTGCTCCGTGAGAAAAGTGCTCGAAAATACGCTGAAGTCAGTTTTCACCTCTGAGCTCTGTGTTCCTGCGGCTATTCTCCGTAATAATGGTAGACAATGCATTTCTATTCTGTCGCGTTCTTTCATTTTCATTTAAATGGAGATCTTGTGGAAAGAGTTTGGAAACTGGGAGAAAAAGGTCAAACTTGCGGAATTTGGTCATACCACTGTGTGACTCAAAGAAAGAAATGTTTATATCTGTGAGTTTGGTTTAACTTAACCTGCAATACGAAAACTAAGTTTGTGTTAAAGGCTTTCTTTTTGTGAAAATACAGGCTGGCGGGACAACGACGCGCAAACTGTAACCAAGAATTTAGCACACTATTGTAGACACCTTTTTTTTTTAAGGATGGGAAATCATCAAATGACCCCTCCCGCTCTGGGTGGAGCGGAAGGGACTGTCAGACTCTTACTGACTAAAACCCATCCGTGTTCCTTCCTTAGCCCTTTATATTCCGGGGTAGCGGTAACCCTTTTGGACAATCCCGCTGCCCCGGCAGGCTTCGGCCCTAACGGGCCCCTCCTTCGATGCTGACATCTCTTTGAGGATTCTAGACACCTTAAAGTAGACATTTTTGCTGTCAACATGTAAGGAACGGCAATTTTTTTTTATTACTGATGTATTTCAACGCAGGCGCGCGGGCCTCCAGAATCATGTACTTACTTAACTACTGAATCCATGGTAAGTACCTAACCCGGGCAGGGTTAGGTACTTACCATGGATTCAGTATGTAGATATATCAGTATGTATCCCTGTATAATGTAAGCACTACTTGCCTAACGACACAAATTAAAGTTTGCCACAAAGGTAATAAGTACATTATAATACATGTGTCGCGTTTGATACGACGTTTTCAACACACTTGTGCCAGGAAAAAACAGACTTGTATTAACTATTTATGGAAAATGGCGCGCTACTTTAGTCTTTTTTCGCGCGCCGCGCTAGAGATGCAGACGCGCAGGTGTAAATAAAGGCACTGGCAATTCCGCTAAACAGCCTATATAAAAAATGCAATAATAATAACAATAATTTTATTTCGAGCAACAAGACTCATAGTGTTAGTAACAATGTACTTACAAACTATGTTAATAATACACTTACAAAGACAGAAACCAAACCAAAAATAGAAAAACAGATGGTGATATCACTGCTGCAAGGTGACAGGCCCAGCCGAAATCTTGCTTGTTAGCTCTCACACACAGCGCCCTCCGCTCTCTGCCAATATCCTCATACCCCAGACATTTAAATGACCCAGATATTTAAATCGGTCTACCCTCACAAGGGGTGTACCGTCCAGCTAAACTGAAGGTACCTCTGCTTCCGGATATCTACCCCTGGCCCCAAAGACCATGACCACACTCTTCTTAACATTATACGCCAAACCATGTAGTCTGGCATATTGCTCGCAAGTGGCTACGAGTGTCCTAAGCCCGCAGACTGACGCACTCAGCAGCACCATGTCGTCGGCGTAACTAATGCTATTACAACACACGCCATCAATATGACACCCGACACGCATGCTGCTAAGCGCGCCAATCAGATCATTCACGTACAGGTTGAAAAGCGTAGGCGAGCATAACCCCCCCTGCCTCACCCCGCACTCCAACCCATACGGCCTACACAGGGCACCAGCCCACCTCACACTATTGACTTGGTTTCCATACCAGTATCTTAGAGTATTTGTAACCGCTGGTGGCACATTTACCTCTTCCATCTTCCTCCATAAAATGTCGTAGGAAACCAAGTCAAAAGCCTTGCTCAAATCCAGGAAACACGCGTAGACTAAAAGAAAGAAGAAAGAAAATACATTTATTTAGCACAGACTAAAAGACACAATACACCAAATACATACATCAGATAAAAAATTAAATCAATAAAAGAAATTTGCAGGAGAGTGTGCCTCACGGCTGCGCCAAAAAGGCCCAGTTCAGCAAAAATGCCACACAACTAGTGCCTGACGCTGGTTTTCAACTGAACCTGATGTGTGTGTGAGGTGACAAAAGTAAATCAGTTTTAGCTGCAACGCGTCAAGTGTATGCATACTTAAATAGAATAAATAATATGTGTCAGACAAAAAAACATAAATAGTGTGAATTGCAAAACATTCCAAGAATAACAAAAAAAATAAATACTGATAAATAAATGAACAAATGAGACGGCCGCATGATAGACCAAAACCTGTTTAGTCGATGCCAGACTTCCACGTTCCAACACATCGTCATAATTCATTAATCCGCGCATTTCATCGCACAATACGCTGCAAGCAGCCGAGCGCGGCGGACTGTTTACGGACAGTTTGCAACTTGTGTATTTTAAACTTGTCTTAGCCATGGTTTTCAATGGGATTAACCCAATACGATGGATATAATGTACATGAATAATTCAGCTAAACATTATTGGCGGAAGTGGTAATGGAAGTGAAAACATGCACAAAGAAACGTAAAAAAATTTAAGGACGAAAGGTAAGCGCTGGTCGATTATAATATTATTTGCTGAAAAATTGGTAATGTGAAAGCAACTACCCACTTTTAATTTACCGCCTTCTTTCTACAGTCTTATGGATGTCAAATCAAAACATGGCCCAGAGGTTCGTCCACTGCCGGGGCTAGGTGAAGGATGGGTGAAAAGTGGCGTCATCCCGACATCATACGTCTCATTCGTGTGCAAGTAGGCTAGGCAATATCGGGTACGTTGAAAAAACAAACATGTTTCAGCGACGACTGGAGTATGGCGATCCGTTTAGTACTTCATAGTGTGCTTCACACTCAATATAGCGCTGTCAGTAGATAATCCAGAACTAAAACCGAATCGGTTATCGTGAACACGTATATGACTACTAAGTTGAGCGTTGAGCACACCGTCAAACACTTTCGACATGACTGTGGCAAGAGATATTGGCCTGTAATTGTTCTTATCGCCCATGTCACCAGTCTTATTTTTGACGATAGGCACCACTGTTGTTTTGATCATGTCGTTCGGCAAGCATGACCCAGACAAAAATTTAAAAGCATAGCCAACACTCTTGGCAAATGCGGATCAGCAAATCGGTGATGCTCAATGCTGAGACCATCATGACCAGGAGATTTTCCTCGACGCATCTCGTTAATTCTATTATAGCATTTTAGCAGTAATTTTAACGCCTAGGTCTTTCTGTGGCTCAACATTAAGCGTCGACCTAGATGGGCCTAATGGTAACTGCACACTAAAATGGTCTACAAAAAGGTCAGCTATTTGTCTAGGATCACTCACGCCATCAACGCAAACAGGGAGGCTAGGCTTGCCCTTCAGTCTATTTGTATGCTTCCAAAAAGATCGGAAATCGTTCTTAGAATGCTGTGAAGCCAGAATATCCGTAGTAGACGCTCCGGGCGTCGGGAGCCGCGTGACGACTCCCGGCCACCGTAGGCGCGGGCCTGCGGACGGCGAGTAATGGGTAGCTCGCCGTCCGATCAGGACCAGGCCCGTGCCGGACGGCGCGTATGTGTTCCACGCGCGCCTCAAAGAGATGTCAGCATCAAAGGAGGGGCCCGTTAGGGCCGAAGCCTGCCGGGGCAGCGGGATTGTCCGAAAGGGTTACCGCTGCCCCGGAACATAAAGGGCTAAGGAAGGAACACGGATGGGTTTTAGTCAGTAAGAGTCTGACACTCCCTTCCGCTCCACCCAGAGCGGGAGGGGTCATTTGATGATTTCCCATCAAAAAAAAAAAAAAGCCAGAATATCCATTTTAATTTGAGTCTCGTGATCTTGACACCACTTCAACCGAGACTTAAATATCCTTCTAGCTTCACGCATTTCATCAAAAATACGTCCCAATGTCGGCATACCGTTATCTAGCCAGCATAAAAATTTACGCCTAGCCTCCCTATGCGCACCGCTCACATGCATGTTCCAGCCCACGACCGTTCCTCGCTTTCTAGGACTTCCCCCATACGTTATTGTCTCGGTAATATAATATACTTATTCAAAATAATGTTTAGACTACGACGTACTTATGTCAAATTGTAGTTTAGTTAGTAAGGAATTAAAAAGTAGGTACTATTGGCACAGAAAAATATACCTACATAGATTATTATTCTTTGATGAGATTAAAAAAGCGCACATCTCCGACTAGTAAATAGTTATCTGTTGTGTGTAATAGTTGTCACGGTGTTGACCGCACTAGTGCGGTAACACGCGTGCAATAAAGTAAAAAGCACGCGTGTTTAATACACTGCATTATGGACTTAAAAGCGGTTCATTAAGAGCCACTTTACGAGCAAGTGTGTTGCAAAGTATTCAAAATTTTTGTACGGTGACAATATTTAACGCTACGATACATAATTATTTGAAACCTTCGAGTGTGAGTCCGGCTCGACTTTTTCTTTAAAAATTTTTTTTTTTTTCTATTAAACTGATAATCAAGGATACTAGTTATCGAACATTTTTCCTTATCGCTACACGATCACACGGGTTTTTGCAATGGTTAAGTTAATGACTTACAAGATCACGTTCAGATTGTTTCATTGTCTTAGTTATAAACAAAGAAAAATATGTATTGACGCTGGTCTAGTGGTCGCAAGCGCTACTGCTGAGCATGAGGTCCTGGGGTCCATTTCCAAGTTGGGAAAAGTCTTAATAGGTTTTTCTATCTGTAAAGTCTTATTGGGTTATTCTAGTCTTAAGACTACAATCTTGAGTG
The DNA here is from genome assembly GCA_963669345.1 of Gortyna flavago. NCBI lineage: Eukaryota > Metazoa > Arthropoda > Insecta > Lepidoptera > Noctuidae > Gortyna > Gortyna flavago. The sequence goes on from OY770147.1 coordinate 14,141,584, forward strand.
CAGCGAGGGATTCAAGCTCGCCCAAGACGAAGACACCTTTATCCCCGCGGAGAATACTCTACTTTTTGCACCTACTCATCATCTGCCTAGCCTTTTCCAAACTATGTTGGGGTCGGCTTCCACTCTAACCGGATGCAGCTGAATACCAGTGTTATACATGGATCGACTGCCTGTCTGACCTCCACAACCCAGTTACTGGGTAATACGATACCAGTTGGTAAAACTGGTTGTCAGACTTTCGGGCTTCTGACTACCCGTAACGACTGTCAAAGATCCACGAATGACAGCCGGGACCAACGGCTTAACGTGCTGTCCTAGGCACGGAGGGGTCTCAGTATGTAAAGATGGTCACCCATCTACAGACCAACCGCGGCAAGCGTAGCTTAACCTGATCGATCGACCTGTGCGGCTGTTATTATTTAGCCATGGGCCCCTTTTCAGGTAATAAAAACCAATTCAATTATCGAAATAGTAGTTTGGGAAACTGTTAAATGATCGGGCAATAACTAGTCATGCAATTTCATCAGAAACACAATAAATATTCTAGAATCTAATGCGGGGGTGGGGTACGCGCCACAGTAGGTAACCGATCATTTTATTCGTTCGAAAACCTTATGAAATGAGAAATCTTTTAAACCTGTACTACATTAATAGAAAAAAAAGGTTTTTTTTGGTTAATGTTTCCATACAATTTTCTCAGTTGAAGTCAGCTGCACGTTACAGGAACTGGTGGACGCTGGTGATGACGCCAAACAAGTAGCCGAACTCTGGGCCCAGTCCATTTAGATTGCTATCGACACGCTAAGAAGAAGTAGCAGCCCGAGTCTGGGTCATGGCCCCTTCATTGCAATAGGCCGCCCCCCTACTGCATAACATTTAAACATAATTGGTGAAATTTGGGTGTACTAAAAGACCCTCTACACCTCTGCGTACCATTCGAGGAGTACTGGCGTGATGTTATAACTAACCTCTCCTAGGAATCTATAGTCACCTATTAAAACAACCTATTTTTATATACTTATTGTAGAGGTAATTCTTGGGGAAAACTAGCGTCATGGAACGTGGTCAGTTAGTGGTCGGTGACGAAGACAATGACTTACTCTTATGCTTCTTAGAATTGCTACTTTCCTTAGCAATCATATTTCCTTGTCTCCGGTTATGATACGGAGGACACAATGACGACCTCGTGACAATAAAACTACATAGACGTAGGAACTTAAGAGCTCCGCGCCCTCATATTACCGGGGTTTTTTTCAATCATAGAAGAGCAGCAAACCATAAGGCCATGTAGATCGATGTCTGAAATGTACTTTTGAGGAAAATACCACACAGATTCGAGTGGACCTGTCAGTGCAAGCATTTGTCAGTAATCGTGTAGCTCAACTCAAAACTTGAGGAGCTTGACTCGACAAACAATACCAAAGAAAGGACATTTGGGTAGGCCGTATAAAGTACTCAAAATGGCAGAGCAACATTTTAACTAACAGAGAAAGAAAATAGCCGGGTAGTCCTCACATTCATAGATGTGTCAGAGGCGAAACCAACATGGAAATGCTGGAATATAACAGGTTGGCAGCTGTCTTTGAAGATTTATGAGTCAGATCAGATATAGTCAGAGGTGAGCCAACTGAGGTAAAGTCGGAAAATACATAGGTGATTATGTGAATTAGTTTAAGTCACGACACGATGAACGTGATATAACGGGACTGATGGTTAGCGTTGTTACGCAAACACTACTCCACCTACTACTCTACTATCGTAGAACTCGCACATAGTCATCATCGCAGCAGTTACTCCTGTCACACAGTCCATCCATCGTTTCTCTGGTCTTCCCCTACTCTTATAGCCATCGACGTTCATACTCAACATTTTCCTCATTCGTCCGCACTGTGCACTAAAATTTAAAACAGTTTCTGGCCTAAACGGGGTGAACTATGCCAAATCGAATGCCAAATAATCGAACATCAATTGATCGACCACTATAAATCAAACGTCTAAATACTCTAACGTTCATAATATCAAATGGTTAATAAATCGAACATCAATATAACGTACACTCAATACATCGAGTGTTCAAAATGTCGATGAAATGAAAACATGGAAAACAAAAAAGTGTATCGCCAGTCCCGAGCCAGAGCTAGTAACAGATAAGACTGGCTGAAACTTAAGCCATAACCGTAACAATGAGATTTAGCTGAGCCCCATAACTTGCGATTTACACCATTAACGACAAATGTTAATGTTTACGTCAGTTACAAGCGCCATTACTGTGGTTGCAGTACGACGACTCGCTAAAGTGCGGTAGGAGTTAGTCAGCAAACGTTGCACACTCAAGTTAGAGATTTATGGATGAACATTTTCAATAAAGAGAAAGTATATTTCACACTTTACCGAGAAGTTAAGTTCTTTGTTTTTGACTAAATATAATTAAAAAATATACACTGATAAATCATTATTACCGTAAACATGCACCAGTTATGTACATATTAATATACACACCCGTATATCGTTTAAAGATGATCTCTACATCGTTCTCACATGTATAATTTCAACTTGAATGATGTAGACAATATTTTGATTAAAATATTTTGATAAAAATAAGAGTGACCATGGTACCTATTTCTAGCCCGTTCGTCCCCACAGGTACCAACTACACTTTGAAATGGCAACTAGCTTCATCCTTCTGACTGACCGACTCCTTGACAATTCAAAAGGTTAGAAAGAATGATTGCCATAATCACCCAGTTTGGTAATCAGATTGGCGATACAACGCCTTGCTGGAAATTCTGCACATGAAACTAAATACAACACTATAAGGAGAGGATGCGATAACTGTCACTGTTCAGGACGCATCACACAATGTGAAGAAAATTCATATTTGTATAATACTAATACCAAGTACATTCACATCACAACATGTCTCCGAAATACCATTAGATACGTAACAGCACGGCAATAACTAAAGAAATAGTTCAGAAAATAAAACTTGTGCACAAACTGGTGTTGTTGCGGAGTCGTGTCCAATAAATATTGCTCGATAGCTGAGCTTAATGCCGCTGGCTGCACTCGCACGAACTCCGAGCACATCTGAGACGATGGCGGGACACACGGGCGACTGAGCGACGGACATAGACCAAATGATAGACAAACAGACACGTTGATGAGGTGGATGCATGTCGTCGAGGGTCAAGCCCGGAGTTATAATATACCGATTAACACTGACAATATATAGCGATATTTGCCTCTGATTTACAAGAATAACACTGATCTGAATATAGAAAACATGCTCATTCTGATAAATAAAACTATGGAATACAATGGAAAAGTAAACTATAAAACTAGACCTCAACTATTTTCGTCACCATAAGACGAAGTAATGGATAGAACATAGGTACAGACGCCAGCACATCAAGCTACCCGAAACTGCCAAATTTTCCCAATCAATCTTGAACTTCATGCTAAAGCGATAAAGTTGGAAATCTATTAAAGAAATTTGACGGATTGTAGTAGCTTGATGTGCTGGCGTCTGTAAAAGTAAACATAAGTACGACAAGCTTTCTAAAAAGCAGGAATCAGATGAAAATTGTATGATTGAAAATAGTTGTCGCCCGACGTTCTCAATCCATCGTCTGCATCGTTCCTTTGTGTATGAATTGTTCGTCGCTTGTCGTGTTACCGGAGATATCAGTTCGACGGAACGTGTCGCGAACAATCCTCCTCAAACGCTCAAGTCTTCCAATCACTGTCGTGTTTTCTTTCCAAGAGCAACGAGGACGAGGTAAGAGGTATCGACGTTAGGGTCTCTCAACATTGTTCTGTCATTTCTTGTTCCGGTTTACATCGGAGACTTTGTGAAGGAGAGTCGGTAGAATGATGTAGCTGTTGTATTTGAGGGAGACCTATGTCCAGTAGTGGAGGTGTGGATTTATTCATTTCGCTGACGAGACGATTAACGAGACATCAACAAGATCTAAGTGATCTCATTTTAAAATATAAACGTATTAAAAATACAACATTAATGTTAGGTCGTGAAATGGAAAACAAAATTCGGCCTGATTTGCATTTGTAACCGATGTTTTGCGAATGATGAAAAAATATTTTATAAATATTTTTGGACAGTAAAGTACGTAACTGATTGACTGGGAACATAATGATTACTTCACTTATAGGCTATCACCCTCACAATATCCTCATGTTCAATTTTGTCTTGTTAAAACTTGATAGTGTCTGATGGAGGGAAAATAAATGTTTGAAACCTGCCCTTTCTCATATCACAAATATTATTAACATTGAGGATCAACATTATACATTGTATACAAATATGAAGACTACCTCGTTGGTCTAGTGGTCGCTAGCGTTACTGCTGAGCGTAAGGTCTTCGGCTTCGATTATCTGGTGGGGAAAGTGTAATTGGGTTTTTCTATATCGACTTTCTCAATAGCAACCAGGAGTCTGGATTTATGTACGGTTGATGGCAATAGGCTCGCCTTCTACTACATGGGACTTCAACATAACTGGCGACGTGTGGGTGTAGTATAGATACACCCCTGCCCACCCTTCGGGGAAACAAGGTGCCTGTGACGCTATGTTAACTAACATAGTTAATCTGTTAATTGTTAACTGCATTAAAAATGAGTCAGAGTGAGTGTTTCTAAGTTACAACAAGCTGGAACCTGTAGGTAATTCAGTAAGAATTCAATTTCCTGTTGTATTTCCTCACACTAATGGTAAGTAAAGAATGAACTCAGTCTGTCCGGAGGTTTCTTAAACGTTTATTTTTTATTAAATGATAAATTATTTTATTTCTGTAAGTAGGTTTACACAATCACTTTTACACGTCAATCATATTTTTTATAAAACTGATAAAATGAGGTCGGCGTTTCCGACTGCTCTGAGAAGCAAGGCCGCAGCAAACTCAGCGGTCACAGTCTCTTTTATAGTCCCGACATTTACAAGTCTATTTTATAGTTACACGTGTTGCTCAAAGGTTTTCCTTTACCATAATAAATTATATATATATTTTTCCTATTTTTCCTATTATAGACTATTAAAGCATAGAAGGATTCTGGTTTCAATAATAATCTAACTGAAGAGCTTATTTAGTTTTTTGTTCGTAAGAGCCAGCACGCACTTTTTGTTGACCGATAGTTTGATCGTTCAGGGAATTAGTATGGAGCTATATTGAAGTGCACGCATTTGGCGATTAAAAATCGTTGATAGCTCCGTACTTATTCCCGAACGATCAAATTATCGGTCAACAATAAGTCGCTAGTGCGCGCTGGCTCTGATCGCTCTAATCTCTCAAACTACCAGTCGGAACTGATAGCCAATTGTTAAGGAAGGCTATGTGCTATTTAACATTTCTCTTCACGCTCGGCCCCTTACGAGCCGAGCAACAAGAAAAGAAGTCAGAAATAAAACAGCGCGGGCAGGCGATGCGATGCGACGGAATGGGTCGGGGGAACAAGACATTTCATGCGGACGAAGTCGCAGGCAGAAAGTAGTTACTAAATAAATGTCCCACTTGTCCCATATAACTGGCGAGATGTTAGTTTATTATAGTACCACCTCTGCCTAACAATTTGGGAATGTAGGCGTGATGTTATGCTACCACATAAATACGAGTATGTTACTTTTATTTTCTGGTGTGACAAGAGGTTCGTACGAAGTTTTGCCGACTTAAGAATTTGACCCTTTACCTTAAAGCCTTAATAATCCAATATGGCGACTGCGAAACTATTTGGTTGAACTCGTCCCTCTGACCTTGGCCTTGTGTGTACTTAAATCAATAAACTACTACCAAGGGTATATCACAAACGAAGAAAGAAATATTTCCTTTTTTAGCGAAAAAAAGGAAAAACATTTAATTAACTCTTCGCCACAAAATTACGTATAATTTTTGTTAAGTATAATCCGAATATAAAAAGTATCATAAAATATTTAAAAAAGTAGAAAATACAACACTCACGAAAAAAACTTGTCTCATATGTACAGTCAGCAAAAGAGATAAGTATGCAGAATCGTCGGATATAGTTGAAATTTAGGAAGAAACCGATGGATGTTGTCGACTGAAATTTGATAAGTGAGCTGTTTGTTTTCTATTAATAAAATTTTATTTTATTCGAGAACATCCATCGGTTTCTTCCTAAACTTCAACTAGGTATATCCGACGATCCTGCATACTTATCTCTTTTGTTGACTGCACATACAACGGGTTTGAATATTATTAATGAACGATTTTATAGTCATGAGTCTCTTGTCACAGGTAGTGTGTTGTATGTGTTGTAATGAGTTGTTTGAACTTTGAGCGTGTTTTGTTTACCTTTAGACTTCCGCTGATCGGGGAGTTATTTGTTTGTTTACGTAATTTAACAGTCAATTATGAGACAAATTATTAACATTTTATTTGAAAGTCTAAATGTTATCATCATCATTCAACTCAGCCTATCGCAGTCCACTGCTGGTCATAGGCCTCTACCAAACTGCGCCACTACACCCTGTCCTTTGTTAATTCAATAAAATTTTTATTGCATCCATAGTGTACACACACAGGTGGCAAGTATAAAAGTTCACGGACTTTTGTTGAACCATTCTCTAAATTAGGAACCGCAAATTCAACAAAGAGTGAAGTTATTCGCTCCTATACGAATATCGTTACAGTTGGTGCACGCACGTCCAAAGTAATTATAGTAACTCCACTGTCGGCACCAGCCTCACGTCACACGGTGACAAGAACAAAGCGATGGCGCGTCGCGTTGTGCCGAACTCCAACTAATTCAATTTTATTTCGCTCAAATAACGAGCGAGCTTTGTCTGCCCACCCCCTACGGTTAGCAGGGCGACGTGTTTTATGAATGGAAAAATTCTCGTTAAATATTATTTGAATCCATTTCGTGGTGAATGAAGACTCCGTGTGATTAATTTAGTGAAAGAATGAGTGTGTTCGTTCGTGTCGTATTAATGACAGTTTCGACGGAAATTATAAATTAAATTGAAGTTCTAAAACTATACAAAAACCAAAATATAGCGTCGAAAAATTCATCCGCATCGCTGTCGACTGGTAATGTACCCAAAAGACTGGCAGCATTACCACGTTGTATGGCAATGCTTAACCTTTGGCCAAGGTAAAAGCCAGCCCTTGGGTCACGGGAAGTGTCAACCAGCCGTTTTGAAATTTCCTTAAAGAGGCCATGAGCACCGGACCCCACGACCCGAGGGTTTCAACCCCAAACGGCTCGAAAATATAATTTCCGATAAGGTTATTATATTTTCGCCGCTTGAGGTTTTCCGCAGCCGCAGCAGCAGCACCAGCACAACATGCCGAGCCAGAAAGATGGGATGGCGCAAGAGTCTCACACATCACACTACACACTAAAGGCCTACCCACCTTCCATGGAAATAAAGACATACCGTCCGGTCTCTTGCCATCGTCGTGTGCCAAGCCATTGGGTTCCAATACAGCTGGAATGCCGACGGTAACAAGAGCTCGTCGGATGATGTCATTAATGTTCGCGTGTCGCGCTAAGCGACCCGCACTTCGGCTGCAAGACAGGCCGTGTTGTCCGAGGCTGTTGACATCTTCGCCACAGTGACAGCGATGAGGAGAACAGCAAGGAGTGCCTAGTCGCAGGGAAGCAGCGAGGCGAAAAGTAGTGTCGTCGAACAAAGTGCCTATATATTTTGTCTAAAAGATGAGCGTGTTTCCATAAATGGGAAGCAAAAACGTTAATTTAGGGCCGAAACAACAGTAGCGGATTAAGGTTATGGCCGAATGCATATTAATTTGGAACAATCTTTCCGAAACGTCATTGAAATTTTGGATTTTTTCCTCAATAAAAAAGGGAAAGGAATTGTCAAAGATTGGAGACCCAAGGAGGCAAAGAGAGCTTTTTTCAATAATTTTGATTTCTGGAGCTATTGCGTTAAATTTGGGAAGTGTCAGGTGTCTGTCAGTACCGTCCGCTAAGTATAGTTCACATTTCGAAAGATTGAGGTCAAGGCCAATAGAATGAAGTTCATTTTTTAAAAATTGAAAGTTATATAATACGGTTTCTGCATCGCCTCCCAAGGTTCCATCATCGAGGTACCAAACGTTAAATTTGGAATTTAGCTGTCGAATAATTGGGTGAATGGCTAAACTAAAAATCACTGACCCGAGGGGGTCACCTTGTTGACAGCCAACAGCAGATTCCAAAAGGTAGTCCCGATACAGTAATTTAGAAGGGTGTCTGTAACATTGCCAAATGAAACTATAAATTTGGGGTATTTCTTTTCTAGTTTCTGCCAGCAAGGTGTCCCTATTAACAGAATTGAAGGCATTCTTTATGTCAACCTTCAGGATGACCTCTCCTTTTCCAGAATTTAGGTAGGTCGACAAGGCGTGTACAGCAGCCTCACAGCCCCTTTGGAGCCGTAACCTAGCTGCAGGGACTGAATTTTTTCCGAAATAACCTCACCATAAAATTTACAACAAATTTTGGCTGCCATACGACGGTAAGTAGTGCCCACGGCAATAGGCCGAATGCTGCCATCCTTCTTACGCAGGGCGCATAGATTGGCCCCGTACAGAACGTCGATGACGGCCTCGTTCACCTTGCCGGAAAGCATAAGGTTAATCAAAGCCGTAAGCTCCTTCAAGAGCAACTCACCAGCCGCCCCAGAGTCTGAACAAATAAGTTCTTGGAGGTGCTGAGGGCTCAGGCCGTCGAGGCCGGCAGCGGAGCCGTTCCGGAAGGAGCAAACGGCTGTGACCAACTCTCGACCTGTAATGGTGAGGGAGTGGCAATCAAGATCAGGAGGGTCGGGAAAAGAAAGGCCATCCGCTGCGGCAGGGTGTTTGCTCTCCAAAGCTGCGAGTGTTTCTGGAGAACAAGGTGCCACCACATCACTACTAAAAAGAATCCTGGCTGCTCCACTAATGTCCCCTTCCCCTAACCTAGATTCTACCAGATGGGATATACCTCTTGATGAGGTATATCTCTGTGTTTGTAATTTTGAATCTAAATTATGAGCCGAAATATTCCAATTTTCTTTGATTTGTGCAGTTAATTCCAAATTCTTTTGTACATGAAGAATTCTAGGGAAGGTGAGTAGTTGTTCCCAAGCACTTAGCGAGTCCTCGCGGGAGGCAAGACGAACGCAACCTGCTAGGTGTTGCGCCACTAGAGGTCTAGCGCCGCGGGGAACTCGTTTCAAGACAGGAACAGAGTTTTTGAATTTGGACAGGGTTTTCCAAAACGGGTCGAAAGTGGATGTAGCTGGAGTTGTAGGTGTAGCTGTTGAAACAGGCTTTGAGATGAGTGCATTTTGTGGTCTGTGCGCCTTTCCAATGTGCACATTCAAACCCCGCTTACCTTTATAAAAGCGTGAATGGGTACACAACGGACATCTCTCCAGGATGCTCAGTTTTAGTTAAGTTAGGATTTAAATTTGTTATTTTTATTAATTACCAGTATTGTAATTGTAATTTTCATGTAAGTAATTTTTATTATCTGCTACTCTTATTAGTTCTAAAGGAATCTTCTCTAATGAATTATTTATTGAACTAGAATCTAATATCGTCTGTTGCTGAGCATGGCTTTAGTTGACAACTGATTAAATAGGAAATTCTTTTTAAAACTATTTATTTTCGTTGGATCCCGCTTTTGAATCCCATTTTTTAGGTATTAACTGGGGCTAAATGCCAATTTATTTTATTTATAAGGCCTTTAGTTTAAACCCCTAATATTGTAAAAAATATAATTCAGAGCAGTGGTGGCCCAGTGAGCAGTGGTGGCCCAGTGAGCAGTGGTGGCCCAGTGAGCAGTGGTGGCCCAGTGAGCAGTGGTGGCCCAGTGAGCAGTGGTGGCCCAGTGAGCAGTGGTGGCCCGGTGAGCAGTGGTGGCCCAGTGAGCAGTGGTGGCCCAATGAGCAGTGGTGGCCCAGTCGGAACGGTCCCGACTTACGACTTGTAGGTCGTGGGCTCGAACCCAGACAGGCGTTTTACTTTGTGTTATTTATTTCATCACCACTGCTCTCAAAAACGGTGAAGGAAAACATCGTGAGGAAACCGGCATGTCTTAGAACCAACAATTCGAAGGCACGTGACATCTGTCAAACCGCACTGGGCCTGTGGATTACGGCCCACTCCCTCTCACAGAGAAGAGGCCTGTGTCCCTGTAGTGGGATCGTTATAGGCTGATTATGCTACAGGCACCATTTTGGATTGGGACTTTTCACACTTCCCAAGAAGAGCTGGAAACTGGCTAGAACTGGTGACCTGTGGTGTACGGGAGGTACAGCTCTGCTTAACCTTCAGGAGAACACAAGCGTAATGTTATTCGATTATTCCATAAATCACTTTTAATTTTAATCAATATTAGTATTTATATAACAAAAAAAAAAAACAATTACTCTCCATGTTAGTAAGTACCTACAACAAACTCTTCCCACGCCGTCGTCGCCACTGTCGCCGCGTGGAACAACTTGCACAATAAGTGAGTAGATAGCAATCCACGCGGATGATAATCTTCAGTTAGATAATTAGTAGAGTTTAATTGAAGAGGTATTCGTTTTTATAGAAGATTGTGCGTTAAGGCGAAGGAAGTAGGCTTTAGGCTACATAGGTACCTATGTACTGACAGGTTGCTTGCTTAGTGCCTAGAGCTTAGCGAGTCACCTTGCGAGTAGTCAAGTGAAACGAACGCTCTAGAATGTTCGCAACCGGCCGCACTGCGCGCTTGGCGAGCAAGCCACCTAAAGCTCCTAGAGACCTAGAGCCTAGTGCGTTTGTTTCACTTCGCTACTCGCAAGATGACTCGCTAAGCTCTAGGCGCTAAGCCAACCACCCGTCAGTGCGTATGTAACACGGATATGGTATGTAACCTTAAAGAAATTTCATGCGATTTGGTTAAAAAAACCGGTCAAGTGCGAGTCGGACTCGCGCACCTAGAGTTCCTTAGATACTTACAAATATGAAGGTACGTAACTACAAATTTATGGTTTTCGGATTTTTCCTTCACTGAGACATTGAGACAGCCCAAGTAAGTAATTAATAATACTTGTGTTGGGGTTGTCCCTCTCTTTCCTATATTTGATAGCATATACACTATTGAGACATAATAAAACAAATGAGACATAAATTTCGACTCTTATCCACCCCTAAAAGGGTGAATGTGGAGAGGGTGAAATTTCACGCGGACGAAGTCACGGTCAGAAGCAATTATAATCATAGATGGCCGATATAATTAGCTTTTTGCCGCATTTGTCGAAATAAATAGTCAGAATTCGAAATTTATAAGAATATTAATTAATTTACATAGATTTTTTTTATGACCTAGGTACGTATAGTTAAGGGTAGGATTTTATGAAGTCCTCAAAACGAGACCAAAACGAGTCCTATACGAAACTTAAAATACAATCATCATCATCTAAGTTTGGAAAAGGCTAAGCAGGTGCCTAGGATTTTCCAAATTATGTTGGGGTCAGCTTCTAGTCTAACCGGATGCAGCTGAATTATTTGATATTTGACATGGAGCGACTACTTACTTGATACACCTTGGCAAGACAGGTTGCCTTTGGGCTTTTAACTACCGGCAATGACTGTCAAAGAAATACGATTTGTTAAAACTTTCTAGATGTTTTTGCCATCAAATTCATTCCAGCTTTAAATTCTGACCATTTCAGCGAATATAAGCGATTTTTCCCGTCATATTGCAAAATAAGAGTAGTGGTGCCTATAGCAGTGCACAGGTTGAATGCCTGCAGTTGAATACCACCGGCGACACATAAATCATAATGCCGTGAATGAGCTGACCGACGTTGTGCCGCTAACGGGAGCAGCTACCCGACAGCTTACACACTTACAGGTGACGCTAAAACATGAACTAGTTCAAATTTCTTTATAATATTGCTGAGCGGAAGTATTAGTATTTATTGTAAAAGAGAAGCTTCGCGGCATTGTTTTTTTTTTCTTTATTTTATCCAAGTAGGTACTGTAAAAGTTTTGCAAGCTGGCAGTAAAATAACTCTGGTTGCATTCGAACATTCAAGCGAATTTAGAATAAGCTTTCAAATTATTTTGAATAGATTTTTTTGATTCGAAAAACAGTGATAGGTATAATAGGCGCGTATTGATGTAAACACGTTCGCATGGAATAAACGTAATAATTATAACGTTACGTGTATAATCATAGTTTTAAAGTTTTCAATATGTATTAGTTTATTATTGTACCTATAAGATTATTTTGTGTATTTTATCTATGGGCCTTAGATGCCTGATAATAAAATGATTATTTTTTATTTATTTAATACTTCAAGCACATAAATGTACAGAGGCGGACTTAATGCCATAGGCATTTTCTACTAGTCAACCTTTGGGTGATGCAGAGACTAAAAATGATAGGTGAAATTATGAAAATTGAGGAATAAATATTTTAAATATAAAGATACGCATAAACCTGCGTATGTGCTTGTTGTGCTTCGAGCTCCCCTCGAGCTAAAGCAAATGACAAATCATTCCACTATTGTATAGCTTTGGTTTTCGAGTTAATTGTTTTCTTTTACAGCTCATAAGCTTGACCGCTACGCAAGAGGTCTTGAGTGGTTCTCAGGTTTTGGTTACCTAGATATTATGTGGACACTAGATGCTGCCAGCGACTATTTCGACATTAATACCTTATGATTTTCTTTCTTTTTCTGAAATAAAAGTAGCCTAAGTTACTCCTTATAACATCAGAAGGCCAATTCTCGCAATTAAAAACTCAAAATATAGTCGCAATCTCATCTCACAACGACATTCATCGTCAAAAACTTGCCGTGAATGTAGGGAAATTAGAGATATTTTTGTCAGATTGAGACTGAGATCAGACTGTGAACGTTCTTAAAATTACGAGAAATACCTCACAGCTATCTGCTAATGAAAGTCCTATCAGTAAAAAATTTAATTTTTTTTTTTTTTTTTTTTAATATCGTATATATTATTATACTTTCATATGCATTTAGTAACAAGCTGTTATTTTAACATTACAAACGGACATATGATATTTTTTAATTAAGATTAATTTTAGCATCAATCAATTTTAATTTTAAAGAGTGGATTCGTGTCTACGTGGTTATTAATATAAGTCTCGTCCAATTACTTGGGGGAAGCCCCAGGTCTTTGGACACAGATCCAGCAGTGGACGTCTTTCAGCTGAAATGATGACGACATTTAAGTCACGTGACTTAGGTATAACATAAGTGGCGAAATATGGATGTACTATCCACACGTGCCTACCCCTTCGGGAAATTCAAGCTTGTTGTTGAGTTCTCTTAAAGACGGTAGTTGCACAATAGATTGCAGTTGTTACTGCGGCGTCTACCGGCGGTAACTGAAGACTCACTGCACCCAGGGTGTCGCCGCAGCTAGTCTAACATCCTCGCTGACTGGCTAATCCTTTCAGCCCGAGCTTATCTCGTATAGCCGGCGCTGAACAGAACAGTCTAGTTAGAGGCAACGGGTGTACCTACTCTACGTGAGTATTATTGTACGGTCTTTCAGTGCTGCAATCAGCGGCCTGATTGCGTAACACACTATCAACGCAATCTGAATCATTTTGAAGGTTATTGCTAATCCATTGCTTTATATGTTCGAAACATTTGTCAACTACGTTTGCCTCAACAACGAAAATAACGCAATGAATGTTGTTGAACTGTCAAAATTAAAGCCATTGCTATTGACAGAGCGTCACGCAGTGCCGACTGACGACTGATCCGTCTGGAATGTGCTCAAGGCTGCAGCGGTTTAATTCAGATTCTAGATAATTCGATTTTACAAGTTATAACAAGCAGGCGTACGTACTATGGGGCTCAAAAGCATTTCATTATATCAAGCTCCAGACGATATGACTTGTCAAATCGTCTATCTTCGCACTACACACTGCAATTAAAGTCTCACTCCAATATGATTTAAATATGTTCTTCAAAATAAAATCTCATTAACGTTCAACCTTAAGTGGAAGTCAGCGACATGCGACATTCATCTTGCATTATCACAGCTAAATAGTTGTAACCTTAAACCTTTTAGCCATTGAGCCTTTCAGCCGTTGAGCCCTTCAGCCAACGAGCGTCAAAAGCCATGACAACCACCCACATTTATTTAATTAAATCATCAAAGTTATATCTACTCGTAAGTCATAAGTTTCGCTCGTAACGACTTAGCGAACATATTGTTATAAAGTTGTCAAGCGAAATGTGATTAAGTAATCTCAGACCCTGAGCAGAAGATTGTAATTGGTCAAAGCCGCCTGAAGACATCTGCAATACCATAGACATAGCAGATACGTTGCCATCACAAAGCTGAAATGATTAAATGGCAAAAATGAAGGAATTGGGTTTCATACTGTAGCCAATATCCTATACAGTTAATAAACATGAATATTCTAACATTAGCTCAGTCGTACATACAGTGCTTCAGACAATTACTATAAAACTGAATGGAACGACTACTCAATAAACTCATGCTACACAAACAGGGCTTGTTTACATAACGCTCCTATGTACTTTACATAGAAATCTGCTCATTCCAAGCAAGTTCTCTTTTGTATAGTTATCTGACTCACAGTATTGGTATTCCATCGGTTTTGTGGAAGTTAGTTTTATGATTGTGAGAGAATCTATTTTGCTTTGACTGCCTGTTTGTCGACTACTAGCTTAATCAGCCTTTATCATTCCCACTGCTGCCTGGGACACAGGCCTCCTCCCTGTGAGAGGGAGTGATCCGCCACGCAAGCCCAGTGCGGGTTGATAGATATCACATGTGTTAGATTTTTTGGTTCTAGGGCTAAGCCAGTTTCCTCATGATGTTTTCCTTCACCATTTTGAAAGCAGTGGTGATGAAATAATTTACACAAAGTAAAGCGCCTGTCTGCCCTGTAGACTTATTATTGTAACTTAATTATGAAATGTTTGAGGCGAGAAAATTACAGGAAGCTTTCAGATACTTAATTGTGCTTTATCATTTATTGTGCTTTATCATTTATTGTGCTTTATCATTTATTGTGCTTTATCATTTATTGTTTTTTTAATCCCACTTCGCCCTAAATATTACAAAAATGAAACTCTATTAAAATTTTAAGACCGTTCAGTCATGCATAAACGACTTTGGATATATTTCGGGTACATGAAGTAGTGGATATATCTTGCTCATTCTTCTCCATACGAAAACCACCTTTTGGAAGGGGCGACTAGAATCAATTCTATTGTATTGTAATTTTTGACGTTCAAAAGTGCCTTTTAAGTGCTTATTTAACATAAATGCTTTGCCTTGACTTGACTTAGTTCCCCGATTATATACAATTATAATCTAAACTACTTATGAGGTTGTATTAATCGAAACTGCGATGGACAGTAGGAATTATTAAAATAATTAGATATAGTAACGATGTGAACGATTTACAAACTACCTAATTAGTAT
The DNA here is from genome assembly GCA_963669345.1 of Gortyna flavago. NCBI lineage: Eukaryota > Metazoa > Arthropoda > Insecta > Lepidoptera > Noctuidae > Gortyna > Gortyna flavago. The sequence goes on from OY770147.1 coordinate 14,157,017, forward strand.
TATATTTCATTTATTTAATTTTGTGCGAAGTAATTCAAACTCAAGCATTTATTTCAATTAAACCATTTACAGGCACTTTTGAATTGTTAAGAAGTCGGTCAATCAGAAAATATGAAGCTAGTTGCCCATTCCAAAGCGTAGGTACCTATGGAGACTCTCTTTTAAATTATATTTTACAAAAATATTAGTTACATCCAGAGTACAGCAAATAGTACTTAACAAAACAACAATCCAAAAATAAAATAACTAAAAATAAGCCGAGGCAGTTAAGTGATGACCATATCTACACACAAAACATAACTATTATTATTGAATTAGTTTCAATAGTCACTTATGTTTTTAACATTTTCTTTTCAATATACCTACTTTCGCTACAAACGTCCCAGCGGAGTTAGTTCTCTAAACAAAGCTCGGAATGTTCTATCAACTTGTGGATACAAAACTAGGTACACAGATTTCATCTTAACGAGTTAGTTGGTTTGTTCGTGTCATAGGCAGGCGCCACACAAAGTAATCCATTACATCTAAATATTAACGACTGTTAATGTAACAGTAATCCCGCAGTAAACAGATGTTAATACTCGCAGCATGCGGACCGGTCAACATTTACTAAATAAATTAAACTGTGTTTATTTTATAGCCTTTGTTCAAGTTGCGAAAATAAACCATAGCCATGGTGCCGCTGTACGCGTGGCAAAACCATGATGAAACCTTTTGTTACGTATATCACATGCTACCATGGATGGATGATAGCGCTTGACTCAGCACACCAATGGAAAGGGTGCAGCCTCAACGTCACCTCCCCACACACGTGGCGAGACGAAAAAATGGAAATTTATTTTTATTTCGAAAACCGGGTCACAACCTCACAACCGACCGACGCAGCGCTGTGATTCGGCGTTTTTATTAAAACATTCAAGTGCCACTTACCGTACAAATCACTTCCAAGTTCTTTCCGTATTTGTGCACAAACGTTTTATATTAAATGTGATTAAAACAATTCACCATAACACACGCGACGCGTCTTCCACTATTTATAAACGCGCGCTACGACAGTGCGCGCCGGCAGTTGCCGTACGACTGATGACACGGCAGTGTTTACGTCGCTTCGCGCATGCGTTTCAGACTACCCTCTAATGTCGACGCTCGCTAAAAGTCGTATTTCGATCTATTTTCAGCCGTATGTCTTTGGAATAAAGATCATTGGCAGTGGGGGATGAAAAGTGTCGTAGTGTGGCCGCGTTGAGTGTCCCTTCTATCCCGTTCAATTTTCACGATGTTCGTTTTCAGTGTGCGTTAGAGAGGCATCGCGTTTGACTCATCTGTCAGATAAGTTGAGTCATTATTTCTCACGCGATTTGTTCATAATCCCTGTTTCGGGTTACATATTGAAAGGCCGGCCGCTCCGACAGGGTAGAACAACGCTTCGTAGTAGAACGTTCAGTTTTGTTCGTTAAACTGTTCAATTCTAACTTGGTATCACGTTAATTAATCTCACCATTAGGTTGTGTCCGTACCGTGAAATAACGATGTCATGCAGATATACAAATGGGTTTCGGATCTAATGTTTTTCCAACGATAACAATGGATTTGTTTAAATCATTTGGCAGGTGACATGACGATAACAATGTATTTGTTTATATCATACGGCAGGTGACATGACGATAACAATGGATTTGTTTATATCATTCGGCAGGTGCCATGACGATAACAATGGATTTGTTTATATCATTTGGCAGGTGACATGACGATAACAATGGTTTTGTTTATATCATTCGGCAGGTGACATGGCAATAACAATGGATTTGTTTATATCATTCGGCAGGTGACATGATGGCTCTATGACCGTTGGGTGACAAGTAAATGAGTAGCTAGACAGATATGTCGATGGAAAATAGGTTTTATCCGTAAGCGAAGTCTTTCGTGATACTACTACTACTCCCTTTCGTGATACAATTTTAGCAATACCTTATCAGTAACACTTATCTAGCCAAGTTTGACTAAAATAAAGCTGAGTTGACGTCAGTCATCAGCGGTAACGAACCTTAGATGTCGAAGCACTATCACAAATAGAATTTTCCTGCTTAGTTAACCATGGATAGTAGTAGACGTTGTCGTTTAGAAGACTTCGCTTACCGATCATAGTGTGATCACGACTCATTCGATTACCGCGAGCGAGAGACATCGACTCGATTATTCCGCTCCGCGAGCCGATAGTGATACAGGGTCGTTGAACCCGTAACCCGCGGGACGCAAGCTTTAATAGTGTGTTTAGACCTGCACCCTACTTGCGTAACACACTATCAATCACAATCCGAATCATTTTGAAGGATATTGCTAACCCATTGAAAATTTGTCTGCTCAACAACGTAAATATTGTTGAACTGTCAAAATAGAAGCCATTACTGCTGATAGCGTGTTACGCAATTACCCGCTGTTTAGTTATTGTGTGTTGAGTACTGCCTATCGTATGTTGAGTAGGTACTGCCTATCGCATTTAGTTTACATTTTTAATAGCAAAATAATGAATCAAATGAGCGATGGCCGTTTTGCGTGGATGTGACGATGACGCATATTTTCCTCCAACTTGTTTTTTTTAGGGTCCGTACCAAAATGTTAAAAAGGAATCCTTATGGTGCGACTCAGTCTGTCTGTCTGTCCGTCTGTCACAGCTGGATATCTCAACAACTACTAATTCTATCAACTTGAAATTTAGAATAGTTTTAGATGACGTTTGCCCAAGAATTTTACAAATAAGAAAAAACTACAGTTTTTTTTTTGCAACAGGTACCCCGGTACTGAAAGGGTGTCTGAAAAATTCGAAGTGGCGGGGCTACTAGGGCATGTGGGGTATCATATGAAAGAGCGCTGTTTGCACATTCTCAAACACTTTTTCTTTTTTATAGACTTTTGATGAAAAAAAAATACCGATCTCTTATCTCCGAAGTTTGCATAGAGAAAAATCTGAAATTATTCTATGTGATAGAAGTTTGTGAAAAGATTACAGGAAATATAAAACGATGTCCCTAAATAGCACACTTTTTCAGAAATCATCAACAAAAATTACATTAGTTCCACTATCGGTCAAGGGATGGCGCTGAACTAAAACTGCAATATTCTACTCCGCAGCGTGCTGTATTAAAATTCTCTGACGAATATAGGCCTCGCCGATGAAAATTTAAAAACATATGATGGTACGGAACCGAGTCGGTGCGCGAGTCCAACTCGCTCTTGCCCGGTTTTTTTTGTGATTTTGTTTTACTGTATTCTATACTTAGAACAATCTGGCGAAATTTGGGTGTACCTACTATACAGGGTCAAATTAAATTAGCTAGCGAAACTCCACAGACGTGATGGGTATCGATATCTACCTAGACATAATAAATCATAAAATAAATTTATTTGATGATTTGTTTCGAGGGTAGTTGTGTAGTCACTTGACATTTCAGTTTAATGATTCTGTTTTTGTGAGTGACGATGGCTATCGATATCTAAATATTATGATAAATAAAGAATACCAGATTATCTCAACTCATACTTCAAGTATCAACGCAGCGGTCTTTGCCCTCAAAAAAACTTCAAATATTTTTAATTGTATTTTGTCGTGTTTATAAATCAATACCCATTATGTTTGCAAAGTTTAGCTAGCTAATTTAATTTAACGCTGTTAATACACCCCTGTCTACCGATTACAGGCGTGACCGTGTGGTATTGTGTTTAGTTATCATTACAGGCGTGACCGTGTGGTCTTACGGACCGGTATACTCGTAAGTCGTAACAATGAAAAACCGTCCGTGATACCGACGCTTACAGCCGGAGACTAATTGGATAGCAGCGCCAACATTAAAAAATAAAGCACATTATAAGTATACCATCATCTGCCTAGCCTGTTCCCAACTATGTTGGGGTATGGGGTCGGCTTCCACTCTAACCAGATGCAAGTATTTTATATAGAGCGACTGTTTATCTGACCTCCGCAACCCAGTTTCTGGGTAATACGATACCCCTTGCCCCTTGGTAAGACTGGTTGTCAGACTTTCGGGCTTCTGACGACCCGTAACAACTGTCAAAGATCCACGGATGACAGCCAAATGCTTAACGTGTTTTCCCAGGCAAGGAGTGGTCTCTTTATGTAAGAGTCCTATTACAAATCGTAAATGTTCGCTTAGCGCGAACGCGCGCTTGTGTTCGTTTGCAATACACGAAGTTACGTTAGTGTGCGTTGGGAGTACAACTATAGTCCGCGAAACAATTTTGATACCAGTCTGAGTAGGATGATAGTTTTTTTTATTAATCCAGAGTCTGAACTGAACACTACTAGACAGGTAATCAGGGGTGAGTATAAATCAAAACACTCAAAAAGAGTCCACAAATTAAAAATGTACCTAATTATAAAGTTTGAGAAAAAAAAATACAAAAAGATCTCTCGTAATGGCATTTAACGTGTTTTTTTTTCCTTGAACATAACAGAACTGGAAAGCATACATTTTTCTGATGCTGTAGAAGCCTCTTGGTTCAAAAAAAAAAAATACGTAAGTAGTTACTGGTCATAAATCGAATGCATTAATCAACTAGTAATTATTAACATCTTCATGAATTACGTCACATAATCCCGACATAGAATACAGAAGACACCCTCCTTTATAGTCATGTTTAAAAAAGACAAAAATATACCTACACAAAATGTTCACAATCAGAACGTAGAACAGGAGGCCTACCATGATCTATTTAAAAACGATTCAAATGCAAGACATTTCAGTTTAGGTTCTTAAACAGCATCGCTCACAGTCGTACCATGACAACCAATACGCTCAGCGGCATTTGTATCGTTGAAAGTGAATGAGCGTTAATAGCTCGTGGTAGGTATCCAGATGGCACGGCCTAAATTGAATCGTTAAACTGACATCATGGTACGAATTAGAAGAACAGTTCAGTTTAGGTCCTAAAGTGGATCGCGTTAAGAGCTCGTGGTAGGTATCCAGTAGGCATTTCTTATAACTACTTCTTTTGTAATTTTTTATAGCGTTACTAAATAATTACAAATATCATTAAAACAAAACCTTTTTTTACGAAAATCTTTTCTATTACGAAAATAAATTACGATATTTTTGACCTTGAGCATAGAGTGGGCCCGGCTAGGTAATATACGGGTAGCTAGGTACCTACTTTAGCTGATCTAGAGTAGACGATTCTTTCACTCTTGGTTCTACTATCATATTTTTACTTTCTGTAGATGTTTCAGAATTATTATGGTTATGTGTCCTGGAAAAGAAAATACTGATTTATGTTTGTTTTAGTATAAAATGTATATTTTAGGTAGGAACTTAAGGTTTGTTTGTGGTTTGGTTTGTTCTGTAATACGGTTTAAATTAATAAAATCGTGTTTGCATCTACCTTTTTAGTGACATTTTAACTTGTAATGCTGTCTGTAAGCGAGCATAATTGTGTCTCTTCCTTTTTTTATGCAGGCGTATAGTGGTGTTTTCCGACCCTTACCTACCATAAATAAAAGATAAAAATTAAAGTCTAATATGTACGTATGTACTAATATTGATTACCTTTAAGACGCACTCGTACTAAAACTTTTTTACAAAAATAAAAAAACAACAGATTCCAAAAAAAAAAAAATTATGGTTTACTTTTTAGTTCTACCTATCTACCCCACACAAATTCATATAACACTACTTGCTATATAAATATCAGTGACAGGAAGCTATTGAACACATCTGCCTACCCCTTTAAAGGGTACAGGCGTGATGTTATGTTGTGTGATTGCGTAAACAATGAATACAAATGCTATAGCAGGAATCGCGGTTGATTTGCTGGAATTTATTGAAGAGTTACCTTGTCTGTCTACGTAACTCATGCTGTACAAAATTTAAATGGGACTATTTCGGAATACACTTTGTCGAACAAAAAAAAATCATGCAAATCCTTAAACTTACTAAAATACTTAAACATCCGAATTAAGAACCTCCTCCTTTTTAGAAGTCTGTTAAAAAATAATACATTTAATATTATGATGTGAAAAAAAATCTTATTGGATCAAATTATTTCGATCGGCGTACACGAGTCGATAATAATAGCGATCTCCGGACGATTGCGCGCGAAAATTTCATGTACAGGTCCTACCTCGATAAGCGCTCGCGCGAGACTGAGGAGCGCGCTTTTTTTTTTTTTTTTTTTTCCTATTGGCATCTCGTAGTTGACCTTTAGAGGTCGTGACTACTTAACCGGACTATCCTGTGGCTGCCTTAAGTGAAACTCAAAGCCTCCAGCCAGGGGCATTAATCTAACTACGTTATGCTAAGCGACTACGCACTAAGGGCACCCCCTGTGGGGTACGAACCTCGGCTTAGGGCGTCGCTGGAGAGGACAGCAAGAAGGGACAGGCTGGATCACTGTTATATTATTTAAGCTTGATGGAGCCGGCATTTCCTATCTGACTACTCTGAGAAGAAATGCCGAAACAAACTCAGAGGTCACGGTCGGGGATTTAAAGCTACTGGCTCAGCTGCGGCGCGGGCTGGCTCTGCATCGGGCAAGGGTCGGGGGGGTGAGTTTACTTGGGGACGTCGCGAGCCTCGTCGGCGAGGTCGGAATGTCGGTCTTTTGTTTTTGTGAACTGTACTAGTGGATTTGTTGCTCTCCTGGAGGAGAGTTATTGGGTCGTCGGGGTCGGATAAGGCATGCTTTGGACGGCGAGCCTTACTAATATTTGAGGGGGAGTAGCTGGCGGCCTGGACAACCAGAGGGTTGCGGTGGTTGGCGGCGGAATCGAAGAAACGCTTTGAGAGGCGTTTCATGAAATGCTTGATAGTGGGGATTCTGAGGTCTACATGGAGGATCTCGTTTCGGACGAACCAAGGGGAACCCGTAGCCTTTCGAAGGAACCGGTTTTGAAGGGTTTGCATCCTATGGATGTTATGGGGTTTTGCGTGTGCAAAGACTGGACAGGCATAGGTCATAATTGGCCTGATGCACGCTGTATAGATACGCAACTTGCACTTAAGTGACAGTTTGCTGCGTGCATTGAGAACGGAGTGGAGTCTGCCGAGAGCGAAAGCGGCGCGCGAACGGACCTTCTTTATGTGCTCTGTGAAGGAGAGGTGTCTGTCGAGTATGACACCTAGGTATTTGGCTTGCTCTTCCCAAGGGATCGGCTTGCCAAACATGGTTATTGGTCGGGGGGGAATGGGGTTGTGACGCGGTCTAGAGTAAAGAACCGCTTGACTTTTGTCGGGATTTACTTCGATTCTCCACTTCCTGAACCAAGCAGCGAGTTTGTTAACTGCTGTTTGGAGAGTGAGGGATATCTGGACTAGGCTGCGGCCGGAGTAATAAATGGCTGTGTCGTCGGCGAATAGGGCCAACTGTGCCTTTTTATTCTTAGGGATATCGCTGGTGAACAGCGTGAAAATTAGTGGGGCCAGCACCGAGCCCTGGGGGACTCCCGCTCGGATGGGGTGTGGGGAGGAGATTGCTCCTTCGACTTTATAGCGAAAGGTGCGGTTTGACAAAAAGTCCCGTATGATGAGCACGAGACGGTCCGGCACCCCGATTTGGTAAAGCTTGTATATTAAGCCGTTGTGCCAGACTTTGTCGAAAGCTTTCGCTATGTCGAAGTATATTGCACCTGTCATATTACCGCGCAGGAACCCTGCGTGGATATGTTCGGTGATTCGGTGGACTTGTTGTACGCAAGAATGTTGGGTACGAAAACCAAACTGCTCGTCGGGAATGAGACCCTTTGTTTCGGCATAATCTCTGAGTCGCTTATAAATAAGTCTCTCATAGATCTTGCCGAGGACTTTGAGCAGGCTGATGGGGCGGTAACTCGAAGGTTCCGATTTGGGTTTTCCGGGTTTTGGGATCCCGATGACGGTTGCCTCTTTCCACGATTGTGGGAAAATGTTATTGCTCAAGGCACCATTGAAGATGGTGACTAGTAGCATTATTAGTTGAGCGGGGAAGAGCTGGATCACTCTGTTGGTGATTCTGTCGGAGCCAGGAGCTTTTTTAGGTTTGAGACCTTTTATGATATCCTGCAATTCGTCTGGAGTGACGGGGGGCAGCGGATTATCGGGGTCTTCGACGGGTGGGAGGGAGGCTCTGCGTTCGACTTCAGCGTCCACCTCTGAGAGGTGAGCTTGGTCTACTGGCTGGGAGCTGGGTGAGCATTGGGCTTCGAGGCTATCAGCCAGACATTCGGCCTTGTCGATGTCCTCGAAGGCGATAGATTTGTCAGGGCGGACCAGTGGGGGCATGGCGACTATGTCACTGGATCTAAGTTTCCTCTGTAGCTCCCAGAAAGCTAGGTGGGTGGGTTCGAGATCGCTCAGCGTCTTATCCCAGTTGACTTCACGCCACTCCGATATGCGGGTTCTCACAGATCTCTGTAAGTAGCGCATATGGGCTTTGTTCGCATCGCAGGGAAAGCTGCTGTATGCACGGACAGCCGCGTTCTTCTCGTTCAGCAGTTCACGCAAGTCGTCAGGCAGCCTCCAGCGATGGTCATCCATCGCTGGAACCTCCCTCGAGCAATTGCTCAAGACGGACTGTACGTGATCCGCGAGTGAGTCGATCGCGGCCGTCGTGTCCGCGATAGAATTGAACTGGTCAGGAATGGAGTCTAAGTGGGGGGATGTGGCGGATTTCAGGCATTCGCTTACTTTCCTCCAGTCCGTTACCACTTTTGTCTGGGGGGGTTGGCTAGGGTCGGGGAGACCTATGCGGGGGGCCATTCCTATGATGACTGGTCGGTGGTCTGAGTTAAGCTCTTGTACCACTTCTATAGTGTCTAACCGTAGGTTGACGTTCTTTAGAAGTGCCACATCGAGGACGTCGGGGGTTTGATTGGGGGTGTGTGGGAAGTGAGTGGGAGTCATCGGTCCGATGACATCGAAGTTCAGAATGGGGGAGAGGTCAAACAAGATTTTGCCTCTGGTAGTGATTCTGGTGCTGTTCCAGGCGGGGTGTTTGGCGTTAAAGTCACCCGCTATGATGACGGAGTCACTTAGGCCAAGAAGGGTTGAGAGGTCGCCTGACAGGACTTGGGAGAGGAGCGCGCTGAATCGACGTAGAATATATAGTACTTTAATTTTATTTATTGTAATTTTTTCTTATAATATTGACAAACGAAAACTAATAAAACGTATTCATTATAGATCGAAGTTTTATATCATATTAGTTTATTTGATAAAATTGTGTTTATTTGGAATATAATGGACGCTGAATCAAGACATTTATGGCTTAAATTAGGCTTTCTTTTCGATTTTTTTAGTGAAAACTCAAGGAATTTAAAGAAATTCTAGAATTCCAATAAACAAGTAAAACATTCAACTTATTTTTTAGTAATTTTAGCTTTTATAAGAATTGAATGTAACAATGTGAATTTGAGCGTCAAAGTTCCATCGCCGACGGTTTTTCTTGCAAACGGAGTTCGTAAAATATTTATAGTAAATTACACGAAAAGAAAAATTAAAATGTGTAACTCCAACTTACAAGAAAGAGAATGTTACTATCGTTATTCATAATCAAAAAATTTAAATATGTTACTGCTGCTGAAAATTACAGCGTCAAAAATCATGAATTTGCGTAAAAAATGTAATAGGACTCTTAAGGGATGGTCATCCATCCACGCACCGACGCGCGACGTCGGGAAGCGTTGCTTAACCTTGAAGATCGACCTGTGCAGCTGCTTGCTGTTATTATTTAGCCACGAGCCCCTACAAACATAAATGTGTATACAAGTAATCTTTAACCCTTTGTATGCCGGAACGTGGATCCACGCGAGACGCAATAGCTTCTCAATTGTTTCTGTAATTACGGCATCCAACTGGTTAAGTGATTTCTGTGGCGTTGTAAATCCTCTTTCATATAATGCGACTTCAAGAAGATTTGGCTATTTTTCGTAAATATTGTTCGTCGTGTCTCCAGTGGTGCGCGACATGCCTCTCCACAATAGTAGCAGCATCCGGAGAGCCGACAGCTCTCCACTACAGATACCTAGCTACAAGTAGGTAGGTACTTCTCGAGTGCGAGTAAATCGCATCGAGATGTATTGAGCTGCTGCGTGCCAATGGGAAATACATAGGTACCAATTGTAGCTAAACCGTTTTGTAGCCAACTTAAGATTTAACATGATTTCAGATTGTTTTAGTAGCCTAGGTATGTGGAAGTTTAACACTAACAGCACGTGTCGTATTCAGAAAGAATGTGTAACTATTTTATTCATAGTCTACTATTTTTTTTATTTTTGTGTGCATAGTTTTAGCAACTCTATATACATCGTATTTTATCTAATCATTGAAAAATAAAAATAATTAATAAGAAAGTAGTTCATGAATAAGAACTACAGATTGTTGATCGAGTTTCCACAAAATATTAAAAAGACTAAAACTGCCACAAAATGGCATGCCACAATCGCTGGACCTACTTGCAAATAAACAACATGAAAGCTCTGCACCCGCTACGCCGCGCTACGGCATAGACACGAGTGCTACGACGCGCGGCTACGAGCTATGAGCGTGCGGCCGTGACCAATAGCTACGAGCTACGAGCGTGCGGCCGTGACCAATAGCTACGGACTCGAAGCGTTTGAACAAATTTAAATTGTTACAGGGTAATGTTTTAACAAATGTTTCTACAGCATAAAATGGTTTTTAGAACATAAAAATATTTGTTTAGGACTATTTAATGAATTTATTGTAAATTAATTAATGACATTTGTATGTAATTATAATGTGTGCTAATAACGTCTGATTATTATAATAATGTGATAATACTGTACTAATAATATAATCGGCAAGATAATTATGACATTTAAACATACATAATTTTCACGCTTGCTTGCAGGCAGAATACAATGACTTAAAGGCTGTAAGATCTTTCCTTGTAAACTATGTATTTTCTTGCAACTAAACATTTTGAATTTGAACTATTGAACCGATTATGAATAATGAGAAATTCAATTTTTATTGGATTTATAATCACTATGTACAGTCAGGAAAATGTATTGTTAAGCAAATTGACACCCTACGTCAATTTGCCGTATTTAGCCATTTCATACAACTGTCAGAGACCCAGTTGTAATTTGAATATACGGACTATTTAAGTTAGTAGTCAATTTGCATAACAGTTAATGATCCTATCATCTATCAGAAATCAGAATACAAGCGCTGCGAGTGTTGCGACTTCAATTTTCAATGTCTCGTATACAGGACTTCCTGTTTTTTTTTCAGCTTGAAGCCTTTAGTGCTTCTCTTAAGAAATCTAAGTAGCCTTGCTGATTTCGTGACAATGCTATCAATATGACTTCTGAAGATAACTTTGTCATCCATGATGACACCAAGATCTCGACCTTCATTTACAGACTCTAATTAATGTTCCTTGTATATTGTATGAGACAGCACTGGATTTTCTTTTCCTACTAAATCGAATATGCCTACATTTTTGTACGTTAAGGTTCATGCGATTTAAGTGACACCATTGTTGTATCCTATCTAGATCATCTTGAATTAGAGTAACATCTACAATCGAATTGATTGTCCTATAAATTTTGAGATCATCGGCAAACATTAAATAATATATACAGTGATGGATTTGGTCTATAATGTCGTTAATGAAGATCGAAAACAGAACTGGTGCGATATAAGAACCCTGAGGAACTCCTGAGTCAGCGTTGTACGGGTAAGATTCATAACCGTTTACGACAAGAATTTGCGATCTACGGGATAGATAGGATGAAAACCAGTTTAGTAAAAAAATTAAAATAAGCCGAGGCAGCCAATTGATGACCAGCCCCAACTGACGGCGCCCGTTCACGAACATGACGCATAGATCAGCACCATTGACTGACCGACTTCTTGACAATTCAAAAGTGCCTGTAAATGGTTTAATTGAAATAAATGCTTTGACTACTATTGCGAGAAAATAAAATAATCCAATACTTAGGTACAATTTTAAATATGTAGGTAATTTGTTTTATTAAAAATTAAATGTACAATTTGTACAATTCTGGCTACTTATTTAACGAGATGTTTTTTCCTGGCAACTTAATTTATCTCTCTTAATTTATATCGGTACTTGTCCGTGGTCCCCCCACCGGAAATCAGGTATTATTGTAGGTACCTACTCGAGATAAATCTTAAGATAGCCTACCTACCTATGCGACAAGTGTGACGTGGCCGGCAGCCCAGATGCTTGTCCGGAACAAATTGGCTGTGACAGACAGACGAACAGGCAGACACACGAAAGATCCTATAAGGGTTAAACCGAACCGGTCATTGACGCGCTGCAACTTTCATGAATGCCGGCCGGCTCAGTGCCGAGCCACAGCCGGCCGGACTCATAAAACATTCCTTGACACATGCGAGCAAGCTTACTTCCCGATACAACTGTACGCACTGAAACATTCAACAACGTAGTTCCTTACTTGTGTAGCTCTTGAATATTTCATGGACATTCTGTGTTCATTCGTAATGGCTTGGACTTTGGAAGTTTGCTGAGTGAGGGTAGGTACACAAAATAAAAGACAAAATCGCTTTTTCCACTTCATACTCACTGTATGTCTTTATTTATTTTTTTTGTATTTTTTATCAATTTATTTTTAAAACGTTCTTTAAATCAAATTTATAATAATATTAAATATATAATATATCTCGAGTGTATTTACATGGTATATACAGGTGTGTATGTACATGTGTATCGGCCGCAGGGCGCTATGTACAACGTTTATATGCTAACATTATGCTAGCTACCTTACATACACAGATATACAAAAAAACGCTAACCTACGGCGCCGCGGCGAATGATTCACACTGTGTGAGACAACCTATTTGATAAATGCATGCTTTGTAATCACACGGGGTGCGGGCGGCTGGTGACGTCACCACACACCGAGCTCTGGCGGATGTTCGCGCTGTCGCTTGTATTGTAACCAACATATTCGTCACATTTTGTCATGTTCGGGAAACGACTCGCACGAATCTTCGTCTCATTTAGTTTCACGTCGCGCCACAGCCTGGCTGCATGTCTGGTCATCCGCTGTCCGGGCTGCCGCAGCTGACTTACAATTTAAATGATTATCAAATGTGAGCGACTCGCCGCGACGATCACCTTACAACTACTTTCGTACATTATTTTAGTTGCACTCGTTATGTAATATAATTTTTTAATTTTTACTTTCTTTTATTTATTTAGATTTTTTTAGCAAAACACTGGCATTATCGTTATAAGGTACATTATACAAGATGGCGGTCGAACTCGTTCGTCTAATAAACTAATTGCATAGGAGATATCTAGATGTATCAAATTGAAACGTAGAGTGAACGATGTTCTGCACACGGAGTAATGTGCAAATGGAGTGCTCAGCAAGCGCATGGAACATAAACTCACTCACGCTCACCACGAGATGCTCGGAAAAATTTAAACCACTTGGTCTACCATTTGCTCACTACTCTGTGGGTCTACATTACACGTTGCCGTTACGAGGCTGACAGAGAGAGTTGTCTTACTCAACACGACAAACTCGTAAAGTGCCATGAAAGACAACATAGTCATCTATAGTATTACCTGGTACCTACATCGTGGTACCGGCACAAAGGCACTGCAACACAATCCAGTGGAACACAGATGCCTGAACTGCTCGAGCAGCCCTTGGTAACGACATGTAGTGAGCAAGACATTTATTTGTGGCACGGCTCGAGCACTCAGGCATGTGCCAAAATTAGTCTAGTCCGAAACCTTTGCGAGAATATCATACAACACAAGGTGTATCAAGAGCAACATAATTATTTATAGAGGTAAGGAATAAAGGGATCTTTACACGAACTAGGATGAGAAAGCATTCTCTATCTGGCGCATGGGAGTAGAATCTCAAACAAGAGTCGCCAAATTCTAGACGACATAATAATTTAACACTTCCGCCGGTATGACATACTGTCCCTAAGACGTCATTTACATTTTGAAGTTGTTTTTGAGATTCCGCTCACTGGTTCACAGTTGAGATTGGCATAGCAATACGTGCTTTAATCAGTAAATGTAATGCATACTGCATAATGCTGCATGAGCGCTTAACGAAGCTAAGTATGCTAACTCGGAAGAATAAAGTTCAAAGGATGCACATGTTAACTAGCGGAACCTAGAAGCTATACTGCGATACTGAGGCCCTAGTTGCCAACTTTACTCTATCTCGCTTTCAAGGAATTTAAATTTGAAAATCTACGGCGTACGTTATCTCGGTCTCATCAATACATGAACTCTATTCACTATTCGCAGCCGTCAGATGAACGCGTGGCTTATTCGTGAGCCGCTATCCATTTCCTAATCTGTTCGCAACACTGAGCGGTGCACAAGTTGCGAGTAATCGTTACGCGACAGACACAGGGAGGGGGGAGGGGGGCGGCTCATTAATCACCGCCATGCCTGCCTTCCGTTTATTGTTAGAATTCCTTCCACGTGCACAATTGTACTGAAACAGCCCAGTCATTCCGTCAGTTCGTTGAACTTGCCCTACATTTTCCTCAATCGCACTAACTCGCTGCCTCGGCGAAATACTTTAAATTTTTTTCAGCTCCTGAACAACTAGTGTCCTACAACACATCTACAGCAGACTCTTTGGATCTACTAAAGTCCTCACAAGGAAATATCCGAGAAAAAGTTATAAGAAAATCCATCAAATGTTACCATTTGAATATTCTCCAATTATTGTAAAAGGCGCGCCGCCGCGACAGTGACGTATCGCGCAACTCGGCGGCTCATACGTCACACGCGCCGCATAACTAGCGTACAATAAGCTAACGATAACAAATTATTGCTAGGTAAAGCACTCAATTATACTACTTAATATTACACGCACAACTCTGTCGTTAAGACGATTGTCTTGTGAACAACTATGGCGGGCAGATAGACACCCAACCTTCAGACCACGCCATAGTCATGTGAATGCTACGATGAAAATATCTTGTGATCGACCCGAAACAGCTCATATCGATAGAGGAAAAAGCGCAACTTATTCCTAAACAAAACTAGCTGACATCCTAGCCTGCGGGAACTGCAAGAAGTATACACGCAGTCACAACTGCAGGAAGTATACATGCAGTCACAACTGCAAGAAGACGCGTAGTCGCAACAAACTTAACAGAAGAAGATAACAATGTATTAAGTAGATATGAATAGGAACATAATATTATAAAATGAGCTACAATATGTCGACGAGCGCGCGCCGCGTGGACACTGGCACGTGGCCGCTGGTAACATAGTTGTGACAGCGTTACTATATTATACGAAAAAAATCAGCATACAATTGTCTAAGCATGAGATATGAGTTAGTAATCAACTAAAGTCTAGGAGATGACGCTGAATGGAGAACTATTGCTGTAAACTACTATTATTGTTATAAAACATCGATTTTTATATTTCAATTATTGCTGTGTTCACTATTATAACCATTATTATCTAAAGTGTTGTTTACACTGATGAGAGTGCACTTAATTGTAATTACATCGACCTCATCAGCGTAAGCGAGACTTTATTCAACGGCTGTCAACTAATGATTAATTCAACGAATTCATTATAATTATGAGGGAATCTTAGTCTAATGTATAACGCGAGCATTATTGACACAAATAATACTAATTACGAACTATTTCGCTTACTATTGTACATCTTGAGACTTCCTTTTATAGTTCGAGTTCAAATTGTCGCGAAATAATTCATCATCATACTATTTTAATCACAGAAACTTAAATATAGGTAGTTCTAATTAATTTGCTAATATGTTTGTCTACAAGTCCCTGTCCATCACAGATATCTCTCTAGCTCTTGGAAGTACGACGCAGGTGTACTGCTCTTTCAAACAAACAAAGTAAAGTAAATAATAATAAGCCGTATGTAATAAGGCTGTAACATTGCACTTCATCGCTGTACCCTACACTTACATTAACTCACAAAGGTTTGCAACACGAACGTAACCAATTAATAATTAACTTCACATGACATTCATGGTTCAACTAACAAATTAAAACATCCAGCTGCCTCTACATAAATTAATATAAAATCTCACGTTTCATACGTCCTTATATAAAAAACGTAGCCGCAGCCGTGCGCACACACATACTATTCCGTAATTACTTCTAATAGTAGCGATATTCTCTGTTAAGAGCGTTTACGCCGTACGGCATTTCATACAAACTTTCAAGACGTTGTTTTTCGAAATGAATGAACCGATTTTAATGAAACTTTCTTCTGCTAACTTTTTAGACCTTTGTATCCTGCTTATGCGTATGAAGTTTAATTAAAATCGGTTCATTCATTTCGAAAAACAACGGCTTGAAAGATTGTATGAAATGCCGTATGGTGTAAACGCTCTTAAGTGTATTTGTCATATTATTATGTCGAATATTCTTAAATAAGGTAAACTCTGCTAGATTTTGAATATTTTTGGATACGATAGTCGATATAATTTAAATCACTATGAAAGGTACGTGCACGTAAGCTACATCTATGACGGCGACGTTAACAGTATCGATAGTATTAAATATTTATAATTTTATATAATTTAGTAACACATTATACAATCACAACTTATGTACTCGATATGGCAGGTCCAAACAGTTTATACAAATTCATAATTTTATCCATTAACACAAAGCACTATTATCGACGTCGATAGATTATCAAACTAGTTTGTTTAATTTAGAAGGACATCACTTACATCAAGGCGCAACTTAATCATAAATTATTGCAAATCTCAAAGAAAAAGTGAAGCTTATTTTGTAATGAAGCAAGCAAATGCAAAGTGTACTAGCAATGAAAGCCGTAGTTCAGCTTGCATCGATCCTATACACCAGGGATGGCGATGGATGTTTCATACGACCAAGACGTGCCAACAAACGATCTTGGCTTAGGGATTACTAGAAAAAACTATATGTTCGATGTTATGGTGGTTTGGTTTCCGCAATTAGTCCTTCAAGTGGACCATTGTGCGTGCAAAAAAACCGGACCTTTGGAAGGCATACGAAGTGCCGAAACCAACACGCAGAAGCACGTTAGACGTTTTTATTGAAATGAGACACCAACCGACGATTATCCTATGTTCGCACTATGCAAGTGCACCTAAGTACAACCTCCGGTTGGTGTAGGTCTAATGTTAATATTGTCAATTTTATATTTATTTAAATAAAATGATAAATTAGTGCTACTTCTGCTGTTGCAAACTAGATGACTTAGGTATCTTAATCCCTGAAATGATGCCGTGCCCAAATTATTTAATTACGGGCCACCACGGGCACGCGTGCCATCGGTTCGCCATCCCTGCGGTATACGTTAGCTTCTGTACCAACACGGCGGCGCGCGGCGACGGCAGCGCAGTGAGCTCGCGCCACTCGCCGCAGCGCGCACAACACACAGCTACGTACGTCCATGGCAAGCGTGACGTCACCACGTGCATTGCGTTGCGACCTGCCTCAATGTGGCGTACAAACGAATGAGTACTACTCGTTGCCATAGTGACGGCGCCAAGAAGTAGTAAACAAATGGAGTGTTTACGATGCAGTTCCGGTTTGTAACTGTCGCAGTGATATACGTAACGATTGTATGTTTATCTAGCGTGTGTTCGCTCGCAAGTTATTCCATTCGCATGTTGACATTCCATTTGTTTAATACTCCTTGATTTGTGTACTTTAGCTTGATTTACATGATGTTGTTGTTGTTGTTTTGATGTTTACTTGTTTAGGTTATTCATCAAGAATTACTAATTGAATATTAAATGGCTCTTCAAAAGGCTTGCCTTCCTGTAAATCAAGCTAAAGTACACAAATCAAGGAGTATTAAACAAATGGAATGTCAACATGCGAATGGAATAACTTGCGAGCGAATACACGCTAGATAAACATACAATCGTTACGTGAAGGCGCTTTTTAATTATCAGATTTATTAGTGCCCAGTAAATGGCAAAAATGTGTTAAAGAGCAGTGGTGGCCCAGTGGTAACTGCCGCGACTTACGAGTTGTAGTTCGTAGGTTCGAACCCAGACAGGCGCTTTACTTTGTGTAAATTATTCCATCACCACTGCTCTCAAAACGGTAAAGGAAGACATCGTGAGGAAACCGGCATGTCCTAGAACCAATAATTCGAAAACATGTGATATCTATCAACCCGCACTGGGCCCGCGTGGTGGATTACGGCCCACTCCCTCTCACAAAGAGGAGGCCTGTATCCCAGCAGTGGGAACGTTATAGGCTGCTTATGTAACTGGCAAAAATGTACAAATAAATAGTTACAACCGCTACGATAGTGTTAGTACAAGTTCATCATCTGCCTAATGTACACTATACAATAAACATTATGTACATCTGTTTATGTAGAACAGCCCTTATATGCACATAATATGTTCTGCCGCGAGTTTTGCTATATTTTTTGTATTATTGTGTTTTTGTTTCAAAGTAAGTTTATAAACCGAGTCCAAATTGTACAAGTAATATTAAGTTTTTTTTATTGCTTTCAGTTATTTTTTTCTTTT
This sequence comes from Gortyna flavago, assembly GCA_963669345.1. Lineage (NCBI taxonomy): Eukaryota > Metazoa > Arthropoda > Insecta > Lepidoptera > Noctuidae > Gortyna > Gortyna flavago. The sequence goes on from OY770147.1 coordinate 14,175,540, forward strand.
TTTTTTGCAAATGGCAACATTGTCATTGAGCGTGAGAATATTCCTACGTTGCTATTGACCGTAGAGTCAGTGAAACGGCTTTGCTAACATCCCACTATGAATTTAATTATAATGCATTGTATTTTATTATATTTTAAACTATTGTACCCAAAAAGTATATTTTATTACTTTTCTCTGCAATTTAGAATCTTTGTTTTATTACCTCATTCTATCTAAGATAATTTATAGATGAACGTCCAATCTTGAAGAATTTTCACGATTTTATTAATATTCAATTTTCCACAGCTCCTGAATTTATATAACAGTACAAGTGCCAAAATATTGCTATAGAATAATGACAAACAATATGTCATGAGAATTCAATCTATAGTCATTTAGGATTTTTCCTTTTATTTTTTGTGAGTAATTTTGTACTAGCAACATTACAGCTAATATAATCCTGAACAATGGGATACGTTTGTACTCTCACAGCATGCAATGCGGATCACGTGAAGTTTGCTACTCAACTAGAAAGTTGCAGACGTCCTAGTGACTTTATATATAAGTACACCAACATTTAAGATACATTCATAAGTTATTTGCACTCATAAGATTTTATTGGTATGTTCCGTAAGTTGTATAATTTGCTATTATTATAATTTGATATTGGTTTTAAGTTATAATATAACTTAACACCGTTTCTTATGAATTTCCGTATTTTCAGGGCGAGTCACACAGGAAACGGGCAAATCGGGTCTTTAGCGGTTTTATATGTGATTGCCCGCGTTGAGATCATGTGTCACTAGAAAGTAGATGTACCCGGAAGTCAATATGGCATATCGAGCTATGCAAAGAGACTTTCACGCAGGAATGGATGAAAGAGACAACACTCTCCATTCAACTTTGTTAAAAAAATTATGTGCCTTATTTACTGCAGAGTACTTTACTTTCTCGTTTTTCTATAGCCCCAGATTCGCAGTTTATCTGTCTGTGTGAAATCTAGCCGTCTCAATTCAAAGAAACTGCTACACGTTTGCTACGTCGTAGCGCTTCCGTAGCTCCGTAGCCCATGAAAATAATATTTGGTAAAGCATTGTATCGTATAACACGATGTTCATATGGTTAGTTAACACTATGTTTATGGATGCACGAGTTTTCGAGATGACAACTCTGCTGATAATGGTTACGTCAAAAAATTGTACCCGCACCGGAGGGGCTTTAGTATATTTCCTAAAATTATTTTCCAAACAGCACCAATTTGAAGTACACGTCCGTAATGGAAGTGTACTTCAATTTGGTGCCGCGTCCCAGGTGTTGCTTACTTCATAGCAGTGGCGTGCACAGAGAATTCAGACAGGGTATGCACAAAAAAATCGTGGCTGATTTTAATTTACTATTTAAACACACTTTGCCGCCAGCACAGGTCTCACATGTATAATTTTCCATTTTTTTAAATAGACTTACTAAATAATTACTCGTCAATCACTAGCGTATAGCGCCAAGAAAAACAATATGGCGAAAAAAACTTTGCAATTTATTACGTTACGAACTAATACGAACTAATTAGTCGGTCATTTGGTCAATCCGACTAAAAAAAGTCGACCCTCTCCAATCAACAATAAAGCGGTGTTTTTACGGGTTCTCAATTTGAACGGTTTGCAATGTAAGCATGCTTCTAAAACTCCAACACGCGCACACATTTTGACGCACACAGTCACAGTTTTGCTGTGTACTACACGAGATGCGTTGTATGAAGAATAAGCAAGGCGTAGTATTGCTTTTGCTCACGGGAGCGCTGCCTGCGCGGGTGGCGGGTGTTCGCTCCAACGAGTTAGTTCCAAAAAAAGTTATAGATGGCGCGAAGCTAAATTACCATGTTTTTTTTTTTTCATTATAGTTATTTATCATTTAGATGGGCATATGTATGGGACTACAGGGTATGCAGAGCTTATTTGCATGTATGGAGTGCACGCCACTGGCATTGCATATAGGCATAAAAGCAGTGCCTACCTCGATACATCACCATAAGCCTGTCAATTACATTTTAGTGTAATTATAATTTAATTAATTAAAAATAATTGTATTTTTTCCCCACAGTAAATTATCATACATAAGAAAAAACAAAATCTTCCTATAAACACGCGCGGCAGTAGGCATTCGCCAGACGGCCTACTCGCCTCCCGTATACTATTCGCGCGTTGTCATTGGTCTTTACTCGTTCAAGTTAATACGACGAAATTAAAAATACATACGTCTCACACGTAATACCGTGACGTTCGACCTTCGCAATTTATCACCCTAAAGTAGGCATGCCTACTCTAACCAACCGAGTATGAAACTATGAATGTTATAATCGTAATTTGTAATTCGTTCGTAATTTGCGCCGATAGTGAGGTAAAACTTTATTTTTGTTAGGTAATAGATACTTTTTTTATGTTTCTGATTAGTGACCGCGTCTGCCTAGACTAGATCCGGCCTAGTGCCTACCTATCTTGAAAACCAATGCACGCCACTGCTTCATAGCCAGGCAATATTTATGGCGAACACATATAATGAAAGTCTATTGCAGCTCAAAACGCAAATGACACAAGCTCGATTGTAAAGCTTCTAAATGTCAATATGGTAGGTGCAAGATAAAGCATACACTTATTACATAAAACACAAGCTAAGTAGGAAACGCCATGGATTATTAAATTTTCGACTGACACAATATTCGCAAATCATGTCATAAGGTACCCAAAATTGCATGATGGTGGAACTTGAGTAAATATATGTAGAATACCAATTTCAATAGTGTTTTATAAAGATAGTTTGTCGAATATGAAATTGTACATTTTTCACTTGCGCTCTTTCGACGTGATTCTGGTAGAACAATTTCTATGAAGAGTCGCGTCGCGTCTATCTGCAGGAGCCTTTAGTAATATCGAAGCGTTTCCTACCACAGCGAGTGTGTGGTGCATATTGTATAACAACGCGATGCACAGCCGCGTAGCAAGTGATGTGATCAAGAAGTTTATATTACTATAACATTACAAGAGAGTCGCTTACTATATACCGCACGTTGTACTACAGCCAGGGAAATGTATCATTTAGTAGACTGACACACTTCAAACTTGCCTTGTTATAAGTATTTCATACAACTGATACATTATGACAGTTGTGATTCCCAGTCATTTCATGTAAAATACTGGTATTGAGCTGCATCCGGTTGGACTGGAAGCCGATCTTACCACCGTTGGGAAAAGGCGGATGATGAGTTGTGATTCGAATATACGGAAAATATTTCCCTGGCTGTACAATAACGTTTGTTTTTCACATTTTTACTATATCGTTGCAGTATCCTGCATTCCGTCAATCCGAGTATGTCCGTTACATCAGCTGCTCCAAGCATACTTAACTTATTAGTCCACTGGACCGCACTGTTCACACGCACTCAGTTCTACACTAGCTTACTACGGGTTCTGCACACAATGACCGCGCTCACTGGGCTTCGTGAATCGTGACGTCATAAAAACTACCGGTAGGTGGCGTACGGCGGACGGTTTGTTACTGTGACTTGAGTACAGGACTGCCAGATGCTGTTCTGAATTATTAAAAAGTTTGATAAAGGTTGTGTAAAGAGGATTTGCGACTTATTGGAAACTTACTAGTGATGCCCGTCGTTCGAGAAATTTGAATCACGTCGAGATTGCCTTCGTAACGAAATTGTACTCAACTACGTGTACGGACGACTGCTCGCGGCGCTAGTGCTGCGGCGCGTATCATCGCATGGCGTGCTGCGCGTGCGGCGGCGGCGCGCGGCGCCTGCGCGGGGCGGCGGGCGGCGCGCGCGCTCGCGGCGCGGGCAGCTCGGCCAGGCGGCGCTGCTAGTGCTGCGGCGCGTATCATCGCATGGCGTGCTGCGCGTGCGGCGGCGGCGCGCGGCGCCTGCGCGGGGCGGCGGGCGGCGCGCGCGCTCGCGGCGCGGGCAGCTCGGCCAGGCGGCGCTGCTAGTGCTGCGGCGCGTATCATCGCATGGCGTGCTGCGCGTGCGGCGGCGGCGCGCGGCGCCTGCGCGGGGCGGCGGGCGGCGCGCGCGCTCGCGGCGCGGGCAGCTCGGCCAGGCGGCGCTGCTAGTGCTGCGGCGCGTATCATCGCATGGCGTGCTGCGCGTGCGGCGGCGGCGCGCGGCGCCTGCGCGGGGCGGCGGGCGGCGCGCGCGCTCGCGGCGCGGGCAGCTCGGCCAGGCGGCGCTGCTAGTGCTGCGGCGCGTATCATCGCATGGCGTGCTGCGCGTGCGGCGGCGGCGCGCGGCGCCTGCGCGGGGCGGCGGGCGGCGCGCGCGCTCGCGGCGCGGGCAGCTCGGCCAGGCGGCGCTGCTAGTGCTGCGGCGCGTATCATCGCATGGCGTGCTGCGCGTGCGGCGGCGGCGCGCGGCGCCTGCGCGGGGCGGCGGGCGGCGCGCGCGCTCGCGGCGCGGGCAGCTCGGCCAGGCGGCGCTGCTAGTGCTGCGGCGCGTATCATCGCATGGCGTGCTGCGCGTGCGGCGGCGGCGCGCGGCGCCTGCGCGGGGCGGCGGGCGGCGCGCGCGCTCGCGGCGCGGGCAGCTCGGCCAGGCGGCGCTGCTAGTGCTGCGGCGCGTATCATCGCATGGCGTGCTGCGCGTGCGGCGGCGGCGCGCGGCGCCTGCGCGGGGCGGCGGGCGGCGCGCGCGCTCGCGGCGCGGGCAGCTCGGCCAGGCGGCGCTGCTTGCCGCCCGGCCGCGGCGCGCGCGCCCGCTCGGCGGCGGCGTAGCGCTGGATGACGCCGGACGGGATGTTGTTGAAGTCGGAGTTGCTGGTGATGTGGTGGATGATGAGCGACTGGTGCGCCGACACGCGGCGCGGCGTGGGCGACGAGCACTGCAGCGCCGACAGCGGCGGCGGCGACGTGCGCATGCGCGGCGCGGCGCCCGGCGGCGACGCGGCTGCGCGGGAGCCGCTGTCCGACCACTCCTGAGACGACACGTGTTGGTGAGTATAGATCGTTGCTTAACGAAGGAATTACGACTAGAAACTTTTCGTCACGTGTACTGACCGGCTCGCTGTCGGAGGGTTCGGGCGAGGGCTCACGCGACGACAGAGTCGCGGTGCGGCAGTGCGGGAAGAAGTAAGACTCGAAGGTGTCGCGCACCCAGCGCCGGTACTGCAGCACGTGGTCCGTCACGCGCACGATGCGGCCCAGCACGCTGTGCCTTGCGAGGAGCGCGTTGTGCGCGCCCACGGCCTGCTGCAGGATTATGTAGCCGTAATCGAACGCCTGCCATACAAACAACGCATATTATATAACCCTCCTAGACGCTTGATCAATTAAATTGCAAAAAAAACGCGAGGTCAAAATGACAAATGCAACCCAAGAAATCTTCAAGATGGCGATCATTGAAAAATAGTAGAATATTGCATCGAGCGCAAAGTGAGTTATTAATGCACGAGTATTTTGTAGGTGCCCGAGCACATACGAGGACACTAAATTAACACGAGTGCACTAATTAGGTACTCACTTCAGCAAGGTGCATAATCTACTTTTCTTTCAACTATCAATCTACCTACCGTGATAAAATATACCTATTCAAAATAAAAAAACTCACGTTAATGAAAACAAAGTTATCACGCGACTTTTGCGGCAAAAGGTTATTAACAATTTCATTTGCAGCTGTTTTTATACTTTCTGGAGTTGAATTCATATCGCTATCGCTGTATATTTCCATTTTTTTTAAGTTTTCTTGCTAAATATGAAGTACGTATCAAAGTTTTACAAAATGCGCTCCATTTGTATTTTTTTTTTTTCACCAAATCGGTTTTATTCAGCCGATTCTTATTTTCAGCCAGTATCTTTTTATTCCATGCATACATTTTATATTAAACTTAAAAGCGTTTATGCCGTACGGCATTTCATACAAACTTTCAAGCCCTTGTTTTTCGAAATGAATGAACCGATTATAATGGAACTTCATACGCATAAGCAGGATACAAAGGTCTAAAAAGTTACTTAAGAACATTTTCACTTAAGAACATTTTTGAAAGTTTGTATGAAATGCCGTACGGCGTAAACGCTCTTAATGGGAGACATTAAACCTCTATGGTAAATTTATATCTAATTAAAAAACAGTGCATTAATGAAAAACTGTGCAACAATGAGATTTCATATAACATTTCTGCACTGTTTTGGTTCTAAGCAAAAAATACGTCCTTTGTGATCGGTTTTGTAGTGATTAATGATAACATTACTACGTAATTGAAAGAAAATAAATGAATATGAATATTATGTATGAATATGAAAATATTTTTGTTGTCTTATAAGAGATGCTGATACGGGAAATTAATCCCATTCCCAAAATCCAAGATAACGAAGGTAAAGCTTCAGTCGGAGAATTGTTCTATAGTTACCTGTTTGACTTGTATCGCTCCGTAGCTGGAGCGTCCGATGTCGTTGCCGGCCGTGAGCGGGTCCTCGATGCACAGCAGCGACGGTCGGTGCCCGTCGTTCATCTCCTACGAACAGATCAGTAACGTTAGCATGTACTTACTGCTGCTCACAAACACCTGACCATATCCGCGCAACTTTGGTGGCCGATCACTAGCAAGCATGAATCCTCTCATGACACTACTTCTTCAGAATACTGTGTAGTTTCAAACATCACTGACGCACTTACCCGCCATACTCATGGCGATGACCACGGAATAGAAAAAACAGTGGAAGTGCCACGCAGCTATCGCGCGTGTCACCATTATGCGGAGCTCCGCAAGTCCGCAACACCAGCTCACTCGCGTTTAGCTACTTGCTGTGATACGAACGTAACGATAAATATTCCAAACATGTCTTATTGTGCAAGTTTTACATGCAATTATCTTGCGAAGGTGTATCGTATCACCGGTAAGTATAAGACTATGATATATTTCAATATAATTGTTTTTATTGACAAAACCATATATTTATTACTTTGTTGCGAACTAAAAACTACCTTATGCCCTTTGTTCAAAGTCTAAATCAACTTGCTCGCTGTCTTGAATATCATCGTATACATTTTAGAAACTTCGACGATACTCGATTAGGGATGGGACACATTCAAAATAGTTCGGTATCGATAAAATAATAAAAATGTGTATTTTTAAACTAACTTTACTGTACTTAAAATTAAGAAAAGTACGAGAAATGAGTATCAAATTCAGCTTTAATGATAGAGGTTCAAAGTAGAATATAGTGAAACCTTATACCTTACCATGACATATTATTATGTACTTGTTGTTATTCTTCTCGATTAATTGAAATAAATGGTTTGAGTACTTATATACTGACAAATAAACCAATCATTCATTCATTCGCGGCTGGACGCAGGCCTCAAAAATAAGTAATACTAATAAAGTATGTAAATATTTCAGTTTTCCCAAAGATCCTTTTACCAAGGAGAAATGAATAGAAGCTACGGGAAGACAAAACTGGATGCCGTCAAAATCAAGTACAACCTGTTCAGGGCATTTTGATGAAAACAATTTACATACTCCAAAAAAAGGACAATACAATTTATTTTTAATTTACTACTTATCGTTTAATTTAACCATTTTACCTTTTATACTAATCTGCCTTTGGTCCATTACATAAGATAAAAGATTTTAATTATTACATTGTTTTTTGACATGCGGAAAATGCGGAACCAACGACGACGAATATTTGTTCATTAATTGTTTAGCGCCGACTCAAAATTACTTAGGTATACTAACATTAGTTTAAGAACTTAGTTATTAAGGTAAAAATTTTTTTTATTATTATTTTTTGCTTTTCAGTTTTTTCTGCGGATTAATTTTTTTGTTTTTTTTTTTAATTTAATTGTAATACACAACTCAGTTTTTTTTTTCATTCTTTTTTCTCGAGTATTCATGATCAGGTCTACCCTGTGGTGCCCCCACTTATCGTTGAATTTTGGGACACATTGTATATAGTATACACGTGGACTTGAGAACCTCCTCCGTTTTTACGTCGGTCAAAAATGGCCTTCATTGATTTTGACATGTAAAATAAAAACAACATTCATGAGTTGTAATAAGACTTAATTTTGAACAACAATAAATAAACTTTTCGCCAAACTTGCATTTATAATTAGTAGCCAATTATATAATCGTTTTCTGTGTATTGCAATGTACATTTTAATTTTCAAATGTGTGAGTTTGGCGACACTGGTTCCCGTATTAAGTAAGTCTAATGGCACTTCCACTGTTTTTTCTATTCCGTGGTGATGACGAATACAAGTCATTGTAAGAAGCAGTCATATCCAGCAATCGACTGCATAAGTCGAGTTTTTAGACCGATGACACCTTCGACAGGAAGTTTAAAAAAAATTAATTGGTGCAGTAATTTTTTAAAAATTAGCGGACCTACTTGCAAATCGTATACATAACCTCCTTTTTTCTTAGCTAAACATACTGGTTGTACAATAATACTTTACAATTATACCTTCTGTATCTCATCCTTGGATACATAAGAGCCTCCGTTCTTCACTCTGATAGCAGTCTTCACATAGTTGAACTTGCGTCCATAGAGCTCGAAAAACTCAATGAGCAGTACTCCCAGGTTGTGCGGCTGTCGGAGTCGCTCGGGCCGCGGGTGCAGCTGCAGGAAGCTGATGCACATGAGGATGAGCGAGTAGGAGGAGATGCCTCCCGTGAACACCTCGTTAAGGTCGCGCTGTAGCAGGAACTGCTTCAGCACCATGACTAGGCGAGTTAAGACTGGGTACTTTTCCTGGAATAGATGAGATGAATGTGGATTTTAGATTGAATACAGGTTATACAACAACATATCGTTGGTTTATCTGACGAGGTAAACTGAGGTACACAATCCTATATTTTAAAGTATCTCTTTATTATGTCCACAATGTAAATTAAAGTTTTTATGTGGACATTTTACAAGAGGAGAAGAAGAAACAATACTACAGGTAGTTTCTTGGTTATTTTGAATTCGGTCAAATGTGTTCCTTGGATAATTATGTTCCAAATAATCATTTTTCTCTCTTTCTTTTATTGCTACAATTTGACATTGACAGAGCCTTAATTTCTTAGCAGTAAGGTTTCCGTAGTTCTTATCTACTGAAGTGTGGTGGACTGTACGCCACTTATACGTAACTCCTATTAATAGGGGTTGCACCTATATCGGGCATGGATCCCGATACCATGCTGTAGCTGAGAGATTCCCAATTAGCCCGACTGAAGATCAAACCCATAAGATTGGAAGAGCGGTGGCCGCCACATGCGTCTGCTATGTACCGGCGAATGACGGCAATGAACCGTTGTTTACGAAAGTAAGTTGGTGTGTTTTCGTAGACAGCGTTTTGACACCGTAGTCATTTTCATGACAGCCGTCTGTGGCGGCCTCCGCTTTTTCGGAAACCGTATATTGAGGTAGACACAAGATAAAACTAGGTTTTATGCGCAAGTCTTTAAAGGTGAGTGAACATAGTCGATAATGAAAAAATACCTTCACGTCATGATTCACACTGCTGCACTAAAACAAGGAGACATGATAATTGGCACGATTGCACCTAGCAGGCCGGAATGTTCGTAACGATACTGAGTTGAATGTAAACCATTTGCATGTTCTAATAACTACATATTCTGTTTAATAATCTGTCGTTATCAATGAGGCAATGAGTCCATCGTTTAATCCTTTGCTAACTACATACATATTTTTATTACATGTTAAAAACGAGATGTCATATTCAAATTTCGAGAAGTTCCTCATGGAAGAGTTCTGGCCGAAGGGTGTTGTGTACCGCCAGTTTCGTGGCCGGCTACATGACACCAGTCAGCTCAGTCAGCAGTTTAACCGAATGCAGCTGAATACCAGTATTTTACATGGAGCGACTGCCTATCTGACCTCCAGAACCCATTAACTAGATAATACTTTACTCCTTGGTAAGACCGATTGTCACTTTCGGGCTTCTGACGACCCGTAACGACTGTCAAAGATCCACGAATGACGGCCGGGACCAACGTCTTAACGTGCTTTCCGAGGCACGGAGGAGTATCGGTATGTTAAGATCTGCGGACTAACCCCGGCAAGCGCAGCTTAATCTGATGGATCAACACGTGCGGCTGTGTCCACAGCTGTGTTAGCCACGATCGATCCCTCACTTCAAGTCACTGCTGAGCATTAAATGTAAATATAAAATAGTGATGTATCATTGTGTTTACTATTCCACCTCTAAGTTCAAGGTCACACGCTTTGTTTAGACAGGGGTACAGAGTACCTATTGTCGGAATATAAAACGAAACACAGTAGGGCCACTCAAAACAAATCAAAGTGATTGCCTACATAATTTAAAAAGCTAACAGTCTTAAAATAATAATAATAAATGTTCGACCTTATCGCTGTCAACAGGAAACGTGCCCAAAAGGCTGGCAGCATTGCCACGTTGTATGGCAATGCTGATTCTTTGGCCAAAAAATAGGCCAGCCTGTTTTACTATATTATTACACGACAGCCCAAAAATTAGTGTAATGTATTCAGGGTTGATGTATGTTTGTATGTATGTAAGTTTCTTTATTCGACCATAACTTTTAAATGCCTGAACAGATTTGGATGTGTAGGGTATCGTTAGAATCCTTACATCATCCCGAGTGACACCAATATATATTTTTTTTTCAATCAATTTTGAAAAATTGAAGTATGGGTATCAAATTGAAGGCCATGAGCACATTCCAAATATATTATAATTTATGGGCACCAGTTTAACTTAGGTACGGTGTACGTGCACAACAACCAAATCTTTGGCTGTGCAAACGATTTAATCAGACTTTAGTAAGACTGAGAATGTCTAAATGAGTGAATGGTTTCGTAGATGATTGAGTTTTAGAATTCTCTCATCATCACACCGTGACATACTTAGGCCAGTAAAAAAAAACAAGGGACGACACTGGACAGAGCCGTCGTGGATCTAGGCTCAAAAATTTTTGCCAAAGTAAAAGCACATGTCGCGCTTAGTCGCGTGAGACAGTTAGGCTGCGTTCAGACGACAAGCGCCCGCTAAGCTCACGCCACGCGCTTTAGCACCCGCGTCTAAGCTAGCTTTGAAATTTGCGGGTGTAAGGCGGGCACAGCGCGTGTGCCCGCCGAGTTAAGACGCGGGTGCTGACACGCGTGGCGTGCGCTTAGCGGGCGCGTGTCGTCTGAACGCAGCCTTAGAAGGTTTGGCAATCAGCGTTTTGAATCCACGAAAAATTATCCACGAGCCACATGACAAAAAGTCTCTAGTGGAACTAAATCACTTAATCGCTTTATTTAAATGAAAGATTCAGGGTCGATTTTATCTGAAATAGCACCACAAATATAATTGTTATTGAAATTTTGATCTGACTTATGTATAATAATAACATGACATTTTTTAATTTGACATTCTATTGTTTAATGTAACTCAATTTAAAATTTATTTTGTACCTAATATATTAATTTGCACACCTCAGTAGGTTATAATACAATGTACCTCTTATACTTGTAAATGTATACAACAATACTCTGTTGCTAACTGTGGAGGCTTGTAAATAGCTTGTCGTCATTTACCTCACTACTACTTCTGTATTTGATAGCTGTAAGCCACCCAAACACAATAAAATAAAATAAACACCTTTTTAACATGTATTATGCAAATAAATGATTTGATTTGATTTTATTTGAGAAATCTGGGAAATCATCCTATCAATGACTTGTTAGGCCATACCGGCACGACCCAGCGCTAGCCCACGCGAGTAAGCGCGACCGCGCGACTAAACGGGAGCCGTCCTTGTCCTCGTCCATCCTATCTACGCCTCGCCTCGCCGTGAGACTAAACCACCTTTAGTGCTTAAATTAAAGCCACCTAGCATGAATAAAGCTTGTCACTAAAATGTATAAAATAAAAATAAATCATAAAAAAAAATTAAAAACACGACTGCCTTGTTAAAAAAGTCGGGGGACCTCTTAGATTAAAAAGTGTTCCACAGAATGGTCCCCCGACTGCATTGACAATTTTATTTATCTGTTTAGTCAGGGAATACAACTTGTTTTTTTACTTTTTAGTTCGTTTTTTGGCAGGGCAGACGGTTTTTATTATGTGCTTTGGTCTGCTAGTGAGCATTGTATGAGGTCTACTGTACTTGACTTTTTTAATTGCTGTAGATCAATAATTGTGATCAGATCGAGGGTTATATACGAAATGCATAATAACTCACCTTGAACTGCTTGATGAGCTCTGCGCTCTTCACTCCACTGCTCATGTTGAATGATATATCCACCTGCGGGAGAAAGGTTTTTTTAATCCCATAAACTTACTGGTCAATTGGTCACACATGATCACAATGATCTCCAAGGGAATTCAGAATAGTCCAATATTGATGGCACTATGTGTCTACATAATAAAAATCTTAAATTCGTCCATTCATTCATTCATTGACTGACAACGCAGAGCCTAAACCGCTGTGTCTAGAAGCTTTCAATTTGCACAAGAGTTCCTTGTATAGGTATATCGCAATTGAGTACTAGAAAGGATCTTTGAAATTAATCCCCTAAAGGGGGATGTGAAAGTTTGTCAGTATTTTCTTCAGATGGAAACTTACATCGGGCACATTATGGCTTGTAGAAGTCAGAAACATAACACACCGAGGGCGGTTTGTGACCGCGGCGGAGTAGCGACCATACCTTGACCTTTCGTTATCGTACCTTTGTTTTTTTTTGTCCATTAATATGCAAATAAGCACTTGAACCCAAACAAAAAATACAACGACCACGCCACGCCTAGCATTCCAACTGATTTATTTTCTATGACTGACATGTCAACGCACAGCCGAAACTACTGGGACTAGCACAGAACAGATAAAAGAGGTTAGAAAGGAAATAGTTCGTGTCGCCGCATATCTCCCACTCTTTCACTCCACTACAAGCAAGAGGTCAATACGTACGCGCATATAAACCACATGCACTTAGATCGCGTGTTTGCTATTGGTTGTCACACTAACGCAAACACTGCGTTTGACGTACGCTCACACAAAAAAAATTTTCTCATATATGTTACAGCGACCAAAAGGTCGATCAATTATATCGATAAAATTACTGTTATTTTGTTAATTAAACATTTGCAATTTTTCGCTTTAATTTTAAAGCCATAAGTTGCGGGTACGGTACGAATAATATGGACTCCTAAATGTGGATGTCCTAAATACGTATAAATAATAATTTAAAATTAAGGGGGAACATCCGACAGTAACGCGAAATTTAAATTTTGTTTGTTTTATGCTAGTTGCAGATCTGTTTTACGTGATAATAATGTTGTTCTTAATGTTGTTTGCGCAAGTAAAGATTTAGTAAAAATAAACAATAACATCATCTCAATCATCAAGCATCATGATAATGCTCTAAAACCTGTTTTTATCGGAAATAATCCTATTTTCGAGCATCGTAAACCTAGAAAACTATACTGACGACTTTGATGGTTATTGAATATTATTATTATCGAGTAACCGTTACGGGGACAAATGGCATTTTGAATAACATAAAACGTAAAATAAAGCTACAATTTGCTAAAAACGAAACAGAAAATTTTAATTTGACGGCCTTATCGAACGTTTTCCCTTTGTCGTATTAACATAATATTGTCAATTACCCTGTGAAATAGGTATTTATTAACTTTACTGTATCATTTTATTTTGCGAATAAAGATTCTTAATGCTCGGCTCAATACTAAGAGTTGAAAATATAGTGTGCGAAAAAAACAATCGCCCATGAAGAGGGGCAATTCTCGTTATTTTATGAACTTTCACAGTCTGATCTGTCTCAATCTGTACAAAATTCCTCTAATTTCCCTTAATTTTGGGGAAGTTTTCGATATTTGTTTGTCACCGAGATGAGACTGCGACTAGACTATCAACGTTTTAAATTACGAGAATTGGAACCTTCTGGGCTGTCTTTGTCCGCGATTAACGACATTCATGCGTACAAAGACATGGGCTCGAGCGTTAGTACTTAAGTAAGGAAATAAATGACACAAATAAAAAATACAAACTATTTTATTATTGAACAATAATTTGGGCTAAAGTTTGTAAATTCCGCAAGTAAAAAATACAAGATTATTTTAATATAGAACAATAATTTTATTTCATTAAATTCTACCAGTTGCCTCAATCCAGTTTTCTTATAGCTGGATCTGTTGGAAACCTAAAAAAATAATAATTAAATTCATGTTTTCATCATAAATTGCAAACCTCAAATCAAATTTTAGATGAAACAATAATTGGTGTTAATAAAGAAAATTATTTTAATTTTAATATTACTGAAAATAATCATTCGTACACACATACTTAATATCGACATTGTTTACAATTTGGTACAACATTATCCATACGCATAGATTGAATTCGCTGAATTCAAGCTCACGCGACATTCGCAGTGAACGCAATACATTGCGCGACCGCTCACGTCGTACAAGCTAGTACCCAAGTATTGCAAGCAATGTATAATTTTGCATCTGAATGCGATCTTATCGTTTTTGTCTACAAATTACTACTACTACTTACTGTACTTTTGTAATAATTACAAATATCACTTGTATTTTAAGGTTTTTGGACTTACCGGTGAAAAGAAACCCTTCCTTGGGCTACACTGCATTCCTGGTTTTTTTCCGACACGTTATAGTATTTTTTTTTATAGTAATTCTTTTTTTCCGCGGAGCTTCGAACGCTGTCACAACAGGAGCGCGTTTGTTGGCCGGTGAATCAAATTTCGGTTGACATTTGAGCGTCTGCTCATATGTGCGGCGCTCCTGCCCCGCCCACAAGGCCCTTCTAACCTCCTTTATCCGTTCTGTAGGGACTAGGAATGTGAAATTTTGCACACTCTTACATGCAGGGGAGCACTAATAAGGGGTTTTTGGAAATTCAACCTTTAAGGGGGTGAAAAGGGGGATTTCAATTGTATGAAAAATCTTATTCCTTGAGTTAATAAACTTGAAACGATTACTTATCTAAGTAAATTATGAAGTGGGTTCTTGTTTGTTTTTCTAAACAGTGGGTGTTAAAGTTTGTGTGGATAAATTTTAACTCGCGGTCCGATTAACTCGAAACTTAGTAGGTACCTAGTAATACTTTCGACAGAAAAGAAACAATAATAAATATACGGATCTTTCGAAAATAGACCCCTGACGGGGCAAAAAGTGGTAATTCGATATTTAAGGGGAGTATAATATGACATTGTACAGACATTTATAATTTTTCACCACTTTTTAGTGGTTGTAAAGGCAATCATATATCACTTGGTTTTAGTAGTTTTTTTATAAATTTTATTATTTACTTTATCCTTTTGATGGATTCTAATTTTGTAAATGTGAGGACTTTGTAGGCCTTTTAGACTTTAGATCTGTAGATGATTTTTTATATTATCAAGTACCTGGTACTTGTCGACAGGCCTACGCTGTCCTCCCATACCTATTGTAACTTGAAAACATTGTAATAAAAACCAACTATTTTTAAAAGAGTAACCGTTCTTGCCGGTTCTTCTCCATAGGAAACGACCAATCGGAACCGTGCACCTAGCTTCTGACGTTTCATACGACTCTAAGGGTGCCTTTGCAGACTATTACGCACTATGCGGATAGCCAGCAGTCAGCAGCCGTCCGGCTGCAGACTTGTCTCAGGTATGTGACCATATTTTGGCTTATTTCTATCTATTATTCTTGTAATTTTTAGTTAATTAGTTTTAAAATGTTATTATATCTAATTTGAACAAAAGTTTTGATGAATTTAAGTGTTGTGGTTATATTTTAAACAGTTTTTATTACTAGAGGTTAATCAAATGTGACTTCCGCTGTGTGAATTTTGAGCGGTCACATATATTATGCTGAAAGAAAAATCACAACATACCTGAACACATAAAGCAAAGTTTACATGGCGATTTTCTTGAGATAATATTTTTCTAAGAAAATATTTTCTCTTTTTGACTGAGTACCAAACTACGGCAAAAAGCAGATTTAAAGTAGCTTGCATTTCGCTTACTTCATCATAGTTTTTGTAGTCTTTACCACGGTAGGTCATGAAAGCACGGAAAATCTTAACATCGACTTTAAAAATAATTACGTCATTACGCAACGCCATCTATCGAACCATTTATGAACTGATTTTTACCTTAACATTTTGATGGCGTTAAAAAAAATAATTTTAGTTTTGTTCTAAATTGCCTTAGCATGTTCCTGATAGAAGTTTTATGTAGTTATAAGATACCGCCAATGCCAAGGAGAGACCAACCGAACAATTCCCGAAATTTAATAATACCCGACCCAATGTAATAAGTACCTACAGCGCCATCTCTCGGGAAATTGGGTTACTAATTAATACATAGACGTGCCAGAAGTTTTCGGTGGTAATTTTGGATTGCGAGAACCGATTTTAATAATTCTTTTTGTGTTTGAAAAAAGATACGTTCAGGATAATAAAATATGTAAACGAAGTTAAAAAAAATGCTTGCATATACGATTATACTACAAATTTAGTCCAGAAATTATTTTGTACAACTTTTTGTTTTTTTTGTACAAAAACTGTTGTTTCCATCAAGTTCAAAATGATTTTCCTAGAAATTCCTTATAAAGTTCTACTTTTCAGATTTTTTTCATATTTTCTAAACTTATGGTTCAAAAGTTAGAGGGGGGGGGACATTGTTTTTTACTTTTGGAGCGATTATTTCCGAAATTATTGACATTATCAAAAAATGATTTTAGTAAACCCCTATTCATTTTAAAATACCTTTCCAACAATATATCACACGTTAGGGTTGAAATTAAAAAAAAATAACTTCCCACTTTACATATAGGGGGGCTACCCTAATAAAACATTTTTTCCAATTTTTATAATATCCCACTTTGTCGGCGTGATTGATATACATATTGGTACCAAATTTCAGCTTTCTAGTGCTAACGGTCACAGAGATTAAGCGAGGACGGACGGACGGACAGACAGACATGGCGAAACTATAAGGGTTCCTAGTTGACTACGGAACCCTAAAAAGGATCCAATTTGAAAGTAAAGATAATAAATGACAGTTGAATTAACAGAAGTCACTATACTGAATAATTATTGTATTTTTAATAAGCTTAGATGCAAAAATTGGGAATGGTAAGTGCTTAAAATAATTAAATAAGCATTTAAAAGTCATGAAATAAACAATATCTAAAAATTCTTACAATTTAAACTATTTTTCAGCTACTGAATAAAACACAACACACACACAACTGATATTTTTGTAATATTTTAGAGTTTAGACTTTCCATTATTTTGTAATATTTTTAGACTTTCCATTATTTTGTAATATTTTTTTACAGTATTCCCGTTTTAAACCCATAATAATTATTATATTTTTTCTTAGAGTATATTGTATTTCCGCTTATAGAGACCAAAGACAGTTTAAAATTAATACTATCAAAAAAGCATTATTTATCAAGATGGGGGTACATTTTTGTGAAAACGCCCTAGTTACTTATATATTTGTTTTAATTTCCGCCTCTTAAGAATGTGTATGTGAATTATATCCATAGTAACATCAACTCTTCCATCATTAAATAATAACCGTCCACACACACCATCCACATTATGACTATGACAGAATACTTCTTTATTTGCACAGAAAGTAGGTACAACTTACAGAAAGAACTACCGGCATTCCAGAGCGCGCCTCACTAATTACCTGAACATGTGAACATGTGGTCAGTAACCGAGCTAAACAACAATGTGATAATGATATTAAACTTAATCATCGCATTGTGCAAATCCTGATTGTTTAGTAGAATACAGTGTTTTATCACTTTCTTTTTTTTTTTTTTTTTCGTTTGGGATGATGGTACGTAAATTGCCTCTTATTCAAAAGGGGACAAATGTCCCGCAACACTTTTAAGGCAGCGTCAGGCGATGTCGACCAACGTCGTCAAAAAGGTTGAAGACATCTTGTCTTCAACCTTTTTCACTGTTTTTGATGTCGCCAGAATTGCCGTGCGACGTCACTCGACTTTGTCCGACATTAGAATAGAATAGAATAGAATAGAATATATTTTATTGTAAAACATGAGTATACATCAAATAATATGTGCAAGGTCTTAAAATAAACAGGTAGATCTGCATGTTTTGCCATTTATGGCGTACAAAAAACAACATATTTTCGGCTTAGAATAACCATAAAAAAATTGAGTCTACACAGCAAACTATAAAATTTTAAATATCCTAATCCTTATGTTAATTAAGAAATAGAGTATAAAGTATTGTTTTTACAGATTTGGGGGTCAACTTGTGAAAATATCCTAATTATAGGAATCTATCTAATTAATTGCGGTCATTTAAAAATTCCGATATGGTATAATAGCATTTGGCTATGAGATATTTTTTTAAATGTATTTTAAACAAAGCAGTGGGCATTTGTCTAATAGGTTTTGGGATTTTATTAAAAATTATTGGTGCTAAACAAAAAATACTTTTATGCATCAATGCCGTGGTTGATCTTGGTACGCACAACTTATTATTATCCCGTCGATTACGAATAGAAACGTCTGATAGTTTCTTAAATAGGTTAGGATTGGTTTTTATAAAATTAGCTATTTCATAAATAAATAAGGAAGGCAGACTTAAAATGTTATATTTAATAAAATACTGTTTGCAACTATCAGTTATTTTCAAACCAAACATAGCCCTAATACACCTTTTTTGTGACTTAAAAATGATTTCTTTATTAGTAGAGTTTCCCCAAAATATATGTCACTCAGGCTGGCTGGACAAATCTTCAAAATAACTCACATTTAACTAGGTCAATAGGGCATTTTATGTGACGGCTAAACACCCTTATTTCAGAATTTGTGACGCAACAGAATCTTAGATAATCGATCGAAAACGTGTCCAGCCATCTTGATAAACCACTTTTCGCTGGTCTCTCAATCTCGGTAACGGAAGTGATTTTGACGACTTTTTGCTTATCAACGGGCGTCACATAAATTTGTGACAGGCATCGAGCTAAAAGTTTTGTGATACGTACAGCGGTTTAGTAGAAAAATGCTAACATCTGTGTCCAGCCATCTTGATTTTACGTATAAAACTTTTGTCTGGCACTTCCGAATCTCAATAACGGGAGCGTTTTCGAATATGGTTCCTTTACTAACATTTAGTGACGCAATTTGTGACAGTCATAACGTTTGATTTATGGCGTCACATGTAAGGGTTTACGAGAAATCAATAAAAACTTAATGTCCAGCCAGCCTGAGCTCAAGCTGGCTGGACACATGTATCCCCGCTGCGTGATGATCTACGGCCTTCGAGATATGTTTAAATTTTTGTGACGGGGACGATAATGATTTACTGAATTTGTGACGGAGAAACTTTGAGTAGTTTCAAAGATATTGATCATTTAAGTTTTCCCATACAAACATCCATTAATATTGTGAGGTGACCATAATTTTTACATAAATAAAGGATTTTTTTTATCGACTAATCGGCCGGTAGCAGCCACGCCTGCCTTGTATTTGATTTTCATAGATGGCGCTGAGAAAACATCGTTCTTAAGAACAATGTTTCATCGATGTTACCAGTTTCAACATCGATGTTTATGAACGATACATCGATGCGGCCATTTATTTATTTTCAACTACAGATAACTTATTAGAATCGTGGATTCTTATTGGTTTTTTGGCGTAAAATACCACAGCCAATTACCTACTCTACTAAAGAAAATAGAATGACAGCGATACTCCCATAGACAAAATTACTGAAAATAAAATTGTGCGGACCGTACCGCGCTCGCTGTCACCGTTTATATATTTGATTAAAATGAAGACCACCGACTTCATTTGCGCTTCAAACACTTAGGGCGGCGGTAAAAACAACGTTGTGGTACAAGGCGGGGGTTACTGAAGCGCAAATGGAGTTGATTGTCTTCACTTTCGTCATTTGAAACGCTCAATAAAAAGTACAAATCAATAAATGTGATTTTATTTACAGCAAACATTATTTTTTCATTTAAATACCTTCGAGCATTAGTTATTCTGACACAATATCTACCTATGTACACACGGCTACACATCAAGCTATACATAACCAGTATAAGCTGACTTCTGATTGTAAGAAAAACCTAAACGATGCGAGGTCAGCTAAAACTGGAAATGTATAGCTTGATGTGTAGCCGTGTGTACTTACCATGAAAAACACCAATACCTACCTACTAAAAAGAGTAGGTATCTGCACGTAAATAAGCAATAACATCAAAAAATTACCCCTCCCCCCCCCCTTCCTCACTTCTACACTTTTGTATTCTATCGATTTAAGGAGGAAGCGCTAAAGTAGCCCGCGAAATTCAAATTTTCTTACGTTTTTTGCAATTTGCTGGTCAGTATTAAGTTGTACGATGCTTAAAATATGATTCGCGGCCGTAACAAAATGTATTTACAGAATTATAATCTATAATTCATTAACACAACTCTCTAAGACCAACTAATCCCCAAGAATGACTATTTCATGAAATCTTCACATTTGGGGATTATAATAAGTTAACAAGTTGTATTACTGATTGTAATGATTATAATTCTGTAAATACATATTTGTTACGACCGCGAATCATATTTTAATTAACGTACCACTTAATACTGACCAGCAAATTGCAAAAAACGTAAGAAAATTTGAATTTCGCGGGCTACTTTAGCGCTTCCTCCTTAAATACCTACAGTTGTTCGTATTAATATCACCAAAACACGGATTTTCATCCATTAAAGAAAACACCTTCAAATATACTTAGTCCTACATAAAACCTACATTATTGGTAACCCTACTGCAGTGTTTGTATGGGAAGATTTAAATGATCAATATCTTTGAAACTACTCAAAGTTTCTCCGTCACAAATTCAGTGAATCATCATCGTCCCCGTCACAAAAATTTGAACATATTTCGAAGGCCGTAGATCATCACGCAGCGGAGATACATGTGTCCAGCCAGCTTGAGCTCAGGCTGGCTGGACATTAAGTTTTTATTGATTTCTCGTAAACCCTTACATGTGACGCCATAAATCAAACGTTATGACTGTCACAAATTGCGTCACTAAATGTTAGTAAAGGAACCATATTCGAAAACGCTCCCGTTATTGAGATTCGGAAGTGCCAGACAAAAGTTTTATACGTAAAATCAAGATGGCTGGACACAGATGTTAGCATTTTTCTACTAAACCGCTGTACGTATCACAAAACTTTTAGCTCGATGGCTGTCACAAATTTATGTGACGCCCGTTGATAAGCAAAATGTCGTCAAAATCACTTCCGTTACCGAGATTGAGAGACCAGCGAAAAGTGGTTTTTCAAGATGGCTGGACACGTTTTCGATCGATTATCTAAGATTCTGTTGAGTCACAAATTCTGAAATAAGGGTGTTTAGCCGTCACATAAAATGCCCTATTGACCTAGTTAAATGCGAGTTATTTTGAAGATTTGTCCAGCCAGCTTGAGTGACATCAAAATATAACTCCAAACCTCAATATGGAGCCGACAATACCATGGTAGGCAGTAATAAGCGCATTGGTACTTATAATAGGTTTTAATTTATAGAGGGCATAGGCAGAAGAACATACTTTTTTATTTAATTCTTCTGTGTGTGCTTTCCAGTTCAAACGTTTGTCAATGGTTACACCTAAAAATTTTGCTGTGTCTACATTTTTTATAACAGTTAATTTGTGTTGAACATTAATGTTTGGTGCTTCTAAACGTTGACTGAAGAACATAATTTTAGTTTTTTCAAGATTGATTTTTAAATTATTGTTATCTAACCAATTAATTATTGAATTGATTGTATTATTAATTTCATCTTCATACCTATCTTTATTAATAGAATTGATAGTGACCGTGCTGTCATCGGCAAAAAGTGATACTGGATAGTTAGTTACTAATGGCAAGTCATTTATATAGATTATGAATAACAAAGGACCCAATACGCTCCCTTGCGGAACTCCATATTTAACTATACGTTTTTTTGATTCATATGTTTCTTCTTTTTTGGTATTAATGTTTATTTTAGAAATGTTTGTATATTGTTTACGTTTTTTCAGATAAGATTCTACGAGATTTAGTACATTGCCTCTAATGCCATATGCTTCCAGTTTACGGAGGAGAATGTCATGATTAACATAATCGAAAGCCTGGGTCATATCGCAGTAAATGGAACATACCGGCGTCCTTTTATCCACATTACCCATGACGTTATTTAAGAAATCAAAAATGGCCATGTTTATTGTTTTATTCTTGCGGAAACCTTTCTGGCCTTCTGTAAGAATGTTGAATTTTTCTAAATAGTTATAAATTTGATTATAAATGTATTTTTCAAAAACTTTCGAAACTATAGGAATAAGTGCAATAGGTCTGTAGCAGCTCATACTCTGCTTGTTGTCTTTTTTGAAGATGGGTTTAACGACCGTAGTTTTTAGACTGTCCGGGTATGATCCGGTGGTTATACACATATTAATGATATGGCTTAAGTGGTCACAGATATGATAAGCGACATACTTTAGGATTCTAGTAGAGATCCCATCGTATCCAACACTAGTAGTATTTTTAAGCGATCTTATAATTTGAAGTATGTCATATGGAGTACTTGGTGCCATGAACATAGATTGATTCGATTTGGAAATATTTACGGTTACGTCCTTACCAGCGTCTGGTATTGGTTCTATTTTGTCTATAAAGTAATTGTTAAAAGCATTCGCAATCTCTCCAGTCCTGGTTATAGTTTTATGGTTTGTTTCTATGGAAGTGATACTACTCTTTGGCAAATTGAGTTTAGACCTATTTATAATCGCCCATGTGGCTTTGGATTTGTTAGTAGATGATTTTATTTTATGATTGTTTTGTGCTCGTTGCGTTAAATTAATTATATTTTTATATAATTTAGAGTATTTTTTAAATTTAGTTTTATTTACTTCGTTACGATTTAGTCTATAGTTCCACATAAGCTCTCTCTTTTTTTTGCTACAGATTTTTATGCCATGTGATACCCACTGAGGTTTTACTTTGGTTCTTATTGTTATGATTTGAAAAGGAAAACATAAATTATACAGCATCATGAAAGCTTCCAAAAATGCATTATATGCTGTGCTAGGATCATTTGTATTATAGATTTCAGAAAAAGATAAAGTTTTTATATAATTTTTGAATTTTTGCATATTTTCTTTAGAATAGTCTCGTCTATTTGTTCGCCAATAGTTTATTAGAATTTTTTCACTAACCGGTAATTTTAGTACTTGCGCTGTGTGGTCTGACAAGCCGAAGTCAATCACATCAGATTTACACTTCTTCCCCACATTATGTGCAAAATTGTCTATGCAAGTGCCGCTCGCAAGT
Source organism: Gortyna flavago (assembly GCA_963669345.1). Lineage (NCBI taxonomy): Eukaryota > Metazoa > Arthropoda > Insecta > Lepidoptera > Noctuidae > Gortyna > Gortyna flavago. The sequence continues at coordinate 14,198,890 of OY770147.1, forward strand.
CGAGTTGGCTGATTTATTTCTAGCTTTAAATTGTAACTTAAGAGCAAACATTCTAGATCTATCAAAGTATTATTATTACGCTTAAGACAATCAATATTATAGTCACCTGCAATTACGACATTTCTTTTTAAATTTTTGTTACAAATAGTACATAATACTTTCTCTAATTGTTCAAAAAATACGGGTAAGTTATTGGACTTTGGTACTCTATACACACAAACAATAATCGTATTATACATTGCCAGATCAATAGCGCAACATTCGAATATTCCATTTATGGAGAGTTTTGCTATATCTTGAAGCTCCTTAAACTGATGACCCTTCTTTGCAAGGATACATGTACCACCTCTCTTACTGTCCTTTCTAGAGTAACATGCAGCCAAAGTGTAATTAGGAATATACAGTATTTTTTCATGGCCAGCTATCATGAAGTGTTCAGATAAACAGATTATGTCGATTTCGGTATTTTTCTCTGACATCTCTTGAATACATACAGTAAGCTCACTGCTCTTATTCAGTAAGCCGGCAATGTTTTGATGTATCACGTTAAGGTACTTATGATCGAAAAAACTGCACTGTCTCTTGTTGTTCATTCATATTGTTAATTATCTCGCCTTCTGTATTTGCGAAGGTATTTTCACGTACGTAGTTAATGAGTGCGGCGATGTCTTGGAAAATTATTTGCATGCCGTAATTATTTACTGATCCTGAATTTTGTCTGTACATTTTGTAGTCCCACGTAAGGTTCTTATTCGAGTCAATGAAGTAAGCATGTTCGTGTGCTAAAATATCTTGGTATAGCAGATTATTAAAATTTTCTACTCTCATGTTGTACAAAGTAACATTACTATTACAATGACTGTAGGTCGGCATGCAGAGAACAACATTTGTGTGTTGAATTTTTTCGAGTACTTTTCTTATGTGGAGAATTGTACTAGAATAGTCCTTAGTAGATTTGAAGTCTGTTTCACCAATTAAAATAATACAGAAGTCATTCATAGTGAATTTCTTTAGCTTTGGTTCCAAGTCGCGAAACATATTATTTATTCCCGAGTAAGGTGTTAGGTAATGACATAATTCACAATTTTCAAACTTATTTTCTGCAATTGTACGTATTTTATTATATTTATTTTCGCTTATAATACAGATTTTATTAATTTTTTTCTCCAGTTCTTCATTAGAGCTTTTTGTATGAAGGATTGCTGGTGATACTGCAGATTCTTCCTTAGATGAACCCATAATATCCATTACAATTGTTTGAGTGCCCTTACTATTTTTCTTTTTGTGAGACGTATTTACTTGCTCCGTTTGTGTAGTTTTGCTAAGTAATGCTTCCCTTTTTTTTGGAGTAGAAGACTTCTGCCTGGTTTTCTTCGTAGGAGTGATGGTGATTTTCTTGAAAAGATCATTTTTCTTTTCCAACTCCTGATTGGATTGTTTAAGGTTACTATTTTCCAATGTAAGTATCTCAATTTCTTCTTCTGCACTACTTAATTGAAGAGTTAGTTTCTCCACTTGTTCTTTTAGTTTAGATATTAATTCGTGATCGTAAGTGTCGTCGTTGCACCTCTCGGGGAGACTGGTAGCAGTGTCATCCAGTGTTTCGTTTTCAATTTGACTCAAATTACTTTGCGAGTCTGACATTGAACGAGTACGACGAGTGCCTCGAACACGGAACGTAATGTTTTCCAGAAAGTTCATGATACAAGACTCAAATTATTTAATTTATTTAGAGTTTATTTTCTGTTATTCAAATGTTGTCGTGTCTTCATAAATTGTATTCAACAACTGTTCACGACTAATACGAAAACACAAAAAGTGATCACTGATTGCGGGATACGAACTCGAGACCCGTTGCACCTGAGTCGGTACGCATACTAATTAACTGTTTAAGCAGTTAATTTTCACAGCGAAATAAGGATATGTATTCTTCTTTAGAGAGTTCGTTATTTTTTATTGTGGGTGGATGTAATTTTGAATTTTTGAACGTTGTTGTTATTTTTTACTTTCGATCGTTTTATTTGTTTATTTTAAGTTTTTCACGATATTAGCTTACAGAATATGATTATATAAAGTTTTCACATGTATGTTTATATTAATTAGCACAGTAAACACATAATTAATGCACTATTTGTTACTGAATTGTTGTTGTGAGTCCAGATTCTGTTTCACTTTATAACTTCGTCGGATAATGATTTTAGGCTGGGATAACACTTTTACCGGTATTACACAATGCACGCTTTGTTATTATTACTAGTCTGAATGGTTTCACTGCGTTTATTTATTTTTAAAGTAAAGTTATTACGGAGCTCAATGTTATTGTGGCGTAGTGTTGCCATCTCCCTTCCTCTCCCTCATCTTCTTCAACTTCTTCTTCTTTCTTCAACTTCATCTCCCTCTCCAGTGTTGACATTGTTAGTCGTCTAGGAATACGAGGCTTAACACTTTCGACTCCGCCCACTTTTCATAGAGCTCATACGCCATGCCGCCATACATATTGCAAATGGACCCTCCAGGAGGGTCACCGGCATTACGTTTGCGCTAAAGTGAACCCTCGAGGAGGGTCGTCGGCATTAGGTTTGAAACCGTATTATAAAACACCATAAAAAGAAGTAAATTAGTGTTTTCAGAACGTCTTGTTGCTTTAATTAGTATCTCTGGGGGTATTTACAAGTGCTAGTGGCGTGAAGACGTGAAATATAAAAAATAAAAAAATGAAGAAAAAGTATAATCGCTCGCATTGATCCCGTGACAGGGGTGTCCAACCTCTTCTGAAATTTTCATGCAATGTAATATTTTTTTAAACAGTTACATTATGCAATATTAATATTTTTTTAAGTAATAAAACGTTATTATTTTGTAACAGCTTATTAACTTACGACTTACGTATGTGTGCCTCGGCTTCGCCTCGGCCCACATTTACACATTCGTCCATCAATACCTAGTTGTGGCCAAGGCTTGTAGTGTAATACTTTTCTCAAATAATGCGCGGAAATTAAAATACAATTACTTTCAAAATCAATGACGAACAACGCACAACAATAATTTTTCCCGCGTTAAAGTGATAATTTGTTTTTTTTTTACTGCCTTGGTTGCCATGTTTTGGAGTAAAAGATCGTTCCATTTTTAAATAACACGACATATATGAGTTTACCTACTATGTTTATTTGGCCGCTAAACCAGGACAGATATGGATTTTCATACAACTTTTGCCGGCCGCTGCTCGCATGTATGTGGCCAGGGGGCCTAAAACGGCCACTTTGGCAGAATGATAAAACAATTCTTATCACGCAATTCATCTGTTTGACAGTTTCACACCTATATATCCCTGAAGGGTTAGGCAGAGGTGTACCTATAGCATTTTACGAATCTCCATACAAAACTGTCACACAGATGAAATTGCGTGATATGAATTATTTCATGATTCTGCCAAAGTAGCCTTTTAGGCCCCCTGTACAGCAATTTCGATTTATCTCAAAAAAGGTTGTCAAAATAATGCTCAAATTTCCAAGCATTTTTGAGAAAAGACATTTTTTTTAAATTATGTAATTTGCCCACTTACCAGGTATTATACAAGCTTGTTCATTAGAGGTCAGTGATTTTGCCATAGGTACTGACCGGTGATTGAGCTAAATAAAATTAAATGTTATTTCAAAGCAATATGACTATATTTTAAATGCATAAAATAGTGTTACGGTCAACACGATTTTCTTAATAAAAATAGAAGTTAGCTTTAAAAAAATTTTTTTTGGTCATTGTATTATGCTTTCTACTCAATACCTACTCTAATTGGGGTGTATGAGGTCTTGCGTTAATTATGTTACACATTGTATGACCACAGATAATATAATACTCTAATGACAAAACCAAATGACTTGTATGTAGCGAAATATGCTCCTGAAATGAGCAGCTGTACAAACGAACGGACTGACAGTCAAACGAAGTTGCACCATGGGTGTTCGTTTTTACCCTTTTGATACGGAACCCTGAAAAGCTTCTATTTATAAACTCATCCTCATAATTTATAATCTCAAAATAAATATGTTTATTTTTAGTAAATATTTGTACCTAAACGTAAAACGGTTTACCATCCCTGAAATATGGGCATCCTAGCGCCCAATTATTTTTGAAAATAAAAATGCTGGTATTTGAAAACCAACGATTATACTAATAAATCTTGTTAAAATATACGACTAATTTTATTTTCATAGTTTATAATGCTATATTCGCTAAGAAAAACGTACATTTAAAATGAGCCCTCCGCGAGGGCTCCCGGCATCCCATATGCGATTTGAGTGAACCCTCCAGGAGGGCTCCCGGCACTGAACGTGTTAAGATAGCGAAATATTGTTACCTTGACGTCAGAGTATTTGTCGGTCATCTTGACGATGGGCACGGTAGCCTTTTCCAGCACCTTGATGCTCTCCTTCTCGGCGATGTCCTGCACAACCAGCTCGCGTTCCAGCGTCCACAGCGGCAGCTTCTCCCATTGACCTGGGACAATATACACGAGGATCATAATTATGGGAGAACATGGTACCAATAACACAAATATCAACATCACTGAAACTTACATTAGACATACTTTGTTTGCAGAAAAAAATACTTAATGTTACAGGCCCTTTACTGAAACTATTTTTTTGGGTTTTACAAATTCAAATTGACAGTTGATTTATTCAAATAGGCTTAAAATTCTTCTTAGCGTGTCGATGGCGCCATCACTAGCTTGCATCTTGTAACAACAACCCTTCACCGCTTCCTTCCGTTTATATGCAAACCATGTTTTTTTTTCTCTCAAAATATTAGTTTTCAATAACTACATAACAACTCTATATGCTCATCAAATGTCACAGCAATAAGGAAACGAGTACCATGCCCGTAGCTCTGAACAAAAAGCTCAACCGTTACACCTCGGGTTAACGGTTCTATGACAACAAGAAGAAAAACTCGCGAATCCCGCCCGCCGCTCCAAATAGACCTACGCACAAAAACAGCATAAGTCACTGACACCATCGGCGAAGTATGTCTGATTCGATAATAGCCTCAAATAAATCGATCAGCGGGCGTCATGGCGCATAATCACATAGCTCCTATAGTGTACGTTAGAAGACGGGCGCCTCACGAGAGTTACCATACCGGACCATCGCGTGCTAAGGGGTGCTACATTTGTTGGGGTCGGCACATTCTAGTACTAGTTAAACATTATTCGGCTTTCAATAGTCTAGTGCCGGTCGTCAAATTTCGTTCGGTATTTACCCTCGCTGATCATGTTCGAGTCGGTTACAACACAATTTGGGCTAAGAAGAGCGACATTTTAACGAACATTTACCTACATAATGCATAATAGTAAGTTTTATTACCCGGTTGCGCCGAATAATGCCGACCCGACCCTTGACAAATACCTCCTCTGCTCTGAAGAGGAAATCCGTCTGACGATCGACCAGATGTTTGTCCAACTAACAAATAGGTTGAGTGATTGAAGTGTTTCAAACCGAATGCATCTCACTGGTCTATTCATACTTCGTCGGAGACGTCAATGATCAGCTGGTCAGTGTCGTAATGAAACAAACTTTTATCATTATCGTTACTTCCTTCAACATCGTTTACTCCAATATTTAAAACCATCCTGTTTTAAAGGATTATTTTGTGATGATGTGATGTTCCACCGTGTGCGTACGTATATTATGAAGACATCAATGGGTATCAACAGGGCCGCGCGGCAGCTGACTCACGCGCCGCGCGCGGCGGCGGGCGATGCGAATGACATCGTAATGTGTGTACATAATGGGGCGGTGCAAGCCCGCTGTTTGTTTCTCTTATACATTGTAAAGCTGCGACCACGTTGTTTACACACGTTTCAAATTTTTCTGACACTTTCTATCAGAACGGAAAAAACTTTAAGATGCCTTTAATCTTGTTAATCTTGTTGTTTCAGATTTTGAAACCATTTTCCATCTGTTAGGGCAGACGTCGGTCTGACAAAACAGTTTAGGTAAGAATACCAACACCTAAGCTTTTTACAAAATAACGTGAGCGAGGTAGACTCTAAACACCCTAAGTTCAACCGAATCAATGTGCGTAAAAGTGCCATTTCCACCGATTTGATAACCACTGAGCCTCGAGCCTCCCTTGCAGTGCTCTGTCGGTGTAAGCACAGCGCACGTGGTGGCGCGCTGTCGTCATGCATGTCAGTGGAGGCTTGCCACGCCGCATGTGCTCGCAGCGCTAATCGTTCCGAAGCGGCTGCCAAACACACCGGTTTGACTAACGACTCTGTTTACAATCGTATTAACAGTGAACTTTGTGGAGTTAATGATCTCAAGGTAGTTCGGAGATCATTTTACACAGACACAAATCAGACATGTGGAATCTATTTTTAACCGACTTCAAAAAGGAAAAGGTTCTCAATTAGGTAGTATTTTTTTAAATTCTAGATTGCAGCTTGTTGACATAAAGGTCACTCGCGATTATATTCACATGAAAATCGCTCAGCTAGTTGTACTCGGAGCACTGAAAACGATGAAGTAACATCAGCAAATCAAACTAAAGAGGTAGTGAGCCGGACCATGTCTATCAAAAAGCCTAAGAATAAGGCCCGTCTGCCAAAGTAGACGAGCCCTTGAATAAGAAAATGGTGCGCAGCCATGAAGAACTGACCAAGAAGGTATACCACATAATATGTGCGCAGCCCAATGATCCGAGGTCGCAGTGCGAGTGGACCTGTGGACGACGCATATAAAAATAGCCCGCGGCCGCGCGCCTACCGCCTCGACCAGTCATTGCTAACTCTGTCTACACAATTCATCGGTATTGTTGTCTCTACGACACAGATCCTGTTCTTCCGTGTGTATCCTCAATTCCTCAAGGTGAAGGAGGTGTGAGTCGATTGTATCATTTTCTGTACCGTAAATAATGATTTGATTCGTTATTTTTACGACACAGCTCCTCGACATGTCAATTTCTTAAGAGCAGGTATCAACCAAAATAGCCTAACTTCAATATGATTTTTCATGAAATTGATGAGACTTAGGTATAAAATAAAAATAACACGAATAACTACATGATATTTCCAAACTTATTGTGGCAACAAATCACAAAATAGTAAAATTTTCTGTAATAAAAAACATCACGAAGTTACCTCCAATTTTCACGACTTTTCGATATGCTAATGACTACTAGAATGAAAATTTGATGATTAATTTATTAATATAAAGCGACTTAGATTGTGGAAGGATTTTATTTTATTACTTTTATTTGTGGTTTTATTACGACGATAAGCTTATAGCACTTACGACGTTCTTAGTTCGTGGAAGAAATCATCTTCCGTCGCACGTTGCGGGAACTTCAAACATATATATGTTTCACAAATCAGTCGCCCCCGCTCTGTTGAGACGAGAGGACTGCGCTCAAATTTTCGGCTGCGCTGCTATTATTTAATTTACGTAAACAATATTTTCGTAATTTATCACTTTGTAGGAAAGACACTGTGAAACAGAAAACATGGAAAAATAACTAAAACCACTCCCGAAACGATTATTAAAAACAATAAGACTTGATAAACTAAACAAATACCGAGGCAAAACTATAAAATAAAAATATTGAAATAATTCAATGTTGATATTTGAAAAGTCAAGATGACATACATTTTATTTGACAGATTTTTGACTGGTATAGTACCACTAGCGCCATTGTTCTGCATTTCGGTTCATTTTCTTGCGGAGAAAATTTGCAACATAGCCAACTAGCGTTCATTTGAAAGTTCGTGTTGGAGATTTTAGACCTTACTGTGATTAACTCAAAATCCAAATTCGTTTTCTTCCACTTTTCTTGACAAACTCCGTATAAGGTTTTAGTAAGTACTATTCCCTAAATCGTGTTGAAACTCGAAATTCACCGTAAAGGGTATATTATTATTGGAGCATACAAAAGAAATATCGGAAATTAAATACGTAATGAGTTTATTGTGGACAAAAGTACGAAACGGCACATGAAATATTTCATACAGATAGTGTTCTCATGACTAGCCTTCTTTTTATGGTGAGGATGAGTAAAGGTTGTGACGGATCAACATGTTTGGGATTGTCGGCTTCGCCGATAAAAGAGTTAAGCTCTGAATGGGTGCTAAGTTCTATAGAGTTGAGAGAAAGTCTACAGTTCATATTATAACTTGGCAAGTTGGAAACTTGGAAAGTTTCAACAGTTACAAAAGAGGAACCTAATGAACTTTAGACTTTGGAACCCATTTACATAGATGCCATATTGGTAAATCCGACAAACATGTACTTCTTTTGTTCCGAACTTAGCCTCGTTTTCCACAAATGTTTTCGGTGGGGATTTTTTCCTACTCGCACTTCGCGCAGGAAAGGCTTTTATGACACATGCCGTTTGACGTTGCATAATACAGTGCAAAATCCACCATACGAATATCATTTTTTATTTGGGTATCACTGTTGCTAATTTATTGACTTTGCACGATCCTGCAAAGAAAAATCCACGATATACAAATATAATTTTTTTCTTGGTCAACACTGTTTTTCATCAAGATGTGGTGACGTCCAACTTGTAGGTCCTAAACAAAATTTGGTTACATTGGAATTTGAACTTTGTCACATCAACATTGAGTTTCTAGTTCCAAAAAAATATTAAGACATGATTCTTAGATTCTGAATTCAAACTTAGCGTATAGTAAGTATATGCAAAATAAACGGATGTTTTTACTTACTAAAGAATTGCATTGAAAATAAAGGGAATGAACAATGATCATATTTCGATATTGTAATATGAGAAACCAATACGAGAAAATTAAATAGGGTTGCTCATCACTGCGGTGCGACAAGTTTTCTAAGATTTTTGATAGATATTTTCAATCATCTTTATCCTTAATATGACCATTACAACGTCGTCATTCTAAAAAGAAACAAAGAAAACTCAAAATAAAAAATCATAAGATAAGCGATGTGATTACATTGGCCTTTATATTGTTAAAAAAACAAATTAGTTAAGTTTGTTTTCATCATGATTTATGATTAGGAGTATGTAATATAATACTTTGATGGAAGTGCTTTTGCTTTTTAGGGTTCCGTACCTCAAAAGGAAAAATCGAAAAAATTAGATACAGGATAACTTCGTTGTCCATCCGTCTGTCCCTTTTTCTCAGGAATACGTATCAAGTTGAAATTGATATCAAATACTTAGATCTACGGTTTCTTGGAGCTGTAGAAATATCAAGCCTCAAAGACGCTGACTTAGAAGCTAGCATAAATTGCCATTCATGTCGCGTGTTTTGAAATTTAAATCCTTGGGTGTACCTTATACGTTTTAATTATTCCCGTTGACCTAGAATAATGAAAATTGGCAAGAAGCAAGGTCTCACAGCATAAATAGGTACAGGAAAATATCCAAAAATCGTTCATTTGTAATTTCATTCGGAATCGAAAATGTATAGGCATTCAACTCGGTTTGCTCTCTAATATAAGATTTTTTTTTTTACGGTATAGTAAAGTTAGTCCTTCAATCCAGAATTGGAAATTCATAGATAGGCTGTATTACATGTATGTCCGTGAATCTGTTACCAGCATCGGAACAGATTCAGGGACATACAATAATATTGCCCTATCAAGATATCTACTTGCACAGCCTGCTATAATACTTAGGTACATTGAATAGAGCCGTTTCATCTGATTATTTTGCATATACTTATTACAGAAGATGGAAATTCAAACACAAATATATATGATTTATACCGATCTGTTCCCATGAGAACCCCCCCCCCCTCCCTCCTCGATCCCCTGCTAGTTATTCTTCTGTTTTAATCTCTGGCTTACTTGGCCGGGCGAAAAGTTTCTGCTGGCGGGAAGGGATTGTGTTTTGTTTTTGTCGTGTTTGATGAGAGGGGTAGGCAAGCAAGCGCGGGTGAAATTTGTTTTTTTTTCTGGCTTTATGCTTCCCCTTAACTTATTTCTCTAACTTGACGACTTCTGTACGGGTTTGATAGCTTGCCATCTCAATACTTTTAATAAGATAATGTCATCGCTTTCTGTCCACACGCCGACTCTCTTGAGTGCTACATACGGCGGCACGTGGGCGGAGTTCAACAAACTACTCAATACTCAATCATTTACTGTGTTGGTTGGTCCATCAGTCAGCTGATATCCACCTGTCATCCGCGGCTCCCGGTAGTTCCGCATTCCTGTCCGTACCTGGTTGATATCGTATCAATCAGCTGGTAACTTGTACACTGAGATAGTGGCTATGGCTACCAATAGGTTTCCGGCGACTGGGACCGCTCATAGTCATAAATTAATAAAAAATATCTATTGTTCAAGCCAAAAACAGTAGAGTCAAATACAATGCTATCCCTCTGCACTTACCTGCACGGTTGAATTACGTGAAAACGTCTATTAATAAGCGCATGGAATAAATTCATGTCTAGGATCAGTAAATTTTAATGATATTTACATAAGTACTTACTTAAATAAACTAGCGGCCCGCCCCAGCTTCGCACGGGTGCAGGAAGGATGATATTTTTGAATCAAAGACTTTTTTTTTTTCGTTTGACTGCATTGTTTTTGGCTTGAACAATATAAATATTTTTTTTTATTAATTTATGTGCGGTCCCAGTCGCCGGAAACCTCACCAATAGGAGGCTCCTCTCTTGTTACTTGCAGGCAAACAAAATCGGTAAGACGTATAGACAATTCAACTGATGCTTCAAGCAAGTAGTCTGTGCTTCCATTACCTATAAGCGCCTTTAAGTCTGCCAGTTAAAATGGGCTAGTCATTCCCACGAGGAATGGCATCCTAGGCGATACTTACTGCGAAATTATTGCTTAGTAGATTGGTGATAATCTAACATTCTGAACTATGGTAGGCTCTTGTTGCCGAGTCATTAAAACAAATCAGGAATGCAATTCAATACATCGCAGCAAAACGTACTAGAATTCCTTTTACGTAACACTTTACGACGTTATTCGACAAATTAGTCGCGGCGACTAATCGCACGAACGATTCATCATGACGCGTGTTATCGCCGCAGATAACTATTCCTATGACGACTGCGCGCTTGTTACCGATTACAGTGGCTTGTTATATGGATTCCCGACTACATTCGTTTTCCGGTGCTTACAAACGAATAAAAACGTGATCTTAAATTTCTAGTGCTCGTAAACTCCCATAATTTCTCTTAGAACGTTGTTTCGTGTATGTGCGTACGTCGACCGGGGCGCGAAGGTCGACGGTGCTGTTTTCAGTGGCACTGATAAGGCTGCGAGTATCAATGTCAAGCAAGAGTGTATGACCCTGTGCGTATTGAGGTCGACAGCTATGTGCCCAGGCGGTGAACAGAGTCCAAATCTTTGATAAGCTTGTGTTCTTTTAAGGGATACCTTTTAGAATTATCGTGATACACATTCTACTGCTATTTTACAGAGAAAAACTAGGAAACTTCCCAAGAACCAAGCATTGATTGCCAAACACGGGGTCAGCATTTTTACAATTAATATCTATAAAGGCGCTCACTCACCGGGAGCATTCGCATGTAATGTAACAGTGAGCTAAGAGCACCCGTGCCGTGACACAATTTGTGACATGAATTGATTCGACTGCAGGCGAATGCTCGTCATTCGGGAGGCATTATTGTAACGTAATGCTCAATATCGAATCTTGGATTGTTACATAAGTTACATCAGATGAACGCTCCGGTGAGGGAGTGCCTAAAGGTATGATTCCGATTTCGGCAGTACGCAGCAGTGCTGCCGCGTCACTCACTACTGGTCCCCGTATATTTTCTATAGGTTTTTATGAGAATACATTCCGAGCACAGCTGCAATGTAACGCAGCAATGTCGCGCAGCATTGCTGCTAAACAGTAGGAATGCTATGAAGAACCCCTCGTATAACCCTAACCCAAATGCAGTGATAATGTGTTCACCCAATAGGCCTTTTTACGGCCGCAAGCCAGAGATAGCTTCTCCTTATCTACCGTGTTCTTCAATGACAGTGTAGATCAACTCGGTCGACTGATAGTGCAGTAGTACGGTGACCACGACGGCAGCTCGTAGCGACTGCGCTTTCCGGCATGTCCACTATTGTGAGTAGTGAGGTAGTGACTAGTGACGCACGAGCACGTTGTGTTTTGTAAACTGTGAACGCTTAGCGCACTAGGTGATTCAGTCAGGTGCACAAATGTTATCAAAGTGAGAAATAACTGACATAAACTTTGCTTAGTGGCAATTGGCACTAGACCAAACAAATACAAGTGTGCAGAAGTTACCTCGCTTATTGATGGAACTCAGAGGAAACAGTTTGACTCCATCTGGCCACCTGAAGGGATACCCAGATGGTCTCTGATAAATATCACAAGCATTTATGGAGAAGTATATGAATAAGGTTCATCGCACTAAAACTATAGGATAGGTATTAGGTAAAGTATACCCCCTGGAATTCCACTCTAATTTAAGTTCCCAGTGTGTTCTCGCGAGTGATATTAGGATGACACACTCGGCCACGCGGCGACCTCCCGCAGCCGCAGACAACTCTAATGCCAAAATTGCACGCCACGCATCACAGGCACCACTTACTCAATCATTCAGACACATTCCTGGCGAAACATACGACAAGCGACGTGATGCTAAGTGTCCATAAGTCTACATAGCCTATTGAAATACACAGCTGGACATAGGCTATTTAATCAGTGACAATAAACTTGTACGAGTAAGCCAAGGTAGGCACGGGCGATTTTTTTTCGCGGACTTGACATTCGCCTCTCAATGTTGAGGCGAGCATTGGGAATCCAACAGAGTGCATCCCAGCAAAAAAAATACCCTATTGGATTTTCACCTTCACAAAATCCTGTGTGCGATATAAAATCGCCAGTGTGTACGTGGGCTATGACTGGAAAAATTGATGCGGTGAATGAAGCATGTCCGATAGTTCTAGACTGGGAGACGACGTTACGGTAAATATTTGAGGTGAGGTCGGGAGAGTATTGATGGTACAACTTTGGAGAGGTCATCTGTCAAATAGACGACTAATAAAAAGGGCTAATTGGGAACACATTTTTATCTTTCATGTCAATTAATTGTTAGCAACCATTATTATTTTTGTAGTACAATATGCAGTTACAAAAACAATAAGTAAACCGCCAGAATATTCCAAACATGGCTTATCCTTGGTCAGGACATGGTGACTAATGTTTGATGCAACAACGATTGTTAAGGCGACGAGGTGTTAGCAACATTCGAGATTATGATCGCTAATGATGTCATTAACTTAATTATTGTGTACTAAGTGTGAAGTTACTTGTTCTTGTGTGTAACATTATCGATCCGATTATGAACTATCATGACAAAATCTAAAAACTGGACGATCATCATCATCCCTTATCCCTATTATCTGACCATATTATCTTACTTGAGGTTAGCTTAGCGCAGCACGTATTCTTCATTCATGCAGCTCTATTAACCGTCAACTCCGAAGTCACCCTCTTTCTAAGTTTCTAGCCATCCAAGCATTGATTAATTAAAAACAGGACGATGTGTGTTCTTATCAACATTATCAGCTATTATTTCATCATCAGCTTGAAAATAAGGAACGTCCAAAGACTGTGTCACAAAATACAGAGAGTACAGAACTTAATCTACAAGTGCGCTCGAGCAACGCATACATACACACCGCTCACTGACACGATATCTCGGACCGGTTGGGACCAGTGCGAGCGCGAGTGCCATCCGCTTGAGACAAGCGTCTGTGAAGTGCAAAAATGGAGCAACAACTGTTCAGTGGACGGTTGTTTGAATTCAACATTAAACTGTGAATTGTCGTTTTTTAAGCTACCAGTTGTTTCAATGAGGTAAGTAGGTATTTGCTTGTATTTCGATGGTTCAGTTTAACGTAACACAGAATAGTTAGGTAGGTAGGTAAGCGCCCCGGCCTCCGCCAATGTCGAAATCGTCGCAAGATATTTTCTGTAACATAACACTACATTAAAATTGAAATATTTCAGTTATTAATAATATAAGGCCGCCCATTGTATGTTTTGTATTATTAATCGTATTTTGTTGTTATGTATTTTCTGGTGTACAATAAAGTATATATTAATAAATAAATAAATATATTATAAAGGCGAAAGTTTGTGAGTGCGTGTGTGTTTATATGTTTGTTACTTCTTCACGCTCAAACGGCTTGACCAATTTTACCTCCCTGGATTAACATATAGGCTACTTTTTTATCTCGATATTCCCACAGGATCGCCATTTACGCGGGTGAAACCGCGGGGCGCAACTATTTGGTTTATATTCCCTTTCTTCCTGTTTCATTCTCAAAAATAAATCAAAAAACTAGATACAAATGCCGCTACCACGAAGTTTTTTGTGCATAAGCCAAAATTGACAACCCTCGCGCGACCGCCGAGCGTAGGTATGAAAAGTGAAGTACATACATGTGATTGACTTCTGTACCTTTCTGTTTTGTGACTGACGTTTCGTTTTCGCCTCAACAGCTTCTAAACAAACATCCGTCAAAAAGGAAGCGTCCCTCACTGGTATTTAACGGCCGCGGCTCGCACATGTCATGTCTCATACATACGCACGTAGCACGTGTGTGCACTGTGGCGTGCGAGAAGATGGGGGAGCTCAAGTGGCGAATATTACTCCACAATGACAGGGATGTACCGAAGACAGTGACCGTTGCACTTCTTTTCAAAGTACTCAGTGCTGCCAATTTTACTTAACTGGGCCGAAATAAGAAGCAAATTGAAGATTTAAGGCGCGGGCCCACCGCGGCGCACGGAGAGGCTTTATTTTTTCAAAATATCTATTTCGGTGCTTTAACAATGACATGTACATTTACTGTATAAAGTATTATATTATTTTAATTAAGTACTAGCTGTGCCCGCGACTTCGTTCGCGTGGATGTCGGAAAACATTAGGTAATGTGTCGCTTAGGAAAGGTGTAATTGCCACTCCTTCATTGAAAAGGAAGAATCATCAGATCTTGCCTGGTAACGCTTTCCTTACCTAGGGTTCGCTACCACGGCCCTTTCGACTGCAATCACTGCGTCTTCATCATAGAGGAAAAAAATTGGTCTTCATGGTTCATAATGACAATGCGACGAAGTGTCACTTTGATTTTTGAGAATAAATTAAAATAAAAGCGCCTGCTCGAGGCTGATTATCTAACCAAACAGCCATAATTATGTCCATTTTATTTTGCGTCTGTCTTAGAATACCAACTTGTAAAATCATATCACCATTTTATCTAAAGTATGTCTGAGATTAGTAGGTGAAGTTTGAAGTTAGTTTTTCTAAGTCTTGGTTTCTTCTCTGTGGTAAATTTAGAATTTCTTAACTTGGTATTGAAGATATCATATATACCTACCAATATTATGCCTTATAAAGCATCGAGATATCTACATGATAAAAGGAAGAATACATTAATGGTAAGAGCTTCTACATAAAGTTGCCCGTGTAAAAAGCAAATTAAACTTTGGTTATATTTGACACCGGCCGCCATTTAAACTACGAAGATGAAACCCATGAAAACTTTAGACATGATTTTGATTTAGACCTTATACTGCAGAGGGGAGACTACTGTAGAGGGGCCCGTGGCTAAATAAGAACAGCCGCACAGGTCGATCGGTCAGGTAAAGCTACGCTTGCCGCGGTTGGTCTGTGGATGGGTGACCATCTTTACATACCGAGACCCCTCCGTGCCTCGGAAAGCACGTTAAGCCGTTGGTCCCGGCTGTCATTCGTGGATCTTTGACAGTCGTTACGGGTAGTCAGAAGCCCGAAAGTCTGACAACCAGTCTTACCAAGGGGTAACGTATTACCCAGTAACTGGGTTGTGGAGGTCAGATAGGCAGTCGCTCCATGTAAAATACTGGTATTCAGCTGTATCCGGTTAGACTGGAAGCCGACCCCAACGTAGTTGGGAAAAGGCTAGGCAGATGATGACTGCCGAAAACCAGAAAAAAAATTGTAAAGATAATTACAAAAAAATATAACCGACTTCCATAAAACCCTACAAAGTGCAAAATAACCTTAGTTTGGGAAGACGTTGCGCGTTGGCAAGAAATTACAGACTTCTGAAACCAAAGGTCTATTGCACTTTGAAGTGTGCTTTTAAGTCGGTTGTATTTTATTTTATTTCACACAAAGTCGTGTAAGTTTATATTGAAAACCATGAAAACGACACACATGATAAAAAAAGAAAATTGCAGCCGCCATCTTCGATTTTCATTTTGACATCACAATCGGCTTCAGCACAGCACTCGAAAACCATGAAAACGACACACACTACGAATTTTTCGATTTGCAGCCGCCATCTTGGACTTTCATTTTAACCAGTACTGAAACGGTTTACCAACAGTCGATTGGTCCATAAACCGTTGGTCAACACCATTAACTTTTCATCCAAAGGACTTGTGACCCACGAAAGTTTCCCCAACAGAATTCTACGTCAGTGAATGCTTAACCAACAGAATGTTTTGACCAATAACTTTTCACCCAAAGAACATTTGACCCATGTCAAATAGAACTAAGGATGCAAGGGCGAGCGAAGCGAGCTCGGGATTTGGGGCACCCCGACTCGGACAGGTAGGGTTCGAAGGGATGATGGCGGCTCAAGTGAGCGAGCAAAGCGAGCGAAGGGCACCCCGAGGTTAGGCTTGGTTAGGTTACTTTATACCCTTTTCACAGAAATAAAGGACTACGTCTTATTATTATTTTACTTTCACCTTTCCCGGCGTCTGTTGGCCTTGTTCTTTGGGTGAAAAGTTATTGGTCAAAACATTCTGTGGGTAAAGCATTTACTGACGTAGAGTTATGTTGGCAAAACGTTCGTGGGTGAAAAGTCCTTTGGAAAAAAGTTAATGGTTTAAAGATAATGTTCACCAACGGTAAGCCGTTACAGTTTCATTTTAACCTCACTATTGGTTTCAGCACTCTCAAAAACCAATAAAACGAAACCCATAAAAAAAAAATTGCAACCTCCGTCTTGGATTTTCGTTTTGACCTGCCTATCGGCTTCAGCACCTTTGAAATCTATGAAAACGACATCCATGACAAAAAATCAAAACAAAATTGCAGCCGCCATCTTGGATTTTCATTTTGACCTGACTATCGGCTTCAGCACCCTCGAAAACTATCAAAACGACACCCATGACAAAACATTTTAAAAAATGGAGCCTCCATCTTGGGTTTTCATTTTGACCTGACTATCGACTTCAGCACCCTCAAAAACCATGAAAACGACAAACATAATAAAAAATAATTGCAGCCACCATCTTGGATTTTCATTTTGACCTCACTCTCGACTTCGGCACCCTCGAAAACCATGAAAACGACACCCATGACGAAAAAGTTAAAAATTTAGGCAACCGCCATCTTTGATTTTCTTTTTGACCTCACTTACCGGGGTCAGGATCCTCGGAAACCATGAAAAATAGCTCTCTCTCTCTCTGTGTGTGTGTGTCTCTATCTACCTATTACTTTGCATAACGCTTTTTCGTTATTTGACGATTTCTCCCGCAAAGTCCTTATAAGAACTTCGTTAAAAAACGCTCTGCGTTACTCAACTTTCTATATCAATAATTATCTAACTTCTCTATCGCTCAGAACACCACATTAATTATTATTATCTTACATTATCCTCACTTTTTGTTTAAAATTATTTTAGCGCCACAGGCGCCACTAAATAAACCATCAATGATAAGCGATTTTGTTTAATATTATAATCATTACCATTACTTTTTAAAATAACATAGACATAAGTAGGTATCTGTGTTATTTCGTCATTTAAGTAAGCATAAACTAATAGGACGTGATTATTCACATCACAACAACAATATGTTTTCGTTAGTAGGTACTATATCGCGCCAATAGATGTCGTTACGTGTTACTAAAAAACGTAAAAAGTTGTTCTAGAATACTTTAAATTGATTATATCTTTTGATAGAGTGAACCGATTGCGATGAAATAAAAACTAATCACTGCTCCGAGTTCTACACCATATTTCAGTATAAAAAGTAACCGTATTGGTTTGGTACTTTTTACGTTGACCCTGTTCAAATCAATAATCTGTCACATCCAAACAGACAAACAGACAAACCGACAAACAGACAAAAATTCCAAAAATTGATGAAATGGCATCTGTTGGTTATCCTTTAACACCCCAACTATTTTTTTTGGAAATATTTTCAATGTACAGAAACGTCTCGTCTACAGATTTATTATATGTATAGAAGAAGATATAGATATAGAAGATAGATAGATTGTGAATGTGAGGACTATGTGGGTCATTGTTTCAGTTTTAATCATGGTCTGGCAGTTTGAGTAGTTTATGCGGCCTACCCAAATGTCCTGTTTTTGGTATTGTTCGTCGAATCGTTGAGCTCCTTAAGTTCTAAGTTGAGCTGCACGGTTACTGACAAATGCGTGCACTGACTGGACAGGTCCACTCAATCTGTGGTTCTTTCCTCAAAATACCGTTTCAGACACCAATCTACATGGTCCTCAAAGATTATGTCCGGATTTTTATATACACATTGACATTGATGAATTTTATATATACAATGACATGAATATTTACTTTGTAAAGTATTTTTTATTTAATTTTTGTGAATGTGAGGACTATGTGGGTCATTTCTTTTTTCTGTTTTCCTTCTTAGTTAGTTTTAATCATGATCTGGCAGTTTGAGTAATTTACGCGGCCTACCCAAATGTCCTTTCTTTGGTATTGTTCGTCGAATCGTTGAGCTCCTCAACTTCTGAGTTGAGCTGCACGATTTTTGACAAATGCGTGCACTGACTAGACAGGTCCGCTCAATCTGTGTGGTTCTTTCCTCTAAAGACCATTTCAGACACCAATCTACATGGTCTTCATATGATCTGACCAAGATTTTGTCTGGACTTTAAAAGAGACTGTGACCTCTGAGTTTGTTTCGGCCTTTCTTCTCAGAATAGTCAGATAGGAAACGCCGACCTCATCTAGTTTAAAAAAATATGATTGACGTGTAAAAGTGTTTGTACAAACCTACTTACAGAAAATAAATCATTTATCATTTAAGCAGATAAAAGATAGTTGTTCTAGGTATCTTTTACTTTCAGTGAACTAATTCACGATACAGATACTGCGGCTACCGATCGCGATATTATGTACACGCGAGTCACGATTAAATTTTCGAGAAATTTACGGATTATACGATAAGTAAATTGTATTTCCAAATAAAGATTATTGTCATACGTATCAGCTGTGTAATCTTTTGTTGCATATATGAGGGGCGTTCAATGTATTCTCGGTAGCAGGGTGATTTACTAATGACTGCAAGTCTATGCAGTGGCACAAGAAGGGTACTGCGCTCTATAAGGAATTCAAAGTCGTTCCGTCTGCCTGAAAAATCATGCCCACAGGCCACAGTGTTTTGGGACTCAAAGGGAATTTTGCTGATTGAATACACAAAAAAAAGTTGAAACCATAAACGCAGCATCGTACGCACCCACTTTACGAAATTTAAGGGAAATAAAGGAAAAAGACGGGATAAACTGACCACCGTGCACCGGTGTGTTGCTTCCTCACGACAACGCGAACGCCCCGATTCACACGGCGCGTTTCCAAGGTGTTGCTTCTTCACGACAACGCGAACGCCCCGGTCCACACGGCGCGTCTTTCCAAGACTACTGTGCGAGATTTTGGTCTCGGAAGAAATTAACCACCCACCCTATAGCCCGGACCTAGCCCCGAGTAATTTGAAAAAAGACCTTCGTGGCAAACAATTTTCCATCGATGAAGAGCTCAAGGCAAGGAAAGTTATTTTTACAGGGTATTGAAAAGTTAATTTCGAGATGTACTTAATAAATGCGTTGGGGTAATGGAGGATTACATTGAAAAATAAAAATTACTTCTTTTTTTATGCCATGCCAATACCGAGAATAGATTGAACGCCCCTCGTACGTGGTATTGTCAATGAACTTGTTCTAGAAATTGTGATGGTAAACCCCAGACATCGTGGCGGCTTTTCGAACGGAGTCTAGCCGGCTCTAATGTGTGCCCACTCAGCAGATACTGAGGAAGGGGCAGTCGGAATAGTTCGCGAAAACGAGCTAACGTAGTACAGAATGAGATCAATTACATCAACAGCAGCTGAATGATCGATGGCGCCGCATATTTCTCTATTATTGAGGTGCACACACAGCAGTCTGTTTTCTCCGCTGCACAAAAACGGAAAATGCATAACAATAGCGAATTCAATCTTCGTTATAACCGATTCAAGATTATTTTTTAAGAGGACTCCATAATTGCCTGCGATACTCTGACATCCAGAGAACACATATACAAAAAAAATACATCAAATTTTTTAGACCTTTCGTCAGTACGTTGTAACTCATACGAAGAATTTCCGAACATCGGGGATCTTTCTGAACTGTAGCACACATAGTAGTGAGCCTTCTGCGTGACGTACTTAGTGTAAGTAGCTTACATTACAGACCGCACACATTTTGCCGCTAAAGTATCGTACTGTCTGGCTGTAGCGGCCGGCTTGTGTTCCGCCAACACCGTTATGAATTGATCGGGACATGATGTGGCCTAACACTACAGTTTAATGGCTGTTGCTTGGCGGCAGAGTGCCGATAACAGAATGCTTTATTGTGTCAAATGGTTAATTCGAGTGAGAGGCGAATGGAGTCAAGTCAATCGATATACCTACAATTTTTAAGGCTACGTCGTCGTCGCGGTCACGTCTTTGATGGATGACCGTTATCAACATTACACCCTCTGAACCTCTTGTTGGACATTCAGCTTTTGTGACAAAATATGTATGGCTCGATTATTTAGGTTATCAAAATAATTCTTGGGGTAATCTGTTCAGAAATAAATGACGTCATTGACCGCAACGTCTCATGAACCTTTATATTATCTAGAGGTACGGAACCCCATCCCACCCTCGTAACTTCTATCAGCTATACACACTCTAGTTCTAATAAAAGCCCGTCAGCATAGTATGTAGGTCGCCTGAATACGGAACACCATTTTTCGCTAAACGACACGCGAAGTCGCGAACAAAATAGCACAATAAACCGCTTTGCTGTATAACATTCGATTTGTGCGGTGATTAGATTACATATTATTAGGTATGCAGATTACGATGTTTGTTTCTATCTGAAACCAACAAAACCGACACGCCTATAAACTGTGTGTGCGGGGTATGAATGCGTCCATAACTCGACGGTGACGCTATTTAATGCCGATTTAAAGGCCAACCCACAGCCATTTGTCGTGTAGTGCTCGTCCCAGGCTAGATTCAAGTCTATTGGAACAGTAAAGCCAATAGCGCGTTTGTTAACCCCAAATCCCCGTGCAGGGAAATGTTCCTTAGGAGCGGTATCGTGTTAATTACGGCATATCCCCAGGGAGCGTTCATTGGAGCGGTTTATGTTACAGAATTATATCCATCTTCGAGCTGGTTAGGTTTAAACTGTTCTTCGACTAGGTCACATTGAACATCATTCGGAGATGCCGCGGCGCGTCCAAATTATATAAAACGAGTGTAAACAAATAAGCAATTAACATACCGCTGCAGTTGTCAGACGGCGCCGGTACATCACTACATTATTACCTAATAGTCGTCACAAGCGCCTGATCAAGTGTGAAGACATCGCAACAATCTTGGCACTTCTTGTGAGTACTTCCACTTGGTACTGATATCATTATTCGTTAAGGACGTGAGTACGTGGAAGCATTGAGGACTTCTTGTCTTCAGTCACAAAACTGCACAGCCAGCTATTTCGGAAAAGCCAGAGGAGGAAATACAGTTTGAGCAATATTTTCCTGCAGCCTATGATGATCACGTTACATCCCAAATCCCCAAATTTATTTTTTATGATCACCGATTCTAGCCGAAGACCACTACCACCACTTACAATATCCACCACCACCTTACAATATCCAAACCAATATTATAAATGCGAAATTAACTCTTGTCTTTCTGACTGTCAGTCTGTCTGTTTTCACGTCTTTGCGGCTGAACGGATTTCGGTGAATTTGGCACTCAGGTCATGATCTGACATAATTTTTTATCTCGGAGGTCGGAAATTATCCCACTGAAACGTACTCCACGTTTCCGTGAAATAATTTCCGTCCTCCAAATGCTACTTATAATAAAGACTCACCAATAACAACGAGATCAATATCGCTGGTGGGCAGGTAAAGGCCGGTGCGGAAGGAGCCAAACACCTCGACGCGCGCCTGCGGCCACAGCGCCATGATGGCGCTGCGGATGCGGTTCACCACGGTGGAGCGCACTAGGTGCTCTGTCTCCGTCGGAGACATGTACAGGTAAAAGTGCTCGATCTCCTCGTGCAGTCTGAAATACACAACAACACATTTTAGACAAGTCCCAACAACGTAGAACAGTTTTGTTTTTGGTTTCAAGATTTTTAGGAGTTATTCCGGTCTGATCCCCTTCGATATTATGTTTTTTGGCCATAAACCTACTGTTTACAGTCTATTGACGTTAGGAACTTTTAGACAGAAGCCGTCAGTGAACGAAAATATCGTTCACTGCGTGCCGTAGGTATTTTAGGGTGCGCCTATGTTATTGCCAAGAACCATTTTAGGATGCGCCTAGGGTTATTGCCAAGAACCATGTTTCATTGCAATCATCCCATTGACCAATAGATTTTTTGGTTAGGACTTGAATTTTAATAAGAAAGAGTTGTCTGTGTAATTGAAATTGTCAGTAGTAGTAATAGGGTAACCCAAAATAGAAGCTTGACTATACCTATTCAACAAGGGTTGTTATGAAAATCCACGCCACCAGTTTGTACTTCCATTTCGACCATGAAATAAGTTATATTATGATGACGTTCATCATTTAGTCACGGCTAAAGAAAATATAGGCGTTTTGACACTTTTGACAGGTGCCAGGACCTGACGTCTCGGTGCTGCCACCTAGTGAACATCATTTCAGAAAACCCTCATAGTTTTGAAATTCTAGCTGTAATCATTTACTATTTCAGGATTTGATTCATTACAATAACACGACTGATTAAGGTGACTACATGACCTAAAGCGCGGTCTTTGTCGGACTGCATAGAAAAGAAAGAGAAGCGCGATGACACAACGATGGTAATTTATTGCAAAATATGAAGCAAATTGCGATTTACAAAAAATCTAATGTTTGAACTAAAAAATTAAAACAGTAGTGTTTTATACAGGATGGAAACTTTCAGCGGGGCAGTAAGGGGAAGTACCTTATCCGTTGCAGCTACGCGAAAATGTTCTTAGGAGACTATCCATAACCATAACTTTTTATGGAATTTTGATCCCCATTCACAGATTTAAAAAAAAATACAGTTAGCAAGAAAATAGCCATTTTACAGAAAAACATTTATAGCCATTTTACAGAAAAACATTTTTTGACATTACAAATTTGTTTGGTACCTCGATGATGGAACCTTGGGAGGCGATGCAGAAACTGTATTAAATGACCTTCAATTTTTTTTAAATGAACTTTCTATTGGCCTTCATCTCAATCTTTCAAAATGTGAACTATACTTAGCGGACGGTACTGACAGACACCTGACACTTCCCAAAGGACATTGTAAAAAATGGCCTTTGAATGAACACGTATGAAACCTTTAAAATAATTACTAGTTTTTATTCTAATTTACATTACAATTATTAGAATAGAACGGACACTTCATAATTTTGAAAACATTTTAAAAAGTAATTCAGTTGAGTCTTATTCCCCAGCGTCATTATTTTTTGTTTCAATTTGACGTTTTGAATAGGCAAAGGGTATTAAGCTCATTCAGCCAAGACTTTGTACACAGCTGAGTGTAATTACAAAACTCAACACCCTCAGCGCTTGATCTATGAAGTAAGTTTTTTAGTTAAAAACAGTATAAAGCGCTTGAAAGCGTTGTGTAAAACGAGCAACATCGACACTGACAGTCGATGATTTGATAGATGACAATTTGACATTTGATTGTAATGACAGTCTGTGGACTGCAACCTGTGCTCGGTCTGCGTTGGTTGTGTGTATCATTTTCTTGGTATTCTGTTCTGATTTTGTCTAACAACTTGGCGTGAACAAAGGACTCAAGAAATATCGACTTCTGGCTGTGATTGGCTGATACGGACCTACTAAATATGACTTGGCATTGTAATAAACGTTAATTATAACCTCAAAATCCGAAAGTGTTTTGGATTTTTTACAATTCTCAGAAGTGTCCGTGATTTTAATTTAGTTTCAATCGAATATATGCATTATTATTATAAGTATATTCACGTCCGTGCTGGTTCTTAGGAAAACGATGTATGGACGCCGAACAATGTCCTTTAACGCAATAGCTCCAGAAACCAAAATTATTGAAAAAAGCTCTCTTTGCCACCTTGGGTCTCCAACCTTTGACAATTCCTTTCCCTTTTTTTTGAGGAAAATATCCAAAATTTCAATGACGTTTCGGAAAGATTGTTCCAAATTAATGTGCATTCGGCCATAACCTTAATCCGCTACTGTTGTTTCGGCCCTAAATTAACGTATTTTATTCGTGCTTCCCATTTATGGAAACACGCTCATCTTTTAGACAAAATGGACCAAATTATCAGGCAAACATTAACTTCTATTTTAAATGTGGCCATGGACGACCGAGCTTGGGCACAAGCTACTCTTGCCATTCGTATGGGAGGATTCGGCGTCCGCAAAATTTCTAGTATAAGTTTACCGGCTTTCATATCCTGGGTCCACGGCACCGATAAATTAATCAGGAAAATCCTAGCTTCCACACTGATTAATTCTGATGTGCCGTGTTTCACCGAGGCTATAGATGCCTAGAGACTCGCTTGCCCGAATACAGATCCACCCGACAATCCATCTTCCCAGAGACGGTGGGATGAGCCGCTCTGCAGAGTAGTACAGAACAATTTACTTGACTCGTCTGTTACTACTGCGGAACGTGCGCGCCTGCTGGCTGTGGGTAGGTGGGAGTCGGGTCTTTGGCTTCATGCACTACCTTCGTCGAACATAGGCACTTTGTTCGACGATACTACTTTTCGCCTCGCTGCTTCCCTGCGACTAGGCACTCCTTGCTGTTCTCCTCATCGCTGTCACTGTGGCGAAGATGTCAACAGCCTCGGACAACACGGCCTGTCATGCAGCCGAAGTGCGGGTCGCTTAGCGCGACACGCGAACATTAATGACATCATCCGACGAGCTCTTGTTACCGTCGGCGTTCCAGCTGTATTGGAAACCCAATGGCTTGACACGCGACGATGGCAAGAGACCGGACGGTATGTCTTTATTTCCATGGAAGGTGGGTAGGCCTTTAGTGTGGGACGCAACGTGCGTCGATACTCTTGCGCCATCCCATCTTCCTGGCTCGGCATGCTGTGCTGATGCTGCTGCTGCGGCTGCGGAAAACCTCAAGCAGCGAAAATATAATAACCTTATCGGAAATTATATTTTCGAGCCGTTTGGGGTTGAAACCCTCGGGTCGTGGGGTCCGAGTGCTCATGGCCTCTTTAAGAAAATTTTAAAAGGTTGACACTTCCCGTGACCCAAGGGCTGGCTTTTACCTTGGCCAAAGGTTAAGCATTGCCATACAACGTGGTAATGCTGCCAGTCTTTTGGGTACATTACCAGTCGACAGCGATGCGTGCGATGCCCTCGTCTAGTCAATGGAAACCGAAATAGCAGTTTAATTGACATGTAGACTAAATAAAAACGTAATATATATAGAGCCGAAACAGCATTTGATTTATAATGACGTCAATTCGGGGTTGGATTGATATGCGCCCGGTTCCGAAGGGTTGCTAACCTAAACATTACATTATGCAGGACGAGGCCATACCGTCTGCAAACTGATCGCCGCGACTAGCAACAGTAGCAACAAGACAACTTAGGTAATGTAATCACAAAACTATTTTCATCCGGCGCGGTTGTCATTGCATTAGTATTCCGCTGTAATTCATACCTACTAATATTATAAATTCGAAAGTAAGTCTGTCTGTCTGTCTGTATGTTAGCTTTTCACGCCTAAACCACTGAACGGATTTCGATAAAATTTGGCAGAGATATAGATTGCATCCCGGGGAAGGACATAGGATAGTTTTTATCGACATACATCGCAGGTGAAGCCGCGGGCGGAAGCTAGTAGTAATATAAAGGCAATTACGGGCAATTTTCTAATTAAAAGCCGTGTTTCGCCTTCACATGGTCGTACAGCACCGTCTATCAGCTATATCAGCCACCAGCCGACCTTAACACACAGACCTTTCACTAGAATGCACTACTGGTTTTGCACCACATTCTTTCAATTCGAGTTTTTGACAGTCACACCTCAATCTCATTCCGATCATATTGGCGGCGCAAAAAAACAAGGTGATTTAGTTTTGATTTGAGCAACATGGCCGAAAATAGAATTGAGTTGATTTAATGTCCTATGCATTAGGCACGATTTATGCTCGGAGAAGCCCTACATTTTATCTAGCTCATTCATTACCTACGATTGTTACTTTCGTAACGTTCCTAATATTATAGAGAATTTCTGTACTTAAACAATTTCTCTCAATTTGACATGAAAAACGTTGAAAGAAGAAGTTGATATTCTTATATCTCCGATCTTCGATTTAATAAAGGACAATGAGTTATGGGCGGGCCCACCTCTCAATAGAAATAAGATACTCATAATGAATAGGTATTTTTATGCAGCTAAGGTTAAAAGTCAGTACTTTCGGAGTTATATTAGGTACCTATTATACTGCCAAAGAAGTGATTCCAATAATGATCGTAGTTTACTTCATTATAAGATGAACATTATCCAGACTCAAACCGGACGTAATGTTTGGCGCAGTGGTTAAGCGATTGACTGCCGCGCTGCGTGTCGCGGGTTAGATTCCCGTACGAAACAAATATTTGTATGACCTAAAAGTACTTGTTCCGGGCCTGGCTGTTTATGTATGCGAGTATACATGTTTGAAATCGCACCCACAGGAAAAATTCCAAATGTGGGCAACGTTTTAACAAAAAAAAAAACCGTATCGTGTATAGACATTAATATTAGGTCCTTTTTTTTTTAAGGATGAGAAATCTTCAAATGACCCCTCTCGCTCTGGGTGGAGCGGAAGGGAGTGTCAGACTCTTACTGACTAAAACCGACCATTGTGAAATAACTACGGAATAGTGAGTTTCGTTTAATGAAAGATCGCAGTACAGTCGTATTCAGTGGGACCTACCTACTACTCAGGAATATATTAGGTCCTTACATATGAAATTGGCGTTTTGTACGGGAGGAATATAAAGTATTTTTTTTTTTTTTGTAAAATATATTTAATTATTCAAAGTATGCACCGTTGTTATCTCTGCACTTTTGCCATCTCATAGGTAGTTCATTGATCCCTTTACTAAAAAAAACCATGGGGGCGAGAATCAATGAACTCTTTGAAGGCGGTTTGGACTGCCGCATCGGAGTTGAATTTTTTTCCTTGTAAGAAGTTGTCCAAATTCCGGAAAAAATGGTAATCTGTTGGAGCAAGGTCCGGGGAGCACGGTGGATGTCGCAGACATTCCAATTGTAGCTCATCTAACTTAGTGGTTGTTTGTTGTGCAGTGTGTGGTCTTGCGTTGTCGTGAAGCAGCAGTGGCTTAGAGCGATTGACCAATTTCGTTGTTTAGCAGCTAGTTCTTCTTTCATGGTTTGCAGTTGCTGACAATAGATATCTGCCGTAATCGTTTGGCCAGATTTTAGGAAGCCGTAGTGAACGACACCGGCGCTAGTTCACCAAACACTCACAAGTAACTTTTTCTGAGTCAATTTTCGTTTAGGGCAGGATTTGGCTGGTTCTCCAGGGTTCAGCCATTGCGACGAGCGCTTCCGATTATCGTACAGTATCCACTTTTCATTACAAGTAATGATTCGATTTAAAATCCCTTCATTATTGTGTCGGTTGAGCAAAGTAACAGCAGTCGACGCGTGTTTGCAAGTTCGATTCACTCAATTCATGAGGTTCCCATCGTTCAAGTTTTTTTACTTTCCCGATTTGCTTCAAGTGGATTAATACAGTTTATCACTTACCCCGAAGCCTGCAGCTATCTCTGAAGTGCTTTGTGATGGATCCGCTTCCACAATAGCCTTTAATTCTTCATTTTCCACTTTGGTCTCCGGCCGTCCACGGGGTTGGTTCTGAAGGTCGAAATTTCCAGAACGAAAACGTTGAAACCAAAAACGTACCGTGCTTTCTTTTGCGACACCAGCGCCGTACACATCATTAATCCTTCGAGCTGTTTCTGCAGCACTGGTGCCACGGTAGAACTCGTTCTCTTAAATATACCGATATTTCATGTTTTCCATTGTGCGGTAATAAGCGACGCCAAAGAAAAAAATTATGAGGAAAAAACAAATGAATGACTGTTTTCAAAACTCAAATGTACCAGCTAAATGAATTTATAAATTTGAATTTGGAATTCTTAACCAAAGAGGAGATATTTCAGATCAAAGTGGTCAGTACGACAAAACGCTAATTTCATAAGTCTTTTCGCATTATAGTATGTATGAACTTGTAATAACATCTCTTTGGCTATACTATTTGTATCTGGCTGGTTTTGGTATCATTGAAAGTTTAAATTTTAAAGAACATACTTAATTCCAAATACAAATTAGGAAAATGTGTGATTTTCTTTTGTTTTTCGTTTCGTACTGTCAAGATGAGTGAATCTAATGAAGTGTAAATTCGATACATTTTTAAATTTTACTACATAAGAGGTAAAAAAGCAACGCAAGCCGCGAAAAAAATTTGCGGTGTTTATGGACCTAGTGCAGTGGCTGTGAGAGTAGCACAAATTTGGTTTAAGCGTTTTCAATCCGGAAATTTTTATGTCAAAGATGCACGTCGCTCTGGTCGCCTTATTACGGATAAAATGGATGCCATTTTTGAAAAAGTGGAGCAAGATCGTTGCCAATAACCAAATAGTATTGAAAGATTCCTCCTTTTTTAATATATCTTCTTTAATACTCAGACATGGGATCACAGTTTTTCTATGACATTTCTTTGCATAGCCTCTCTATGTTTCCTAAATCTCTTTGGGTCTTCATCATCAGCTCCACTTTACCAAATAATGATTTCCGAGAGCAAATGCTCCAGTTACTCAAAAAATTTTTCAAATCGCTATAGTTTCGCCTATAAAATTTTAGGGTTACCCTCAATTTCCATGGGATCCTCTCATCAGATTCCAACTTACTGACAATGGGACCACCTCGAGAGTATACCGTCTCAAACAAAAAATAATGAAATAGGTCCACAATCCACAATTGACGGAGAAATCGGTGAACATACATAAGAAAAAAAACATACATAAAGAAACAGCTCCTTCATCAAATTAAAGGTGAACGGCAGATTTCGTACAGGATACTTTTTTTGTTGTTCTGTTACAGAATTTGTACCATTTATTAAGGCAACTAAGCCATTTATTTTCATGTAAGTGTACTATTTTTAGAACTTCGGATTAATTAATAATATGAATAAAAAGATTTTAATAAATAAACGTAATAGAATCCTAAACTAAACGCAGTTATCTTTTTAGAAGTTGCCATATGTAAAATAACACAAATATCGAAAAATGATAACTAATTATTTAGAAATGGAAATAACATTAAATATAAATAAACACTTATGAAACGTATGAATGGATAATTGTTGCATAAAATCATATTATTTAACGATTTTATGATAGGAATGATTTTCGTCAAAAATATTTTTTTGTTCATATGGCAATTATTCTATTGACAGGAAAAGAAAATCATTCTGTCTTTCAGTTCAGTTCCGATATATGTATTACTTTACTCTATGGTTCAGTTCTTTGCTGTTGTTTTGGATTGTGGTTTGTGACTGCATCTGAGCAATTTATTATTATGCCGCCATTACGTGACACGACAGCGTCAATCGTCAATCACGCACACAAGTCTATGACCTCTAAGTATCAATTTACATTAGTACACTAGTAAATAACCTTAAAAAACAAAACTGGTTATAACTTTTACGTCCCAAGTTCTAAAAATCTAAGAATTTAAAAAGGGCTTGTTTATCATATTAACTACCAATTAAAACAAAAAGTATTCCAAAACACGAACTTTTATTAGCTGTACGAAATTCCCATACAAGCCTGCCGTTCTCCTTTCTGTCGACAACATCCATCGGTTTCTTAATAAACTTCAACTATATCCGACGATCCTGCATACTTATCTCTTTTGCTGACTGTACCTAGATACACAGTTTGTATAAAAATTTAGATTTTCGATTTTTGGCGACATATTACATCTTCAAAAAAAAATTTTTTTTTTTCATAAACTCTCGAGTGGGGTTTCAAAATAAAGGGTTTTAAAGAGCAATTACAAAAATATATACAACTTATATGGTTAAAAGTAATTCGTCGAAGTGACAAATCGTAAAAAACACACAAAAACACATATTGTGGCATGTATTTTATTCATTGATTCTAATCTAACATATTTTTAAGTATACTAACATTTATGAATCACTGTGTCTGACTTAAAAATAAATTACTATTATTAAATCGTCTGAGAAATCTTTCACATTGGAAACTAAAAAGCTGGAAATAAAAATAAAAAAAATCTCCGAAATGGAGGGGCTTAAAAATATAATTTCGGTGGTTCCAAGTTCCATATTTTGTTTGGATGTAAGTAGTTTGGTACTGGTTAGATTTTTCTCGGAATAAAAAAGCAACGTCCATACAAAAAGCGGACATCTCCTTTCAACTTAATCGGTCCATTAGACTCTAAGCAAATTGGCTGTAACAGACGGACGGACAGACACACGAGTGATCCTATAAGGATTCAGTTTTTTTTCCTTTTGAGGTACGGAACCCTAAAAATGTTTCGCAATCTTTACCGTGTGACAATACAAAACCTCAGTGTTCTTCAAAATTGCGCTTTAAAACCGATTTGAATATTTAACATAGTTCACGGATACTCCGGCACAGGGTTGAGGCTAGTCGCGGCGCGGCGGTGGTTAGGGGGCAGTGACTGCCATAGACAAGGTTGCCAGGTCGCCACCGTCGTTCTCACTACTTCAATACCGCCTTGTTTAGAACTAGCATGCAAATAGAATTGTTCCAAGTAACGAACTATTGTTTGTTACGATGATTTGTATTTGTTTACATTGTGCGGGCCGTAATTTGTTTCTATGTCAACTGTGTGTAGCCATCCTGCACTCTGGCTGTAGTACAAGCTAATATGTTGTAGCTGTGTGTAAGGCTTAGTGAGATTAAACTGTGTATGTGGTACACAGCCGATTATAGACATAGATTACCTCAGAGCAGGCCACACCTAACCACAATAATGCCAAATACTGAGCTAAAAAACACATTTTTGTGGTCAACAGTCGACAAGTTATGCTCGTAATTATGTATTGTTCGTCTGCTTTGCGATGCTTTGCGCGCACATTACGTATATTTATGGATAGCTTTAACCCGGATGTAATTATAATAATTATAATTCCTATTCCTTGTCGAGGAGCCACTTCGCTCACTTCTATTAGTGGATACACTTTCGGATAAGCGGACGGAAGTCATTCTCAATCGGTTTTATAAATTTAGTCGGGTTCCAGATTTGAAGAATATCAGATGCACCGATATCTACGGAGACTTTTTATAGCCGGGATGCAGAAGGCCGGGATGTAGAGACCCCACAGAGATCCAGAATGACCAACATTTTAAAATTGACTTCTGAAATTATTATGGACCAATTAGGTCAATTTTCTGCTGTTTACCATTCTCGACAAGTCCCAAAATTGGCTAGTTACAGCTTGCTCCACCAGATGAGCTTCGAGCTAGTAAGAACATAGTACAATGCACATCACGGATATGATGCACATCAACATTGAGCCCCGACCCCTACAGCCCCGCAGGGATGATCATCGTTATGTCATGTGGTTGCGCGTCGCGACCGCGGTCAGGACTGATCGCTGCGTCTATTCCGACCGCGGTCCGCTGGCCCTCCGCCAGCATTAGGTCGTCATCGATGACGTCGAACAGAATTACAAGCTGTAGCAGATTTACTACAACCACACAAGATAACGACCTCGCAATTCGCATAGAAAGCGGGGTAAGGCAAAATTTAAAACAAAACAAAACATTAATAGCAAAAAAACACAACAAAACAACAATAGTTAAAAGATTTATGATTACTAAAGCACTCAGCGTTGTTAAGTGATTGTCTGAAACACAGGTTTGAATAAACCTACATCCGGCAGGTCGCTATGGTATTCATTAAAGTTATACACTAGATTTATTTTAGGCATAGTTTAATATTTTCTTCATAATATTAATATGTAACTTTGTAATGATGTACTTAACTTATATGTAATTTATAATTTATATGTGAACTTACGAATAAAATTATTCTTATTCTTATATAGCTCATGGAGTCGTGACGCTTTTGATAAGCGTCATGGCTACTCGTCTGGCGGTCATTAACCCGCTTTTCTTTTCGGAAGAAACGATGCTATCATGTACAAACAAATAGAGGCAGTATCGCACCTAGTTCGTCTGTTGTCTGGAGCTTCTGCTCGTGTCTATAGAGTGGCACAATGCTCAATAGAGAAGATTGTTTGGCCGGCGATAGATACAGCACGACTCGGCATGTGCTCATAACACGCTGCAAGTTGTTCGCATGGACACATTGATATGAGAGCTGTTAGTCTAGCGACATTTGTTGTGCCCGCCATTGTTCAACGCTCACTAAGTTTGTCAGGTTTTGCAACAAGTAGGTGAATCGGTTGTTGCAGGATAATTTGGAACATGCTTATTTATGGTCAACAATAAAGTCTGATAGACTATCGTACATATATTTTCGTTGGATCCCGCTTTTGAATCCCATTTTTTATGTATCAACGTTGAATCCCATGTTAAAACAAAATGTGTACTTTTCAGTACAAAAGTGATTTTATAGACCTTTATCAAATACTAGCAGTGCCCTGCGGTGTCACCAACGTTAATGTGAGGAAAAAACTTACTCGAATACATTCCATTACTTTAAGAGTATTAGGTAGGGAGACTGAGGACACTTGATCCCCATGGGAGACAAGGTACACCAACATTTTGAAACTACTAAACGTATTAGAATAGTTTAAACTAGCAACGCTAAACCTACATTGTAGCCAACAAATAAAGAAGAAACTCGCATGTAAAAAATCTGTCGCTTTTGGAAATGGCGTCGGTGTGTTGTTTACGAGCACGTGGAACTAAAATTTGTGAGTTATTGATTACGTTTTTTTTTTGAGTAAACTTTATTGTACGAGTTGTTCAGATGGAAAAGATATTGTGTATTTTATGTGGTTTCCTATTATTCGTGTCATAAATGGCAAATCGTTAGTTTTATATCTAGAGTGTTATAGTTTTTAATGAAATGTCATTCGGGAGACATGGTACACTCGGTTGAGGGAGATTTGATCCCCGGATCAAATGTCCCATATGGTGAGTGGTAGACCGCGAAATTCAAATTTTCTTACGTTTTTTGCAATTTGCAGGTCAGTATCAGGTTCCAAAATTTGATTTGCGACTATAACAGGTACGTATTTACAGAATTATAATCATTAGAATCATTAATATATCTTTCTAAGTTAGATTTGTACCATAAGAACAAATGTCTTAAGGAAAAGTGCCTATGGTACTAATCTAACTTAGAAAGATGTATTAATGATTCCAATGATTATAATTCTGTAAATACGTACCTGTTGTAGTCGCGAATCAAATTTTGATCAAGATACAACCTGACACTGACCTGCAATTTATAAAAATCGTTAGAAAATTAGAATTTACACCGACGACGTTTACAAGTTCAACAAAGGCTTGTTATACACCCACTGTGCAACAATCCCTTCCGATGTGACCGTGCAGCAAACATTTTCAAATGTGAACTCTGCTCTTTGCCTCGGCAATAAGCCTATGGTGGCTGAAAATAAAACTCTTACCGATTTTGCAGCACCGTCGACCTCGAAATACGTAAGCCCCGATATTATTAGACCACATCCTAAATCAGGACCAAGAAAAAGTAACAGCAGAGGCAAGAAAAAAGGCTCTACAAAAATTATTTCTGACACACCTGAAAAGAATGAAATAGAAGAAGAAGCTCGTAAAAGAGAAGAAATAAATTAGCTAAAGTAGTCAAAAGGAACTTTAAAGACACATCAACAAAGCAGCAAAGGGCTAAAAAAGCAACAAAAGCGAAGCGACAAAGACGAAATTCTAAGAATAGAGCAAGTTCTAGTTAAAGTTTAGTGCAAGTTCTGAAGAGGACGTAATCTTACCATCTTCGCCAGAGTCCGATTATGTTATAGAAGATGAAATAGAAGAAAATAGTGAAGAGGAAGAAGACGACGGAAAAGACCTCGATAAAGATTTATTGTTGATACATTATATTATTGATGATGATTGAATAGTGAATAAGAATTTTGAAACAAGACTGTTTAGAGAGAGTAATTGTTACGTATGAACAGAAAGTTAAAGATATGATGATAATTTTTCTAAATAAAACATTTAATTTATATTTTGTGCTTTACTTTACTTCACTCACAATAGATTAACTTTTAATTAATGAATGTATGGAGCATAGATTCTGTCGGTCATGTTTGGGAAACTTGACCCTCCTCAACAGATCAAGTCCCCCAAGTATTTGGAAAACATGGTCACATCTATTGAAACAAGTGTCCCCAACGTGTGGGAGTCTTGATCCGGGTGGATCATGTCTACCTAAGGGTGGGGACCAAGTCTTCCACATATAGGGGACACTAGATACCAATCTATGCTTACGCTTTTAGTTGAACTTTCATTACAAATAAAAGGCAATCCTTATTTTTGTTTCATATAACACAAAACAAGTTAGATTTCGAAACTTTTGGTCATTAAACATCCTAAAATTTGCTTTAACTACAAACTTTAGGGCCAAAAAACAAAAGGGGGGATCAAGTGTCCTCAGTCTCCCCTACATAAGATTATTACTTAGTACATTAACTGGTTGAATGCCGTAATTACAGACATGATTAAAAAGCCATTGTATTGCCATTGTATTTTGTTGTTATTTATTTATTAGAATTAATTTTATCTTTTTGTGTGCACGTGTTTCTGTGACAAATAAACCTATTTTTCTTTCTTTCTTTCTTTTCTTTCTATTGTGTCTCGCGTAGATCTACGTTCGAATAAATACGAAGGGTTAATATATTATATATCACAAATATATTCTTATAATAACAAAAAAAAAGTTATTTATTATTTTATTAAGTAAATAGAAACAATATCTCTGAAATCACTGAGCCTAAAATAAAATTTCAAGATTCCAGGAGATCCTATCAGAAGTCGGGTCTCAAAATAACATAGCAAATCTCTCAATATACTGCGTCCATACCTACTTACCTACATTTGGTCATAGTCAAAACATGTTCAGGACGTTATATTCAGTTTAAAGTTGGTATTTTTAAATGTTATGACTAAAACACTTTTATAAAAATAAGATTTTTGGCATTTTCAACGTCAAGTAACAGCCAAGGGGATTTATTGCAGACTTTCGCTGTAATAGTAAGAAATGCTCAAGATGTTATTCCCCATAAGAAAACAGTACATTTCTTTTCTGGCACTTACATTTTTGGGTACGTTATGAACTTATGAATGACAAATTTATGAAATACAAACTTATTTTTGCAGTCGATCAAATTAATGATGTGCATTGTGCATGCGTAAATATTCAACCCAACTACCGTACCTTTTACTGTGCGTGGTCCGACATAAACATGGCCAGTTTTTTTTTTAATTTCGTTGGGGAACTACCACAAAAAAAAAACAATTTCTATTACTCAAGTAAACTAATAGAAACAAAAACTACCAAGCTCATACAACTAACAACACATAGGTATTAAAATGTAAAGTGATTGCGGAATACCCAATTTATACAATTCATTTATCATTATTCCCAAACTTTTGCTCAGCCTACCTAAAAATGTATACTGGGCATTCTGTAGTAAACTATTACAAAGTATCAAAAATAAATAATTGTACAATAATTAAAAATAATTTGAAACGGCGAGCGCATTCAGTTAGTATCTCAATCAACAATAGATGATTGTTTCATATTTTGCAATAAATTACCAGCGTTGTGTCATCGCGCTTCTCTTTCTTTTCTATGCAGTCCGATAGTGACCGCGCTTTAGTTCATGTAGTCGCCTTAAGTCGCTTAAAGGGCGGTCTTCACAGAGCGTATGAGCCTCTCCCAACAGCCACCCACAAAAGGCGACGCAGGTGGAATGAAACTCCATTCAATTTGATTATTTGCAACAAAATGTTGCATAGCGTCACAAAAAAATCAGTTAACTGACGGTTTGTAGTGCCGTTATCTGACAGGATTTTTCGTGGAACACCTCGACGAGCCATAAACTGACAAGTCGGTTACGTCGCGACGTTAGCAGGAGATGGCGGAGTCTGCAGAAAGGCTTGCTACAATCTCTAGGTGTACTGCTCGCGTTGTCTAACATGTAAACATTGCCACCCATCGCTTCTCTGTACGATGACCAATAGACACATCCACAGGGCCAAAGTACTCTAAACCAACGTTTGTAAATGGACGACTATAACAATCAAGTCTTACATCAGGCAAATCGCGTGTGCTGGCGTTTGAGGTGCTGCTTTCCGTTTAAGCAAAATGCGCAATTTCTTGATATCTTCCGGACCTCACTACGGCGGCGTCTCAAAATCCAGTATCGTTGTTTTAGTTCATTGCAGACATGTACGTTAAAGGCGTGATCAGCTTTATGGTGCTAGTACTGTATTAGGAGGCAAACAGCTGGATGACGACCATCAAGTATAATCGGAGACGTGGTATTGTAGTCAGTATTTTACTCGGCGGTCCAGCCTAAGTAAGCTTTCTTCATCTAGTACCAAAGCCAAGGAGTGCAGTTTGCTCGTTTTATGTATCTTGGATTGTTTGGGGTCGTGCAACACGGCCAATTCTGGGCGAAAACTAACCACCTGAGTCTTCTTTAAAATAGCGTTTTCTGCTTTCTGCATATCTGAACCAGTCAATGGTGAAAGCTTGTAAAAAAGGTATTAGTGTTCAATTTAGGTCTATCTATTCATACACGAAATATCTGAAGGGGTGGGTCATTGTACTCATTTCATTGTGTCCTATAGTAAAAGTTGTTCATAATGATGAGTAGGTACAATGAACCCTTCAGATATTTCATGTATGAATAGATAGCTTATATATATAATATTTAAAATTGCAACATTAATATACAATCATTTTATTATAAACAATTTTGTAAAGCATTTGGGATCCAACGGAAATAGTTTTTGGGATTCAACGGCAATTCTCTTGCATTTTTAAAATTTGGGATCCAACGGAAATAAAAAATAATGTCTTGTGGGATCCAACGGCAAAAATATTAAACTGGGATTCAAAAGTGGGATCCAACGAAAATATATCCTATCGTATCGAAAAGAATTTAATTGCAAAAATATGAATTTCCAACCTTACCAACCCAAGAGGCGTCTCGTCTATGCAAATGTAAATCACTTTGGCAAGTATTTCGGCGGACATTTTGCTCTAACATTAACTACTTACTTCGCTAATTTATCGTGCGCTCGAGAATGTCAACAACCATCGACTAATAGCTTATTCTGCAGTTTTTGTGCAATTGCAGCGCTGTCGCCGTGAGTCAGCGCCGGAACACCGAGCTGACAACTGAATATGCTATCAGTAAAACAGGCCACAGATTTAAATTCATATGGAAGTCGGGGGACCATTCTGTGGAACACCTTCTATTCTAAGAGGTCCCCCGACCCTCATATGAATTTATTTGTTTTATCCTTTTCCAATTACATTCAAACGTCGTTTTTTTTTGAAGTGAAAGCTTCTTTAGCGGCGTTGTACACTTTTTTGTAATGGGTAAAAAATGTTAAACTCGCGTCAGGACACGTGACCCTGATCGAAAATTCGTAAGACGGATGGAGAGTAAACAGCCGGCGCGGCGTGGGAGAGGAAGTATCCCCTCTCTTTCTACGGCGCGGCGAAAATGTATGCCTGCGCCTGCTGTTTCGTTTAGGCGGCGCAGGGCGCTTGCGCGAATGTTCGTGTGTGTTTATTGTCATGTTTGTGTACGATAGCGCAATAAATAAATATTGTATTCTACCACATAAATGATAGTACTTTTATATTGATAATTAAAGCAATTCGTGCAAAATTATTCCCTAACCATTCCAAAATATCAAAAATGCACAACGTTAATATTCAAGTTTTCACTTCTGCCGGCACTCCCGGAGTGCAACCCGTCGTTTTTTTTTTATTTTTGCTTTTTAATAGCGGCAACAGAAATTCACATTCTGTGAAAATTTCAACTGTCTTGCTATCACGGTTCATGAGATACAGCCTGGTGACAGACAGACAGACGGACAGTGGAGTCGATGCACAATGTCAAACAGTGGAGTAATACTCGCCCGAAATTTGTATGGAAAAAATATCGAATAGTGACACCTTATGTTTAAAATAAGTTGTAGGAAACATTTTGATCCAAGCGTCCTCGCGTCGGCGGACGGCTAATGAAAATTGGAAGTTAACAGCAGCTATGTTTTCTACATTAGAGCAATTTCAAAATAAAGTGTACCCCTGCTGTAAAATTCGATTTAATTTTTTATGTGATTTTTTTATTTTATTTGACCATAATATAATAGGTAATATCGTTTATCATGCAGAAAAATAAAAAGGAACGCGGAATTCGAGGCATTTTCCCGATAATATCGAAACAAAACGGACTTTGTGGCGGAACTAGTTCCGTTGTGTGACTAGATTTAAAAGCAAAATTAAAGGAAAGCGTGATATTAATAAGGTTTTTGTAAATTTATTTAAACTAATAATACATACAATTAATTGATAAATCAAAGAAAATAGCCTTAGCTTCAAGGATTAACACAACATTATTGTTTTTTATTCGGTTTTGTGACTCTGTCGCTTTTTACTGGTCTATTTTTTAATTTAACTCCAAAAACATAATATATAACTTAATATGTGTAGCTTTTTCGTAAAGTAATATATTAACTGTAAACATATTTGTGGCCGCACAGATTTAAAAAGTAAAATTCATGTAATTTCATAGATTTGATTGATGGAGTTACCATCAATTTGAAGGGACAGTGACAAAATGGAAGTCTTAAAATCATAAGGCTGTGTTCACATGATTTATAAATTGCCTAAATATACATTAAACCTAAGTTAACTTTTGACATCAAATGATAATTTAATTTTTTTTAGCCCTACATCTCAAATTGGAACTAGTTTTATATTTTTTCTGTTAAAAGAAAATAATTACTTAATAAATCGAAGAATAGAGTAGGTAAGAAATAAAACAATAATTTTAAATATGCTTGTATTTTTATCTTACTATAGTTACTTAATGTGAAATTACAAAAGAAACCTCAAACCCAATTATTACAGACGCCAGCACATCAAGCTATCCTCATATCAATATCTATCATCAAGCATCGAGCTATCATGAGCTAAGCAACTGTAAAATTTTCCTAATTGAACATGAACCTTATTCTTTTGTAATAAAAGTTGAAATCTGTCAAAGAAATTTGACAGATTGGTGTAGCTTGATGTGCTGGCGTCTGAATAATTTGTAACATTAAATCAATGCAATCAATGCAATGTAAACTAAGCTTTATGCATTCCGACCTGTTGTGACTTGCCGTTCCGTTAAATGTGACCGTAGAATTAGTCACAAAACGGAGGTCACATAATGCTACCTTCTTGCAGGGTTAAATTGTTTAAAAATTACCCATCGTACTTAGCACTATTAACTTTTTTGTATGAAATACTATACAAATCTTGCTATATGTCAACAATAACAATAATCAAAGAAAAGTGATTTATAAGGTAAAACTTGGTCACATACCTGAGCAAAGAAATTGAAACACGGGAACACTTCAACAATAAGTCCGCGCTGGTCACAAATTAGTTTGATAATTAAAGCAAAATAGCGTCTCTCGATGAAGGACTATATGTTATCTGCCATTTCGTGCCGAATACTTTCCACAATTAGAAGATTTTTTGCAAAAACGAGCGGTCACAAAACGGAATGTTCCGGTTAGCTAAAATTTTCGATTTTCCTTTATATTTATTTTTTATAGAAAATATGTAATAAATATATATATATATACTTCTAACTGATAAATTCGACTTTCAAGAATTCAAATTATATTTATAAACCACTCCCAATACACGAAAGTTTTTGGAAATCAAAGATTTTCCGAACCTAGTTGGGAAGGGGACAGGTAAATTTGATGGTCTTGAATATTAAAAAATCATTATATCTTTATAAATTTAGTGAAGAAACAACAAAACTACAATTTATAAATGTATTTCAATATATGTTTTTTTCACTTAAATTAATATATTCTGCTAGAAGTAATTCATCACAAAAAAATAAATGAACAAAGTCGAGGGACAAGGCAAAAACCGGGGGTACAAATTTTTTTGAAATTGCTCATTAGCATACATTAATTATTGCTGGGTATTGGTTTGGCGTTTTCATTAGCCGTCCCCCGACGCGAGGACGCTTGGATCAAAATATTTCATCCTACAACTTATATCAGGGCCAATCAATATGTATATTATTATTTTAGTTTTTAGAGCTTTTTCTTTGAGTCATGGGTATTTTATACTTCTTTTATTGTTTTAAAAAAGTATCATTGGAGCAACAGTCGGTATGTTCGTACGCAAAAATGGTTCCATTTTGATCAGTTGTTACAGAATACTTCGTTGATAATGTGGGACGAATGTAACATGAGTCATAGAGGTCATGTTGAAGAAGTGGATCGAACACTTAAGGACTTGAGAAAGTCAGCCGCTGTCATGGGTGGTGTCACTTTTGTGTTTGCAGGTAAGTTTCACCAGACACTTAAAGTCGTCACAAAAGTGACACCTGCGGACATCACAAAGGCATGTTCAAAATCATCGCCCCTATGGCGTATAATTCTGATGTACGAACATGAGAGCCCA
Organism: Gortyna flavago; assembly: GCA_963669345.1. NCBI lineage: Eukaryota > Metazoa > Arthropoda > Insecta > Lepidoptera > Noctuidae > Gortyna > Gortyna flavago. The sequence continues at coordinate 14,239,943 of OY770147.1, forward strand.
CCTTATCGGAAATACGGATAACGATTTTCCACAACAGCTTCTCAAAGTTGGAGAAGGGTCTTTTTCTTCTCGAACCTTGGGCGCTAACGCAGCGGAAATCCTTATATAAATAAGACTGGGTCGTATAGTTCGCAGTCTGCAGCAGCTTACAGATGCAGTATATCCAGCAGCAGCAGGTGCAGTGGTGTGTATGTATGTGTGGATTTGTCAGCTAGATTAATTGACATCGCTGATTGTGAAAATATTTGCACGCCATGTTATGGCAGGATATGCTGAAACAAATTTACTGTAACACCTTATGTACCATATGGTCTAGCAAATAAATATTTTTGATTTGATTTGATTTGGAGTAGTAGTGTGTATTTACTAGATGGAGACATTCATTGGCTTTGTTAAGGGATATCGTCTCACCAAGGAACGATAAAGTCACTGAAATCAATAATCTAATTTTACAAAAAGTCCCCGGCCAAGTCAAAATCTACAAGTCCATTGATACAGAGTGCGATATCTAGGATGCAGTCCACTACCCGCAGGAATTTTAAAATTTCCTTAAACCATCTGGCCTGCCACCTCACGAACTGATATTGAAAATCGGAACGCCTATCACGGTTCTAAGAATTTAAACCCACCTAACCTAACGTGTGCAATGGCACAAGGCTACTAATAAAAGATTTAAAAGATAACCTAATTGTGGCGATCATTCTCATCGGACCAAGAGCAGGAGGCATAAAAAGGCCACTTTCGCAGAATCATAAAACAGTTCATATCACGCAATTTCAACTGTATTATGTCAATTTTGTATAGAGATTCGTAAAATGCTATAATTACACCTCTGCCTAACCCTTCAGGGATATATAGGTGTGAAACTGTCAAACAGATGAATTGCGTAATATGAATTGTTTTATGATTCTGCCAAAATGGCCTTTTTAGGCCCCCTGGCCAGTTGGCGCACATCCCAAGGACTCCACGGACCTGCCTATATCCTATATAAACTCCAGTTTCCAATTAAAACATCATTTGTTCTGACTATTAACAAGTCCCAGGGACAAACATTATCTTTGGTTGGCATTGACCTACGAAAATAATGTTTTTCCCATGGGCAATTACGTAAATGAAGGTATATCATGAGTTTTTTGTTACCGTAAAATAAAACAAGCTCAAACATTGTATAGAGAAGCTTTAAATTAAATAGATACCTAATTTAAATTGTAAGAATAGTAATTGATAGTTTGTATATACAGGCTCCGAAACTACTGGACCGATTTGAAAAATTATTTTTGTGTTAGATAATATAAAATCACGCTACGACCAATAGGAGCGGAACATCAATGAAACATATGAGACCTTCCATTGCGTGCGATGCGTAAACGGTTAAAGGACGTAAAAATCATGAATGACGGAACTTTACTTTTTTCCCCCTTAAAAGTACTAAAAAACCATTTTAACCCGAGGGTGCCGTAAAAGGCGACAAGGGACTAACCCTGAGCAGACAAGAGCACTTCGGTAATTTACGGAACTACTGATCCGATTCCAAAAATTATTTCACTAATGGGAAGCTACAGTATTGCCGAGTGTAATCTTAAGTTGAAACAAGAAAGGAGAGGTCAAAACTATCATATTCCGAAGATTTTTAAACGCTAATGTGATGTACCTTATTAGAAAGCTTATTTATTAAGCTACTCGATTTTAGTTAAATATGATTTTTTCAGGCGCCTGTTTATGTAAAAAAGTGAAAAATGTTTCAGTGGCAACAAAACGCACATAGTCTTTATTTATTAATTTCTATGCAATATAATTATTTTAAATGTGGCTAAAGTTTCAGTTTCTATTAAATACTTTGAGATTTTATTATAATTTTAGCTGCAGCTCCATGAAATTGAGACAAAAAATATTGATTATCATGACAATGCAATATCAAAACGTGTCCAAAAAAAGTCAAATGTGTAAATGTCAGAATGACGTTGAAATAAAAAAAAACACCTTATACACTGGTACACACGGCTACACATCAAGCTATAGGTACATTTCCAGTTTTCGTTGCCCTCGCATTGTATAGGTTTTTCGTACAATCAGAAGCCAGCTTATACTGGTTATGTATAGCTTGATGTGTAGCCGTGTGTACAAGTCCGCGAGGCGGAGTGTTTTTATATGTGAATAAATACGTCAACAAATGTATTATTGTACTTAATTATAAAGTACAAGTATGTACATTAGCTACATATTTCTATGATAAAATAATTGACAATGAGAAATGACAATTGCCACAGGCCTGCCAACCCTAAAATATAAATAATGTTTGTAGTTAGTGATGCACATGGTGATGCAAGCATTTTATTTTTCAACACTTCACACCACAAAAAAAAACGAAATGCCCAAAGGGTTCAAAAATTACCCTCTTTCAGTCTATATGTATAGCTCAGAAGGCTGTATAAATTTTTAGTTATTTTAGTACCAAACCCCATACATTTATTGAACGTCTCCTTTTCCGCGGACGAAGTGGCGGGCAGAAGCTAGTATTTAAATAAGAATCGGATTCTTATATTTCGGCCAGATTAGACAGGGAACAACAGACGCGCTCGGATAAAAAGGGATCCTAAATTTTGTTCCAAAAACTTTCGGAAAGTTGTTTAGGTGCTATACAATGTACAGAGTTTCTGTCATAAATGAGACGTTTTATTGTATTATATGGGCACGATTTATGCGATTGCATGGTAATCTTGTAGCGAAAGCAAAACACGCAGCGTATCGTCTGCTTATCTTTCCGCTCAGCTGCGAGATGTAGCCGACTACTGCACTAGGCACTGGGCCGACCGTGCTACAATGTGAAACATGTTACATTTCACAATACTTCAGATCGGAAATAATAGGATATTATATCGCATGCATATCTTTTATAGTAGTCATGCTGTTGACTTGAAGGGTTTAGTAGAAGTCTACTTTTCTTGTTGTGCTCTTGTGTTTAGCAGTTCGTTATTGTGGATTAAAACCCAACATCAGTTTGATCAACTGCTAAGAGGCAGGGCTACTAGATTTTGCTGGAGCAAAATAAACCTCAATTTTGTTCCTTGGCCACTGGCTCTTATTTCACCATGCCACATGCAACTTGGTCTCCGAGACAATCTGGAAGTGAAATTGTAGAACAATGACACACATAATGTGCTTCACCTGTTCAAACTCCAGCTATGTTAATGTGCCACATTATTCAATCTCAACTATTTGCTAAATGCCTCATTTACATTGTCATTAGAAGTCTATTGTGAATATTTTTTCTTTTTTTTTCGTGTTTTTTGCAATAATGGTGGAGGCTGTTGTCCTTAAGTAGGATGCATATTAATAGTATTTAATTATAAAATGGCTAGAAAGGGAGTGGCTACAGAGATGATGACTAATAGAGATGTATGGAAGTATAGACATGTTGCACCAACCTCGAAATAAATTGGGGTGGTCATATTATTTCACCCTTGACATGACATTAAGTAGGTACATCAACATAATAATATTGAGATGTATGTGGTAAGCACTTAGTTCTAGAACATGTGATTAATCATTGAATGATAACAGCACTTCCTGTTTCATAACTATGACAACATAACTTCACTACACCAAGTTATGTTACAAGTAAATTGGCATCATTATTATGTGAACAGTATGAAGCCAGGATTGTCTGCTGCTATGTACAGGTTCCCTCTAACTTGACAATATGAAGTTTATATTTACAAAGACCAACGTCAGGGTATTGTTCACTATTAAAATTTCTCCTAGGTTTGGCAACAGTGTGACAGAAACATAGACAGTGCTAGGTGTAGGTAGCAAATTATTATTTCAATTGTAACCAAGTTTGTTCAGCCCCAACTTGATGTATTTAAGAAATGAGTTCAAGTATAAGGCTTTTCCCTCCCTCTTGAAAGGAAGCGTGACTCCCAAAAGAAGAAAGATAACAGTCTGATTAATGTTATTAGGCTTTTATGGTCATAAAACTTTTCACAACACAATATCGACGGCGAAGTGCCAATACCTCCTAACTGACATTTATCAAGAAACTTTTTTATTGTTTTGAATTAAACTTTAAAGGAGTTATTCACATGTTTTAGTAAAATCTCCTAAGTGTATTTTTTTGTTGCATCGGTATTTCCACAATTAATTTAATTTAATTTTAACTAAACCAATGGGTCTATTTAAAAATGTTTTTTTTTTCAGTTTGTGTAAATTTTTGACTTTGTCAGTTAGGTGTCCATATGCTTTATTATAAACATATTAACATGTTGACTGCCAGACAACAGACAATAGAAAATGTATAAGTCACCGGTGACCTACACGGCAGAGAATGTGTTAAACTGCAGTTTGTTTTAGTTAGCCAGATGATGTATGCAGATCAATTATTTGATTGAACAATTTGATTGGTATAGATACATGTAGGGATAAATGAGATAATAAACATGTTGATTTGTGTTTTTGTTTTGACCTATTGGCACCATTTAGATATTTTATTAGGCATCAGGTTCATTGAATAATTCATCAAGCCCATTCCCGAGCACATTATAGTTAGCTAATAGCCCATATTACCAACCAGTCTACTTTATTTTTATACATTTCTTGTGTTTTGATATTAAGTCTAAAAATACCAGATATTACCAAACTAGACTTTAAATCTAATCACAGATTAGTTAAAGATCAATAATTTTATGGAAATCCCAAATAGGTTTATTATAACAGAGTATTAAATGGATGTTTAAGTTTAGCTGTACAAACTGACATAAAATTATATTAAGTTAAGGTATTTTTCTTTCTTTTGTGTTATTAGCTGTTTGAATCATGTAGAATACAAAAAAACAACCGACTTCCAATAAAAAACTACAAAGTGATAAATAACTTTTATTTCGGAAGTCGGTGTTGTTGGTTCTGCATTTTCGTTTATTGACACCGACTTCCGAAATAAAAGTTATTTATCACTTTGTAGTTTTTTTTTGGAAGTCGGTTGTTTTTTTTTGTAAAAAAAGTTTTTATTTTTCACTTTTTAGTGAGGGAGTTTGTAATTTATCTAAGTTACAATAGCCTAACGTCAACTGCTCATCACCTTTTACAAAATATTGCTTTTCCCAATGCTGAAACGTTAATTGTTGAGGAGTTCTCCTGGTAAGAACCTGGAGAACTCCACTCCACCACCACACGCATTGTGACGAGCATAAATTGCTTAGCAACCATATTAACAAGTAGAAGTAAGTAAAATATTTATCATTGATTAGTTCCGATGGCCGTCTGTGGTCTTCATCATCAGCTCGACTTTACCAAATGATGAGTTCCGAGACCAAATGTTCAAGTTACTCTAAAAAATATCCAAATTGCTATAGGTTTGCCAATAAAATTTGAGGGTTTCCCTGGATATCCCTGGGATCCTATCATCAGATCCTGACCTGATGTGGGACCACTTGGGAAGTATACTCTTTCAAACAAAAGAAAAATTTTCCATATCAGTCAAGGCGTCTTCGAGAAATCGGGGAACACACATAAAAAAAAAATTAAAAAAAGCTTCCGACGAATTGGGAACCTCCTCCTTTTTTTGAAGTGGGTTAAAAATGTTATGGCTAACCGATTTAACTGTTTGACACTTTGACAGTCACTGTCAAACTTCTGGCACAAGTTCAAGTTTAAGACTTTGAAAACAAAAACAGACAAACACTAAGTTAGTATGTTTTTCAATGATGTGTAGAAATATGTATATCATTGATTGATTTCTTAACAAAACTTGCTGATACCAAGTTAAAGAACCATTTCTGGTGTTCTTGGGAGTCTATCATTAAAATTTATGCAAGCTATGCAAATTAATTGTCTATGGACCTACTCAGCATTCAATTTGCAATAATTGAATTGTCGAATAGTTGGAATGTGTCCAGGAGTAGCTAGGGTGCAGGGGGCGCAGCGACGAGCGCTCGGACGCCGCTCGGCGCCGGTGACATGCCACTTGCCAGCCCGCGACACTAGGCCTGCCGCGAGTCGGCGCTCCGCCGCGAGTGTCACGCCGCGGCCGCGCCGCCGACCGCTCATAACCAACACGACACGTCAAACACGTTGACATCGCTAGCCAACACCAAAATAATAAAACGTCACTCACCCTAAAATCCCCGGCTTATAATTATAGTTGGGTATCCGCCACGGACAACCCCCGTATTCACCTATGAGAGCATCGTGGTTTTTGTTCAGGTTAAACGTCGATGCGCGGTTATCGTTCATTTTCCTCCGCGCGGGGTTGAAATAATTGTTATTCCTACTTTCACCGTTCACATCATTTATTGGTATAAAGTCTTGTGCTTTATTCACATTAGGGTTGGCATTTTCTAAGTTTTTCAAGTTCATTTTGTCTATATCACTTTGAGTTTCCCAGATACGAAGCCACAGGCGCTTCGCGGGTCCTTCCTGCTCGGGCTGATACCACGCGACGGCGGGATCCATTCAGCCGGAGCAAGGTTCCACTATATGGGATGACACATATTGTTGCATTTCACATTTATAATAATGTAATAAAAATTAACACAAAACAAAAATAAGTCAGACCACATTCGGAACATGGACGACAGCGACACGCGTGTAGTTGACACTTAAACAACTAGAGGGAGCCATCTTAGCAAAATAAGTTCTAGATTCTAACTCAAATCAGGCACTTAAATATGATTACAACACCATTTACAGTTTTATTTCCACTTATTGTATTCAAAAATCATAACTAAGTATATTTTGTGACTTGATAGGCTCTAAAATTGACTATTCCTGCTTGTATGCTTTAAGCATGCCTATTTTGACAACAGTAAAAAGGATGTGAAAGAAATTGTTCGAAATCGAATACACACTCAACAAGTCAAGAGCATTTGCGTCAGTCCGTTAATTGTTAATTTTATTGTAACTGTGATTTCATTATTATAGATAGAAAACATCATATTTCATCGTAATGGTTATGTGTTTAGCCAGATTCAATAGGTATGAAAACAGAGGACATTATTTAGAAAATGATGACTCAAAGAGTGTATCCAAACATGAAATGATAACTGGCAACACAGGACACCGATTTAAATAATTTTATAGTGCACAGAAATCAACTATTTAGATTCAATCGAATCTATTAATTAAAAATAAAATGAATATGACGTCTGCCCGTATATAATAATAATTACCTATCTCACACAATGAAAACAAAATATTTAGCAATCTGTTAATTAATCAGAACATTTTAGAACGAATCTGAATCTGTCAAATTAAAAAGTTGCAAAATGGCAAAATGTCAAATATATTATTTTCGCGCCGTTTTATGTCGATCGATACTCGTTATGGTACTCTCTCTTTGGTGTACATGTACAAGCTAATCAGTTGAAAAGAAACCAATAAAGTGACTAAAGCAGGTAAAATAACTTTTACTTGTTTTAAATAGTTTCATGGTGCGACTTCCTGTTAGCTTTTTAAAGTCAAGAATAACCTCATCATGTACTTGTTATAGTTATTGATTGTTCCAAATAATCAGACCACTTTAATGATAGCGCTAAACAATGTGGGGATGACAATACAACAATAAATTAGACTTCGTATACCTAATAAAGCTCCCAGTCTGCATAAAAAAATTCAATCAAATTTAAGCAATAGTTTGGTCACTGGACATTATTTTACATGATGTATCTGTAAACAAGCCAGCACCGATAGGATCATAGATAAGGGTAAGTACTGTGGATAGGATAAAGACATAGTAAGACTGACTGTAGTTAAATATAACATGTGTCCAGCTCGCTAGTTCAATATCCTTCGTCAAATTTGTTCTTAAAATTTATTTCCCGATGCGAACTAATGTATATTATACCTTATGCTTGAGATAAGAGTCATGCATGCGGAAGATATGACTTACTACAAATCTTACATTTATTACGAACCTGCAAAAAAAGGGGTGTCCGGCACACTGACCTACATATACAATTTTTTCAAGTTTCGGCCAAATGTTTGTTGGGTCAAAAACACCGCGATGTTGCCGTAACATTTAAAGTGTGTTCTTTTTTGTTTACACTTTTCTGCTATTTAATATGTTAGAAAAAATCACTTTTTTAATTTCAACATTAGGTTTTATTTGATCTGCCGGGGCAGCGGGATTGTCCGAAACGGTTATGGCTACCTCGGAATATAAAGGGCTAAGGAAGGAACATGGATGGATTTTAGTCAGTAAGAGTCTGACACTCCCTTTCGCTCCACCCAGAGCGGGAGGGGTCATTGATTTTTTTTTTATGTGTAACCACGCATATCTTTTTACAGAGTAGTCCGATTTTGTTAATTCTTTTTAATTGGAAAGGGTATCTCTTGTTGTTTACATTCACGCCACAAACATACACGGGGTAAACAAAATGATAGATTAACAATATTATCAAGCCTGTTAAAGTATTCTGCGGTTAATGCGAAATTTTTATCTATTAAAGCTACTTTGAAATGTAAATTAATTGCTTAACTTTTCATTTCAGGTCTAGTTGAATGAGGCTGTGCTTGGATACAATTCAACTTCAAATCACATATGAACAGTATATTGAAGCTGGTTGTACTATTTAGAGTAGTGAGACAGGTACATCAGAGCATATTGCCTACCTTCCCTAAAGTGCTGTACCCTATTTCCACAAGAGTCTCATGTATCAGTGTTAGGACAATGGCGCAGAGAAGCATTACATCCTTCTTCAAGGTGTCTCCACCTAAACCTGTGGAGAAGGAGGAAAAGGTGGAAGATGAGGATAATAAAACTAATGATGATGATAAAGTTGATTCACCTGTCAAGATTGGAAAAGTTAAGGTAATCACATTGTTTTAATAAAAACGATTACATATTTTTAATAATATAAAAAATCCAAGCTTTGCACTACATTACACACTCATTGTTTTGTGTACTAGATAATTATCTGATTAAAATAAACATATTTTCTTAAAAAAGTTCAAGGAAATGTTACAAATTCAAGAAAATAAATTTTCTTTTATGGTTTCTTTACAGACAGCATCAAAAAGGCCTCGGCTAGAAAGCAGTGAAAGTGAATTGTCACCAAAGAAGAAGGAGAGCCCCACAGTGAGCTCGGATAAGGTACCTATTCAACTTGAATACATCTATGAAAACAATAAATAATTTATTAGTTGTAACTAAACTACAATAACAATTAAAACATTCACAGAATTCACTCCTGCCCTTATCCCAATTTATTTGGGGTCAGTACAACATGTCTTTTTCTTCCATACTTCTCTATTCGTTCTCAGTAGACTCGAGTCTCCACCCTTCTAGGCATAATAATAATCATCTTTCACACAGTTCATACATTGTTTCTTTGGTCTTCCTCTACGAAGTAGAACTGTGTACAAAACTTTACAAGAGGTACACAAATGCATCTTTTAATTTAACAATTTAATCATATTACAGAAGAAAATAGTAAAACGCCAGCGCATTGAAAGTTCAGGCAGTGAGGCGGACATCTCACCTAAATCAGAATCACCAGCACTGGAAGAAGAGATTCCTGTATTACAACAATCACCGGTAAAAAACACTGTAGCCTCCCCAAGCCCATCCCCAGAAAAGAAACCAGTAATAAAAGTAGAGAAGTCAAAATCACCCAAAACATATGCATCACCTAAGAGTAAGAAGAAGAAACCGCTCACAGAAGCGAATGGCTTCAAAAAAAGTCCTTCACCCAAGAAAATAAAGGTAGAGAGTTCAGTAGATAGTAAAAAGAAGGTCACACCAAAGAAAGAAGTAAAAAAGAAGCTGGAGAAGGAAGTAAAGAGTGAAAACAAGTCAAGTAAGGAAGAAGTTGAAGGTGAAGCTAAGGAGTTGGTATCTGGTGAGTTTTCTTCACCACTAGTATATATATTTATAAATTTGCAACTGCGAAAATCACCAAAGCAAAGTGGCAGCTCTATTATATTTTACATCATCAATTAAAAACATTTAATTGTATAACAGTTAGCTAAACTTTTATTGCAATAAAACCCTCTTGTTGCATTTCATCTCATTGCTGAAGCTAGATTTTTATTTTGCGAAAAACATACAAAACATTACATACATAAAGCCAGGTTATTGCACAGTCGAGTTTCAGTAAAAAAGACATATACAAATTACAATAAGAAATATTACAGAAGCAGAGTACAACCCAGCGAAAGCTAAGTACCACCCAATCACAGACGCGTGCTGGCGTGCGGGGCAGCAGGTGCCGTACCTGGCGCTGGCGCGCACGCTGCAGCTGGTCGAGGACACCTCCGCGCGCCTCAGGATGGTGGATATCCTCGCCAACTACTTGCGCTCTGTGATTGTGCTCACGCCTGAGGACCTGCTGCCCAGCGTGTACATGTGTCTGAACCAGCTCGCGCCGTCCTACGAAAGTTTGGAACTGGGTGAGTGTCGTAATCCTTATTACATAATAAAATTGTAAATGTAGCTTTTCCCGTGGCTTTAAAAAATCATGTTGATTCGGTACTCTGTAACTGAGTGAAAGAAAGTCAAATCAACAATGATAGCGATTCAATGGTAGTAGTGAATTAGTCCATCACCGTGTTTATAATTTGAGAACCAGCAACACACTCGCTATCACAATCAGAAGAATTTTGAAGGAAAATCTTAATCGATCAGTGAATCAATCGAACAGACTAAATTCTTTACAAACTTAAATCACCCAATGAATGTGGTTGAATTGTCGGAATTCGCTCGCATTTACATCCCAGTCATGCGGTTTATGGGTTTTATTTTTCAGGCATAGCCGAGACGTACCTGATGAAAGCCATCGGGCAGTGCACGGGCCGCACGCTGGCCCAGGTCCGCAGCGCGGCCCACGCATGCGGCGACCTGGGCCAGGTGGCGCAGCAGGCGCGCGCTGCCCAGCGCACTATGCTCGCGCCGCCGCCGCTCACGTTGCGCAAGGTGTTCGCAGCGCTCAAGGAGATAGCCCACATGACCGGTACCTAACTGTTGTACCTCATCACTCTAGCACAAGTGTACTGTGTACTGGCGCAGGCGGCGAGCAGGCGCGCTACCCAGCGCACCATGTATGTGTAATGCAAGCATGCGCTATCGTCTCCCGCATCATTACATCATCGGGTGAGATAGCTAACCTACTATAACTTTAACTCGGATTTTATATGCCTATCGGCGGAAAATGGTTTGTGCACTTGACATTTATATTGGAGAACAGCTGGAAACACCAATGATCACATAATAAAATAAATAAAATAAAAACCGTCAAATTCGATCCAATGAACAAAGAAAACAATCTCTTTGCAGTCTTAAAATATTTTTACACAGGAGTATTTTATATTTAAAAGAGCTGGTTTTGGTATCCTATTGTCTGGTTCATTAATCTGCTACTGTCCCTATCAAGACTATATAATATTAGGTCCTTACATATGAAATTAGCGTTTTGTACGGGAGGAATATAGTCTTTTTTTTTTTTTGTAAAATATATTTAATTAATCAATGTATGCACCGTTGTTATCTATGCACTTTTGCCATCTCGTAGGTAGTTCATTGATCCCTTTACTAAAAAAAACCATGGGGGCGAGAATCAATGAACTCTTTGAAGGCGGTTTGGACTGCCGCATCGGAGTTGAATTTTTTTCCTTGTAAGAAGTTGTCCAAATTCCGGAAAAAAATGGTAATCTGTTGGAGCAAGGTCCGGGGAGTACGGTGGATGTCGCAGACATTCCAATTGTAGCTCATCTAACTTAGTGGTTGTTTGTTGTGCAGTGTGTGGTCTTGCGTTGTCGTGAAGCAGCAGTGGCTTAGAGCGATTGACCAATCTCGGTTGTTTAGCAGCTAGTTCTTCCTTCACGGTTTGCAGTTGCTTACAATAGATATCTGCCGTAATCGTTTGGCCAAATTTTAGAAAGCTGTAGTGAACGACACCGGCGCTAGTCCACCAAACACTCAAAAGTAACTTTTTCTGAGTCAATTTTCGTTTAGGGCAGGATTTGGCTGGTTCTCCAGGGTTCAGCCATTGCGACGAGCGCTTCCGATTATCGTACAGTATCCACTTTTCATTACAAGTAATGATTCGATTTAAAATCCCGTCATTATTGTGTCGGTTGAGCAAAGTAACACAGCAGTCGAAGCGTGTTTGCTAGTTCGGTTCACTCAATTCATGAGGTACCCATCGTTCAAGTTTTTTTTACTTTCCCGATTTGCTTCAAGTGGATTAATACAGTTTATCACTTACCCCGAAGCCTGCAGCTATCTCTGAAGTGCTTTGTGATGGATCCGCTTCCACAATAGCCTTTAATTCTTCATTTTCCACTTTGGTCTCCGGCCGTCCACTGGGTTGGTTCTGAAGGTCGAAATTTCCAGAACGAAAAAGTTGAAACCAAAAACATACCGTGCTTTCTTTTGCGACACCAGCGCCGTACACATCATTAATCCTTCGAGCTGTTTCTGCAGCACTGGTGCCACGGTAGAACTCGTACTCGTAGATATACCGATATTTCATGTTTTCCATTGTGCGGTAATAAGCGACGCCAAAGAAGAAAGTAACGAGGAAAAAACAAATGAATGACTGTTTTCAAAACTCAAATGTACCAGCTAAATGAATTTATAAATTTGAATTTGGAATTCTTAACCAAAGAGGAGATATTTCAGATCAAAGTGGTCAGTACGACAAAACGCTAATTTCAAATGTAAGGACCTAATATAATATAATATAATAATATATAATACATATAATATAAAATTGAATAGGCTCCGAAACTCCAGGACCGATTTGAAAAATTCTTTCACCATTAGAATCCTATATTATCCCTGATGAACATAGGCTTTAGAATATTTTCAAAAAAGTTAGGGATCCGTATGAAAATTTCGATAATGTAACCCAAGGTGTGAAAAAAATACCAAAAAAAGTCCTTATAACCCGCCTGATCCTGTCCGCTGCGGAAACTTTTGACATTAGAGCAATGTTATGTACTACAGTTTTATAGAAGACATCAATATCTACAAAAAATTCCGCGACAGCATATCGCTCACCTAGTAATATATCGGCACATCTACAAAAAATGTGAAATTGAGTTTTTACCGTATAAGTGTTCAAAAGTGCATAATTTAAAAAAGTGGTAAAACGGCACAACGCTATACTAGTAATCAAACCCATAAAATAGTAAAAAAACGTAATTAAACCCATAAATCAATTTTTAACATTTTATATAAAATCTTTGATCCTCGTTTCTGTAAAATGTGAAAAACGTAGATGTGCCAATATATTACTAGGTGAGCGATATGTCTATCTTTTAAGGTTGACTCACTATAACCATTTTTATGGTAATCAAATTTGTTCTAAAATAATGCATTATTTGCGAAGGTGTTTTTATAAACATGATATTAATCCTTATCCAAATAAACATGTTTGTCATCACAAGTATTTAATTTTGAACAAAATTGCCCTTAACATCAATCGATTTCAATGAATATCTTAGGAGAAATCATAGTTTTATAAAAAAAATACTAATAATAAAGCTGAAGAGTTGTTTGTTTGAAAGCTCTAATCTATGGAAGTATTGGTCGGATTTATAAGTCTTTTTGCATTTGATAGCCCAATTCTTGAGGAAGGCTGTAGGCTGTTAAACATCACGTTAGAACACTTAGGAGTTGAGCAAAAAGAAAAAAAAAGTCAGAAGTTTTCGCTAAGCGAAAACGAAGGCGCAGGCAGGCGATACGATGCGACGGGGTGGGTCGGGGGAACAAAAAGTTTCAGGCGTACGAAGTGGCGGGCAGAAGCTGATGATGATGATGGGACTCCCTTTTCCGCACTTAGACTCCCATTCGGTCCGTTGTGCGTGGGGATTCTGGCTAACAGAGCCAGCTTAGCTCCGCCCAAAAGCACAGAAGCTTCCTGGGAGCTTCACAGGCTTCGCGGAGCGACCTCATTGTTCCAAGGATTTCTGCACATTGAGAAGCCACGGCCTCGCATTCCAGGATGACGTGGGCGGCTGATTCCTCGGCGTCAAGGCAGCCCCTGCAAAGGGGGTTGTATGTTTGTTAAGGGGGTTATGGTCCGTAATTGTTCCTATTATTATTCTAAGGTTATTTCTACTTAGGCTGAGAAGTTTTTTGGTTAATCACGGGTGTACCATTGGTAAAGCCAATTTTGACTGTCTACAGTCTGTTGGCGGGCAGAAGCTATAAATTATAAAGATCGTAAACATTAATTTTCGAAAACTAACTTACAAGGGGAGGTGGAGAGGGTGTTAATTTTTTTGAGGAAAGTACGAAACCCACGCGGACGAAGTCGCGGGCAAAGTGCTAGTCTGAAATAATATGTATCAAGACATGTAAACACTCAATCAACTGTCTACTTTCGTGTTATGTTGTCTTAGTTGATTTTTGATTGACCATTGACCGTTCGTAACAAAAAGGTCCTAAATATTTTTTTGCAATGGTAATGACGTTGAGTATTTGTTCCCAAAATATGATATTTATCTGAGATTCTGAATTCAAATAATATAACTGAGTCCAATGTCTGTTGGCAGGCACGGCGTCGGTGAACAAGAAGATCAACAAGATACAGTCGCTGTACGTGGCGTGCAGGCACTCCGAGGCCAAGTATCTTATAAGGTATGTTGAACAAGAAGATCAACAAGATACAGTCGCTGTACGTGGCGTGCAGACACTCCGAGGCCAAGTATCTTATAAGGTATGTTGAACAAGAAGATCAACAAGATACAGTCGCTGTACGTGGCGTGCAGGCACTCCGAGGCCAAGTATCTTATAAGGTATGTTGAACAAGAAGATCAACAAGATACAGTCGCTGTACGTGGCGTGCAGGCACTCCGAGGCCAAGTATCTTGTTGAACAAGAAGATCAACAAGATACAGTCGCTGTACGTGGCGTGCAGGCACTCCGAGGCCAAGTATCTTATAAGGTATGTTGAACAAGAAGATCAACAAGATACAGTCGCTGTACGTGGCGTACAGGCACTCCGAGGCCAAGTATCTTAGGTATGTTGAATTGGGCCAACATTGTATAGCTAGTAAAAGTATATTGAGCATATAAACTTTTAATTTGTGACAGTTTTTCCATACAAATACTCAAGAGGCGTCAATTTAATTCTATGGATAAAAGATAAAATATGTGAATTTTGTAAAATCAAACCCTTAGTTGTCTCCTCTACAATAACTCTTATCATTTTCTGCTAAGACCTCTTATTTATGTAATGCTCACACAACTACGGCGTTACAAATTGGCGCTGGGTATGTTTTCTGATCCATTAATTGTTTACATTTTCATCAGATACTTTTGACACAGACTATAGTCAAAGTCAAATCATTTATTTCAAGTAGGCACATAAAAGGCACTTTTGAACGTCAAAAATTACAATAAATAAAATTTGATTCTAGTCGCCCTTTCCAAAAAGTAGTTTCGTTTGGAGAAGGATAAGCAAGAAACTCCACTGTTACTCTTTTGAAATGTTTTACAATATTTTGTTTACTAATTATACGTGAAGACCACCACCGCCACCTAGAATATAATTACTATACCACAATATATAAAAAACTGAAAACTAAAAACAAGTCCAGTTTAAATTACATAAAAGTTTCAAGCAGGCGGGACCCATTAAAATTTGAAAAAAATATAAAAATGGTATGGGTCTCGCCTGCTTCCAACTTTTATTTAATTTAAAATTGTTCAAAGATTAAAAACAGCAGTAATGTAATTAAAACGACTTGGAACATTATTAATAGTGAAACGGGAAGGTCTAGTAACCGAGATACTGACTACAGCCTGTCTATTAATGACAACATAATAAAATCAGACTCGCAAGTCGCCGAGGCATTTGAAAATTTCTTTTCAGATATTCCCGTTTCAACTACTAAATCCCTAAACTCATCACCTTCTGTTGCTGAGTCTTTGCTAAAGGAAAATGTTAATGCTTGCGATTCGGAATTTCATTTTGAATATATTACCTGTAGAGATATAATTAAAACCTTTCACACTTTAAATGTAAAAAAGACTGCAGATCTGTGGGGTAATTCTGTAGAAGTTGCTAAGTCAATTATTGACATTGTAGCACCTACTCTAGCTCTTATCTTTAATAGTTGTATTGACAATGGGGAGTTTCCTGACCTTATGAAATATAGTAAAATAATACCTTTAGTTAAATCAGGTAGTACATCAGACCCCACTAATTATAGACCTATTTCTGTACTACCTACCTTTAGTAAAATTTTTGAGAAATTAATTTTAGACCAAATGCAAAGATTTTTTAATAAACATAAATTATTACATAGCAAACAGTTCGGTTTTACAAGTGGTGGTGGCAAGTTCAACTACTGATGCCGGTGTTGAACTTTTAGGACATATTTATAATGCATGGGAAGATAAATGCGATGCCTTGGGCATCTTTTGTGATTTGTCCAAGGAATTCGATTGCGTTCTTCACGAAACGTTAATCAGGAAACTGCGCCACTACGGGATCCGGAATTCTGCTCTGGATCTTCTTACTTCATACTTGAGTAAAAGGATTCAAAGCGTTGACGTTAACGGAAAAAGATCACCCGGATCTATAGTAACAATGGGAGTCCCACAGGGCTCGATTCTTGGCCCTTTCTTGTTTCTTATTTATATTAATGACTTGCCGTACCTCATAAAGGATAATCATGATATAGTGTTGTTTGCAGATGACACTTCACTTTTGTTTAAACTTAAACGTCAGCAGTTGGTTAATGACGATGTAAATAGCGCGATCTCGAAAGTAGTCCACTGGTTCAATGTTAATAATATGCTTCTAAACGAAAAAAAAACCAAATGCATTAAGTTTACGCTACCTAACGTTAGGCAGGTGAAAACTAATGTGTTGATAAAGGGCGAGGAATTGAATCCTGAAGACAGCACAGTATTCTTGGGCATAACTTTAGATGCTAAGCTTCAGTGGGGACCACATATAGATAAATTGTCAAAAAAACTAAGTTCCGCAGCATACGCTGTTAGAAAAATTCGTAATTTAACTGATATAGAGACTGCCCGTTTAGTGTACTTTAGCTATTTTCATAGTGTAATGTCGTACGGTATTTTATTGTGGGGAAATGCCGCCGATATTCAGACTATCTTTGTTTTGCAGAAGCGAGCTGTTCGATCAATTTATAAACTAAGTCCGAGACACTCTCTCAGAGAAAAATTTAAAGAGATTAATGTGATGACTGTGCCCTCTCAGTATATTTATGAAAATCTTTTACATGAACATAAAAATATAAAATTGTTTAAAAAATACAGTGATATCCATAATATAAATACGAGGAACAAACACAAATTTGTTGTACCTACAACAAGGCTCAAGAAAATAGGTGGCTCGTTCAGATGCCAATGTATACGCTTTTATAATAAACTACCAAGCCACGTTCAAGATCTAAGCCTTAATAAATTCAAATCATTCATTAAACGTAAGTTGTGCCAGAAAGCCTTTTATACTGTTAAGGATTATATTGAGGACAAAAAGGCTTGGGATTGAGTTGCTTCCAATTTTTACATTTTGAATGTTTTTTTTTTTCTATATACACATTGACATTAATTAATGAATTTTATATAAACATTGACATTTGCTTACTTTGTAAAGTATTATATTATTTTAATTATTGTGCATGTGAAGACAATGTGGGTCATTTTATTATTATTTTTTTTGTTTAATTTTTATTATTCTCTTTGTTCTGTTAGTTTTTTTTCTAGGTCTGGCAGTTTGAGTAATTTATGTGGCCTACCCAAATGTCCTTTCTTTGGTATTGTTCGTCGATTCGTTGAGCTCCTTAAGTTTTGAGTTGAGCTGCACGATTTCTGACAAATGCTTGCACTGACTGGACAGGTCCTCTCAATCTGTGTGGTTCTTTCCTCAAAGACCATCTTAGACATCGATCTACATGGTCATCATATAACCTGACCAAGATTATGTCTGGACTTTAAAAGAGACTGTGACCTCTGAGTTTGTTTCGGCCTTTCTTCTCAGAGTAGTCAGATAGGAAACGCCGACCTCATCTAGTTTTATAAAAAATATGAATGACGTGTAAAAGTGTTTGTGCAAACCTACTTACAAAATAAAAATCATTTATCGAATCGTTGAGCTCCTCAACTTTTGAGTTGAGCTGTACGATTTTTGACAAATGCGTGTACTGACTGGACAGGTTCGCTCAATCTGTGTGGTTCGTTCCTTAAAAGACCATTTCAGTAACCAATCTACATGGTCTTCACATGATCTGACCAAGATTTTGTCTGGACTTTAAAAGAGACTGTGACCTCTGAGTTTGTTTCGGCCTTTCTTCTCAGAATAGTCAGATAGGAAACGCCGACCGCATCTAGTTTAAAAAAATATGATTGTCGTGTAAAAGTGTTTGTACAAATCTACTTACAGAAAATAAATAATTTATCATTTAATTATAAATGCGAAAGTAAGTTTGTTTGTTTGTTACCATTTCACGCCTAATCCACGGAACCGATCATCATGAATGTTTGCATATACGTTGTCAGGGTGAATAGAGAAGGACACAGCGTACCTTTCATCCAGAATAAAATACTGTTCCCGAGGAAAAGAATAATAACTTTCGACGGTCACTATTGCTTTAGGACGCTAGATGGCGCTACGTGTTTTTCGAATCATGATTGAAATATGATATGACCCGACTTTCTGAGCAATATCTAACTAAAAGTACTAGGCTTGCATACATTCACGATAGTATTTCAATCATTAGTATTATGCTTTTAATAGGACTTTGATGTTATTTGGCACACATAGTCTACACTAATAATATAATAATATTCGTATATTATTATTTATGCTTTAACATATCTCGGGACCATGGTTTCCGGTCCTTTGGAAGGCGTACGAGGGGCCGAAGCCAACTCGCAGAGGCCCGTTGGATGTTTTCAATGAAATGAGGCACCAACCGACAATGATTATCCCTGTTGGCACTATGCAAGTGCACCCAAGGACAACCCCCGGTTGGTGTAGGACTATTGCAGGATATGGAAAAATAAAAAGTTGGACTATGGAAGAACTATGACCTGATCAATGTTTTATATAATCAGAATCAGAAATATTTAGTTGCCAACAATGTAGGTACAGGTTTGAGATGGTACATAATACAATGGTTCCGCTACATTCTACCTTACGGCGTGCAAAAACATTAGGTACATTACATTGACATTAAAATAACAAGATATCAAAAATTAATACACATGAATAAATTGTCACATAAAAAGTCATTCCATTAAAAAATTCCAAATTATGCTATCAAATAAAAAAATATTGCAAAAAAGTATTTAAAATGTCAATTACAAGAAAAAAGTCAAGGTACAGTTATAAATCTTTGTCATTCAAGAAGTCATTTACCGAGTAGTAACATTTTTGTAAAAGCAATTCAGTCAGTTTAGTTTTAAATATGCGTGTGGGGTGTTCTTTGAGATTATGTGGAATTTTATTATAGATGATTGGCCCCATTGACATTATATTTTTTCTTAATAGTGCTGTATTATATTTTTTTGTATGTAATAAGAACTTGTATTGTATTCGTAAAGGGCCTGACCTTGATCTAATGTCGATAAGTGACGGAAATAAATTTAAATTCGACCTAACAAAAATGGACACTTCCAATATGTACAAATACGGGAAGGTTAGTACTTTTAGAGACCTAAACACAGGCTCACAGCTATCAGTAGATTTTAAACTTGACATTGATCTTATGCAACGTTTTTGGGCTTTGAATATCACCTCCCTTTCGCTACAGTTGCCCCAGAATATTACTCCGAACCTTAAAATCGATGCCACCAAGCCATGGCTTACCATGGTAAGCTGTGAGAAGAGTAGTTTTGCTAACTTTATGCGATAAATTGTACAATACATATGCTGATTTGCTCAATTTCTTACATACGTCCTCAGAATGAGGTTTCCAAGTCAGATTACTGTCAATACCGATCCCTAGGAATTTCGCTATGCTTGTTGAGTCAACTTTTTCCCCATTATGACTGACATTTATATTTAGGGGACTGATCCGTTGGTAAAAATGCATTACCTTCGTTTTATTTAAATTTATGATTAAGTGATTTACATTGAGCCAGTTAATGATGCACTTTAATGTGTTATTGATATCACTTTCATATTTTTTTAAGTGCGAACATTTTACGAATGCCGTACTATCATCCGCAAATAAAACCATGGGATGATGTGTTTGACGGGGCAAATCATTAATGTATAGGAGAAATAACGGGGGACCCAGAACGCTACCTTGTGGTATGCCATGTTTTACCTCTCTACAACCCGAAATATATTTAAGTTCGCGTTTAGTTTTAGGGCATATTCTCGTTATTTCTGTGTACTGCTGTCGGCCTAGGTTGTATGATAAAATGGCAGGGAAACATGGTGCTTACATTAATTATTACTCAATTTCCTTTATATTGTATAATTGCATAGCACAGATGTGAGTTCTATGTACTATAGTGCTACCATTTACCGGGTAATAATAATAATGTCTTTCATTGACTTGAATGTGCCCTGGCGGCTGATAGTATGTCATGCTCACACAAATGTCTCGCTGACCGTGGCGTGTGTATTGGAGCATTTAGCTCCCTTCAAAATGGTTGAGCTGAATGATGCTGATCTATGCGTCATGTTCGTGAACGGGCGCCGTCAGTAGGGGCTGGTTATCACTTGGCTGCCTCGGCTTATTTTTAATTATTTTATTTTTGGATTACTGGTTTGTTAAGTACTATTTGCCTGTACTCTGGACACTTTTAACGCGTACGTATTTTTTTTACATCGTTCTCACACATAATTATAAATTCAACATTAATGATGTAACTAATATTTTTATAAATTATAATTTAAAAGAGTGTCCATGGAGTTTCTTGCCCGTTCTTCTCCATAGGTACCTACGCTTTGGAATAGGCAACTAGCTTCATATTTTCTGACTGAACGACTTGTTGACAATTCAAAAGTGCCTGTAAATGGTTTAATTGAAATAAATGCTTTGAGTTTGAGTTTATGTAATAGACACACACACACACACGCACACTCACACACTCACACACACACACACTGACACCACACACACACAACACATCACATCACACACACACACACACACACACACACACCAATTAACATCACAAAAATTATGTGATAGAAACATAGTGCTCACATTAACTATGTGATAGACACATGGTGCTCACATTAATTATGTTATAGATTCATGGTGCTCACATTAATTATGTGATAGAAAAATGGTGCTCACATTAGTTATGTGATAACTACGTGGTGCTCACATTAATTATGTGATAAATACAAGGTGCTCACATTAATTATCTGATACCTACATGGTGCTCACATTAATTATGTGATACCTACATGGTGCTCTCATTAATTATGTGATAGATACATGGAGCTCACATTAATTATGTGATATCTACATAGTGCTCACATTAATTATGGTATACCTACATTGTGCTTACATTAATTATGTGATAGATACATGGTGCTCACTTTAATTATGTGATACCTACATGGTGCTCACATTAATTAGTGATACCTGCATGGTGCTCACATTAATTATGTGATACCTGCACGGTGCTCACATTATTTATGTGATGCCTACATTTTGCTCAAATTAATTATGTGATAGACACATGGTGCTCACATTATTTATGTGATGCCTACATGTTGCTCAAATTAATTATGTGATAGACACATGGTGCTCACATTAATTATGTAACACCTACATGGTGCTCACATTAATTATGTGATAGACACATGGTGTTCACATTAATTAGTGATACCTACATGGTGCTCACATTAATTATGTGATACCTGCATGGTGCTCACATTATTTATGTGATAGTTACATGGTGCTCACATTAATTATGTGATACCTACATGGTGCTCACATTAATTATGTGATAGATACATGGTGCTCACATTAATTATGTGATACCTACATGGTGCTCACATTAATTATGTGATAGATAAATGTATCTATCACATAATTAAAAATCTAATATCACATAATTAAGTATCTATCACATAAAAGACAATGGTCTATTCATGATGATCCTAATCATCTATATGATAAGTTTTTTTATATATACTGTAAACAATTTGACTCCACCTTTATACTCAAGACTATCTCGGTTAATAGTAATGCATCGTTCAGTGATTTGGCTACCACTGGTATTCATAAAAGTAGAACACGGCTTTATGAACTGTACAATGAAAGGACTTATGTTAACACTGATGAATTTAATTTGTATGTTAGAAATTATTCAAAATTATTTAAAAAAAGTTTGCTATATGGCCAAGTCACGTTATTTGGGTTCAAAGATTAAAAACAGCAGTAATGTAGTTAAAACGACTTGGAACATTATTAATAGTGAAACGGGAAGGTCTAGTAACCGAAATACTGACTACAGCCTGTCTATTAATGACAACATAATAAAATCAGACTCTCGCCGAGGCATTTGAAAATTTATTTTCAGATATTCCCGTTTCAACTACTAAATCCCTAAACTCATCACCTTCTGTTGCTGAGTCTTGGCTTAAGGAAAATGTTAATGCTTGCGATTCGGAATTTCATTTTGAATATATTACCTGTAAAGATGTAATTAAAACCTTTCACACTTTAAATGTAAAAAAGACAGCAGATCTGTGGGGTAATTCTGTAGAAGTTGCTAAGTCAATTATTGACATTGTAGCACCTACTCTAGCTCTTATCTTTAATAGTTGTATTGACAATGGGGAGTTTCTTGACCTTATGAAAAATAGTAAAATAATACCTTTGTTTAAATCAGGTAGTACATCGTACCCCACTAATTATAGACCTATTTCTGTACTACCTACCTTTAGTAAAATTTTTGAGAAATTCATTTTAGACCAAATGCAAAGATTTTTTAATAAACATAAATTATTACATAGCAAACAGTTCGGCTTTACAAGGGGTCGTTCAACTACTGATGATGAAAAGAGAGATGATGAAAAGTGTTGAACTTTTAGGACATATTTATAATGCATGGGAAGATAAATGCGATGCCTTGGGCATCTTTTGTGATTTGTCTAAGGCATTTGATTGCGTTTTTCAGGAAACGTTAATCAGGAAACTCCGCCACTACGGGATCCGGAATTCTGCTCTGGATCTTCTTACTTCATACTTGAGTAAAAGGATTCAGAGCGTTGACGTTAACGGAAAAAGATCACCTGGATCTATAGTAACAATGGGAGTCCCACAGGGTTCAATTCTTGGCCCTTTCTTGTTTCTTATTTATATTAATGACTTGCCGTACCTAATAAAGGATAATCAAGATGTAGTGTTGTTTGCAGAAGACACTTCACTTTTGTTTAAACTTAAACGTCAGCAGTTGGTTACTGACGATGTAAATAGCGCGATCTCGAAAGTAGTCCATTGGTTCAATGTTAATAATTTGCTTCTAAACGAGAAAAAAACCAAATGCATTAAGTTTACGCTACCTCACGTTAGGCAAGTGAACTAATGTGTTGATAAAGGGCGAGGAATTGAATCCTGTAGACAGCACAGTATTCTTGGGCATAACTTTGGATGCTAAGCTTCAGTGGGGACCACATGTAGATAAATTGTTAAAAAAAGCTAAGTTCCGCAGCATACGCGGTTAGAAAAATTCGTAATTTAACTGATATAGAGACTGCCCGTTTAGTGTACTTTAGCTATTTTCATAGTGTAATGTCGGTATTTTATTGTGGAGAAATGCCGCCGATATTCAGACCATCTTTGTTTTGCAGAAGCGAGTTGTTCGATCAATTTATAAATTAAGTCCGAGACACTCTCAGAGGCAAATTTAAAGAGATTAATGTAATGACGGCACAGTCATTACATTAATCTCTTTAAATTCTCAGTATATTTATGAAAATCTTTTCTATGCCCATAAAAATATAAAATTGTTTAAAAAATACAGTGATGTCCATAATATAAATACTAGAAACAAACACAAATTTGTTGTACCTACAACAAGGCTCAAGAAAATAGGTACCTAGCTCGTTCAGATGCCAATGTATACGCTTTTATAATAAACTACCAAGCCACGTGCAAGATCTAAGCCTTAATAATTTCAAATCATTCATTAAACGTAAGTTGTGCCAGAAAGCCTTTTATACCGTTAAAGATTATATTGAGGACAAAAAGGCTTGGGATTGAGCTGCTTCCAATTTTTTACATTTTTTTTTACATTTTGAATGTTTTTATTTTTTCTATTGACATTAATGAATTTTATTTAAACAATGACATTTGCTTACTTTGTAAAGTATTATATTATTTTAATTATTGTGCATGTGAAGACAATGTGGGTCACTCATTTTTTTTATTTTTTATTATTCTCTCTGTTGTGTTAGTTTTGTCTAGGTCTGGCAGTTTGAGTAATTTATGTGGCCTACCCAAATGTCCTTTCTTTGGTATTGTTCGTCGAATCGTTGAGCTCCTTAAGTTTTGAGTTGAGCTGCACGATTTCTGACAAATGCGTGCACTGACTGGACAGGTCCTCTCAATCTGTGTGGTTCTTTCCTCAAAAGACCATCTCAGACATTGATCTACATGGTCTTCATATAACCTGACCAAGATATGTCTGGACTTTAAAAGAGACTAAAAAATAATAATAATAATAACATCTTTATTTCCCAAAAATACAGATAATTGCACAATATGTTTACAATTGTAATAATTGTAATTGTAGTAATTGTTGTTTGTATTGTATTGTAGACTGTGACCTCTGAGTTTTATTTCGGCCTTTCATCTCAGAGTAGTCAGATAGGAAACGCCGACCTCATCTAGTTTTATAAAAAATATGATTGACGTGTAAAAGTGTTTGTACAAACCTACTTACAAAAATAAAATCATTTATCATTTATGGTGCTCACATGAATTATGTGATACCTAGGTACATGATGCTCACATGTTTAAAAGTAGAAGATTTTCCCGAGATATACCATCTTTTACTTTAAGAATATTCCATCCACCTTATATTTACTACGCTGTGTCGGCAGGTCGCTGGAAGGCAAGCTGCGTATCGGGCTGGCGGAGCAGTCCGTGTTGCAGGCGCTGGCGCAGGCCGCGGCGACCACTCCGCCTGGCCCCGACGGCGTTAAGGTGCTGGACGCGAGTAAAGGCATGTCGCCCGAGAAATTCAAGGTAAGATAGAAGTCATTGATTTAGTTAGTCAAATCTCCTCTCTATGAAAAGAAGTGGGTTGTCGCACACTACGCCTGTCCATTGCGGGTTAGTGGATGTCTCATGTCTTTGAATTTTTGGATTAAGTTAGATGTTAGCCTTAACTGTCATTTTTTTAATTTATAATAATATTATGTACAGACGCCAGCACATCAACCTACCCGAAACACTCAAATTTTCCCAATCAACTGTGAACCTAATGCTTTGGCGATAAAGTTGAAAATCTATCTATGTAGTTTAACAGATTGTAGTAACTTGATGTGCTGGCGTCTGTACTTTCTGAATCATATAGATAAAGTCTGAAATCGTCAACTTTTTTTGGAGCAAGCGTGGTGATTAATGCTCATACCTTCTCTGGTCTTTGCTTTGCACTGGGCAGTTACAGGCTGGTAATATTGTCATAAGGGCAAACTACACTGCCCTTGCTATGTAATATGTATAACTCCCCAGGCCCGCGTGGACGAACACTCGCTTATAATAAAGACGACATACTGTGAGTGCCCGTCGTTCGAGCAGCTCGTGCGCGCGCTGCTGCAGCACGGCGCATGCGCACTGGCGCAGCACTGCCGCCTGACGCCCGGCGTGCCACTCAAGCCCATGCTGGCCCACCCCACCAAGCAGGTCACGCACGTGTTCGACAGGTGAGCGAACCTATTCAAATTCTTTGTCAAACTTATTGAACAACTGCCCGTTCTGTCAAAATCACAACTTTTATCAAACTTATGAACTTTGTAAATCTTTTTTTTGTCAAAGTCACTTATTTTGTCACGGTCATTCGTACTACGTAGCTCTTGTCTGGTTTTTGTAAATCTCTCTTTATTTTTCCAGTAACTTATTCTGTCAATCTCAATCGTCTTTTTTATTCAAACTTAACCATATTTCCATGAGATGGAAGTACTCTGGTGATGAGCTGACTCTCTGTGAAACTCAGTCACTGTCCAACCATAAATGAATGTACGCGCAGGTTCGAGAAGGAGCAGTTCACGTGCGAGTGGAAGTACGACGGCGAGCGCGCGCAGATCCACGTGCCGGGCAGCACGCGGCCCGACTTCCAGCGCGCCGCCGTGTTCAGCCGCAACCAGGAGAACAACACCAGGTCACTACGAACTAACATGCTGTCTTTTCATAGTTATTTTTCCTAAACTGCTGTCAAAATCACAGCGGTTTTTATTTCCGTTACAATAAGGTTGCTGAAATTGTCGAGTTTTTCAAAACCACATTAATTTTACAAGCTTGCAATGTATGTATGTAACTATGTTTGTTCGGATGGACTCTTGCAACTCAATTTTGAAGCAGTTAACTTTAACCGATTGAGCTGAAATTTTGTAAACACGTTTAGTTTGGATGACAATGTATGGTTAGCTATGTGACGTCATTCTAAATCCAACATGGCGGAACACCCAAGATGGCGGACTAGTTATTTTTAATGCACTCCTGCAATATGGGTATCAAATGAAAGGACTTGCTGAGAATAACTCAATAACTAAAGAGTAAAAAATAAATTAAAAGTAAAAAAAACTTATTTAAAAACAAGCTTTTATTTAAATGTGCTGAAAAGAATAAAATAAACTTTTCGTTTAAAACTTTTACTTCTTACAAAGCTTGTCGCGAGATTTACCTGTGTATATATACAAGTACTTAAATTCAATAACTTGACCCGATTGATTTTAATTTTTAAAATTTTCAAACTTAGGAAATACAAGTACCTACTTAAATCTCGCGACAAGCTTTTATATCACATAAATTGTGTAATGACGTTATAAGTTGATAGTAAGAAGTAAAAGTGTTAAAGGAAGAGTTATTTTATTCTTTTTAGCGCATTTAAATGAAAGCTTGTTTAAAAAAAGTTTTTTTACTTTTAATTTATTTTTACTTTTTAGTTATCGAGTTATTTCTTCTTGTTACAATAAGGTTGCTATTGTTAGATTAATTAATTATTAAAGGATTGTAAATGCTTTTAGCGCTATACATATTTATAACATCATTCTGTCTCTGTTATTTTCAAATGATTCACAGAGACAGAGAAACGTTTGAAATATGTTTAGGGTTAAACGTATTTAATGATTTGTGTTGCAAAGTTGGCCTAAGAGTTGTGATAATCTTCTTGTTAGCAAATGTCTTTTACATTGTTGGAGAGTTATTGCCGCGCCGGGCAGGTGGCCGCATTGTTACCTCTCATCGTTTCCTATCTTAACGCATTCATTATTATGCTTCACACACATTCTATGTACACTCATCATAAATGTATCATCTTGAAATTATAAATAGTATCTTAATGACAAACTGTATCCATGTGCAACTATTATAAATTAGAAAATATTGTGTAATGAGACTAAGATTGTCTCCCGCAGCAAGTACCCCGACGTGCTGCGACGCCTGCCCGCGCTGCTGAAGAGCTCCGTGACGAGCTGCGTGCTGGACTGCGAGGTCGTCGCCTACGACACCAGCACCAAGCAGATCCTGCCCTTCCAGGTAAAAGCAACACATTTTATGTTTTTGTATAGCAAGCCGACTGCCCACCAGATTATAAGCAATCATTAACGCATTATGGCATACGGAAATCATCGTCTGTTTTCAGGAATATGACTTCCTGAAGCAATGGTGACCCAGTAGTATCATTCGTCAGTTCGAACCCAGGCAAGCACTTTACTGTGGAATTAAATTTAATACCATTACCGCAGCTCTCAAAACGATGTAGGAAAACATCGTGAAAAAACCAGCATATCCTAAAACCAAAAACATGTAACATCCTCTAAACCGCACTGGACACGCATAGTGGATTAGGGCCCACCAGCAATGGGAACATTATAGACTGATTATGCTTATGCTTTCGAGAATACGAAAGCGCGATTGATACATTTAATATAGACTTCTCACAACCATGACAATAATACTACTTTGTGTTAAACACCTTGATTAAAAGATTATAAACTCAACTTTAGTAACAGATAACAATTTAAAACCCGAATAGGTAGGGAGAAAACTTCATACAAACACGTACTAATATGCGCACTACTGCAAAGCACGACAGTACGAAACAGAAGCTTTGTCTCTGTGGGATCGGAGTCGCACTGTGATGCGAAAACGCGAAAACATCCTTTTCTAATTTAAAGGAGAATGCCAGGGTTTCCTACAAAACTCGGCCAGAACCAACAGAGATGATCTATATTTCATAAAAAAGGAAAACTATTATAGAATTTGATAGTATAATTAGTTTTCTATTAGAAGTACACCAAAAAAACTTATAGCTCTATAAAGTTGACCACTTAATACTTCTGATTTTAACAATAACATGAAATAAACTAATGATTAATTAAATTAATTTCAAATCTTCCTGTGTATGTCGAATGAAATTACTTATATTTTGTATACACAGCAATAAACAACACAAAACTCTAAAAACACGGAAACACTTAGTCGTTCGTGATGACACGCGGGAGAAGTGGGAACATAGTCTATGGCACAGACTACATTATAATATCTATGGTGAGAAAAAAAAAAAGCGCGGGAAATTCGTAACGAAAAGGCGCCTTTTTTAAAACAAATTTTCAAATAATTATTTTATTCATTCTCAAGTTCATTTGATTGCTTTTCTCATGATGGGGAAGAAAGGGAATCCAAAGAAAAGAAAAAAATAAAATAGTTCGTCTTCTGCTCCACCATTGGTGTCCTCTAAAGATGACGGTGGAGCCTCAAGCTCTTCAGAAGAATCTGTACCAGCTGTCGAAAAGGATGAGTATCGGGAATTCAGGATTCCTGACTACATTAGGTCATATCCTGAAAACGGAGGCAATTTTGAATATGCCGTATTTTTAGAAAGTATTGACTTAGTCCCGATCGGTGATAGAGACATGATGTCCCTTTCAACCAGCATAAAAAAATACAATAAGGGTGTAAAACAATAAAGTATAACATACATTTAGCTTTATTGTGTGAGACTTGGCTCAAGCCTCACATGAGATTTAGTATTAAAGGATATAATATAGTAAGATTAGACTCAGGTAATACACACAATGGTGTAGCTATTTTAATACATAACAGTTTACAATTTAGTAAAATAGATACTTTATATGATGATTCCATACAAAATATAGCGATTCGTTTAAAATATGGCGATAATAAAGAAATTTCATTAGTCAGTTTTTATAGTCCCGGAAATGCTTCATTTACTAAGTATAAGTTCAGTAAGTAAGTTTATCAATAATAATAGTTCGTCAAAGTTTTTATTTATACTTCGTATATTTATATGGAAGATTCTGATATGATGATTCGACCCTACCAAGTAGTTTGAGCAGTCTGACGGAGGACATTTATATGATTTTGCTACTTCAAATTCATCTAAGTCGGCTGTAATAATAGAATGGAGAGTATTAGCCATTTGTAAGAAACGATTTACTATTGAAAGATAACATACAAAGCTCCGGAGTGTTTGGTATATACTAGATAGATAGATAGGTAATAGAAACTAGTGCAGTGTGGACACCAATTGTTGTGTGTTAATGTTAAGTATGGTGTGAGTGTGACTAGATGTGTGACAAAATTTGTGGTTGTGTGTTTTTTGTGATCGATTATGTTTGGATTTGAGTGTTGTTTGTTATGATTTATTTTACTTGAGTTATGTAACAAAATAGACACACAAAGCAAGCTTTCAGTAAAAGTAATGTAGTGTAACTTATGCATAGCAAACATTAAAACAAAGTAAATTAACGAAGTACTTCTTACTAGTGATGAGCTGTGACATAGTCATTCCTGTAGCTCTTTAAGTGTTGTTTCAGACTTGATGAGAATTTGTTTATCTCCGGCTTGCTTTCGTAGAAAAATGTTGCCATTAGAGGTCCAGCAGAATGCGTATTTCCTTAGACGTGCAAATTCTCTTGCCTGGTAAAAGAGCTTTTTGTTTGTATTAGTTAGATGCTCTTCAACATAGACTGGTTGTTTTTGTCCCGATATTCCGAGTATTTCCGTGTTCAATTTGTCTTCTTTATTCGTCTTTTTATTGTTATAGGTTCGTACGCGTGAGATGAGGTCGAACTTTGTTTGGACGTTAGTGAATTCAGCGATTATCGATTTGCTGGTGCCTCGGTTCCCTGGCGTGCGATATATATCTCGGAAGTGAGAGGCAGTTAGAGGTAGGTTCACTAAGTTGGCTATGTCTGTTACAAATTTTGACAGATCTGCCGACGACTCTTTTTCCCGAGTTGGTATGTTGCGCACTTCTATACTAGACGATCGGCACTTATATTGAAGATCTCTGACAGCCATTTCCAATGACTCGGAGTGCTTTTTATATTCTATGGTTTCTTGTTGCAGGCGCTTAATTTCTTTCTGTAGGTCATCATATTGAGAGCTGAGGAATTCAACGGATTGCTTTATCTCGATGTTAGTTTCTTGTATTTCGGTGTTAGTATTTTGGATTTGTGTGTTTTGAAGTTTCAGTTCTGACATGTCAGAAACCAGTTTTGCTATACCCTCAGTTTGTGCTTGCGATTGCTTTGTTGCATTCGCATCTTGGTCGGCCTTCCAGGCCAGAAGCATTTCCCTGATTTCGTTTTTAAATTCCTGCTTGAATTGCTCAAATTGTTCCAAATTGTTATACTCACGCGGTGAATCATTTAATCGAGGGCGCTTGTTGCGCGCGTTTAGATTAACATACTCCGGCGGGCTTATTACGTATCTTGCAGAAGCCTAGCAATAGCGAAATTTGCGCAAATATCGCGCAAA
The DNA here is from genome assembly GCA_963669345.1 of Gortyna flavago. Classification (NCBI taxonomy): domain Eukaryota; kingdom Metazoa; phylum Arthropoda; class Insecta; order Lepidoptera; family Noctuidae; genus Gortyna; species Gortyna flavago. The sequence continues at coordinate 14,270,846 of OY770147.1, forward strand.
TTTGGCAAATCAGTATTATGTAACAGCGATAGCCACCGCATAGCAAACCAGCGATAGTGCTGCCTCTATGGAACAATCAGTTAACTAAAAAGTGCAGTTTCCTACTGTGATTGCGTGGTGATTGCGACTATTTCGTATTACGCATGGTTTTTGACAGCAGAGCGACAGACATCGGCGAGCAAATTGGGCTGTCAAATTGCGATAACCTTTTCCCTTGTTGTTAATCGTTCGCTGATTGCATATTACAAATTAGTCTAATATTTCGAAGAATTTTATCTAAAATTGTCTACATTTTAACTATGTCGTGTGTCGTGTGCTCATTAGAACTGTGTGTATCGTAAAAGACTTCATTCACTGTATTCTAGTTCTAAACATACATAATTAAAAAAAATTGTTTGCGTCTTCTCTATTGCGGTATTGGTATGGCTCGTGCTGTTCTCTTGCTTGAAGGACTTGAGGTTGAAGCCAGCAGGATTGAAAGCCGTAACACAGCACGGTTGCGACGTAGCCTGCGAGATCAAGCCAATGCTTTGAACTTATCTGAAGCCGAGTTCAAAGCTCATTACAGACTTTCTAAAGAGCTGTTTATGAATTTGTGCACTGAACTTAGACCGCTCATGGCACGAACGAGAAGAAGAACAAAAGTTAGTGTAGAATGTAAAGTAAGTAGGTGTAAATGATAATATCATTCCATTGTTTAGTCTTTACTAGCTAATAATTATTCTTTTAGATAATATAGACTACATATTGTTGTGATTTTACAGGTGCTTACAGCTCTCTCATTCTATGCTACGGGCTCCTATCAAAAACCAGTGGGAATGAGTTATCTACATGGGCTTAGTCAAGCCAGTGTATCCAAAGCTGTAAAAGATGTGACCATCGCTTTGAATACACAAAGTGTTTTAAGAAAGCATATTAGATTCCCTCAAACTCAACTAGAAAGAAACACAATTATTAATGGGTAAGAGAACAATACATAATATACACCAAAGTGCTTGAAGTATCTATACATATAATAGGTAGGATACATATGAGTGAATGTCTATGTTATGCAAATAGGTAGATTTAATGTTTATTTTTTTTAGGTTTTCAAACAAGTTTGAATTTCCTGGTTGCCTGGGCTGCATTGATTGCACTCATGTAGCTCTAATTCAGCCCAGTGAACATGAAGAAAGGTTTTTTAATAGAAAACATTACCATTCAAGAAACGTTCAAATAGTAAGTCATGTACTTAGTTTGTTTTTGTCCTGTTAACATTATAGAATACTCTATCTATCTAAGTCCTACAAAGATTCTGGAATAACAGTACAATTAATATTGTTTGTTAAGTGATAAATGCAGTGCAAGGTAATGACACATTTAATGCATTACATTTTACAATGTTTTTTTTAGATATGTGACAGTGATTTGAATATTATTAATATTGATGCATCATTTGGTGGAGCTACACATGATGCTTACATTTGGAGAAATTGTGAGATACAAGAGCATCTCCAAGAGTTGCACAGCAGAGGAGAGACTATCTGGTTGCTAGGTAAATTTAAATAAAGGCTGTTTTACATTTTATTATTAATTTATATTTATACTGCTTGTACACCTTTAAAATGCAATTTTAATATTTCAGGTGATTCTGGATATCCGCTGAGACCATGGCTTTTAACTCCAATTGTGAATGCTGAACCTAATAGTGCAGATGAGCATTATACTAATGTTCACTGTCTAACCAGAAATACTGTAGAACGCTGCATAGGTGTTTTAAAAGCACGTTGGCGATGTTTACTGGCACATAGGGTGTTGCATTATGATCATCAAGTAGTGGCTATGATCATAAATGCCTGTGCTGTATTGCATAACATCTGCAACAAACATCAGTTGCCAGTATCACAGATGACGAATGAAGATATTGAAGGAGATCTTGGCAACCAAGTCACACCACAACCACAGGAGGATGCGAGTGCTGGTGCTGAGCTACAGCTCCTAGCTAGAGGCCGACAACAACGAGATCGCATTGTCCAAAGATTATGGTCAGCTAGGAGGCTATAATACAACTAAATTATTTCTAACTTCAAAACTCAAACTCACAAAATCAAAGTGGTTCCTAATTTTAATTGTATACTTATTATTTTAATGACATTGACTTATTTTCTGTGATTACTTTAACTCACACTCTGACATAATACTTGTTAAAATTTTAGGAAAACTTTTACAATATTTGTAAATGTGTCAGCACCGTTGTATCTATCACATTTATCTGCCATTGTTTCCTTTTAATTATTTTTACCTATAATATTGTGGTATAGTTATCGAATTCTAAGTCATCATCTATACCTAATTAAATAATTAAATAAGTATAAAGAATATTGTAAAACATTTAAAAAGAGTAACTGTGGAGTTTCTTTCCCATTCGTCTTCATACGAAACTACTTGAAGGGGCGACTAGAATCAATTTTATTTTCTGTAAAAAAGTGCCTTTTATGTGCCTATTTGAAATAAATGCTTTGACTTTTGATAAATATTATTATTTATTAACTTATCATCACTATTTTAATATTTACCATAACATATTCTGTATTATTTCTTTTAATATACCTGGGTTTGAAGTCTTGCCACGCAATAATTTATAAATATAGGTAGCAAGAGCTATGTCCCTCCTTGTTTCCAATTTATTGTATCCCACCGTGAATATAACAAACAAAGTTGGATACATCAATGGATAAAATGGATATACACCATACCATCTTAGGTACAGAAACCTACTAGTAAATTTATTTTGTAAACGCTCCAGCATGAGACTGTATTTAGCTTCATGCAGAGCCCATATCATTGCGTTACGTTCGAGCTCTTCTTACCAATGCATTGTACAAAGTTAGCGCAGCTATGCTTGTAAAAAAAACCCTCTGCCCTTTATTGTATTATTATATAACAATCATAAAATTATTGTGTACTTGAGAGTTCAAGTACACAATAATTTATTAATTATATTATTATTTTTTTAATATTTTTTTTTTTTTTTTACTATTACCGAGTGGTAATAGTAATAGTACCTACTAATATGTCCCATTATAAAAATCATGAATACATCTATAGCAATCAATAAATTCATTTAGTACAATCATTAAAATACATTTACAATGCAACACTAAAATAAAAATGCATTAGTTTACTAGGTAATTTTTTTTATTAATTAGTGTCCATAGCTGTTAGCGCGCTGTTTGACGGGTTAATCGCCTTCATGACGTCTAACTGCATGCGAGACGTCTCAGCATTAATGCGAGACGTCTCAGCATTCATGCGAGACGTCTCGGCATTCATGCGATTCGTCTCGGCATTCATGCGATTCGTCTCAGCATTCATGAGAGACGCCTCAGCGATATTTTTTGCAGCTTCGGCGATGATGAGAGTAGCATCAGCCATCTTGTTCTCCGCCTGTACCCTATTCCTCTCTAATTCCTTCACCCATTCGGGGTCTATTCTTGTTCGTGAAACTGTAATGAGAATTAAAAATGTCATTATAAACTTTGAAGTGGTAGGCAGAGGTTGCATTACATCCAGTTTGCTAGAGACGTTGATAGATCTCCCATGTATACAAATGGGGGTAAGGCTATTGCTTTTCACTGCCTTGTTTCGCTAGCCATTCAGGATACTAGGAATTTTCCGCAAGACGACTAATAATACTGACCAGCCTGAGAATCGAACCCAGGCACACACCCAACGTGTGTTAGTCACATCACAAGCGTGAAACAATACCAACAAATGTATAATTGTTACATTTAATACCTACTAGCTTTTGCCCGCGGCTTCGCTCGCCTTAATTTAGAATTTGACAATCAATACAGGTTGAACTCTGCTTGTTGTTTGGCCTTTTCACACTAAACTCTAAAGTTTCTAATAAAATTCAATCATGATTCGAAAGACACGTGGCGCCATCTATTATATTAACGTTATTGTTGTTTTCCTCGGGAACAGCACTTTTTTTAGGGATGAAAGGTACCGTATGTCCGTTTCTGTACACCTGACAACTTATATGCAAAATTTCAGTATGATTGGTTCAGTGGTTTAGGCGTGATAAGGTAACAAACAAACAAAATTACTTTCGCATTTATAATATTATGCAATGTGGGGATAACAATACAACAATAAATTAAACTTCGTTTACCTAATGACGTTCCCAGTCAGCATAAAAAAAAGCATTAAAAAAATCAAATATATCCAATAGTTTGGTCACTGGACATTATTTTTAACGTTTTCTACATGATTTATCTGTTAACAACCCAGCACCGATAGGTTAAAGACATCTGCAGTTAAACACAACATGTGTCCAGCTCGCTAGTTCAATAATTCGTCAAATTTGTTCTTATATTTTATTTTCCGATGCGAACTAATGCATATTACACCTTATGCTTGAGACATAAGAGTCATGCATGAGAAAGTTTTTACTTACTACAAATCTTACATTTATTACGAACCTGCAAAAAAAAGGGGTGCCCGGCACACTGACCTATACCATTTTTTCAGGTTTCGGCCATATGTTTGTTGGGGCAATAACACCGCGCTGTTGCCGCAATATTTAGTGTGTTCTTTTTTGTTTACACTTTTATGCTATTTAATATGTTAGAAAAAATCACTTTTTTAATTTCAAAGTTAGGATTTATTTGATGGTTCCTAAATACTCCTATGCCTTAGTATTGTTAGTGTTTTCATTTATTGTTGTATTGTTGTCTCCACATTATTTATTTATAAAACAAATTGAATCCCTAAGGTCCATAAAACATACTCACTATTGGTACTATCTCTGTTATGTCTGGGGCGGGGAAGACTTCTAGCAGGCTGAGGCTGACTCATGGGACTCTCTAATCCTGTAAAATATGATTAGGAAAATAATGGCTTTGCTTACAATGTGTCTTACAGAAGGTACCCATATTTTTTTTTTTTATTGAGAAAAGATAATACAAAATATTAACAATATTGCAGCCCGCTACATTATGCACATATTAACAAAAGACAATATGATTATGAGTGTTATGTAATAAATAATTAATAAACAGTTACATCACATTAATAATAATGAATTACATCATGCAAAATAGAAATTCTAATTGATTGAATTGATTGCTTATCAAACAGAGTAATAATTAACACTAAAACCAAGAAATAATAAAATCTAGACTTGCTTACATTCCTAGTAACATTACTGGTTAAGTAATAATAGTTTTCATAACATAACATTTAAATTTGGGTTTTGAGCATACAAATATATCAATATTAAAAAAATCATAGACAGGTATTGACAGCAAATAGGGTACCTGCATGGATACTACATATATTAGCAGTGCGTGGAACTACCTAACAAAGTTAGCTCGTGAGATTGATACAATCAAAATCACCATGGACAACACCATACAGTACAGAAGCCTCTAGATAGGTACTTATGTCTAGATTCTTATCATTTTCATATCTAAAGCATTTGAGGTATATTACCTGTCTGACGTGGCTCAGGCACTTGTTGTGTTTGAACTTCTACTGAACTGGCAACAGGCTCAGGAAATTCTGAAGTGTCTGTAATAATAAAATAAACATCTAATTATATAGAGAGAAACAACAAAGGACTTAAATACTACAAAGCAAAATGTAGTAAGTACTTACTTAAAAAACACAGCTTCTGATGTGATGGATTAAATAGTAAAATATATAATTTATGAATGATTGTGTAGGTACTTAATGATTTTTATTTACCTGTTATGACGATGTCTTCTAAAACAACAATGTTGTCTGGTTCTGTTGCCAATTGGACTTCAGGTTGAATGTTCTAAAAAATAAAATGTGTTATAATAATACATGCATTCAAATATTATAGGTACATTTTAGTAGGTAAGTAACTTACAAATACAGGTACTCTGTGCTGAGTATCACCATAAACAGCTTGCTCCCCGATGATAGCCAAGATTTTTTTATCAATTTCTGATAGATCTTCTTGGTTGCTTGGACCACCACCAGTGCCTCGAGCATCCTCTCTCCGTTTGGCTAGCCTGGTCTTGCTTTTATGCTTTAGGTCAGCCCAATACTATAAAATCAAAACAAATAATATGGTAAATCTATCAAAATAAGTTACAAAATTAGCATGCAGTTATTAGAAACTTATGAATTACAAAAGCTTAAGTATACCATTTACCTTTTTCCACCGGTCGCCCGTCTTTGATGACCCAGAGCCAAAAGAATTGAGCTTGTTGGCAAGCTCATTCCACTGCCTCTCCACAGTTTCCTTAGATCTTGAGCCAAGGCCAACACCCCTGGCTAAAGCAGGATGCTCAGCTAGAAAGTCTAAAAGTTCTTCTAGTTGATCATTGGACACTCTATTTGCCATTTTATACTGAAACAAGATTATATATTGTTAATTTCAAAGTTAATTAATACACCTTTGTTTCACATCAATAATATTTTAAAACTTACTTTTTGAACAACAGTATAGCTTCGAGTCCAAGTTAACACTGTTTCCATCCACTTATGCATCTTGTAACCGACGCCAAGCTATTTTTGGTAAATTTTAAGAGGGTTTAAGTGGTTTTTAAGTTTTTTCGTAACAAAACTTGTAACATTCTTCATGTGATTGACAATTGACTTTAGTTCCGAAGTTTGCTACATAATGGGTTTGGCGCTAGTTTCGTAGCGATAAATGCATAGTAACAATTGGCGAGCGATCAGCGAACGATTTTTAGATAATACCGATTTTTTTAGCGTTTAGCGATGGATCGCGCGATGACTGCATGATAATTGCTGATTGCTCTTTCTTACGTAGTAAGCCTGCGGGTCGTTTACTGCCTGGGTAATATCGGGTTCCGATTGTGTTTGATCCATTGGGGTTTTTGGCGTGGTTGGTGGAGAGTGCCGCATTCGAATTGACATGGTAGCAAATGATGAATATTATTCAATACTATTCAATACGGTCGACGCTATCTGATTATTTCTGCGCCCACTTCACGTAGCACTCGTAGCACGTCTCGTAGCACTGGTGTCTGGTGCGTTGTGACTACTTGTGACGTGTTCGGTGTCGTAGCACTCGTAGCGTAAACTCGTAGCGGTTGAATAATTCGCCGGCTTCGATGACTGTTTCTGTGGCGCAGTGGCCAGCGCACTCTCCCCCGCCGTCGTACACCGGTGAGCGGAGGTTCGAATCTCACCCAATCATGAGGATTTAGAGGTCAAAAACTTTAATTGTGGTATCGCGACATTTGTTTGTCTCACTCTAAGACCGCCCAAGAGGCGTGAACTGTCCATTAAAACACTTCAAGAGAAACAAGGAACTCAAAAATACACTAATCAACCAATCACAGTAAAGTTAGGGGTTTAGCACAGCACGCGTCCGTACTCGACCGAAGCTCGCAGTAGAATGAATAGGGCCACGTTTTGCATACAAAGGGGTATGTCAAGGTGGCATCCTCAGTCCATTGATTTATCTTCTTTATTTACTTAGACTAAACATTGTAGTTGGTCTGGAAGTAGCAAATTTGCAGTTTGCAGACGATTTGGTTATCTATGCTTCAGGTTCAGATATAAGTTCTGTTGAAAGTATTTTAAACACAATAATAGTGTTCTTCCAATAGTGAATGAAGTTAAGTTTCTGGGTATAATTTTTACAAGCAACCTCTCATGGACTAAATATGTTGATTATCTGTTAGGTAGAGATAATAAAGCATTTAATTTTGTAAAGTCTCTGTCAATTGCAGCTGATCCTAAAATTTTGCTTAGGTATGCTATACAGATCTTTAGTCCGTAGTCATTTTGAATATGGGTTTTTATGCTTTGGGTCTAATCAGAGATTGGTTCACAAATTGGAGATTCTCCAAAACCACAATCTTAGATGTGTAACTGGTGCAATGAAGACTACTCCAATTAATTCACTTCAAACTGAGTGTAACACTCCTCCTATGAATATAAGATTTTAGTTTCTAAAATCCAAATTCATTCTTAAGGTTTTATCTTTTGAAAATCATCCTTTATTAAAGAAAATATTATTTTATTATAGAGTACACAGTCCCTCTAATTCCGTAAATGTCCCTTACATATTTCATGACTTTTCTAATATAATCAGCATTGATGATCAATATCAAATTGAGAAGTGTAAAGGCAGATGGCCATGTTACTCTGGTAATTACATCAGCAAATTTTGGGCAGGGCACAAAACAACATTCTAAAACCAATATCAAATGCTCTATGGTTTATCACTTGCAATAACAGACCTATCATATATATAGACTATGCCTTACAACTCTTATGAAAATAAAGACGATTACTAATGAAAAAAATTCTACAAAGGTCTAATTACTCCACATCTGTTCATAGATAACTGACTGATTGCAGATCAAAATAGAGAAGGAAAAAAAAGTTGCCTTCGACTTCCGAAACTGAAGTTATTTTCCAATGATGTTGGCTGCGTTCAATATTGTACCACGTAGTAAAGTTATCCCCATTGGCACCAGATCCTGTCGACGCGCAAGCGCAAGCTGGCGGGCGACGCTGACGTCACGGTGCAGGTGTGCGTGTTCGTGTTCGACCTGCTGTACCTCAACGGCTTGCCCTACGTGCGACGCGAGCTGCGCGAGCGCAGAGCCGCGCTGCGGGAACATCTCAACGAGAAGGAAGGTAACATGACGACGATTTTCTGATTTCTGAATTATGATTTGACAAATCGAAATATAACTATTCTTAGGGATCAGAATCCTAATTTTTTTTTTTTTAAGAAAACATAAAACGGCTTACAACAATTTATTTAAATTAGAAAATCCGTAAAAAAAAATTGTTCAATATGATCACTAGTACGCGTCCGTCACATCCGAGCTCCGCAGCAAGTGCCCGAGGCGAGAGAGTACACGGCTCATGGTGTACCAGCCCTCCACGGACAGTGACGTGATGTCCGTCACATCCGAGCTCCGCAGCAAGTGCCCGAGACGAGAGAGTACACGGCTCATGGTGTACCAGCCCTCCACGGACAGTGACGTGATGTCCGTCACATCCGAGCTCCGCAGCAAGTGCCCGAGACGAGAGAGTACACGGCTCATGGTGTACCAGCCCTCCACGGACAGTGACGTGATGTCCGTCACATCCGAGCTCCGCAGCAAGTGCCCGAGGCGAGAGAGTACACGGCTCATGGTATACCAGCCCTCCACGGACAGTGACGTGATGTCCGTCACATCCGAGCTCCGCAGCAAGTGCCCGAGACGAGAGAGTACACGGCTCATGGTGTACCAGCCCTCCACGGACATTGACGTCATGTCCGTCACATCCGAGCTCCGCAGCAAGTGCCCGAGGCGAGAGAGTACACGGCTCATGGTGTACCAGCCCTCCACGGACGGCGACGTGATGTCCCCGCCCTGTCAGCTGTCAAATCCTCTATGACTATATTTATTTAAACGCTATTTTCTACGGGGTCTGCTGCGACGCCTTCTGACTGTGTCAGGGCTCCACATAGTGGTTATTTTGGTCCACAGCTATTTGGGCATTCAGCAGACCAGACTCAGATGGCGGGATAAGGGTGGAGGAAACAAATGACTAGTGGTCCACATTAGCCCTGGATCGCAAGAGCTGGAAGTCATGCAAAGGCCTTTAACCCAGCAGCAGGATAAAAAAAAACAGTTCCGCGCGTGGAATTTGGCTCCGTTTCACGCACTCCGATGAGTGATGCGGTGCAGTGTGGGCCTCCCCTAACAGTGTCCGAACGCTGTCAATGTTCGAAGGCGAAGCGATTCTTGTCTCTCGACACGCGAGCGTCGTACATGCTGAGGCCCTAGCACGAATTCCAATATTAAAATCGTCGGAATTTATATTACGTTTACTCCGCTTGTTCTTGCTAGGCCCACTGTTCACACGGGTACTATTTCCTTTCAATACTCGCAGAGGAATCGCTCGTGTCGTTGCCCGCATGTAGGTCGGAAATTATCTCACGTACTGAACGTACTACCGGGACAAAAAGTATCCTATATTTTTGTCGCGTAACCCTTATGTTGCAGTGTCGTCTCAGACCACACATCACGCTAATATTTAATAGGCTAAAGTTTGTGTGTGTGTGTGTGTGTGTGTGTGTGTGTGTGTGTGTGTGTGTGTGTGTGTGTGTGTGTGTGTGTGTGTGTGTGTGTGTGTGTGTGTGTGTGTGTGTGTGTGTGTGTGTGTGTGTGTGTGTGTGTGTGTGTGTGTGAGAGAGAGAGAGTGAGAGTGTGGTGCGTGTGTGTGTGTGTGTGAGGGTCTGGGTGTGGGGATATATGAAGGTGTGTGTGTGTGTGAAAGTGTGTGTATGTGTTTATATGTTTGTTACACAGAACATATAAAAGAAGTTAGAAAGGAAATAGTTCCTGATTTGTATTAGAACGCGTGTCGCCGCATGTCTCCCACTCTTTCACTCCACTACAAGCAAGAGGTCAATACGTACGCGCATACAAACCACATGCACTTAGATCGCGTGTTTGGTTGTCACACTAACGCAAACACTGCGTTTGACGTACACTCACACAACAATTTATTTCTCATATATGTTACGGCGACCAAAAGGTCGATCAATTATATCGATAAAATTACTGTTATTTTGTGAATTAAACATTTGCAATTTTTCGCTTTAATTTTAAAGCCAAAAGTTGCGGGTACGGTACGAATAATGTGGACTTCCTAAATACGTATAAATAATAATTTAAAATTAAGGGGGAACATCCGACAGTAACGCGAAATTTAAATTTTGTTTGTTTTATGCTAGTTGCAGCTCTGTTTTACGTGATAATAATATTGTTCTAATGTTGTTTGCGCAAGTAAAGATAAGATTTAGTAAAAATAAACAATAACATCATCTCAATCATCAAGCATCATGATAATGCTCTAAAACCTGTTTTTATCGGAAATAATCCTATTTTCGAGCACCGTAAACTTATAAAACTATACTGACGACTTTGATGGTTATTGAATACTAGCTTTTGCCCGCGGCTTCGCTCGCGTTAAGTATTATTATAATTAGGTATATTTTTTGCGGCTTTACTTTTGTTTAGCGTGTGTAAAAAATTAGGGCCTACAAAACTTGTTTGTACACAACCTACGTCATAGTAGCTATATGCATGCAAAGTCTCCGCCCGATCGGTTTAAAATTGACAATCATACAAACTTTCATCCCCTATTTTATCCCCTTGGGGGTAGAATTTATCAAAATCCTTTCTTAGCGGATACGTACTTCATAACATCTACCTGCATGCCAAATTTCAGCCAGATTCCTCCAGTGGTTTGGGCTGAGCTTTGATAGATCACTATGTTAGTCAGTCACCTTTGAGTTTTATAAATTTAGATTAGATTTTATATATTTAGATAGATAGAAGATATATTTAGATTATTATTACCGAGAAACCGTTACGGGGACAAATGGCATTTTAAATAACAAAACGTAAAATAAAGCTACAATTTGCTAAAAACGAAACAGAAAAATTTAATTTAACGGCCATATCGAATGTTTTCCCTTTGACATTCGAACATCATCATGATGATGATGATGATCGAATGTTTCTAATATATTTCCCTTTGTCGTATTAACATAATATTGTGAGTTACCCTAGTTAATTATTAATCAATAACATATATATTATTAATTAATAATATTATTAGATATGTTAAAGCATAAAAAAATAAATATAATATTAATATATATTATTAATTATTATTAATATTATTATAATTAATATTATTAATATTATATATTAATATTATATTTATTTTTCATGCTTTAACATATCTCGGGACCATGGGGTCCCGGTCCTTTGAAAGGCGTACGAGGGGCCGAAGCCAACTCGCAGAGGCCCGTTGAACGTTTTTAATGAAATCGAGGCACCAACCGACGATTATCCCTGTTGGCACTATGCAAGTGCACCCAAGGACAACCCCCGGTTGGTGTAGGACTATTGCAGGATATGGAAAATATAAAGTTGGACTATGGGTTTGGGTGGCTAAAGTGGACTGGTTACCAAGAACTATGGAAGAACTATGACCCCTGCCTGATCAATGTTTTATATATACACGAATAAAATGGCAGGGGTGACTTGCACACTTAATAGTGGGCCCCCGGAAACGGTCGCTAGCACATAGTGACGTAGTGCCAAGGGGGCAACATCTCCTGAGGTGCTTATGAGGAGTGGAGAGGTATTCCACGGCTATCAGGACAATCCCGGAAGTACGGTCAAGATCCCTACCAGCATCTTACTGGAATACTTCCTTCCTCCGAGCACATTTGCTCTTGCAAATCTCCACTCAAGCCGGCCAATAAAGGCAAGAATGAGGTGGGAGCTCTGTTCCTCGTCATTGTTCACTCCAGCCGGCCAATAAAGGCAAGCCAGAAGTGAGGAACAAACTTCTCCCGGGAGATAGGGTCCGTGGGGTCGCTACTGCCCAACAGCTCGCCACATGCTGCCCTGCGGGTTTCTGTATCTCTCTTGGTCTGGCTCCTCACCTTAGACCTGTTCCGGCAAACTAAACTCTTCCGGCACAGGCCTAGAGTTTGGAGCGCGCAAGCCCCACCGCGACGTCAACGTAGAGATACGGCGATGGGGATATTATAATTAATATTATTAATAATATGTATTTATTAACTCTATTGTATCGTTTAGTTTGCGAATCGAGATTCTCAATGCTCGGCTCAATACTAAGAGTTGAAAATATAGTGCGCAAAAAAAAAAACAATCGCCCATGAAGAGGGGCAATTCTCGTTATTTTATGAACTTTCACAGTCTGATCTGTCTCAATCTGTCAAAAATTCCTCTAATTTCCCTCAATTTTGGACAAGTGTTTGACATTTGTTTGTCACCGAGATGAGGCTGCCACTAGACTATCAACGTTTTTAATGACGAGAATTGGAACCTTCTGGGCTGTCTTTGTCCGCGATTAACGACATTCATGCGTACAAAGACATGGACTAGAGTTAGTAAGTACCTAAGGAAATAAATGACACAAATGAAAAATACAAAATATTTTAATATTGAACAATAATTTGGGCTAAAGTTTGTATGTAAATAACACAACAACAATTTTAATTCATTCAATTCTACCAGTTACCTCAATCCACAGTTTTCTTATAGCTGGATTTGCTGGAAACCTAAAAAAAAATTCAATTCATGTTTTCATCATAAATTGGAAACCTCAAATCAAATTTTAGACGAAAAGCCCATTCAGAAACTAAATTAATAATCCACAATAAACAATAATTGGTGTTAATGAAGAAAGTTATTTTAATTATAATATTACTGAAATTAATCATTCGTACAAACATACTTAATATCGACATTGCTTACAATTTGGTACAACACTATCGATGCGCATAGATTTCGCTGAATTCAAGCTCACGCGACATTCTCAGTGAACGCAATACATTGCGCGACCGCTCACGTCGTACAAGCTCGTACCCATGTATTGCAAGCAATGTATAATTTTGCATCTGAATGCGATCTTATCGTTTTTGTCTCCAAATTACATAATACTTTTGTAATAATTACAAATATCACTTGTATTTTAAGGTTTTTGGGCTCACCGGTGAAAAGAAATCCTTCTTTGGGCTACACTGCATTCCTGGCTTTTTTCCGATACGTTATAATAGTATTTCTTTTTTTCCGCGAAGCTTCAAACGCTGTCACAACAGGAGCGCGATTGTTGGCGGTGAATCAAATTTCGGTTGACATTTGAGCGTCTGCTCATATGTGCGGCGCGCCTGCCCTGCCCACAAGGCCCTTCTAACCTCTTTTATCTGTTCTGTGGTTTGTTACTTCTTCACGCTCGTAAACGGCTGTACTAATTTTGATAAAATTTTGTATGGAGGTAGCTGACACCCTGGATTAACATATAGGCTACTTTTTACCCCGATACTCCCACCAAATCGACACTTATGCGAGTGAAACCGCGGGGCGCAGCTAGTAGATCATAAAGGTAACAGACAGACATAGTTACTCCACATTTGTAATATTACTTTAGATACAGGTTACAGTGTCGTCTCAGATAACAGTAAGATCATAAAAAACATACCAAGAAGTAAGATCTTACTGCAACAAGTAATATTTTATCATCTGGGTACTTGTGTGACTGACGGGAATACCCAGTTCATATTTAATATGATTCACAAATAACAATAGATTAACCGGTATGATTTTTGCATTTAATTGCAGTCTCAATGTTGTATCTTTGTTGCATTGTTCGGTAAGTAGCGATGTTATGATTATACTCGTGCGAGTAATACCAGTACTCACAACATAGGTGCTGAGTTATTATCTTCAGTCGTTCTGTAATTACAGCAATATTGTGCTCTGTAAGTAAAGTGCCGGAACTGCGCGAACACAATGACATGATTCATCAAAATAAAACATAATTTGATTGCAATTTATTTTATTTTATTTCATGGATTCCCGCACAATAACGCATGATGCAATTACTTAATGACTCTTAGCTGCACCCCGCGATTTCACCCGCATAAGTCTCAGTCCCGTGGGAATATCAGAATAAAAAGTATGTCCTAATTCAGCTGATGGTCTACCTATGTGCCAAATTTCATTAAAATCCGTTCAGCCGTTTAAGTGTGAAAGCGTTTAGTTTAGATGATATGCATGGCTAGCAACCCGCCCTGTATCGCACGATTTTTACAACTTGACAGAACATCGAGATTTCTTTATTATAGTATAAGTTTAATATTAATGTATTATACACGTAACCTTCCCGAATAAATTCTCTAAATGATGGTGAACTTCAAAATCCGAGATGCAGTTGAAAAGATCAACGGGTCGCACAGACAGACACGTATTTATAATATCAGTGCGGTGCAATGCGCGGTCAAGTACTGTCAAAGTCAAAGCATTTATTTCAAATAGGCACATAAAAGGCACTTTTGAACGTCAAAAATTACAATGAAATAGAATTGATTCTAGTCGCCCCTTCCAAAAGGTAGTTTTCATATGGAGAAGAATGGGCAAGAAACTCCACCGTTACACTTTTAAAATGTTTTACAATATTTTGCATACATTAATTATACTTACAGGAAGATTTTTTTATCATCATCCAAATTTTTACAGGGTGTTCTACCCATGATTATGAACAACTTTCACTATGGGACCAACTCTGAAACCACGAAAAAAAAATCTGCTGTTTCATACAAAAGTTCAATACCTACTTGACCAAAATATATGAAACAGCAGATTCTTTTTTCGTGATTTCTGTGTTGGTCCCATAGTGAAAGTTGTTCGTATTCAAGGGTAGAACACCCTGTAAAAATTTGGATGGTGATAAAAAAATCTTCCTGTATAATAAAATAATATGTGAAGACGATGCACCTAAAATAAAATTACTATACCACAATAGGTAAAAGAATTAAAAATGACACCATGACATATAAATTAATAATCTGATAGATACATGGTGCTCACTTATTTACAAAAATGGAAAAAATAAACGATTTTCATAAAAAAAAAAACATAAAAACTATTTTAACAACTAATAAGTCAGGGTGTGAGTTAAGAGTAATTACAGAGTGTAAACAAAGTAAAAAAAAAAAGAATAAATTTACAATTAAATTAGCAACCAGTTTGATTTTGTCTAGACTCTAGATTGTCCTATGGAGCAGGACCAGCATGTTTCCAAGCGTTCTTATCCTGGATATAATCTTAACGAAACGTACGAAAATTATAATAGCGAATTGCGCGGCTATAGCCGCTGCCCGTTTTCCGCTATGAGTTCCCAAACTCTCATAGCCAACGAAGTATTGGCATTCATCAAACATGCCATCGACTACATGGATGAGATCATCATCTTGCAGATCTGCAAGTCAGCGCACAGGGAGGAAGAGATTAGCAGTGCCAAGTTGCTGTTGTTCACAACGGTCGGCAAAGTCAGCCAGATGTCGTCTCGTCGAAAGGACGGTACAGAGAAAATCATAACGCTGATGAAGGAGACCGACCCGGACGACGTGTTTGAATTCGTGGCGAAGGATCTGCACAAGCTGCCTCCCGTCACGTTCGACCACGTAGACGTTACCAGGCTGCTGAAGGACATTACATTCCTGAAGCAAAGCCAGGCCGAGCGAACAAGCCTGCTGAGACGCAAAACTCGCATGCAAAACCAGCGGAAAAACTAATAGGAGGTAAACGTAGTCGGTCGAAACCCAACAAGGTTTTGAAAAGGCAGGGTCCAGAGAAGGACACGTGCGACAGGGATGGTTTCATCAAGGTGGTGAAGAAGAAGAAGCCTCCTTGTCGGAACCAGTGCGGCACCGCGCTGACAGGACCCAACATGCTGCTGCGTCCAGCAATCCCGACGACGCAGCTGTATTTGTCCAGTCTGCACTCCACGAAGGTTGAGGAGGTCGTGGAGTACTTGCGTGTGAAGACCAACTGGACTTTAAGGGTCGAGAAGTTGGAGTCGCGTCACAACACGAACTTCAAGTCGTTCGTGGTGCGTGTTCCGACATTTCCTCTCGAAAAGTTCCTCAAGGAAGAGTTCTGGCCGAAAGGTGTTGTGTACCGCCTGTTTCGTGGCCGAAACACGACGCAGACACTTCGTGTATGTTAGTGTTAGTTTTTAGTATAATGTTGTATGTATTATGTAAATATAGTATTTTCAAGTTAATATTAATATTGTATTGTATGTGTTTATATGGGCCTTGATGCCTAAAAAAATGGATAAATAAAAAAATATGTATGGGTTAGGCATACACCTCAGTATTTTCCGTTTGTAACCATGTGTGGTGTTGCTGGCAGGCGAGTGGCAGTTCGCGACCAGCAAGGACTGCAGCACGGTGGAGGAGGTGCAGCAGTTCATGGACGAGGCCGTGCGCGGCTCGTGCGAGGGACTCATGGTCAAGGCGCTCAGCGGCGAGCACGCGCGGTACGACATCGCGCGCAGGTCACATAACTGGCTCAAGGTAACTAACATTCCCAAGAGCCACACTAGGATCCCCGAGAACTGTGAAAAGTATAACCATGACGCGAAACACTACTTTTATTGCCGCCATCTTAAATATAGATTTTTTTGCGGCATCTGCTCTCCCGGGAACTTTGAGAAAAAATTCATGATAAAAGCCATCTTGGATTTTCAACGTACTTACAACGTTAGCACTCTTGTAGGCTACGAAAATGGCACCCACGACCAACAGTTAGCATTTATCTTGGATTATAAAATCAGCATCTCAACACCGCGCATCGCCTGAAATATTTAAACTCCCATCTTCTTTCATTTGTGAAATGTTTTATTGCATTTCAGTAAAAGGTAACATACACATACATACATTTCAACTGGTTTATGTTTTATTCGTTACGATTAAATGTCTCGTTTAAACTACGAATAATAAAAAGTCAGGAATCGTAACTGTCAGGGACCTAACTAAGGACTTGAACTAAAATACAATGAACTGTAATTTAAAAGAATATAATCCAAATAGGTACATTATATCGATGTTGGTAAACGTATGGAGTGCACGCGCGTGCCGTCGTCCGAGATCGGTAGCGAAGTGGTCCGACCGCCCGCGTCCCGCACGCCGCACCTCTCGCCGTCTTCCGCCGTCTCCCGACAGCAGCCGAAGTGGTCCGACCGCCCGCGTCCCGCACGCCGCACCTCTCGCCGTCTTCCGCCGTCTCCCGACAGCAGCCGAAGTGGTCCGACCGCCCGCGTCCCGCACGCCGCACCTCTCGCCGTCTTCCGCCGTCTCCCGACAGCAGCCGAAGTGGTCCGACCGCCCGCGTCCCGCACGCCGCACCTCTCGCCGTCTTCCGCCGTCTCCCGACAGCAGCCGAAGTGGTCCGACCGCCCGCGTCCCGCACGCCGCACCTGTCGCTGCTACGCGCTGCCTTCCGCTGTTTCACGACAGCAGCCGAAGATTGCCGGAAGCTCCCGAACATAACTATAAACAAAATCACTGCATTGACAAAATACCTCGAGTATTCGAACATAAGAACACACATGAAAATCATGCAAATAAGCCAATCAGCTGCGCTCGCGTAATGCGTTGTATTCCGGCAAGCGCCGTGATTGGTTCTGGTGCGTGGTAACGTTTTCGGCAACGCCCACCGGGGTAAACATTAGCGTGGTGCCATTTTTGAGCTCCAGTTACATTTCTTGACTTTTATTATTCGTAGCGTTTAAATCAAATATTCATTACTGAATACAGTACACACATATGAATACATTGCAAGATGTTGACTGACTGCGCGGTTCACTAAGTCACTCGATGCACGTTTTAATACTGTTCCTAATGAACAATTACTTGTAGCTCAAGAAGGACTACCTAGAAGGCTTGGGCGACAGCATCGACGCGGTAGTGATCGGCGCATACCGCGGGCGCGGGCGGCGCGCCGGGCTGCTGGGCGGCTTCCTGCTGGCGTGCTACGAGCCGCACGCCGAGCAGTTCCAGGCGCTCTGCAAGCTCGGCACCGGCTTCTCGGACGAGAGCCTGCAGAACTTCACCGACACCTTGAAGGAGCATGTCATAGACGCGCCCCGGCACTACTACAGGTGACCCGCTCAGTGTATTGCTTACGTAAAGTTGACTTCGTAATAGCCGTTTCACAAAAAATCCACTAAATTGAACCTTCTCTACACTATGTCCACTAGGTTAACCGTAATCTCACCGATCTGCGAACACATTTGTTCTTATTGAATTATCTTATTTTATGACTTCTTACAGACATTTTTTTCGCGTCACGCGTACAGTGTCTCTGTGTTATAAATTCAAAATTATTGGTCACAATGTCCAAATTTAACGTGGAATCGGCATTTGCAGATTTATTGAAGAAATTAGTATCGTTAACAACGAAAGTTACAGCTCAGACGGCAACAATTGAAGTTGAAGAATTGAGGAACAACAATGTCAGACAATCGGGCCAGCAAATGTCTGAAAAGATGAAAACCCGTTATGACCGCAAAATGAACAATAAAGGGTTCGAAGAAGGTTCACTAGTGTGGTTGCACAATCCAGTCCGCAGCAAAGGGAAATCTCCTAAGCTTCAAGCTAAATGGGAAGGACCGTACCGGATTGTGACAAAGATCAATGACGTAACCTACCGGATACAGAAAGGTGCAAGAGGTACTCCTAAGATCGTCCATGTGGATCGACTGACGCGTTATTATGGGGCCGATAATGCTCGGGACGAGCATGTCTTAGGAGGGGGCAGTGTTGCGCGCCACAATTGATATTCGTTACCACTAGCGCCATCTAGTATCGAGTAGAAGAACTAGTGTCAAGAACCTTCTAGAAGTTTCGATGATAGAACTTTCTAGAACTATCGACATCTGGTCAGTTGGGGCCGGAATGTACTCGAACATTCTAGATGTTTCTACAGTAGAAGGTTCTAGAACAATGTGAGACCTATATAAGGCGGGTTTGGGCCGCGAGCCGACACAGTCTTTGATAAGCGATACAAGCGATAAATCAAAAGCGATCTTCAAGTGCGACTTAGAAGTGATCAGTAGTGTAATTGTGCTTTATAATTAGTGTGAAGTTGTAATTGGTGTTTTTAATTAAAGTGTCTATTTTTTGGTTATTAAATCGGCAGTTTTTAATTATCACGAACCCCAAGCTCGTAACAATATTGTGGCTATAACGGAAACGGGACTTAATACATCTATACACGATGGTGAACTAATCTCGGCTGCATTTAATGTACTAAGATGTGATCGAGCGGACGGGCGTAAGCAGCAGAGTATTGTTAGCAGGTACATCAACTAACGTAAGCAGGGGGAGTATTGTTAGCAGGTACATCAACTAACTTAAGCAGGGGGAGTATTGTTAGCAGGTACATCAACTAACGTAAGCAGGTGGGAGTATTGTTAGCAGGTACATCAACTAACGTAAGCAGGGGGGAGTATTGTCAGCAGGTACATCAACTAACGTAAGCAGGGGGGAGTATTGTTAGCAGGTACATCAACTAACGTAAGCAGGGGGAGTATTGTTAGCAGGTACATCAACTAACGTAAGCAGGGGGGAGTATTGTCAGCAGGTACATCAACTAACGTAAGCAGGGGGGAGTATTGTTAGCAGGTACATACACTAACGTAAGCAGGGGGAGTATTGTTAGCAGGTACATCAACTAACGTAAGCAGGGGGGAGTATTGTTAGCAGGTACATCAACTAACGTAAGCAGGGGGAGTATTGTTAGCAGGTACATCAACTAACGTAAGCAGGGGGAGTATTGTTAGCAGGTACATCAACTAACGTAAGCAGGGGGGAGTATTGTTAGCAGGTACATCAACTAACGTAAGCAGGGGGGAGTATTGTTAGCAGGTACATCAACTAACGTAAGCAGGGGGGAGTATTGTTAGCAGGTACATCAACTAACGTAAGCAGGGGGAGTATTGTTAGCAGGTACATACACTAACGTAAGCAGGGGGAGTATTGTTAGCAGGTACATCAACTAACGTAAGCAGGGGGAGTATTGTTAGCAGGTACATCAACTAACGTAAGCAGGTGGGAGTATTGTTAGCAGGTACATCAACTAACGTAAGCAGGGGGAGTATTGTTAGCAGGTACATCAACTAACGTAAGCAGGGGGAGTATTGTTAGCAGGTACATACACTAACGTAAGCAGGGGGAGTATTGTTAGCAGGTACATCAACTAACGTAAGCAGGGGGGAGTATTGTTAGCAGGTACATCAACTAACGTAAGCAGGGGGAGTATTGTTAGCAGGTACATCAACTAACGTAAGCAGGGGGGAGTATTGTATCGTTAACAACGAAAGTTACAGCTCAGACGGCAACAATTGAAGTTGAAGAATTGAGGAACAACAATGTCAGACAATCGGGCCAGCAAATGTCTGAAAAGATGAAAACCCGTTATGACCGCAAAATGAACAATAAAGGGTTCGAAGAAGGTTCACTAGTGTGGTTGCACAATCCAGTCCGCAGCAAAGGGAAATCTCCTAAGCTTCAAGCTAAATGGGAAGGACCGTACCGGATTGTGACAAAGATCAATGACGTAACCTACCGGATACAGAAAGGTGCAAGAGGTACTCCTAAGATCGTCCATGTGGATCGACTGACGCGTTATTATGGGGCCGATAATGCTCGGGACGAGCATGTCTTAGGAGGGGGCAGTGTTGCGCGCCACAATTGATATTCGTTACCACTAGCGCCATCTAGTATCGAGTAGAAGAACTAGTGTCAAGAACCTTCTAGAAGTTTCGATGATAGAACTTTCTAGAACTATCGACATCTGGTCAGTTGGGGCCGGAATGTACTCGAACATTCTAGATGTTTCTACAGTAGAAGGTTCTAGAACAATGTGAGACCTATATAAGGCGGGTTTGGGCCGCGAGCCGACACAGTCTTTGATAAGCGATACAAGCGATAAATCAAAAGCGATCTTCAAGTGCGACTTAGAAGTGATCAGTAGTGTAATTGTGCTTTATAATTAGTGTGAAGTTGTAATTGGTGTTTTTAATTAAAGTGTCTATTTTTTGGTTATTAAATCGGCAGTTTTTAATTATCACGAACCCCAAGCTCGTAACAATATTGTGGCTATAACGGAAACGGGACTTAATACATCTATACACGATGGTGAACTAATCTCGGCTGCATTTAATGTACTAAGATGTGATCGAGCGGACGGGCGTAAGCAGCAGAGTATTGTTAGCAGGTACATCAACTAACGTAAGCAGGGGGAGTATTGTTAGCAGGTACATCAACTAACTTAAGCAGGGGGAGTATTGTTAGCAGGTACATCAACTAACGTAAGCAGGTGGGAGTATTGTTAGCAGGTACATCAACTAACGTAAGCAGGGGGGAGTATTGTCAGCAGGTACATCAACTAACGTAAGCAGGGGGGAGTATTGTTAGCAGGTACATCAACTAACGTAAGCAGGGGGAGTATTGTTAGCAGGTACATCAACTAACGTAAGCAGGGGGGAGTATTGTCAGCAGGTACATCAACTAACGTAAGCAGGGGGGAGTATTGTTAGCAGGTACATACACTAACGTAAGCAGGGGGAGTATTGTTAGCAGGTACATCAACTAACGTAAGCAGGGGGGAGTATTGTTAGCAGGTACATCAACTAACGTAAGCAGGGGGAGTATTGTTAGCAGGTACATCAACTAACGTAAGCAGGGGGGAGTATTGTTAGCAGGTACATCAACTAACGTAAGCAGGGGGGAGTATTGTTAGCAGGTACATCAACTAACGTAAGCAGGGGGGAGTATTGTTAGCAGGTACATCAACTAACGTAAGCAGGGGGAGTATTGTTAGCAGGTACATACACTAACGTAAGCAGGGGGAGTATTGTTAGCAGGTACATCAACTAACGTAAGCAGGGGGAGTATTGTTAGCAGGTACATCAACTAACGTAAGCAGGTGGGAGTATTGTTAGCAGGTACATCAACTAACGTAAGCAGGGGGAGTATTGTTAGCAGGTACATCAACTAACGTAAGCAGGGGGAGTATTGTTAGCAGGTACATACACTAACGTAAGCAGGGGGAGTATTGTTAGCAGGTACATCAACTAACGTAAGCAGGGGGGAGTATTGTTAGCAGGTACATCAACTAACGTAAGCAGGGGGAGTATTGTTAGCAGGTACATCAACTAACGTAAGCAGGGGGAGTATTGTTAGCAGGTACATACACTAACGTAAGCAGGGGGAGTATTGTTAGCAGGTACATCAACTAACGTAAGCAGGGGGGAGTATTGTTAGCAGGTACATCAACTAACGTAAGCAGGGGGAGTATTGTTAGCAGGTACATCAACTAACGTAAGCAGGGGGAGTATTGTTAGCAGGTACATACACTAACGTAAGCAGGGGGAGTATTGTTAGCAGGTACATCAACTAACGTAAGCAGGGGGGAGTATTGTTAGCAGGTACATCAACTAACGTAAGCAGGGGGAGTATTGTTAGCAGGTACATCAACTAACGTAAGCAGGGGGGAGTATTGTTAGCAGTATCGTACCTGTACAGTTACGCAGGCGTACCGTTGGTACGCCTGCGTAATAATAGTTTGCTTCTGTGTTGTGTTGTTTACATTCCGCCAAAATGTAATGCTGAGGAATTTATGCAAGTGTTTCATATATTAGAGGACATATGTGTAAAATACGAGAAAGTTTTAGTGACAGTAGGTGACTTTAATTTGCCTTCAGCGACGTTGGAGACCAATCGTTATTTTGAATATGTCAACGCCTTTTGCGGATTTCAGCGGGTGAATGAAATACTTAATATTAATAATCGTACGTTGGATTTAGTATTGACAACATTATTACCGGATAACGTAAAGGTACGTTTTGCTGACGAAACATTAGTTGATGTAGATGTGCAGCAGCCACCGCTGATCGTTAGCAGGCGTCGCTGCTGGCCCCGCCATGTGACGCTTCCGTAAATACTGCTAGTGATTATTATCCAAGTTGGAACTTTAAAAAAGCTAAATTTCCTTATTTGTATTATAACTTTCAATTAATAAATTTCTGCTTTGGCTTATTTTTATAATCTTGTGAATAACACTATTGATCTGTGAACTCCTAGGAAAAAACGGTTAGTAGGTAACAGTAATAAGTCTAGAGTTTACCCAGAGTGGTACACGTCAGATTTAATATGGGATATCAAGCGAAAGTGGAGACATGATAAAATATTTAATACTAGAGGCTTCGTTCGCGTTCTTCGTAGATATTTGACAGTCGTTACGGGTAGTCAGAAGCCCAAAAGTCTGCATGCGCCTTAGACTGGACCTCAACAAAGTTGGGAAAAGACTGTGAGAGTATGAATGTTGAACCAAAATGTACGCAGTTGACCAGTTATATAAAACCATTGCCACTTACAAAGCGCTTCTCAGGTTTCTACTAGACCCGTCCGGCCCGGCCCCGACGAAAGCTTTTCTTTCCTGTGACAATAACACGATAATGTGTCTGTCTGTGTAGATACGACACGTCGCACGAGCCCGACGTGTGGCTGTCGGCGCGCTGCGTGTGGGAGGTGCGCTGCGCCGACCTGTCGCTGTCGCCCGCGCACCGCGCCGCCATCGGCCTCGTGCACTGCGACAAGGGCATCTCGCTGCGCTTCCCCAGGTACGATACTGTGTGTAGACACGACACGACACGACACGACACGAGCCCGACGTGTGGCTGTCGGCGCGCTGCGTGTGGGAGGTGCGCTGCGCCGACCTGTCGCTGTCGCCCGCGCACCGCGCCGCCATCGGCCTCGTGCACTGCGACAAGGGCATCTCGCTGCGCTTCCCCAGGTACGATACTGTGTGTAGACACGACACGACACGACACGACACGAGCCCGACGTGTGGCTGTCGGCGCGCTGCGTGTGGGAGGTGCGCTGCGCCGACCTGTCGCTGTCGCCCGCGCACCGCGCCGCCATCGGCCTCGTGCACTGCGACAAGGGCATCTCGCTGCGCTTCCCCAGGTACGATACTGTGTGTAGACACGACACGACACGACACGACACGACACGAGCCCGACGTGTGGCTGTCGGCGCGCTGCGTGTGGGAGGTGCGCTGCGCCGACCTGTCGCTGTCGCCCGCGCACCGCGCCGCCATCGGCCTCGTGCACTGCGACAAGGGCATCTCGCTGCGCTTCCCCAGGTACGATACTGTGTGTAGACACGACACGACACGACACGACACGAGCCCGACGTGTGGCTGTCGGCGCGCTGCGTGTGGGAGGTGCGCTGCGCCGACCTGTCGCTGTCGCCCGCGCACCGCGCCGCCATCGGCCTCGTGCACTGCGACAAGGGCATCTCGCTGCGCTTCCCCAGGTACGATACTGTGTGTAGACACGACACGACACGACACGACACGAGCCCGACGTGTGGCTGTCGGCGCGCTGCGTGTGGGAGGTGCGCTGCGCCGACCTGTCGCTGTCGCCCGCGCACCGCGCCGCCATCGGCCTCGTGCACTGCGACAAGGGCATCTCGCTGCGCTTCCCCAGGTACGATACTGTGTGTAGACACGACACGACACGACACGACACGAGCCCGACGTGTGGCTGTCGGCGCGCTGCGTGTGGGAGGTGCGCTGCGCCGACTTGTCTGTCTGGAACTTTTTAAAAGGCTAAGGTTTTTAAAGGTTTTTTATTATGACGGTACCTTGCCAATTCATTTATGAAAATATTATGTATTATGTACTTTGCCCTTGACTTCGTCCGCGTGGGTTTCGTACTTTCCTCAAAAACATGTAACACAGAGGGTGTTACACCACCACCACCTCCCCTTGAAAGGCAGTTTTCGAAAATTAATGTTTACGATCCTTATAATTTAAAGTTTCTGCCCGCCAACAGACTGTAGACATTCAAAATTGGCTTTACCAATGGTACACCCGTGATTAACCAAAAAACTTCTCAACCTGAGTAAAAATAACTTTAGAATAATAATAAGAACAATTACGGACCATAACCCCTTAACAAACATCTTTTTAGCATAGGCGCCAAAGACAGCCCCATTTGCAGGGGCTGCCTTGACGCCGAGGAATCAGCCGCCCACGTCATCCTGGAATGCAAGGCCGTGGCTTCTCAATGTGCAGAAATCCTCGGAACAATGAGGTCACTCCGCGAAGCCTGTGAAGCTCCCAGGAAGCTTCTGTGCTTTTGGGCGGAGCTAGGCTGGCTCTGTTAGCCAGAATCCCCACGCACAACGGACCGAATGGGATTAGACTCCCATTCGGTGCGGAAAAGGGAGTCCCATCATCATCATCAGCTTCTGCCCGCGACTTCATACGCCTGAAATTTTTTGTTCCCCCGACCCACCCCCTGGCATCGCATCGCCTGCCTGCGCTATTACTTCGTTTTCGCTTAGCAAAAACTTCTGACTTTTTTTCATTTAGCTCAACTCCTAAGGGTTCTAGCGTGATGTTTAAGATGTTTGTGATTTAAGTTGTTTGTGATGTTTATTTTTAAGAATTGAATTGAATTAAATATCAAATGCAAAATGATTTTATAAATCCGACCGATACAGAGATTAGAGCTTTCAAACAAACAACTCTTCAGCTTTATTATTAGTATTATTTTAAAACTGATATCTCCTAAGATATTCATTGAAATCGAATGACGTCAAGGGCAATTTTGTCTATTTGAAATAAATGCTTTGACTTTGGTCTAGTGTGGCCCCCTTTTAAAGATGTTCAAGAATATTTTAGTGCGCGGCCAAAATTGGAACTAACGCCATCTTGATTTTACAATACATTTCACAAAAAAAAATCACAATACTTAAAGAGCCTAAAACCAGCCAGCGTCATTCGACCACCAAAATAGCCAAGCGATCCTTACAGCCGCAACTGTAGTGTGCGTTGAGAATAGAGATGCATCTAGAGAAAGTGATATATTTTACAATGCGTTGCGTTGCGGTACGCCGCTCTTATTTACGCTAGCCTTTATAGTGACTCAGTCGTGAGTGTCTGCTCCTTATTGTGACACATTTGCTAACGTTTACGAGGGTGTCTGACACTAGATATGTCCTTGCCGCGCAGGTTCGTGCGCGTGCGCGACGACAAGGCCCCGGAGCAGGCGACGTCGGCGCAGCAGATCGCCGACATGTACCTCGCGCAGGACTCCGTCAGGAACAGCTCCGCCGCCGCCAACACCAACACCAACACCAACCTCGACGACTTCTACTGAACGGACGTACACACGCTTGGTAACAGCGGCAGGGTCGCCCGCGAAACTGTTTGGAGGCTAAAATATGATTCTCGACCGAAACAAATATGTATTTACAGAGTTATAATCATTATAATAATCAATACAAGTGTAAGTAAGAATTGGCCTCAAATGACAATGTGATTTCATGAAAAATAGGCTAATTCGAACAAGAAGTTGATTGATAATTTGAATGACTACAATTCTGTAAATACATATATAATACGGTCGCAAATCATATTTTTATCTGGTATTAACCTACAAATTGCAATATTTTTAGGATTAATTTCGCGGGCTACCCTTGCGCATCCGCCTTAATATGGCACACCGTCTTGAAAAAAAAGTTCGTCTTTCTCTCACGTTGTCTCTGTCACTTATGCCTGTGTGACTGTCTCTTTCTAGCCCATGTCTCATACTAACGGCCGGGTACTGAAGTAAGACTGCATATTGTATCATGTATTGTAAGTGTATTTATGAAATGTATAAATATTATAATTATTTTTGAATAAAATTGGGTTTATGTCACATATAATATTTTATGTTCATTTAAAAGACCATTTAAACATGAATAAAACCGCAGTAATTGCAATGAAGTATTTTTATTTTCAAGTCATTAACTTACAACTAATTACATGACAGTTATTGTGGGAGTACTCCTACGTCATCCCGGACAAGTGATAGTTCTGTGATGAACAATAACAAACATAAAATATTGATATTATTTCATTTTAATTAAAACTAAAAGTTGTACTCGACAGATAATCTCATTTGATATGTTTTACATTTGATGAATAATATCGCGTCACAAACAACCCACAGCATCTTTGATAAATGCGAATTTAATTTGAGCAAATAATTATAAATATGTAGGATAAGTTGAGACGTCAGACAGCGTCGTGTACGACAGTCATGAGCATCGTTAAGTATTTGAGCTCGCGACGCAATAGGCACGTCGATAATAGATCACAACAATTTGGCACAAGTTCTCTATGTTAACGTTATTGTATCAAAGTTTACATACAGCTATCATAAGCACATCGTATTGCACTTATTTGAAATCCTACCGTTCAAATAAGCTCGTC
Organism: Gortyna flavago; assembly: GCA_963669345.1. Taxonomy (NCBI): domain Eukaryota; kingdom Metazoa; phylum Arthropoda; class Insecta; order Lepidoptera; family Noctuidae; genus Gortyna; species Gortyna flavago. Next base: position 14,298,514 of record OY770147.1, read on the forward strand.
ACTCCTAGCTGCCACTCCCGCGAGTCTTGCATCAACTGAGCATGCACTCATGTCATTGTAAACTTAAATAAAATATAACTAAAGAAGTTAAAAAAATTAAATACAAAAAATCACATTAGATGCACAACGCAAGGTCAAAAAGCCGCCGAAATAATGATTGTATAAATAGTTCAAGTCTAACCGCAGAGGCGCCGGCTGCTCGTCATTACTGACTAAACTGGCCTTGTATGTACTCTTAACTATCATTATATTCATTGTAAATACATAAAAGATTAAAAAGATATAGAATGTCAGTAAGTATAAAGATTGAGAAACATTAAGAATAATAATTTTGAAATAAATGTTGTCTACGTCACACGTGCAGTTTCCATAGAGTAGGAAGTTATTGTCTCTAAATGCAACTGTGGCTGAATTCGACAAAGTTTTATTCAAGCAAAGAGTTTGAATTAAATATGGACTCTTGACTGTATACTGTAATTCAATATGATCTTTTTCAGTTAGTGGGCTATTTTAATAATGTGAATAAATCCTAAGAACTGTTGTGAATGAACGATTCCTAACACAACACCGATATGGCACGAGTTATTCAAGAGACAGTCATAATTATATTTATTGATTTCGTTCACTTAGCATACGTTTATAAATACTTTGAATATTTGTATTGTTAGAGGACAGTGTAAACTAGGCAAGAGTATATCGGTTATTTACAACACTACAACTTGATCACATTTCATATTAGACATCCACGTGGGTACTTCCCGCTGGTTAACACTCCGTGGTTAACACTATTAAGGGGCCGGCGAACTACGCTTGCTAATGCGTAGTTCATACAAACGTAATACCAAAATCATTTCTAAATCAAACACATTCTTAATGTAGCGTGTATTTACTCCGATTGGATTACAAAATATTTAGGTTCCCAAATATATATGAACACTGATTTAAAGACGAGTTACGAGAAAAATAAGTTTTCTATAGAAATTTTAAATTCCTAATATCGTCTTTGTATCAGAGTCCTTTCAAAATATATATTTGGGAACCTAGATATTCTGTAATCCAATCGGAATAAATACACATTACATTAAGAATAATTGTTTGATTTACAAATTATTTTGGTATTACGTTTGTATGACCTACGCATGCTCCGCCGGCCCCTTAACTAATGGGAATGATGCGTTCTACTGGTTAATAGTGTTGACGAAGCCGACATTTTTTTCCCAATAGTTAATACCCTCGTCTCGCGTATAGTTCAGGAGTCAGGTTAAAGAAAAGTAAAAAGAAATAAAAAATATAACAGTTCTTGAAAGTGCTTTAAGACTTGAGGCACCAAATTAATAATGATTTCGTTAAACGAACGTGAATTTTTTTCCCAATTGTATCCCCCCTCGTCCCGCATCTATTTCAAGAGTTAGGTTAAAGAAGAATTACTTTCATTACAAAACTATTTTGCAGTTATGCTGTTTTTAAATATTGTATTATTTGATTACCATCGCATTAGGTTAATCCTGTTATGATAGTTGTAAGGTAATTATAAAAAAATAAATTAATTAAAAATTATCTGCTTTCTTTTAATTATTGTACATTAAGTTGATCTGTGATACAAATCACTTTACTGTTGCTCATAATCATTGTGTATTTGATGACCTCGATAATTAAAACCTACCTTAAAGTTAAATTGTTGTTTAATTATTGTACATTTAATGATTATTTATTTCTGATACAAAAAAACTCACCTGATGTAAAACTAGATTCTCTTTTTACATTTTAAATAAAAATCTTATTACATTTATTGTAATTATCTATTTCAAGAAATCATTATTAATTTGGTGCGTCACGTCTTAATTAAAGCACTTCAAGAACCGTAATTTTTTTAATTTTTTTTTACTTTTCTATAACCTGAACTATACGTGAGACGAGGGTATTAACTATTGGGAAAAAAGATTCGCCTTCGTCAACACTGTTAACCAGTAGAACGCATCATTCCCAGTAGTTAATAGTGTTAACCAGCGGGAACGACTCATCCACGTTACCTATTGACGTGTCACCGGGCGCCGCAGACTACGTGCATCATTGCAAACGAGCAAGCCAAGAGCTAGTCGTCATACAGTAGTAGTTACTGTACAAGCTACCACACAACATGGCGGCGTTCGTCGACAGTTACAACATTATCTATGTACTAAACAAACAATGAGATTCTGATTAGCTTGATTGTACAAGTTGTGTAGGTGAGTGTAACACGACAACAAAGCCGCGCCCGTCTAGCGGACACTTTTTATTTCCTTTTTGGCTGAAATTAATTAGAAACGACAAACTGATTTGCGGTCGCTACCAACTTAATTAATAATATCTTCAATTGACACGGTATTGTAGCCAGCTGCGCGGCGACACGTACCAACAATTCCTAGTATCTATATTATGTTCTACGTTAGTTCATTAACGTGTCCTTATAGATCGTGGCTGATCGCTACATAGTATATCTACGAAGACATTACAGAATTTGGTCAAGTTTAAAAAATTAACAATCTGAAACCTACGACAATATGTATCAATATGTTTGAAGATATATTCAAACATACAGAAAAGTTAGGCCTCGTAGACATTGAAAGAGAATCACGATTATGTACTTAATTGTTATGAATAAGATCAGAAGGCCAATTTCCCGTAATTAAAAATGTTCAAAATCTAATCGCAGTCTCATCTCGGTGACATACAAATGTCAAAATGTACGGAAATTAGAGGTGTTTTGATAGGTTGAGACAGATTAGACCGTGAATGTTTTTAAAATTACGAGAATTGTCCCTCAGGTGTCGGACGCTGCGGTCCGTTCCGTCTTGATCCGTGAGAGCAGGGTCCGTATACACTACAGTGTGGTAAGATCCTTGTGGTCCGGTCCAGTCTGTTCACAGCAGCGCGGCACGCTCGGGCGTCGGCGATGCGTCCAGCGCGCGCTCCGCCAGCAGGTTGGCATGCTCCTGTACAGCACAAAAACAAAATTGTATGAAACGCTTCTAGTATAGCTACACATCGGTGAGGCGAAGATAGATCGACGAACTTGACCGCTGCCGAGGGGCCCGCAATGGCAGAGGACTGCCGAGTGGAAGATTGCGGCCTATACAGCAAAGAGACATTACGGGTTAAATAGATAGATGGTACAGACAAATCCGGTACCACTACGTCATCCACTGAAGATGGAAGGTGTTGGGATATAATGTACTCTGTGGTGTTGGGTAAATAATTATCGCTTACGTATGTCTATTGGTAAGTATAAAAAAACTTGCGCTTAGTAACAGATAGAGGTGACGCTGGCGAGGCTGTTGTGCCGCTGTATCTCTCTTTCTCTTAATAAAAAAATATAATATTTAATTAAGTACCCACTATAATAGAATAATTTTTGGCGGTGTGGAACCTAATATAGAAACACGTTTTTACGATACGACTACATACAGAAAGCACAGTTAATAGAAATCTCTATTCCTAGACAGCACGTTTTGCCGAAAACTTTGTTGATAGAAAACATTGTTGTTCGTAATGGCGGGATTTCACACAAAAAAAAATAGAAGCAAAGTTACCGGTTTTTACATACAGTTTTATTTCTTGCACAAACACAATGACAAAATAGCATAGAACACAACTTTTAACAATGAAACTAGACTTTTGGCGGGAACGCCTCAGCGATGTTACACACTCCCGCTCACAGTCGTGGCTCAAGCTCCTCAGGCTACACCAAAGAGTACTTTGTATATACGTACACCTCCCGTATTATTATTATACTCTTTGAGCTACACCGGCGCGGCGTTCCGCCGCATCGACCGGCGGCGGCGCGCGCGCGATCTCAACAAGACGCACTGCGCATGCGTTATTTTGATACTATTATTTAACATAATGATCGTACCTATAATGAGTTGCCTAAAATTGTAGATATCTCGGTCCTTATGAAGCATTGTTGACAGACATCTGTGTTCATAGAAACCACTTTTTCCAGATACTTTGGTTCACAGAAAGCGCAACGTAGGATGCAAGAGCCAGCGAAGGGCACCCCGAGGTTAGGTTTGGTTAAATTATTTTAAACCTTTAAACCCTTTACACAGAAATAGGAGCCCCGCAGAGCGGGGCTCCGTCGACATAATATGATGCAAGAGCGAGCGAATCGGAATACAACTTACATACAAATAATTATATAATTGGTTTCCGTGAACCAAAGGCGCTTTCTGTGAACCAAATAGTGGTTTCTATGAACAAAGTTTACAGCAAGAAGTGCTATGAACAGAGATTTCTGTCAACAGTGCTTCCTATGGACCGATAATCTACAAACAATGTTTTCTATCAATAAAGTTTTCGGCGAAACGTGCTGTCTAGGAATAGAGATTTCTATTAACTGTGCTTTCTGTATAGCCGTATCGTACAAGCGTGTTTCCATCTTAGGTGCCACACTCAATGTTGGTGCTATATGCTTAGGTGCCACACTCAATGTTCGTGCTATATGCTTAGGTGCCACACTCAATGTTGGTGCTATATGCTTAGGTGCCACACTCAATTTTTGGTGCTATATGATTCTTTCCCCTCTCCTTATTTATATATGTACAAGACTTTTATTATTTTAAGATTGTTGGTACCTTTTGAATTATGTAAATAATCTAGAAATACCGAATACATGCCACGGCAATCAGCAACAGTTTAATACGATTAACGATTTAGCGATTGTGGAACACTCGAGGCATTTTACTTTACTCGCTTCTTGATCGGCGACTAAATCCATTTTTATGGAGTTAATCACGTTAGCGACGATGACATTGGCTGCATTCCGAATTAGCTGTAATCGCTAACAGCAGTCACATCATCTCACATGAGTTCCGATTTAGATATACAAGGTGTAACAGAATAAACGCAAGCCCTAAAAGTAGTTTGTTCATAATTGACTACTGAATTGATATCAGTAACTTTTAAAGTTTTTTTTAAGTATGTATTCTGCTATACTGACCGGTGATTGAGTATGTAGATTGGTGTCTGAAATGGTATTTTGAGGAAAGAACCACACAGATTGAGTGGACCGGCTGACACCGGTCGGTCGGTGGCCGGTGCACGCATTTGTCAGTAACCGTGCAGCTCAACTTAGAACTTGAGGAGCTCAACGATTCAACGAACAATACCAAAGCCAAGCGATTAGTTGTTTTTGGTTAACAGTCGGTTGGTTGACAGTGATATCTTTTTAGTAACTTTTATGTTTTGATTTGGAATAGTGATCAATTGTCCGCAATGATCTTGAGTCTATTAAGTTAATAATTTCTTTGTGGGTTGGTATAACATCTGTATAAATGTTATCTAGGCATGTGGCATTAGTTAGTCTAGTGGGCTCCAAAAATTGGTTAGCAAGATTGTATGACTAAAACAAACTTATAATTTTAGCACTTAACCCAAAATTTTCTAAATCACCACAAGTGATGATAGACTTATTTGTATTTTGTGCCACACTTCATTCATAACCTTTTCAAAAGAATCATACAATCCTGAAGGTCTGTACACGGTTAATATAATGAACTGCTCCAATTCTATACAGGCTATTTCAATTGTCCGCTCAACAGAGAGGCTCACAATATCCTTTCGGTCCTTAAATTTAAGCTGGTTATTTATTAAAATTAATGAGCCATCATGTATACCATTTACTGAGGATGTTACCATTTACACAGGATGGTGTTATTGTTATTTACTTGTTTGTTATTACTACTTCTAAGTCTTTGTTTAAAAATGCTTGAATATTTTGATGCACCAGATTGATACTATTAAAGGAGAATGAGTAAGACCGTACCCACACACAAACTTAATTGTAGCATTATGAACTATGTTGATCTTTATTGCTCTCATGGAGTAGTTTTATTAATCTAGAAATAGGGACCTATTAGTTCAACAAGGTTTCAGATTGGCTAAAGTAGACTCATCTTTTATGGGGTACTGTTTAAAATGTTATAATAAAATACCTCCCCACATTCTTCAACTGAATGAGACAAAATTCAAGTCTTGTATAAAACGCACACTATGCAGGCAGGCATATTATAAGTTAGGGGATTACATCGTTGATAAAGATGCCTGGATCAATGCTGGTCCTGCTCCACAACCACAACTAATTGATTAACACTTGAACATACTGTTGGAGCTGCTGAAGATTGTGGGATTATATTTGCATTGTATAAACTCAATTTCCTTTGTATTGTATAATTTCATAGTACAGATGTGAGTTCTATGTGAGCTACCATTTACCGGGTAATAATATGTCTTTCATTGACTTGAATGTGCCCTGGCGGCTGATAGTATGTCATGCTCACTAAAATGACTCGCTGACGGTGGCGTGTGTGTTGGATCATTTAGCTCCCTTCAAAATGGTTGAGCTGAATGGTGCTGATCTATGCGTCATGTTCGTGAACGGGCGCCGTCAGTTGGGGCTGGTCATCAATTGGCTGCCTCGGCTTATTTTTAATTATGTTATTGTTGGATTGTTGTTTTGTTAAGTACTATTTGCTGTACTCTGGACGCTTTTAACACGTGCGTCTTTTTTATTTTATTACATCTTTCTCACATATAATTATAAATTCAACATTAATGATGTAGGTAACTAATATTTTAGTAAAAATATAATTTAAAAGAGTGTCCATGGAGTTTCTTGCCCGTTCTTCTCCATAGGTACCTACCTACGCTTTGGAATGGGCAACTAGCTTCATATTTTCTGACTGACCGACTTCTTGACAGTTCAAAAGTGCCTGTAAATGGTTTAATTGAAATAAATTGAGTTTGAGTTTGAATCCTAAGACAGCATGTCTGAATTCACTTCGAGAAAAAAGTTATGTGAGGAAATTAAATTGGTTTAAAAAAAGGAAATATTTAACTTTTCCTTTCAAAACTTATTGACCTACTTTTTGAAAAATAATAAACCTCTCAAAACTTTTTTCGCTTCTAATGATGTACTTTTTTGAATAATTGAGCCTCTTTTTAACTTTCAGTAATTATTCGAGGTTCACAAAAGAAAGCTTGTTTTAATCAAACCTTTAATAATTCTCATTTTGCGCTGCTAAAAATATTATTGATTACTCTAACATAATGATTGCGCCTCTTTTTGTAAACCTCAAATAATTCCTATTTTGGGGTTCTAAAAATACTGAATAGCACACTGCGATTAACTTTAATGCAGCGCTCACTCGGCTTGCGCGGTTAATCACAGTTCCAACCTCAATTAACCCGTTTCGTCGGGGTACCCTAGCAAAAAGGTGGTAAAACCTTGCTGAAGAACTAGGGACCCATCTCATTTCTGAGCACGTATACAAGCTGGTTACGAACCGTCTCGTCAGGACATTTGAAGAGTTTCAGCCTCCAGAACAAGCCGGTTTTCGAAAAGGTTTCACTACAGTAGACCACATCCATAGACCATACTGTTCGGAAAATTGTGCAGAAGGTCGAAGAGTACAACCAGGTGATGTATACTTATGGCATTTGTGGACTACGAGAAAGCCTTCGACTCCATCGTAATATGGGCAGTTTTCGCCTCCTTTGCAACGATGACGAACTGACTGGCGATACATTGAAGTGTTGATGTGTTTGTATGATCCAGGATATGAAAACCAGCTCCATCCAACTACTCAGGCGAGTGATACAGGGGATGTGATATCCTCGAAACTGTTCACAAATGCGTTAAAGGACGTTTTTAAGACGCTGGACTAGACTAGACAGGGTATCAACGTGAACGTGAAGTACATCTCACACCTTCGTTTTGCCGATGACATTGTCATAACGGCAGAGATGCTGGAACAGTAAGACTAGATGCTGCATAGCCTAAATGGATCCTCTCGGCGGGTTGGCCTCGGCATGAATTTGGAGAAGACGAAAGTCATGTATAATTCGTACTATTTTATTAATTTAAAGCTCGCTTCTCTAAGTTGTGAAGGTGTATGCCACCAGCTTGCAGAGTAAGCAAGCTGAAGTGGCAGCGGGCTGGCCATGTTTGTCAAAGGACCGATGGCTGGTGGAGCAGACGAGTCCTGGAGTGGAGACCGCGTATTGGCCAGCGTAGTGTGTGACGCCCCCCAGCAAGATGGATAGACGACCTTAAAAAGTTGGCAGGGACAGCCTGGATGCGGAAGGCGGAGGTTAGGGTGTTGTGTAGGGAGAGGCTATGTCCAGCAGTGGACTGCGACAGGCTGCCTTTATTGATTGACCCTAGCTTAGTTACTACCACCAACGGTGACAAAAGGCCAGAAAGTTAAAAAGAGACTTATTTTTTTTAAAGTGCTTTTAAAAGCGCAAAAAGTTTTTGGAGGTTTATTAATTGCTCAAAGGGTCCATCATCAGCAGGTCAATAAGTTTTTAGAAGATAAGTTAAATATTTCCCTTTATAAAATCAATCTTACTTCCTCAAATATCTTTTTCTCCAAGTGAATGCAGGCATACTTTCTTATCATTAATTAAACTACTCCCTGAAGGCATAAAATATACAGGTTGAAATTGAAAACATGCGACAAGTCGAAATGGGAGATTGTACTCATCATTATGAACAACTTTTACTATGGGACCAAACCTGAAATCCCGAAAAAAAAATTTGCTGTTCCCTATATTTTGACGAGTTATACGAACATAAATGTAGGGAACAGCTGATTTTTTTGGCAACTATGTTTAAGCATAATTTCGAAAATGCCACGTTATTATAATGATGTGATGCGACTCAAAACAAAACAGCACTACTGTAATTTTTGACAGCGCTCACGGTGATATTATTTTAGGGCATGGTCGGCGTTATCGCAAGATGGCGCATGTCATGACGTCGTTTATGACGATTCTCGGAATCACGGGCAATCGTTGTCGCGCTCACGCTAATTCGATACGGGTTTAACCTTTTAACCGCCCGACTTCATATCAGATGTCGTGCCCCCAGCGCCCGAAAACAAAAAAAAAAAAAAAAAAACCTGGTAGAATACAGCGTAATTACCTAAAAAAAAGCAGTTTAAACGAGCTGTGGTATTTGGTCGTAAATATACGACCCATGCGAAATGGACACGAAAATATTTATCGGATTAATCCGGCGTAAGCGGTTAAAAGGTTAAGCACGCTCAAATCGATTACAGCGCAACTCGGAACACACCCATTATACATAAGATGCAGTGTGACGTCACAGCGGTTACACGTGTGGACGCGCAGACGCATGTTTCATAAGTATCTATCCACAATGTTTGAAAGAGAAAAATTATACAAACAAGATAATAAATGGATTCTTTAAGTTCTAAAAAAACTTACGTTTCCGTGTTGTCAGTCACGGTCAGGTACTACAACTACACGTTGAGTTAGCGACAGACCTCGCCGGTGGGGAAAAAACCTTTTTTCATCTTGTTAGATGATTCCGCCAAACGATGTACTTATCCTCGCTGATATTGAGTATGACATTTGTTTTTTTTCTGTACATAATGGCGACGTAAAAACCGCAAGACGACCTTCCTCAGTGCCTCCTTTACCTTATACTATTGTATACATCTGTGATGAGTTACACCCACACGTGCACAGCTCGCGAGACTGCCAATAATATTACGTAGTTATTTAATTAATTAAATCATAAACCAAAATGTTACAGTCACTGGAATTAGCTTGGAATGCGTTTGCCAACAGATGAACATTTAAACACGATTTAATTCTATTTAATAATCAATATGTGTGAAATTGTGAATATCTAAGAATTCAATAAATTATCATCTTTCATCATAATCGTAGAGTTATTTCCATATTTCATACTAATTTTGATAATAAAGTCTTGTATCTAGTATTGCAATGACAACAGAGCTTTCGCGGTCACTCTTAACAACTTTTTAATATTTTTTGTATCCTTGTTTGGGACTACCGTTGCACAACAACATCTGTCTTAGGCGGATTTAATATTATTTGTTAAATACCAACCTGCGTGCAGTGGTGGCTCAGTGGTATCGGCCGCGACTTACGCGTTGTAGGTCGTAGGTTCGAACCCGGACAAGTGCTTTACTTTGTGTAAATTATTTCATCACCATTGCTCTCAAAACGGTGAAGGAAAACATCATGAAGAAACTAACATGTCCTAGAACCAAAAATTTGAAGATAATTATGTGACACATACCAACCCGCACCGGGCCCGCGTGTGGATTACGGCCCACTCCCTCTCACAGAGAGGAGGCCTGTGTCCCAGCAGTGGGAACTTTATGACCTACCTATTCACTTTTATAACTGCTGCCAAACTTGTTACAAACGTCGGCCAACTTTTGCTCCAGACAAAATAAAAGATAAGTAGTAGTGAGTGTTACCTCCGCGCGGTTGTTCTGCTGGCGCTCGTACATGCTGTCGTACACGGGGTTTGCGAAGTGGTTGCCGCCGTTCTGTCGCAAACAACACATAAGTAAACACACTACAATGATTGCCGCCCAGTTCCTGTACTATAACTAATCAAGGGTTTGCAAGCTCACATTAGTACAATAAGGGACATTCATTGTCAAGCAAATTGACGGCCTAAGTTAATTTGCCGTGTAATAGTCATTTCCTACAATTGTCAAAGAATTCCAGTGGTGATTTGATGATACCGAAAATTTCAGTTGGTTAGTTCATTTGCTCCCAAGGATTGGAAATCATCCAATGACCCCTCCCGCTCTGGGTGGAGCGGAAGGGAGTGTCAGACTCTTACTGACTAAAACCCATCCGTGTTCCTTCCTTAGCCCTTTATGTTCCGGGGCAGCGGTAACCCTTTCGGACAATCCCGCTGCCCCGGCAGGCTTCGGCCCTAACGGGCCCCTCCATGTCTGCTGACATCTCTTTGAGGCGCGCGTGGAACACATACGCGCCGTCCGGCACGGGCCTGGTCCTGATCGGACGGCGAGCTACCCATTACTCGCCGTCCGCAGGCCCGCGCCTACGGTGGCCGGGAGTCGTCACGCGGCTCCCGACGCCCGGAGCGTCTACCGCGGCGGCTGGGACGGGCGGCCCTCTCGGCTCTCTCCCTCTCCCATCCCGCCACCTCCTTCGCTAGCATGACTGCTTCGCAGAAGGAGGTGACTGCCTCCCACTCCCTCTCGCCCCGGACCATGGCTTGGACCAGGGCCGGGCGCGAGAGGTCGCCGCCGCTGCCGATCGCCTCTACGAGGACACGGCGGTGCTCTGCCCAAGCGGGACAGACCTCCACCGTGTGCACCACCGTGTCCTCTGGGCGATCCTCGCAGTGGTGACACCCGGGCGTTTCCTCCCGCCTGATTATGTGCAGGAACCTCCCGAAACATCCGTGTCCGGTGAGGACCTGCGTCAGGCGGTAGGTGAGGGCGCCGTGACGCCTCTCTAGCCACTCCTCAAAGAGGGGCCTTACCGCCGCTATCGCGGCGTGCCCTGCACTGGGTTGCGACAGTCGCGCTTTCCATGCCGCCATGAGATCGCGCCGGAGGTCCGTCCGCTCCGCAGCAATTTGCCGCGGAAGCGGGTTTTCCCCCCGGCGTAGTGCCTCCGCGCGCCACTCAAAGAGGCGCGCGAGGACTATCGCCTCCAGATCCCATGGCGGCAGTCCGGCAAGGAGGCTTGCCGCCTCGCGCGAGATCGTGCGGTACCCCCGTATCAGCCGTATGGCGACCACCTTTTGGGGCGCGTTCAGGTAGTGGGCGGCTCGAAGCCGCAGTGAACGCGCCCACACCGGGGCGCCATACACGGCCATGGACCGCACGACCCCCGCGTAAAGCCTCCGGCAGGAGGCGTTTGGCCCCCTCAGGTTGGGCAGGAGCCGCTTGAAAGCGGCCCCAGCTCGTTCCAGTTTGGGGGCCAAACGTCGGAAGTGCTCCACGAAGTTCCACCGGCTGTCGAGGACGAGACCCAGGTATTTCATCGTCGTCTCGACGCCGATGTGAACCCCTCCTACCGTAAGTTGGGATCCCGATGGTGGCCCGTTCCGAAGCCCATGAAATGTCATGGCTTCGGACTTGTGCAGAGCCACCTCGAGACCCAACTGCCGGATCCTCTCCACGACTATCGCAACCCCGCGTGTCATTACGTCGGCCGCCGCCTGATGCGACCTCCCCTGCGCCAGGACCAGCGTGTCGTCAGCGTAGCAAACTACGCTGACGCCATCAGGGAGGTCTGCCCGCAGCACCCAGTCGTAACCGATGTCCCACAGGAGCGGCCCCAAGACCGATCCCTGCGGGACACCGCACGACATCTCTCGCCGGTTCCATTCCCCATCGCGACCGGGGTAGATGACGGCTCTGTCCGTCAAATACGCCCCGACTACTCGACGGAGGTAGGTCGGCACTCGGTGATACCGGAGTGCCTCCCTAATGCAGCTCCAGGGCAGGGTGTTAAACGCGTTAGCGATGTCTAATGACACCGCCACGACCACCCCACCCCGAGACACCGCGTCCCCCGTCGTGAGGGCTCTCACGCGCATGATGGCGTCCACCGTAGAGCGCCCCTTGCGGAAGCCAAACTGGCTATCCGCAAGATCCGGCCCCGTCCTCACCAGGTGCCCGACGAGGCGGCCCGCAATCACTCTTTCAAAGAGCTTGCCCACCTCGTCGAGCAGCACGATGGGCCGGAATGCGGACGGAGAGTCCGCAGGGCGCCCTGGCTTCCGAATGAGGACCAGCTTCCCCGTCTTCCAACGGAGTGGAAACTGGCCCCTCTCCATACATGCGCTTAAGAGCGCCTCCAGTCGGGGTCCGAGAGCCGTCGAGGCCAGGGCCCAGGCTTTACCCGGCAAGCCGTCGGGCCCTGGGGTGGTATTTTTGGCCTTCAGCCTACCTACCGCCACTCTCAGATCTACCCCGGTCACTTCAGGGATGTCGTCGTCGTCCGCGTGGTCCGCTTCGGACACCGCAATTGGCGGAGCCATGGGCGGGGGAGTATGCTCCGCCCGTGAAGGGAACAGAGCGCTCACCACCTCCTCCACCAGCTGGGGGCGGAGACTCTGCGTCAGCGGGGGGGCCCAGGTGCGGAGTTTATTCCGCACCATTTTGTAAGGGCGCCCCCACGGATCTCTGTTCAGAGTCTCCACCATCTCCTCGCGGGTTCATTTGCTCCCTTGACTTTAAACTCATAAGATTTTTTTATAAACTGCAAGATTGTCTGTCTTTAGGCTGACTTTTACTTCTTGCAGTACTTGCTACTTACTTTGCTTCCTACTTGCAGTCATTAGAATTAAATAAATTCAGCCGCGGAGGTGGAAGTGTCACCTTGAAGCATATCCTAATATGGTGGCGGTGCAATAATAATACCTACAATAACTGCATTCTATCGCGCTGCATTGTGAACAACTAGATAATAGTCATTATTTCATGCATTTTATTTTTAATAATAATTAGATGTTTTAGATTCACATTGAGTTATTAATATAGTTAGAATCGGCCACTCATACTGCACCTATCCCAATTATAAATTAATTTCAACGAACTGTACCGAGAACGGTCTAGATTTAGGTTACCAAAGAAAAGAGTTGTGTGTGTTTCGTAGACAAGACTAGGCCAACACTTGTCTGTGTGCAGAGTGTACTCTATTTGTTTGTGTTTGTTTGTTTCCAATAAATGTAGCTGTCGAAATTCAAGTAAAGTTTTCTTGTGTTTTTTGCAAATAGACGCTGTGTTCACATCGTATGTTGATCAAAATGCGATTCGCTAATATAACGATGACTCGTTTACTCACTGAATCACGATCATTAAAGTATAAATATTAACTCCTTCAGTTATTAAATTCTAAAGATTGTAATTTAGTAGGTAAATGTATCATCATTATATTCGCAAATCGCATTTTAATCGACACACGACGTAAACACAGCTGTTATTTAAAAAAAAACAAGAAAATTTTAATGATCACATATACATATTATACATCTATAAAAAGAGTACTAAAACCTATACGTAAGTAGGTATATATATATATATAGATATAGAGACATTCCTGCCTTAGTTCCCGTTAAGAAATGCAGGTGGCGACTCATCGAATTTGGATGCATCGAAATGGCACAAGAGGGCTGTCTTCTCCCGTATTATTATTATACTCTTTGGTGTTAGTGTAGTAAAGGTAATGTACACGTGTGTGCTGTGAGTGTGGTGTGTGTACTGTAGAGGTTTTACCCTGAATGGCTTCCCCATGCAACCTCCACGAACATGTAATAAGTTGATGGCATATTTTAGAGATAAACACTCTTTTATATTTAGAAGGATAGAAAACGAACGAACACGAGCGTGGATAGACGCACGAGTTCCTTAACTATTGTCAACTATTCGTGTTAAAATTGTGTAAAAATTATTTTATTGTTTTTTGCATTTTGTGTCTATCGCTTAATATTGAGCACTTGGCTTGTATCTTGTCTTTACTTGTGATAATTTGTTTGAACAGTGTAACGATTGTAGATAGACCAATAAATAAGTAAAAGTATAGACATTAGACAGTCATCTTTCAGAGCTGACAGCATCGGACTCAATGTTAAAGAAGTGTTTTTTTTTTTTTCTAGAAATAATAACTCGAAGTATAATATAAAAAAACACGCCTTACATTGTCTCTATACTGCACTGTCCAGTTTGTGCTGGTGTAGTACAGTCTGTACAGTCGTGCGTGGTGCGTAGTGCATTGTGTAGTGTAGGGTGCGGCGGTACTCACGTTGTGCGTGTGGCTGTTGTGCGGCGGGTCCAGCTCGTCCTCGCCCGCCAGGTACATGGGGTTGTTGATCTCCACGTTGTCGGACAGGCGCGCGTGCACGAATGCGCCGCTGCACAACAACTCACTCATTAGTTCAGTGTCAACACAAGACAACTCATCAGAGGGGTAATTCTCGTATTTTTAAGAACGTTCAGATTCAAAGTAAATTAAGTATGTAACGATGGTAGCAGGCGGCGTTCAGTAGTGTCTGCCTTCCCAAGGGGATTGTCGCTGAGATGAGAGTTCGACTAGATTTTGAAATAGGGAGTTGGCCTTCAGTTAGTATACTGTGGTACTGACTGTCTCCTCCGATGTAGCAGGTACAGCGCGGCCAGCACGGCGGCCAGCAGCGACAGCATGGCCAGCACGGCGCCGGCCCACGCGCCCCCCGCGCCCCCGCCCGCGCCCCCCGCGCCCCCCGCGCCCCCCGCGCCCCCCGCGCCCCCCGCGCCCCCGGCGTGCGCCGGCGTGTGCGGCGTCGTGCAGCTGGCGCCCTCTAGGCACGCGCAGTACACTGAGCCAGGTTCCGTCGCGCTCACTGACAACACACATCAATAAATTTACAAAGCTTGTACATAAGGAGGAATCTATGTCTAGAAAGAGTAAATTTGGTTGAAGTAGTGTAGAGCTTGTCGGGGTCAGTAACAACGCCTAGCAGCGCTGCTGTGTGACAGCTCACTTCACCTAAGTGTGCACGGTGACCTTGTTACATACAGACGGCCATAGGTGGCGGTGAAGTGATCCTTTAACATCAGATGCGCGGTCGGCTTATGCGCCATTAAATATAGCCAGGTCTAGACCGACCGAGATGCCTCGCGAGGCTGCTTGGTGGACACGCTCCGTTACGCGTTGGATTGCTTGTCTCGCGAGGCGGCTCGGTCGGTCAAAGAGCTGTGGTACGTACGGTCAGGTCCCCAGACGCAGAGCGCGGGCGGCGCGCACGCACGCGCGTCGCAGGCATGGTCGCGGCCCAAGTAGTGCGAGCAGAGCGCGCCGCCATACGCGACGTCGCACAGACACGCGGGCCCGCGCGCCGTGCCCACGCAGTGCCCGCGGTCGCACGCGCCTGCTCCGCACTCACTAACACGAGCTGAAACACAACACACCATCAAACACTGCGCTAACTAACACACAAGATATCATGTCGACAGGAAGAAAGCTGCTGGGGAGTTTGTTGCGCCGCTTCTTATTCAAGCTATAGCACTAGGAAGTGGTGAAGGTCGGGCGTGTCGGGCGTGTCGGGCGTGTCGAGCGTGTCGGGCGTGTCGGGCGTGTCGGGCGTGTCGGGCGTGTCGGGCGTGTCGGGCTCGGAGGACAGTCTTATGTCATTTAACGTTCAACAAGTGCTGATTCTCAACCTTATTTAAATAAATAACTTTGAATTTAAAGGGATATGATATACTTAACAAAATAAAAATAAATTTTAAATTGAAAAGACTTGGGGAAGCTTTTGCCCAGCATAGGGACAGTATATGCTTAAAACAACATTTGATAATGATATTCATTTTTTTATTAACAGTGATGAATGCTACTTGTTTCACCGATTTACGTGTACACACGGCAACACATCAAGCTATACATTTCCAGTTTTAGCTGACCTCGCATTATATAGGTTTTTCTTACAACCAGAAGTCAGCTTATACTGGTTTTGTATAGCTTGATGTGTAGCCGTGTGTACAAGTCGCGGCGGCGGCGGCGGCTCGGCAGCTCCTCGTATAAACAACGCAATGAATTATATTATTACAAGTTGTGTGCCCGACAAAATGGACGAACTTCCATACAAACTGCCAGGGAATTAATTTCCGAAAATCCTACCTTAGTGCGCACTCTCACTATAACGTTTGTTCAAGGCAGGTTCCACTAGCAATCAAAATGCATTCTAAATACACTCGGTATGTACGACGAGTCAACAAACTTATAATGTAATGAGTGTAACGGAAGTATCACTTGAACGTAACCGCTGTCGCTCACTCAGAAATACAATTTGTGGGAGATTGTATAATAGAGCAATAATAATTGTACGCGCTAATATTGTAGTGTACATTATTTACGTACCTATTAGATATTACTGTAAGCATTCTGAAGTACTTAATTAGTAGTTTCAGACCAGTGGCCGATTATAAATAGGAGGTATAAATATTTCAAAGTATTTAGAGCTGCCGTTGTTGCTTACTTCAAGATATCTTATCGATGACTTTTCCCTAAAAGTCATCGGAAAGATGTCTTGTGGACTTCTTGCTGCAAGATATCAGAAAACTGTTTGATTTGTGTAAGGGAAACAAAAAAAATCGTTCGCCAAAGCCGCCCTAGGCGCAAGCTTACTCGGCCTGCTGGTAAATCCGCCACTGTTACTGACAGCACAAGCACGTAACGCGCCGCTCGTATCTGGTCAGATGAGCGGTGCGCATGCACAGGTTGCGCAACCCTCCGCGACCTTGACCTAGCGCAACACTGACACACTGCGGCGACATCTTCACAGACTCGCACACTGGTCGTCACATCGAGGACATAATATACAGGGTGTAAAAAGACCCATCACATGGCCGTTATTTACGCATTCTGTTTATCAAAATAAATAACATTGAGCAAAATTTATGCTGCGATACGACTTTTATTTTTGGTGTAATTAATCGCCATTTACGGCAGAGCGCAAAGTAATGTAACGCATGCAAAACATTGTGCTTATTTATTTATTTAAAACATAAGTTACTTAAGGGCGCATGCGACGGTACAGGAGTTGTGGGAGTATTTAAAGTTAACTCATTTGTAAAATTTAAAAGTTGTTTTCGTGAAATAACTTAAAAATAAAGTTGGAACTTGACTTTCAATATGTCCGTAACCAGGAGGTTCCCAGGTATTGTCCATAGTAAAATGATCACATTGACGGGGAGTGCCAGTGACTCTCAGCTTCTTTACATCCGGAATGTACCGAAAATAAGATCAAGTGCCACTTCATGCCAGCAGCATTTGTACCTACTTTAAAAATATTCAATGTTTTCACATGCGTCTTTTAGGTATTTTCGGAAATACCTTCGTCATTGTTGAATAGGCGCAGTGCGGAGTCCGGAGCCCCGGAGTTCCACGTAGTTTAGCTTAAATACCACGTGTTTATAAAAGGTAATTTACCTGAATTTAAATAGCAAAGCTAAGATTATATAGTGGAACGGGTGGAACCCACGCTACCTGTGTCGCAGTAATAGTCTAATAGGAAAAAGATTTGTCAGAATAAAGTGAGCATTACTTTTGTTATTACAAGCTTATTTTTAATTTGACTTCTTTGGCTGTTCGACAATCAAGAATCTGGAAACGTATAGGTATGTGTGAGCCGAGGATGGTTCCTTTTCGCACATAGTAGTCATTACAATATTATAGTATAATACAATAGTATTACGTGTTACGTGCCTTATAACTTGTAAGCATTTCGCCGCGACATCGCCCGCGTGGATGTCAGAAAATATCCCCATCGTTTACAAAATTAAATACCTATAACTATTGGTGTAGGTACGCGACGCACGCCAGTAAAGCTCCCAGTCGACATGATATTTTCCAATAACTTCAACAATCATCGTGATATTTCAGCCAATTTACACAAAACTTTTTAAGTTTATCGCGTTCAGACAGACAGACCCTGCGGGGCACTTTATTAGAGTTCCGTAACAAAATGGTAAAAACGGAACCCGTATGTTGAGACTCAGTCTGTCTGTCACAGCTGGATATCTCAAGAACTACTAATGCTATCAACTGGAAATTTGGAATAGTTTTAGATGACGTTGCCCAACTATTTTGCAAATAAGAAGATTTTTTTTTTGCAACGCGGACTGGATAAAATTCCAAGTGGGGCTACTAGGGCATGTGGGGTATCATATGAAAGAGCGCTGTTTGCACATTCTAAAACATTTTTCTTTTTTTTAGGCCGCATTGTTTTGGAATTTTGATGAAAAAAAAATGCCGTTCCCCCCTTATCTCCGAAGTTTGCAAAGAGAAAAATCTGAAATAATTCTATGTGATAGAAGTTTATTTAAAGATTACAAGAAAAATAAAACGATGTCTATAAATAGCTCTTTTTCAGATATCATCAACAAAAGTTACATTAGTTCCACTATCGGTCAAGAGATGACGGTGACCTAAAACTGCAATATTCCACACCGCAGCGTGCAGTTAACATTCTCTGACGAATTTATGCCTCGCCAAAACATATGATGGTACGGAACCCTCGGTGCGCGAGTCCGACTCGGTCTTGCCCGGTTTTTTATCATTTCGTTATAGTGATTACCAGGTATTTAATCGTTGTCTTCGTTAGATTATTCCGGTCAAAAAATTCTACAATTTTGGCGACGTCTATCAAAAGTGCATTTTTGCTTACCTACTTAGATCATAAACCATAAAGGATTTATTTAGATCATCAATATCAACCAAATATACTCGTAATTTTATAGATTATATTATTACTGGACTTTAAATTATTCGATGAATATTTAATCAATTAAGTAATCGGTAATGGGTAATGGTCATTGACCCTGTCATTACCAAATCACATAATTTTCCGTTTAGTAGAAATTTATTTTAATCCATAGTGTGATAGTGTGGTATTAAGCCAAGAAACAATTCACTAATTTTATTTTTTACTGTTTAGACGAAATTTACCAATTCCTTGTTATACAGAGCGATATGTTGGGAAAATCAAACACTAGGAAGTAAATCGCGTTATAGCCTTATACGGGCTGACTTTTTTTATGTTTCCGCTCAAAAGTACCTAGGTACCTATAGAAATAGGAAGATTAACTTAAATAAATGATTTTAGAATATGAATTTATGCTGCAACTCAGTGATTTATACGACATTCGCATCTAAGTTTGCAATAAAAAAAAAAAATACTAAAGTGCACGACTCATACCTAATGCTCATTTGATCGTATAAAAACCATAGAACATTTATTTAGAACTGTTTAAGACAAAAAGTCCCACGATACATTATCTTCGTGTAGCTCTAACGGTTTAGGCAGCGCACGCCAAGATAGCTTCTCAATAACTGCATTCGATTCGTTTTCAATCTTCGTAAGTATGACCATGTATCCGAGCACCGGCTGCTTTTAAAATGGTTACCCATTCGCCAGCGCAGAGAGTTGAGGGCTCTGTCTACGTTGTTCTCTCTTCTCGACAAAGCCACAGCTCCTTCTTACTTGACTTCCCAAATTCAATATTTATGCTCTGCCCATGCTAAAAACCTTCGTTCCACTAACAATCGTCTTCTACGATGTCCTTCTCACCGTTCTGGCTTCATTCATTCTTCTTTCTTTGTCCAGGCGGTCTTTCTTTGAAATGCGCTCCCTCTGAACATCAGGACGGCAAAAAGTCGGTTATCTTTTAAAGTGAAGGCACGTGAACATATCCGTCAAAAGTTGGCCGTAGCATCTCAGCGCTGATTTGCTGGATTCGTTTTCTCCTCTACCGATTTTTTTTTCTCTTCGCAGTTAATTTTGTTTATATGTATGTATGTATGTATCTATCTATGTAGGTATTAATATTTATTCTTGTATTTTATAGTCATTTCTTAGCTATTTGTCACGTATGTTGCACCTGCCATGTTTTGTCTCTGCATCACCCTAAGGTTGACTGGTAGAAAATGCCTCAGGCATTAAGTCCGCCTTTGTACAGTATTTCTTTTACTAGTACATAAAGTTTTAATAAATAAATAAAATAGCTCTCAGAGGGCAGGAATTTTTCCAACTTACTTGATACTTATCGTTATATTATAGCCAAATCACACAAAATCTTTATAAATTGTAGCTTATGAGTTTTTCTGATGTATAAGCTATGTTACTGTGAAGTTTCATCAAAATCCGTTTAGTAGTTTTTGCGTGAAAGAGTAACAAACATCCATCCATCCACCCTCACAAACATCCATCCATCCACCCTCACAAACTTCGTGTTTATAATATTAGTAGGATGGTAGGAAATAGGTAGGTTCTATGTACTAGCAGGAGTTTATCAGTAGAAACAGTTGCAGCCAGGAGGCAACAATTTTTTTTCTATCGTAAAGCACTCTGTAATGCTTCGCATTATGAGTACCTAGTGCAAGAATAAGATTTCTGTCCCAATCCCATAGTGTGTAATAAAGTGAAGTATTTACATTGTTCGTCTGAGAACTTCGATGAGAAACTTTCGCCATTCATTCAGTGGTTTGTGTATAAAACTGTTGTAGCTTGAAGATTGGTAGTAAATAAGTTCGATTTTGTGACAGAGGGATAAGTACTTAAAGACAGTAGCCGCCGATGGACGTCCCAAAGGACTACTGACTACTGAAAGCGAACCTGCCGCTCTAGCCGGTACATCCGCATACAGTTTCGCGCGCAGACACCATATCGCTCACCTTCCCGCGCGCGCCTCCTGCGCGCTCCAGCCATCACTCACAAACAACACTATGACAGCACTGCACTAGATAAACACGCTCACTTCAGCCTGACGTCACTGCTCGTCATCACACACACACAGACGACACAGACGAGTTACTGCGGGTGACCTGCGCCCGCGGCCGCACTCTCAGCACTGACCGCGGAGCAACGCTGCGCCACTAGTTAACGAGAGGCTCGCGTGAACCTCGCTACACGCGCCCGGCGCCGCTACTGCACAGCACGGAAGACGCCGGAGGTGGCGACTACAGGCGACCTCTGGCGATAATATGGCACCAGTGACGACCACCGGGGACCACTAGTGAGCACTGGAGACCACTCACGTGACGTGCTCATAAGTACTCTTGACATCAATCATGAACATAATTTAAAACAAATACTGCTCACCATGGTCAGTGCGCAAAGACTAGTACAAAGTGCAGCGCTCAGGTCAATTTAGTTCAATAGTATGTTGACGGAAACAATCAGAGAAGCTTTTCAATAAAGTGGTTCTGATGAATCGCACGGGACACGATACGACACAGCGCAGATAGTTATAGTATGAGGAGTCATGAGGTACCAGAGGCAGTGATTTACAGTTCATTGATAACTCTTAAGGGGGACCGATGACTTGGTGAAGGTCCCAGGAGTCCTTTGATGCGGGAAGACAAGACCGGTCGTTGTGGCGGTGTTTGAGGGAGGTATATGTCCTGCAGTGGACGTCTGTCGGCGGAACGATGATGATGACTCAACATCACTAATTGATCTCATGACATGGTCAACATTGACGACAAATAAAACTGACCGCTCGAGTTAACCTCCTAATCAAGCAGAACATGTTAATGTAACGGGTTAACGCAACTCAATCAAAGCGATAGATGTTAAAGTATCGCGTCGCGGCGTGCTTCATAATGTTGATACCAAGGCGATCACCGGCGCGGCGGCGCGGCGGGTCGCTGTCGGTGACGTAATGTTGCTGACATTAACAGTCATTAATTAATGATGATCAACCTCACCGAACGCTAAATCTTACAATGGCGACTCAAGGCGGCTGTAGATAATCGCTCAGTATTTGCATACCTCAAAGTAAACTTTATTACTTACAGCATAGATAATCAGCGCTTGAATGGATTCAATTAGCTGTTACAAGGAAAATCTACAACCTGTAACAAAAAAAGAAGCAACGTTTTACTGAGAAAACAAAACATTAAAATGATTAAAACCAAAAAACCCGCCAGCAAATACACTCCTCTGAAAAGAAACAAGCTATCGCAGGCGAACACAGACCAATAGTTGGAAATAATTATGTCAATTGTAATGTGTGTAGGTCAGGCTGTGGCCGTATTTATTATTTTCCCAAAAGTAGACTCTAATTGCTCATTCAGTAAAATCTATCAAGGCGTTAAGGTTACAGAGCATTCCAAAGAAATACACATACATATCTACTTAAGCCCAAAAACTAAAACCCCCTTCAGACGCAGTCGGGTCATAAGCTAAGATCTAGTCAGCGGACGAAGGTCAAATTTAAAAATTATTTCATCTTAAAAAAAAAGATATAAGTAAGTATTCCAGTTGGCCCTTAAAATCTCCCCAAGAGAAAATCGATATTTTTTTGAATTTAACAATATTAATTTATGCCAAGAAAACTTTTTATGCCATTAAATTACCTATGGGTACCTCTATACCTACTGTTTATACTTAATTAGTAATACTTATTTAATTTTAAGAAATATTTTTTTTTTATTTTTGATTTGTGTGTTCCTAACAACAAAAAATCGAAACTCCAAAAATCCGAATTCCTTCGTGTTAAACATGATATTTTACAGGCAGGTTAGCTTAACACTAAACAATAATGTGTGTGAAAATGAAATGCCCCTTAACCTGCAACCTTAGAAAACCTGCGCAAAAAAAAATTTCAATATTACAGACAAAATTACGTAGCTTGCTCTAAATAACATCTAAAATAATATTTTTGTTTATAAAAATAGCAGATATTTGGCTTTATCGTAATAATATACTATAATTTAAACATAAAAACGTTGCATACATAATAAGTTATAACAATTGTTTTGATTTCTATGGATAACCAGAATAACATATTTAAAAAAATATAGCTCTGGTTCTAAGCTGAATTGGTTTCTGGGAGTTCTACTCTAGCATTTAAAACAGTGTCTAAGTGGGTGCAATGTACTAAGATACACCTCTGCCTAACCCTAGTAACCCTTTGGGGATTACAGGATTACGCGTAATGTTAATTTATCGATTAGAAGAATAAAAAAGCGATGTCCGTATTTCGAGGCATTTATCATAGGTACTGTGGCTTCCGGTGTACCTACGTTATACGTCGCGTCGCGTCGCGTCGCGTCGGTATCACTAAGATCTGTAACTACATTGCCATATGAATACCATAAGTACATCTAATCTAATCTAACTAGCCTGTACCACATCCTGTACTGTCCCACTGCAGGGCAAATTCCTCCCATTCCCTTTTCCACACAATTCTGTCTTTTGCGAGTGCCGGCCAGTCGCTGCGGTAGGATTCAAGCTCGTCCCGCATGCATACATGATCAATAAACTTATGTCCATGTTTGATGTTATTTCATTACCACTGCTCTCAAAACGGTGAAGGAAAGCATCGTGAGGAAACGGGTATGTCCCAGAACCAACAATTCGAAGTCAAGACGTGACATCTACCATCCCGCTCTCTGCCCGCGTGGTGGATTATGGCCTACTCGCTCTCTGCCCGCGTGGTGGATTATGGCCTACTCCCTCTCACCGAGAGGAGGCCTGTGTCCCAGCAGTGGGAATATTATAGGTTGATTATACAATACAATAAACAGCAGGATATGATGAGTTAATAGTATCGGTACCATTGTATTTTATTACAAACCGGACGAAATTTATTATCATATTCTCGTTGGCGCCTTGGTTTATGGGGTAGGTATTCTCGAACAAGCATTTCTGAGAAAGCCTTTCTTTTTGGCAATTGTCAACTGAAAAACAACTAGAGAACTTTCAAGCGTTTATCCTGAACTGTGATTTGGTCAGTAAGACATCGATTACGAAACTATATATACGAACACGTTTTCCAAGAAGTTCGTTTTCCTGATCTTCCGCGGCGGCATTCACCCGCGGCGGCGCGAGCGCGGCCGCTTACGTTAAACTTACTGATCCGTAGTGTACACAGTGGCCGCAAACATACGTATAATAGATACGCAAGTACATTATAATAGGTACGCAAATGTATTTAAGTTGCTCTAGTACCTACGTACTTACCTGCGGAACTGTTACGTCACTGACTACAGACAACATCATATTATTATTACGTATTATGGTAAGTCGGTGTTCGTGTCTGTCTGTGTGACCGCGTTGTTGTTCTTCGCAAAACGGATTTTGCTACGGTTTTCAGGTTTTCACCATCATTTAGAGAATTTATTCCAGAGATGTGTATGTCTGTGTTATATTATAAGCATACTGTACCTACTTGTAAACATGTCGATGGTGTGCCTTGCTTAATAAAAAATAAATAATACATTCAAATTAAACTTACAAAATGATAATTAAGAAACCTCGATGGTTTGTCGAAATGTACAAACGGTGTGAAGGAGGGGCGCGACGCCGCGACGCGACGCTAGTATAAACCAACTTATTCACTGAACTTATGCAGGCGACATTAAACCTCTTGCTAAACAGCTTCCTGATTTCTACTATATAATATATCCTTAATACTATTGCGGTACACAACTAAATTGCGGTCGATCGAAGTTGCTGGCGAACATCGAAGAACCATTCAGCGCGCTGCATGGCAGTCGGATTGCGTTGATTGGATCAAATCATTTTTTTGCATAGCACTGGCTTGTCGACCATCGATGACGTCTCAACGACTGCAATACTAGTACCTCAACGCAGACGTCTTCACGCGACAAGGAAAACGGCATAATCCAAGTTATAATCAGGTAGTCATCATCTCAAGTGATAAAGTTTCCCAGTAGCGCAGGCGCGGTGCCGCCCCGAATGCTGTGTTTCCCGCGTGACGCATGCGCGGTGCGCGGGCCGCCTCTTAGGGTCAGTTCAAACCGCGACGCGACGAGGCGCGGCGCGGCGTGTAGTTTTCAAGATAGCAAGGACCTTATCTACTACTCAAAAAAGTACACAATTCAGTGAGGTGGTGTCTACTACGTCGAGATACGCCGCGCGGCCCACCTCATTGTGTGCCTTTTTGTGTAGTAGATAAGGTCTATAAATGTATTGCTATCTTGAAAACTGCGCGCCGCGTCGCGTCGCGTCGCGGTGTGAACTGACCCTTACTCACTACACCTAATTTATACGTTACCACAGAGTACTTTTTTTTTTTGTTTTGGCTACTGAGCCGATGTCGACTATTCTGCCAATGTCATGTGATGACGGCAGTAGAGCGAGGTGAGCCGTCAAACTTTGCACTCTGTGGTAGTTTACTAGTAATAAATATTAGTACCTAAAAGAACGAAGTAAAAAGAAGAATATATTATTATATAGGTACATTTAAAACACCACAAATCTACATTATTATATATTTACAAAGTTATTATTACTACAGACCAAACTAAAGTTTTATTTTATTTAAGTTTAAAAAGTTGACAAGATTTGGATAAGTTTCAGAGAGTACTTTTTGATTAAGCACGTAGGTGCGCTGTCTGTCAGTAAACGAATGAATTCAAGATACAAATTGGATGTTGGTTTATATGAGATTGATCTTCAACACCGTTTGACCGATCATGCTGCCATAAAAAGGTTTTTTGAGGGTTTTTTTTACCTCCACGCGGGTGAAACCGGGGGAAAAGCTGGTAAAACATTTTATGCATTTCGGCACTCATCAGTTATAGTCCGGCCCGCAGCTCTACCGAACGCCCAAATGTCAAAAGATGCGGCGTGCCCTTCACCGACACAACTCACACAAGTGGTGTGCATCAGTGAAAGTGTCCCGACCGCTCCGAGCCGCGATCACAAACAGATAACAGTGCAGAAGGTTCACGTACAGCGAGTGCACGCGCACTTGCGACTGGCATTCGTAGTAAATAGTCAGACGCGTATAACTTTCCAAAAGTATGCGCTTTGGGAATCAACATCTATCTTCGGAAATACAAACGCGCGGTGATGAGATCTAATTATAGACCTTTGAGCCGTTTGGGGTCGAAACGTTTGAGTCGTGGGCCCGAGAGCGCGTCTCCTTTTTAAGGAAATTTCTCGGCGACTGGTCAACACTTCACGTGACCAGAGGGCTGGCTCGTTCTTTGGCCAAAGAATTAGCATTGCTATTCAACGTGGCAATGCTGCCAGTCTTCTGGGCACGTTTCCGGATGACAGCGATGTGGCGATGCGGACGAGTACTTCGATGTGGCGATGCGGACGAGTACTTCGGTTTGGCGATGCGGACGAGTACTTCGATGTGGCGATGCGGACGAGTACTTCGATGTGGCGATGCGGACGAGTACTTCGATGTGGCGATGCAGACGAGTATTCGATGTGGCGATGCGGACGAGTACTTCGATGTGGCTATGCGGACGAGTACTTCGACGCCTAATTGTACTTTTGTTTTTATTTGTATGGTTCCTTAGTTAGTCATTTAATTTTAGTACCTAGTGTAAATAGTTATATTTTCAAATTTTTGCAGTGACAAAATGGTGATCTGCGACCGGC
Source organism: Gortyna flavago (assembly GCA_963669345.1). Taxonomy (NCBI): domain Eukaryota; kingdom Metazoa; phylum Arthropoda; class Insecta; order Lepidoptera; family Noctuidae; genus Gortyna; species Gortyna flavago. The sequence goes on from OY770147.1 coordinate 14,325,233, forward strand.
CCGCGGAGCCAACAAAGAGAAAACTTCATTTAATACTAGCGGCCCGCCCCAGTACCGCACGGGTGCAATTTTTTTTCGATTTTCCGAAATTGTATTTCATACAAACTTTGTCCTGGCAATACTGAACACAACAAAAAAAGAATTATCCAATTTGGTGCAGTCGTTCGGAAATTATGCGCGTACATACATTGCGGCGATTTATTTTTATTTATTTAAGGCATTGACTGCCAACGCGGTCACCGGTGACCGCGAACAATAGATTTTCTATTGTGTCTGTCGCCTGGCAGCCAACGTGTTAAAAGAGAAGATACGCGCAATGTAGTGCTGCAGCACAAGACTTAGAAACATTAATTGGCTCTGTGGAGGGTTACTCTTGGGTACTCTGGTAGGGCGCGAAACACGAAGATTACTGAAGCGGATACTTTTTCTGTTTTTTCTGGACGAGTCTATAATATACAGTACGTGTGTGTTCGCTCGCTGTATGGATTCGGCCTTCTGAACCTCGCTATTATATGGTATGACGTGCGCCCAGTGGACCGGTGAGCAGTGTGACACGCGCGGTGTCAAGGTCTCCGGCTCCACTCCTCTGTCCGCTGGTGAAAAATAGAACAAGCCGTGTGCCCAATGGGGTTATCCATCAGCATAACAAAACCGGACACGTGCGAGCAAGACTCCTGAGGGCTCCGTCTCAAAGCCGTGTTGGCTGCCCGCGACTTCACTAGAGTGAAATGGCGCTGATCTGGGGGCACGGCAGTGCCCTCCGCCAATTCGAGCAAAAAGCGCGTACCATCCTTTTCTCGAAACAGTTCAGGCCATTTTCGACCCCCTATAACTTCGTTGTGGATAAAACTAGAAGCCTGAATTTTTGTAACCAAGTAGGCATTGTATAAACACGGTATATTTCAAATTTAATTCAATTTGAACCAGTACTGTAAGTTTCTTAATTTTGTCACTCACTGACTAAATTGACTTGCAATCGCACTATTAATCAAATTTAATATAATATGTATTACTTGTGAGATACATTGTGTTTTCATGCGATGGCCAAGTCAATATATTTATTCAAAACATAAAAGGTTTTTAATATTGATATAATGTTAATGTTAATGTTGTTGTATGTTGTTGTTGATGTTGTTAGGTTATAAGTAACCTAACAACATCTTATAGTGACCATATCAATATTAAAAACCAATATATTAATATTAACTTAAGACAGAAGGCCCCTTAAGTAGGGACTGAATAAATTAACTGACTTGGTCATGGATCTCACAACTTTTTACGGTAGAAGAACTGAGTTGCGAGACTGGGTTTTTTTTACAAGTTATGTTTTTGATGGCTTAATTTGACAGAATTAAACTAAAATTTATCTTCTGTCCTTTTCTTAATGAAATGGAAAGAAAAAAAAAAAGATGCACTGAACTTTAATTTTGTTTAGCTAAGCTTGTAGACCTAACGGTTTAGGCTGAGCTTTGTCTGTCAGTGAATGAATTTTATAAAAATTAGACACGTTGTAAGTAATCTGCTGGTTTATCTTTCGTAAGTAGTCGAGTAGGTATGTCTCATACAGATTGTGGTTATTAAAAGCTTTCAAGTCTAGCTAGGCGTAGTAGTAGTTCAGTTGATAAAGCCCATTACATCACGATTGATTTTAGTTACCGCGAAAATACCGCGAACGATAAGTGCTTGTACAAATATGTTGACTGCGATACCCAGACACTGTTGAACGTCGTACTGGCGACAATGAGCAACACGGGGCTCGCGGGCTACGTACAACTGCTGTTTAAAAGATTACCAAACTAATTACTTACCTCCAGTTCTTAAATAAAGTAGGTACAGTCAGCTTCAAAAAGATGTATACATCGACAAGAAATCATTTGATTGCCTGCAATCCGAGTTTATTATTATTTTGTCAATGTATAGCTACTATGAGTATCCAATCTATACTAATCATGGAAATGTAAAAAACAGGAGAAGTGGCAAGGGGGCGTGTCTGTGTCCACGCACCATGAGCAAAACGGGCACCAATTTGGCAAATGGCCGTCTCCGCGAACTAGTACGCTTTCGACCGGGATCGTGTTAAAATATAAAAATGCCGAGTTGTTCAGTGGTTTCCTGTAAAAACCGAAGTCAAAATAAAAACTTCGTATCTCATGGAATCACTTACCATATGTAAATAAACGTTTTTTACTGTATTTGTCTTTAAAATCATGAAAAACAACAAATCGTAAAATATTTCTTGCTCTTACTACGTTATTTTTATTTTCAAATATCGCAGCGACTGTACTATTTTTGCAGTAAATACATTGCTCCTTAACCACTACTTTCAGTACGTCGCTACGTGACTGGACAAGCAATGTAAAATTGAAAAACGATACTTTATTTATGCGGAGCGTCGCTTGGTACAGCCGCTGTGTCTTGCTTGCGGCGAGATAGTGATGTGGTTGTGAACATTTACTAAAGTAGGCTATGTCCAACGAATATATTGCTATTATAGTTAATATTTCAATTTGTCAACCGTTTTAACCCGGTTTATAGAAAACCTGAAAAGTTGACGTTTAAATCCGGTTGGAAGACCCTTGAGAAGATGTAAAATAATGTTTAATTTTTTTATTTACTTAAATTATTTTTTTGAGCTTCATTTTATTGATGTATAATATAATATGTTCTGGACATATAGTTTTTTATTTATTTTATTTTCAGGAACCTAATTTTTTTTTAGTACAATAGTAAATGGAAGAATCGATAACTTTCCGATTTAGTCAATCACTAGCGTATATGTAAAATAAATGGCTTTTGCACAGCACAACGATAGCGACAGATGTTTTTGTGTGAGTGAGTTGTACGGTGCATGGTAAATGCACGCTGTATTTGATGCGTTAAGGTTTATAATTGATTGTGTAGTACGTTCTGATTCATGCATTGCAAGTGTGTGCGCGACTTTGTATCTATATTGCTTTTACTGAACTACATGTGTAGTAGTGGCGCGGTGGTGGGGCCAATCTAGCGACATCGGTTCTGATACATTTTCAACTATCGGGCATATCTCCTTCTTTAATATATCTATGATACTAATATTACAAAGCTGAAGAGTTTCTTTGTTTTGTTGAACGCGCTAATCTCAGGAACTACTGCAGGTTCGAATTGTTTTTTTTTTTTGTGTTGGATAGTCCATTTATCGAGAAAGGCTATAGGCTATATAACATCACGCCACGACAAATAGGAGCGGAGCATCAATGAAAAATGTTGCAAAAACGGGACAAATTATTCCTTTTGAGAGCTTTCGATGAGTACGCTGCGTAAACGGTTAAAGTATGTAAAGTTATGCAAAAATCATGTATGACGGAATTGTCTCCTTTTAAAAGTTCAAAAAAAAAGTCCACGGCAGCATATGTCTATTTTTAAGGTAGTTAACCTAGAATAAATTTGATTACCATAAAAAAGGTTATAGTGAGTCACACTATAACCTTTTTTATGGTAATCAAATTTGTTCTAAAATAATACGTTATTTGCGAAGGTGTTTTTATAAACATGATATTAATCCTTATCCCAATAAATACGTTATTCATCACAAGTATTTAACTTTGAACAAAATAGCCTTCTTTTGATTTCAATGAATATCTTAAGAGATATTACAGTTTTAAAATAACTCCGCAAGGCGGCCGGTCATGGCAGGACGCTGGCCGGCCGCAGGTAGCTCTGTGAGGTGTGATGCCACGCGGGTAAAACCGCGGGGCACAGCTAGTGTGTAATAATTATGTTTTGTGGTTACACATCTAAACTAATATGATAAAGAGAAAAGATTCGATTTTTTGTACGTTTGTTACGCTGTCACGCTAAAACGGTTGAACCGATTTGGATGAATTTTGGCACATGGGTAGACCGTCTAGAGAAGGACAAAGGTTATTTTTCACCGTGAATCGCAAACGAAGTAGTAGGCAACCGCTAGTAGATACGATATTATGGAACAAACATTGTGAACAATTTTATGAATTATTGTCAATGCTTACATCTTTCCGAGGTTGACTATACCTTAGAGTTTGTGCAGATTTCGGTTGGTGGATCGTTTCCTGTAAAGTCTGTTCGCTGACGGATATTAAAATATAATTTTCGAATCACAAAATATTGCGGCGTCGCACAGTGTACCGCGTAGAACATGCTAGGTGGACAATATTATTTTATAATATTTAACGATGCTTTTATATATAAGTAGTCATATTGAGGCATTATTAATAGTTTTTGGTATGATTTTGTAATAAAAAACAAAAAAATTATATAAAAACAGAAAAATTATTTAAAAATAATAAACAAACAACAAAAATGCATTAAATAAATAAATACCTACTGTACAAACTAACTTAACCTAAACCTAATCATCATAATCATCAGAATCATCATCAAAATCTTCTGGTGAATCGTCATCATTTTGTGGCAATGTGCGACAATATGATGACGTTTCCGGTCTTGATGCTACTATGGTCGGGCTTACAATTAACTTTAATACTTCTGCACATATTTTTTCCGGCTTTTTTCGGGGAATCTCACGAAGGCCATTGATCAAAGGGTCAGATGTTATTATTAACATGGACAGTAAGTCTCTATTCGTGGCAACACGTGAGCACTTGCGGGTGTTGTACTCCCTAAATCTGCGGCAATCTTTGTTACGTGCTTCTTGAGCCTCTTCGGAAAGCTGACCAATTGGAAGCAATGCCGCTTTGATGACCTCAGTACTGTGTACTAATATTTTATGTACAGTAGCAGGCATATAGTACCACGAATAGGTAATGTCTTCTAGTTTCAAGACAAAATTTATTAAATTCAACTAATATATAGTATGCTAAGGCTTCGTCACTACTTAACTGCCTAGGATTAACGGAACTGGTATTTTCTTTTGACTTATAATATTATCTGGGCTCTCACTAATGTCTCTAATCACATGGGCAACTTTTCTTTGCCCTGCTGAACGCATAGCAATTTCGGCAGCAGTCACTAATTCACTGGCACTTCGAGATTCTACGAGATCCACGACTCGACGTTTCTTCGTCTTAAACGACGATTCCTCGAAATCTTTGCGAGGTCTTCCTGCAGATGTCACAGCCTCACTCGATGTCGAAGGTTGTGGGGCTAAAGAACTCACAGTAAACTGTATGTCTCCTTCATCCAGCCAAGTCTTATTTCTAATTAAAAAACGCTCCTTCGATTTTCCCGAAGCCAACCATTTGGCTTCAATCTTAGTAGAAAAGTTGGATATTTTCAACTTTATTTATCTTTGGCTGCTTTCAGTAATGTCACCAAAGTGAAATTTTGAAGAAAGATAGTCATAAATACGCGACCTTTTATCATTCTTCGTGTGTTTCAACCACTCTTCAAAAAAGGCTACCCTTGAAATAGAGTAAACGTGTTCTGAATAAAAAAAGAAAAAAATATGTTGTACTGAAGTGTGCTGAACAATATGTGTATTTTTATAAACTACACAGTTATACCTACAATATATCTAAAAACTAGCCCGAATAGAGGCGAATCAATGTATTTCCTGAACGTTCAAAGTTTTGTTTATGAAAAAAATTACGCAAAAATTTATGCATTAAGTTAAAAAAATGCTAAAAATTCATTTTAATAGATTCTGATAAAAATAATATATTAAATAATAGTACATACCCTCAGTATTAATATCCATCACAAAAAACTTTCACAATATCACTATAAACCACTATGAGATGTGCACAAAGTGTCGCTAAATTGCAACTGATTGACCGGAACGCTTGCATTAAACTCATTACCTGACTTCTGAACTCTATGTCTCATCAGTTAAGCATTTGAAAAACAACTTTTTCTCGGAATTTGGAGTTTGGGGGTGTTGTTTGTGTTATGCAATTAAGATTTCCTGGAAATCAAAACTTGAATTTTGTCCACCTAGCATGTTCTAGGCGAAATACCGTGCGTCGCTTTGTGGGATGTGCGATGCTTCATAATCCAGTACAAAATGACGACGTAGGTATCTGTGAAGTAGTATACAGTCCTTTCACAGTTATTTTACCTCAGATATTACACGACTGTCAAAAGCACAATGATCTTTATCTTCATTACAATAAGGTTGCTGCTGCTGACAAGTTTGTCAAAATCACAGCGGCTTTTATTTTGGTTGTAATAAGGTTGCTATCGGGTCGCTGCTGTCAGAGGCAAAACAAGTGCGAAAGGGCGGTAGTGCGGAGTGTGTACTTACTGTTGTTGCGGGTGTCGTTGTCGCGCGTGGTGCTGTCGCGCGTGTCGCTGTCGTGCGCGGAGCTGTCGCGCGTGTCGCTGTCGCGCGTGTCGCTGTCATGCGCGGAGCTGTCGCGCGTGTCGCTGTCGTGCGCAGAGCTGTCGCGCGTGTGGCCGCCGGGCGCGCACGCGGCGTCCACGCAGGCGGGCCGCTGGCAGCGCTCGCCCGCCCACGCGCTCGGGCACGCGCACGACAGCGCGCCCACCGCCGACACGCTGCACGTGCCCTGCGCAACACGCGCGTCAGCACGGAGGAAAGCTACGTGCAACGCTACAAGTTTTGACGCGCGGCCAAAATCGGAACTAACGCCGCCATCTTGTTTTGTCAATACAGTTTACTCAATACTCAATCTCAATCACTTATTTGCATTCCACAATGTGAACTTAGGTGGTAACTTAAAATATGTGATCATTGTGGACCCTGTCGGGCACAGCAAAAATATAGTAGGAGACTATATAGTAGGAGAGAATATAGTAGGAGAGAGAGAGAGAGAATATAGTTAGAGAGTTTCTGTGACAATTTCACAAATGTTCACCAACAACGCCCCCCTGTCAATGACATTCAGGCGCCAAAAGATCCTTGTAGCACTGTACAGTTGAATCGGTCCTTTGAGAAACACCATAAGTCAGATATTTTAAACTTTCAGAAATCACAAAATATAGCTTGTTAAAGAATTTTGAATGACATGTTTACATATTATGCAACTTGTATCAAAAAGTCGGATTATGAGAGACTCCCTATTCCCTCATAGGGAGTGCACCTTTCTGATCTCACACGCTTGCACTATAATATATCTCGGCCCAAGGCTAGTCGCCGTCGAGATCGTCCGCCATGGACGAAATCCGGAATTTTAAAAAGTTGTAGCTGATAGTGGATTATTTAATTTTCGATAAATATTTATTTTGTACTTAAATTCTGATTTATGAAAACCTTTTACTTATATTATTTCCGAAATAATCGATTCAGTGAGTCGTATGGTCGCCGTGCCACTATGCTCTGACAAAGATTACGTCTTGACTTTTAAAAGACTGTGAGCTCTGAGTTTGTTTCGGTCTTTTTAGAGTAGTCGGATAGGATACACCGTACTCACATATTTTTAAAACATAATTTATTTTTGAGGTGTTAAAGTGTTTGTACAGACGTAAAATAGATTCACGTATCGTTTACCTGGTTGAGGCAGAAGAACCTGCAGATGTCAGCGCGGCAGTGCGCGCCCGTGGCGTCGCGCACGCACACTGCGCCTGCGCCGCACGCCGGGCCCGACGCGCAGCGCTCGCAGCGCGCGCCTGCGAGGGTACAGTACAGTTGTCGCAACAACACTATGCGCTTCGGGAATACGGACGCGCGATGATGAGATCTAATATAGAGCTATTACAACGATGGAAGTACTTGCCTATTTTGTATTGCCATGTTTACAAATTAATAGATTAACAACTCTATGAAAACAAACTTTTGAGTGACAAACGACGACCTGAGGCCGGAGTGGGTAACCCGCGGGAGAGAGAACTTCATACAAACGCGCAATGATAGGTGCACCACTACCGAGCGCGGTGGTACAAATCTTTTCTGGTTCACCAGTACGCTGTATGTGTGCGTACCTGTATAGTCGGGCGGACAGTCGCACACTGTGCGGCCGGCGCGCTCGCTGCACGCGGCTCCGTTCTCGCAGGCTGCGCGTGCGCACGCGTCCGCCGCACCCGGCGCCACGCGCTCGCAACGCGCGCCCTCGTAGCCCACCTGGCACACGCACTACAACAGACCGGCAGGAGTCAGGGCCACTCACTAGTGAAGATACTTTTATAGCTAGGAACAAGTTGCCTGTCCGATATGGAATTATAATTTTTTTAGTAATTGCGAAAAATACTCGATCGATCGGATCGATTTGAAAAATATGAACATTACATTTTTCACTGAAATCAACTTCAAAATCTCGTTTGCTTTCACTATACCCTACATAGCGTCACACGTGAGTATCGCGGTACCTTGAGCGGCGGCGGCGTGTCGCTGTCTTGCGACTGCGCGGCTGCCGTGTCTAGCTCGCAGCGCCCGCGCCGGTGGCAGTGCTGTGCGCAGCGGTAGTGCTGGCAGCGCTCGCCCGCGAACAGCGCCGGGCAGCGGCAGCGCGGGGCCCCGGCCGTGTCCAACACGCACGCGCCCGCGCCGCACGCCAGTGCGCACGCGCCGGCCGGGGCCCCAGGGACCGTCTCGGGGCCGCCGGCAGCGCCGCGAGGGATCACGCACTTGCGTTGCTCCTGGATAGACAGTGTCATATAAATCCAGACAGATGGTAACCCTAGTCGCAGGTGAGGATCAGTGGGCGATATGTATCATACTAACAGTAGTAACAACAGGTTAAGCAACGTTTACTGTTTACGCAAGTGTAAGCGACGCACAACGCGGCCCAATTTAAAGTTATTTCAATAGCAAATGCCGCAGCAGTATGTTTTCTGATATCTAATGAACTCAGTGTTCAGTGTGCACATCGACAGCGGGCGACGAACACTCACTTGCGCGGCGGCGTCGTCGACAGGTACCAGACCGTCGGGGCACAAGCAGGCGAAGCCCTCGGGCCGCGCGCTGCGCACGCACAGCGCGCTGGCGTGGCACGCGCGCGCGCACGGGTCTGCGCCGCCCGCCGGGTACTGCGCGGCGTGCAGCAGCAGCAGCGCCGTGAGCGGCCGCGCGGGCGCGCGCGCGGGCCGCGGCGGCGGCGCGGGCGCACGCGGGCGCTTGGCCAGGCGCAGCACGCCGCGCGGCGTGCCGCACCACACCCACTCCTCCCACACGGCGGCGCGCGCGCACGGCCGCGCCCACACCGCGGCCGCGACCGATGAGTTGCCCACCAGCCGCAGCTCTGTGCGACCAACGTCACTTACATACTGACACATGGGACACTTGCTAGCAGTAGGATTTTTTTTTATTCATGTCCATTTTTTAGGAAATAGACGTCGACGTCTGATTAAAAATATAATTATAAATATCATGATCAATAATCTTCAAATCTTATGAACCTTTATATTATTTTCATCATATTATTTTCATATTATTGGCACGTTTACGATAATAGATTGTGTTTTTGATGTAATTGCATGAGTTAGAAAAAAGAAATGTTTCAAACTGCACTGAGCCTAGTTATTAAAATACGCTTAAAGGCATAAAGCCAGAAAAAAATCAAATTTCACCCGCGCTTCCTTGCCTAACCCTCTCATCAAACACGACAAAAAAAAAAAAAAAAAAAAAAAAAAAAAAAAAAAAAAAAAAAAAAACACAATCCCTTCCCGCCAGCAGAAACTTTTCGCCCGGCCAAGTAAGCCAGAGATTAAAACAGAAGAAGAACTAGCAGGGGATCGAGGGGGAGGGGGGGGGGGGGTCTCAGGGGATCAGATCGGCCGGTATAAATCATATAGATTTGTGTTTGAATTTCCATCTTCTGTAATAAGTATACGCAAAATAATCAGATGAAACGGCTCTATTCAATGTAGGTACCTAAGTATGATAGCAGGCTGTGCAAGTAGATATCTTGATAGGGCAATATTATTGTATGTCCCTGAATCTGTTCCGATGCTGGTAACAGATTCACGGACATACAAGTAATACAGCCTATCTATGAATTTCCAATTCTGGATTGAAGGACTAACTTTACTATACTGTAAAAAAAATCTTATATTAGAGAGCAAACTGAGACGAGTGGCCCCACCGCAGACGCTCTAGCGGAAAAGCTGAGAGCGTCCCTGAGTGCGGAGGAGGTCCGAGTCTCCAGGCCCGTCAAGTGTGCAGACATGCGCATCATGGGCCTGGATGACTCCGTCACGGAAGGGGAGGTTGTAGCCGCCGTCGTCAGGACGGGAGGGTGTCTGGCCGACCAGGTTAAGGCGGGCACCTTGCGTCCTGACGTTTCGGGTATGCGAACCGTAACGGTAAGCTGCCCCGTGACGGCGGCCAAAACCATTGTGGAGGGCCGAAGACTTCTGGTGGGCTGGGTGTCAGCGCAGGTGAAATTGCTGGAGCCCAGACCTCTGAGGTGCTTCCGATGTCATGTGGGGCACCACGTCGGCATCCGGTGCACCTCAGAGGACCGCACCTCTCTGTGTTTCCGTTGCGGTCAGCCCGGTCATATGGCCGGCTCGTGCAGCGCCGCGCCGCACTGCGTCGCATGTGCGGCTGCTGGCAAGCCGGCCGACCACCGGGCGGGGAGCAAATCCTGCGCTCCACCCGCCGGATCCAGAGGAAAGGGCAGGCCCTCCGCCGCCACCTCCACCTCCGCCGTCGCCGCCGCCACCGTCGCCGCCGCCACCTCCGCCGTCGCCGCCGCCACCGTCGCCGCCGCCACCGCCGCCGCTGCCTCACAAGAGGCCCGAGAGGGGACTGTAATGGAGGAATAATAGCTCCATTACGTCTCCTCCAGGCGAATATCAACCACTGCGCCTGCGCTCAGGACCTGTTGCTCCAGAGCGTGGCGCAGTGGTCGATCAACATCGCCGTGGTCGCTGAGCCGTACTTTGTCCCGCCCAGGGATGACTGGGTGGAGGACCTGAGCGGCTCAGTGGCCATACTATCGTCGGCTGCCGCCGGTACCCCGTCCCTCGAAGGTGTCACGAAGGGACAGGGGTGCGTAGCAGCACGGTTCGGAGAGATAGTAGTAGTGGGGGTGTACTTCTCTCCGAGCCGAACTCTCGCCGAGTTCCACAACTCTCTAACAGAGTTGTATGTCGTCGTCCGAAACCAGTCCTTCCCCGTGTTAGTGCTCGGGGACTTCAACGCCAAAAATTTGGCCTGGGGTTCCCGTTACACGGACATGCGGGGAAGGATGGTGGAGGACTGGGCTCTGGAAACAGGCCTGGTCGTCCTAAATCGGGGTTCTGTTCCTACGTGTGTGCGGATGCGGGGGGAGTCCGTGGTGGACATTTCGTTCGCCAGCCCCGCTCTGTCACAGCAGGTTATTGACTGGCGCGTCATGGAGGAGGTGGAGACCTATTCCGACCACCGGTATATCCGGATCGACGTCTCCGCCCAGACCTCCAGCGCGCCGGTCCAACAGGCCCCGAGTGGTCCGCGGTGGGCGCTGAAGCAGCTGGACCGGGAGCTTCTCCTGGAAGCCTCAATCGTGCAGGCCTGGGTGTCATCACCAGACAGGCCTGCCGACATTGAAAACGAGGCTGAGTGGTTCCGGGAGGCCATGTCCGAGATCTGTGACGTGGCAATGCCCCGAGTCCGGCCAGGATGCGCCCGACGTCAGGTGTACTGGTGGTCGCAGGAGGTAGAGGCGCTACGCAAGGCGTGCGTTGACGCGCGACACCTGTACACCAGGCACCGCAGGCTCCGCATCCGCCCTCCGGATGCGGAAGCCGCGGAGGCGGAGCTGTACGAGGGGTACAGAGCGGCGAAGACCGCCCTCCAAGAAGCTGTTCAGCGGGCCAAGAATTTGGCCCGCGAGGAGATGGTGGAGACTCTGAACAGAGATCCGTGGGGGCGCCCTTACAAAATGGTGCGGAATAAACTCCGCACCTGGGCCCCCCCGCTGACGCAGAGTCTCCGCCCCCAGCTGGTGGAGGAGGTGGTGAGCGCTCTGTTCCCTTCACGGGCGGAGCATACTCCCCCGCCCATGGCTCCGCCAATTGCGGTGTCCGAAGCGGACCACGCGGACGACGACGACATCCCTGAAGTGACCGGGGTAGATCTGAGAGTGGCGGTAGGTAGGCTGAAGGCCAAAAATACCGCCCCAGGGCCCGACGGCTTGCCGGGTAAAGCCTGGGCCCTGGCCTCGACGGCTCTCGGACCCCGACTGGAGGCGCTCTTAAGCGCATGTATGGAGAGGGGCCAGTTTCCACTCCGTTGGAAGACGGGGAAGCTGGTCCTCATTCGGAAGCCAGGGCGCCCTGCGGACTCTCCGTCCGCATTCCGGCCCATCGTGCTGCTCGACGAGGTGGGCAAGCTCTTTGAAAGAGTGATTGCGGGCCGCCTCGTCGGGCACCTGGTGAGGACGGGGCCGGATCTTGCGGATAGCCAGTTTGGCTTCCGCAAGGGGCGCTCTACGGTGGACGCCATCATGCGCGTGAGAGCCCTCACGACGGGGGACGCGGTGTCTCGGGGTGGGGTGGTCGTGGCGGTGTCATTAGACATCGCTAACGCGTTTAACACCCTGCCCTGGAGCTGCATTAGGGAGGCACTCCGGTATCACCGAGTGCCGACCTACCTCCGTCGAGTAGTCGGGGCGTATTTGACGGACAGAGCCGTCATCTACCCCGGTCGCGATGGGGAATGGAACCGGCGAGAGATGTCGTGCGGTGTCCCGCAGGGATCGGTCTTGGGGCCGCTCCTGTGGGACATCGGTTACGACTGGGTGCTGCGGGCAGACCTCCCTGATGGCGTCAGCGTAGTTTGCTACGCTGACGACACGCTGGTCCTGGCGCAGGGGAGGTCGCATCAGGCGGCGGCCGACGTAATGACACGCGGGGTTGCGATAGTCGTGGAGAGGATCCGGCAGTTGGGTCTCGAGGTGGCTCTGCACAAGTCCGAAGCCATGACATTTCATGGGCTTCGGAACGGGCCACCATCGGGATCCCAACTTACGGTAGGAGGGGTTCACATCGGCGTCGAGACGACGATGAAATACCTGGGTCTCGTCCTCGACAGCCGGTGGAACTTCGTGGAGCACTTCCGACGTTTGGCCCCCAAACTGGAACGGGCTGGGGCCGCTTTCAAGCGGCTCCTGCCCAACCTGAGGGGGCCAAACGCCTCCTGCCGGAGGCTTTACGCGGGGGTCGTGCGGTCCATGGCCGTGTATGGCGCCCCGGTGTGGGCGCGTTCACTGCGGCTTCGAGCCGCCCACTACCTGAACGCGCCCCAAAAGGTGGTCGCCATACGGCTGATACGGGGGTACCGCACGATCTCGCGCGAGGCGGCAAGCCTCCTTGCCGGACTGCCGCCATGGGATCTGGAGGCGATAGTCCTCGCGCGCCTCTTTGAGTGGCGCGCGGAGGCACTACGCCGGGGGGAAAACCCGCTTCCGCGGCAAATTGCTGCGGAGCGGACGGACCTCCGGCGCGATCTCATGGCGGCATGGAAAGCGCGACTGTCGCAACCCAGTGCAGGGCACGCCGCGATAGCGGCGGTAAGGCCCCTCTTTGAGGAGTGGCTAGAGAGGCGTCACGGCGCCCTCACCTACCGCCTGACGCAGGTCCTCACCGGACACGGATGTTTCGGGAGGTTCCTGCACATAATCAGGCGGGAGGAAACGCCCGGGTGTCACCACTGCGAGGATCGCCCAGAGGACACGGTGGTGCACACGGTGGAGGTCTGTCCCGCTTGGGCAGAGCACCGCCGTGTCCTCGTAGAGGCGATCGGCAGCGGCGGCGACCTCTCGCGCCCGGCCCTGGTCCAAGCCATGGTCCGGGGCGAGAGGGAGTGGGAGGCAGTCACCTCCTTCTGCGAAGCAGTCATGCTAGCGAAGGAGGTGGCGGGATGGGAGAGGGAGAGAGCCGAGAGGGCCGCCCGTCCCAGCCGCCGCGGTAGACGCTCCGGGCGTCGGGAGCCGCGTGACGACTCCCGGCCACCGTAGGCGCGGGCCTGCGGACGGCGAGTAATGGGTAGCTCGCCGTCCGATCAGGACCAGGCCCGTGCCGGACGGCGCGTATGTGTTCCACGCGCGCCTCAAAGAGATGTCAGCAGACATGGAGGGGCCCGTTAGGGCCGAAGCCTGCCGGGGCAGCGGGATTGTCCGAAAGGGTTACCGCTGCCCCGGAACATAAAGGGCTAAGGAAGGAACACGGATGGGTTTTAGTCAGTAAGAGTCTGACACTCCCTTCCGCTCCACCCAGAGCGGGAGGGGTCATTGGATGATTTCCCATCCTTAAAAAAAAAAAAAAAAAAAAAGAGAGCAAACTGAGTTGAATGCCTTTACATTTTCGAATCCGAATGAAATTACAAATGAACGATTTTCGGATATTTTCCTGTACCTATTTATGCTGTGAGACCTTGCTTCTTGCCAATTTCCATTATTCTAGGTCAACGGGAATAATTAAAATAAGGTACACCAAAGGATTTAAATTTCAAAACACGCGACATGAATGGCAATTTATGCCAGCTTCTAAGTCAGCGTATTAGAAGCTTGATATTTTTACAGCTCCAAGAAACCGTAGATCTAAGTATTTGATATCAATTTCAACTTGATACGTATTCCTGAGAAAAAGGGACAGACGGATGGACAACGAAGTTATCCTGTATCTAAGGATTTCGATTTTTCCTTTAAAAAGATACTCGTTCGTCACTACCCAGAGCGGACGTGTTTCGTTTTTGTTAAAAAATACCTCATGAATTAAAAGAATCGAACTTGCAAACACGCGTCGACTGCTGTGTTACTTTGCTCAACCGACACAATAATGAAGGGATTTTAAATCGAATCATTACTTGTAATGAAAAGTGGATACTGTACGATAATCGGAAGCGCTCGTCGCAATGGCTGAACCCTGGAGAACCAGCCAAATCCTGCCCTAGACGAAAATTTACTCAGAAAAAGTTACTTGTGAGTGTTTGGTGGACTAGCGCCGGTGTCGTTCACTACAGCTTTCTAAATTTTGGCCAAACGATTACCGCAGATATCTATTGTCAGCAATTGCAAACCATGAAGGAAGAACTAGCTGCTAAGCAACCGAGATTAATCATTCGCTCTAGGCCACTGCTGCTTCACGACAACGCAAGACCACACACTGCACAACAAACAACCACTAAGTTAGATGAGCTACAATTGGAATGTCTGCGACATCCACCGTACTCCCCGGACCTTGCTCCAACAGATTACCATTTTTTCCGGAATTTGGACAACTTCTTACAAGGAAAAAAATTCTACTCCGATGCGGCAGTCCAAACCGCCTTCAAAGAGTTATTGATTCTCGCCCCCATGGTTTTTTTAGTAAAGGGATCAATGAACTACCTATGAGATGGCAAAAGTGCATAGATAACAACGGTGCATACTTTGATTAATTAAATATATTTTACAAAAAAATATTGACTTTATATTCCTCCCGTACAAAACGCCAATTTCATATGTAAGGACCTAATAATACGAGGTACATTCAATAAGTACCTAGCCTCATCGCCAGAGGGCGCTGTAGTTTCAAAAGAGTTTTACCACAGTGTAGCACATTCTTTTTTAATTCTTTTTTCAAATTTTCATTCCAATCCCTTCATTTGTTTTAATTTGACAACTTATGGAAGCGAACGTGTCGATCGGTTTTACAAAAATGGAAAAAGAGCAATATCGTTCGGTGATTCGATTCCTATTTTTGGAAGGGAAAACGCGCATCGAAATAAAAGAGCGCTTGGATGCTGTGTACGGTGACTCTTCTCCATCGATGGCCACCGTCAAGAATTGGTTCAACGAGTTTGCACGTGGCCGTACGTCGGTTTTTGATGAACCACGTCCAGGTGCACCGAAAACAGCTGCTACGGAGGAAAACATTAAAAAAATCCATGATCTCGTATTGGCAGATCGCCGATTGAAGGTTCGCGAGCTAGCTGAGACTGTAGGCATTTCAGAAGGAACAGTGCATCATATTCTTCACGAGGAACTCGGCATGAGAAAGCTGTCGGCGCGATGGATGCCGCGTTTACTCACACCAGAAAACAAGCGCAACCGTGAGACCACATCGGAGACGTGTTTGGCGCTGTTTAAGCGGAATCCAGCGGAGTTTTTGAGTCGTTTTGTGACCGTCGATGAAACCTGGATCCACTGGTACACACCAGAGACCAAGGAGCAATCAAAACAATGGATCCAGACCGGGGAACGTGCTTCAAAGAAGGCGAAAACTGTAAAATCGGCCGGAAAAGTTATGGCTACCGTTTTCTGGGATTCACAAGGTGTGATCTATATCGATTACCTCGAGAAGGGTAAAACAATTACAGGGCTTTACTATGCCGATTTATTGGGCCGATTCGACGCCGAATTAAAGAAAAAACGACCCCATCTGGCGAAGAAAAAAGTGCTGTTTCACCACGACAACTCACCGGTTCACACGTCTGCCGTTGCCATGGCCAAATTGGTCGAATTACGCTACGAATTGCTGCCCCATCCACCGTATTCTCCAGATTTGGCCCCTTGTGACTTCTTTCTGTTTCCTAATCTGAAAAAATCACTCGCCGGAAATAGATATGGAAAAAATGAGGAGGTCATCGCCGCCACGGAGGCCTATTTTGCAGAGTTTGACAAAAACTATTTTTCGGACGGGTTAAAAAAGTTGGAGCATCACTGGGCTAAGTGTTTCGAACTAAAAGGAGACTATGCTGAAAAATAAATTGCCACTTTTCCAAAATTTTCGTTTACTTTTTGTAGGCTAAGTATTTATTGAATGACCCTCGTATAACCGAATTAGGAGTAACGAGGATATTATATTCGATATAACCAAACGAAAAACCTAACAAGGAAGGATATATTAACCAAATTTTATAATTGTATGTGTGTAAACACTAGTACGAGGGCTGCCTTTTAAGTTGTGTCGTTAGAAAAAAAAAAAAAAAAGAAAAAAAATAAGTATCGAATAGATTATTACCATTTAAGCATTGTTTTTCAAAGAATTCTCCGCGATATTTAATACCTACACTTTTGCTTGCGTTCAAACCACTTTTTAAAACATTTATTCCACTCCGAAGTGGGGGTAGTCAAAATGGCCGATTTGTATTTGACAGCTTCTTCGGGTGAGCTGAAACGTTGACCACGAAGACTTTGCTTAATTTTGAGGAACGTAAAAAAATCGTTAGGGCTCAAGTCAGGGCTGTAAGGCAGGTGATCTAAAATTTCGACATTTTGGGTGCTCAAAAACATCTTTGTATCGCGGGCGGTGTGCGAACTTGCATTGTCATGGTGAAGTATCATACGACGTCTTGAGTTGTTTTTTCGAAACTCTGTGATGACTTGTGGCAAACAGACAGTGGTATACCAGTCAGCATTAACCGTCGTGCGATCTTCTAGTACAATAGTGGCGACGTGACCACCCTTTGCCACAAACGAGGCAACCATTTTTTTTTAAGTGCTCCGTGAGCGTATGTATTTGGTCGGTTTTGGCTCATCTTGGAAGACCCAGACAGTTGACTGCTGCTTGCTGGAATCTGGATCGTAAGCATATATCCAAGACTCGTCACCACGAACCATATTATTATTATAAACGTGTTTTGACTCTTTTCGGTTGAATCGCTGCAGAGTTTTGCGACACCATCTAACACGGGCTGCTTTTTGGTAGTCGCTAAGCAAATGTGGTATCCAACGAGAGATCAACTTTCTTACACCGAGTTCTTTGTGCAGGATTTTTTGGATAGTAGTCCCTGAAATGCCCACGGCTGCCGCTGTTTCACGGTATGTCACATGACGATCTTCGACGATTAGCTGTCGCACGGCGTCGATTCGGCAAAGCTATTCTCTTGTGTCATGGCGGTTTTTGAACGACCTTCATGTGGCTTGTCACTGAAGCTACAGTGCAATCGTTGAAATTCTAAATACTAGCGTGCTATAGTCCTAAGACATGGTGCTGTATCACTAAACACAGAAGTGATCTCCTCAAAGCACTGAAGTCGCGTTAATCCCCTTTGAAAGTTGTAGAAAGTTATCGCACGCATATTTTCTTTGGATTTTTCCATTTTTACAATCGACTTGTCACCTTTGAATAGACGCTACAATAAAACTATTCGACCGATCAAAAAACATTCTTTTGTTTTAGAATTCTGAATTCAAAAAGATGAAAAAGCCATATTTAAAATAATTGCGGGAAGTTTGCAAATGACACGACTTAAAAGGCAGCCGTCGCATTGACCAATAACTTTAATGTGGTGCAAACTGTAAACATCATTTGGGCAATAATAAATAAATACATAAATAAACTTACCTAAGTTTGTTTTTTATTAGATAGACTTGGAGCCGACTTATAACGTACTGCAATACTGATTGTCTATGATCTGAATTAGCATCTCGCCGGACGTACCTCCGTCCACGTACTCCGTGGGAGCGCGCGGCGCGCCGGGCGGGCGCAGCACGAACGTGGCGTGCGTCACGCGCTGCGAGCCGTCCAGCGCCACCGACTGCAGCGTGTCGTAGTAGCTGTCCACGAAGTACAGCCGCGCCGCGTCCAGCGCCAGCGCAGACACGCGCCGCACGCGCCGCCGCACCAGCCAGCGCGCGCCTGCGCCGTCCGCGCCCATCGCGCGCACGCCCGGCGTGGCGCCGCGCTCGGCCCAGTACAGCGTGCGCGACGCGTTGTGCAGCACCAGCGCGTCGGGCTCGGCCGCGGCGCGCCGGAACAGCGTGCAGCGACGCCGCCCGTCCAGCGCCGCCACACGCACTGCGCCCGCGCCGCCCGCGCCCGCGCCCGCGCCGCCCGCGCCTGCGCCCGTGCTCCAGTACACGCGCCCCGCCACGGCGTCCAGCGCCACGCCGCGCACCGCGTCGCCGGAACTTATCTGTTCCGGAAATTGAGACGGTGACAAACGAACGGCACTACGAGTATTTACACACCACGACGCCGGGCACCTTCAGTGCGATGCACGACGAACGCGCGGAGAAACATCTCAATTACCGTAGCGTCGCTTCAATACCAGCTAAGTATACTTTGTGAATACAGGTCTACCACAGCTTTCCCACACCGAAGTAACCTTACAGTAATACTGCTATACTCGGTGGAGTAGACCCCGAGACGTCAGTACGGTAGCACGCGAGTCCTTACGATAACTTCCTGGTTCTCGGTGACGTCCGGCGCGTGCGCAGCCGCGGCGCGACGCCTGCGCGCGGGCCGCATGAGCGCGGAGATGTCGGCGCGCAGCACGCGGCCGCGCGCGTCGCCCCACACCAGCCACCACGTGCCGGCCACGCGCGCGCCCGCCGCGCACGTCACAGCGGGCGCGTCGCGTGCGTCGTGCTCGCGTGCCGGCTCCGCCTGCTCGTGCGCCTTGTGCGCCTCCCACACGTGCAGCGCGCCGCCCGACGCGATCACTACCAGCGGCTTGTCACCTGACACACACACGTTTGTACTCGCCTCGTTGGATGCCGGAGACTTTATTTTATAACAATATGTGATAAGTAATAGATTACAGATACAGAAGCTCCAGAACACAAGATTATAAGTTGATAACGGCGTGCACTCACCCGCCGCCTCGCACGTCAGCGTGCCGTCCGGGAGCTGGCGCTGCTTGAAGCCCGCCACGCACCTGGCGCACACATGGAACTTTACTGATGGTAATAAACTACAGGCGAACTGTACCGAGTGCAGCACAGAGTGGCGACTTCAAATTCAACATATGTTATTACATAAATATCTTGGGCACTTGTGAAACGTCAAGAAGGTGCACGGTTGCACGGTTGCACGGTTCCAATTGGTCATTTCCTATGGAGAAGAGCTAGCTAGAATCTCCACGGTTACTGTTTTCAAAATATGGGCTTTTACAACGTTTTCAACTTACAGTAATATGGGAGGATAGTGTAGCCGGTCAACAAGTATCCAGTACTTAACAAATGGATAGCCAATCGAAACAAATGAGGATAGGTACAAGGCCTACAACATTCTCACATTCACAAAATATAAAATACATCTATTTAAAAGATAAATAAAATAATTATGATAATAAAAAATAAACTAATGCCAGGATTGTCCTTACAACTGTAACAAATCTGAGAGGACATCATGTCCTAGCAAGCCACTAATGAAGAGTACATTTCAGAATAGCACTAGTAGACTCACTTGCAGGTGTGATTGAGGTGCTTGGGCAGACACAGCTGCGAGCATGTGTCCCAGCGACATGCGCGCGCGCCGCCTGCACACACACACACACACATGTTACACACCGTAGTTTTTTACATTATACTCATTGTTAATTTATTACAGCACTTGGTTCAGGCAAATAAGCAACTGTGCTCTATTGTAATTTTTAAGGTAATAATAATAATAATATCCCCACCGCCGTATCTCTACGTTGACGTCGTGGCGGGGCTTGAGCGCTCAGAACTCTAGGCCTGTGCGGAAGAGTTTACTTTGCCGGAACAGGTCTAAGTTGAGGAGCCAGACCAAGAGAGATACAGAAACCCGCAGGGCAGCACGTGTCAAGCTGTTGGGCAGTAGCGACCCCACGGACCCTATATCCGAGAGGTCTTGTTCCTCACCTCTGGCTTGCCTTTATTGGCCGGCTGGAGTGAACAATGACGAGGAACAGAGCTCCCACCTCATTGGCCGACTTGAGTGGAGATTCGCAAGAGCAAACGTGCTCGGAGGAAGGAACTTGTACGGTGCAACCGCACATTCTGCAATTCAGCACTTCATGCCACACATTCATTTCAACTCATAATAATTAGTTCAGTTCGCGTTGGGCTATCAAGTCAGACAGGCGTTTTCGTTTCAGCCACAAGGGCTGCGTCGCTCACTGCATTTCCATTAAGCTCATTTTACCTAGAAGTACCTTTGGGACCATACATTATTTTTGGTCCTTCGACTGTGAGCATCGTACGCTATACAGGGTGTCCCTGAAAGTATGGATCAAATCGAATAGGGCCGAGGCCCCGGCCGTGGGCAAGGTCATTTCCCAACTTTTTAACAAAAATTAAAAAAAAAACTATCAGAGTATCAATATTTTTTTTTTGATGCCCTGTTGGTGTTTTTTAAGATTTTTTTTCTGTGAGCACTATGCGAAGTGATTGAAAAAAAAAACAAAAATTGGTCATTATTTTTGAACCGTAAAAAAATTCACCGACATTCTCAGGGTTAAAAAGTTTGGAAATAACCTTGCCCGCGCCCCTATTCGATTTGATCCATACTTCCAGGGACACCCTGTATAGCCCATGTCGCTCGCGTGGACAGTATTGCGGGAAGCTATCCAGTGACTCAAAGTGTGTGCTGTGTTGAGCGACTATAAAACTTTGGGACTAATAAGAGTCTCAGGGTCAACAAGGATCCGTAGAATATCAGGTGCTAAGTGTGGGGATTTCAGACTTGGAGACTGACAAGTGTCCTAAGTCCAAGTAACCTTTGTACCTATTTTTATGTTCTGTTTTATTTCTTGTCTGTTTATATGTGTGTACATAAATGGTAAAATAAATTAAAAATAAAATAAGTGTCTCAGGGATAGATTTCAGTAAGATGCTGGTAGGGCTCTTGACCGTGCTTCCGGGATTGTTCTGATAGCCGTGGAATACCTCTCTACTCCTCACAAGCACCTCAGTACATGTTGTCCCTTGTCGCTACGTCACTTTGTGCTAGCGACCGTTTCCGGGGGCCCATTATTGAGTGTGCAAGTCACCCCCTGCCATTTTATCTGTGTAATTTATATAGAACATCGGCCAGGCAGGGGCTATCCATAGTCCTAGATAACCAGTTCACTTTAGCCACCAAAACCCAGAATCCAATATTTTTGTTTTCATATCCTGCAATAGTCCTACACCAACCGGGGGTTGTCCTTGGGTGCACTTGCATAGTGCGAACAGGGATAATCGTCGGTTGGTGCCTCATTTCATTGAAAACACCTAAGGGGCTTCTGCGAGTTGCTTCGGTCCCTCGTACGCCTTCCAAAGGACCGGGACCACATGGTCTCGAGATATGTTAAAACATAAAAATAATAATATTGTTTATTTATAAAAGTTTTGCAGATTTACAATAACAAAACATAAAAATTATAGAGGTATTTGTTGTGCCGCTTTGTTTAATAAACTGTTATTATTACCTGTATCGCAGGAGGAGTTGGCGGGCACGCAGCGCCCGTCGTCGCACATGCTCTCGTCGCGCGCGCACGCAGACTCCTCGCCCAGCCAGCGCCGCCGGTCACCTGCGCACACACACTCGTCAGCACACTGCGCACAGCACGCAGCGCACACGGAACACGTACGTACAGAAGGCGGGGTTCTCGTCGCCGTCGCAGTCCACCACGCCGTCGCACAGCAGGTTGGGAGGCAGGCACGTGTCGTCGTTACACCTGCACACACAACACCACATCAGCCATGGCCGGCACAGCAGGCGGGCGAGCGAGAGGGCGCGCGCGTACCGGAACATGGGCGGCGGACACACGCGGCGCTTGCACATCGCGGGCTCCTCGTCGCGTGCGTCTGCGCAGTCGCGCCGCGCGTCGCAGCGCCACGCGGCCGGCACGCAGCCCGCCGCGCCGCCGCAGTCCAGCTGCGCGCCGCACCGCGCCGAGCTGTCTGCGGCCGGCGCGCCGCACGCCGCTTCGTCCGAGCCGTCGGCGCAGTCCTCCGCGCCGTCGCACCACCAGTCGGCGCGCACGCACGCCGCGCCGCCTGCGCAGGCGCGCGCGCCGGGCCCGCAGTGCGGCGCGCAGGCAGTCTCGTCGCTGGCGTCGCTGCAGTCGTGCGCGCCGTCGCAGCGCAGCGCCGCGCGCACGCACTCGCCGGAGCCGCAGCGCCACTCGGACTCGGAGCAGTCGCGCGGCTCGCACGCCAGCTCGTCAGCGCCGTCGCCGCAGTCGTCGTCCAGGTCGCAGCGCCAGCGGCCCGGCACGCAGCGCCCGTCGGGGCAGCGGAAGTACGTGGGGTCGCAGGGCGGCGGGGCGCGGCCCGGGCCGCACGCCGCCTCGTCCTCGCGCGCGGGACAGTCGGGCTCGGCGTCGCACAGCCACTCGCGCGGCACGCAGCGGCCCGAGCCGCAGCGGAACTCTCCCGGGCCGCACATGCGCGTGGCGCACATGGGGCCCTCGTCCGAGCCGTCGCCGCAGTCCGAGTCCGCGTCGCACACCCACACGAGCGGCACGCACGCGCCGTTCGCGCACGTGAACTGCACACAATGTCGCATGTCAGCATGTCAGCAGCACACGAGTGGTAGTACAGTACTTGGGTTTCCCACATTATGTAGCCCATGAGTGATAATAACGAATTCAGCTGCATCCGGTTAGACTGGAAACCGACCGAAAAATAGTTGAAAAAAGCCTAAGCGGATGGAGATGGTGGAGTGATGATAACGAATTTGATCTTATCATCATTAAAAAATCGGGGTAATCAGACTTCGCAATGAAATCCTAAACTTCGCCAACTCTTACAACCCTGTTTATTTTTTGTGAAAAGTATTAGTACTTCTACTTATTAATATAAAGAAAACACTCTTTTCTTGCTAATACTTTTTAATGGGATGTATTTAATGGCACTTTAAATTTGATGAAAACAGCTATAAAATTATATATCAGCGCTTACAAATAATAATACATCTATAATTTAATATTATCACTTTAATAAACACTAATAATTTCATAACCAACATAATTAAAATACCCCCAAAAATAATCAAATCAAATCAAAATCAAAATCAAAAATGTTTTATTTCATTATTTCACGTTGTACATTATACGGTTGGTGGCGTCTCCTTTTAAGCATATAAATGCCTGTGCCAGGAGGCGCCGCTCTTTTATTTTTATCTTTGAAATTAGTGCAACATGTAACGAAACAAAGGTTTATGAATTTATTTATTTTTCTATATTTACTATTATTAGTCTGTTGGTATGTGTGTGTATTTTTGAGCGTGTGTGCGTGAGTGTGATTTTGTGCGTGTGTGTATATGAGTGTGTGAGGGTGTGTGTTTGTGTATGTGTGGTTATTCATGCGAAATCGGAACTATCTTATATTTAACAGAAGATTCTCTACTTCATCATAGCTTAACTTATTTATCCACTTAATCAGCAACGATTTGCATTCTATAAGCGGTTTAGAATGTATATCTATTTGTTCATTTACTTTGTTATATAAGAAAGACGAGCGTTTGTCATATTGTATATTTGCAAATTCTGTTTTTACATAAGGGGTGGCAGCAATATTGTGCTTCCTTCTTCTAGCTAATATATTAGGATCAAAGGTTAGGGTTTTATATTTTTTTAATACTATGTTTATAATATATAATTTTCTGACTGATAGTAAATTACTTATTTGGTATAACTCATAGGTAGGATAGGTCCTTTTTTTGAAGTACATTACTTTTATTAATGTCCGTTGCGCTCTTTCAACATCAAGAAAGCGCGTTTTACGCGCGCCCCCCCAAATGGAAATGCAATAAATTGTTACAGATTGAACTAGCGAGATATACACTTCATTTATAAGATTTTTTGCTAAGCCACTTCTTGGTAAAATGTGACGTAATGTTTTAAAAATCCAAATAAACTTTCTAATTCTCGCAGTAATTTGCTCAATTTGAGAATACCAGGACAGGCTTTGGTAAAACATTATACCCAAGTACTTGACGTGGTTAACTTTACTGATGGTTGGACTATTGCAGTCGCAGTCAACCGTCATACTACACTCGTGTATTTTAATGTTGAAATTAGGTTCTGGCTGGACATTTTTATATATTGAGAAACAGATATAATTAGTTTTGCTCGTGTTTAACGTAAGGAGATTTGTTTGTAGCCATGAAGCCACTTTTAACATACCTTTTTCTGTGTTGATTTTAGTTTCCGCCCAGGTAGAGCCAGTGAAGACGATTGCGGTGTCGTCGGCATACGAAAATATTTTTGCTTTATGGATAGTCATATTACATAAGTCGTTTAATTATATTAAAAATAGCGTAGGACCCAAAACGCTACCCTGAGGTACGCCGCATGTTACTTCAACGTTCTCGCTGATATAACTATCTAGCTTAACCTTCTGCTTTCTATTTGTCAAATAATCAGTAAAAATAGATAGTTGTGTATCTCTAATACCAATTCTTTCTAGTTTTTGGACGAGGATGGGAATAGAGACCGTGTCAAAGGCCTTTTTTAGGTCTATAAAAACCGATAAACACCTAGTACCTTTGTCGAGTTCTTTTGTTAGTACAGTAGTTAAAGACGCGACAGCGTCTTCCGTGGAGATACCGCGTCTAAAGCCGAATTGAGATGGGGATAAAATGCTGTTGGTTTGAAGATAGCTTAATAATCTGGAATTTAAAAGTTTTTCTAATATTTTTGCTATAACAGTAATAACAGAAATTGGTCTATAGTTATTTACGTCATCCACCTGCCCACCCTTGTATATTGGTGTTATTATTGATTTCTTTAAAGAGTTTGGGAAGGTGCCTTGTTTAAAACAAAGATTAGCTAGATGCGTTATGATTGGAATTATTTCGTGTTTAACATGTTTAAGATACCTAGTGGAGATATTATCCCATCCTGGGGCACTGTCTGATTTTAGAGAGTTTATTATACCGTTTATTTCATTGTCATCTGTATCCAGCAGAACAAAAGATTTAGAGTGACTAGGTAAGGAACGTAGATATAGATTCAGGTCGTTTTGGGTTATGGTTTGTTGAATGTCATTTGCTAGTTGGTTACCAATATTTGCGAAGTATTTGTTAATGAAATTTGCTGATTCCGTAGGAGATGCTTTTAGATTAGTTAATTCACAATTAGTTCTGGTAGATTTATTTGTATATGTGATGGTTTTCAGGTTTTTCCAGAGAAGTTTGTTGTTGTTTAACGATTTATTAATAAGGTTTCTTTCATATTTTCTTTTTAGTCTTTTTATAAGTTTGTTGCAATGATTTCTGTAACGAGCATAAGTATTTTTTTTTATTTCATTGTAGGGTTCGTCTCGGGATTGTTTTTGGAGCTTATTACGATTTTTTATACATCTAAGTATGCCTTCAGTAATCCAGGGCTTAATAATTCGTTTATTTTTAGGGATCTTGTGAGTAGACGTATTTATTGTTAATGATTCGATAAGACCTTGTGTTAAACATTCTATTATGTAATTGGGGTTTTCACAAAAAAGTAAAGTTGATAGATTTTTTCCTTTTAAATATTGTAAGGCGCTTTCAAAATCAATTTTAGTAGTTGTAGTTGGTGTAGATTGGTGATGTTTTGTTTTAGATAACGATAGAAAGGTTGTACGGTGGTCTGTAATAGTTGTACTTAGAATAGCAATAAAAGCAGAATGCCGTTTCCTGTTTATTTTTAACATAAAGTGATCCAGACAATTAGTTTCCCTTGTAATTAAGGTGTGACCAGAGAGAATACCATGACCTGATAACATATCCAGGTATGATGTTCTGTTTTTAAGTTCAAATGTTTGTTCAGTGTGTTTAGGTCTTATGTTGATATTTATGTCACCAGCAACTATAATATTTCGTTTTTGAGAATTTAGGTTATCTAGATGAAATGCCAAGGAATTTATAAAAGGTTCCGCGTTAGTGTTAGATGGTGAACGATAGATGCCTAAAATGATATTATTCAGTATATTTATTTGTAGGCATGAAGCGTGGCTGATGCTTAATTCTGAGACGCAGGCTTTTAAGGTGTCCTTGATATATACTACAACGCCGTCATTTTGATTTAGTTGGCGAGTTGTAGCGTAGGAACGATACCTGGATAATTTTGGTATAGGTTTATTAGGATCAAGTCGGCATTCCGTCAGAATTATAACGTCTGTTTCAAAGCTGAGGCAGGACATATTCACTATGAAGACATCGAAGTTGCAATATATGCTCCTAATATTTTGGGAAATTATGGTGGGGTCACTTTTATTTATGTTATAGTTGTGAGCGAGTTCACTACAATCGCATTCTATTGATCTTGCAATACTCAGATTATCAATGTCATTTAAAGTTTGCAGTAAATCACCCATTATTATGTTTTATTAAATACACGGTACATCTTAGATTCGGGGTATTTTTAATATAATATTTGAGGCCGCAAAACACATGCCCTACGTATAATAATATGAGTATTAGGGATGTATAATGATTATCTTGTATTAATTTTATTTTTTTGTACCTATTAAACAAAGTATTTTTAATTAATAATACATTTTTATATCTGTATTTTGTACTGTTTAGTTTCTTGTATTGAATTAAAATTGGCACCGGTGTTAATGAACTTTTAGGTTTAAAGTATGCATGATAATGATAATGTGTGTGTTTGTTTGGTGGTATATTTGCAGGAATAAAAAATAATGTTATTTGTGTGAATGTTGTGTAAGTGTAACAGACTTTACATACCAAGTTTGATAAGCAACTGAAACGTCCAAAAAAGCAGTGAAAATAGAACAGAATCTCGTTAAGATAATATAGTCATTGATGGATTATCAGCTGTTGAATTTGTGCTTCGCTTTTAATTATAATGGATGGAGAATCGTCTTCTTTTTTGAGGTATACCCGTCCATATGTAGTCCAGCAGTATTTGTAGGCTTTTGACTTCACGAGGTCGCGCGCAAGGAAGTGTAGGCGTGCAGCCTTTGCAGTTAGTTGCTCAGTGATGAAGATAGGTGTATCCTCGTTTGTGCGCATGTCCAGGTGTTTGGCGCATAGCTTCGCCTTTTGATTAATATTGAATGACTTACACGACTTCAGAATGTTATACTTTATCAATGTGGAGTTTGTTTCCACTACAATTGGTGAGTTGTTTGTATCTTTCTTTGCACGAACTCTGTATGCATCACTGATAACAGACTTGTCGATCGGACAACCCACTGAGTTCGATAGGCTAGTAACCATATGTATTAGGGCGTCTTTGGTTTCGTTAGACTGCTTCGGTACATTTTTTATTTCAAAATTAGACTTTCTACAGTCCTGCTGCATACTTTCCATTTTATCCTCCAACATAATAATATATTTCTTATCCTCTTTTATTTTTTCTTCTAGCGATTCGATTTTTTTTTTAAATTCCTCATTTTGTGCCGTCAAGAAGGCAATGGAACTTTCAATGTTGCAGCTTGATTGTTGTATTCCTTGAAGTATTGTGGCATTTTTTTTTAATTCTTCGTCTTGGGCTTTCATCATCGTAGCGAACATAGACTGCAGTCTATGTGAATTTGCTAACTTTAAGGAAGAGATGCATCTCTTCCTTAAAGTTAGCAAATTCTTCAACAAAATCTCCCTCTCGTCTTCTTTTTTGTCGGGATGATACAAAGTTAGGGGGTGTTTTATGCACCGTTTTCTGCAGCCCAACCCGTTCCAAATCCGTCTCCGACAAAGATTTATCTAAGTTGTGAAGTTCCATTTTGCAGTCGTATAACGTTTGTTGTTATCCTTCCGTAAACAGACGTGAGTCACAATAACAACACTCGGTTTGTGTCCAGTGTCGTAGCGATCACTTGCTGCTTACTCCGCCCACGTTGTTGAAAGAGAGGGCAATTATGGAGATGGTCTCTTTCTCTCGAGGGTCGCAGGGGACGGGGCCCGCCGGTTAACACAGCCAACGGCGACTGCTCAATTACATTAACTTTTTTTTTTTTAGAAGTTTTAAATACGAGTTTATTGCACTAGAAATAAGAACTAAACTGGTTTATCTATTTATTTTATTTAAAATATATTTTATAAAAATTAGCTGCGCACGTCTACTCACAACAAAGATCCAGACGAAAGAGGATAATGGTTTGCATTATAACTGTATCGAAAACCAACTCCGATGACGATGAGAATGACTGGAGTGGTGTGCTTGGGAATAAACCAGTAAATGAGGGGTTAGTGAGAATGATTAGTACTCGTATGGATGAAGAATGGTAAAGCAAAAGGTCCGCATGGAATACCAGTTGAAGTATGGAAGTTATTACGGATGGACGTGGTTAGCTTTATTCTTCATTAAGTTGTTGCTGGAAGAAGCCATACCTAAGGAATGGTGTACATCTTCAAAAACAAATGTGATGTGCTGGAGTGCAACAACTATAGAGGAATAAAGCTAATGTCACATAGTCTGAAAGCTTGGGAGAAAGTTATTGAAAGGCGACTGAGAGAAGAGAGGGAAATTTCGCAAAACCAATTCGGTTTTATGCCTGGTCGAGGAACAACAGACACAACAGACGCCATCTTTGCTATGCGCCAGCTGTGCGAGAAATACAGAGGTGTGCATAAAAACTTGCACATGGTATTTATTGACTTCGAAAGGCATACGACAGAGTGCCTCGTGAAGTTTTGTGGTGGGCGCTGAAGAAGAAAGGTGTGCCAGGGAAGTATGTGCAGTTGATTAGAGCAATGTACAGTCGATGCAGTATCCAAGTCCGGTCTACAGTGGGCACTACTGACAGCTTCGATGTGGCTGTCGGCTTGCACCAGGGTTCAGCACTCAGCCCCTACCTCTTCGTGCTGATAATAGATGCTCTCAGATGACGCAGAGGCTCTCTGGTATATTTTGTTCACCGATGACATTGTGCTGGTTGCCGAGAACGGCTTAGAGGTCCATAGCAGATTCGAGGTGTGGTGGGAAAGACTCGAGACCGTTGGCCTGAGAGTAAGTCGGATCAAAACCAGTGGTCCTCGTCGTCGGCGTCGTGGCAGTCGCGACATTGTGCGGCAGATAATGTAGCGCTACTCACGTGGTGCGGCGGGCAGGTGCGCGGCGGGCAGTCGTGCTCGTCGTCGGCGTCGTGGCAGTCGCGACATTGTGCGGCAGATAATGTAGCGCTACTCACGTGGTGCGGCGGGCAGGTGCGCGGCGGGCAGTCGTGCTCGTCGTCGGCGTCGTGGCAGTCGCGACATTGTGCGGCAGATAATGTAGCGCTACTCACGTGGTGCGGCGGGCAGGTGCGCGGCGGGCAGTCGTGCTCGTCGTCGGCGTCGTGGCAGTCGCGACATTGTGCGGCAGATAATGTAGCGCTACTCACGTGGTGCGGCGGGCAGGTGCGCGGCGGGCAGTCGTGCTCGTCGTCGGCGTCGTGGCAGTCGCGACATTGTGCGGCAGATAATGTAGCGCTACTCACGTGGTGCGGCGGGCAGGTGCGCGGCGGGCAGTCGTGCTCGTCGTCGGCGTCGTGGCAGTCGCGACATTGTGCGGCAGATAATGTAGCGCTACTCACGTGGTGCGGCGGGCAGGTGCGCGGCGGGCAGTCGTGCTCGTCGTCGGCGTCGTGGCAGTCGCGACATTGTGCGGCAGATAATGTAGCGCTACTCACGTGGTGCGGCGGGCAGGTGCGCGGCGGGCAGTCGTGCTCGTCGTCGGCGTCGTGGCAGTCGCGACATTGTGCGGCAGATAATGTAGCGCTACTCACGTGGTGCGGCGGGCAGGTGCGCGGCGGGCAGTCGTGCTCGTCGTCGGCGTCGTGGCAGTCGCGACATTGTGCGGCAGATAATGTAGCGCTACTCACGTGGTGCGGCGGGCAGGTGCGCGGCGGGCAGTCGTGCTCGTCGTCGGCGTCGTGGCAGTCGCGACATTGTGCGGCAGATAATGTAGCGCTACTCACGTGGTGCGGCGGGCAGGTGCGCGGCGGGCAGTCGTGCTCGTCGTCGGCGTCGTGGCAGTCGCGACATTGTGCGGCAGATAATGTAGCGCTACTCACGTGGTGCGGCGGGCAGGTGCGCGGCGGGCAGTCGTGCTCGTCGTCGGCGTCGTGGCAGTCGCGACATTGTGCGGCAGATAATGTAGCGCTACTCACGTGGTGCGGCGGGCAGGTGCGCGGCGGGCAGTCGTGCTCGTCGTCGGCGTCGTGGCAGTCGCGACATTGTGCGGCAGATAATGTAGCGCTACTCACGTGGTGCGGCGGGCAGGTGCGCGGCGGGCAGTCGTGCTCGTCGTCGGCGTCGTGGCAGTCGCGACATTGTGCGGCAGATAATGTAGCGCTACTCACGTGGTGCGGCGGGCAGGTGCGCGGCGGGCAGTCGTGCTCGTCGTCGGCGTCGTGGCAGTCGCGACATTGTGCGGCAGATAATGTAGCGCTACTCACGTGGTGCGGCGGGCAGGTGCGCGGCGGGCAGTCGTGCTCGTCGTCGGCGTCGTGGCAGTCGCGACATTGTGCGGCAGATAATGTAGCGCTACTCACGTGGTGCGGCGGGCAGGTGCGCGGCGGGCAGTCGTGCTCGTCGTCGGCGTCGTGGCAGTCG
Organism: Gortyna flavago; assembly: GCA_963669345.1. Classification (NCBI taxonomy): domain Eukaryota; kingdom Metazoa; phylum Arthropoda; class Insecta; order Lepidoptera; family Noctuidae; genus Gortyna; species Gortyna flavago. Next base: position 14,356,235 of record OY770147.1, read on the forward strand.
CGACATTGTGCGGCAGATAATGTAGCGCTACTCACGTGGTGCGGCGGGCAGGTGCGCGGCGGGCAGTCGTGCTCGTCGTCGGCGTCGTGGCAGTCGCGACATTGTGCGGCAGATAATGTAGCGCTACTCACGTGGTGCGGCGGGCAGGTGCGCGGCGGGCAGTCGTGCTCGTCGTCGGCGTCGTGGCAGTCGCGACATTGTGCGGCAGATAATGTAGCGCTACTCACGTGGTGCGGCGGGCAGGTGCGCGGCGGGCAGTCGTGCTCGTCGTCGGCGTCGTGGCAGTCGCGCCGCCCGTCGCAGCGCGCGCCGGCCGGCACGCAGCGCGCCGACACCTGCGCCGACGAGTTGCCGCGGCACTTCCACTGCGACGACAGGCACGTGAACTGCAGGAGAACACAGCGGTCAGCGACACCGGCGACGCACAGCGGAGCAGCGGTCACGAGTCAGACGTCACCTTGTCGCAGTCGCGCTCGTCGGAGCCGTCCCCGCAGTGCGGCGCGCCGTCGCAGATGTGCGACGGGTGCACGCAGCGGCCGTTGTCGCACTGGAACTGTCCCGGCGAGCAGCGGAAGGGCGGGCACGTGTCGGGCTCGTCCGACGCGTCGCCGCAGTCGTCCTGCGTGTCGCAGCGCCACCAGAACGGGATGCACTTGAGCGCGGCCGCGCACACGAAGTGCGCCGACGTGCAGTTGGGCGTGCACGAGCGGCCGTCGGGCGCCAGCAGCCAGTGCTCGGGACACGCACAGCGCGCGCCCGCGGGCCCGCCCGCAGCCGCCGGCGTCAGCAGGCACAGGCCGGAACAGTTCAGCGCCGCGCACTTTGCCGACAGCTCTGCCACATAACCCGCACACTCAAAATCATTCATCGACAATGTATACCATTCTGTGTATCTGATTTTAATAATAAATAAATAAGGATTTTTATTTCGGAACAAAGAATCCATAGTGTTTGTAACATTATGTTAAAAGAACTTATTATCTAGTGTCACACAGCGTCAATATGTGCTAACCCCTCAAGTTTTAAAATGTTACACTGCTACAACATTAAGTTCCTCACGAATAATCTAAACAATACTTCAAAAAAAGTTCATTGTTTCGACTCTGATTAGAACCATCGCATCACCGAACGTCGTCATACTCATACCGGCGGCAGTTTGACGAACTAGCCAGCGAGCCCACATGAATTGCGATAATTTTTTTATCTACTATCGTTCGAGTCACTTTATCTCTAGGTCCCTGTCTAATCGATAGATGTTATAATTTGAGGGTGACCATAAATTTTACTTACTTTACGTTTTCTTTATAAAATTAATCCATAACCTCAAGTTATAACTACAAAGTTTGTTGTATCACTTAAAACGACGAAGAGTAAACGACAAATTATCAAAATAAAATATAAATCTTTGTTGTAAAATAAGATCATAGTTTTATTAAATAATAGCAATAATAAATATTATTAAAAATATCTTATTTTTCATGATTTTTTAATTTTTTATAAATATTACTAAAACAGAATAGAAAAACAAATTAAATAATGAACAAAAAGCACATTTCGTGTCTAGGATTTGAACTTCCAATCTTATGCACGACAAGCGATCTTGATCTTGAAACTTCCAGTCTATATCTCTTCGTAAATGTTAACCCTATTATTGCTTGTCGTTATTTGCAATAATAAAAGTATTATGGTTTTATTGAAAAAAATAAATTTTAAAAACAAAATTAAAAAAAATACTAAATTGAACTTATTTATTCACTAAAACCATACATCATTATAATAAAATGTTTTTGCAAAAAAACAGCATGTAGTCATTCGTAAATTATAGCCACAAAAATAATAAAATAAAAAACCAAAAAAATAAAACCGCTGAAAACACTGAAAAGCAAAAAATTATAAACCTTTTTTTATTTAACCTTAATAACTAATATTAAGTAAGTATACATTATGTAATTTTGAGTCGGCGCCAAACAATCAATGAACAAAGATCACTAAATCACCTTAAATTTAAAGAAATAACCTAATCAAATTAACAATGCAACGTGAAATCTCCTGCGATAAACATTAACATTCCAAAAGGTATTAAAAATACCTTATAAAACATTGTTCATTTGATTTGTGTTGACGACGGTGTCACGGTCCGCCCGTCTTTTTATTAAATTAAGTATAGCAATATTTTAAGTATAAAAGTACATTTCTCACTATGTATTTTTGTATTTTATTTTATTTTATTGAAAACGAAAAAAGCCAACAAGAACGAACTGCACACGGACGAGCACTCTGATTGGATGATGCGCGAATTCCTCGCCCCGCCTACCGCTGCCGCCGCCATTGGAAATAGATCGATTTTAGTGCCAAAAAACACCACGCGGACACTCCACGCGGTAAAAGCGGGCGCCCAACACACACATTCCGTTCTAATGGTCTAAACTAAAGTTTCGTGTTTTCCATTTTCTCACCACTTTAAGAACTTAGTTATTAAGGTTAAATAAAAAAGGTTTATTATTTTTTGCTTTTCAGTTTTTTCGGCGGTTAAATTTTTTTATTAAAAAGTTTTTATTGTAATTTTTTTTAACTTGTTTTTAAATTATAATACAATAAAAATGGGTTTTAAACTTAATTTTAAGTACCTAACATAATTGTATACCTTTGTCGCAAATAACTTGCTAAACTGTAACCTCACTGGTCACTGGTTCCGGCAATACAGGTAACTCCGTTAAGCCGATAAAGAATGTATTTATTTTAGTGTGCAGTACTGACCGGGCTGCGGCGGCTGGCGCGCGGGGTGGTACACGCGCAGGTCCATGGGCTTGTGCACCGTGTGCAGCAGCGTGCGGCACTCGTAGGCGCCGCCGCTGCTGGCGCTGCCGGCGCTGCTGGCGCTGCCGGCGCTGCCGGCGCTGCTGGCGCTGCCGGAGCTGCTGTTGGCAGCGGCTGCGCCCGCCAGCAGGCGCGGCCGGCGCCGGCACGACTCCACGGCGCGCGTCTCCCAGTCCGACCAGTACACGCGCCCGTCCCACACCGCCAGCGCGAACACGTGGTGCAGGCGCAGCCACGGCATGCGCTCTGTGAGGCGGGTGTCAGTAATGGCTCAACGTGCCTTCAATGTTCAATCTCTTAGCCAAAGACGAGTTCAGACTCCGAAAGATTTTTGAATTATATTTAATATAGCAACACATTTCCAATGTTTACTGTTGCTTCAAAGGTCAAGTTCATTAACTGCGCCAAGTTCAAAGGTCCCCCAAAAGAAAAGATCAAATTACACAACCCACATTCTCATTATTTGCGGAATTTGAGAGATCATATTCCGCAACTACACACATCAAAAGTGTCTAGGGATCAACATATATTTTTGCAATAACTTTTCTCCTGAATGATATTAATTAAAATTTTCTTTAAGGATTCATCAAATAAAGTGTTTTCGTTTGTCACAGTAACGATAAACCAAGTCACCTTTGCATTAATAAAGAAATTTGCCATTTTCCTAATAAAGGGATTTTTGACATTTGAACCACTAACACAAAAGTTCGAAAAAAAGACTGAAATAACAGTTTTCTTTAAAATTTTATTGGGTAACTTAAACAATTAATAATCCGTGTTTCTACCGCGAACACTAACAACACAAGAACATCGGTTTGGCATACTCAAAATGAGTTCATCCAAATCACGCTGTGGAATGGCCGCCCATGTTCGTTGCAACAACAAAAAAAGGTCTTCTTGCGACTGGATACCCTCCATATTCGGCAGAGCTCTTCTCTGTAGCATATCCCATGCATGCTCAATCGGGTTCAAGTCTGGCGACTGAGCAGGCCAGGGCAGGACATTGATGTTAGCTGCGGCGAGAGTCTGTCTTACAACTCTTGCGGTGTGCGGTCGTGCATTATCATGCATTAACTGAAATAAGGGACCGATTTGCCCTTGTAGAGGAACGATGACGTCTGATACAATCGTCTCAGCATAAATTTGAGCGTTGAGGTTGCCTCTGATCCAAATCAACTCAGTTCTTCCGCCGATCCAAATACCCGCCCATACCATGATGGTTCCACCTCTATAAGGATGGACTTCCTGGCAGGATTTTAATCGCTGTTGGCGTCCAGGGGTTCTCCAGTGTCGTATACGTCTTGTATCCGGTCTCATACCAAAACGAGACTCATCAGAAAAGCACACGAAACGCCATTGTTCTTCTGCCCAATTTCTGTGTTCAAGAGCCCATTGATATCGAATCCTACGATTGTGCATTGCTATAGGTGGTACCCGTAGCGGTCTTCGGGAATGAAGGTTCACTTCATGCAAGCGGTTTCTGACTGTTTGGTCGCTAATTAAGTTCCCTGAAGAGTGATGAAGCCTCACGGCTAACATCATGGCGGTTATTGTTGGAGCTCTTCGAGTTAAGATTTGAATGTATCGGTCTTGTCTCCGTGTGGTGCAGCGATACCGTCCTCCATGGCGCTCAGCCACGGTACCAGTGCTTCGGTAACGTGTCCAAAGTCGACTGATAACACTCTGACTTGTATTCAGAGCTAAAGCCACAGTACGTTGCCGGGAACCAGCTTCTATCATTCCCACGGCTCTGAGCATTTCTTCCCTGCTTAAATGACGTCGCCGCTCCATAATAACGTTGGTTTTAATCAGTAGTAGGGAAACAGTAGCACTAATAATGTCTTCAATGCGTTGTATGTTTTTATAGGGAAAATATGGCAGCTGATTTTCATCTTTTACTCGAATTTGATTCACAGTTCCTGATTCAAATTATGAAATGCACCAAAAAGGATCCATATAAATTTATAAAATCATAAATTTATTACAAAGCCACATCTCAATCTCAAGAAATCCGCATAAAAATGCTTGATCCCTAGACACTTTTGATGTGTGTATTTCAAGACTTAAGCCCACTTACACCACAAATACTAAATGCTTTCAAAGCTAAACATATTTTAAACATCATTGCCTCTGTCGTATTAAATTGATATCCCAGGTCAAAGACATAACCAAGATCAAACGCCGAAAGGCTCACGTGCAGTGCGCGATACGCGCTCGTGCTGACGGGCTGACGGGCTCACCTCTAGAGAACAGCACGCGCACGTTGTTGCCGTCCAGGTCAGCCACGGCGATGTAGTCCTCGCGCGCGTCGGCCCAGTACAGCTCGCGCGACGCGGCCAGCACGGTGAGCGCGTTGGGCCAGTACAGGCCCGCGCGCACCAGCACGCGGCGTGCCGAGCCGTCCATGCCGGCGCGCCCGATGTGCGGCGCCGTGCCCCAGTCCGACCAGTACAGCGTGCTACGAAATATTGGACAACATTTTAAAAGAGTACCTTTTGAATTTCTTGCCCATTCTTTTCCGTACTAGAGTATTATATTATCTGTGTCCGTACGAAACAACCTTTTGGAAGAGGTGACTGAGGGACGACGTGAATAACTGTATTCTTCAGGTCCAAGATTGGTTTACAGTAAATAACTTGGTACTAAAATTGGTTTACATAGCATAGCCACCATCTTCTGTGAACCGATCTCCTAGGGACCAGTACTGAACGAGTGCTCACCCTTGCGCCGGGTGCAGCGCCAGCGCGCGCGGCTCGCTGAGCTGGCCGCGCAGCAGCACGCGGCGGTGCGAGCCGTCGGCGCGCGACACCTCGACGGTGTCGGTGCCCTTGTCGCACCAGTACAGGTTGCCGCCCACCCAGTCCACGGCCAGCCCGTCCGGGTTCTGCAGCGTGGCGCCGTGCAGCGTGCGCGCCGGGCCCCCTGCGCATGCGCGCCGGATGGCCGAGCCCAGGCGCGTGACGTCACTCCAGTACAGGCAGCCCGCCGCCCACTGCAGGTCCAGCGCCACGGCGTTGGTGAGGTCGTGCGCCAGCAGCGCGCCCGCGCCTGCGCCGTCCAGCGGCACGCGTCGGATGTAGTAGCGGTTGGTGAAGATGAGGCTCGCGCGCACGGCTGCACACACAGGCACGGTTAGGCACAGACCCGCCTCACGCACGCACACTCATGCAGTATACTCACGTGAGTCGGGCGTGCACGTAGCGCCGTCGGACATCAGCTTGTATCCCTCCTCGCACGAGCACACGTAGCTGCCCATCGTGTTCCTGAAGGCGTAACATTACAGTCAGATTTGTCTGATTTCAGTCAAAAAGTTAATTAGAAGGAAAAAATATTAGGTCCTTACATCTATACATATAATAAATCTGTAGACGAGACGTTTCTGTACATTGAAAATATTTCCAAAAAAAATAGTTGGGGTGTTAAAGGATAACCAACAGATGCCATTTCATCAATTTTTGGAATTTTTGTCTGTTTGTCGGTTTGTCTGTTTGTCTGTTTGGATGTGACAGATTATTGATTTGAACAGGGTAAACGTAAAAAGTACCAAACCAATACGGTTACTTTTTATACTCAAATATGGTGTAGAACTCGGAGCAGTGATTAGTTTTTGTTTCATCGCAATCGGTTCACTCTATCAAAAGATATAATCAATTTAAAGTATTCTAGGAACAACTTTTTACGTTTTTTAGTAACACGTAACGACATCTATTGGCGCGATATAGTACCTACTAACGAAAACATATTGTTGTTGTGATGTGAGTAATCACGTCCTATTAGTTTATGCTTACTTAAATGACGAAATAACACAGATACCTACTTATGTCTACGTTATTTTAAAAAGTAATGATAATGATATTAATGATATTAAAAAAATCGCTTTGTTTCGTTTTTTAACGAAGTTCTTATATGGAGCTTGCGGTAGGAGTTCTAAGGGAGAAATCGTCAAATTACGAAAAAGCGTTATTCCTCATTTTTCATAGTAATAGATAGATAGACACACACACACACACAGAGAAAGAGAGCTATTTTTCATGGATCCTGACCCCGGTAAGTGAGGTCAAAAAGAAAATCAAAGATGGCGGTTGCCTAAATTTTTAACTTTTTCGTCATGGGTGTCGTTTTCATGGTTTTCGAGGGTGCTGAAGTCGATAGTCAGGTCAAAATGAAAATCCAAGATGGTGGCTGCAATTTTTTTTTTGTCATGTTTGTCGTTTTCATGATTTTTGAGGGTGCTGAAGTCGATAGTCAGGTCAAAATGAAAACCCAAGATGGCGGCTCCATTTTTTTAAAATGTTTTGACATAGGTGTCGTTTTGATAGTTTTCGAGGGTGCTGAAGCCGATAGTCAGGTCAAAATGAAAATCCAAGATGGCGGCTGCAATTTTGTTTTGATTTTTTGTCATGGATGTCGTTTTCATAGATTTCAAAGGTGCTGAAGCCGATAGGCAGGTCAAAACGAAAATCCAAGATGGAGGTTGCATTTCTTTTTATGGGTTTCGTTTTATTGGTTTTTGAGAGTGCTGAAGCCAATAGTGAGGTTAAAATGAAACTGTAACGGCTTCCCCACCGTCGATTGGCCCATGAACCGTTGGTGAACATTATCTTTAAACCATTAACTTTTTTCCAAAAGACTTTTCACCCACGATCGTTTTGCCAACATAACTCTAGGTCAGTGAATGCTTTACCAACAGAATGTTTTGACCAATAACTTTTCACCCAAAGAACAAGGCCAACAGACGCCGGGAAAGGTGAAAGTAAAATAATAATAAGACGTAGTACTTTATTTCTGTGAAAAGGGTATAAATTAACCTAACCAAGCCTAACCTCGGGGTGCCCTTCGCTCGCTTTGCTCGCTCACTTGAGCCGCCATCATCCCCTCGAACCCTACCTGTCCGAGTCGGGGTGCCCCAAGTCCCGAGCTCGCTTCGCTCGCCCTTGCATCCTTACTTCTATTTGACATGGGTCAAATGTTCTTTGGGTGAAAAGTTATTGGTCAAAACATTCTGTTGGTTAAGCATTCACTGACGTAGAGTTCTGTTGGGGAAACGTTCGTGGGTCACAAGTCCCTTGGATGAAAAGTTAATGGTGTTGACCAACGGTTCATGGACCAATCGACTGTTGGTAAACCGTTTCAGTACTGGTTAAAATGAAATCCAAGATGGCGGCTGCAAATCGAAAAATTCGTAGTGTGTGTCGTTTTCATGGTTTTCGAGAGTGCTGAAGCCGATTGTGACGTCAAAATGAAAATCGAAGATGGCGGCTGCAATTTTCTTTTTCTTTTTTTATCATGTGTGTCGTTTTCATGGTTTTCAATATAAACTTACACGACTTTGTGTGAAATAAAATAAAATACAACTGACTTAAAAACACACTTCAAAGTGCAATAGACCTTTGGTTTCAGAAGTCTGTAATTTCTTGCCAACGCGCAACGTCTTCCCAAACTAAGGTTATTTTGCACTTTGTAGGGTTTTTTATGGAAGTCGGTTATATTTTTTTGTAATTAGCTTTACAATTCTTTTTCTGGTTTTCGGCAGTATAAGGTCTAAATCAAAATCATGTCTAAAGTTTTCATGGGTTTCATCTTCGTAGTTTAAATGGTGGCCGGTGTCAAATATAACCAAAGTTTAATGGGTTTCTTTTTACACGGGCAACTTTATGTAGAAGCTCTTTCCATTAATGTATTCTTCCTTTTATCATATATCGATATCTCGATGCTTTATAAGGCATAATATTGGTAGGTATATATGATATCTTCAATACCAAGTTAAGAAATTCTAAATTTACCACAGAGAAGAACACAAGACTTAGAAAAACTAACTTCAAACTTCACCTACTAATCTCAGATATACTTTAGATAAAATGGTGATATGATGTTACAAGTTGGTATTCTAAGACAGACGCAAAATAAAATGGACATAATTATGGCTGTTTGGTTAGATAATCAGCCTCGAGCAGGCGCTTTTATTTTAATTTATTCTCAAAAATGAAAGTGACACTTCGTCGCATTGTCATTATGAACCATGAAGACGCAGTGATTGCAGTCGAAAGGGCCGTGGTAGCGAACCCTAGGTAAGGAAAGCGTTACCAGGCAAGATCTGATGATTCTTCCTTTTCAATGAAGGAGTGGCAATTACACCTTTCCTAAGCGACATATTACCTATTGTTTTCCGACATCCACGCGAACGAAGTCGCGGGCACAGCTAGTATGAAATAAGCGTTTTGTCGTACTGACCACTTTGATTTGAAATATCTCCTCTTTGGTTTAGAATTCCAAATGCAAATTTATAAATTCATTTTGCTGGTACATTTGAGTTTTGAAAACAGCCATTCATTTGTTTTTTCCTCATTTTTTTTTCTTTGGCGTCGCTTATTACCGCACAATGGAAAACATGAAATATCGGTATATTTACGAGTACGAGTTCTACCGTGGCACCAGTGCTGCAGAAACAGCTCGAAGGATTAATTATGTGTACGGCGCTGATGTCGCAAAAGAAAGCACGGTACGTTTTTGGTTTCAACGTTTTCGTTCTGGAAATTTCGATCTTCAGAACCAACCCCATGGACGGCCGCAGACCAAAGTGGAAAATGAAGAATTAAAGGCTATTGTGGAAGCGGATCCATCACAAAGCACTTCAGAGATAGCTGCAGGCTTCGGGGTAAGTGATAAAACTGTATTAATCCACTTGAAGCAAATCGGGAAAGTAAAAAAACTTGAACGATGGGTACCTCATGAATTGAGTGAATCGAACTTGCAAACACGCGTCGACTGCTGTGTTACTTTGCTCAACCGAGACAACAATGAAGGGATTTTAAATCGAATCATTACTTGTAATGAAAAGTGGATACTGTACGATAATCGGAAGCGCTCGTCGCAATGGCTGAACCCTGGAGAACCAGCCAAATCCTGCCCTAGACGAAAATTGACTCAGAAAAAGTTACTTGTGAGTGTTTGGTGGACTAGCGCCGGTGTCGTTCACTACAGCTTTCTAAAATTTGGCCAAACGATTACCGCAGATATCTATTGTCAGCAACTGCAAACCATGAAGGAAGAACTAGCTGCTAAGCAACCGAGATTAATCATTCGCTCTAGGCCACTGTTGCTTCACGACAACGCAAGACCACACACTGCACAAGAAACAACAACTAAGTTAGATGAGCTACAATTGGAATGTCCGCGACATCCACCGTACTCCCCGGACCTTGCTCCAACAGATTACCATTTTTTCCGGAATTTGGACAACTTCCTACAAGGAAAAAAATTCAACTCCGATGCGGCAGTCCAAACCGCCTTCAAAGAGTTCATTGATTCTCGCTTCCATGGTTTTTTTAGTAAAGGGATCAATGAAATACCTATGAGATGGCAAAAGTGCATAGATAACAACGGTGCATACTTTGATTAATTAAATATATTGTACAAAAAATATATATATATTCCTCCCGTACAAAACGCTAATTTCATATGTAAGGACCTAATATTTAAACAATCGTTAACGTAAGTAAAAAAAATGGATTTCGTATTTTTTGGTAAGTATTTTAATATTTACTTAATAAGCCTGCATCAAATGGTGTGGCCAGCAAAGCAGTTGGATTATTAACACGTTGACTGCCAGACAACAGACACAATAGAAAATCTATTGTTCGCGGTCACCGGTGACCGCGGTGACAGTCAACGTGTTAAAGGAAAGGGAGTCAAACAAGGTTGCCCGCTGTCCCCTCGCCTGTTAACACTGGTAATCGACGAAGTCCTTAGAACCTTCGACGAGGAAACCCAATTAATAAAACTTAACCAGGATCGCGAAATCTCACTCCCCCTGGTACTATCATTTGCGGATGACCTTATCTTCATTACAGATGACCTAGAAGGGTTAGAAGGTATCCTATACCATATTAAACCCCTACTAGATAGTGTAGGTCTCCAAATAAACGAAACAAAAAAAAAAAACTAATTAGAGACCCCATAGCTACACAGATAACGACCCCCGTGACCCTTAATGGAATAAATATACCGACATGTGACGAAATCAAATACCTAGGTACATACATAACATCTACATTAAGCAGAAAAAGCACGATAAAAAAACGTTGCGAACAGGCCATGACAAACGCCAAATCGTTACTACCATTCATAAATAATTCAAAAATGGACTGGAAATTAGCCAGACTAATGTATCGAATGGTGATCGTACCGTGCATGATACATGGTTTGAAAGTATCGTCACTTACTAAAGCTAACAGGTCAAGACTCAGAAGATACGAGCGAGTTATCACGAGAGACTTGATTAACCACTCTAGGAATAAACCAAGACAAAAGAAAAGGCTTGAAATCTTAGACAGAAAAACGCATCAAGAACCCCATTCTACAAGCGCTGCGAACCACACCTGCTGCATGCAGCAACGCAGTACAAGGCCAAATGTAAGAAGGTCGGCAGACCTAATTACACATGGAACGACAATTTAAAACAGGACATGAAGTACTTCGACAAAGGAATCAACTTTTTGATGGATACAGCGGAAGACAGAAGTAAGATCAATATCGCTGCTAGTGAAATTAACAAAAAACCGGAAACGGATAGTAGCGAAACTTCCGAAGATGACATTGAAAACAGCAACATCTAACACAACATAGCAGAGCAAGGACCTACTCGTACAAAGAAAGAGAGAAAGCAGTAGAGCCCTGCCAAAAGACTCACCGATGAAGCTAGACCTGAACCAACCTGGCGGCAAGGTCGTTAAAAGATGTAGCTCGCCGTCCGATCAGGACCAGGCCCGTGCCGGACGGCGCGTATGTGTTCCACGCGCGCCTCAAAGAGATGTCAGCATCGAAGGAGGGGCCCGTCAGGGCCGAAGCCTGCCGGGGCAGCGGGATTGTCCGAAAGGGTTACCGCTGCCCGGAACATAAAGGGCTAAGTAAGGAACACGGATGGGTTTTAGTCAGTAAGAGTCTGACACTCCCTTCCGCTCCACCCAGAGCGGGAGGGGTCATTTGATGATTTCCCATTCTTAAAAAAAAAAAAAAGGTCGTTAAAAGATACCCATCCATAGATAATAATTACCCATCTCTCCACTAGTCCAAGGCTTGCTCTAGGATGCATATCCGGTAGGCTCTTAAATCCTTACCTATCCTACGGACACGTCTTCCCTACCATTACCGCGCCCCCCGGTCTATTCCTTGACATGCAATGGTCGCTGTAGCACCATGAACATGAGGCTACAGGAGCTAGCGCGAATCTTGGGGTTCATTCGATTAATCGAGTCTGGTTTAACCACGCTGGGATCGGTGCAATTCATTCATTCGATAAGCCATTTGAAAAGAAAAAAAAAACCCACCCTTGATGTTTGTATTAATTAATTTATCACAGCATGCTCGTTTAGCTCACTGCGGCGCGGTACTCACTTGCAGGCGTGGTCGCAGGGCTCGTCCTCGGCGCACTCGTCCACGTCGGCGCACGAGCGCGCGTCGTGCGCACGCCGCCAGCCCGCGCGGCACCAGCACGCGCGGCCCACCGGCAGGTCGGAGCAGTTGTGCGCGCAGCCGCCGTTACCCGTCGCGCACTCGTCCACGTCTGCACACACATGCTTATGTACTGCGCGCCAGCGACGGCTGCGGGCGCGGCAGGCGGTACTCACTGCAGTGGCTCTCGTCCGAGTAGTCGCCGCAGTCGTCGCCGCCGTCGCACAGCGCGGCGTGCGGCACACACGCGGCGTTGCGGCACGCCCACTCGCCGCGCGCGCACGCGCCGCGCGCTCCGCCCGAAAGCGCCGAGCCGCCGAACGCACGCTCGAACGACGCTGTCACACAACACACGAAAAGTCACACCACAGAGTTACACAAACAGCTAGTACATTATGCAGATAGCAGTGGCGTGCACTCCATACACCCCTGTAGTCCCCTACATACATACATGCCCTACTAAATGATAAATAACTAGAATTCAAAAAAATCATGTTAATTTAGCTTACGCGGCATCTATTTTTTTTTTAACTAACTCGTTGCAGCGGCGAACACCCGCCGCCACGCAGGCAGCGCTCCCGTGAGCAAAAGCAATACTACGCCTTGCTTATTCTTCATACAACGCATCTCATGTAGTACACAGCAAAAGTGTTACTGTGTGCGTGAAAATGTGTGCGCGTGTTGGAATTTTAGAAGCTTACATTGCAAACCGTCCAAATTGAGAACACGTAAAAGCACTGGTCGACTTTTTTTCTTTTGCATACTCGCGTTTTTTTTTTGCATACACTGTCTGAGCATAAAATAGTGTTGCTCCGAGGTGGACACTCTACTTTTTATCACCCTGTATGAAAAAATAAATAAGTGCAACGTATGAATAAGAATAGTATCTACGTTACGTTTATTTACCTACAATTTTGAATAAACAATTGCGAATGAAGGCAAAATGCTTTTCGCGCGTTTTTTATTACCCGACTGCGCCAGAAGGAGGGCTATGTTTTTCGAGTGTATGTATGTGTGTATATTTCTTTGGCACGCTCTGTAGCCTAAACGGCTTGATCGTTTTTACCTTGAGAGGAGCCGTTAGATTCGTCTAAATTGTGAAAGTGACACTGGGTATATCAAAATTGAAAAATAAATAATATGCCCGATTTTTGGCGCCATATTATGTCTTAATTTTTTTTTAAAGCCTATCGAGTGGAAGTATCAAAATAAAGGGTTTTAAAAGGCGATTACAAAAATATATACAACTAATATGGTTAAAAGTAATTCAAAGTGACAAATCGTAAAAAACAAGTACCAAGAACTAAATCATCTGCAAAATCTTTCACATCTGTAAACTAAAAAGCTGTAAATTTATTATATTTTCAAACTCAAATGGGTCCCGCCTGTGTAAGAAGTAGTACATCACTACTAGTGAAGGACAGCACTACTGATTAGTAATCGGTGGTTGAGAGATGGCGAATTATAACATGGTTGTAATTATTACTGTTTTTGTTTTATTTTACAAAAAGCTTTTACATGGCGCTTCGGCCGACTTCGAATAATTAGGAGGTCGAATCGAAATAATAACTCTGTGATAAGTATAATAAACATAAAAACTCAGTGAAAGAAAACAGCTTTGTACAAAAATGGAAAACCTGACGCCACCATCACCGCTTGTAATGGCGGGCAACGTTAGTAAGAGTTTTAAGTTATGGAAACAAAAAATTGAGTTCTGCTATGAAGCAAGCGGAGCATCAACACCCGAAAAACTAACTGAAGCCCAAAAGAAGTCGTTACTCCTTCACTGCTTGGGAGAGGTAGCTCTGGTTATTTACAACAACTTTGATAATAAAGAGGAACTGAAATTTCAACAAATGATGGACAAAATTGAAGCTTACTGTGTTCCCATGACCAACGAAACTTATTTGCGACATCAGTTCCTTAACAGAAAAATGAAGGAAGGCGAGATCTACGATAATTTTATAACCGACCGAAGAAAATTGCTAAGCAACGCAATTTCAAAGACTTGAGAGATGGACTAATTAGAGATCAAATAATCACGGGCATCAGGGATAAAAGTTTTAAAGAGAGGTTGCTCAAAGAAAGCGAACTGACATTGGATGGGGATTTGTATCATCATGCAAAGCGAGTGAGGCAGCGGCAAACCAAGTAAAGGAAATGGTTCATGAAATTGGTGCAATAACAGAAAACCAAGTACTGTGATAAAGCAAACAAAAACATAAGGAACGGGAAGAGTACAACGTGAGTATTAGGAAGGAACAAATAGGAAACAAAAATGTGAAGCTAAGAAAATGCTACAGATGTGGCGAGCAGCATGGAAAGTTATGCCCAGCATAACATGGTAGAACATGTGCATTCTGCGGGGTCTGCGGACATTATGCACCAGTGTGCCACAGAAACAAACAAGAAAGTGGCTGTTTTAGAGTGTGGTGAAGAAGAAGGCGAGCTTTTTGTGGGGACGCTAACACTGAGACCTGACAGAGAATGGTATTTGGCACTAAAATTAAATAGCACATTAAATATTAAATTTAAAATAGATACAGGGTCACAAGCTAACATTTTAACTTTAGATATTGTAAAAAGGTTACAATTAACCTTACAGAAATCCAAAACAAAACAAAAAAAAAAAATATGGTTCAGAAATTAAATATGAAGGTATTTGTGCAGGAAAACTGTCAAATAGTGATAAAACTATTAATTGTCAATTTCATCTAGTGAATTTTAAGACAACCTGTATCACTGGATTAGAGTCAGCAATAAAACTAGGCCTAATAAACAAAGTCAATGTAATTGAGAAGAATTCAGAAGTAGATAAAATTGTTCAGAAGCATGAATCCTTATTTAGTGGATTAGGAAAAATTTATGATACATATAACATTAAATTTGTAGAAAACTCTATACCTGTTGCAGAAAGATCAAGAAAATTACCATTCAGCCTACAAGACGAAATTAAACAAGAACTAGACAAACTTGAAAATGTAGGTGTTGAGCGAAGGGTGTGCGAGCCGACTCAATGGGAATCATCTATGGTGGTGGTAGTAAGCCAAAACGAAAATAAGGTCTCAGAATTTGAATAAGGCCATAATTAGAGAAAGACATATGATGCCAACATTTGAAGAGCTAGTTTCTAAAATGCCTGACGCAAAGTACTTTTCTGTTCTGGACGTTCATAATGGATTTTATCAGATATATTTGTCTCCAGAAAGTCAATTGTTATTTAAGATTACCTTTTGGTCTCAGTTCAGTACCGAAAGTTTTTGGTAAATGCTTCTCAGACATATTTAAAGAGGTTGAAGGGGTTCAATTATATGTCGATGAAATTATAGTATGGGGAGAAAATTTAGAACATAATAATAGTAGATTAGAAACAGTTTTAAAAAACAGCACAAAAAGCGGGAGTTAAATTTAATAAAGAAAAATGACATTTTGGAGTCCAAGAAGTGAAATATGCCGGTTACATACTAACTAACGAGAGGTTAAAACCACATCCAGAGAAAATTAGGGCTATTTTAGATATGGGAGAGCCAAAAGATAAGAAACAGTTACAAAATATATATTAGGAATTACATAACCAAATTCATACCAAATGCTTCTGACAGAACACTCTTTTCGTGACTTGCTAAAAAAAGATTCAACATTTATATGAGGTGATAAACAAAAACAAGACCACAAAAAACTTAAAAAAAAATTCTGACCTCACCAAAAGTATTGAAATTTTTCAATCCAAACATACCTATAACATTGTCGGTAGATAGTAGCGGCGCGGCGGCGGTCCTTTTACAATAAAATATGCCTGTAGCCTATGCATCAAAGGCATTAACTGAAACCCAGAATAAATTGAAAAAGAAATGTTGGCTATAGTATATGCATGTGAAAAATTTCATCATTGATTTTAAATAACATGAATATAATTAGCAAAGAAATGTTGAGTATCTTCAGAAAAGAAACTGAATGTGACCATCAACTTAGTTTATTGTTGCAGTACAAAATGGTTGGTCAACTAGCTCTGAGATACCATTAGATCAAAATTTTTTTCTCACTCAGAAAACAAATGCTCTATTTAATTCACTACAATCATTTAGGCTATGAAAAATGCAAAAATAGAGTCAATAGTATTTTATATTGGACATTTATTTTTAAAGAGTTAAAAGATGTGATTTATAATTGTGAAACGTGTCTGAGATTTCAAAATTCACACACACATGAAACTTGCTAAGAGAATTTCCTGATAAAACATGGCAAGTTATTGCAGCTGATATGTTTTTCTTTCAACAAAAGATATTTTTATTAATACTTGATTATTTTACCAAATATGTAGAAGTTACTGATTTAAAAGATTAGACTGCTGAAAGTAATATACAAGCTCTAAAAACTGTTTTCTTTCGTTGGGGTATTCCACAAAAATTATATACGGATGAAGGATCACAATATCTAATATATAAAATTCTCGTGTCACAGTTTTCGTTGCCATACTCCTCCGAAACGGCTTGACCGATTTTGATGAAATTTTTTGTGCTTATCCGGTATCTATGAGAATCGGCCAACATCTATTTTTCATCCCCCTAAATCGAAACTTACGCGGGTGAAACCGCGGGGCGCAGCTAGTAACAGTATAATTTTCAAAAACTTTATTAAGTATTGGAAATTTGAACATGTCACATCAAGTTCATACTATCCGAGATCCAATGGGATGGTGGAAAGATATGTACAAACATTAAACAAAATTTTCAAAAAAATGTTTACATGGTAACAAAGATTCCTAAATAGCATTGTTGGAATATCGCAACACACCAATAGATGATAAAACTCCACCTAATCAATTATTAATAGGTAGACAAGTAAATTCACTAATACCTACAATGTTATAGTGTACACTAAAAACAGTAAAAACAGTGATATTCACAATGTTAATACTAGAAATAAGGACAAACTACGAACTCCCTTTTACCGGCTTCATAAGGTTCATAACTCATTTCTTGGGCTTGGTATAACCTTTTATAACAAGCTACCTTCCTCTTTGCTAGATTTGCCTTATAATACGTTTAAAGCTCAAGTAAAGCCCAACCTTTGTTCAAAGGCTTACTATTCCATCAATGACTACTTAAACGATAATAATAGTTGGTCAGCCTGATTAACTCAAGACAATGTTTATGTTCTTTCTCCAGAATTAGCTTACTGACCTCAGATGAAATAAAAAAAGGTAGATGACGCACTTCTAATGAGAAACTGTAACCATTTTTGTATGTATGTGTTTGTCAAAGAAGTGTTGCGGCAACACTTGCGAGGCAACAGTGTTGCCTCGCAACACTGTGTTGCGAGGCAACACTGTTGCCTCGTTTTAAAAAAAGTCCCTGATAATTATTAAAGTGGGGTAAATACTACCTACTTATATTAATCTTTTGAACGCCATTGTCACATATATGTGACAAACGAAATCTTACCCTGAACGCCAAAGTCACAAATATATGACAAAATACACGAATAATACACATCGCACCATATTATGAAATAAACAATTTAATCATTACTTTTGTGTGTTTTTATTTATATAACTAGCTGTGCCCGCGACTTCGTTCGCGTGGATGTCGGAAAACAACAGGTAATGTGTCGCTTAGGAAAGGTGTACCTAATTGCCACTCCTTCATTGAAAAGGAAGAATCATCAGATCTTGCCTGGTAACGCTTTCCTTACCTAGGGTTCGCTACCACGGCCCTTTCGACTGCAATCACTGCGTCTTCATGGTTCATAATGACAATGCGACAAAGTGTCACTTTGATTTTTGAGAATAAATTAAAATAAAAGCGCCTGCTCGAGGCTGATTATCTAACCAAACAGCCATAATTATGTCCATTAACCCAACCAATCATTAATGTACCAACTTGTAAAATCATATCACCATTTTATCTAAAGTATATCTGAGATTAGTAGGTGAAGTTTGAAGTTAGTTTTTCTAAGTCTTGGTTTCTTCTCTGTGGTGAATTCAGAATTTCTTAACTTGGTATTGAAGATATCATATATACCTACCAATATTATGCCTTATAAAGCATCGAGATATCTAGATGATAAAAGGAAGAATACATTAATGGTAAGAGTAAGAAGCAACCCATTAAACTTTGGTTATATTTGACACCGGCCGCCATTTAAACTACGAAGATGAAACCCATGAAAACTTTAGACATGATTTTGATTTAGACCTTATACTGCCGAAAACCAGAAAAAAAATTGTAAAGATAATTACAAAAAATATACTTAACCGACTTCCATAAAAAACCCTAGAAAGTGCAAAATAACCTTAGTTTTCGAAGACGTTGCGCGTTGGCAAGAAATTACAGACTTCTGAAACCAAAGGTCTATTGCACTTTGAAGTGTGTTTTTAAGTCGGTTGTATTTTATTTTATTTCACACAAAGTCGTGTAAGTTTATATTGAAAACCATGAAAACGACACACATGATAAAAAAAGAAAAAGAAAATTGCAGCCGCCATCTTCGATTTTCATTTTGACGTCACAATCGGCTTCAGCACTCTCGAAAACCATGAAAACGACACACACTACCAATTTTTCGATTTGCAACCGCCATCTTGGACTTTCATTTTAACCAGTACTGAAACGGTTTACCAACAGTCGATTGGTCCATGAACCGTTGGTCAACACCATTAACTTTTCATCCAAAGGACTTGGGACCCACGAAAGTTTCCCCAACAGAACTCTACGTCAGTGAATGCTTAACCAACAGAATGTTTTGACCAATAACTTTTCACCCAAAGAACATTTGACCCATGTCAAATAGAACTAAGGATGCAAGGGCGAGCGAAGCGAGCTCGGGACTTGGGGCACCCCGACTCGGACAGGTAGGGTTCGAGGGGATGATGGCGGCTCAAATGAGCGAGCAAAGCGAGCGAAGGGCACCCCGAGGTTAGGCTTGGTTAGGTTACTTTATACCCTTTTCACAGAAATAAAGGAGTACGTCTTATTATTATTTTACTTTCACCTTTCCCGGCGTCTGTTGGCCTTGTTCTTTGGGTGAAAAGTTATTGGTCAAAACATTCTGTTGGTAAAGCATTCACTAACCTAGAGTTATGTTGGCAAAACGATCGTGGGTGAAAAGTCCTTTGGAAAAAAGTTAATGGTTTAAAGAAAATGTTCACCAACGGTTCATGGGCCAATCGACGGTGGGTAAGCCGTTACAGTTTCATTTTAACCTCACTATTGGCTTCAGCACTCTCAAAAACCAATAAAACGTAACCCATAAAAAAATTGCAACCTCCATCTTGGATTTTCGTTTTGACCCTATCGGCTTCAGCACTTTTGAAATCTATGAAAACGACATCCATGACAAAAAATCAAAACAAAATTGCAGCCGACATCTTGGATTTTCATTTTGACCTGACTATCTGCTTCAGCACCCTCGAAAACTGACAAAACGACACCAATGACAAAACATTTAAAAGAAATGGAGCCGCCATCTTGGGTTTTCATTTTGACCTGACTATCGACTTCAGCACCCTCAAAAACCATGAAAACGACAAACATGACAAAAAAAAATTGCAGCCACCATCTTGGATTTTCATTTTGACCTGACTATCGACTTCAGCACCCTCGAAAACCATGAAAACGACATCCATGACGAAAAAGTTGAAAATTTAGGCAACCGCCATCTTTGATTTTCTTTTTGACCTCAATTACCGGGGTCAAGATCCACGAAAAATAGCTCTCTCTCTGTGTGTCTCTATCTATCTATTACTATGAAAAATGAGGCATAACGCTTTTTCGTAATTTGACGATTTCTCCCTTAGAACTCCTACCGCAAGCTCCATATAAGAACTTCGTTAAAAAACGCTCTGCGTTACTCAACTTTCTATATCAATAATTATCTAACTTCTTTATCGCTCAGAACACCACATTAATTATTATTATCTTACATTTTTTTTTTTTTTTTTTTTTTAGGATGGGAAATCATCCAATGACTCCTCCCGCTCTGGGTGGAGCGGAAGGGAGTGTCAGACTCTTACTGACTAAAACCCATCCGTGTTCCTTCCTTAGCCCTTTATGTTCCGGGGCAGCGGTAACCCTTTCGGACAATCCCGCTGCCCCGGCAGGCTTCGGCCCTAACGGGCCCCTCCGTGTCTGCTGACAGCTCTTTGAGGCGCGCGTGGAACACATACGCGCCGTCCGGCACGGGCCTGGTCCTGATCGGGCGGCGAGCTACCCATTACTCGCCGTCCGCAGGCCCGCGCCTACGGTGGCCGGGAGTCGTCACGCGGCTCCCGACGCCCGGGGCGTCTACCGCGGCGGCTGGGACGGGCGGCCCTCTCGGCTCTCTCCCTCGCCCATATTATCTTACATTATCCTCACTTTTTGTTTAAAATTCTTTTAGCGCCACAGGCGCCACTAAATAAACCATCAATGGAAAGCGATTTTTTTAATATCATTAATATCATTATCATTACTTTTTAAAATAACATAGACATAAGTAGGTATCTGTGTTATTTCGTCATTTAAGTAAGCATAAACTAATAGGACGTGATTATTCACATCACAACAACAATATGTTTTCGTTAGTAGGTACTATATCGCGCCAATAGATGTCGTTACGTGTTACTAAAAAACGTAAAAAGTTGTTCCAAGAATACTTTAAATTGATTATATCTTTTGATAGAGTGAACCGATTGCGATGAAACAAAAACTAATCACTGCTCCGAGTTCTACACCATATTTGAGTATAAAAAGTAACCGTATTGGTTTGGTACTTTTTACGTTGACCCTGTTCAAATCAATAATCTGTCACATCCAAACAGACAAACCGACAAACCGACAAACCGACAAACAGACAAACAGACAAAAATTCCAAAAATTGATGAAATGGCATCTGTTGGTTATCCTTTAACACCCCAACTATTTTTTTTGGAAATATTTTCAATGTACAGAAACGTCTCGTCTACAGATTTATTATATGTATAGATATAGATTTAAAAGTTTAAGCTTCCGTCTATATTGTATTGCATGAAACTAATATAAATAAACCACCAATATCGAGAAATTTGTTGTTTTAAAAGTAGATGTTCATTTGACAGAAAAAGTGGCCTGGCACCAGGGGTACGGCGATACGTTTATACTCTGGCGTTCAAAAGGTTAAATAGGTAATATGGCGAAAATAAATATGTACCTACCTATGTTTGTTTTTTTAAATTTAATTTACTCAACATTTTTTCCTTAAGAATATAAACAAAAAGGCAAGCGAGTTTAAAATAAATATACTATATATTTATCTTGACTCCAATAATTTGATGTAACATACTATCACGTGATTTAAAAAAAAGCAATAATAACGTCCACTCTCTAAATATTTCTCCATGACTTTACCTTTACTTACCCACATTTTGGGCAATTCGAAATAAGGGAACTACTGGCAACATTCTCCCGTTATGTCACCTCGGGGCATTGACATTTCTGTCTTCCGAATAACCTCAAATTTTATTGTGATAACATTAAAAAGTATAGTTTTGTATGTACTTATGAGTGAAACGATATTCCTCGACACTTTTTGTTCACTTTAGTGTTGTTTTTGCACCATTTAACCATACAAGACGGCATTTTGTAGGCAAAATTACTGCACAACGCTCCGGGAAGTACTGAAGAAAATGAGCGTAGTTTGATGCATCTGTGTGCGTGAGCGCGTGTGTTTATATAAAGGAGCCGAGTTTTGTGGCTTCACCAATAACTAAGGCCGCGATCTATCTACCTTTTTTTATTTCATCTGAGTTACTGACAGGTTATATGAGTTCATGTAATTGTCTTTTTTGGTTTTTTATTTTATTTTTTGTTGACTGTATAAGTCAATTCAGTTTAATTTAATTTTAATTTATTATTGACATAATCTACTCATTTCAATGTTTTGTAATGAGTTGATTGCAATAAGTGGTTAGCTAGCGACCTCTATGATTAATCATTTTATTCTTGCCTGAGTAACCGGCAGCAAGTTCGTCATGCTCCCATAGATGTCACTGCTTGCGGTAGCCTCGGGGGTCGGGTTGCCTCCTTCCCTCAAATATGGCGAGGGGGGGTAATGGCTGATCTTTGCGTCATGCTCGTGAACGGGTGCTGCTTGTGGTGACTGGTCGTCTTGCTGACCATGGTTTTATTGTTGTTATTAGTAATAACTTGTTTATTAATTTTTACTTTGATGGTCCTAGTTTATCATTTGTGACTTTAAGTGACAGCTATGTGAACAGAACCCAGCATTGCACAAATATGTAAGTTGTCACGCCCTTTATACCACTTAAAGAGTCTCCGAAGGTTGGCGAGGCCTGCGAGGACGCTGGCACGTCAGGAGAGGCCGTGTTATCTGTTTATAAAAATACTAAATCAAAAGGAATCACCTAAATAAAAGCCTCCTGTTATTTAGGTGATTCCTTTTAATTTAGTATTTTTATTTTAGCTTGAGCACGTATAGATTTTTATGGTATTTGTTGGTATATTGGCGTGGCTAGCTAACATATGGCAAATAATTTTATTGAATGTTCTGTGTCCTGTAACGGTAATTAGATACTTCGCCGATCTAGTTTTGTATACAGTCGAGTATTTTATAACTGAACAGACAGCTGTGCTGCTATGGAATTTGTTGCGCTACTTTTCTCCCCAGCGTTTATTAGATAAGAGAAATAAGTATAAATTGTATCGTGATATAATATACCAAGCGCACCCCCCCCCCCCCTCCTTCATCCTGTTCCCTATTACGTTGGCGAGGGGCTGTGAGTGTTGCTGATATTAGTGATAATAAAAAATAAATAACGTCCCAAGCGCACCAACCGAACACCCCCCCCTCTAAAAATAAACAAACTAAAAAAGCGCCCTCGCCGTAAAAATATTATTTTGCTCCCTTATGATACAAAGTTTATAGATTAAAGAGTTATTTTAGTCCCTGTTTACGAAGAATACACAAGCTCTTTTTCAATAGATGTGATAAAAAGATTTATTTTGAACAGTTTTATGATACAAAATAATATTGCACACTTTATGGGTTTTGTTACATCTACACTAAGACACAAAATTGCTCACTTGTTGAGATAGCGCCAATACAAGGTGTAACAGAATAAACGCAAGTCCTGAAAGTAGTTTGTTCATAATTGACTATTGAATCGATTTCAGTAACTTTTAATATAGGTATTTTTTCAATAATTATTTGTATTTTGCCATACAGACTGCCGATTGAGCCAAAGAAAATGAAAGTTTGAAGAGACACACTTTCGCATTTATAATATTAATTATGGATTTTCCCGAAAGAAAATTCTAGACGTATTGTTTTAAATTACTGAGCTTGTAGACTATTGATTAATACGTACAGCACATGAGCGGGTCCTCGTCGCTGCCGGCACCGCCACCTCCGTCGTCCAGGCAGTGGTCGCGGCCGTCGCACAGCAGCGCATGCGCCACGCAGCGCCCGCCGCACTGCAGCGCGCCCACCTCGCCGCACAGCGCGCCCCCCGCGCCCGCGCCCTCGCCCCCGCAGCCCGCCGGCTCGTCCGAGCCGTCCGCGCAGTCCGCGTCGCCGTCGCAGTACAAGCTCTGCGGAAGTACTATTTATTACACCGGGATAATCACAGAGACACAGCTTCGGGTAGGCGCAGCACAACTACGGGGAGGAGCCATGCGGTGTGCGGCACGTACCGGGTGCAGACACAGCTGCGTGTCAGCGCAGCGCGCGGCGCCGGGCGCGCAGGCGCAGCCCAGCTCGTCCTCGGCGCGCGGGCAGTCGGCGACGCCGTCGCAGCGCGCTCTCAGCGGCACGCACACGTTCCACGCGCCGCACGACCACTGCTCCGCCGTGCACGTCGCGTTCATGTGGCCTGGGGGGAAAGTCACTTTAGGTTAACCCAGCCGAACCACATACGGGCAAAGCATCCATTGTGTACAGTTACAACCAAAATATTTTCGTGTCACGAACACGATAGAATCTGCAGTATTAACTCAGCATTATATGAGCCTTGATGACTGAAATAATTTTTTTTTTGATCATTTTTTTATTGCAATCTATTATTCTTACAAATATTCAGCAACATGTTTGTAATTATTAATGGGTTTGTACGGAAGCCGCCCAGTGACTGTTCCGTTTATTCTAGCCTCTTAAATGAGGTCTTGAGGAATCTTTCTTTTTAGTCTTCTAGCGACCCTTTGGGTGTTCATAAGGTTTACTGCTAGCTTGTTTGGATAGTTCGTGATTCGCTCTTTGTACGCTTTTGTCCTTTCTGAGATTTCTTCTATAACAGTTTTGATACTGAGGTCATGATGGAGTGTCTTATTTGAGACATACCAAGGTGCGTTCGTTATCATTCTTAAAACTTTTGACTGGAACCTTTGTATTATTTCAACATTTGATTTTGCCGCTGATCCCCATAGTTGTAGGCCGTATGTCCATATAGGCTTTATTATGCATTTATATATCAACAATTTGTTTTGAAGTGAGAGTTGAGATTTTTTATTTAGTAGCCAGTACATTGTGCGCAACTGTTGGCCCATAGCCAACCGCTTTGTAAATATGTGCTTCTTCCAAGTTAGGCGTCTATCCAGATATATTCCAAGATACTTGGCGTGATCCTCCTGCGGTATAGGTATTCCGTTTAATGTAACAGGGGGACATGTACCTTTCCTGTTAGTGAAAGTCACCTGTACTGATTTGGTTTCGTTGGCTTTGATTCGCCAGTCTTTGAGCCATTTGGATACATGATCGAGGCTGTTTTGTAACTTTTGTGCTGCAAATTCTAGTGAAGTATCCATTGAAAGAATTGCTGTATCATCAGCAAATGTTCCAGTGACCACTCCTTCGGTCGTTGGGAGGTCTGCTGTGAAGAGCAGGTACAGCGTTGGACCCATTACACTGCCTTGCGGGACTCCAGCTTGGATAGTATGTAAGGAAGTTAACTCTTCTCCTTGTTTTACAAAGAAGTGTCTGTCGCTTAGATATGACTTTATAAGGTTGTAAAAGTTTATAGGCAGATCCCGTTTTATCTTAAAAAGTAGTTCTTCATGCCACACCCGATCAAATGCTTCGGATATATCCAAAAAGGCTGCAGCAACTCAAGAGCTTTGTTAATATGTTCCACTAATCTGTGTACTGGTTCTATGGTACCGTGTTTTCGGCGAAAGCCAAACTGATGATCAGAGGGGCAATTCTTGTAATTTTTACGAACGTTCACAGTCTGATATCAGTGTCAATATGTCAAAAATACCTCAAATTTCCTTACATTTTGACAAGTTTTTGATATTTTTTTGTCGCCGAGATGACACTGCGACTAGATTTTGAACGTAATTACGAAAATTGGCCTTCTAGTAACAGACCACTTGAGGAGATAATCGGAGACAATCTACTCAGGATAAGAATCTCCATAATTTTCGATTGGTATGGGCAGCAGGCTTTATATGATGGGGTTTATATGATTGCGCCTCAACAGGATTTTTACCCGGTTTGACAGCCATTATAACTTTAGCCACTTTCCATTGAAGTGGAACCGTACCTCTTCGCAGAATAGCATTATACAGGAAAGTAAGAAATTGAATGCCTTCCTTTTCCAGCTCTCTTAAGATTTTGCCCGTTATGAGATCATATCCAGGAGCTTTACTTGAGTTAAGCACCTTGATCGCTGTTTTTATTTCTTCCTTCGTGAACTTAGTAATAGGAGGATCCAGTTGGTGGGTTTGGTCCAATAATTGGGCGACTTCATGGATTTTGGTAGAGCCCATGTCTGGATTTGGCATGAAGACCTGAAGGCCAATTCTCGTAATTTAAAACGTTCAAAATCTAGTCGCAGTCTCATCTCAGCGACAAACAAATGTCAAAAACTTGTCAAAATATAGGGAAAATAGAGGCATTTTTTGACAGATTGAGACTGAGATCAGACTGTGAACGTTCTTAAAATTACGAGAATTGCCCCTCTGGTTAAGATGCTCAGCGAAAGTGTCAGCTTTGTCCGTGTTGAAATCAAGAGGCTACTTGGATCGAACACATTTATTAACACGACAATTATTATAATAAACAACCACTTTTTCCTTTGACGGAACAGTTTGTAGTGACATATTCTAAACAGTTTTACTCGAATCTTAAAACACTGTCATGTAGGTATACAACCTCCATCACGCACCCTTAATCTACAGCAGATGCATGCGCAAGATTACATCAAATACCTACCTAACATATTACCAACCTACATGTGCACGCACCCTTAAAATACTCAGTGTGCACATACCCTAAGTACACAGTATATTCAGCTGGAGCTATCGTTCACTGAAATACAAGCTATCTTTATTACTTAAGAGTGTTCTTAACACAGCTCTATAACAAAAAATACTAAACACAAATAAAATAAAATTATCTATTACAAATCATAACAACACAAAATAAAATCACATCAGAAAACAATATTAGCAAACATCATTACATCACACATCGCTCGCCCCCTTAATAGATAATTTTTCTAAAAATTGCTTTAGTTTAGGGCCTGGTACAGATTTTGTTAACATATCTGCTACCATTTCTTGTGAAGGCATATATTTTACCTCAACCGCCTCATTGACTATAGCTTCGCGAACGTAATGAAACCTTATATCGATGTGTTTAGTCCTGTTCTGGTTCATCTTATTTTTTGCTATTTTATGTGCTGATTGGTTGTCATTATAAATGACCACCGGTTTGACACAAGTCCCTTTTGTTAAACTTTTTAACAAATTTCTTAAATAAATAGCTTCTTTCGATGCTTGACTTAGGCCTATATATTCTGCCTCTGTGGAGGACAGCGCCACGCACCCTTGCTTTCGACTTTCCCAAGATACAATGTTATCTCCCAGTCTAAAAATTAAACCTATACAGGATTTCCTATCATATGAACCACCCCAATCCGCGTCTACGTAGCCATTTAACTCTAGATTACCTGTTTTCTTAAACGTTAGACCAAAGTTCGACGTTCCTTTTAAATATCTAAGCACCCGTTTAGCACACTTAAAATGTAATATATGGTAACATGAATTAAATTGTGACAAAACACTAACAGCGTGCGCGATATCAGGCCTAGTACTTTGAGCTAAATAATTAAGGCAACCTATGAGAATTTGATATGGTAACTTACAACCGGAATCTGAAGCTTTCTCTAATTTAAGACCTACTTCCATTGGGGTAATGACTGGTTTACAATCCGTCATATCAAAATCCTGCAAAATATTAAGAACGTACTGTTCTTGATCAAGATATATCGCACTTTTATCTCTCCTAAGTCTTATGCCTAACACGTGTCGAGCAGGACCTAAATCCTTAACTTTAAACCTTTTCAGCAAGCCATTTTTTAATTTCTGCTTCTCGGTTTCGTTATTTTTAGAATAAAATATAAAAATGTCATCAACATATATGACAACTACTATTCTATTACCATCGCTAAATACCTTTTGATAAAGACAAGGTTCTATTTTTGACTGTACGAAACCTAAATTGTACATCTCCTGATCTAGCTCATGGAACCAAGCGTTTGACGCTTGTTTGAGTCCATACAACGATCTTTGTAATTTACTTACCTTTGCCTCTTTACCTTTAACAATCGCCTCCTTAGGCTGAAGCATGTAGATCTCCTCTTTTAGCTTGCCATACAGGAAAGCTGTTGTAACATCCCATTGGTCGATGAGCCAATCATATTCTACAGCTAATGAGAATATTAATCTTAAGGTTGAGCTTCTTACGACCGGAGAATACGTTTCACTGTAATCTATTCCACGTACCTGCGTAAATCCCTTAGCTACCAGCCTGGCCTTATATTTCGACACTTGACCGTCGCTGTCTCGCTTAATTTTGAAGACCCATTTGCAATGTATTGGCTTTTTGCCACGTGGTAAGTCTACCAGTGACCACGTCTGATTCTCGTTTAATGATTTCATTTCATCATCCATAGCTTTTTGCCATAAATAAGAATCAGGCCTTGCCAATGCTTCTTCAATTGTTGTTGGATCGCCATCAATTTGCGCGATAGCATTATATATAACAGGCTTGCGCTCACGAAGATTGTATCTTCGCTCTGGTTCCGCGGTACTGCTCGTGGTAGCAATCGTTTCATCAGGCATCGCAGTCACCTCTGTGTCAATACACTCCGCTTCATAAAATTCTTCTTCATTTTGTATATTATTGTTAGACGCATCACTTTCAACCACAGATTCTATCCGTTCCTCCTCTATATCAATAGGAACGACTGTGTTCTTCGTGATGTTGGTACCATCTCCAGGAAAAACATTTTCCAAGAATTTAACATTTCTTGAGAATGTTATCTGACTCGTTTTTGGGTTCATCAGTCGATAACCTTTAGTAGTTTCACTGTAGCCAATGAAAATCAATTCTTCAGTCTTCATATCAAGCTTTTGCCGTTTCTGTTTAGGTCTCAATGCATATGCTTGACAACCGAAAATTTTCAAATGACTCAAGTCTACTTTCTTATCTGACCAAATTTCTTCAGGTACTTTATTCTTGACACCCTTAGTCGGACTTCTATTTTTTAAATATACCACTGTACATACGGCTTCGGCCCAATACTTTTTACTAAGTTTGGCCTCACAAAGCAACGTTCTTGCTTTTTCTATAATCGTTCTGTTCGCCCTCTCAGCCACACCATTTTGCTCAGGCGTATAAGGAACCGTCTTCTGATGTTTTATACCAGCTGACCTTAAAATCTTATCGAAGGCTTGGTTACAGAATTCTTTACCATTGTCAGACCTGAGACACTTTATCGACTTTCCTGTCTGATTCTCCACTTCCGCCTTATATTCGCGAAATTTATCGAGAGTTTGACTCTTATTTCTCAAGAAATAAACATGCGTCTTACGCGTATAATCGTCGATAAACAACAGCATATATCGAGATCCACTGAATGATGGTTCTTCCATCGGTCCGCATAAATCACTATGTACAATTTCCAAAACCTCTTTCGCTCGTGTACCTTGATTTTTGATAGAGCTCTTACATGTTTTTCCATTTATGCACGGAACACATGGTTCAATTTTATCACTTGATTTAAAATTGAATCCCGTGACCATATTTTTCAATGAATTCATATATTTTTGTCCCAAATGTGCTAATCTTCTATGCCAAATATTTGACATAATTTCATTTGACAAAATCAAGTTGACAACACAATTTTCTTTTTCAATCAACTCGAAAATTCCATCTACCTCTTTGCACGTTGCTACTATTTGGTCTGTTTTATTTTTAATAGAGCAACCTTTTTTGTCAAATTTTACAGCGAACTCCTTCTTTACAAGATCGCTTACTGAAATTAAATTCATAGAAAGTCCGGGAACATGATAAACATTCGTTAATAGGAGTTCAGCGGTATTATTCACTTTCGGGATGGCATTCCCTCTTCCTATAACTTTCATTTCTTGCCCGCTTGCAACTTCTTCTATCTTTAGGTCATTCTGTTGCCTTTTGTAATTCAACAATTTTCCGGCAGCGTTCGTCATGTGGTTCGAGCAGCCACTGTCCAAGTACCATCGGTCCTTTTTCACCGTGTTCACCATGCTCAAGCATGGATTCGCTCTCTTAGTGACTTTGCATTCAGATGCTTTATGACCTTCTTTATGACATTTGAAGCACTTGAATATCAATGCCTTTTTCTTTACAAACTTCTTTTTATTTTGCGCCGTTGTGGCTAGGGCTTGCTCTCTATTCTGACCATTTTCAATTTGTCGGCTTGCTTCTTGCAATAGCTTTGATTTTAACTGCTCAAGTTTAATTTCTTTTCCTCCATTGTCTATCGCCATTATAAATGGGTTGTAATCTGACGATAAACCGCTTAATAATATAGAAATAATCCACTCGTCAGAGATTTTTGCATCAATATCTGCAAGCTGTTGCGCCAAACAAATAATTTTGGAAATATATGTTTCCATGGTTTCGCAATTTTCTAGTCGGCATTGCCATAATTCTCGTTGCAGTCTGATTCGTCTGCCCCAACCCTTGTCTTCGTAAGCCTCAATGAGACTCACCCAAACTTCACGTGCTGTTTTTGCACTATACACATGTGCGAAACATGCAGGCTCAAGGAGCAGACATAACGTCGTTCGTGCCTTCCTGTCAGTATCTTTCAATTCTGCTGTTATCTCTGTAGCTTCAATTACCTTGAACCAGTTTTTGGACTCTAAGTAATTCCTCACCACAAATTTCCAATTAGCGAAGTCCTCAGCACCATTCAATTTTCTTATCCCACAAATTGAACCTGAATGTTCTTCTGTCATGATGAGAATTTCACAACTGACACCTTTTCAAGACACTCGTTTGTATTGTGTTCTAGCTTCTAAGCGTTTTAAAGCCTGGGTCTGGGCCCATAACCTGTTGAAATCAAGAGGCTACTTGGATCGAACACATTTATTAACACGACAATTATTATAATAAACAACCACTTTTTCCTTTGACGGAACAGTTTGTAGTGACATATTCTAAACAGTTTTACTCGAATCTTAAAACACTGTCATGTAGGTATACAACCTCCATCAGTCCGCATCACTAGTAGCCCATTCTGAGTTACCCTTATGGATAGGGGGTTGATTCGAAACAGGACGTTTAAGTTTTTTTGTGACTTTCAATAACGAGTAATTTGTCTCTGCTGTAGCGTCTAGGTTTTTTAAAGATGTTTGGATATTGTGGTTTTCATTGTCTTGTAGCAGTGTTTTTTATTTTGTCTGTAAATAGTTAAGATGTTTTTTATCAGTAGGATAGCCTGTTTTTTGCCACTTTTTACGAACTCTACGTTTTTCAGCTAGTAGTTCCCGACCAGATTTAGGACAATCTCGTTTATGGTGCGAGTCTGTGGCAGCTGGAGTAGCAAGCCAAGCCGATTGTTGAACACAACTATTGAATTGTTCAACTGCTTCTGCTATGTCGTTGTCCGTCTTTAGAGGAATTTTTATGTCCAAGTTTTCTATCAATAGCTGTCTGAAGATCTCCCAATTAGTTTTATTGGTGTGTAGCACGCATGGCTTAGGTGTTACTGTGAATTGCCTTTTTAATATTATTTCTACTGGGGAGTGATCGGAAGATAGTTCAGTGCTCGTTTTGCTTGTTAGGAAATTATTAGCGATTCCCTTAGTTATGCAAAAGTCAAGCAAGTCTGGTATTTTATTCCTGTCTGTAGGCCAGTAGGTGGGTTCTCCAGGGGAAACAACACTAAGTTTAAATTTCTCTATGGCCATTAATACCTGTCTGCCTTTCGTAGTCATAGTACGTGAGCCCCAGTAATGATGCTTGGCATTGTAATCTCCTCCGGCTATGAATCTGTGACCTAGTGTGGAGAGAAACTTTTCGTAGTCTGTTAGCTTAAGTTTGTGTTTAGGTGGACTGTAAACAGCAGATATTGTGAATGCTTGAATTTTATTGCTTGAATTTCCTCTGAGCAATAATGCACTGCTTCGTAATGTTTTATGTTATATTTTATTAACACCACACTTCCAGCATGTGCGCAGCCGTCGGGGTGCATCGTGTGATATGTCTTGTAGTTCTGAATATTAAAGTGGCTGTTCTTGGTAAAATGCGTTTCTGTAACTAGGAGAATATATATTTTTTGTGTTTCCAGATATGCCTTTGTTGTGACAGCCCAGTGGCATTCCATAGGGCAATTTTTTGGCAATCGAAGTTGACAGCTTGGTTGTGAGGCTATTATTAGGTTTGTTAGGGTGGTCAGCTGTTGCATCATTTGTTTCATCAGGCTCATTATTTCATGCATGTCGTGTTGGTTAGTGTGTTTTGTCTCTGTTGTTGTACTTTCAGGTTGATTTTTGCTGGTTAAAGCGTCTTTGTATGACAGATGCTGGCTTTTTCGACATTCTTTATTAGTAGATTTCTGGTTTTCTGCTGTAACTCTCTGTTCCTTGTTGGGTATATAGGTTTTTCTGCGTTCTGGTGCCTTTGGAAACTTGAGATTTTGGAGGTCTCTGTAGATTTTACAACCTTTGTAATTTGCCGGGTGGTTACCTTCGCAGAGGACACATTTCACGTTTCGGCCGAGGAGGTTCAAAACTTATGATGCAGTTCATTAGGTTTTTAACCTCGTATATGGACTTATTGTTGGGATTTGTTTTTAATTCAACTATGAACAGTGGTAATGGTTTCTTTGTACTTCTTTGTTTGATGTTCCATATATTGGTACTGGTATGCCCTATTTCATTTAATGCCGCTTTTATTTCCTCAGGTTCAGTTGAGGGGTGCATGTTTTTGAGAACCACTTTAAAACTCCGTTCATGTTTGGGTTTGTATGTAAAGAACTCTGTATTTCTAAACTCTAGTTGGTGTACAATGGTCCTGTATGTCTCTGAGTCTTTTAGCTGTATTTTAACTTGGTCATTGTTCAATACCTTAAGGTTATACATGTCATGGGAATATTCATTAAGAATGTTAAGAAGGGGCTGGATATTTCCCACTCTGTCGACGAATATCGGTGGGGGTTTATTTGTCTTCTCTGTAGTAGTAGTTTGTTCTGCCTCTAGATTGTCACTTTCTAAGCTAGCAAATCTGTTCATAGTTGGTATTGCTTGGCTCTGGGATAGCCAATATGTATCTAATTTGGTTTCTTTTTGAGTTCTATTGCTTTCTGGGCTTGAATTAGGTCTCTTTTTTCCAGTGACTTGAGTCCAAATATGATCGTCATTACTTCCACTGGCTTCTGGAGCTATATCTTGCGTGGTGGGATTTGCATTTGGATGATCTCCAAGGGACAGTGGTCTGGGTCTAGAGTCAAACATTCCTTTATGGAAAATTTGTTGTGTTAGAGTTTTATTGTTTGTTGTATTGGATTTTTGGTTGTTTGTTATAGTTATATTATTCATTCATTTCGATTCCCACGAGTAGGGACGATGTAACAGTCGCTACCTGGGGTGACGCCTGTTCCCAGGAGAAGGCAAATATAACAGTGGTTGCCCGTTCCACTGAGGTTGGCGCTGGTTGCTTTTTTTTTCAAAATCAACGGTTTCGATTCCTGGCTATAAATATTGATTTTACAAAAGTCCAATGATGCCGTTTTAGTTTTCATCAAAATCGAGCTCGAGACTCCTTTTAGTACTTTTCGCTATTCCTCATAGTTTAGGATTTGGCCATCCACGCCCACTTGAAAAATTCACCCTGTATATTGCGTCATAATGTCAATGCGAAGAAGATGGGAAGATGTAAGTCCAACCTGGTAAAGTGGGGCTACCGAGGAAAACAACAATAACGTTATTATAATAATAGATGGCGCCACGTGTATTGTTGTTTTCCTCGGGAACAGAATCTTTTTTAGGGATGAAAGGTACCCTATGTCCGTTTCTGTACACCTGACAACGTACGAGTATATGCAAAATTTCAGGATGATCGGAGTGGTTTAGTTGTGAAAAGGTAACAACCAAACTTAATTTCGCATTTATAATATTATAGCTGTTGCCCGCGACTTCGTCTGCGATCCAGGATAAAAAGTAGCCTATGTCCTTCTCCAGGGCATGGTCAACCCATGTGCCAAATTTCATTCAAATCCATTTAGCCGATTTAGCGTGAAAGCGTAGCAAACAAACAAACTTACTTTCGCATCCTAACTAATCTTAATTTATAACAACAAATGATAATAGATGGCGCCACGTGTCTTTCGAGTCATAATTGAATTATAATAGATAGTTTAGTTTTTTTTTTTTCAATTTAAGTAAACTTAATACGTATTATGAGTCTAGTGTCGATAGACCGGTTTATCATCATCCTAACTATAATTTATAGATGCGAAAGTAAGTTTTTTTGCTTGATACGTTTTCAAACCCTAAATCGCAGAACCGATCATCATGACATTTATATTATACGTTGTCAGTCAGGGATACAGAAAAAAATACCTACCTTTCATCCAGAAAAAAAGTACTGTTCCCGAAGGATAAAATAATAAAACAAACTTACTTTCGCATTTATAATATTAGTTAGGATAAGTAATACATTTTGTGAGTCGGGTGTCAGAGTCAGAGTTTTTGTAGCAAGATTTCTAAAGTTTCACAATGTGGTCGATAGATGGCGTTGTGCTGATGACGCCGTTTTCTGAATCGCGGTGTTTAGATTTTCTGTGGAAGAATGACCATCGAAAGTTTTTTTGTGCATAATTTGTCGTTAGTTATGACAGAAGTCAATCTACATACAAAGTGCGCTCGAGCAACGCACACATAGACACCGCTCACGGACGCAATTTTTCGGAATGGTTGGGATGAGTGCGAGCGCGAGCGTTATCCGCTTGAGACCCAAATTTTACGTAAGTTGAAAACACGATTTTTTGTTTGTGTAGATATTGTGTTGTTTTTAGTGTTATTTGATAGGTATAGGGCTAAAAGGTTACATGCTGTGGACAGGGCAAAATAAATTGCAAATAGGGTAATCCGTTTATAAGTTATTATTAGGGACTTTCGATAGTGAAAATTGACAAATGTTTAATTTTATATGTTTTTGTTCTGTAAACTTTACAACAGCAAATCAAACAACTAGATATGAGTACCACTACAACAGCCAGTCGGCTTATTAATGACGGAATTTTGAGATAACAAACATAAAAAAACAGCCGAATTAAAAACTTCCTCCTTTTTTTGAAGTCGGTTATAAATTTAGTCACATGCCATCGACACGGAAAAGAATGTCAATACCGCAGAATAACATTCAGCAATCTTCTTTACATTTCAGACCGAATTAAAAATGTGACACGGACCTCTGACAGTTAAATTTCCTATAATGGCCAGGCCATCAACAAAGATTTTACGTTGATGTCAACTCGACATTGAACAAAGGTGCACGCTGTTTTGATCCGTGTTATCAAATAATAAAATATAGATTTCTATGTTACAGTCTGCTCGGGCCGTAGCTTTAAAAGGTATTACGTGTCCTGACTTGATAAAGAAAATAATTTGAAACTGACGAAGATATAAAAGACGAGACTGTACGTACGGCAGTGCGTGGTCTCGTCGGAGGCGTCGGGGCAGTCGGCGCGGCCGTCGCAGCGCCACGCGAGCGGCACGCACTCGCCGCCGCCGCACGCGAACTGCTCGCTGCCGCACGCCGCGTCGTCGAGCGCGTGTTCGGGCGGCACGGGCGCCGTGCTCGTTTCTATCGCGTTCGAATCTAACACACCAACTACGAATAAACGCATTTTTTTTTCATAAAATTACATAATAAAAATCATATATATCATTCATTCATTGACAAACAACGCACAGCCACACCACAGGTCCACAGGGCTGAAAGCATGAAATTTTTCAGAAAAATTTAGTTGGGTTTTTTTTGGAATTTGGGTTTATTAACAAGGATTTTTTTTATTCATCCCAACATAAAGTAAAATAGGGGATGAAAGTTTGCATAGAAGTTAGTCATTTTTGTCGATGGGAAATCCTATCAGGCATATGACTTGTTGGCAAACACATAAAACATGAGACATAACTTGAGGTACTCTCAAATTTTGCCGTAGGTAGCTAACTTTGTGTAGTAATCGTATTTCGTGTAAGTTATAATTGAAATAAAGGAAAACCTAAAAAATATTTTTCACTTTTTAGGGTTCCGTACCTCAAAAGGAAAAAACCGGAACTCTTATAGGATCACTCGTGTGTCTGTCTGTCACGTCCAATTTTCTCCGAATCTAATGGACAGATACCTAAGTGTTGTCTGAGAGTCATCACTTTATGCTGCTGAGCTGATGATAAGTCAAACTCAAATACTTTTATTCAATTAGGCCTAATACAAGCTCTTACCATAATCAGATGCGGGACCTGCTCGTCCCGTTACATCATTATGAGAAATGGAATTATGAAGACGATTGTCTTACAAGTCCACGTCTATCCAAGAACTGCTAAGTAGTTTCTGTCGACATATTGCCGTATCTCCTAACAGTTAAGGAGTGCTGTGGCTACCATCGACGGTTCGGTAGCATTAGGTAAGTGATGACTCTCAGACTCAAACACTTGAATCATCACTAAGTTTCATTTGATTTGAGAGAGTTCAACTAACACACTGTACATGCCTACAAAAGAGGATTTTCCTCGACTTTCATGGGATCCCTTTATCAGACTCTGACTTGGTGACAATGGGACCACCTCGAGAGCATACCCATTCAAACCCTACTGTCAACTGCTCATCACCTGTTACAAAATATTGCTTTTCCCGATGCTGGGACGATAATTGTTGAGGAATTCTCCTGTAACTTAACCATCAGCTCCAGCTCACCATACGCATTGTGACGAATATAAATTGCTTATCAACCATATTAAAGCAATGGAATCGCAACCCGCAAAATATTTGTCATTGACTAGTTCCGCTTGCCATCTGTGGTCTTCATCATCAGTTCCACTTCACCCAATGATACTTTCTGAATGCAAATGCTTGACTTGTTGATGAAAATACCTAAATTTCAATATGTATGCTTATAATATTTGAGAAGTTCCCTCAATTCCTCATGGATTCCATCATCAGAACTGGATTTTGACAAAAATGGAACCAATCTATCCTTTTAAATAAAAAAATAATTTTCTAAATCGGTTTATAAATGATGGCGTACTGAGGTAACAAACATAAAAAAAAATACAACCGAATTGAGAACCTCCTCCTTTTTTTGAAGTCTGTTAAAAAGTGGTATTTTACTTTGGGCAGTATTAAATAAGTAGTAATAATGCCCCACCGACGTATCTCTTCGGTGATGTCGTGGTGGGGCTAGCGTGCTTCTATGAACTCTACTCTCTCTGATTCTCTGATGATCTGTGCAGGTAGAGTTTACTATGCCGAAACGCATATGACTGCTGCTCATGAATCAATAAAGAAACCAGAACACATTGAAAAATGCATGTAAGTACCAATGTTTACGTAAGCATGGGGGGTGGGATAAGAGCTTTGCTTACTTTTGCTGACGAGGGGGAGGGGGTTAATAATTGCAAAAAATCTGCTTACGTAATACTTGAACGGCCCTTTTGTGTAAATTATTTCATCACCACTGCTTTCAAAACGGTGAAGGAAAGCATCGTAAGAAAACCGGCATGTCTTAGAATCAAACATTCGAAGACATGTGACATCTACCAACCCGCACTGGGCCCACGTGGTGGATTATGGCCTAGTCCCTCTCACAGAAAGAGGAGGCCTGTGTCCCAGCAGCGGGAATTGTTATAGGCTTATTATGCTATGTTATGTACCGGTGACAGGTGTGCAGTCTCCGTTGAGGCAGGCGGGGCAGTCTCGCTCGTCGGAGCCGTCGGCGCAGTCCTGCACGGCGTCGCAGCGCGCGCTCAGCGGCACGCAGGCGGCGTCGTCGCAGCGGTAGTGCTGCGCCGGGCAGTCGCAGCCCGCCTCGTCGGCCGCGTCGTCGCAGTCGGGCCGGCCGTCGCACGCGCGCGCCCGCGACACGCAGCGCCCGCCGAACCCGCAGCGGATCGTGTCCGGCGGACACACGCGCGACGCTGCAACCCGCAGCCCAGTCAGCATGGGCATATACTTTTTTACAATGCGAGACATGCCTCGTGTGCTCCCGGTGTTCGGCTGCTGTGCCTTGCCATGTCCTCGACCGCCACGAAAAAGTTATAACTTATTTGTAAAGCTATAGGATCAGTTTCTCGAACGAAATTATGGTAAAATTAATGTGGAAGATTGTCAAGCGCGCGCGTTAAATGGTTGAATGATTAATTTATCAACAGACAATCGCACCAGTTGTCATTTTTTATTCGAGAAACTAGCTCATAGTCAGTGATCATCACAGTATATGTCAATTTAGTCATGATTTATCTAAATGATTCTATTGTATAGTTTTGTTCTGGCAAGAAAAGGAATTCTGGGCCGAATCCATTTAGTTTGCTATCGACACGCTAAGAAGAAGAAATCTGATTTCAGTCATAGAGCGAGTGAACGAAAATAAACATGGAAGCCTTATTCAGAACAAATTCCACACAAAAAGTGGCACTACTTGACCAACTTCAAACCATAATGACGTATGATTCAAAATACGAATCACATCCGAGGTTGCAAGAAGACATGCTTGGTGATTGGTTTAAATTCAGAACGAAAGCCGGGATTGGTTCGCGCGCGTGCTGCAATGTCTGCTTCGACAGGTGAGTCATAGCTGCGTGGACGATGTTTTGCAATAAATGCACCGGAACAAGTCAATAATAAAACAATATTATTGTACAATGTTTTTTTTTTTGTAATATTTTTTTTTTTTTTTGGGTTACTTTTTACAATCCTATGAACTCAAAGTCCCGCGAAATATGATTAATTTATTAAGTTTTTGCCTAGAAGACATTAAAAGAGAATCTTTCAAAATCAGTGAACGAAAATAAACATAGAAGCATTACTTCAAGGAAACTAAGCGCGCATCTTAACACGAAATCCCAAACAAACTAACACATCGACAACCCGTCGCTGATTCGCTAAATCACACAAAAAATATTATTACTATTCTATTATATAGCAGGTATGTATGCTAAAATTATAAGGTAAATAAGAAAATGTGTGGTCTATTTTTTATTATTCACAATTTAGGTATCTATACAGTAATATCAGTTACATACATACATAAACTTACGCATTATTTCCATGGGGGTAGGCCGGAACTACAGACATTATTATTTATCAGTGTTATCATGAACATACTGAATGTAAATCCCAATGTTCAAACTCAAAGCATGTATTTCAATTAAACCATATATATAAGATATATATATAACATATTCAAAAGAGCCTGCTTTGAATTGTCAATATACATTTTAACGTCACTATCGGCTTTAACACCCTATATAAGTATGAAAACGACACCCATGACGAAAAATCTTAACATTTTCCACCAATAGCCGACATCTTGGATTTTAATTTTGACCAAATTCACACTTTCGTCAACTTCTACCGCAAGCCGCCTTAAAGAACTCGTTCTTAAAATATTTTTTTGAATACAGCAACGATAATTATCTATTTTCTCCATGCTATTAAAGGAACTTTTATGTACCTACCTACAATAGCTTAGTATATTTTACATAATGCCGTCCCCATAGAAAAAAAATTTTGTGTCTTTATAGTAAAATTTGTCATTATTGTCAGGTAGAAAAGTAAATTGTTTGGTTGGCATAACAGCATCCCCATAGAATTTGTGAAACATTTCATTTTTATTAAAAATATCATAAATAACGATGTCCTACACGTGAAAACTAATTCCAACATTCTTTTTATGCAAATGTGATTTATTTAAACACCACTTCACTGCGCAAGAAGGCATTTTTAAGTACCTATCACGCAAAAACCGTTAAATAATAATCGATCGCCGCTGTTGCGGACGAACTAAAAGCGTGAGCGGCGCAATTAGTAAGCCCCGCCCACCGCGGCGCAATTTGTGTTGGGTTATTTTTTAGAGCTAGGAATGCTTCCATGTTTATTTTCGTTCACTGCATAGAGCCCATGGAAGCCATATTAGATGTTGACTGATGAATAAATAATTAAGTATGAAACATTAACTACATTGTTTAACTATAGGTAGAGGAGTTTTAAAAACTAAATCATTTCCAATATCATCACACTAGTTATAAAGGCAAAAGTTTGTGAGTGTGTATGTGTTTATATGTTTGTTACATCTTCACGCTCAAACGGCTGAACCAATTTTGATACAATTTGGTGTGGTGGTAGCTGACACCCTGGATTAACATGCAACACGTACATGCAAACTACACTAGAGATAAACTACGATAACATGGCGCGCCCCTCCAAATTACTGTTTCAATGTGTGTAGTGACATCCTTACGAAGGAGTTTGTATGTAGTTGTAAGTTTTTGTTTGACGGCCGTCTCATTACGTACACATGCGTTGTGAATCTTGGTGGTGCATTGTAAATACTTTCACAAATACTTTCAAACGTTTTGAATTTTGGAGGGGCGCGCCATGTTATCGTAGTTTATCTCTACACTACACTCTACACAAACCTTTTAATAGTAATGTTGCATGTTTCGTTTAGTTAAGTAAGTTTAAATATTGTTTAGAGTAAGTAACCAAACAGTCACTGAACTACCCACTAGTGCACTGATAATGTGTCAATAACGCCGAAACAACTAGATCCCACGACACAAGGTATCCTAGTGTGGGGTCTAGCGCTACTTTATTGCACTATTTCTTTTTTTTTTTTTGTAATTTTTTTTTTGTTTTACTATCTTTTGTTTGTGTGCTTAATATGTCATTTAAATGTGTCTAAAAAAAAACATATAGGCTACTTTTTTTATCCTGATATTCCCACGGGATCGAAACTTTGCGGGTGAAACCGCAGGGCGCAGCTAGTAATTAATAACGAAAATAATTAATGTTGTAACAGCCATCATGCCGTTCATATTTACGAACAAGGACGGTGACTGCAAGGCCGCTTATCTAATTGTAATCGTAGTAGTGTGATACATGCAGTAGGCAGCGTGCATGTGTAGTGTGTGTGCGTGTGTACTGACTGCAGTAGTAGAGGTCCTCGTCGCTGGCGGTGGGCGCGTCGCTGCAGTGCGGCACGCCGTCGCACACCAGCTCGGCGGGGATGCACGCGCCCTCGGCGCACGCCCAGCGCGCCGCCGGGCACGCGGCCTGCGCGGCGCCGCACGCGCGCCCGTCGGCAGCCAGCGCGCGCCCGGCGCCGCACGCGCACACAGCCGCGCCGTGCGCGTCCAGCGTGCACAGCTCTGCGCAGCCGCCGTTCAGCTTGGCGCACGGGTCGGGCGAGCCTGTGGACGACAACCCTTCGCTAGTGCCGTGCTTACAAACTAGGCGCACGCCGCCGAACGTGCCGCCACCGACGGACACCAATAAATAATTAATTATCATCTCAAACATAGCTGTATCAGAGTGAAAAGTTATTAAGGTGCAGATATACGACTTCTAATGATTTTAAATTCAACATCATGTCTAATCGACCGGACTGATTTCTTTGAAAAAAATAAATGTTATACTAGACCATTTGCTTCGTAATTTGATACGTGAATATTTGCAATTATATTTTTTTAACATAGTGTAATTAATTTGTAAAGTAATGTCTACCGCGGACATAAAAACGATAATCACGCAAACACTATCTGAAGGCCAAATTTCGTAATTTAAAAGATTCAAAATCTAGTCGCAGTCTCATCTCAGCGACAGCCAAATGTCAAAAACTTGTCAAAATGTAAGGAAATTAGAGATATTTTTGACAGATTGAGACTGAGATCAGACTGTGAACGTTCTTAAAATTACGAAAATTGCCCCTCAGGTGTATTTTCATAAAACTTTCACCATATAAAAGACAATTTAATTCCCCGAATTTTAGTATACGGTTTTTATTTGTTTGGTGTTTGATAAATCAACAATAGATGATTCTTTCATATTTTGCAATAAATTACCAGCGTTGTGTCATCGCGCATCTCTTTCTTATCTATGCAGTCCGATAGTGACTGCGCTTTAGGTCATGTAGTCGCCTTAATAACATTGAATGCGATCCTGCAATCAAACTAAATCTAATCCAGAGGTTGTCAAAATCAAAGCATTTATTTCGAATAGATAAAAACGCACTTTTGAACGTCGAAATCTAATATATAAAATTCTCGTGTCACAGTTTTCGTTGCCATACTCCTCCGGAACGGCTTGACCGATTTTGATGAAAATTTTTGTGCTTATCCGGTATCTATGAGAATCGGCCAACATCTATTTTTCATCCCCCTAAGTGATAAGGGAAAACTTACGCGGGTGAAACCGCGGGGCGCAGCTAGTTTACAATAAAATAGAGTTGATTCTAGTCGCCGCTTTAAAAAGGCAATTTTCGTATGGAGAAGAATGGGCAAGAAACCCCACAGTTACTATTTTATAGTACATTACTGCAGCGGCCAGCAAAAGAGGCATTGATGGACGAACGTGTAAATGTGGGCAGAGGCGAAGCCGAGGCACACATTCGTAAGACCGTTATCTCCGAAGTTTGCATAGAGAAAAACTGAAATTTTTCTATGTGACAGAAGTTTATGTAAAGATTACAGGAAAAATAAAACGATGTCTCTAAATAGCACACTTTTTCAGAAATCATCAACAAAAATTACCTTAGTTTCACTATCGGTCAAGAGATGGCGCTGACCTAAAACTGCAATATTCTACACCACAGCGTGCAGTATTAAAATTCTCTGACGAATATATAGGCCTCGCCGATGAAAATTTAAAAACATGATGGTACAGAACCCTCGGTGCGCGAGTCCGACTCGCTTTTGCCCGGTTTTTTTTTTAAGTTGCGTAATGAAATTTTGTAGGTACAGACGCCAGCACATCAAGCTACTACAATCTGTCAAATTTCTTTGATAGATTTTCAACTTTATCGCTAAAGCGTAAGGTTCAAAGTTGATTGGGAAAATTTGACAGTTTCGGGTAGGTTGATGTGCTGGCGTCTGTACAACATTATGACACTCGTTTGGATGATAATGGTTACTATTTTTTTTTTTTTTTTAAGGATGGGAAATCATCAAATGACCCCTCCCGCTCTGGGTGGAGCGGAAGGGAGTGTCAGACTCTTACTGACTAAAACCCATCCGTGTTCCTTCCTTAGCCCTTTGTGTTCCGGGGCAGCAGTAACCCTTTCGGACAATCCCGCTGCCCCGGCAGGCTTCGGCCCTGACGGGCCAATCCTTGTCTGCTGACATCTCTTTGAGGCGCGCGTGGAACACATACGCGCCGTCCGGCATAATGGTTACTATGACACTGGTTGTTTTAATGTTGGCATTAAGCTAACTGTTTCAGAAACTTTTAAAGAGGATTCATAGCATGGGTGTAGATAAAACCTATAGGTTATTCGATTTCATGTCGTATCCCGCCATTTGTGTTCGATATTAGTAGGTAGTTATTGCAAAAATGTATTACTTTGTTGTTTACAAAAATAAGTGATACAAGCTTTGATAACACACCACCAGATATTTCTAATGCAACAATAAATAATTATATTATTACCTATACACAGTTTGTTTGTATTAGATACTCAGCAATTAAACTTCCCATGAATATACATAGAGTTCTTACAACACCCTATGGTTTCAGAACTTTCTAAAGAGGATTTATATCTTGGGTGTAGATAAAGTCTTGTATGCAACTGTAAATAATTAGGTAGTAATGTATTATGCTTCCTTCAAAACACATAGCATTGGTTGAAGACGCAGTCTAACAATTTTGCCATTTATGTGCTTTAATAATAAGAATTATACATACATTTCTTTAAGTTACCTGTGGTCTTTCACTTTAGCAGAACTCGTGACAGCATAGCTGTCACTTTCAATAGTTTCAAGTAGCATTCATAGCGTCTAAAAATTTTGCCGCCAACGTACGGAAAAAGAATTCTCTCGTTAATTTTTCGTGTAAAACTTTATAGAAAGTGAATAATAATGATTGTGGTAAGTGATATATAGTGTTGCGTTGATTGTCAGTTAGCGAAATGACGAAAGGGAGATCGAAGTTCAAATTAGATACGTGGTCACCGGCAGTAACCGGTATTGAGGAACCGTGTATAGCGACCC
Source organism: Gortyna flavago (assembly GCA_963669345.1). NCBI lineage: Eukaryota > Metazoa > Arthropoda > Insecta > Lepidoptera > Noctuidae > Gortyna > Gortyna flavago. The sequence continues at coordinate 14,400,010 of OY770147.1, forward strand.
TGAGCGCCGCGATTCTCCTAAGCGCAATAGTGGGGAAAAACTCTCTTCATCCTCGGAGGATTGAAGCACCCTTTTTCCACCGCCGAACAACAGAGCAAAGAAATCGAAACGATTTCCTGTAAGTCGGACCTACGCATTTATAATTGAATGAGTAGCCAATAAGCCAAGTAAGTGCTGAATATGTGTTATTATGACACATTATACCACTAACCTTACTCAAAACAAAAGCAATATCAACAAATTTCTAATCTGTTTCTTGCTAGTATGTAGGTACTTCAGAAGTGCAGTGTTATTTTGTAAACAACCCTTTCGTGTATAATAGTACATTATGATACATGTGTATAATGATCAATGCACACACGTTTCATACGACGGTTTTCAACACACTTGTGAGGAAAAAACAGACTTGTATTGTTAAATATTCCAAATATTCCGCGTATTCCATAGAGCCTAAAGACTAAGGTCTTCAATCAGTGCGTCCTGCCAGTTATGACTTACGGAGCCGAAACGTGGACACTCACGGTACGGCTGGTCCATAAATTCAAGGCCGCTCAGCGAGCTATGGAACGGGCTATGCTTGGAGTCTCTCCGAGGGATCGAATCCGCAACGAGGTGATCCAGCAGAGAACCAAAGCTGTCGACATAGCTCACAGAATAAGCAAGCTATGGCAGCAAGCAAGCAAGCAGCAATGGGCCGGCCATATTAGCCTTAGAACCGATGACCGTTGGAGTAGACATGTTCTTCAGGCTAGGTGGAGCGACGATCTTCGCAGGATGGCTGGTAGCAGCTGGATGAGAGTTGACGAAAATCGAGTTAAATGGCGTGCAATAGGAGAGGCCTATGTCCAGCAATGGACTGCTATAGGCTGCTGATAATGATTGTTAAATATTAACTTGTAAGGAAAGTGGCGCCTCACTAGCGATGCGCGAACAAAATAATTTTTAGACCTAGTTTAGACTGATCGTAGTGTTTTCGTATGTCAATTTGTAGTTTAGTTAGTATGGAATTCGAAAGTACTATTGTCATAGAGAAATATAAAGGGTTTTCCAATAAGAGGTGTTTTTTGATATTCAAAGAAAAACGCAATTTTTTTTATATAAATGATCGGATGTTCATTTCATTATAAAGAGGAAGGTATGCCGTTAATAGTGGAAAATAACATCAGGCAAATGACCACCACGACCACGCTTACAGGACCATATCCTTTTCATGAAATTTTCCATAACCAAATCACAAAGTGGCTGCCCTATGTCCTCGATAGCCTCACGAATTCCATCTTTGAGGTCTTGAATCGACGCTGGGTTGTTGGCGTAGACCTTCTCTTTCACGTGGCCCCAAAGGAAGAAGTCGGAAGTTGTTAAATCACAAGATCTCGGTGGCCAATTGTAAACACCTCTTCGAGAGATAACACGGTCCGAAAACTTTTCCAGTAAAAGATCAATGGTTTCGTTGCTTCTGTGGCACGTAGCGCAGTCTTGTTGAAAGTAAACGTTATCCAGATCAATACCATCCAAATCCGGCCATAAAAAATCATTAATCATCTCTCGATAGCGCAATCCATTCACCGTAACTGTTGCTCCGGCCTCATGTTTATAGTGAATTTTAATAATTTCAATGCGTTGTTTAAGCGTGTATGGTTCCATTTTTATTAATGGCGTAGTTTCTACTTGTCAAATGTAAAAAAATTACAGCTTCTAAAGTGACATCTACCGAAATAGCCGGCTATTCAAAATAACCGTTCAATCTCAGAAGATCCATTGGCCAGATCCATGATGGATCTAGTGACAAATTGTTTTCTCATTAGGTCTATTTATATAAAAAAAGAAGTCAAATGGATCTAATGAGAATTATTGTTGTGAAAAAAAAAGTAATGCTACAAAAACAAATAAAAATCACTAATTTCAACAAATTAGTATCCTGACACCTGTCTTGGTGAAAAAGATTATTTGAGAAAAGGGAAGATGAGGCAATGAATGAGAAGATGCGGGTAGGGCAGTAAGGAAAAATCGAAAACATTTAATCACAAGCAAAAATTGTTTTATTCTGAACAGAAATTATCGCTTATTTAAAAAAAAAAAAAAAACAAATATTCCTAAGTACTTATCGTAATTTTTCTAAGAAGTGGCCGATGCTAATTTGGCCATTTGCGAGCTGCATTTGTGCTAATAATATGCAATTGTCATTTTGAATGCTCGTTTTGCGGCGTTTAGGTGATGACCTTTTTTTAAATCTTTCTAAACGGTCACAATTAAGTGAAGTCAGTGATGACTCTTGATGTAAAATGTGCAGTATCTGTAAAAGATGCACTTCATTTTTATTAATGTTCGTATTGATGCCGTGATTCCAACCTTCTACACTATTGTTAGTGCGGTGACGCAGCCCATACACACACCAGATCCTATAGTAGCAGTCATTCATCCAGTATTTTTGAAAGTAATTTACAAATTTACTTAGCTCGTTCTGGTTTGGTGAAATCTCGCTTTTAATATTATTCCAACCATCTTTCATAAGGTGTTCTGGAAGTAAAGCCAGTTTACCACATAATGTAATTATCCTCCTGTTGTTTTTAGTTAGCTTTATGTCTAAAGCTTTTGCTTTACGAAATAAGGCATTAGAAAAATGGTAGTGGCAACCATGAATTTCTACATTCATTTTTGACAATGCAAGCATAACTGCCTTTTCAAAATCAATGGTGACTATCTTGGGCTGCCAGTCTGGAACCTGGGCTCTAATTAAATTAAACAGGATCGTATACGCCTCTGTCGTTTTATGTGTCATAAAGGCAAAAACCAATGGCACTATGTTGGTACTATTAGAATCGCTGCCTATATCTGCTTGAATGACATAGATCTGTCCAAAAGGTGTTGGACAAGCTTGATAAGTCCCATCCATAAAATAATCAGTAAGCAGTTTTAGACGCATCTGTGCGTCTTTTGAACAAAACACAACAATTCGCATACCTGTATGCGAGTAGTCTGCAAGTAAAAACTCTTCATACTGTTTAGGTACCTCTACCTCCTCTGGACTTTTTGTGCTAGTTTTCTTAACTTGAGCCAACTTATTTCTTCGACGATAAATCCCAGATTTTTTTTCATCGAATGTAGGTACTGGTTTGTTAGATGATAAATGCCATCCTTTGGTTTCTATATAAGATAGTGCCTTCTTACATATGCGAGGAGCAGGTTCTCTGCCATAGGTTGCTTCTTCGCAGTAATCACTTAATGTGCCTTCTATAAAATTATGAGCTACATCAGGAACACAGGCGTCGCAATGGGGTTTTCGTTTTGTAATACTTTTGTCCTAAAACAAATTATGTAGGTTAAAAAGTAGTAGGAAAGGTTGTAAAATAATGTTAGTAAATGTGTTATAACTGGAAGATGATATCCTATAGACAAAGAAATCACTCACTGAATTTAATGTGACTGATCCAGTACATTTTAATTTTAAAGTTTTGTAATTTTCACAACGCCAGAGACTAGTGTCTTTTTTATAAAGAACATGCTTATGGAATCTGTAGCCCTCGCATAATAATACTTTACCACGACCACTTTTAATAAATTTCAACTCTTCGTTCGCACTCATTTTCCGTAAATAATTATAAACCATAGAGGAAAAAAATTAATAGGAAACGCACTAAACTGCAATGTCAATATGACAGATATTATATTAATTTATTACACATATTTTCTCATATATATCAAAGATTCATCATGTAGGTTGACTAAGATCCATCATGGGTCTAACTTATGGATCTTTTGATTAAAAAAACTCACTAGATCCATTATGGATCTGGCCAATGGATCTTCTGAGAAAAAAAATGTCAGTAGATCCACATCTTCAAAACAGGATCCAATGAGAAAACAATTTGTCACTAGATCCATCATGGATCTGGCCAATGGATCTTCTGAGATTGAACGCTTATCATGCGGTACGGTTATCTCAACAATCATTGCGCGCCGCTCTAATCGATCCATCACCACTACATCAGGCTTATTGGCAACAAGTAAAAAGTAATATTTCTTATTATTAAAGCACATAGGCGAAATTGTTAGACTGCTTCTTCAACCAATGCTATGTGTTTTTCATTAAATTATAACTGTTTTGTTTTAATGCAAAACAGCTCTATTAAAACACTCATGCGATACTAACCCACGTTCGTGTTTTAATACCCCTTATTATACAACACTTGCATAAATAACTAATCTATAATATAATTCAAAGTCCTGACTGACTGATACATCAACGCACAGCCTAAGCCCCTGGTCCTACAGACATGAAATTTGGAGGGTGTGTTATTTGCGAAGAGTATGTATCTACTAAGAGAGGATTTTAGATATTCCACCCCTAAGAGGGTGAATGGGGGAGGGTGAAATTTCACGCGGACAAAGTCGCGGGTGGATGCTAGTAATTCATATGGTGTACTTTCTAGTCCAACATGAAATGTTTCCATTACACGAGTTGCGCTCTGCGTTGCGTGTGTACTCACAGGTCTGGTGCTCGGGCGCCACGGCGACGATGGCCATGGGCCGCGGCACGTCGCGGCGCAGCGGCGTGGCCCCGCCGGCGCGCTTGTCGGCGCGGAACACGCCGTGCGCCAGCCAGTCCGTCCAGAACACCCAGGGCCCGCTGATGGCCACGTCGAACGGGTGCTCCGTGCCCGCGCGCGTCACCACCTGTCGTCAGTGAGGGGGTTTGGTGCGACTCACTAAATATTGTTTTTTTTTTTTCATAGGTCCCCCGACTTTTGAGAATCACAAAATTGTTTCGCTGTTATTGCGCGTGGCATCACTTGTTCCTTTCAAAATGGTTGAGTTTTGATGCTCATACATGCGTCATATTCTTGAAAAAGAAAGACTATTTGTCAATTCAATATTGTTGAACAGACAAGTCTTACTACCTACTCTATAAAAAGTTCTGAGTCACTCACGTGTCGGTGCGAGCCATCGTAGTGCATGCGCTCGATCTTGTCGAGGCGCGCGTCGGCCCAGTAGATCTTCTTGGCGGCATGATCCAACGCCAGCCCGTTGGGCATGAGGATGTGCGTGTTGACCACGGTCTGAAGCGCGCGGCCGCTGGCGTAGGCGCGCTGGATGGACGGCTGCGACTCGTTCCAGTTGGTCCAGTACAGGCGCCGCTCGCACGGCTCGTAGTCCACGCCGCGCGGGCGCGAGCCGCGCGCCAGTCGCAGCACGGTGCGCGCGCGCACGTGGCCCCGCAGCGGGCGCACGCGCGCGGCGCGGATGGCGGCGCCGCTGTTGCAGGTCCAGTACAGCATGCCATCCGCGGCCGCGAACACCATGCCCTCCACCGCGCCCACCTCTGCGCACAGACGCACACGTGTGTTGCAGTTGGCACAGTACCATGACCGTGGTGAGTGATTCTTGATTTATTTTCCTATCCTGGTTAATTACGCTGGTCTGTTTAAGTTTTAGTTTAGTATATTAATTATATTCCAAGGCAGCAATATTATTGTGGTCAACTCTATGTACGCCTTAATTGTCATGTGCATTAGTCGTTTAGTTATTAAAATTATTGCTAGCATAACGCATGTGATGTGGCTGTGCTTGTTTTTAACCTTTTGAGCGCTACGGTCTTCTATAGAAGACAATCGTTTCCGTGTCCTCCACGTCTATATTAGAAGATAATATCTAATTATAACGTTTATATCATTGAAACACATGAACAAATGATTTGTGCATATTTTTTCTATTACCTAAAACCCTAAACTATTTTTTTTATTTCAATGAATGATACCTGAAGGCCAATCCTCGTAATTTCAAACGTTCAAAATCTAGTCGCAATCTCATCTCAGCGACAAACAAATGTCAAAAATTTGTCAAAATGTAGGGAAATTAGAGGCATTTTTTGACAGATTGAGACTGAGATCAGACTGTGAACGTTCTTAAAATTACGAGAATTGCCCCTCTGATCTCAGTTTCCTATTCTGTTCCTTGATCTCCGCCAGTTCAGTTTCAAGAGTATTTAAATTCTTCAATTATTTTGTATGAACCTCTAGTTTCTTCTTTACGTCTTCATATTCGTTACTGTGGAATTGCATTGACTTTTGAAGTAACTCAAGTCCCTCTGCCATCTTTTTCTGTCTAGCTTCCAAACTATGAACAGTATTTTTCATCTTTGTGTATTCTTCTCTGATACCGGCTATTTCTGACTTTAATTCCTGGGTGCTTTGATTTCCCTACATTTTGACAAGTTTATGACATTTGTTTGTCGCCGAGATGACACTGCGACTAGATTTTGAACGTTTTTAATTACGAGAATTGGCCTTCTGATATAAACGCAAACGAGCAACGTGACAGGTAATTGAATATTGAAATTGTTGGCATACCTGAATTATTTATAGCTATTCTTGTAATTAAAAAATCGTTATTCAAATATAAATACATTATAGGATACATAGTTACATATTATAGCCTTCGTTACAATTATTAAAAAAATATGATTGACGTGTAAAAGTGTTTGTACAAACCTACTTACAGAAAATAAATCATTTATCATTTATGGAACTACAGTGGAATCTTATGTTAGGCATTCAGCACACTGATACGACTTACCTAAAATATAAAATCATTACTGCACCTATAGTAGCACTGTCTCGGGACGCACCTACGCGTAGCGTATGTGTTTTACATGTTAGCTATCTTATAACATAACGTACTTTTATAATTTTTTAGCAACTCACCCACATTATGTTGCAATAGTAAGTTGTTTATTAACTAACCCAAACATATGTAGTGATTATTTGAAGAAAAATCAAATTATTTTTACTGTAAATTGTCGTGCGTTGGAGTTGCGCCAGTCCTCCCGGGATTCATGCCGTTCCAAGATTCGATTAGAAAGAAAAAAGAAAGAAAATACGTTACGATTACTAACAATCATTATTATTCTACCCACGAGTGTCTCGTTATGTTTGTACAGTTTTTATCTAATCGTCCGTTGTTTGTTATTGTTCCTGGATATACTTACAGTAGAAGAATTTTTTTGCAATGAAGCCCCGTATCTTAAACGTTTACTATCAGAACTGCCGTGGTTTAAGGACTAAAACTACACAATTCCAACAAAACATGATGTGTAATTGTTATGATATAATTATTATAACGGAAACATGGTTACACAGCGGCATTTTTGATGGAGAATCAAGCCCGTGATTTAAGCGCGACTGGCAAATCCTCAGGTGGCGGTGTGATGATTCTCTCGCGACATGAGCTGGGTGCGTGGTGCGTTGAGCAAGAGCAGAATGCGATTGCTACGGAACTTTTGACCATAGTAATACCGACTCGCGCGCTTTCGGCGACAGCTGATCTTTGCATAAGCGTTGCCTACGTACGATAATCATCGGATACCTTCGGATATCGACTACGTCTTGCAAGGTGTCGAGAAGGCACTTACTCACAGCGTTAATATATGTAATTGCTTACTTGTGGGCGATTTCAATCTTCCATGTATAAAATGGAATTTAAATGGACCGACGTTTTTTATATAAGGTGCCGTCGAGGTGCAGAACGCTGCTGCGCGCTTAATTAATGATTTGTCATTTTTAGGAGTAACACAGTACAATACACTGCCCAACCACAGGGGGCATACTCTAGATCTAGCTTTCTCCAACTTACCACTCATCCATCCACCTCATCCAGTAATTACTATCGAAATATCTGACCTTGCAGTTTCTCCGCTCTGTGAGTTGTCTACTCCTAGACATAATTACCGCAAAGCTGACTTCGAACTTTTGAATAGTTATTTTTCTGAACTTGATTGGAGCTCAATTTTAGACAACACGCAAGTATCCTGTCTGGTATAGCAACTCTTTAATTAAAATTATTAAAGAAAAAAGCAAGGCACACTCGCGTTGAAAACGGTATGGTAACTTATTAGATTATGATGAATTCGCATTGTTACGAGATAGAGAGCGACAAGTCCATGAGATTTGTTATAATAAACACTTGCAGGAAATGGAACGCAATTTGATAAATGATCCTAAAATGTTTTGGACCTACATAAAAAAGCATGCGTGGAGGCTCTAATTATCCTAAAATGTTATCTCACAATAACATCAACTATTCTGAGGGTAGGGAGATTTGTGAGGCTTTCAATGACTTCTTCCACGACGTATTTGGTGAACCCTCGGACTATAGCCTCGCTAATTCATTGACAACGGACGGGGAAGATCACTGTCCTGACATAATTTCCAACTTACAATTCACTTCGTCAACCGTGGAGAGGTCGTTGAGTGCCTTTTTTTTTTTTTAAGGATGGGAAATCATCCAATGACTCCTCCCACTCTGGGTGGAGCGGAAGGGAGTGTCAGACTCTTACTGACTAAAACCCATCCGTGTTCCTTCCTTAGCCCTTTATGTTCCGGGGTAGCGGTAACCCTTTCGGACAATCCCGCTGCCCCGGCAGGTCGTTGAGTGCCTTAGGCGTGGATAAGGGCCCTGGATGTGACGGTATACCCCCAGTCTTCTGGAAGAACTGTGCAAAATCTTTGGCACCTCCAGTTAGTACTATTTTAAATATTTCTTTAAAAGAAGGCTAATGGAAAAAAGCTCTCATTGTTCCAATTCATAAAAAAGGTTCGCGGACAATGATAGTAAATTGTAGGGGTATTTCTATACTAAACATTATTGGTAAAGTATTTGAAAAACTGGTATACAACGCTATCTATCCATATATTCTCAGAGGAATCTCTTGCAAGCAACATGGTTTTTTAAAGAAACGCTCGATTGTCTCTAATTTGGCCAGTTTCTATAATTTCGTTCTTGAGAATACAGATAATGGGGGGCAGGTTGACGTGATTTACACAGATTTCGAAAAAGCTTTTGATCGTGTGGATCACGTCATCTTGATCAGAAAGCTGTACAGACTGGGTATACGCGGTGATCTTTTACGGTGGGTACAGTCATATTTATTTAAACGCTCACAAGCTGTCATTCTAGGAGGTTACCGTTCCAAATTTATTGGAATTCCTAGCAGTGTTCCTCAGGGATCACATTTGGGTTCTCTTTTTTACATTGCATATCTATTTGACATTACTGATTCTTTTGAACACTCTGATCACTTAATGTACGCTGACGACAAAAAAGTATTTTACAAAATAACATCAACTAACGATTGTAAGGCCCTTCAAGAAGATCTTAATAACATAAATAATTATTACGCAAAAAACAAGATCACTGTAAACGTTGCAAAGTGTCAATGTATCAGTTACACACGTAAGAGGAACCCGATTGTTTACACATATAATTTTAATGGAATTGCCATTAATTAAGTCCACATGGTTAGGAATTTATATTCGTTATACATTTAAAGCTTGGCGCTGGGGGACACATCGCGTTCGGTACCGCTTGGTGCTCTAAATATTAAATAAATAAATGAGAGTAGACTCACGCTCGAGCAGCACCTCGTGGCCGGAGCCGTTGAAGTGAACCGTGTTGATGGAGCCACGCTGGATGTCCGAGTAGAACAGGCGCGAGTCCTCGTACGAGTACGCCAGGCTGATCGCGTTGCGCATCAGCTCCCTGCACACATACACACGCTCAGTATCGGCAGATAGCAGCTAATGCAAAGACGTTAGCTTCCTTACTTGTTCTCAATAGGCTTGTAGGGCGAGTTTAGGTCCTTCTCGTCCAGCAGGTGGATGCTGTCGATCTCGGTGACGCGCGAGTACATCAGGAACGAGTCGTACGCTGCGGGCAGAGACAGAGCGTGAGAGGGCCGCGCGTGCGTGTGCGTGGGCGCGGGTGTGTGTGTGTACTGACGCGTGCAGTTCCGTCCGTCGGGCGCGAGGCGGCCGTGCGGGCAGGCGCAGCGCGCGCGCTCGCCGTCGGACAGGCACAGCGCCTCGCAGCGCGCCGCCGCGCCGCACGCCGCGCCCTCTGCGCCTGCGCCGGCGCCCGGCACGTGCTGTGCGGAGCGCGCCCAGACCTGCGAACATGGCGCACTTCACACGACTGCCGCATAGAGCCGCACGTGTCGCGCGACAGTACGTTACCGTGATGTCCTTGAGACTGTCGCCCACGTTGTCGCGCAGCACGCGGTAGTTGGACACGTTGCTGAGCGGCGCCGCCAGCACCGCACCGCGGTTTGCCGTGCTGTGTTAGAAAGACAAGAAAGAAAGAACAATTTTTTTTTTCATAAATATGACGCAAACAAAAAACACAAAAAAAAAATAAAGTTGGAGACAAATATGCATCACATCGACGTATGAAATATGTACAACATACATATTTCAAAAAATGTATAACATGAGAGGTATATAGTGTTGTAAGTATGTCCCACGGAGTAAATACAAAGAGGAGATGGCCTAAGCAACTGTGCACTGTGATTACAACTAGGCCATGACGTCATCATGTAGGCGTGGCCTCGTTGTCAGTGGATTGTTGGCGTTCGTCCTGTGCACAACTTTGTAAAAGTACCCATTTTACAGCATATTCGCGCCGCGCTAGAAGAAAAAAATTATGAAGTGTTGTGTTTTATCTTGTAAAAACTACTCGGATAGACGTTCTGAAGCTATGGATGGCATCACATTTCATTTGTAAATAGTTTTTATGCGTAATTTAAGAAAATTGTTCTAGAAAAATCTCTTAGCGTCGGCGTTTCCAAACATAATTCTACCCGACACTAGATGGCGACACTTGGTGTCATGGGAACTAAAAATATTTAGGTACGTAGAGCTCAGTACTAACATATTTTAATAATCATATGTACTGAAATTTGTTCGACATTCATTCTTATAAACCCTCTAATGGCCAAAATACTATTTTTGTAGTTTTTATATCATTTTGTAAGCGGACCGCCATCTATAGTCAACTCAACAAAAAACAAAAACAAAACAAAAAAACAGGGCCGTAATTAGAATCCAATTATTTTACCGAATGTTCCGCGGCTGTCTCATAAATGGAAAGTACTTAAAACGCCGGACATAAAAATCTAATCTCCTTTAAATTAAATATAAACCTACCTATCTCATCATCTGCCTAGCCTTTTCCCAACTATATTGGGGTGGGCTTCTAGTCTAACCGGATGCAGCTGAATACCAGTATTTTACATGGAGCGACTGCCTATGCCACAACCCTGTTATTGGGTAATACGATACCCCTTGGTATGACTGGTTGTCAGACTTTCTGGTTACTGGCGACTCGTAACGACTGTCAAAGATCCACGAATGACAGCCGGGACCAACGTGCTTTCCGAGGCACGGAGGGGTCTCAGTATGTAAAAATATACCTACCTATCTACAATAATTTATTGAAAGTACTTTCCCTCCATGAGACAACTAGTATAGTAGTTGTTGTTTACTTAATTTAAAGTACTTAAGGCCTGGTTTATTTAGTTAAATATTAAATGATGTACGTTCTAGATTACCATCCGAAGATAATCTAAGACAGCAATGGATTACAAAAATTAATAGACAAGACTGGTCTCCGACTAAATATACAACAAATTGTTCTTGCCATTTTAATAATGAAGACTTCATAGTGACAAAAAAGGCCTTAGAAAATTACCGAAGGGAACTTTGCCTTGTTTAAAACTGGATATATCGGTTCGTTTCAATGCAGTTTGTATTTACCAGTTTCATAACTTTTGTGGGAAAATGAGTACCGTACATATTTATTGTTTCATCCTTTATGTTACAGCTTAAAAGAAAATTTACAGAGCCAACAATATCATAATTTTTCCTTACGTATATGTAAGGAAAAATCTACATCTTATTAGTAAAGGAGGTGAAAGACACAATTATATCAGTAGAAATAGGGTCCAATTAGTTCAACCAGGTTTCAGGCTGCCTAAAGGAGACTTATCTTTAATGGGCTACTGTTTAAAATGTTACAATTAAATACCTACCCACATACTTCAACTGAATGAAACGAAACTACTGTTGGAGCTGCTAAAGATTTTAAAATACTATTTTTGCATAATATAAATTCAATCTCCTAGTATTGTATAATTGCATAGCACATGTGTGAGTACTATGTACATACTATAAAGCTACCATTTACTGGGTACATCTTTCATTGACTTGAATGTGCCCTGGCGGCTGAGAGTATGTCATACTCACTCAAATGTCTCGCTGATGGTGGCGCATGTGTTGGATCATTTAGCTCCCTTCAAAATGTTCTAAATTTTTTTTTGCTACATTTTTATAATATACCTAATATGTTCTGGACATATCGTGTTTATTTATTTTATTTTTTTGACCCTATATTTTTTTTTTTGTATGGTAGAATCGATAACTTTCCGATTTAGTCAATCACTAGCGTTTATATAAAATAAATGGCTTTTGCACAGCACAACGATAGGAGATTGATGTTTTTGTGTGAGTAAGTAGTATGGTGCATGGTAAATGCACGTTCTGTGTGATGAGTTAAGGTTTATAATTGATTGAGTAGAACGTTCCTATTTATGAATTGCAAGTGTGTGCGCGACTTTGTCTAAGCTTTTACGGAACAAAATGTGTAGTAGTGGCGCGGTGGTGGTGACAACCTAGCGACATCGGGTTCTGATACATTTTCAACTACCGGGCATATCTCCTTCTTTCATATATCTATGTTTGACATTAATGGTTTCGGATGATAAATGAAAAGTGATTTTATTTTTATAAGTAAGTTTGCACAAACAGTTTTACACGTCAATCATATTTTTAAGAACTAGATGAGCTCAGAGTTTCTTATCTGACTACTTTGAGAAGAAAGGCCGAAACAAACTCAGAGATCACAGTCTCTTTTAAAGTTCAGACATAAACTTGGTCAGATTATATGAAAACCATGTGTGTCTGAGATGGTCTTTTGAGGAAAGAACCACACAGATTGAGAGGACCTGTCCAGTCAGCATTTGTCAGAAATCGTGCAGCTCAACTCAAAACTTAAGGAGCTCAACGATGAATTGTCACGTAAACGGGAGAAGGTGTTTTTTCTTTTCTAAAAAGACTTGCTTTGTAGAACATCTTGATAACTCTTTTTAACAAGATAAGTAATTTAAAAATAAGAGAAAGTCTAATAATCATCTTTCGTCATTCATCAAAAACCTTTTTCAAATCAAATCAAATCAAATCGTTTATTGCAATCCATAATGTACAATTACAGGTGGTAAATAAAAAATAATAGAAACAATGATGGACCCTGTCGGGCACAGCAATTTTTTAAATAAGTAAGAGAGAGGAAGAGCGCTTTATTAATTTTCCTCGTTATAAAGTTACAATTATTTCCATCCTATTACCTATGTATTTATATTTCCATTCATTTACTTATTCTATTTATTTTATATATGCAGGTCTATCTATTTCTTCATTATTTATTTAATTATACATATGTAATATTGCTCATTTCTTTACTCGCTTAAAAATTGTTCATTATTAATGTAGTTTAATTATTAAGTAAGTATTATGTTATAATTTATTTTTGTTATTTTACTTCTTAAAATATGTCTGTTATTCTTAGTTATTATTGAATTTACCCATTAGATATTCCTGTACTGTGTAATAGCTTTTTTTAATTAAGTAATGCTTTAGTTTATTAAAAAATATACTGGTTTTATTTTGTTGTTTTATGTCTTCTGGTAATTTATTATATATTTTTATTGACATTGAATATGGACTAGATGAATGTAGTTTAAGGCGGGAGGGGGGCAAGTTTAGTCTATTTTTATGACGCAACGAATAATTTTTTTGTATGTCTCCCCGTGTGCTGTAAGAATCTGGATATTTACGGACTAGTTTACATAATTCTAAGATATAAATACCAACTAAGGTGAGGATCTTGTGTTTCTGAAAGTAAGGCTTGCAACTGTCTGTCGGTTCTATATTAGTAATTATTCGTATTAGCTTTTTTTGAAGCGTAAATAGGGAGGGAGCGTCTGTGCTATTTCCCCATAAGATGATTCCATAGGTAAACCAAGCGTGGGCATACGCGTAGTATGTGACTACTGCGGTTTGTAGGTTTGTAGTCTTTTTTATTTCGCGGAGAGCATATGAAAACTTTGAAATTTTTGATTTTACTGTCTGTATGTGTGTTTTCCAGTTTATATGAGTGTCTATTGTTAAACCTAGGAGAGTGAAATTGTTAACTGTGTCTAATTTATGTTGATTAAATGTAAAATCTATATTCAGGGGTTAAACGCTATTAATTTGGTTTTCGTAAAATTGATTTCGAGATTATGGTCGCTCATCCAGTCTACAGTTTTTCCGAGAATAGTCGTAAGTTTTTCATTTAAATCAAAATTTGTTTGGCATGAAGTCAGGATCGAGATATCATCCGCAAAAAGTACACATGGCCCGTCTATGGTTTTAGGGAGGTCATTTATATGTATGAGGAAAAGAAGGCAACCAATAACACTTCCCTGGGGAATTGAAGCATGTATTGATTTAACATCAGATCTAATAACCTGTGCTTGTTTTGTTTTTTGATTGAAATATTCAATCTCAACTAATTGCTCTCTATCTTTTAAATATGATGCGAACCAGTCGTGGGCTTTTCCGCGTATACCTATTCCGTATAGCTTATTTAATAATATTTTAAATTGCACTTTGTCGTAGGCCTTGGTCACATCGAGTAATATCCCTATTGCATATTGTTTATTATTTATGATATTTAATGCTTCTTGGATGTATTTATAAACAGCTAGCTTTTATTCAAACATTTTTTTTTTCATAGTAATATCACTTTCAATAAAAAAATTAGGTACGAAAATTCTGAGTACGACCCTGTTGCATCCTGCAGTTAGTGACATCTAGTGTGAGATAGTTACGTAACTACAAAATAAAATTGTCAGAACGAACAACAAGTTTTACTATTGACCGGTAGATGGAAAATAAAGAAGTGGGCGGGATCTAGCACCCCCTCACCCCGTAAAATGTCACGCGCTGTTTCTTAAGGAAATCTAATTACAACATCTCCTAACTAGATGAGCTCTTTGTTTTTACTAAGTGGTATGTCCTCACGTGTCGAGCCAATAGAGCGTGTGGTTGTAGAGCGCGAGCGCCACGGGGTGGTATCGCTGCGGCGCGAACGTAGCCAGCTGCGCGCGCGCCGAGCCGTCGTAGCGCGCCACCCACAGCACTGCCGCCAGCGACTCCGCCCAGTACACATGCTGCGTCTGCACACCACGCAGGAGAAGTCTTTTAAAATCCCAGTTTCAGGTACCTAGCCATTCTTCGGTATTAAGCAGTTTTTAAGAATTCAGTGGCTTTGTTATTGCAGATGTCTTGAGGCACACGCACCTGCACGTCGAGCGCGATGTCGGCCACCTGCGTGCCGTTGTACAGCAGGTCGCGCTGTGAGCCGTCCAGCCGCGCGCGCTGGATCCAGCCGCCGCCCGCCATGAACAGCCAGCAGCCCAACGGGTCCACCGCCATCGCTGCCACACAACACGTCACGTCACCACAGCCTAGCTACAGTGCTACAAGGATCTTTTGGCGCATGAATGTCATTGACAGGGAGGAGTTGTTGGTAAACATTTGTGAAATTGTATTGACAAAGCAAAATGGCGGCGTTATTTCCGATTTTGGCGGCACGCCAAAAGTTCCTTGTACCGTTGTACACTCGATTTTGCAGAGCATTCGTGGCTCAAGGGCGAAGGTTAGGTACACTAATAACCCGGCTAATTACTTAAAAAAAAAGGATTTGATTGAAATAATTTTGAGGTCGGTTCACAAAGTCAAAAACGTTGACTATCCGTGTGGTTGCAAATCAGTTGAAATCAAAAACAAAGATGACCGACTTTAAAATAACTGACAGTTGTTGTATACAATACAAGCAACATAAAACGTTGTCTTTTGGCAAATGCTGCGTTTAGCTGTGCTAGGCATGCATGGTAATGGAAAATCTAGTGGATTCTATTTTCAGTTGATTAAATCACCAAGTTGGAGACACAACACCTTTATTGTCAAAAGAACAACTATTTAAAAATAATATGAAAACTTAAACAATGTAGAAGAGACTATTTTTTTTTTTTTAGTTAATTCTTTTTATGCACTGTTATTGGTGTACCAAATGAATAAACATATTATAAACAGAAAGTAACCGAAGAGCACCGAGCGTTACAATTAAAGTTCGCTGAATAAAGGACGGAGCCGACTCACAGGTGACGGCGAGCGGGTCGGTGTCGAGCAGCACGTAGCGGTGCCGGCCGTCCAGGCGCGCCACCAGCACCAGCGCGCGGCGCGGGTCGGACCAGTACACGTTGCGCGCGCGCCAGTCCAGCGCCAGCGCGGCCGGCCAGTCGGCTGCGCCCGCGCCGCCCGCGCCGCCCGCCACGCGCGCGCGCTCCGAGCCGTCGCGCCGCGCGCGCCACACGCCGGCCGCCTCCGAATCCACCCAGAACATCCACGAGCCCTCTGCCACACGCGCGCAACCCTTACTACATGCATACATTCAGGGGGTGCGCTAACGTAGCCCGTGACTTCTTATTTTCTTACGTTTTGTTTTTCAATTTGCAGGCCAGTGTTAGGTTGTATGTTGATCAAAATATGATTCGCGACCATAAAAAATATAATACGTCGTCTTTTCGTTACTTATAATTCTGTGCTTAAATCATATTTTGTTCAACACTACAGAATACATAATAGTACTACGTACAGAAGGGCCACTTCCTTCCCTGCACCTCACCCCGCACTTAGAGGTAATCGTAAGACCCGCAGCGCTGGAGGTACCTATGCTGACATGAACACACAATTTTGCGATCTAAAAGTTTTATGTAAGTTTTAATCACGATTTCGCGATGGTTGAATATTGTAATGCTTTTCCGAATTTGTATTTACATAAACTATTTCCAATATTACGTATTTTTAACACCATGCGATTTAATAACCTATTATATAGACATACTTAAGTCGTTTATATTTTAGTGTAAGCAATATTTAGTTAAGTACTTACCTTATTTTGTCATTATTGATTGAATAAACCTCTTTTACATAATAAGTATTTTAATATTATTTTCAACACACTTGCTCGTAAAATGGCTCTTAATGCACCGCTTTTAGATACATAATGCAGTGTATTAAAAACGCGTGCTTTTTTCTTTACGTTATTGCACTAGTGCGATAACGCCACAGATAACTATTTACTAGTCAGATGTGCGTTTTTTTTAATCTCATCAAAGAGACTTCATGCCAAAAGGAATCCGCGGGAAATATTTCACTTTTATTTTAAATAGTCTGAATTTATTGTCCTTGGTCCCAAAATGAACTAAAATTTATTTAAAGCGAAAGCGCCAGGGAAGCCCTCGAAATTTTATATTTTTTAACTTATTAGCAAATTGCTGGTCAGTATTAAGTTGTACGTTGATAAAAATATGATTCGCAACCGTAACAAATATGTATTTACAGAATTATAATTATTAAAGTCATCAACACAACTCTCTAAGACCAAGTAATTCTACTGAATGACTATTTCATGTGTTCGCGACGAAGCGTCATCTATTTTAATTAGTTTGATAATAACTTACAATCTTTGATAGAGTCATTAGAGTCACGTATTTTACGAGTAAGTTAGAATAAGAACTATTATACTATTGTGGTTGAGACGAAGGCTCGTCAGTTATTATAGATTAGTTTTTGATTAATTTAGAGTCACATTTGTGGCCGCGAATAACGCGGTACCAATAATAGGGTTTGTTTATAATTTAGAGCCTCTTCATGACGATGCCTCGTAAACAGATTAGTCTTTCGTATCATCAATTTAAGTAAGAAGATAATAAAAAAAAATATGACACCCCTTTTATTGACCAACAATGGTTGTTGTCAGTTGGGGCTGGTCATCACTTGGCTGCCTCGGCTTATTTTTAATTATTTTATTTTTGGATTGTTGTTTTGTTAAGTACTATTTGCTGTACTCTGGACGCTTTTAACACGTACGTCTTTTTTATTTTATTACATCGTTCTCACTTAAAATTATAAATTCAACATTAATGATGTAAGTTCTAATATTTTTGTAAAAATATAATTTAAAAGAGTGTCCATGGAGTTTCTTGCCCGTTCTTTTCCATAGGTACCTACGCTTTGGAATGGGCAACTAGCTTCATATTTTCTGACTGACCGACTTCTTGACAATTCAAAAGTGCTTGTAAATGGTTTAATTGAAATAAATGCTTTGAGTTTGTACTAACTTTGAACCTCTGTATGTAGTAGGCTGTATATAGTTTTTTGTGCTTCCAGGTATCCTAGACCGAGACCTAGCCCTGGGCCTAACTTATGTAGTTTAGATTTCATAGAATACGCCTACTTAATTAAGTTCATATGTGGTAAAACTATTGCTGACACACTGACCTCTATTAAACAAGTAAGCTGGACTAAATGTACTATACGAATTGACAGTTGTTTGTGCCGATTCAAAGCGCCCCGCTCGAGGTTCTCAGGAGTTAAAATTCAAATAAGTAAAGTTGTGAATGTTCCATGTCGAATTGTGTCAATAATTTTCTTCAGACAGTGAGTCGTTTTAAATTCAAGTCTTTCAAATAGAAAATTACTGTCGCCAGAAATTTCTGCAATTTGATGAGCTAAAACAATATTATATGTAATGTTTACTTGTTTCCGAAGTAAACACCTAACATCGAAATAAAACTTGCTATCTAGTACTGTATACTTTAGCATTTTTACTTTAATTAAATACTTAATTTCAAACTTCCCATCGATTCAACTAAGCAGTTATGGCTCAACTATAGTAGTTTTATGGCTAAATTTTAAGCCTATCCTCAAATTTAAAGCTCACTGATCTGACCATAGGACACTATCCACTAGTTTATAGCTTGCGATCTGGACGCGCCCTAATGAATTTTCAGTTAACCTTTGCAGCAATTATAATATTACTTAAAAATGAATGTAATATATGTACATGCCAAGAGCTTTCATATGACATACATTTCATCACTGTTGCACAACAACTTCGAAAAGTGTTGTGGGCCCAGTGTTCATACAAAAGTGCCCATGGTAATTTTCCAACAGTGTCGATTATAGAAAAAATAAAATTGCATAAATGAAGCACAAATTAAGAGCCATCGTCGTAAAAAAATAAACGTAGTTGTATGTCATGCCGTTTAAGAGATACAGCAATTTGCTAAACGTTACCCCGCAGCGGCATGCGGCATCTTGAATAACTATGAAACCTCAAGACGCACAAACTTCATTATTGGGCACAATTAGGCACAAAAGATTATTATCTAACTAGCTTGTTTGTATATAGCTACGAGCACCGGTTAAAAACATGCCGCTGGGGTAACGTTACTCCAGCTTAATTTATTTTTCGTAAATATCTTTGGATCGGCTGGACGCACAAATTCTAAATTTCGGGCCAAATTACACGAGATGAGGTACTAGTTATCTATCAAGCCGAAATCCTGAAAAGCGACAACATTCCGCTGGGGTAACGCACACCCTTGACAGGCGTTCTATTATTGCGGATTCTCACTGAACTCAGGCGCGGTCGCAGCCCAAGATGGGGGGGGGGGGGGGCACCATGGATGCCGAGGAATATTTTAAGGGAGGTACATCTCCTCGTTGGTCTAGTGGTCGCAAGCGTTACTGCTGAGCATGAGGTCCTAGCTGGGTTCGATTCCCAGGTCGGGTAAAGTGTTATTGGGTTTTTCTATCAAAATTTCTCAGAAGCAGCCTGGAGTCTGGATTTGTGCCTGGTTGGCGGCAGTAGGCTCGCCCCCTATGACATGGCACTTAATAACTGGCGAAGTGTGGGTGTAAGTCCTATATGATGGTACACCCCTTCCTAACCCTTTGGGGATTAAAGGCGTGATATTAAGGTTCATGTACATCTCCGTCTGCACATTTAATTAATTAATTAAATTCATTTATTTCAGGTAAGGTAACCCATATCAGCAAAATCTACACATTTTTCAATAAAAATCACATAAATAATAATTACCTACATTACCTACGTTGTTCAGGGACTAATACTGCCAAATAGGTCGTATTTATGAGAACGGGAGGCTATGTAGGGTGGACGGAGAGCGAGCGAATTGAGCTCGAAAATTTTAACAACCCTACTCGTTTTGATTAGGTTTTGTTTCATATTTTCAAGCGAAAATAGGACTTACATTGTCGACTTATGCAGGCAAGCCCAAAAAGTTACTATCAGAACGTAGGATGCAAGAGCAAGCGAAGCGAGCTCGAAAATTTTGCACAATCGGATAGTAGTTTTTAAGTACTATCGTACACTTAACTTATACTACCGTACTAATAATTTTATATGGAATTATGTTCTGAAATAAATTATTATTATAGCTTCGATACTTGCTTTGCTGACTTATGAAGAAAGGGTCAAGAATCAACAGAATGTAGATCGCAAAAGCCAGCGAAGCGAGCCACCAATACACCCCAATCCTTTTTTAGGGGGTAGTTTAGAAAAACAAAAAATGCCAAACTTCATCATTTACTTAGATAAGTATTCGTGCCAAGTTTGAAGGTTATCAACTTAAGGCATAAGATTTTTCATACAAACAAAATCCCCCCTTTTCAACCTCTTAAAGGTTGAATTTCCAAAAACCCCTTCTTAGTGGATACCTACTCTTCACAAAGAACACACCCTCCAAATTTCATGTCTCTAGGACCAGCGCTTTAGGCTGAGAGTTGATATCTTAGTCAGGACTTGGAATTTTATATATAATATGTTAACGGAAAGTGTGTAATCCGTCATTGTATACAATTCCTAAAATAGATAGGAAATCTATGATATATTTTGTAATATGCACTTTTCCTAGGAAATCTATACATTTCCTAAATAGCAGTCGGAAATGTATTATATTCTTGATGTTTACAAAAGGATTTTTCGCATAATGTTCTTTTTAGGGTTCCGTACCTCAAAAGGAAAAAACGGAACCCTTATAGGATCACTCGTGTGTCTGTCTGTCTGTCTGTCTGTCTGTCTGTCTGTCCGTCTGTCACAGCCAATTTGCTCCTATTCTTATGGACCGATTAAGTTGAAATTTGGTACACATATGAATCTCTGTGACCCAAACACATACGTGTAACGTAAATAAATGAGTTTTGAAAATGGGAGTAATTTTTGAGGGGTAAATAGACAATTAAAAAAAAAAGTTTCGCAATATATACCGTGTGACATATCAAATGAAAGGGCTTACCGTGAGGATCTATAATATATTTTTTTCATAATTTTAAAGTAAATTTTATTAAAGTTATTTAAGACAATAGACGGAAATTTACCATTCCCCCCCCCCTTATCTCCGAAACTACTGAGCCTAAAATTATGAAAAAAAATCCAGAAAATAGTTCTATACCTATAGATTACAGGAAAATTAATAAGAAGTCTATGATCTTGAAACAACATGGTAAATCTCTCAATATTATGCGTACAAAGTTACATTTTCAGTTGGAATGTATGGGAGAACATGTTTTTCAACTACAATGTTAAGTTTGTTCTTGGGATAAATTAATTCCAACTACGGAACCCTTCATTGTGCGTGGTCCGACACGTACTTGGCCGGTTTTTTTTAAATTTAATTCGCATAATACTAAAGTACTACTCGGCGACGTCGGATGCAAGAGCGAGCGAAGGGCACTCCGAGGTTCAGTTTGGTTAGGTTCCTTTAAACCATGGTGCAGTCAGTGCTGCTTACTATTAATTTTAAGATCTTTAACTGACTTATATTTGTGTTTATCTTTTTGTTGTAATATTAGATTGTAACTACCCACCGAACTAGTTAATTTAATTTTCCCTTTAATTGCAATGGTAAATGTTTTTTTTTTATTTATTAAAATAATAATGCTAATTTCTTATATAATAATATGACACAATGTTAATAATTCGAATAATTTGTATTGTATGCCCAAAAGGCGGGACATAGCTGATCAACATCACTGTAATTCTTAACACCTGTATCTATTACTGTACCTATGATCCACAATAAACATGATTGATTGATTGAAAACCCTGCAAACAGAAATAGGAGCCCCGCTGCGCGGGGCTCCGTTGACCTGACGTCGTTAGGTTTAAAACATGCAGCATGCTAAATTTATGCTTTAGAATGTTATGCTTTAATCATTATTATGATTAGAGAAATGGATAGGGAACCGTTTACAAACGTGTTTTTTTTTTTTTTAGTTAGGTACAGAAAGTATTACTTTTTATATATTTCTTAGTATCATCTCGGAATTGCATACAATTCCTAGGAAATATAATATATTAGGTTGGGGAAAAAGTATTTTCGCATTATAGTATGTATGAACTTGTAATAAAATCTCTTTGACTATACTATTTGTATCTGGCTGGTTTTGGTATCATTAAATTTTAAAGAACATAATTCCAAATTCAAATTAGGAAAAGGTGTGATTTTCATTTGTTTTTCGTACTGTCAAGATGAGTGAATTTAATGAAGAAATTCGATACATTTAAAAAAATTTCTACATAAAAAGTTAAAATGCAACGCAAGCCGCGAAAAAAATTTGCGATGTTAATAGACCTAGTGCAGTATCTGTGAGAGTAGCACAAATTTGGTTTAAGCGTTTTCAATCCGGAAATTTTGATGTCAAAGATGCACGTCGCTCTGGTCGCCCTATTACGGATAAAATGGATGCTATTTTTTAAAAAGTGGAGCATGATCGGCATATCAGTAGTTACGACGTAGCTGAAGAACTGGGAATTGACCACAAAACAGTTTTGGCGCATTTGAAAAAAACTGGGTACACAAGAAAGCTCGATATTTGGGTACCTCACGAGCTCACTGAAAGAAACCTAATGAACAGTGTAGGTGTACTCATTTGTGATTCTTTATTACGACGTAATGAAACCGAACCATTTTTGAAGAAGCTGATAACTGGTGATGAAAAGTGGATCACGTACGACAACAACGTGCGAAAAAGGTCGTGGTCAAAGGCCGGTCAGGCTTCACAGACTGTGGCGAAACCCGGGTTAACTCGCAACAAGGTGATGCTGTGTGTGTCGTGGGATTGGAAGGGCATTATTCATTATAAGCTGTTACCACCAGGCAGGACCATCGATTCTGAACTCTACTCCGAACAACTGATGAAATTAAAGCAAGAAGTTGAGAGAAAGCGGCCGGAATTAATCAACAGAAGGGGTGTGGTTTTTCATCATGATAACGCTAGACCTCACACATCTTTAGCCACTCAGCAAAAATTAAGAGAGTTTGGCTGGGAGGTAATAATGCATCCGCCGTATAGTCCTAACCTTGCACCTTCAGATTTCCACCTGTTTCGGTCTCTTCAGAATTTTTTAGGCAGTGTCAGGTTAACATCACGAGAGGACTACCAAAACCACATGTCGCGGTATTTTGATCAGAAGTCCCAAAATTTCTATAGCAATGGGATCATGTCCCTACCTACAAGATGGCAAAAAGTTATCAAACAAAATGGTACCTACATACTTTAGTTAAATGTAAATAAACTATATTAAAAAATGTTTTGAATTTTCTTAAAAAATGCGAAGAAACTTTTTCCCCTACCTATTACATTTCACAGGAAATGTGTGTATTAAAGAATCTTTGAAACATTATTTTACTTTACAGATTTCCTAAGTAGGCTCGGAATTGCATATATTTCCTAGGAATTGTGTACAATTCCTAGGTTTCATACATTTCCGGTAACATATATGCATAAAGTAATTTTTTTCTAAGACTGAGATAATCAAAAAACGTCGCAGATTGAAGTCGTTATTTTACTTCATTTGCTTTCATTTATATCACTTCCGTGTTCTCTATCGTTAATTTAATATAAAACCAGATAAAATAGTTGTCATTTATTATTTAAAAACGCAAAGAAACATTTTTATGACTTGGCAGTATGAAGTAGTACCCAAGTCGAATGACACAAATGTTGAAAATTAAAAAAAAAACTTATAAAAAGTTTCGTGGCGGGAATTAGCTATTCTCTTCTTCAATTTTGCAACATTTTTGAACAGTGAAAATACTGTTATTACTTTAGGCCTGTTTCATTTTCTCGCAATCGAAGTGAAAAGCAAAGTGTATAACTAAACGCACGACAGCCAACCCTACTAGAGTTCACGCACACATTTGCACGTGTACAAACGTCATTTGGTGATGTAGTAGTAATAGGTAATTATTTTTCGAGCGTTGTATGAATTGTCCGAGGTGTGTCAACATCAACACACAATCTGATACTGAACTATAATAATTACAACAAAAACGTAAGAACATTTGAATTTCGCGGGCCACCCTGCCGCTTTCGTATAAGATTTATAACAGGCAGACGTCACAAGTTGTGACGTCTGCCTGTTATAAACCTGAGTCACAACACGCCTCACACCATGCCATGGTAACTCACGAACAAAATATGATTATGAACTTTTTCTGATTATAGAGCCATCTGTACGCCAAGCCAAAGAAACTTTGGTCGATGTTGCCACTCTTTACGTGATTAATGTGACGTAAAATAATATAAACATAATTAACTACATAAACCTCATTAATAAATTAAAGTAAATAATAATACCCTAAATTAACTAAAACTATTACCAACCTAAAATATTTGAAATTGGTTTTTATTTGACACCAAATGTAAGCAACCCTGTAACTTGTTTTAAAATTTAAATGTCACCGTATGCTAATGTCACAATGGAGGTTATAAAACAATATGAACTTAAAGAAAAAGTTGCGCAATATATTACATTAATTATAACAGTCCACATTAATTTCAATTTTATAGAATGTCAAAAGCATAAAGAAGTACTTCTTAATTATTTGCTTCGAAAACGTGTTGTGTTCTTCATTATTAATTGGTGCAAAGAAGTCAGCAATGTACTTACTGGTAAGTGCTTTTATATTTTGTAAATCTGTCTGATGAAACTGACCGCATCTTTATACAGGCTCGAGAACATTACATTAAAACGAAATAGAAGAAACGAAAAAGGCAAACTAGTGTACAAATTAATATCTAATAAATAAATTTGTTGTTACTTCCCTAATATATTTCGTGTTTTATTTATTTCTTATAATTCCAGATTTTATTCTACGAAATTTTTATGCACTTGTGTGAATTGCGGTTCAATTTTGTTTCTTGTACCTATACTTACTTGTTTAGTGAATGTCATATACTTTCAATAACACATTTGAAAGTATCTAATACATAAAAACAAAATTGAAACAGCGGCAATTCATACGTAGCTAAGCATGACTATACATTTACCTATCAATAGATAGATAGGTACATCTATACCTACGTATTTCTATAGATATTTTAGTTCCATGGCTTGGCGTGGCGCTGATCGTATTTCTAATCTGTCAGACGTTAAGTTGCCAGTCTATCTCATTATACATATTAGTCTAAGCGTCACACGGCCCTGTGCTCACCCGCGTCGTAGTCGATGGCGGACGCCATGCTGAGCTGCGGCACCGGCGGCAGCAGGCCGCGCGGGTCCAGCTCCTGGAACACTTACGAGCTTCGACAAAGTCCTGGCCGGTGATAAAAAAGCGCGCCTGCCGACGCGGCATTAGATGACTAAATAAAAAAAAAATACGCGAGAACCGGGAACTTCTTATTTGTTTTTTTATTACTTTTTAACAAAATATTACAGACAATATTAATTTGATTCACACAAATTGATAATTAACACAGCAAAAATTATTGTTGCGAAACGACTTTTATTTTTGGTGTGTAAAAAAGACAACTTTTCGTAACAAATCGTCAGAAAAAGTTAAACTTCGACCTTTCAGTCAGGTCCAGTACCAAAAAAATATCACAATGACGAGAAAAACAAGTTACTCTCGGATTCGGTAAGCATCTTTTGACACCCGTTATATTGTGTCGTATAGTGACAAGTTGTCTTGTCACAATACAACAATAAAATGTTTTGCATGCACGAGGAACATAAAAAAAGAATCACAGAATAAAATGGAGGTGTTGAAAGCCGATGTTATCTATGAAGTTGTACGTGTGTACCTGCGTCTCGTTGCTGGCGTTGAGCGGCGCGCCGCGTAGCTCCCAGCTCACGGAGTACACCACCACCTCGTCCACGGCTGCAAACCACAATACCACACGTCCCATTGTCTACCTCTTTATTATTTAAACATTATATTCATTAAAATATGTTGATAGCATTTATGTTAATGGGTTATCTAGGCAAGTAAAAAAATATATGTAAATAAGCAATATTTAAATTGAAGAAAAACACGAGTGGTCTCGTGTCGGTGTCGTACCGGTGCAGTTTTCGCCGTGCTGCTCGTAGCCGGTGGCGCAGCGGCACTCGCTGTGTGCGTCGGACACGGCCAGGCACAGGTGCGCGCACGCACGCGCTCGTAGCGCGCACGCGCCGCGCACCGCGCGCTGCGTGCCCGCGTCGTACACGCGCAGCGAGAGCACGCCCTCTATTTTTATTAGATTACATTACTTATTATTTAAGAGTCCTATTACATTTTTTACGCAAATTTATGATTTTTGACGCTGTAATTTTCAGCAGCAGTAACATATTTAATTTTTTTGATTATGAATAACGATAGTAACATTCTCTTTCTTGTAAGTTGGAGTTACACATTTTAATTTTTCTTTTCGTGTAATTTACTATAAATATTTTACGAACTCCGTTTGCAAGAAAAACCGTCGGCGATGGAACTTTGACGCTCAAATTCACATTGTTACATTCAATTCTTATAAAAGCTAAAATTACTAAAAAATAAGTTGAATGTTTTACTTGTTTATTGGAATTCTAGAATTTCTTTAAATTCCTTGAGTTTTCACTAAAAAAATCGTAAAGAAAGCCTAATTTAAGCCATAAATGTCTTGATTCAGCGTCCATTATATTCCAAATAAACACAATTTTATCAAATAAACTAATATGATATAAAACTTCGATCTATAATGAATACGTTTTATTAGTTTTCGTTTGTCAATATTATAAGAAAAAATTACAATAAATAAAATTAAAGTACTATATATTCTACGTCGATTCAGCGCGCTCCTCAGTCTCGCGCGAGCGCTTATCGAGGTAGGACCTGTACATGAAATTTTCGCGCGCAATCGTCCGGAGATCGCTATTATTATCGACTCGTGTACGCCGATCGAAATAATTTGATCCAATAAGATTTTTTTTCACATCATAATATTAAATGTATTATTTTTTAACAGACTTCTAAAAAGGAGGAGGTTCTTAATTCGGATGTTTATGTATTTTTTTTTATATGTATGTTCGGGCATAACTCCGTTATATTTAGACGGATTTGCATGATTTTTTTTTGTTCGAAAAAGTGTATTCCGAAATAGTCCCATTTAAATTTTGTACAGATCTGATCATGAGTTACGTAGACAGACAAGGTAACTCTTCAATAAATTCCAGCAAATCAACGGCGATTCCTGCTATCGCATATGTATTCATTGTTTACGCAATCACACAACATAACATCACGCCTGTACCCTTTAAAGGGGTAGGCAGATGTGTTCAATTGCTTCCTGTCACTGATATTTATATAGCAAGTAGTGTTATATGAATTTGTGTGTGGTAGATAGGTACAACTAAAAAGTGAAACATAAAATTTTATTTTTTGGAATCTGTTGTTTTTTTATTTTTGTAAAAAAGTTTTAGTACGAGTGCGTCTTAAAGGTAATCAATATTAGTACATACGTACATATTAGACTTTAATTTTTATCTTTTATTTATGGTAGGTAAGGGTCGGAAAACACCACTATACGCCTGCATAAAAAAAGGAAGAGACACAATTATGCCCGCTTACAGACAGCATTAGAAGTTAAAATGTCACTAAAAAGGTAGATGCAAACACGATGTTATTAATTTAAACCGTATTACGGAACAAACCAAACCACAAACAAACCTTAAGTTCCTACCTAAAATATACATTTTATACTAAAACAAACATAAATCAGTATTTTCTTTTCCAGGACACATAACCATAATAAGTCTGAAACATCTACAGAAAGTAAAAATATGATAGTAGAATTAAGAGTGAAAGAATCGTCTACTCTAGATCAGCTAAAGTAGGTACCTAGCTACCCGTATATTACCTAGCCGGGCCCACTCTATGCTCAAGGTCAAAAATATCGTAATTTATTTTCGTAATAGAAAAGATTTTCGTAAAAAAAGGTTTTGTTTTAATGATATTTGTAATTATTTAGTAACGCTATAAAAAATTACAAAAGAAGTAGTTATAAGAAATGCCTACTGTTCTACGTTCTGATTGTGAACATTTTGTGTAGGTATATTTTTGTCTTTTCTAAACATTCTTCTGTATTCTATGTCGGGATTATGTGACGTAATTCATGAAGATGTTAATAATTACTAGTTGATTAATGCATTCGATTTATGACCAGTAACTACTTACGTATTTTTTTTTTGAACCAAGAGGCTTCTACAGCATCAGAAAAATGTATGCTTTCCAGTTCTGTTCTGTTCAAAGGAAAAAAAAACACGTTAAATGCCATTACGAGAGATCTTTTTGTATTTTTTTTTCTCAAACTTTACAATTAGGTACATTTTTAATTTGTGGACTTTTTTTGAGTGTTTTGATTTATACTCACCCCTGATTACCTGTCTAGTAGTGTTCAGTTCAGACTCTGGATTAATAAAAAAAACTATCATCCTACTCAGACTGGTATCAAAATTGTTTCGCGGACTATAGTTGTACTCCCAACGCACACTAACGTAACTTCGTGTATTGCAAACGAACACAAGCGCGCGTTCGCGCTAAGCGAACATTTACGATTTGTAATAGGACTCTTAAAAGTTTACTTGTGAATAGATTATTATTATAATTATTATAATTCTGTTCGTATCTGCATTTTCGTCCGACTTCCGCAATAAAAGTTTTTTTTTGGGAAGTCGCTTGTTTTTTTTGTAAAAACGTTTTGATTTTTCACTTTTTAGTGAGAGAGTTTGTAATTTATCTATGTTACAATAGCCTAACGTAGACTGCTCATCACCTTTTACAAAATATTGCTTTTCCCGATGCTGGGACGTTAATTGTCCACCACCACCACCACACGCATTGTGTGTTTGTGACCAGCATAAATTGCTTAGCAACCATATTAAAGTAATCGAATCGCAACCCGTGAAATATTTATCATTGATTAGTTCCAATGCCCGTCTGTGGTCTTCACCATCAGCTCCACTTTACCAAATGATGATTTCCGAGAGCAAATGCTCAAATTACTCTAAAAAAATTCCAAATCTCTATAGGTTTGCCAATAAAATTTGAGGGTTTCCTTCGATTTCCATGGGATCCTCTCATCAGATTTCAACTTGCTGACAATGGGACCACCTTGGGAGTATACCCTTTCAAACAAAAAAATGATTTTCAAAATCGATAAACAATTGACGGAGTAATCGGTGAACGTACAAAAAAAAACATACATAAAGTCGAACATATAACCTCCTCCTTTTTGGAAGTCGGTTAAAAATGGTCACGATCCGATTAATAATTGCGGAGAAATGCGTGGACATACATACATACATACATCTATAAAATTTTGTATATTTGTTTGGAAGCCCTAATAGATTGTCTGACATATGTGAATATATTACAGTTCCCAAAAAAACACACACATACGTGTCGAATTGATAACCTCCTTTTTTTGAAGTCGGTAAAAATGTTTTTTATTTTCCTCGTAGGTATAGTATAAAGCACTATGTATCACTCTGAAGAAAGTGATATTCCCAACT
This sequence comes from Gortyna flavago, assembly GCA_963669345.1. Taxonomy (NCBI): domain Eukaryota; kingdom Metazoa; phylum Arthropoda; class Insecta; order Lepidoptera; family Noctuidae; genus Gortyna; species Gortyna flavago. Next base: position 14,429,626 of record OY770147.1, read on the forward strand.
CCAGTGTATTCAGGCCCTCAGCTGAGCCTCGGCCCTCAAGCTACACCCTCGCGACCTCGTTAGTAATCAGGCACTTTCACTACTCGTTGAACAATGAATTGTAACATTTTAAATGGCAATAATTATGTTTTTCCGTTGAAATATTAATATTTAGAGGAAAATAAACCAGGAAGCTCACTAATTGGTTTTTAAAACCTGTGATCTGGTCTAATGTAAGCACGGCTCAGACGGTGCGTCTTTTATTGTTGCTGCAACCTATGACCTGTGCGCTGTGCCATCGCAGGCAATTAAATCGCACCGTGTATACATGGTTTTAGGGTTCCAATTCACCGTTGATATTGGAACTAAGCTCCTTAACGCGGCTTGTGGTACAAGTTCAGTTTCACTCTCTGTCTCTTCCTATGATATACTCGTGTGCGTGGCACTGACCGGTGTTGTTGCGCAGCAGGCGCGCGGTGGCGGGCGCGCAGGTGTGCTTGTGGCAGGCGCGCACGCTGCCGTCCAGCGCGTCGGCCCACAGCACCTCGCCGCCGTACACCTATGATATACTCGTGTGCGTGGCACTGACCGGTGTTGTTGCGCAGCAGGCGCGCGGTGGCGGGCGCGCAGGTGTGCTTGTGGCAGGCGCGCACGCTGCCGTCCAGCGCGTCGGCCCACAGCACCTCGCCGCCGTACACCTATGATATACTCGTGTGCGTGGCACTGACCGGTGTTGTTGCGCAGCAGGCGCGCGGTGGCGGGCGCGCAGGTGTGCTTGTGGCAGGCGCGCACGCTGCCGTCCAGCGCGTCGGCCCACAGCACCTCGCCGCCGTACACCTATGATATACTCGTGTGCGTGGCACTGACCGGTGTTGTTGCGCAGCAGGCGCGCGGTGGCGGGCGCGCAGGTGTGCTTGTGGCAGGCGCGCACGCTGCCGTCCAGCGCGTCGGCCCACAGCACCTCGCCGCCGTACACCTCCAGCGCCGCCGGCCGCGCGCCCGGCTCCGTCTCCAGCTGCAACACGACAACATTACATTTTGAATTTTTGTGAGACCTAATTTGCAAGACAATGGGCAAATGAGATCTAAATGTCCACCACTAAAGACCATATGTAACTGATTATACTAAAGGTAAACAAATCGTAAAAAGGGTTTTATACATGACACTTTCTTGTGGTGTGTGTGCTACACACACATTTTTATTAAAAGACCCATGAAAAAAAACGCGCACCGAGTGTTCCGTATTATCAATATTGCAGTTTTATGTCAGCGCCATCTCTGGGCCGATAGTGGAACTAATGTAACTTTTGTTGATGATTTCTGGAAAAGTGTGCCATTTATAGACTTCGTTTTATTTTTCCTGTAACATTTACATGCCATCAAAAACATAACTTGTAAAAAAAAACAAGTCTCGCAACTCAGTTCTTCTACTGTAAAAAGTTGTGAGATCCATGTCATACCAAGTCGGTTAATTTATTTAGTCCCTACTTAAGGGACCTTCTGTCTTAAATTATTACGCAATTAGCTAAATTAACAACATCTTATAGTGGCCATATTATCAATATTAAAAATCTTTTATGTTTTTAAATAAATAATGTACAGGATGTCGTCACAGTTGCCGGCACAAAAAAGTCCAGTTGTTCTAACGAAGGATTTATTTTACACAACGTACAGGATATATTAATATATAGGACAAATCCACGCAACCTTTTCCCAGAAGGGACGAAGGGGGGGATAAGGTGTCCTCTAAACCAAAAAGGTTACAATATTTCGTCAAAGGTTTAGGCTAACTTGAGTCTCATGTAACTATTCCAAGTAGGACGTAGTCCACGAATGCACCACTAGTTCAGTCTTCAAAAAACTAAATATACTAGCAGAGGTCATTAACCCTCTGAGAAATCTTAACACCGCGATTCAGGAAAGTGATGTATTGCGACAGCGCCATCTATTGTCGAGCAACGGCATGTTGTAGTGTCTCTCTTACATGATGGGTGGCGTTAGTGGGTTAAAAGTAGGTTTGCTACAATAATAGATTGACTTGGCCATCGCATGAAAACACAATGTATCTCATGTTAACATTTAAAAATTGGATATTATTAGAAAAAGTTAAATTGTTATCGATTTAATTAGTCGACTAATATTGTGTTCTCTATGGTAATTCGTTAAGTATAAAAATGTCCGTCAACCGACGGCAGACCCTCTTTTTTTCATGAAGCGTGGTGACGACAATAACTTAACGAACGGTTGCCTCTTTTATGTGCTATATTTTGTTATTTAAAATAATTCAATGAATATTGTAAAACCAATAAATAAATCTAGTAAAACGTTCATATCGGTTTTTATTAAAAAAATTCAGAAGTGATATTTAATCGCGTCAACCGCACGGTCTAAGGTAAAATTTGCAAATTACGGGTGAGTTGTTTTAATTGTTTTATTAGCTTGATCAACGTATTAACGTTGACCAACCTATGATGACCCACTTATTGTTATTGCCTTATTATGTGTCTTATATGTTAATACTGTTAACATTTAAAAATTGGATATTAGTAGAAAATGTTAAATTGTTATCGATTTAATTAGTAGACTAATATTGTGTTCTCTATGGTAATTCGTTAAGTATAAAAATGCCCGTCAGCCGACGGCAGACCCTCTTTTTTTCATCAAGCGTCGTGACGACAATAACTTAACGAACGGTTGACTCGTTCATGTGCTATATTTTGTTATTTTACTCAATACTCAATTCTTTATTGCATTCCACAATGTAGGCTTAGGTGGTAAACATTTATTTGGTAGGTAACAATCGTGCACCCTGTCGGGCACAGCAAAAGATATAATAAATAAATGTGGAGAGGCCTTATCATTTAAGTATCTTATAATAATCCAACTTATTCTAAAAACATAGACATAACATTAACATTAGAATTAAAATTGCAAAAGACAAGCTTTCAAGTTTTAGAGATTTATCATTTAAATATTCGTCGACACTATAGTAAGATTTTTTTAGTAATAACTTTTTTAAATTATTTACGAATAAATGGAGTTTTTTTTCTTTTCTTATTGTTTCTGGTAGCACATTATATGTTTTTACTGACATTACCAGAGGACTTGTAGAATGTTTTTTTAAGAGGGATGATGGTAGGTTGAGTCGTGTTTTGTGTCTGAGTGTATACCTTGTTTGTATGTCTTCTCGTTTAGTGTAAAAGTATTGGTGTTTGTGAGTAAATTTGCATATTTCAAGTATGTACATACAAGGCAGAGTTAAAATATTTTGTTCTTTAAAATGGGGCTTGCAGCTATCTGTCTGCTGTATATTTACCAGGATACGGATAAGTTTCTTTTGAACGGTGAATAGTGTTGGGGCATCTGTACTGTATCCCCACATAATGATGCCGTAACTAAGCCATGCATAAGCACAGGCGTAATACATAACCAGAGCAGTCTGTAAATTTGTGTTTTTTTTAACTTCCCGGAGAGCATATAAAAATTTCGATAGTTTTGATTTTATGTTTTGTATGTGTAACTTCCAATTTATATTTTTGTCTATGGTTATGCCTAATAGTTTGAATTCATTAACTGTTTCTATTATATGGTTATTGAAGGAAAAGAGTACATTTGGAGGAGTTTTTTGGTGGGGATGGAAAGTTATGAGTTTTGTCTTTTAGAAGTTTATTTCAAGGTTGTGTTCATTCATCCAGGTTGTTATCTTCCCGAGAATTTCATTTAGGGTACTGTTTATGTTCGTATTGTCATGACATTGGGTGAGAATGGAGATGTCGTCCGCAAATAAAACGCAAGGTCCGGTTTCTGCAAAAAATTTTGAGAGATCATTGATGTAGATGAGAAACAGAAGATATCCAATAACACTACCCTGTGGTATTGATGCGCTTATCGCCTTTAGGTCAGATCGAAACTTTTGAAGTTCGTTTATAGTGTTATTGAAGTATTCTATCTCTATTAGCTGTGCTCTATTTTCCAGATAAGATTTGAACCATTCGTATGCTTTACCACGGATCCCTAATCTATATAGTTTATTTAATAAAATATCATATTGAACTTTATCATAAGCTTTGGTCGTGTCTAGCATTAACCCTACTGCGTATTTTTTATTATTTATTATGCTTAGGGCTCCCTGTATAAATTTATAAACTGCTAACGCTGTTGATCGATTTTTTCGAAAGCCGTTTTGGCATTCGTCAAATATTTGATATTTTTCGCAGAAAGTGTACACGCGATTGCACATTGCTTTCTCGAAGATCTTTGAAGCTGTAGGCAGTAAAGCTATTGGACGGTAGTTACTTGGCTCTGTTTTGTCATTTTTCTTGTGTAGAGGCTTCACTAACGCTATTTTCAGCTGGTCTGGGAATACGCCATCTTCAAAAGACTGGTTTAGCAATCTAAAGAAGGGTAGTGTAAGCTCATCAGCGCATTTTCTGAGTAGATAGGGTGGAAGTTCGTCTATGCCGTGGTTTTTTTTATTTTTTAGTGTTTTTAGCATACTATTGATTTCGCAAGGGTCTACTGGAGTGAGGAACATTGTATTTTCAGTTTGCGAAGTCACTGGTATACTTTTCGACTCATTGTTAGTTCATACTCGACTTCCCTCACCGATAGATGCAAAACAGTTGTTAAATATATTGGCTACTTTCTTTGGCTCTGAGGTTGTTTTATTATTATTTGTTTGTAGTTTTATGTTAAATTTGTCTTTTTTATGATTTTATTGGTTCGCTCGTTTATAATATTCCACATTGTTTTGACTTTGTTATTAGATTTTTTTATTTTATCAATATACTGTTGTTTCTTTTGCTGTCGTTACTGACTTTTTTAATATTTTTTCATATTGTTTATAGTGTTGTGATAGTATTGGGTTATTTGTTTTGAGTGTAAATATTTTCAATAATCTCTTATTTTTGCAGGATTTTTTGATACCTTTAGCTAGCCATTTTTTCTTAAAACGTGATTTTAATTAAAAATAAGCGAAGGCTAGTTGAAAGAAAAATCAAAAAGTCGGTGGTGGTAAACAAAACTTGGCGTGTTTAAAACATTTGAATCACCATAATTATTTCAAATAAATCAACCTACCTATTTACAATCGTTCATTGTTTGTCACAGCAATGCCTCGAAATGTCTACCACCTTGTTGAACACGTTAAACCACGTTTTCGTAAGTTAATTTTCAAAGAACTTATCACTGTAGTGTCACTAGTAATTATCCTCGTAATTTACGTTTTTGTAAATTAAAACTCAACACGAGGCTGGAAATCCAGTCCTTACATTTAATTCCTAACACTGTCTGTAGTGGTATTGCTCGTCCTAACTCCTACCCCGTGTTGACGCATGACGCGGGTGCGCCGCTGCGCTAGGGAGACTACGGAGGGTACTCCCGGCCTTGGCGCCAGCTCTTCCCCCTCTCCTCACCCTCGCCCCCGCTTTTTGTCTACATCGCGTTGGACAATAGTGTCACAGTCGTAGTGTACAGCGTCGTTAAAAAATATTAGATATGGCATGACAAACAATTATTTGTTGGAAAAAAAATAACCTATATACCGATTCTAAACAAACTAGTTTCAGGTTTTGGGTTACTTCATTAACACATTGTAGGTTCGGTTGCGTAACTCTTGACATAGCAACAGTTGATTTATAATAATTAACGTTACTTTTGAGACGTAAATACCCACATTTAATTTTTATAGATACATTTTAGACAATGGTTTTGCTATTGCGTTTACGTTAATGAATTCTGCTTATTTAATTATACGAGTATATATTAGACACTAAACTGGGTATGTTGTTAAATGCAATATGTAGGTGTACATTGCGTTAATGTGACTTGCCGTGGTAACTTTCCCGGTGGCGACATCGAGGTACATCATGGTGGCGGAGCCGGCGTTCACCCAGTACAGCCGGTCGGCGTCCAGGTCCACGCACATGCCTGCAACATACGTCAGCGTCAGAGCGGGAGCGCGCGCCGGCCGGGCGCGGCGGGCGGTACGTACTGGTGACGCCGGACAGGCGCGGCTCGGTGCGCGAGTCCAGCAGCGCGCGCACGTGCTCGGCGGCGCCCGTGGCGCACGACACGCGCTCGGCGTCCGGCTCGCGCGCCGCCCAGTACAGGCGGCCGCGGCGCGGGTCCACGGCCAGCGCCGACACGTTGCGCGCGGCCAGCAGCGCGCGCGTGTGCGTGCCGCCCAGCCGCGCCGCCAGCAGCGCGCCGCTCGCCGCGTAGTACAGCACGCCGGCCGCCCAGTCGACCGCGAAGCCGCGCGGTGCGTCCACGCCGGCGTCGCCCAGCACGCGCGCGCCTCCGCCCGTGAGCGCGGCGCGCTTCAGCTCGCCCGTCTCGCTGTCCGCCCAGTAGATGCTCTGCTCGGCCGCCACGAACTGCAGGCTGGCGGGCGCGGTCACGTGCGGGCCCGACACGGTCGGGATCATGTGTACCAGCGGCGCCTCCAGGTCCACGCCGCGGATCTCGCCCGCGCGCCCGATCAGCAGCACCTTCTCGTGCGCTGCGGAGGACTGGCGGTGAGTGGCGGGACACGGCGAGGCACTGTGCCTGTGCGTGTCGCCGGGATACGTACGCTCGCAGGTGACGGCGTCGGCGGCGAGGCGCATGACGTGCGGGCACGCGCACACGCGCTCGCGCGGCGCGTGGATGAGGCACAGGTGCGAACAGCCGCCGTTGCGCTCGCACGGGTTGTGCTCGGCGGGCGGCTGGCGGCTGGGGTGCACCACCTTGACGTCGAAGGGTTGCGTGAGCGTGCGCTGCACCACGGTGACGTCGCTGCCGTTCCACTTGCCGGCGCGCACCACGCTGTTGGAGCGCCAGTCGGTCCAGTACACGTGCTGCTCGAACACGGTGATGGCGAAGGGGTGCGAGAGCGCCGCGTGGCCGCGCAACACCTCGCGGTGGTCCTGGCCGGCGTAGTCAGTGGTGTGTACGGAGTCGGAGCGCGCGTCCACCCAGTACAGGCGGCGCGCGCGGTAGTCCAGCGCGATGCCGTTGGGCCAGGCGCCGTCCGACACGGTGTCCACGCGCACCAGCACGACGCGCGCGCGCCCGGCCAGTGACGCGCGCTCGATGCGCGGCGCCGCCTGCTCCCAGTCGCTCCAGAACAGGTAGCCTGCGAGCACATACCGCGTGACATCATGCTGCTCGTCAACAGTTGTCGCTCGCTGCCACTCACATTCAATGAACTGACTGATTCAATTATTATTATTACTAAATACTCATTTCATTAATTCAATATCTTGAAATATCTTAATGTCAATCCTAATATCGACTTGAATAAACCATGACTGTGTATTTTTTGCATGCGAACATTAACAACACCATTGTAACAATATTTTCTGCAAAAATAAATAATTTGATTTGATTTGACCGGGCTGATGCGCAGGTTTTATGGATTGCCAACTTTGCATTTTGTGGCTTACACCAAGGAGGCGACTAGTACTAATTTAAACAATTAATATTTGTTATAACATAAATTGATTAAGATTAAAACTCAAAATGAAAACTGGACCGAATTACAAATTTAATTTTGCATGAATTTATCTTGGTATTTCTAACACGCTTCTATTAGTAACCTACTTTGTTTTTTTACCTTTGTATGTATATGTAGTTCGGAAGACAAAACTACAATTTGGTATCTTAAGCTGATCTGATGATGGAGCCAGGAGGTGGATAGTGGAACTCTTCAGTGGCTACTAGTAAACCCCTCGAGATCGACATTGGAATTGTCAGTCAAACGTCAGGGATTGGCTGGACTCACTTATTTCAGCCAATCCCTGACGTTTAACGCAACCAACTGACGTTTAACCAATTTCGATCTATCGGAATTATATTCGAGAGTTAGCACCCTGCATTGAATGGTTTTTGGGCTATTATTACTCTTTAAGCTTAATAAAGTTTTTATAGCACTGATTTCCTTTTTTGAAGCTTAATATTGGTCATAAACAGAACTTTTAAAGACACGCTATTCAGTTTAAGGCATCCGAGACTACTGAATGCTGCATAATAGCTGATTTGATAGCATTTATCTGCATAACATTGGTATCGATTTTCATTATACTGCTTGATGCTGAATAACCTATGTTCTGTTCTCTTCAAGCTGTATTGTATTTTTATGTGTATTATAAATTTATAAAGAATCAGGTACATATACTCCTAGAGGCGAGTACATAGCATTGGTGCACACCTAACATGCAAATTCTGGGGAGCCGTGCGGGGCAAACGTACATACTTTTAGAGCATGAGAAGTGAAGAAGATTGTTTTATATACAGATACTATGGTGGGCGAGACAGTACTCACCAAGGCGCGGGTCGGCGGCGATGGCGCGCGGGCTGTCCATGTCGCCCGCGATCAGCGTGCGCCGGAACTGCCCGTCCAGCCGCGCCACCTGCACGAGCCAGCTGATACAGACTCAGACATAATAACTCGTCGCTACTCGGTATACCGCATCTCACATACTTGCGCTCGGAGACTGGATCCTCAGTAAATTTACATAAATAGACGGATCTTGATTATATAACCAATCATTTTGCGAGGTGAATAATTTCAAATTAGTAACTAATCTTCATGACGGACCGCCGACGTGTGTGTATACAGACTACACCCCGACAATCATTCACTACGTGCGTACGGCACGATTAAATTGGTATGTATGGGTGGTAAGAGGACACACGACGAACAAAAAATGTCAAGTACCTAACACGGTACCCCAAAGTGTCACGTTACCGAGATATTTGAAGGCAAACATCACATATGAGTACAACGACAATCATTAAAGTGTCACGTTACCGAGATATTAGAAGGTAGACATCACATATGAGTACAACGACAATCATTAAAAATATACTTAGGTATTACGTGTCAATAGGCGTCAGATTGTATCCAAATAATCTCTCCCAGTTTGATTATTATTTTTAATGTTTATTGAAAGAGAGTCCTTCTCACAGAGAAGAGACCTGCGTCCCTGCAGTGGGAACATTATAGGCTGACTATGGTTATGATTGAAAGAGAGTAGGTACTATCACGGTCATAAGTGGAGTAGCAATTTCACAAAGCAATAGATTGACACTTTGGTTTTACTTACGACCTTTTTTTAATTAGTAATTTCTCTACAATAGACACACACACACTCAGATTCGTTTGCAACTGATTGTATTTAATAAATTCAACCACTACGGTATATGGCATGATAGCTTAACGGTTATCATATTTGGGTAAGCGCGTCCTGCGTATCGAGCCGTGGGTTCGAATCTCACTCCATATTCGTCTTGTGCGCTTAATTCGTAAAACTTTATGATTATACCCACAGAAATCTAAATAAATAAATTATAAGGTAGACAGAGTCATTCACCGCGATTAAACTATAACGTTGTTGGTTGGTTGTTTATTGTGGGTTAGCGACGCGTGTTCTGTCTATTAGCCGTGTTGTAGTTCCTTTTAAAATGCAAGCAAATTTGAAACTTGAAATGAAAGCGAATAACACAACCGGAATGCATGTATTATGATTTAATTATTTTGTCAAACATTTATTTTATTAAAATAGAACTACTGATCCTTGTAGTTATTTTTTGAAACGTATTATAAGGTCTAAATAGAAGAAAAAATTATAATTTCGAAGTCCTAGATTTTAAATGATGAATATAACATTATATATATTATATATGTAACATTTCTATTTTCATAATAATTTTGTTTCTAAATCGTAGGTAATATTCGTATTTTGCTAGTAGCCTAACGGTACTCCTTTTTTGTTTTAGAGATAAGATATTACCTACTGTGATTTGAAGGGTCAATCTTCTAAATATATAAAACTCAAAGGTGACTGACTGACTGACTGACATAGTGATCTATCAACGCACAGCCCAAACCACTGGAGGGATCGGGCTGAAATTTGGCACGCAGGTAGATGTAATGACGTAGGCATCCGCTAAGAAAGGATTTTGATAAATTCTACCCCCAAGGGGATAAAATAGGGGATGAAAGTTTGTATGATTGTCAATTTTAAACCGATCGGGAGGAGACTTTGCATGCATATAGCTACTATGACGTAGGTTGTGTACAAACAAGTTTTGTAGGCCCTAATTTTTTACACACGCTAAACAAAAGTAAAGCCGCAAAAAATATACCTAATTATAATAATACTTAACGCGAGCGAAGCGGCGGGCAAAAGCTAGTTAAATATATAAGGAAGAGGGTAGCCTTGCCAGTCGATAGCGAAGTGGAAGGCCCAAGTGCCCAGTGCCCTAGCTGGTCACAGCTGGTCATTAAATATATAAGGAAGAGGGTAGCCTTGCCAGTCGATAGCGAAGTGGAAGGCCCTGGTGCCCTAGTGCCCTAGCTGGTCACAGCTGGCCAGTGAATATGAAACAAGTGGTTATTTTGCCGAATTATTCGACGGGTCTTTACGAACCAAACGAAAACCAGCTCAAAAACCATATTTGATTAAAAATCATAAACAAAAGGTTTACATTAAATTATAAATTGAAAAGGGTAAAAATAAAAAAGAGTTAAAGTGAGAGTGTAAGAGTTAGAGTGGGTTAAAGTATTCATTTTCATTACGAAAAGAACATTGATTCTTTTCGTAATGAAAATGAATACTTACTTTAGCTATAACCACAATAAGTCCTAAACTAGAAGTTTATTTATGTACCTATACTTTATAACCACAATAAGTCCTAAACTAGAAGTTTATTTATGTACCTATACTTTATAACCACAATAAGTCCTAAACTAGAAGTTTATTTATGTACCTATACTTTATAACCACAATAAGTCCTAAACTAGAAGTTTATTTATGTATACTTTATAAAATTATAACGAAAAACATTTTGAAATCACATAAAAACATTTTTATTGTTAACCCCATATTTCAATAACTATTAATTTAATAATAAAAGCAATTATTATATGATTATTCTCGTTTATTCAATTATCCAATAATAAAAGAACAGATCAAGATAATTGTTGAAAAGAAAAATAAAAATCTCATTTCGAGATTGGAACCCAGACCTATGCGTTTCTTTACACAGTACGTTACGCTGTCGGCTATCGGGATTTATTATAACGTTGTCAATTTTAGCAATCGTATGAACCGCCCAAGGTCATACGTAATTACGTGCGCTGCGTGTGTGAAAAAGCGATATGCTTTTTGTTTCGCTCGACACCAGTGTATGAATTCTGAGGTGTGCGTTCTGTGTTAATACATCACCTAAACTAAACACACATACGTAGGTACGGCCTGTACCGCGTGTTCAAAGCAAAACCATCTTTACGGTGCTACTGCATTTTTGACCGCGCACTGTACCTCGATCTGATGCAAACTGCTCTCAACCCAGTACAGGTTGCCGGCCACCCAGTCCACCGCCAGCCCCTCGGCCGTGGACAGCCCCTGCCGCACCACCGCCTCGATGCCGCTGAGAGCTGCGCACAGTCACAAACATAGTCTTAAGTGCTTATCGATTTTACCTATGAATAACAACATCAAAATGTAACCCTCATACTCTGATACTGAAAATCCAGTTCATTTCCAAATCCAAGATTTTGTCCTGTGTATGTAATGTATCGCAATGAACCACGTGAATAGCAAGTACAGTGTCTGTAGCGGGTACACTACATAAATACGAAAAACTTTATTCCGTCAGTCACAAATACGAATGTCAAAATACCGATTTTCATAATTCCAAATGGTTTAAAACTCCTAATATAACAACTCCTATTTATCATTCATCCTATTTTTATAATTCCAAAATTTCAATATTCCTAAAATTTATAATTACTATTTTCAAAATACCGAGTTTCAATAGATCGAATAACAAAAGGTCCGACTTAATGATAATTCGAAACATCAAAAATATTAATTCCTATTAATTAGAATTCCGAAATAAAAACGCCTTGTAAAACTGAATAGCAAGACAAATATACGAGTAGAATACGGAATTTCGACGCACAAAATATCGATAAATGCTAAAACGTCATTCGCTCGCTCTTGCATTCTATGTCGACGGAGCCATGCCTCGCGGGGCTCCTATTTCTGTGTAAACGGTTTAAAGTAACCTAACCATACCTAACCTCGGGGTGCCTTTCGCTCGCTCTTGCGTCCGACGTCGCCTATTGCGTTCGTTGCGTTCGGGTGCGGCAACGTGCATCGAAGTCAAGTAGTATCGGACTACTAATTGAATCAGAATCCTAATTTTAGCAGATTATTGAAAATCGGAATGTCGATTTTCGGACCGAGAACCCATCGAGCATTTGATTCTTCGAACGTATGAAAATCGGAAAACAAGCAAATCGTATTTACGACTTTCTATAAAATAAATTTCGTGATTTTTAACAAAAGACATATGAAATTCGGACTTTTGAAAAGCGGAACATTGAAATTCGGAATAAAATATTTCGGAGTATTTGGGTGTTCAGCGTGTGACGACACGACACGCGGTCGGTTGCTCACCATTGCCGACGATGGTGCCGCGGTAGATGTTGTCGTCCACGACGTCGGTCCAGTAGAGCTGCACCTCGCCCGAGGCGGGGTCGCGGCGCCAGTCCAGCGCGATGGTGTTCTTGAGCGACGAGATGAGCGCGCGCGCCGTCAGCGCCGGCAGCGACACGCCGCGCACCTCGTGCCGGTTGCTGAACACCAGCAGCGGCGTCGTGCCGTCTGCGGACCCAGCGCTCACTTACCAACGCCACATGACAGACTAGCTGCCTTGCGCTCGCAGAGTATTTTTATTGCAATAGTAATTAATGTATTGTGAAAATAATGAATGATAAAAATTTGTATTTAAAGCATACCTTTGGACATAACGCTGTGCGGTTGGCACGATTACTTGCCTACGTAAGTTAATAAAGTTTGTCATTATTCGTTTTTTAAAACTATCCTTCGAAGGGGGTTATTTTAACGCGCGGTCCGATTAACTCGACCCTCATTACTAAGTCTTTTGTCAGAAAATAAACAACGACAAGATTTCGTTTTTTTTTTTAGATACAAGTTTAAGGGATACATTTTACTGCTTGCTTCAATTAACTCGGAAATAGGGATAAATTAACTTTAAGGCACACAATGAAAACATACCGAACGATTGTTTTAAACAATCTCTGTCGATGTCGTGGTGAAGGGGAGATCACAGTTTATTTGAACGCTCTTATTTCTTTGATCATACTCGTAAAATTGAAAATTGGCCCAAATACTTATTTATATAAATAAATGATAAAGATCGTTAACATACATTTTCGATAACAAAATTTTTTAAAAAGTGAACACAGAGGATGTTAATTTTTTTTAGAGGAAAGTACGAAATTCACGCGGTGAAATCGTGAGCGAAGTGCTAGTGATATATTTTATTTTTATTTTATTTTATTTCTTAAGAAAACTTACAGCTAGGATACAGATAGTTGACAATTAGTGAAAGAAGGCCAATTAAAAGTTTTTTTTGACAGTATTGGTAGCACAAGAAACAGTAGACAGGTAAGCGAAAGCAAGAACAAGTAAGCACTCCGAGAGAATTAAGGAAAAACTGAACAAATTTTAGTGATTTTCAAAGAAGTTATTGCACAGTATTTTTTTGGTTTAGGAACACTGGTGTAGAATAAATCAAGATCATCAACACTCTCGACACATCGAGTTGTATGCCCTGCTAGCTCTTATCGCATAAGAGTTTTGTCGATATATGCACCGCACAGAGGGAGAGGGAGAGGTTGATGATTCCTAAAGGTGAAAGATGGAACACGCAGCCCAATTTTGCTCATCAGTTCATATACATATAGTTACAACAGAACCCAGCAGTTTCCTAAGGTTACTATTCAACCATGTACATTAATGACAACAGCCAAAGGATAATAAGAATAAGGGAAGTTAATGGAAATTAATAAATTGAGATGCGAAATAAAACATTATTTTTTATTGGGAATGACATACTGTAAGTAGTAATAACAAGCAACTACAAATTCAACAACAACAATCACTCGATTTATGTTTTAATTAGTTAATTGTGTTATTATCTGCGCATGATGTAGTGCATGCTGTGCTTTTCTGACTCAGGTTTGCAATGTACAATTTATTAAGAAATAGTGTACTCATTCTCGAAGAGCCTATTGAATAAACAAATAACTGCGAGCGCAGACTGGGACTCGACCACCACCCGCCACTCACCGGTGCTCTTGCAGTTGAAACCGTCGTCGGCGAGCCGGTAGCCGGCGTCGCACGTGCACTTGTAGCCGCTCTTGGTGGGCGCGCAGGCGTGCGCGCACACGCCCCACGCGGCGCAGGCGTGTCGCGCCGCGCACGTGCGCCCGTCGCGCTGCAGGTGCAGGCCGGCCGGGCACGCGCACACCGGGCCCGCCGGCGCCGCGTGGCACGCGTGCGAGCACGGCGACAGCGCGCACATGGGCTCGCCTGCGGCACGGGAGGACGTAGCACAGAACACATAAGCCAAATAACAGAATAAATGGGTACTAATAAGCAGTTTACAGCTTAATTGTTATTAAAGCTTACGGGACAGACAAAATGCTGTAATGAATGGTTTTTGGGCTATTATTACTTTTTAGGAAGTTTTTATAGGATTGATTTCCTTTTTTGAAGCTTAATATTGGTAATAAACAGAACTATTAAAGATACGCTATTCAGGTTAAGGCATCCGAGAAAACTGAATGCTGCATAATAGCTGATTTGATAGCATTTATCTGCATAACCTTGTTATCGATTTTCATTATACTGCTTGATGCTGAATAACCTATGTTCTGTTCTCTTCAAGCTGTATTGCACTTCAATCATAAGACAGAAGGCTTTATAATTGAAAATGAGTAAGCTCTTTCAAATATTAACTTAAAGCGCTTTAAGCGCACGATTACCATCATATACAGCATAGCGTTAACAAATATTAAATGAAGATTTTTATACAGAAGATAACTGGATATTGAAGAGTCGTAAGGCTGTTTTAACTCTACGTAAGGAAATCCGCCGCAAAGTAGGTTATATTCAAATAAACCTCGCCAGTACATATTATAAAATTTTTGATAAAAATATAAACGATACAATATCTAATCAAAAACTGCGTTTTATTAATAGAGCCACTTTTAAAATGGTGCACAGCATCGGCCACGTTGTTTTTCTACACTGAAATTCCCAAAAGCATTGAACATTTTTCACTCGTCATACTTATCCTATTAAAAAACCCTTTTTTAACCCTTGAATAGCAGCATTATCTTGTGGTGCTTAAAATAATTGCAGTAAAGATATGTATAATCATAACATGTCTTCCTTACAATTCGATAAAAATGTCACAACTCTCTCATGAAATACATGCTTTTATTTTAAAACTAGCTGTGCCCGCGACTTCGTTCGCGTGGATGTCGGAAAACAATAGGTAATGTGTCGCTTAGGAAAGGTGTAATTGCCACTCCTTCATTGAAAAGTAAGAATCATCCGATCTTGCCTGGTAGCGCTTCCCTTACCTAGGGTTCTCTACCACGGCCCTTTCGACTGCAGTCACTGCGTCTTCATGATTCAATTTCAACAATGCGACGAAGTGTCACTTTGATTTTTGAGAGTAAATTAAAATGAAATCGCCTGCTCGAGGCTGATCATCTAACCAAACAGCCATATGCGCATTTTATTTTGAGTCTGTTTTAGAATACCAACTTGTAAAATCATATCACCATTTTATCTAAAATATATCTAAGAATAGTAGGTGAAGTTTGAAGTTAGTTTTTCTAAGTCTTGGTTTCTTCTCTGCGGTAAATTTAGAATTTCTTAACTTGCTATTGAAGATATCATATACCTATACCTACCAATATTATGCCTTGTAAAGCGTCGAAATATCTAGATGATAAAAGGAAGAATACATCAATGGTGTTACTCTTAAATCGTACTGAAGTTTATCTGAAAAGTAGTTTGAAGTCTTTCATAACTTATTCTGTAAACCTGTGCCCACGTTTGCTTAACTCTCCCTTGGTGGATAGCCTTAAGATATCTTGAGGGTCGATATAGTTGTAACCAAGACAATGGCCAAGAATTTAGTTATTGTCTCGAAGACATATTCTACAATATCTTTTTATGATATGGCAGTGCTGTGTGTAACTGCCGTACCTACTCAATAAATCAACTGCCCGTCTGGCGGAGTGTGCTGAAGCGTTATTATGGTAAATTAAGGTTAAAAAATTTCGACAAAAAAGGCAAAAAAATGTAACCCTAATGTAAATAAAAAAATGCTTCTCTGTAAACGATGTTAGAAAGGTTGCTTGCCCCTCGAAAGAGCTTCTACATAAAGTTGCCCGTGTAAAAAGCAACCCATTTTACTTTGGTTATATTTGACACCGCCGCGGCCGCCCTTGAAAACTACGAAGATGAAACCCATGACGAAAACTTTAGACATGATTTCAATTTAGACCTTATACTGCCGAAAAACAGAAAAAAAATCGTAAAGCTAATTACAAAAAAATATAACCGACTTCCATAAAAAAAACCCTACAATGTGCAAAATAACCTTAGTTTGGGAAGACGTTGCCGCGTTGGCAAGAAATTAAAGACTTCTGAAACCAAAGGTCTATTGCACTTTGAAGTGTGTTTTTTAAGTACTGAAACGATTTACCAACAGTCGATTGGTCCATGAACCGTTGGTAACACCATTAACTTTTCATCCAAAGGACTTGTGACCCACGAACGTTTCCCATACAGAACTCTACGTCAGTGAATGCTTAACCAACAGAATGTTTTGACCAATAACTTTTCACCCAAAGAACATTTGACCCATGTCAAATAGAACTAAGGATGCAAGGGCGAGCGAAGCGAGCTCGGGATTTAAGGCACCCCGACTCGGACAGGTAAGGTTACAGGGGATGATGGCGGCTCAAGTGAGCGAGCAAAGCGAGCGAAGGGCACCCCGAGGTTAGGCTTGGTTAGGTTACTTTAAACCTTTTTCACAGAAATAAAGGACTACGACTTATTATTATTTTACTTTCACCTTTCCCGGTGTCTGTTGGCCTTGTTCTTTGGGTGAAAATTTATTGGTCAAAATATGCTGTTGGTTAAGCATACACTGACGTAGAGTTATGTTGGCAAAACGTTCGTGGATGAAAAGTCCTTTGGAAAAAAGTTAATGGTTTAAAGATAATGTTGACCAACGGTTCATGGGCCAATCGACGGTTGGTAAGCCGTTAAAGTTTCATTTTAACCTCACTATTGGCTTCAGCACTCTCGAAAACCATTAAAACAAAATCCATGAAAAAAAAAATGTTTACTACCGCCATCTTGGATTTTCATTTTGACCTGACTATTGGCGTCAGCACTCTCGAAAACTATGAAAAGACAACCATGAAAAAAAAAATTCAGCCGTCATCTTGGATTTTTATTTTGACCTGACTATCGACTTCAGCACCTTCGAAAACCATGAAAACGACATACATGCCAAAAAAAATTGTAGCCGCTATCTTGGATCCTCATTTTGACCTGACTGTCGGCTTCAGTACCTTCGAATACGATGACAACGATACCCACGACAAAAAAATTTTTTGCCGCCATCTTGGATTTTCATTTTGACTTGACTATCGACTTCAGCACCCTCGAAAACCATGAAAACGACATCCATGACAAAAAAATAAAACAAAATTGCAGCCGCCATCTTGGATTTTCATTTTGACCTGACTATCAGCTTCAACACCCTCGAAAACTATCAAAACGACACTCATGACAAAACATTTTTAAAAATGGAGCCGCCATCTTGGATTTTCATTTTGACCTGACTATCGACTTTAGCACCCTCAAAAACCATGAAAACGAAACCCATGACAAAAAAAAAATTGCAGCCGCCATCTTGGATTTTCATTTTGACCTGACTATCGACTTCAGCATCCTACAAATGCATGAAAACGACATCAATGACAAAAAAAATTGCAGCCGCCATCTTGGATTTTCATTTTGACATGACTATCGACTTAAGCATCCTCGAAAACCATGAAAACGACACCCATGACGAAAAAGTTAAAAATTTAGACAACCGCCATCTTTGATTTTCTTTATTACCTCACTTACCGGGGTCAGGATACTCGGAAACCATGAAAAATTGCTCTCTCTCTCTCTCTGTGTCTCTATCTATCTATTACTGTGAAAAGTGAGGCATAACGCTTTTTCGTTATGTGACAATTTCTCCCCTATAACTCCTACCGCAAGCTCCATATAAGAACATCGTTAAAAAACGCTCTGCGTTACTCAACTTTCTATATCAATAATTATCTAACTTCTTTATCGCTCAGAACACCACATTAATTATTATTATCTTACGTTATCCTCACTTTTTGTTTAAACTCTTTTAGCGCCACAGGCGGCGCTAAATAAACCATCAATGGAAAGCGATTTTTATAATATTATAAACATTATCATTATTTTTTATATAACACAGACATAAGTATCTGTGTTATTTCGTCATATAAGTAAGCTAACACCCAGTTTCTGAATTGAGAATTTGAAGTTGAGAACATCTTAATCTGTACTTAAGTATGACTTAAGTATGAAATATGACTGTATTTGAGAATAATTAGTTGAGATTTGCTACTTTATTCAAATCAGAAACCGGGTGTAAGACTAATAGGACGTGATTTTTCACATCACAACAACAATGTTTTCGTTAGTAGTACTATATCGCGCCAACAGATGTCGTTACGTGTTACTAAAAAACGTAAAAAGTTGTTTTAGAATACGTTAAATTGATTATATCTTTTGATAGAGTTAACCGATTGCGATGAAACAAAAACTAATCACTGCTCCGAGTTCTACACCATATTTGAGTATGAGTATAAAGTAACCGTATTGGTTTGGTACTTTTTACGTTTACCCTGTTCAAATCAATAATCTGTCACATCCAAACAGACAAACAGACAAACCGACAAAGAGACAAAAATTTAAAAAATTGATGAAATGGCATCTGTTGGTTATTCTTTAACACCCCAACTATTTTTTTTTGGAAATATTTTCAATGTACAGAAACGCCGCGTCTACAGATTTATTATATGTATAGATATAGATAGATAGAAGAAGATAGAAGATAGATAGAATAGATATAGATATAGAAGAAGATAGATAGATATAGAAGATAGAATAGATATAGATAGATAGATAGATAGATATAGATATAGAAGATAGAATAGATATAGATAGATAGATAGATAGATATAGATATAGAAGATAGAATAGATATAGATATAGAAGAAGATAGATAGATATAGAAGATAGAATAGATATAGATAGATAGATAGATAGATATAGATATAGAAGATAGAATAGATATAGATATAGAAGAAGATAGATAGATATAGAAGATAGAATAGATATAGATAGATAGATAGATAGATATAGATATAGAAGATAGAATAGATATAGATAGATAGATAGATAGATATAGATATAGAAGATAGAATAGATATAGATGAAATGTGCACTCCTACTGAGACACCCTTTATTAGCTGTTAAAAAGATAGATCAGCTAGACGATATTAAGCTTGCTGTATATTTATTCAGCTACTATGTTGCGGTTATATTGTTATTATACAAATTAAAGCACTTTATTTTGAGTCCAAATTGCTTGAATAACATCTGTGCAAGCGCTTATCTAGACATTAACCAGTCAACTATGTCAGCTTGAAGTTTACAGAAACGCTTTTATACAATGATTATTCAGCCAATCTGTGTTGCTTAGACGCGGCTCCGCGGGCGAGGTGGGCATCGATGTCATAACATGATTAAACATACCGACAGATTTACGCTTTGTTTTGATTCATCGATCTCATGTAGTTTAGTGACTTGAAGTATGAGCTTAGAAAATCTGTCGTTTTTTTGTGTTCTCGTGTTGAGATATCGATATCCTCACGTGTGCGCAGTTTCGCTAGCTTATTTGATTTGACTGTAGAGATCGTCTAATCTAAAATTGAACGATTCCATTCGAGATCGTGTGAATGTGTGAGATACTGTTGGCAACACTGCTTGCGCCTCTATTTACTGTCAGTCATGTTGCGATCAGTCCAGGTTCGTTCAGTTTGAGAGCAGGCAGCAGGTGAGGTGCACGTACCGCAGCGGTCCGCCTCGTCTGCGCCGTCCGCGCAGTCGGCGATGTTGTCGCACAGCTGCTGCAGCGGCACGCAGCGCGTGGCGTTGTCGCAGCGCAGCGCGGGCGCCGGGCACGTCGCGCGCGACTGCGCCCCGTGCGGCGCCGCCGTCGTGCTCGTGCTCGTGCTGGTCGTGCTGGTGGTGTCACCGCACTCCACCTCGTCCGAGCCGTCCAGGCAGTCCACGTGCGCGTCGCACCTGAACTCCTGCGCCACACTCACAGGTCACCACGCGTCACGCCACACATATAGTATTACGAAGGGATCGCTCGCTTACCTTCCGGATACACTCGGTGTTGTTGCACTGGAACTCGTGCTCTTCACACGCGCCGTTGTCGTGATGAGGTTTTCTGTAGCACAACAACCGTCTCATTGACTTCAGCAGGTCTCGCCTAGTTGGGCGCGTCTCTTTTTATTTTAAATAACCATCCTTTCGATAAATGAAACAGTTGTATCATAAAAACCTCTTTTAAAAAATTTTTTTGCAAAAGAAAGTCGGTTGTTTTTTTTTTCTGTTAAAAAGGTTTTATTTTTCACTTTTTAACCTACCCCACAAAAACTCATATAACACTACTTGCTATGTCAATATCAGTGACAGGAAGCTATTAAAACATCATCAATGTAAACTAAGTGGAAAAAAGTATTATTGAAGCTAATTCAACAACTACCCAAGCAAAGTTCATTGTAGCTGCAACACATACCTATATACATCATGTGCGCGCGCCGGCGGCGGCTAGTGGAATACTGTCGGCGCATTTTTTCTTTCCTATGGGCATCTCGTAGTTGACCTTTAGAGGTCGTGACTACTTAACCGGACTATCCTGTGGCTGCCTTAAGTGAAACTCAAAGCCTCCAGCCAGGGGCATAAGTCTAACTACATTATGCTAAGCGACTACGCACTAAGGGCACCCCCTGTGGGGTACGAACCTCGGCTTAGGGCGTCGCTGGAGAGGACAGCAAGAAGGGACAGGCTGGATCACTATTATATTATTTAAGCTTGATGGAGCCGGCATTTCCTATCTGACTACTCTGAGAAGAAATGCCGAAACAAACTCAGAGGTCACAGTCGGGAATTTAAAGCTACTGGCTCAGCTGCGGCGCGGGCTGGCACTGCATCGGGCAAGCTTTTATATGTAAGCACGCAATGCAAACCTTTTCGTCTTACCGACATATTATTTGATTTATTTTATAGTGTCATGCATGTAGGTAGCCGCTAATAATCTTGTAAATATTTTTGTATATAATAGGTGTAGTTTTACAATAAATTCATTCGCATCTTAACCGTCTTTCACTCCAGACACTGCTAAGAACTCCTATCTCAACATTCATAAAATGTATATGGGGCACCCTTGAAGCATACCTTATGTAGGTATGACTACTTGAGAAAAAATAATGAAAAAAAAATTTTTTAAGAAGTGGTCTGAAAGTAAAAGACTGAAAATTTCAAGAAAAAAGTAATTTTGATTGATTTTTTTGTAAAAACGACAGTTATATTAAAAAATTGTTTTCAAAAAAAAAGTTTTTTTTTTTCGTTTTGTTTTTTCTCGAGTAGTCCATGAGCAGGTCCTCCCTTTGGTGCCCGCTTATCGTTGAATTTTGGGACACGTTGTATATGACGTGACGGAATTATGCTCGAACATACATATCTATGTTATGAGTTTGGTTTCCGCACTTAGTCCTTCGGTGGACCATTGTGCGTGGGGCGAACATACATAAAAAATAAAAACGAACATACATATAAACATCCGAATTGAGAACCTCCTCCTTTTTAGAATTCTGTTAAAAATAAAATACAGCTAAGTTGCCTTTTTTTTTGTCAGTCTCGATCACTGTAGAAAAAATGCCTATGTAGAAAATTTGTTTTTCACTTTCTCTGTTACTACTCAAAAATCGGGCTTTACGTAAGTGTCCACCTTTATTTTATGTTTATTGGTGAAAAGAGTGGTTAGAAATATGCACTAATAAGGGAGCTACGTCATCCAAAAAACTGCACAGGTAATTATGTATTCTTAAAAATATGTCTTTTTAATTTTCACTCACCCCAGGCGGTGCGGGTCATGCGGGCGCGGCGCGGGCTCGGTGCTGGCGCAGGCGCGCTCGTCGCTGGCGTCGGCGCAGTCGGCGCGGCCGTCGCAGTAGTAGTCCCACGGCAGGCAGGCGCCGTTGTCGCACGGGAACATGGCGGCGCTGCAGGGCTGCGCGGCGCAGTCGGCCTCGTCGCTGCGGTCGCCGCGGCCGCAGTCGGGCGCGCCGTCGCAGCGCCACCACAGCGGGATGCAGCGCCGCGACACTGCGCACTGGAACTGCTGCGCGCGGCACGAAGCGCGCGCGCACGCCGCCGCGCCCTCGTCGGCGCCGTCGTTGCAGTCTGTAACCACGCGCGTCACTACTCGCTCGCCGCGCTCGCCGGCCGAGCGGGCGGGGCTTACCTTTCTGTCCGTCGCAGAGCCACGAGTTGGGGATGCAGCGGTTGGTGTCGCAGCGCATGAACTGCTCCTCGCCGCACGTGACGTTGGCTGCGAAGGAAGCACAGGTGTCAGGTCGTACCGTAGAGCTGGCGGCCGCTGGTGCTCGGCTACTCACCGCAGGGCCCGGTGGGCGACGAGTCCTCGTCGGAGCCGTTGGGACAGTCCAGGTCTCCGTCGCACACGTACTGCTGCTCGATGCAGCGCCTGCTTCACGTGACGCTACGTTAGTTACGTGGTCGGACAAAAAATATACAGGTTGGGCGTGAAACGAGCTACTAAGCCAAATTTTAGAAGTCTCTCTCCAAGGGCTTCCCGAAACACCCTCATGTATGTTCTGCAATTATTTATAATTTATGAGCTTGACGGTTTTTAATATTAAGGAAATTCTTACTTGACTTCAGACATTATTCTCTTTTTGTGTCGGAATTCTTGTAAACATTGTTTTTTCAAATAAATCTTTAAACTATGGTCTACGTTCGGTAAAAAATACTGAGGGGCTTGTGGCTAAATAATAACTGCCGCACGATCGATCAGGTTAAGCTACGCTTGCCGCGGTTGGTACGTGGATGGGTGACCATCTTCACATGCCAAGACCCCTCCGTGCCTCGGAAAGCACGTTAAGCCGTTGTTCCCGGCTATCATTCGTAAATATTTGACAGTCGTTACGTCAGAAGCCCGAAAGTCTGACAACCAGTCTTACCAAGTGGTATGTATTACCCAGTAACTGAATTATGGTAGGTCAGACAGGAAGTCGCTCCATGTAAAAATACTGGTATTCAGCTGCATCCGGTTAGTCTGGAAGCCGACCCTAACGTACTTGGGAAAAGGCTAGGCAGATGAGATGATTTCACGGATGAGTGCTAACGCGTGCCCGTGTTCGCCGTAAGCAGCAGGGGGTCCTCAACTGCTGCTTACGGCGGGAACACGGGCACCGTGGAGTTTTAGTGGGTTAGAGTCCCACATAACTGCACTATCTCCCTGTGGTAGTGCAGAATGCACGAGCATTTCTCCAAGATAAAAAAAAAGCAGATGAGATGAAAAAATACTACTTATCTGTCTAAAAATCACCCAGTGACAAAAAATTTACTCAAAGGAAAAATGTTCGCTCAACGAGATTCGTTCTACATTATCAGACTTTAAAAAAAGAGATAAGAGAAGCGCGGCAATGATCCCAAAGTAGTTTTTAAAATTTCCACGAACTCGAGCTTTCCAAAAGCATAATAATAAATACTTTTAGGAACATTATTAGAGAAATTGGAGGACGAACTTTAGTTCAACCAGGCCTCAGGCTGGATAAACTAGACTCATCTTTCATGGGGTAGGTACTGTTTAAAATGTGTTACGCCAGATTTCGCTAGCCAGCCCAAGCCCGCCGAGTCAAGACAGGCCGCTACGTCACTTCCCCACTACGTGAGCCTTGCCCTACCAAGTTCTGAGCCGGAGGGGGTGAAGCAGCCGCCAGCCAGCGAGTCATCTATAAAAGCCCGAAGCGATGATTTTGTGTGGTCACTTAATAACAATAATTGTAAGGGGAAACTCTGCCCGAATAAAAGTATAAATCAATTTCTGTTTATTTTTACTATCTGCCGTTATAAATGTTACAATAAAATACCTCCCCATATACCTACTTCAACTGAATTAAACGAAATTTAAATCTTGTATATAGCGCACAGTACGCCAGATTCCATCGCTGATAAAAATGCTAGGCTCCACACTCGTCCTGTTCCACAAGGACGCATAAACTCATTAATTAGCATTTGTAAATTTCAAAATCCTGTTGGAGCTGCTGAAGGTTTTAAAAACTATATTTGCATTGTATAAATACAATCTCCTAGTATTGTATAATTGCATAGCACATGTGTGAGTACTATGTACGCTAGCGGTCAGAAGTCCAATGCCAGCATTACAAAACTATCGCATCGTCGTAACTCGTCGCACTTGAGACCTTCTTCTATTTAGGCATTTCAAACACACATACACACCCGTATATTGCACTCTTTCATCACGAACGAAACAGAAAAAGCGCGGTATATGATCATCATCATAGGCCTGTCGCGGCACGCAGTCTTTTTCTGATTATGGTAATGAGAAAAAGACAGCGAATATTTTAATTTTAGTCACATAAAAGTTGAGGGTAGATTTGAAACAAAATAATTTTTCTGACTGTAGTTATAATGGTATGATGTTGTTGGTTGGTGAACTTAGTTACGAGCGTTTGTGTTATTGATATTAGAGGTGTTGAGTTTGAAGATTTTGATTGAAAATGCAAGCAAATATAAATATTGAAGCGAGGGCGAACATTGTAGCCTTGCATTTAATGGGTTTAATATATCTGAAATATCCAATGAAACCGGATTTTGTGTAAGTTATTTTGCTGTTATTGATTTTATTTGCTCTCGTATGTGACGCTTCCAAATGTGTTAATAGGATTTCTTTTTTTAGAGAGATACAACCAACATTTTCAAAAAAAATACAAAAACAAAACGAAACAAATACTTTTATTGGAAATATTCACGTTCATATAATCAACCTTTTTCAGATTTTACATTTTTTTTAATTTATAATTTAACAACGTTAGGTAGGTATCTATGACCAATGAAAATTAATATTAGGTATAATTTACTTGGTCGAATAATACACTGAATATTATCTATAAGTACAATAGAAAATAGAAACTTAAAAGTGGTCTCAATAACGTAAAATAACATAACGGCTAAATAAGTAGGGTAAAAATCCCAGTGTAGTCGACCCTTTTTTTTTAAATTTCTAATTATTTATTCTTCAAAGTAATAGTTTTAATTGAAAAAATGTTACTAACTAACTTACTATACAAATAAATACAAAAACAAAAGACACTTAGGCGTCGCAGTACTCGTCCGCATCGCTGTCATCCGGAAACGAGCCCAGAAGACTGGCAGCATTGCCACGTTGAATGGCAATGTAAATTGGCAAAGTAGATTGGCAAAGTAGATGGCAAAGTAGATTCAGTAAAATACTTTTGTTAGTACGTATACTTAGTAAGTTTTTGCAGGCAGATTCTAATGAATTTCTGTTAATGAAGTTACATGGTAAGTACTTTTTTCGTTAAGGCAAGACGTCACATAGCCACACAAAAGATGCATTCCCTATGAAATCTAATGTGAGAGCGCCGACTTCTGGATAACATGTTGCAGGAAGAAAGAAGCCAGCAAAACAGTTATTTCCGATACCATCGGTTAGTTACTGCTTGATATTTTTACTGACTCGAAATTTTTGCATGAAATGAAAATGAGTTGGTCCCATAGTGAAAGTTGTTCATATTCATGGGTAGAACACCCTGTAAAAATTTCGGGACGGTAAAAAAAAACCTTGTGTCCTGCTTATGCATACGAAGTTTCAATAAAAACAGTGCGACAGCCTGCTTCAGGTCTTTGTGTCCTGCTTATGCATACGAAGTTTCAATAAAATCGGTTCATTCATTTCGTAAAACAAGGGCTTGAAAGTTTGTATGAAATGCCGTACGTCATAAACGCTCTTAAGTAAGTCCGATATCGATTTTTTTCCATGTCACTGTCTATTTCTCCTTCCACTGGAAGACAAGAATTTTGTTCCGGTGTAATTGGCATCCTGTAATAAAACAGAATATTTGATTTAATTATAATTACTTTATTTATCAACAAAACTGTTTTTAGATGAAATTTTGTAAGACTTATTTCATAAAAATAATTAGTTTCTGAACTTACAATTCCAGAGTTTGATAAATTTTGGAATCCATCTTGAAAGTTATAAAGATAATGTAGTACCTACTTTAATTTATAAATACTTAATTTATTATAATGTTTTCTTGGACACATCCTATTATTTTTACGCTCTACCTCACCAGTTCATCAGATGACTCTTTATTTTGTGGTGAAGTGCCAACAACTGGTACATTTACCTTATATACAGAAAAAGATAAAGAATTTTCCAGTGTACTTATTTGTTAAAATATCTTAAGTAGGAAGATAAGTGACAACTACGTACTTTTAATAACTAGGTAGGTAGGAAGATTATACTTACGAAGCCACCTCTTTATCCTCAAAATTTTGTATCTGTAGTTGTCTTTCTCTCTCGTCATCAGATGATTCAAAAATTTATTTTGCAGTGGAATGTCAACAACTGGTACATTTACCCTATAAATAGAAAAAAATAATACAGAGAATGATTCAAAACATAATAGATTTCATTTAGTGAATTTTACCCACCCTTCGTACTTAAACTGTATTAAGATATAAGTACACAGACAGGTACAGGTACCAGGTACCTAATACATTCAAAAAATACATTAAAAAAATAATATTAAGAATAAATTAAAAAATTGGCAATAGTACTCTCTGTATTTTGCGCCAACAGCGACTCATAAAAAAGGTAGGTAAGTATACGAGTTTTACTTACTTCTTATCTTCATGCAAGCGTTTAGCATTGGTTTTTCGCCAACTCCTTCTCTCTCTTGATTTCTTTACTTTGTTCCCCATTTCAAATACGCTACAGTGAATTTTCATACATTTTTCTTCGTTACATTATTAAATCCGTGCATAAGCGCAAGCGACACAAGCTCCCCGTCCGATGGCCGTCGCAGGACTAAAGCGGACAGGAGGGAGGCGCGGCGGCTCTGGTTTTGGTGGGCGAAACTCGCGCGTGTTTAGGTATTTCCTTCTTATTGTTAAACAAATACACATTTTGAAAATGTAAAGTGTATACGTTTTAGAACACATGTAGTTATGTTATTATTCAAAAAATTAGGAACTTCCGCGAAGTATTCACGCTGTATTAACCGTTTGTTGTGTTTTTTAGAGGTAACTTTGTGAATTTATTCTATCGAGCCAACTTTATCAAATCGTGTTTCCATTGTGTATACTGCCTAGTATATATGTCCAATAATACCAATTTAATTCCTTACATTTTAATTTAATTGTTTACTACTTCAAACAACCGTTATAAAAACATGTTTTTGCGTGTAAAAAGCTCGGTGCCCCGTTAACGGCATAAATACGTAAATGTCTATTAGGTGCTCCCAAATCACGAATATTTTTTATTTATTTTTCCATACTTCTTTGACATAATCTTTTTATTATCTGACATTTTATGCAGACAATTCGAATTTCAACTCTTTATTAGTGGTTGTAATGGCAATCATATCACTTGGTTTTAGAAGGTTTTTATTTTTATTTATACTTTTCATTTATATTTTGTAAATGTGAGGACTTTGTAGGCCTTGTAAACTTTAGATCTCTAGACAATTTTTTATTTTAATAATTACTTGGTACTTGTTGACAGGCCCACGCTGTCCTCTCATACTTACTGTAATTTAAAAACATTGTAAAAGCCAATTAAGTATGTATTTTAAGAGTAACCGTGGAGTTTCTTGCCAGCTTTTCTCCATAGGACAGCTTCAGACGTTTCATAAGTCCCCATGCAGGTTTATGTTTTTTTTTTTAATTTGATTTTTGATATTTGACCGACCCCTTGACAATTCAAAACTGCCTGTAATAGGTTTATATGAAATAAATGTTTTGAGATTGAGTATTGTACTTATGTGTGTTTGTAGTACTTAATCCATTTTTCATGTACTTCATTTTCCTTTAGCTACCTGTCCTTACTGCCCCATCTCATAAATCCTGCCAGTATATTTTAATATTTATGCAAATATTAAAATATATATAATCTCATTGCACGGACCAACTGGCCGTAAATTTTAATTAACCGAGTAAATAACCGATTATTATTGCTACATCGGTGGAGCAGGAGGAGGGCTCACCCGTGCTGGCAGGCGAAGGTGCCGGCGGGGCAGGGCGCGGGGGGGCGCGGCGCGCGCGCGGCCGAGCACGCGTCCGGCACGCCCGGCGCGCGCTCGCGCCCGTCCGCGCACGCGCACTCGCGCCCGCCCGGCACCGCCAGGCACAGCTCCGCGCAGCCGCCGTTCTTCAGCGAGCACTGGTTGTGGCCTGTACAACGAGCAGAGAGTTCGTACTGTCACCCTGGGGAGGCCGTAGGTCGGCGACGACATGCTCACCCTGGCGCTGGGTGTCGGACACGAGCTTGAGGTCGTAGAGCGGCGGCGGCAGGCGGTACAGCTCGGTGACGTTCCCGTCGGCGTCGCGGCGCCGCACCGCGCCCGTGCCGTGCTCGCTCCAGATCACGGCACCTGCGCGGAGTGCTCGGTCAGTGTATACCACGCAATGGTTAGCGAAAACAGGAGCACATAGAAGCGTTCATAAGGCGCATATGAAATTACTATCCAATGCTGAAAAAACCTATTGGACGTCAAAACGAACAAATTGCAATGTACCGTGGTTCATAAAAAATTAATAAAAAAACTCGTATTTACTTAGTTTGAAATCAGGTAAGTTATTTAATTTACTTGTTTATCTACACAGGTAATATCTTGTCCTCATCCCTAGCTGAGTAGAAAAATAGATAACAGATGCATACGTATATGACATCTATTTCAATGAAGTTAGCGTGCTAAATAGAGTAAATTGTTACAGCGCCCTCTAGCGTTGAGTGGCTGAACTGGTTATTAATTGCTCGAATTTGATTGATAAATCGAAAAATGGCCTTCATTGATTTTGACATGTAAAATAAAAACAACGTTCATGACTTGTAAGAAGACTTAGTTTTGAACAACAATAAATAAACTTTTCGCCAAAATTGCATTTATAATTTGTAGCCAATTTTCTATTCCGTGATTATGCCGCTCTAATTTTGCTGTATTATGCTAGATGGCGTCACTCAGACATGGGATCACAGTTTTTCTATGACATTTCTTTGCATAGCCTCTCTATTGTATCTATCATTAATCTCTTTGTATGCAAAGATTATGATTGAGTTTTGAGGATATGCTGTATTGTGACACTTAACGACATCTAGTTTAAGACGTAGGATGATGACGTAAGTTTCATAACTAATTAATTTTTAGGGTTCCGTACCTTAAAAAGAAAAAACGGAACCCTTTTTTTTTTTTTTTTTTTTAAGGATGGGAAATCATCCAATGACCCCTCCCGCTCTGGGTGGAGCGGAAGGGAGTGTCAGACTCTTACTGACTAAAACCCATCCGTGTTCCTTCCTTAGCCCTTTATGTTCCGGGGCAGCGGTAACCCTTTCGGACAATCCCGCTGCCCCGGCAGGCTTCGGCCCTGACGGGCCCCTCCGTGTCTGCTGACAGCTCTTTGAGGCGCGCGTGGAACACATACGCGCCGTCCGGCACGGGCCTGGTCCTGATCGGACGGCGAGCTACCCATTACTCGCCGTCCGCAGGCCCGCGCCTACGGTGGCCGGGAGTCGTCACGCGGCTCCCGACGCCCGGGGCGTCTACCGCGGCGGCTGGGACGGGCGGCCCTCTCGGCTCTCTCCCTCGCCCATCCCGCCACCTCCTTCGCTAGCATGACTGCTTCGCAGAAGGAGGTGACTGCCTCCCACTCCCTCTCGCCCCGGACCATGGCTTGGACCAGGGCCGGGCGCGAGAGGTCGCCGCCGCTGCCGATCGCCTCTACGAGGACACGGCGGTGCTCTGCCCAAGCGGGACAGACCTCCACCGTGTGCTCCACCGTGTCCTCTGGGCGATCCTCGCAGTGGTGACACCCGGGCGTTTCCTCCCGCCTGATGATGTGCAGGAACCTCCCGAAACATCCGTGTCCGGTGAGGACCTGCGTCAGGCGGTAGGTGAGGGCGCCGTGACGCCTCTCTAGCCACTCCTCAAAGAGGGGCCTTACCGCCGCTATCGCGGCGTGCCCTGCGCTGGGTTGCGACAGTCGCGCTTTCCATGCCGCCATGAGATCGCGCCGGAGGTCTGTCCGCTCCGCAGCAATTTGCCGCGGAAGCGGGTTTTCCCCCCGGCGTAGTGCCTCCGCGCGCCACTCATACAGGCGCGCGAGGACTATCGCCTCCAGATCCCATGGCGGCAGTCCGGCCAGGAGGCTTGCCGCCTCGCGCGAGATCGTGCGGTACCCCCGTATCAGCCGTATGGCGACCACCTTTTGGGGCGCGTTCAGGTAGTGGGCGGCTCGAAGCCGCAGTGAACGCGCCCACACCGGGGCGCCATATACGGCCATGGACCGCACGACCCCCGCGTAAAGCCTCCGGCAGGAGGCGTTTGGCCCCCTCAGGTTGGGCAGAAGCCGCTTGAAAGCGGCCCCAGCCCGTTCCAGTTTGGGGGCCAAACGTCGGAAATGCTCGACGAAGTTCCACCGGCTGTCGAGGACGAGACCCAGGTATTTCATCGTCGTCTCGACGCCGATGCGAACCCCTCCTACCGTCAGTTGGGATCCCGATGGTGGCCCGTTCCGAAGCCCATGAAAAGACATGGCCTCGGATTTGTGCAGAGCCACCTCGAGACCCAACTGCCGGATCCTCTCCACGACTATCGCAACCCCGCGTGTCATTGCGTCGGCCGCCGCCTGATGCGACCTCCCCTGCGCCAGGACCAGCGTGTCGTCAGCGTAGCAAACTACGCTGACGCCATCAGGGAAAAACGGAACCCTTATAGGATAACTTTGTTGTCCGTCCGTCCGTCTGTCTGTCAAGACCCTTTATCTCAGGAACGCGTAGAGCTATCGAGTTGAAATTAAAACCATATACTCAGGTCTGCGGTTTTTTGTTAAAAAGGTTTTTATTTTTCACTTTTTTTGTGAGAGTTTGTTAATTATCTAAGTCACAATAGCCTAATGTCAACTGCTCATCACCTTTTACAAAATATTGCTTTTCCCGATGCTGATGGGACGTTAATTGTTGAGACAATTGTTGTCGACAACCACTCACCATACGCATTGTGACGAGCATAAATTGCTCAGCAACACTTTACCAAATGATGATTTCCGAGAGCAAATACTCAAGTTAATGTAAAAATTTCCAAATCGTTATAGCTTTGCCTATAAAATTTGAGGGTTTCCCTCTATTTTCATGGGATCCTCTCATCAGATTCCAACTTGATAACAATGGGACCACCAGAGAGAGTATAAACTATCAAAAAAAAAAAACTAATCGGTTCATAATTGACCGGAAAAATCGGTGAACATACAAAAAAACACATAGAGTCGAACATATAACCTCCTCCTTTTTGGAAGTCGGTTAAAAATGTATACGGTACTTCCCGTTGGCCCAGAATCATGAAATTTGGCAAGAAGCAAGGTCATGTAGCACAAGTAAAGGAAAAAGCCAACATTTAAAAAAAATTTCGTGATAAACTATTTACATGCCTACAATTTTTTTTTTGACCGCATAGTTTTCGACTTTTGATGAAAAATGTAAAAAAAAAATACCTTTCCCCCCCCGCCCTTATCTCCGCAGTTTGCAAAGAGAAAAATCTGAAATTATTCTATGTGATAGAAGTTTGTGTAAAGATTACAGGAAATATAAAACGAAGTCTGTAATAGGCACACTTTTCCAGAAATCATAAAAAAAGGTTACATTAGTTCCACTATCGGCCAAGAGATGGCGCTGAAATTAAACTGCAATATTCTACACCGCAGTGCAGTGTTAAAATTCTCTGACGAATATAGATCTCGCCGATGAAAAATTGAAAAACATGTGCGGTGGGGTGCGTGTCATTTGTTTTTACCCGCCGGGAGCAGGGGACTGTCACCAAAGAAATATTGTCAGCTTATAGTTATGTAGACGCATGTCTATCATGTGATCGCAATTTAGTTTCCAACCGAAAACCTAAACAAATATGTTATTGGAAAAAATCTTTTAAAGTTCACACATAGGGTTCAGTTTGCAGTTCAAACAAAATCTTTGTAAATAGACTATTGGGTAGGATTGTAAATGGACTATTTTAAAGTTGATAATGGATTAAGAAAAAATAACATCAATTGGAAACAAAGGATTTGAAAATGGAATATGTGCGTGCGTGTTCGACGTTCGTATGCAGCCGAGCTGCTGTCCCTGTCTGTCGCGACTCACCCTCGTACAGCGCCAGGCCGTAGGGCTTCAGCAGCGGCGCGTGCGGCCCGTCCGCCGCCACCAGCAGGCGCGCGCCCGTCGCCAGCACCAGGCGCTCGATCTTGTTGAGGTACGTGTCGCACCTGCAACGTGTCACCTCAGCTCAGCATCGTCTCTCACGGGCTCAGCCGACGAGCCGACGAGCCGCCGCGCACTCACCAGTACAGGTCGCCGGCGTCGGACAGCGCCAGGCCGGCGGGCCAGTGCAGCTCCCGGTCCAGCAGCGTGCGGCGCGCCGAGCCGTCCATGTGGGCCGTCTCGATGCGTCCCGCCGCGCCGCGCGCCGCCCACACCGACCAGTACATCGTGCTGCAACAAGAGCGCTGTAGCACCCGCTCGCATGGCGGCGTGGCCGACACGACGCCACCTACCCGTTGCTGGGGTCCAGCGCGATGGCACGCGGGTGGTAGTGCTGGTAGTCCTCGTCCTGCACGAGCACACGACGCACGCCAGGCGCGTCCAGCCGCGCCGCGCTCACCGTGCCCAGCGCGTCGTCCGTCCAGTACAGGTTGCGACCTGACACACACGCACACGGTGACACAGTGACCCAGCGAGTCGAGCGCGGCTCGGGCGGCACTCACCCATCCAGTCCACGGCGATGCCCTCGCAGTTGTCGACGTCGCGGCCGGCGAACACCTCGCGCCCGCTGCCGTCCAGCTTCTGGCGGACGATCTCGTACCTGCACACAAGCGGGGCGTCAGTCGCGACTCACAGCGCCGGGGCACGCGGCGCGCGCAGTGAGGCGCACCTGTGCACGTCGCAGTAGTACAGGTAGTCGCCCTGCACGTCCACGTCGGCGGCAGTGGGCCGCGCCGCGTCGGTGGCGGGCGCGGCCGCCTCCCAGCCCGCGTGGCTCAGCGCCAGCGCCTGCACCAGCGGCGGCGCGCCGCGCGCCAGCACCACGTAGGCGTCCAGGCGCACGCGCTCGCACGCGCGACCGGCCGCGCGCCAGCCGTGCCGACACACGCAGTGCGCGTGCGCCGCGCCGCGTGCGTAGGCCGTGATGCAGATGTGCGCGCAGCCACCGTTGGCGCGCGCGCACGGGTGCGCCACGCGCGGCTGGCGCTGACGGTGGAAGGCCAGCGCGGCCGTGGGGCGCGCGCCCAGCTCCAGCGCGGCCGGCGGGTGCGCACGCGCGTAGCGCGGCACCAGCGCCACGCTGCTGTTGCGCCACACCGGCAGGTACAGCGTGGAGCCCAGCACCGAGATGTGTTGCAGTTCTTGTGTCTGTACAAGCGTTGCATTTCATCAGCGTGTCATACCCCTACTACTATAAATTGAATTTTGATTGTATATCTGTGCCTGTAACTACTAACAATGTTTACTAACCCTATGGACTCCTGTCTGAAATAAAAGCTTTCTATTTTCTACACTAATATTATAAAGGGGAAAGATTTGTTTATTTGTTTGAATTGAATAGGCTCCGAAACCACAGGACCGATTTTAAAAATTCTTTCACCATTAGAATCCTCCATTGTCCCTGATGAACATAGGCTATATAATATTTTCAAAAAGTTAGGGATCCGTATGAAAACTTCGATAATGTAAACGAAGGCGTGAAAAAAATACAAAAAAATATCCTTATATCGCGTACGTTGCGGAAACTATTGACTATTGAGTGATAAAAAAATCTTCCTGTATATCACATAGAGATATCAGTTTTAAAATAAATCAGCACGGCCGCCGCCGGTAGCTCTGCGAGGTTTACTATAAGTTCCACTCTTAGGCCGGGTTCAAACGGCATTGTTGTCCTGCACGTTTTCTTTGGATTCGTTTTTTTAACGTTCAATCACCCAGGTGTTCATACGGTAGATTTCTCAGCCTCATCAGCAACCTTGGCACAGCACACGGCAGTGTCGGCCGGTCAACAAGACGAGCTCTCAATTCCTCTCCTGGTCCATGCCAGCAGTCAGCCTCAACCCGGCACTGTGCCACATCCGACGCATATATGCATTTCACCACCAAACTAGTCCGTGTGGTGGCGACTAAGGGTCGTACTGGAGAATGGGCAGCAGCGTTCTCTATGCATTTCACCACCAAACTAGTCCGTGTGGTGGCGACTAAGGGTCGTACTGGAGAATGGGCAGCAGCGTTCTCTATGCATTTCACCACCAAACTAGTCCGTGTGGTGGCGACTAAGGGTCGTACTGGAGAATGGGCAGCAGCGTTCTCTATGCATTTTACCACCATACTGCGATCGCCAACCCGCCTGCCAAGCGTGGCGATTATGGCAAACCAACCTCCCCAAAGAATGACAAGCACCAAAAACACTTGGCCCCTAGTACCCGGCGGCCCGCCTTCCCTTGGCTAAGGTAGCGGCCAAGGCCACGGTGAGGCAAGGGGTGCTAAGAATCCCCGGAAGAGATCCGGCTACGACAATCACCGAAAACTGGACCTGGCGACATACAACACGCGTACACTCCGGACCGACGAAAAGATCACCGAACTCGAGGAAGAATTGAGCAGGTTACGATGGCGTATAGTGGGGTTATCTGAAGTCGGAAGGGAGGGGCAGGACTCGGTAATCCTCAAATCTGGAAACTTGCTCTATTTCCGGGAGGGCGACCAGCAGTCCCAAGGTGGTGTAGGGTTTATCGTCTATAAGTCCCTTGTGAGCAACGTGGTGAAGATCGAGAGTGTTGAACCATGAAGGTTGTAATGCACTATGTTCTAGGAGTAGAGTCTTCTTAAGTTGTTGCCTAGTAACTGTTATGTTCTGTTTTGTCATCTTATATTTTCAGATGAGTTTAATTTTATATTCATAAAATGTAAATTACTTTATTAAACCACTGTGTTACAATGATGTTCTATTTTCATTGAAAGTAAACTCAGCCAACTGAGTGTGCCGACCAGACCCAGGGTGGCGTACTCGCTGAAGGTCGTACAGGTTTACGCCGCGACCTCGGCACGCCCCGACGATGAAGTGGAAACCATGCATGGCTCTAGAACCATCGATCGGATTAGATTACATCTATTTAGATTGCTTGGTGTTATTTTTATCGTTTGTATCTGAATTTTTTGTAATGGTGTATTGGACTTGTACGCAACGGTTTGACCGCTGTGATCAGAAGGGAGATAGTTTACTATGGCTTTATCTAAGTAGTTGCAGCAACAAAAAACATTATCGATACATGTAGCCGAATTTATAGTTATGCGGGTTGGTTCTGAAAACACATTTGACAAATTGAATGATTTAAAGAGACTTAATAATCGACTGCTATTTGAACTATTCTCTAAGATATTAATATTGAAGTCACCACAGACCAACCAGTTCCAAGTTTTGCTAGAACATCTTCCATTACTAACTCAAATATAGAGTAGTTTTGATAATTTGGGGGTCTGTAAACGCACACTATAACATGCTTATCTAGCTCAACACAGGACAGTTCAATGTTATGTTCAACCGTCAGATCAACTTTATCTTTACGAGTCTTAGATTTAATAGAATTTTTAACTAAGATTAATGAACCCCCACGCAGCATAGATTTTCGGTTAAAACTACTGCCCACACTATAATTTTCATAATTAATTAGCATTTCATAATCTTTCAACCAATGTTCAGTTAAAGAAATAATTTCAAACATGGTTTTTTCTAAGAATAGTTCAATTTCTAATTGTTTGGATGAAAAACCTTGAATATTTTGATGAAATAATTTCAAGGAATTCTGCTTAGACCCTTTTTTACATTCTACTATTTGAGAGCAAGAAGGCACCTTGTTGTTAGTAGGTACCTATAACAATATTGTTACTGGTATCTTCTGTTGTCTTACTAACTAGTATAAATCAACATCCAGAGTGAGCCCCAAGACTCCCATGCCATCACCAGGCAATGATATCCCAATCTCACAGTTTAGTTCTAAAGTATTAAAAATTCACTATTCAGTTTTACTGAATTGTCAAATAGGAATTTCAAAACATGTTGTTCAGGAAGCGCGCAGTACGAGCGTGTAGTGCGTGTAGGGCGTGTACTCACGGCGTATCCACGGCGCAGCGTGCGGCGGTTGGCGCCGCTGTAGTCGGCGCGCTCCACGCAGTCCAGGTAGGCGTCCACCCAGTACAGCGCGCGCGCCGCCGGCTCCAGCGCCAGCGCGCTCGGGTACACCAGCTTGTGCGCCGCCACGTGCGCGCGCGCATCTCCCGCCAGGTTGGCGCGCTCCACGCCGGGTGGCGACGCGCCCCACACCGACCAGAACATGAGCCCCGCGCCCGCGTCCAGCGCCAGCCCGTGCACCTTGGCCAGCGCCGCGTCCAGCAGCAGGCGGCAGTGGCGCAACGTACGCGCGCACACGTACAGCGCCTCGCGCCCGCCGTCCACCAGGTACCAGTTGCCGGCCACCCAGTCGATGGCCAGGTGGCTCACGCCCGCGACGTCGGGGAACAGGTCGGGCACGCCCAGCACGGTGCGGCGGCTGAAGTCGTCCGCGTCCACGCACACGATGCCCGACTTGCTAATGTTGTGGTGCACGTAGCAGATGGTCCTGCACACACAGGTCGCGACGTCAGTCCGGCGGTGCGGTGCGGTGCGGTGCGCGGGAGTGGGTAGGTGGGGCCCCTACCGGTTGTCGTAGAGGAAGTCGATGGCGCGCACGTTGAGCGCGAGCAGCGAGTGGTTGCGCGTGCGCGCCGGCCCGTCCAGCCAAGCGCGCCGCACGTCGCCAGTCGTCACCACGACCAGCGACAACGGCTCTGTCACCGGCTCTGAAGCACAAGACACCCATGACAACAGAGAGAGCTCTTCGCATTAGTAGTTAGGGAACTTAAATATTGAGCATATTGACACCCTACATAATTTTCATCCATTTCATAGGAGTGAAACAAAAATGACAGTAAACTCACTAGTTTACGTCTAGTAGTGTTTTTTTTGGAAGTCAGTTTTTTTTTTTTGTTAAAACCTTTTTATTTCTCTGTTTTTAGTGGGTCTGTTTATAATTTATCTAAGTTACAATAGCCTAATGTCAACTTGCTTATCGCCTTTTACAAAATATTGCTTTTCCCGATGCAAGGACGTTAATTGTTGAGGAGTTCTCCTGGTATTTTATCATCAGCTCCATTTCACCATTTGCAATGTGACGAGCATAAATTGCTCAGCAACCACATTAAAGTAATCGAATCGCAACCCGTGAAATACTTATTATTGAGTAGTTCCGGTGGCCATCTGTGGTCTCATCATCATTTCCACTTCACCAAATGGTAATTTCCGAGAGCAAATGCACGAGTTAAAATAAAAAAACAGGGCAAGAGCGAGTCGGACTCGCGCACCGAGGGTTCCGTACCATCATATGTTTTGGCGAAGCCTATATTCGTCAGAGAATGTTAATACTGCACGCTACGTTGTAGAATATTGCAGTTTTAGGTCACCGCCCTCTCTTGACCGATAGTGGAACTAATGTAACCTTTGTTGATGATTTCTGAAAAAGTGTTATATTTATAGACATCGTTTTATTTTTCCTGTAATCTTTAGATACACTTCTATCACATAGAATTATTTTTCTCTTTGCAAACTTCGGAGATAAGGCGGGGAACGCTTTTTTTTTATTTTTCATCAAACGTCCAAAACTATGCGGCCTAAAAAACACCGGCCAAGTGCGAGTCGGACTCGCGCACCGAGGGTTCCGTACAAACCTGTAGGTATATAAGTAAAAGTTCACCCATCACGACAATCGAGTCATAGTTATGGTATTTTTATTGCAAAATGAAATCCATAACATTACAATAATTATGGAAAGCTGAAGGAGCATAAATTAAAGACAAAGGTCTCTTTATCGTTTCAGTAATCCTTTATTTTATATTAACACATATCATTTATTTTATAATAACTGAAATACCTACACTAGCCTACTTTGTTTGTACTAAAGTCTGCTGATGAATGACGGCAAGTTTTTTGTTTGAGATTTGTTTTATTTTCACAGCTTAAAGGCAATTAGACCTGAGTATTTGATATGAGTTTCAACTTGATATCTCTACGCGTTCATGAGAAAAGGGGTAGTAAGTTTAAAATTATTAAAAATATTTTTATTATATGATGTAACTAAATATTTACGGTTTTAGAATTTTTTCCTCTATTTGTGCTATAAGACGTTGCTTCGTACCAAATTTCATGATTCTGAGTTCACAGGAAGTACCCTGTAGGTTTTGATTCCCTTGCGAGTGTCGATGCAGAAATTTGCGGCATAAACGGCTGTATCTTTTGATTGCGTTGGCTTAGAAGTTTGATTTTTTTCACAGCTCCAAGGGACAGTAGACCTGAGTATTTGATAAAAATCCCAGCTTGATACCTTCACGCGTTCCTGAGAAAAAGGGTCTTGACAGACAGACAGACAGACGGACGGACAACAAAGTGATTCTATAAGGGTTCCTTTTTTTTCCTTTCGAGGTACGGAACCCCAAAAAAGAAAAATGTTTGAGTATGTTTTTTTTTTATTTATTTAAATGGCATCTCGCAGTTCATCCTTTATGAGGATGGCTACTGCTTAACCGGACTTTCCTGTGGATGCCTCGAATTAAGGCCTCCAGCCAGGGCATACAATAAATTAAAAACTAAGCGACAGCGCTAAGGGTAACCCCCTGCGGGGTTCGGACCTCGGCTGAGGGCGTCGCTGGAAGAGGACAGCAAGGGACAGGCTGGATCGGTATTATTATTAGTGTTTAGGGGCGAATTTAAAACTACAGGCTCAGCTGCGCGGGCTGGCTCGAGCAAGGGTCGGGGCGGGCACGGTGATGGTGCGGGACGTCGCGACGGGCCTCGGCGGCGAGGACGGCAGGACGGATGTCTGAGCTTGTGTTTGTGTTGTCGACTGAGAGTACTCGTGGCCTTACTGCTCTCCTGGAGGAGGGTAGTGGCGTCGTCGGGGATAGTGAGGGTATGCCTTGGTCGGCGAATCCTACTTATGCGGGAGGGAGTGTATCGGGAGGCCGCCGCAATCAGGGGATTGGGTTGCTTTATGGCAGAGTCAAAGAAGCGCTTGGAGAGGCGTTTCATGAACTGCTGGATGGTGGGGAGTCTGAGATCTAGATGCAGATTCACATTTCGGACATAGAAGGGGGCTCCCGTGACCTTTCGGAGGAAACGGTTCTGGAGGGTTTGCATTTTATGCAGAAATCGCGGCTTGGCGTGTGCGAAGACTACGCAAGCATAGGTCATGATGGGACGGATGACCGCGGTGTAGAGGCGCAATTTGCACTTGAGTGACAATTTGCTGCGGGCAGTTATCATGGAGTGGAGCCTACCGAGAGCGAAAGAGGCGCGCGAACGCGCCGTCTTTATGTGCTCGTTGAAGGTGAGGTTGTGGTCTAGGATGACACCTAAGTATTTGGCTCGCTTTCCCCAGGGGATCGGCTTGCCATACATAGAGATCGGGCGCGGGAGGGGGGGGGGGGGGGGGGGGTAGTTTGCGCGGTTTCGAGAAGATGACCGCCTGACCTCGATTCTCCATTTCCGGAACCAATCGCTCAAGGCGCTTGCGGAGGTTTGGAGGTTTCGAGCTATGGATGACTGGTTGACACCCGAACAGTATATGGCAGTGTCGTCGGCGAAGAGCGCCAACTGTGCCTTTTTACTGTTCGGGATGTCACTAGTGAACAGGGTGAAAATGAGGGGAGACAGAACGGAACCCTGGGGGACTCCGGCGCGGATGGGGTGAGGGGGAGAGAGAGCGCCCTCGATACGGTAGCGGAAAGTGCGGTCCGACAGAAAATCTCGTAAGATGAGCACGAGACGGTCTGGCACACCTAGCAGGTACAGCTTATATAATAAGCCATTGTGCCAGACCTTGTCGAACGCCTTCGCTATATCGAAGAACAGGACGCCTGTCGAAGCACCTCGCTGAAAAGCAGCGCTAATGTGCTCGACTATGCGGTGGAGCTGGTGGATGCACGAATGCTTCGTGCGAAAACCGAACTGTTCGGGGGGGATGAGGCTCTTTGCTTCGGCATAGTCTTTGAGGCGCTTATAAATAAGCCTCTCGTAGACTTTGCCGAAAACATTGAGCAGACTGATGGGGCGGTAGCTGGAGGGCTCAGACTTGGGCTTGCCTGGCTTAGGGATGCCTATGACTGTGGCTTCTTTCCACATTTGGGGGAAGATGTTGTTGCTCAGGGCGCCATTGAAGATGGCGGTCATGAGCAGTATGAGGGGGGCAGGGAGGAGTTTGTACACCCTATTGGTGATACCGTCCGAACCGGGGGCTTTGCGGGTTGCGAGCCCTTTTATGATGTCTTGCACTTCATCGGGAGTGACGGGAGGCAGAGGATCATCAGGGTCTTCGACTGGCGGGAGGGAGGCTCTCCGTTCGACTTCAGCGTTCACCTCGTCGAGGTGCGCTCTGTCTACTGGTTGAGAGCTGGGAGTGCATTGAGCCTCTAGGCTGTCGGCTAGGCATTCGGCCTTTTCGAGGTTTTCGAAAGCGACCGTTTTGTCGGGGCGTGTGAGGGGAGGAACTGTGGCCTCTTCAGAGGAGCGGAGCTTCCTCTGGAGTTGCCAGAAGGCGTGGTGGGCTTTTTTTTGAGTATGTGCAAACAGCGCTCTTTCATATGATACCCCACATGCCCTAGCTAGTACGTCGGATAAAGACACAAAAAGAGGCTAAATTCGCAAAGCATGATGTAGTTCTGCATTTTTGGTATGTTGTATGGGTCTATTAGGGTAGTGCGAATTCAAATTTGCAACTTCGAAAAACCTGTGGAAACTGAGAAAATTGAGAAAATCTTCGAAATTTTGGACCTTTTTCACTATTTGCTCTCTAGGGCCAAAATTTTGCATTTTTCGCAAACAATGTTTCTTACACTTTAAACTGTACTAAATTACCTACAATTTGAGCCCAATTGCAACTTTATTGACCCCATGCGAGCCAAGCTATGGCACTTCGAAGATGACCAATTTTTCTAATTAAGGATATGAGTGATCCAATTATCCTCTAATAATGAGATTATTATTTAAATTCAGTTTAAATCTCATTGATTTTAAATTTTCATTAGGTATAGTTTTATATTTTATGTTCACCCTATACAGCATGTAACAAAAACCCTGTCCGATCCTTAAGAATATTATTCGGTATTGTACTGCGTACACATAATATATGTAACCATTTACTGGATTTGAGATTATTATTTTTCCCCAGTGAATATAATTAAATTAAAATCTAGTATACATATAATAAAATCGTAGAAAGTCAAAACTGTACATTGAATATTTTTTTTAAACAATACTTGGGGCGTGATCTACAATCGATATCGAAGCCAAAAATATAGTTTTTAGAATTTTTCTGATTGGAATACGATATTGTTCGCGAAACGATAGCGGCACGTGATACGTACGGACGTCCGATGGAAAGCTCCATCCACGGAAGACTGGCAGCAAGTAGCGCGCCGGTAGGCGGCAATCGGCGACATCAAAGAGTCGGCGACTAGTTGAAAGAGTGCCTACAACGCGGTAGTGTCACACGAGTAGTAAAACCGAACAGCGATAAAGCTTCATAGAAAAGTGCAAAATTGTTACCTATTTTGGTAGGGTTGTCGAATGCAGTAATGTTGGTATTAGAATCATATTGATTTCCTGTAATTAATGACATTATTTCTTTAAAGGATGACCCAGGTAAACAATAGTTTTGAGTAGTAAAACTAAAGTTGTTACTAACTAATTTCCCTAAACCTCTTCCTATGCTATCTGAAAACATAACTGACTTATAACATACTTGACTACTACAAGGGGAAACACTACTAGCTACTGACTGTACTGTTTGAGAGAATTCTTGCACAATATCAGGCATATCTTAGATGGGGATACACTCCAGAGCACTCACAACTTGGGACGGGTCCGTTACCTCAGGCTGGAGAGCATCAAGGTTGGATCCCCTCTGACAAGTACACTGAGTGTTGCTGAGAGTCACCAAGTCCACTCTGTCTACCAACTCGTTTGTAGCAAAGATGTGTTCCTTAATTTGGTGGCGAGAACATACATATTTATTATAAAGGGACTTTAGCGAGTCATCAAGAACTTGAATTTCTGTTTGTAAGCGTTGAGTGTCTATTTCATAAATATTTATACTATCTTCTAATTTAATTTCATAGTTCTTCAACTTATTAATAAGAGATGCTTAGATAAAAAAGTACTAAGTATTTTTTTATAGATTAAAATTGAAACTAACGATAGTCAATGTTATTGTTGTTACATATATAACACAGTATTGAAACACCCATAGAACAGTATTTTGATATTTCACAAAGTAACTATGTAAACAAAGTGACTAGTAGACCCAGTACATTGGGCCAAATCAACCAAAGATTATGACTTAATGAATCTGTTACAGTCTTTGTGTGTTAATTAGAGTGAATAAAAGTAAACAATACTCCCCGTTTAAATCCGTAGGTCGAACATCAGCTGTTCGTGAGAGGTTCCCGGTAACGGTGGGCAACCAAACACTATGTTTACCCACGGTAATAATATCATACAGTATTTCGACTTCATACAAACGGACGAAACGCGAGCTATACCTACGCGCCTCGACCTCGGAATGCGCTCGGCATGCAGACAGTCGCGACTGTGCCGCAGTGACGAACGGACGGAGTGTTGTTTTTTTTAACAATAACCGCGCGATTTTTTCAGTAAAAATAAGTTCAAGTACATATTTAATATGACGAGTAGGCTATATTGTGCTGTTTTTGGTTGCATGAATTCGTCAATAACGCATCCAGAGATAACTTTTTTTAGATTACCTGGAAACTCTGAAAGGTAAGACTATAAAAATTATAAAATAATTTTACTTACTAGTAGGTAGGTACATAATGTGTGTCTTTTTAATGGATAAGTATTTCCTTTTATCTCCCGAAAAAAAAGATGTCTGGATTAATAAATAAAGTAAATAAATTAAAGGAAAGTGATAGACACGAGTGAAATAGGTAGTTATAGGCGGTTCATTAATCATTTTATTTGTTTATATAAAAAGTATATTTATTTATTTATTTTATTATTTATGTACACACAGTAAAATACAATAACAAAACTAAATGGAAACACAAAGTAGGCAAATGTAATTAAAATGCTGGAGGCGGGCAGCCCTATCGCATGTTTACGTACCATTTATTTCAAGGTTACTGCCGAGTTACAATACAGTATGATCTTTATACTGTGGTTTAACCTTGTTTTGCAGGAAAACAATAATCCCGAGTATTTTTTTTTTTAATTTGGGAAAACAAACGATATTACATTAAATATACACTTATCAGTAAGGTACTTGTATAAAACAAAATCAATGTAATAACCACAACATTTTCCACATATTAACAAAGAAGTACCTATGTTATGATCAGAGGGGCAATTCTCGTAATTTTAAGAACGTTCACAGTCTGATCTCAGTCTCAATCTGTCAAAAATACCTCTAATTTCCCTACATTTTGACAAGTTTTTGACATTTGTTTGTCACTGAGATGAGACTGCGACTAGATTTTGAACGTTTTAAATTACGAGAATTGGCCTTCAGGACTTATCGGTAAGCTAGGTACTTAGTTACTATTCACATTCTAAGAAACATATTAGGGCATTTTTTTTTAAACTGCTACTATCTTTGAAAATAACTTACTGATATTGTTTTGGATATTTTAGCTAATTCTTGGTTTAGTCGAATGGTAAATTTTACAAACTTTGCTGAGTATGTGATTTTTTTTATTACATTATGGCGCTTATTTAAAATAATGTTTGTAAATAAATAGTAACTTAGATACGTTTTGGTCATGACCGTTACCATCTAAGAGGACAGTACGGCAAGACGTAAGATGCCGCATTTCTGGATTTAATTTTATTACTTTGTTTTACATTTCTGTTAACAATTTAAGTAAAAAAAGAAAACTTTAGTCTTTTAGAACTATTTAATAATTACTCGACACTTCTATGTCATAAAAATGTTAGTTTTTTGCAACTTGTATGTATGGGACATCCCATAAGTGGATTGGTAGGCATTTTGCCGAAAATGCCCATTATTCGTTACAAACTAATAAACAAGTATTAACCACTGGATATATCTAAGTTGTTCAGTACATTGATAACTTCACATTTGTACAGCTTTATTTTACATTTGGATATAAATAAACACCTTAATTACACTTAAAAATTAAATAAAACTAATTTTAAAATACGGAACAAAATTTTGACATGTCACTCGGGCAGTGTTGCCATGTTTTTTTCATCCGCGTGAAATTTCTTGTTCCTCCGACCCACCCCGTCGCATCGCATCACCTATCCGCGCTATCACTTGTTTTTCACTTAACGTTCTTTTTGACTTTTTGCTCGGCTCTTAAGGCTCATAGCGTGATATTAAAGCTTGTAGTCTTTGCACGTTTGCTTAA
Source organism: Gortyna flavago (assembly GCA_963669345.1). Taxonomy (NCBI): domain Eukaryota; kingdom Metazoa; phylum Arthropoda; class Insecta; order Lepidoptera; family Noctuidae; genus Gortyna; species Gortyna flavago. The sequence continues at coordinate 14,474,458 of OY770147.1, forward strand.
GCCTGTAGTCTTCCTCAAGAATTGGGCTATCAAATCTGACTTTTAGTTCCAGAGATTAGCCCGTCCAAACAAACAAAAAAACAAACAAACTCTTCAGCATTATTATTAATAAAATCTATACCTACATATAAAAATAAACCTAAATAACTGTACCTTAAACTGTACATACTTTAGTAAAAACTAAAAGGAATAAAAAGGTCGCACTGAAAAGCACGGTTTAGAATTGCAAGTAGCAGTTAAAACATACAATTTATAGAATGCTAATAAGAACGAACGCTCGCCACTCGACACGTCCGTTCAAATCAAAGTTCAAAAAATGTATGATGATTGATGCGCGCGCTCATACATACTCCGTCCTTACTCTTACATACGGTAGCGATCCGTGGCGGCAGCGCGCCACGCGTGTTTTGCGAACGGTGCAAGCCAAATTCAACCTTCAGCACTACATTTACAGCATAACTTAGGGGCGCTGCACACGGCTACGACACAATAATATTTTATCTTACACAATTTCACTCGCCATACAAATTCATCGTAAGATACGCAAATATGAAATATTATTTATTATCTTCGTCGTGTGTGATAGTCCATTGAATTGTATGGCGAGCGATATTGTATCATAAGATAAAATATTATAGTATCTTAGCCGTGTGCAGCACCCCTTAGTGAACTCCATTGCGGGTGACGTAACCTACGACAAACTTATTATTTGCGGTTGGTACAGTAATCGGGTCTAGGGATTGAAACGAAAAATTAAGTTTGTTTTTCATCGTATATAGTTTTCCGGGATAAAAAGTACCCAGTGTGGTGCCTAGGATATTAAAGAATAATTATACCAAGTTTCATCGTTATAGAACCGGTAGTTTTTGCGTGATGCCTGAACAAACAGACAGACAGACAGACACAAAAATTTTTTAATCACATTTTTGGGTTCGTTGTCGGTCTAGTAACACCCCCTACCATTTATTTTTTTGATATTTTCAATGTACAGAATTTTCATTTCCACAGATTTATTATAAGTAGGTACTAGCTGTGACCGCGACTTCGTTCGCGTGGATGTCGGAAAACAATAGGTAATATGTCGCTTAGGAAAGGTGTAATTGCCACTCCTTCATTGAAAAGTAAGAATCATCCGATCTTGTCTAGTAACGCTTCCCTTACCTAGGGTTCTCTAACACGGCCCTTTCGACTGCAGTCACTGCGTCTTCATGGTTCATAATGACAATGCGACGAAGTGTCACTTTGATTTTTGAGAATAAATTAAAATAAAAGCGCCTGCTCGAGGCTGATTATCTAATCAAACAGTAATATGTCTAAAGTATATCTGAGATTAGTAGGTGAAGTTTGAAGTTAGTTTTTCTAAGTCTTGGTTTCTTCTCTGCGGTAAATTTAGAAATTCTTAACTTGGTATTGTAGATATCTTATATGTCTACCAATATTATGCCTTATAAAGCGTCGAGATATCTAGAAGATAAAAGGAAGAATACATCAATGGTGTTACTTTTAAATCGTACTGAAGTTTATCTGAAAAGTAGTTTAAAGTCTTTCTTAACTTATTCTGTAAACCTGTGCCCACGTTTGCTTAACTCTCCCTTGGTGGATAGCCTTAAGATATCTTGAGGGTCGATATAGTTGTAACCAAGACAGGCCAAGAATTTAGTTATTGTCTCAAAGACATATTCTACAATACCTTTTTATAAGATGGCAGTGCTGTGTGTAACTGCCGTACCTACTCAATAAATCAACTGCCCGTTATTGGGTGAGAAGTTATTGGTCAAAACATTCTGTTGGTTAAGCATTCACTGACGTAGAGTTATGTTGGGGAAACGAAAAAGTCCTTTGGATAAAAAGTTAATGGTCTAAAGATAATGTTGACCAACAGTTCATGGGCCAATCGACGGTTGGTAAGCCGTTACAGTTTCATTTTAACCTCACTATCGGCTTCAGCACCCTCGAAAACCACGAAAACGACAAACATGACAAAAAAAAAAAAGAAATTGCAGCCGCCATCTTGGATTTTCATTTTGACCTGACTATCGGCTTCAGCATCCTCAAAAACTACGAAAACGACACCCATGACAAAAAAAATTGCAGCCGCCATCTTGGATTTTCATTTTGACCTGACTATCGGCTTCAGCACCCTCGAAAACCATAAAAACGACACCCATGACGAAAAAATTTTAAATTTTGTCAACTGCCATCTTGGATTTTCATTTTGACCTGCCTATCGGCTTTAGCACCTTCAAAAACGATGAAAACGTAACCAACGACAAAAAATACTTGGATTTTCATTTTGAGTTGACTATCAGCTGCAGCACCCTCGAAAACCATGAAAACGACAACCATGACAAAAAAAAAAAAAATTGCAACCGCCATCTTGGATTTTTATTTTGACCTGACTATCGGCTTCAGAACCCTCGAAAACTATGAAAACGACACCCATGACAAAAAAATAAAAAAATGGAGCCGCCATCTTGAATTTTCATTTTGACCTGACTATTGACTTCAGCACCCTGGAAAACCATGAAAACGACAACCATGATTAAAAAAAAATGCAGCCGCCATCTTGGATTTTCATTTTGACCTGACTATCGGCTTCAGCACCCTCGAAAACCATGAAAACGACACCCATGACGAAAAAATTTAAAGTTTAGGCAACCATCTTTGATTTTCTTTTTAACCTCACTTACCGGGGTCAGGATCCTCGGAAACTATGAAAAATAGCTCTCTCTCTCTCTGTCCTTAACTATTAATTACTATGAAAAGTGAGGCATAACCGGTGTACATCTCCCGCCTACACTACACCACTAAGGCAGAGGACATCGTGGAGTACGTGCGCCAGAAGACGAGGTACACGCCGAGGGTGCAGTTACTGGAGTCGTACCGCAACGTCAACTTCAAGGCGTTCGTGGTGCGCGTACCAAATTGTTATCTGCCCGTCGTCATGGAAGAAGACTTCTGGCCGCAGGACGTGGTGTTCCGTCGCTTCCGCGGACAAGTACCACAGAACAGCACAAGAGGAAGCTAGTGAAGTGCGTGCACTATACTAAGTTAGTTTTTTATAATTAAAAAATATGTATGTTTAGGTTAAGGTTCTATCTATGGGCCTGCGTCGCCTGAAATAAATGGATTATTATTATTATTATTTATTTTCTTTATTATATCTCGGGACTATTGAGTCCCGGTCCTTTGGAAGGCGTACGAGGGGCCGAAGCCAACTCGCAGAGGCCCTTTAGGAAATTTTAATGAAATGTGACACCAACCGACGATTATCCCTGTGTGCACTATGCAAGTGCACCCAAGGACAACCCCCGGTTGGTGTAGGACTATTGCAGCATATAGAAAAATAAAAAGTTGGACTATGGGTTTGGGTGGCTAAAGTGGACTGGTTGCCAAGAACTATGACCCCTGCCTGATCAATGTTTAATATATACACGGATAAAATAGCAGGGGGTGACTTGCACACTCAATAATGGACGTAGCGACATTATTATTATTATAACGCTTTTTCGTTATCTGACGATTTCTCCCATAAAATTCCTACCGCAAAGAACTTCGTTCCAAAACTTCACCGCGATTCAGAATATGACGACATTTACTCAACGCTATCTATTGAAAAACTCGCTCTGCATTACTCAACTTTCATAGTAATATCAATAATTACCTATCTAACTTCTTTAACGCTCAGAACACCACATAAATTATTATTATCTTACGTTATCCTCACTCTTTTTTTGAAATTCTTTTAGCGCCACAGGCGCCACTAAATAAACCATTAATGGAAACCGATTTTTATAATATTATAAGTAATCATTATCATTACTATTTAAAATAACACAGACATAAGTATCTCTGTTATTTCGTCATAAAGGTAAGCCTAATCTAATAGGACGTGATTATTCACCTAATAATGTTATATCACAACAACAATAGTTATGTTTTCGTTAGTAAGTACTATATAGCGCCAATAGAAGTCGTTACGTGTTACCAAAAAACGTAAAAAGTTGTTCTAGAATACTTTAAATTGATTACTTTTGATAGAGTGAAGCGATTGCGATGAAACAAAATCTAATAACTGCTCCGAGTTCTACACCATATTTGAGTACAAAAATTAACCGTATTGGTTTGGTACTTTTTACGTTGACCCTGTTCAAATCAATAATCTGTCACATCCAAACAGAAAACAGACAAAAATTCCAAAAATTGATGAAATGGCATCTGTTGGTTATCCTTTAATACCCCAACTATTTTTTTTTTAATATTTTCAATGTAAAGAAACGCCTCGTCTACAGATTTATTATATGTATAGATATAGATTGATAGATATGATAGAAAACTTTACAAATTACTTACTCTAATAATTTTCTTTCTATAATTTTTGTTTTTTTAATAATTTATTATTTGTCTTTTAATTGTGTGGTAAATACTAAACCTAACATATAGTTTTTTCAAGTAATCTAAGGGGAAACATTCACATGGCATGTCAAATTTACAATCTTTAATACGTTTAAGTATTTCGTGGCCAACATTGACAATATTTATGTCAAGATCGAAATATTCGCTCGAGCAATTCAACAAATGCAATAAAATTATCAGGAGGTATAATTAAAAAACCGAATTGTACGTTACCATCATTAAAATCCTTGTAATGGCTGAATAGAATCTTTGCGCATATTTATAGGTTGTTCAGATCGTTTAACGTACAGTTTTATTTTTTCGCTTTTGTTGTGTTCGAGACATTTTCTGTACAAATAGCCTGATACATATACTAAACCATTTTTTTCCGGTAAATCAAACCGATAGTCACTTGTTTCTACTGTTAACTCAGGAGCAATAACTTCGTCTGGTTCAACAATCCTGGTTGCAGTCTGAGGTTATATCTTATTAATGCATTGTCACCGAAGTTACGCAGGTAGGTACCTATACAAAATTTCAGCTCAATCAGACATCGGAAAGTGGTTCAAATCTGCAATATTGAACTTAACACATACCTACATACCAACCCACTCACATATCTATGTTTAGAAAAAGCTTGTAATAATAATAAAAAGGTAAAAAAAACACCTTTTCATATTAAAAAAGGATCATACAATAAAATAAGAGTACTCACTTGAAAAAGTAATAATCAAATATTTACTTACCTATTGTACTCCTTGGGATAGTTAAAGTACGATATGTTTTTATTTTTTCTAGTATTATTCATACACACAGTACAATAAACACCCATTATTAATAATAAAATACCACGTTTTTACACAAAAATATTCAAACTTGCAACTAACAAAACAAAAACGTGTGTCGCACTGACTAGAGATGCGTCCCTCACTCATGAGGCACCTCATTTGAGGTACTCGTGATCGCAAATTGAAAGAGTTACTCGAATTTCAATATTGAACCACCTCATCCCTCATCACCTCACTCGGTTGACATGAATAGAAAATCGAGGCGAGCGAGTCCGTGACTCGCGAGTGAGTATTGAGTGATTGAGCGGACTCAGTCAGAGAATGAACCGACTCAAAAATTGTATAGTTTGAATTAAAGTAATAAGTAGTAAGTAGTTGAGAATGAGTGAGGTGAGGTCTGGTTTTAAAGCTATGGTTAATTATTATGAACCCTAAAAGCATTGCCATTAGATTGGTAATCAAGTGTCATTGATTCGTTTATTTTGGCGGTCTAAAATGTATGAGCGAAACAAAATAATGTGTGTAAGAGAGTGAGGACGTGAATTATCGGATTATCGGAGAGCCATGACTCGTGAGTACTCGTGAGTCGTCGTTGCACTCGCCCGCCTCGCTCCCTCGGAGCTTCGTCTGAATTCGGCTCGGGCCCACGAGTCGTGAGGTGAATACGTCGTCGTACGATTCCTCGCCTCAAATGAGGGGCACCTCGTGAGGACCTCGCGAGGGAAATTGAGGGGCTAACTCAACCTCAAATAAAATTGATGAGTTACCCATCACTAGCACTGACCCTGAGATTAGCAACTGGCTGTGCCAGCGTAAACCGGTTTTTTCCAGTCTCGCCGCGTACGCGACAAGCGGCCAGTTGCCACGCACACATGCCCCGCGTGCTTGTAGTAGTGCAACCGATTCGCGCGGTTGAATGAAGCTTTATCTCTGTTCGGTTTTACTACTCATGTGGTAGTGCAGGGCGGTGTTCTTTGAAATAAAAATAGTTAAAAATAAAAAGATTTTGCCGGCGGGTGGAGTGTTGTCAACTTATGAAAATTTGCCATATTCAGTGTTAAAGGAGATGTTTCATTTTTGTATGGGACTCCGGCCATAACATGTACACTTTAGAAAACCTGGAAAACGAACCCCTAAACACAATAAAGAATGTTTTTTAACATAATAACTAATATTCTGTAGGCACTAAATAAAAACTGAAAATGTTTGACGTTTATTATTGACCATCGTCAGCCAGCCATGACAGGTTGAAGAGTTGACGTTTACATAACCTACAATTTGTCAAAACTGTAATTGTATTGTTGTTTTTAGGATTTGGGCCCACCCACCAAGACACAATCAAATCTTTTGCACCATTTCTGGGTTGTGGAGGTCAGATAGGCAGTCGCTCCATGTAAAATACTGGTTAGACTGGAAGCCGACCCCAACATAGTTGGGAAAAGGCTAGGCACATGGTGTGATATTTTAAGTAATTGGATGAAAGGTGAAAACATAATGTGGAATAAGTGCATAGATGTCCTACTTAAATATTTTTGAAACTACAATTTTCAGATTTAAAAGATTTATTCTTCTTCTCTTACTAATACATCGTCAAGAAAAGATGCTGGTGCCACAACATTATTTTGATATCGAGCCCAACCAAGGTACCAGACTATTGTCATCACATGTGCGCAACATCCAACAGTTCGCATTCCACAGATGCAACTACAATAATAATTATCCTTCTAAACTATTTTCCCAATTACTTTGTGTGGTACTTATGAGGATGTAGGAATATTATATTTTGTTACTGCGGTGTAGAGATTGAATTCTTCCTCTTATGAAAATAGTTTCATGTGATGACAGTTTGCCTGGCACCTTGGTTTCACTGCATAGTTCTACCACAAAAGATCCATTCTGCCTTATACAGGGTGGCAGGGACATCGACGCGCAACCGCTTACCATGGATTCAGTACATGATTCTGGACCCCCCTGCGTTGAAATTTTTCGTCGGCTTTTTCTTAATTTTTACGTTTTTTTCTGCATTTTTTTTTATTGTAAATCGTATAAAATCATTATTTCTATCTAACCCAATGAGATTTTTAATAAAAAAATAGTAAATTCACTTATTTCACTTAAAACAGCAATGTAAATAAAACTCGAAAGGGCTACCTGATCAGCTGTTTGCAAAAGTTCATTTGCGAGGTCAACACTGGCTTAGTACCTTGACGCTATTCGTTTTCAAATGCCGACAAAGGGACCGCGGCGGCGGCGGCGCCGGCGCGGCGGCGGCGAGCGGTCTCGTCAGAAGCTATGCGACGTATCCCAATGAATCTAACAGACGCGTCACATGAGGCATTTTAATCATCTACATAAATGAATGACCCATTTACTACTTTTATTTTAGTTTCATTATGGGGATAATTATTTTTCTAATGCTTCATCGATTTAAGTAAAGATTTAAAAAAAAAACGTGTAGAAATGTATTGATAGTCACGTAATTTTTCAAACTTTTTTTATTATCAACATTAATTTTAGTTTTGAATGCAATTCAACAATGTAATTTACTGTTTCATAAAAAAATAATACATCCATTTTCGCAATTAATTTCGTGAGTAGGTACCTAGGTACAACTAAATGTGTTTGTACACTCTATCATTTTGTTGATCTGTGTTCGGTGTAGGCACTGTATTCACAGAAAAAATGCAAGTACTAACTGTCGGCAGCAAGTGCGGCAAATTGAAAGAAAGATCAGCTAAGTACATTTCTTTTGATTTCGCCGATTTTATCGGATTTTTGCCAGTTCCTAGATTTCGTTGATCGCAAACGGGCGTGCTGTTTGTCGCGAATTTGTGATCTTAGCGTAGTTTTTAAAATAAAAAGTAATTTTCTTTCTCTGTGTGTGTGTGTCGTGTGTGTTTGAGAGTGACGTTCAAAATGCCTTCCAGACCTGAACAATTCTTCAGGCACCAAACCCGATGGTCGGTAAATGTGTGGGCCGGTATTTATAAAGACCGCGTGATTGGACCCATTTTTCTCCCTGAACGACTAAACGGGCCACGATATCACGTGTTCACGAGTTCCTAAAAACAACTCTCAAGGAAATAATCGAGGAGGTGCCTGTGCTCCAGTTCCGCGAGACATGGTTCCAACACGATGGCGCGCGCGGCGCTCCCCCACACGTGACCCTTCCTGTCCGAAGCTGCCTCACCGTATCTTTTAGAGACCGGTGCATTGGAAGATTCGGTCCACAACCATGGTCAGCTCGCTCACCGAACTTCATTCCATTAGATTTTTTTCATTGGGGTTACGTCAAGGATAAGGTGTTTATGACCGAGTGCGATACCGCAGCAGAAATGAGAGATCGCATTGTGAATGTGTTTGCGACGCTGCGTGAAGAGTGTGTCCAGGATCCCACTTTTTTGTCCCGTGTCCACGCTGAAACTGCGCCGCGCTCAGATCTGCGAGCGGGTTGGTGGCGGCCACTTCGAACCCTACCTACCCCCTATCTCATTAGGAATGAGCGAGATTAAGGTAAGTTCATCAATTAAACATTACTGGATCGCTAAGTTCTTATCAAGCATCTTTTTTGTTATCAATCCTCATCGGTATCGCTATTTTATGGGAATAAGCTTATTGTTATCGGTTATCAAGACTAATTAAACATGATTTTATGTGGTAGGTACCTATCAATGTTGTCGTTAGGCGATATTTCGTAGGTACGTTCACGTTCGTCCGGTCGCGGCGGCTGCGGGGCGGGCGGCCGCGCCACAGATTTGTATGTGTGTGTAGGTTAGGCAGCGCGCGCGCGCTCGCCATCCGCGGAGCGTTTTAATCGCGTTGTTTGCAATACATTGCGCGCTCAAAAATGTTAATTTTTTTAACCGGTCATTTCCGAGATGAATGACTTTCGTAATTTAATTTATGGCATCAGGTGTAACCTTTTGACAACGTTTGCGCGTCGATGTCCCTGCCACCCTGTATGTTCACCAAAGTAACTTCCTGCTTGTTTAATTTGGTATATCCCAAAGCAAATAATATAAGGTCAGACATGGTCATTTGTGGGAAAAATTCTAGCAGCGGGTGATTTGCATGTTTATTTGAAAAATTTGCTCTCCGTCTATTTATATTATTTTCAACAATGAAATCTAATGCATTAGGCAAATTCACCCGCTGCTGGGCTCGATTTAATATTGCCTCAGCATCTGGACGGGCTACAAGGGGAGAATGGAAGACATTTAAATAGCAGCACATATCTTAAGGTCATCCATTAAATGGGATGATGCTACTAAATTGTAGTTTAAAGCAACCGTTAACAACCTCCACAACCCACCTACACAAAGTTACAAACCTACTTTTATTTGCATTGATTGTTGACAGTTGGATTAGCCCTGCCTCTAAAGATTCAGGTTTGCAAACCTTATATAACGGCAGGGCATCTCGAACACCTCTGTCCAGGATAAAAATATCACCAGTTCGAAAATATTGCCTGTATGGGTCATTTTCATTTTTAAATAATAATTTATGCATAACCTAGCAACTATGACACCACTATGTGACACAGGAGCACGTGGTGTGGTTTCCAGATGACATCACTATGTGATGTCAATGTCATTGTCAACAATACAAACCAAGGTTAGAATTTTTCGTCCAGAAGTATCTACAAGTCTACAATCCACAAAAAGTAGAATATATTTTTTTTAACGATGAATTGGGTCGTCACACTTTCTTGCAATTAGCCAAAAAAGTTGTTTGAGATAGATGTCTTACTATCTTATTAAAATAGCAAAAAAAAAACATACCTTTTAAATCTAAATAAATAACGTCTACGTGTTATTATTATGTTTTAATGTAACACGATTTCTGGACGAAAGCAGTATGCAAGTTAGACGACGCCATGTTCAATAGAATATGGCAATAGTTTGAAAAACTATTATTTTTTTGTGCCGAAGTAATCAGGGGAATATTCAGAAAATAATATTTTTCCACAATTCCTGGAATTATTTCCTATTTTTTCATCACCGTACAGTTTATGGCCGAAAATGTAACGTCTCCTTTCGCATGGGTTATAAAAATAAAAAAATCAATAACTTTTGGTTTTTATGAGTAAAAGGAGATGTTACCTTTTCGGCCATTACATAGGCCTTTTTTACCTAAACTTCAACTATATCCGACGATCCTGCATACTTATCTCTTTTGTTGACTGTACTTACTACATAGATGCACTCACATGCCTCCATGCACGCGGGATGTTGACATTCAGTAACAGAACGACATACTTTACACTAGCAGTTTACTCACCATTTACAGGGATGCAGTCGCGGCGGTCGTCGTGCAGCGTGTAGCCGGATGCGCAGGCGCAGGCGTACGAGCCGCGCGAGTTGTGGCAGTGCTGCGCGCACGCGTCCTCTCTCAAGCACTCGTCCGTGTCTGCGGTCACACACACGCCATATAGCAAGCAGCGAGAATTAGATCCGAAAAACATACCATCATACATACTACATGTATGTGATCTAATTCTTGCCATCTTTGATGAAATTTTCAAACTCAAACTCATCTCAAGTTATGCGAAAAAACGTTTTTATTTATGAGAGACTGGCCAGTTCTAATCTATTTTGAAAATATGATTATTTGTAAGTAAAAATAGGTACGTTCCAGTTTCAAAATTTCTCTCCACATTGCTTGCGAGCTAATGTAAATTATCGACATCGTGTCTCATTAATAAAAAACTTGTTGAGTAGTTCCGATGGCCATCTGTGGTCTTCAATAATGAAGCATAACTTTAATTCGGAAATCCGAGAACAAATGCACAAGTTACTTTAAAATACACCCAAATCGCTTTAGGTTTGCCTATAAAATTTAAGGGTTTCCCTTGATTTCCATGGGATCCTCTCATCAGACCCAGCCTGACCAGTGCTGCCCTCCCCTCAATGAGTCACTAAGCCGAGGCCCGAACCCCGCAGGGGGTGCCCTTAGTGTAGTTCATTTAATCTAATATCCTAGCTTGTAAGCCCTGGCTGGGGGCCTTAAAGTAATTTTCGGCCACCACAGGATAGTCCGGTTAAGCAGAAAGGCAACCTAGCGAGTTGCAACTGCGAGCGGTAATGTAAAAAAAAAAAGAAAAACTAAAGTTCAGCCTTGCCGCTGGAATTACATACCTGTACTCTAATTACGCTATTTTTGGGTGACTCTGTCACTGTACGAACAGTAATCGATCCTACGATTTGTTCGCAATTACTTTGTTACTGTACATAATTATCTTACTGTGTATCTAGTTCTGTCATGTACCTACAGTCTGTGATTTGATAGTGTGATTAATTGTTCATGAAATTATAATCTGTTTTGAACTACAAACCCTTTTTCTATTGCACACAAACCAACACAATCCACACAACGCCCATACGTTTATTATAATGTGCCTGACGATAGCGAGCCACTAAACCTACCTTCTCCGTTATATACATTTTGCAACAGGGACTGAAAGGGGTCTTAAAACTTTGAAGTGGGTAGTCCCACTTCAAAGTTTTAAGAAACTAGGGCATGTGAGGTATCATATGAATGAGCGCAGTTTGCACATTCTCGAACCCTTTTTCTTTTTTTTTAGGCCGTCGCGTCGACTAGGCTTTCGACTTTTGACGAATATTATTATTATGAGCCTGTTATGTCCCACTGCAGGGCAAAGGCCTCCCTTCCGTCTGTCCATTTTTTCCTGTGTCTTGCTACATCTGGCCAATCCTTTAGATAGGCGTCCAATTCGTCACGCCATCTCTTTCTGGGCCTACCGCGTCTCCGATTCCTGTTATTTGGAATTCAATCAGTGGCTACTTTTGTCCAATTCTGTTGCGACATGCGGCAGATGTGGCCGGCCTAATTCCACTTTAGTTTGGCGGCTGTGTTGCCCACGTCTGCAATTTGTGTTTTGGAACGAAGTATACTGTCCCGAATGCGGTCTGTGACTTTGGCTCCACGATTACTTCGTTCCATTGCTCGCTGGCAGACCCCGAGTGCGGACTTTTGACGTTTCGTTAACGACCACGTTTGCGCTCCGTAGGTGAGGGTGGGAAGGATGCCGAAAAAAATGGGAAGGATAACGAAAAATAAAAAAAAAACCGTTCCCCCCCTTATAACCAAGTTTACATAGAGAAAAAATCTGAAATTATTCTATGTGATAGAAGTTTATGTAAAGAATACAGGAAAAATAAAACGATGTCTCCAAATAGCACACCTTTTCGAAATCATCAACAAAAGTTACATTACTTCCACTATCGGTCAAGAGATGGCGCTGACCTAAAACTGCATTATTCTACACCGCAGCGTGCAGTGTTAAAATTCTCTGACGAATATGGGCCTCGCCGAAAATTTAAAAACATGATGGTACGGAACCCTCGAAGTCCGACTCGGTCTTGCCCGGTTTTTCTTTTTCGCAAAACTTTCTGAGTGCCCCACGTATTAACACCATTCAGCTCTACCATTTTGAAGGGAGTTAAATGATCCAAAACGTGCGCCACCACCAGCGAGACATTTGAGTGAGCATGACATACTCTCAGCAATGTCAATGAAAGACGTACCCAGCAAATGGTAGCTTTATAGTATTCTCAATTCTTTATTGCGTACCATAATGTATATAGTTGGTAGGGAAATAATTATATTACTTAGTCACAATTATGGACCCTGTCGGGCACAGCATAGATAGTAAGGAGAGAGGAGGGAGAACACTGGGTGTTTATTGTGATAAATAATATTAGTTATGTATTTAGTAAGTTATATTGTTTTATGAATACAGAACTAAATTTACGAATTGTAATTATTGTTTTATAAATTATATACATTTAATTATATAAGTAGTAACTTTGTAAAACCTATTTTTTTTATTTAGTATTTGTTTTTGTTTTATTTACTTATTATTATTTTTATTTATTATGTAATTAATATTTACTATCCCTTAAGCAAGTTATTTATTGGACGCTTCATATATATTTAAAAATGTATTATTCGTATTCAGGTAAGCGTATCTTTATAGTCTATTTTTATAAAGTATATTCAATGTCATATTTCATATTCATGTTGTTTCAAGTTAAACAAATATCAACTTTATTCAAATGTTAAGTAAGTTGATTTGGGAGTGACTAGCACTATTGTAAAAGTTATTATAATGTTTGAAGTTGTAGATTTTTCCTTAAACTCATATTTGTTTGTATTATTGGCAAATAAATCGCGAATGTAGATTAGATATAAATATATAGCTGTGAAGTTAATTATAATTTATCAATTTTTTTTTTTTTTTTAAGGATGGGAAATCATCCAATGACCCCTCCCGCTCTGGGTGGAGCGGAAGGGAGTGTCAGACTCTTACTGACTAAAACCCATCCGTGTTCCTTCCTTAGCCCTTTATGTTCCGGGGCAGCGGTAACCCTTTCGGACAATCCCGCTGCCCCGGCAGGCTTCGGCCCTAACGGGCCCCTCCTTTGATGCTGACATCTCTTTGAGGCGCGAGTGGAACACATACGCGCCGTCCGGCACGGGCCTGGTCCTGATCGGACGGCGAGCTACCCATTACTCGCCGTCCGCAGGCCCGCGCCTACGGTGGCCGGGAGTCGTCACGCGGCTCCCGACGCCCGGAGCGTCTACCGCGGCGGCTGGGACGGGCGGCCCCCTCGGCTCTCTCCCTCGCCCATCCCGCCACCTCCTTCGCTAGCATGACTGCTTCGCAGAAGGAGGTGACTGCCTCCCACTCCCTCTCGCCCCGGACCATGGCTTGGACCAGGGCCGGGCGCGAGAGGTCGCCGCCGCTGCCGATCGCCTCTACGAGGACACGGCGGTGCTCTGCCCAAGCGGGACAGACCTCCACCGTGTGCACCACCGTGTCCTCTGGGCGATCCTCGCAGTGGTGACCCCCGGGCGTTTCCTCCCGCCTGATTATGTGCAGGAACCTCCCGAAACATCCGTGTCCGGTGAGGACCTGCGTCAGGCGGTAGGTGAGGGCGCCGTGACGCCTCTCTAGCCACTCCTCAAAGAGGGGCCTTACCGCCGCTATCGCGGCGTGCCCTGCGCTGGGTTGCGACAGTCGCGCTTTCCATGCCGCCATGAGATCGCGCCGGAGGTCCGTCCGCTCCGCAGCAATTTGCCGCGGAAACGGGTTTTCCCCCCGGCGTAGTGCCTCCGCGCGCCACTCAAAGAGGCGCGCGAGGACTATCGCCTCCAGATCCCATGGCGGCAGTCCGGCAAGGAGGCTTGCCGCCTCGCGCGAGATCGTGCGGTACCCCCGTATCAGCCGTATGGCTACCACCTTTTGGGGCGCGTTCAAGTAGTGGGCGGCTCGAAGCCGCAGTGAACGCGCCCACACCGGGGCGCCATACACGGCCATGGACCGCACGACCCCCGCGTAAAGCCTCCGGCAGGAGGCGTTTGGCCCCCTCAGGTTGGGCAGGAGCCGCTTGAAAGCGGCCCCAGCCCGTTCCAGTTTGGGGGCCAAACGTCGGAAGTGCTCCACGAAGTTCCACCGGCTGTCGAGGACGAGACCCAGGTATTTCATCGTCGTCTCGACGCCGATGTGAACCCCTCCTACCGTAAGTTGGGATCCCGATGGTGGCCCGTTCCGAAGCCCATGAAATGTCATGGCTTCGGACTTGTGCAGAGCCACCTCGAGACCCAACTGCCGGATCCTCTCCACGACTATCGCAACCCCGCGTGTCATTACGTCGGCCGCCGCCTGATGCGACCTCCCCTGCGCCAGGACCAGCGTGTCGTCAGCGTAGCAAACTACGCTGACGCCATCAGGGAGGTCTGCCCGCAGCACCCAGTCGTAACCGATGTCCCACAGGAGCGGCCCCAAGACCGATCCCTGTGGGACACCGCACGACATCTCTCGCCGGTTCCATTCCCCATCGCGACCGGGGTAGATGACGGCTCTGTCCGATAATTTATCACTTACATAAGTACTATAGTAGCATTTGCTTACAAAAAAAAGCTTCAATTTATTGATAAAGATGTTATATTTATTTGAATTCTTTATTATTTCGGGTAACTTATTATATTTTTTTATGGACATGACAAAGATACTATTGGAGTGCATTTTTAGTCGCGAAATTGGTAAGTTAAGTCTAGTCTTGTTTGTAAGCCCTCTCTTTTGTAAAGATACAGGGTAGGGATAAAATCTTTAGTTCTTGAAAGTGGGGTTTACAGCTATCGGTGACTTCAATATTTACTAAGATTCGAATTAGTTTTTTTTGTAGAGCAAATAGCGTGGGCGTCAGTACGTAGGCGTACGCGTAGTATGTTACTAGTGCAATTTTAAGGACTGTAGTTTTTTTGATCTCACGGAGGGCGTATGAAAATTTAGATATTTTTGCTCTTACTTTCTGAGTGTGAGACTTCCAATTTATGTGTACATCAATGTTTAGGCCTAGTAGGGTTAATTTATCAACTACTTTTAATTTATTATTTTTAAAACTAAAGTTTATACAGGGTGAAATTTTAATCACTGTTTTCCTCTTAAGGGGTCATTGTACTCATCATTATGAACAACTTTCACAATGGGACCAAACCAGAAATCGTGAAATAAAAATCAGCTGTTCCCTACATTTATGTTCGCATAACTCGTCAACATTGTGATTAAAATTTAGTATTTTTTGACGAGGGTAGAATGAAATTATTTTAGTTTTATTGAAATTAATTTCTAGGTTGTGTTCAGTCATTCAATTTATTGTAAAATCTAGTATGGATTTTAATTTATCATTTAAATTGGTGTTATTTTCGCATGAGGTATAGTTAAGTCATCCGCAAATAGGACACATGGCTCATTTATATTATTAGGAAGGTCATTTATGTAAACAAGAAATAAGAAACATAATACTCACACATGTGCTATGCAATTATATAATACTAGGCGATTGAATTTAATTTAATGCAAAAATAGTATTTTAAAATCTCTCAGGAGCTCCAACTGTATTTTCCAGTGCTAATCAATTTATTTGTGCGTCCGTATGAAGCAGGACCAGCGTTTTTTAGTTCGGAGTACCGCCCAAATAAAATGGTCAAAGGCTGTAGGCGATCAAGAGTCTATGAAATAAAATTTATTTTCAAAAGCAAGTTAGTTACGAAGAGATGTTGAGTACTCACCGACGCAGCGGCCGTCGGCGCCGGCCTCGTAGCCCTGGTGGCAGTAGCAGGCGAGGCCGGCGTGCG
Organism: Gortyna flavago; assembly: GCA_963669345.1. Classification (NCBI taxonomy): domain Eukaryota; kingdom Metazoa; phylum Arthropoda; class Insecta; order Lepidoptera; family Noctuidae; genus Gortyna; species Gortyna flavago. The sequence continues at coordinate 14,490,804 of OY770147.1, forward strand.
TGGGCCGGCAGCCCACCTCGCAGTGCAACACGTCGCACTGGCTCGCCGTGACTGCGCACAAACACACACGTTATCGGAGTACGGACACCACCTACCAGCACCAGCGCGTGCAGACAGTCCGGTACGCACAGTTGTCGCAGATGTCCCACTCGTCGCTGGCGTCAGGGCACTGGCGAGCGCCATCGCAGAACTGCTCGATGGCCACGCACGTGAACTGTCCCTCCACCGGCGTCTCGCAGCGCGCGCTGTTGCCGGGGCACTTGAAGTCCTTCTGACCTGTGGGGCAAGTGAACACGTTCACACTTGATCCAGTTCCGATCTACTTCCGAGCTCGAATGTTCTACGTACACATGTAGGGGTCCTCGTCGGAGGCATCGTGCGCACCGCAGTCGGGCTCGCCGTCGCAGCGCCAGCTGGGTGCCAGGCAGAAGTTGCTCACGGCGCAGCGAAACTCGTCGCCACGACATGACGTCATCCATGCTGCACAACACAAAACATCGCTACAGCATCACCAGCCGACAAAGTACTCAATAGTATTATTATGTCAGTGGTCAATCCATACTAATATTATAAATTCGAAAGTAACTCTGTCCGTCTGTCTGTCTGTCTGTCTGTATGTTACCTTTTCACGCCTAAACCACTGAACGGATTTCGATATAATTTGGCAGAGAGATGGATTGCATCCCGGGGAAGGACATAGGCTACTTTTTGTCTCAATAATATCCTAAAGGGGGGGATACAGGGGGATGAAAGTTTGTATGGGAAACCTGTTATTTCTTAAGTTAGGGATATGAAAATTCAAATTTATGCTTTTGATAACAAATAATGAACTACGTATTTCGTCGTTTTTCTAAAATGATCCCTCAAGAGGGTAAAATAGGGGATGATTTTAGAATTCACATGTAATATTGACATTTTTGTGTAAATATTTAAAGAGATTTTTAAGGGATTGGAAAATTGTCATAGTCTGTATCTGGAGGTGACATTTAGTCTTTTTTCATTAAAATCGGTCCACTCGGTCAAAAGTTATCACTACTTTTTTTTTTTTTAAGGATGGGAAATCATCAAATGCCCCCCCCTCCCGCTCTGGGTGGAGCGGAAGGGAGTGTCAGACTCTTACTGACTAAAACCCATCCGTGTTCCTTCCTTAGCCCCTTATGTTCCGGGGCAGCGGTAACCCTTTCGGACAATCCCGCTGCCCCGGCAGGCTTCGGCCCTATCGGGCCCCTCCTTACATGCTGACATCTCTTTGAGGCGCGCGTGGAACACATACGCGCCGTCCGGCACGGGCCTGGTCCTGATCGGACGGCGAGCTACCCATTACTCGCTATCCGCAGGCCCGCGCCTACGGTGGCCGGGAGTCGTCACGCGGCTCCCGACGCCCGGGGCGTCTACCGCGGCGGCTGGGACGGGCGGCTCTCTCCGCTCTCTCCCTCGCCCATCCCGCCACCTCCTTCGCTAGCATGACTGCTTCGTAGAAGGAGGTGACTGCCTCCCACTCCCTCTCGCCCCGGACCATGGCTTGGACCAGGGCCGGGCGCGAGAGGTCGCCGCCGCTGCCGATCGCCTCTACGAGGACACGGCGGTGCTCTGCCCAAGCGGGACAGACCTCCACCGTGTCCTCTGGGCGATCCTCGCAATGGTGACACCCGGGCGTTTCCTCCCGCCTGATAATGTGCAGGAACCTCCCGAAACGTCCGTGTCCGGTGAGGACCTGCGTCAGGCGGTAGGTGAGGACGCCGTGACGCCTCTCTAGCCACTCCTCAAAGAGGGGCCTTACCGCCGCTGTCGCGGCGTGACCTAAGTTAACACTACTTGCTTACTTAGGTTTACCAGTGTGCTCGATAGATGGCGTTGTGCAAATGACACGATTTTCTGAATCGCAGTGTTAAGTCTTTCCGCAGGTGAGGATAGTGACCCTTATTCATGCAACGTAGTCTTGATAGATTGGTCGTTCGTTTCGAAAAAAAATCGTTGCTAATTCGTAGATTATATTGAATTGAATTGAATTTGATTGATTTGAATTGAAATAATTATATTGAATTTAATTGTTTATTCTCTTCGCTTCGTTGTGGGTTGTGTACATTTCTCGACTTTCTCGGAAAAAAAATCTCGATCGGATTTTTGAAGTGCATACTTCTGTAGGCGCGTTGGGCATTTTTTGAGATGGGAAAAAAACACTTACGCTGGACTAACTATACTCTACGAAATGACAGTAGTTCTGTGTGCCGATTCAAAGCGCCCCCTCTCGAGGTACTCAGGAACTAAACTTGGCACTTTCTTTCAAATGGACGTTGAGTTGTTTGGTTCGTCTCTGATAATTTATGTATAAATCGTGGAATGCGACTATTTTTGTGTATTTTGTGTTCATTACGTGATATTTAGAACATTTTTATTATGAAAGTATGCTCATTTTGTAAAACTCGCTATCAAAACGGCAGCGGAATAACCTTGCACAAGTAAGTGAATTTCATGACTATAAATGTTTCGATGGTTTGTGTGATCATTTTTAATACTATTTTATGTTTAGAATAAATGTTTTCACTAATATCTCATCATATTTAGCGCACACTTTTCACATTTATTGAATACAATCATTTGAGTAGGGTTGTAAATGTTCCATGTCGATAATGTGTCGATAATTTTCTTCAGACAGTGAATAATTTTAAATTCAAGTACGTGTTTCAAATTGAAATTTACTCTCGCCAGAAATTTCTGCAATTTGATTAATACTTAGGTAAAACAAATTAGCAAATACTAGTTTTTACCATTGCCACTCGAAAAAGGGCATTTTATTCATCGATAACAGTGAATAAAACTCTCTTTTAGTCACTGAGTGAATAAAAACATTTTGAATTTGGAACAAGCACGAATATACGAATTATGTACAAAAATAAATAAAACGTGCTGAAAGTACGTACTGGCTGGTTTTAAGGAGCTATCCCGTAGAGCTATAAAATTTAATTAAAAAAAACATTTCGCCAATTTAGGTTCTTTTCTATCTGTTATCGTGGTTGTTTTAAGTCATTGGAAAATCTAACAACATAAATTATAATAAAATGAGTTCATCCAGTGACTACAATGAGAAATCATTTCGAATTAAAGCAGCAATTATAGTAGATAATTTGTTGCCGCCAAAATCTCGGGAGTTGTACCTGAAAACATACAATTTGTTCTGCGGCTGGAAAACCACGAATGGCACCAATTCCTTCTCAGAGTCCGTATTTCTTAACTATTTCAACGAATTAACCAAGACTATAAAGAAGCCGTCGACACTTTGGAGCATGTTCTATGCTAAAAGCCACAATGAGAATCAAACACAACATTGATACTTCAAACTACTCAAAGTGAGTGACATAGGTACTTATGCGACTATCCGAGGGCAATAAGCCAAAGAAATCCAAGTGCTAACCTCCCAAAACATTGAACGTTTTCTAAATGATGCGCCTGACCACAGTTTTCTGGGCGTAAAAGTAAGTACGGTCTATTTATCTACAAACCTACTACACTTTAAAAGTTTTCTTTTAAATACCTACATATTTTTTTAATTATTGTTCACAGGTTGTGCTAATTTTTGGCGTGAATGGGGCCAGTCGCAGTAATGAATTATTAAAGATAACTATGAACGACATTCAAAAACACTCGGAAAATTTATTACTGATCGTTTTAACTGATACGAAAACAAAAATTGATAGAACGTTCGTGATACTGCAAGAGTACGTAAAAATCGTCGAAAAATATCAAGCTTTACCTAATACGACCGTTTCAAAACCAAACAAGAACATTACACTGAATTTCGAAAACTGTTCTAATTTCACTATTAATTTTTAATGTTTATAAATTAATCCTTTGTTATTTTATTACCGATTATAAAATAAAATGTGATAAATACTATACTACTATTTATTTTCTCGCAGTCAATGGTAAAAAGTAGAGTACACAACTCGTGAAAAAAATAATTCATCTCGGTCCTTGTATCCCTCGCTCCGCTCAGCATTCTAATCTAGAATACCTCGCTACGCTCGGGATTCTACTCTAGAATCCTTCGCTGCTCTCGGGATCCAACTTAGTCCCTCGAATTAAATTCCCTTTTTTTTCACTTGTTGTATAATCGACTATTCTAATTTCTAAAGATAAATATTATATTTACTTAATGTGTACTTGTTTCCGAAATAAAGACCTAACATCGAAATAAAACTTGCCATCTACAATGTACTGTAGGTATACTTTAGTCATTTTTACTTTAATTAAATACTTAATTTCAGATTTCCCACCAACTCAACTAAGCAGATATGGCTGAAAAACATGAAAATGGAAAATTGGAGTCCTGCTTGGACTGTTTCATTAAACACACTCTTCTCCATACGACCACTACCTTTTGGAAGGGCCGACTAGAATCAGTTCTATTTCAATTTTAACCTTTTAACCGCCCGACTTCATATCATTTGTCGTGCCCCAGCGCACGAAGTAAAAAAAAAAAAACGAAAAAAAAATACCTGATAGAAAACAGCGTAATTACCTAAATAAAAAAGCAGATTAAACGAGCTGTGGTTTTTTGTCGTAAATATACGACCCTGGCGAAATGGACGCGTAAATATTTGTCGGATTAATCCGACGTAAGCGGTTAAAAGGTTAAATAAATGATTTGATTTTTCACTTTGTTATTTTTTGTGTTTTATTTTTCCATTAGTATGCACGGTATCCAAATACCCAATAATAAAAATAGAATCCTTCTTCTTTCCGCTGGTAATGACTACATGGTAAATTGGTAAGGTAATGTTACACGGTTCACTTTTGGCATTCAATTTGAGTGAATTGGATTGAATTTGCATGGACGCTGTTTGTTGAATGGTTAACTTTTTTGTTTACATGGTTCAATTCTTCCAAATTAAACACCACAAGTAACTATTATAAGTAATGGCTATTAAATAAATGTAATGCAATATAGCTCACGAAGAATACAACTGCCATTTGATTTACTAGGATAGAGCGAAATGGCAACATAATAGCTCAATAGTTTTTAGTTCACTTTGCGAACTAATGTGACCCCAGCTTAGCTTGTAAAACTAGTGTAGTTGAGCTAGGAGATAATTAGTTCAACCATAGTAGTTTTTAGGCAAAGTTTTAAGCCTATCCTCATATTTAAAGCTCGCTGATCTGACCGTCATGCACTTTACTAGGACACTATCCACTACTTTATATCTTGCGATCTGGCCACGCCCTAATGAATTTTCAGTTAACCTTTGCGGAGCAATTATTCTATTACTTAAAAATTAAGCATAAAAATAACTGGGAGTGATTCGATATTTTTCTCTTAAGCGCTAAGGTAGCCCGCGAAATTATTTCTTTTTTACGTTTTTTGCAATTTGCTGGTCAGTATTAAGTTGTACGTTGATTAAAATATGATTCGCGGCCGTAACAAATATGTATTTACAGAATTATAATCATTATAATTAGTAATACAACTTGATATGTTAGTGTAATCCTAAAATGTCAAGATTTCATGAAATAGTCATTCGGTAGGATTACTTGGTCTTAGAGAGTTGTGTTGATGACTTTAATGATTATAATTCTGTAAATACATATTTGTTACGGCCGCGAATCATATTTTAATCAACGTAAAACTTAGTATTGGCCAGCAAATTGCAAAAAACTTAAAAAAAATAAATTTCGCGGGCTACCCCAGCGTTTTCACCTTATGTAATAAATTATTCTCCGTGGTTATAACGATCGATAAAGTTCATGCTATTTTTTTATCGAAGGGTATGTCCCATCTCTAATATTAGTTCCACGGTACATACCTCACGTTGCTATCAGCGCCAAAATGGCGAAAATCAAATGTCTTTATGTTGTCATCTATAGTATGAAGTCCAGCGTACTTGTATAATACAGGTCAGTGGAAAAAAACCATTGAACCCTCGACACTGTTACCGACACCGCGCTACATTCGGATGTGTTCGGCTGACCTCGGGATGTACTGGGTTTTAATGTATTTGGGTCCTTACATATGAAATTGGCGTTTTGTACGGGAGGAATATAAAGTTTTTTTTTTTTGTAAAATATATTTAATTAATCAAAGTATGCACCGTTGTTATCTATGCACTTTTGCCATCTCATAGGTAGTTCATTGATCCCTTTACTAAAAAAACCATGGGGGCGAGAATCAATGAACTCTTTGAAGGCGGTTTGGACTGCCGCATCGGAGTTAAATTTATTCCTTGTAAGAAGTTGTCCAAATTCCGGAAAAAATGGTAATCTGATGGAGCAAGGTCCGGGGAGTACGGTGGATGTCGCAGACATTCCAATTGTAGCTCATCTAACTTAGTGGTTGTTTGTTGTGCAGTGTGTGGTCTTGCGTTGTAGTGAAGTAGCAGTGGCCTAGAGCGATTGACCAATCTCGGTTGTTTAGCAGCTAGTTCTTCCTTCATGGTTTGCAGTTGCTAACAATAGATATCTGCCGTAATCGTTTGGCCAGATTTTAGAAAGCTGTAGTGGACGACACCGGCGCTAGTCCACCAAACACTCACAAGTAACTTTTTCTGAGTAAATTTTCGCTTAGGGAAGGATTTGGCTGGTTCTCCAGGGTTCAGCCATTGCGACGAGCGCTTCCGATTATCGTACAGTGTCCACTTTTCATCACAAGTAATGATTCGATTTAAAATCCCTTCATTATTGTGTCAGTTGAGCAAGGAACACAGCAGTCGACGCGTGTTTGCAAGTTCGATTCACTCAATTCATGAGGTACCCATCGTTCAAGTTTTTTTACTTTCAAGATATGCGTCAAGTGGATTAATACAGTTTTATCACTTACTCCGAAGCCTGCAGCTATCTCTGAAGTGCTTTGTGATGGATCCGCTTCCTCAATAGCCTTTAATTCTTCATTTTCCACTTTGGTCTCCGGCCGTCCACGGGGTTGGTTCTGAAGGTTGAAATTTCCAGAACGAAAACGTTGAAACTAAAAACGTACCGTGCTCTTTTGCGACACCAGCGCCGTACACATAATGAATTCTTCGACCTGTTTCTGCAGCACTGGTGCCACGGTAGAACTCGTACTCGTAAATATACCGATATTTCATGTTTTCTATTGTGCGGTAATAAGCGAAGCCAAAGAAAAAAATAATGAGGATAAAACAAATGAATGACTGTTTTCAAAACTCAAATGTACCAGCTAAATGAATTTATAAATTTGAATTTGGAATTCTTAACCAAAGCGGACATATTTCAGATCAAAGTGGTCAGTACGGTACGACAAAACGCTAATTTCATATGTAAGGACCTAATATTTTGTGTTTTGTTTTCACTTCTGTCGGCACTCCCGGAGTGCCACTGTTTTTTTTTTTAGTTCATGGTGGTACGAGGCACTACGAGGTCAGGAGTAGGAGACCTCGCTTCTCGGTCGAGTGTTTTCTAAATCTCTACTCTATCTAACTTCCTTTGATCGCAGTTGACGAGTGTCAATATTGGATTCACGATCTCAAAAGTTGTTAGTTGTCTCCGTTGACTATATTATTTTAGAAGTTAGTAATTCTTATTTATATGTTGTTTTATAATTAGTCTATTCAATAAAACGTATTTTTAGTTAGTTCATTAGGTTTCAAAAATATTTTCTTTTAAACTTAGTGTGCTTTGTTGTAGGTAAGGTTGTCTAAATTGTAGTTGTATTGTAGCTTTATTGTTAACCATTAGTACGAGTAGTGTATAATTTAAGTTCATTAAGTTTGTTTGATATGCCTCGCAAGGGTAAATCGGATCGGAGCGGACGGACCTCCGGCGCGATCTCATGGCGGCATGGAAAGCGCGACTGTCGCAACCCAGCGCAGGGCACGCCGCGATAGCGGCGGTAAGGCCCCTCTGAGGAGTGGCTAGAGAGGCGTCACGGCGCCCTCACCTACCGCCTGACGCAGGTCCTCACCGGACACGGATGTTTCGGGAGGTTCCTGCACATAATCAGGCGGGAGGAAACGCCCGGGTGTCACCACTGCGAGGATCGCCCAGAGGACACGGTGGAGGTCTGTCCCGCTTGGGCAGAGCACCGCCGTGTCCTCGTAAAGGCGATCGGCAGCGGCGGCGACCTCTCGCGCCCGGCCCTGGTTCAAGCCATGGTCCGGGGCGAGAGGGAGTGGGAGGCAGTCTCCTCCTTCTGCGAAGCAGTCATGCTAGCGAAGGAGGTGGCGGGATGGGCGAGGGAGAGAGCCGAGAGGGCCGCCCGTCCCAGCCGCCGCGGTAGACGCTCCGGGCGTCGGGAGCCGCGTGACGACTCCCGGCCACCGTAGGCGCGGGCCTGCGGACGGCGAGTAATGGGTAGCTCGCCGTCCGATCAGGACCAAGCCCGTGCCGGACGGCGCGTATGTGTTCCACGCGCGCCTCAAAGAGATGTCAGCATCAAAGGAGGGGCCCGTTAGGGCCGAAGCCTGCCGGGGCAGCGGGGTTGTCCGAAAGGGTTACCGCTGCCCCGGAACATAAAGGGCTAAGGAAGGAACACGGATGGGTTTTAGTCAGTAAGAGTCTGACACTCCCTTCCGCTCCACCCAGAGCGGGAGGAGTCATTGGATGATTTCCCAGCCTAAAAAAAAAAAAAAAAAAGGGTAAATCGGATTTAGCGCGTAGCTCTAGCCGAGCTCGAGCCGTAAAAGTTACTAGAACGCAAGAATCTGAAGAGCAGTCTCAGGCCCGTTTGACTTTAGAGCAGACTCAAGCTCAACAGATTTCAGATACTGAGCACCACGCATCTCTTAGGGATGCCGAGACCTTGGAGCAGACTCAAGCTGGTTAGAAATTTAGATGCGGAGCGCCACGCATCTCTTAGGGCTGCCGAGAGCTTAGAGAAGACTCAAGGTCGGCAGATTTTAGATGCGGAGCGCCACGCATCTCTTAGGGCTGCCGAGAGCTTAGAGCAGACTCAAGCTCGGCAGATTTTAGATGCTAAGCGCCACGCATCTCTTAGGGATGCCGAGACCTTGGAGCAGACTCAAGCTCGGCAGATTTTAGATGCGGAGCGCCACGCGTCGCTCAGGGCGGCTGAAACCGACAAGCAGACTCAGCTCCGCCAGACTTTAGGATGCAGGGCGTCTGTTTTTCCCATGACCAATAAATTGTATGTGGCGTGCTCACGAGTATCCAGCCCACAAAATCTTCATGTTCTAGCAAAGGATGGAAATACCAAAAATGTTGTTTACAAAAATGTTTTAACATTTATATTCCAGTTTTATTAAAATTACTTTGCATATTGTTATAGTACATAGGATACTTTTTATCCCGATAGTACGTTCCCGCGGAATAATTTCCGACTTCCGCGCGGGCGAAGCCGCGGGCAAAAGTTAGTAGCATATAAAGGTGTTGGTTACGGTTGGGGAAGCTGCAGTGTAGTTCGTCGGAGGCGTCGGCACAATGTGCGCGGCCGTCGCAGCGCCAGTCCAGCGGCACGCAGCGCAGCCCGTCGGCGCACGCAAATTGGCGCGTATCGCACGCCGCGCGTGTGCTACTCTCCGCCGCGCTTGGCCCGTTCGACGACTCCGCCGGCGGCTCGAATCCTGCAGCACATATTACAGCGTCACGGATAGCCAGGTTAGTCATCGCATGACACGTGCCGCCGACGGCCAGGTGGTGCAATACTTATTTTAGCCCATTTGCTTAAGCCTTTAATGATGCACAGTAACAGAATTTAGTCCCATCTCTTCCCCTATGCGTACACAAATTTCCTTTTGTTGGTATAAACGCATAGGGGAAGAGATGGGACTAAACCAAAAACAGTGATAGCTAAACATAACATAATATGTATATGACGCAACACATATTTATCGCTCTGCACTAATAACTTATAGATAATACACATATCATTACCTGAATAAATAAAATAAAAAACGGTCAAGAGCGAGTCGGACTCGCGCACCGAGGGTTCCGTACCATCATAAGTTTTTAAATTTTCAGCGGCGAGGCCTATAGGGTATTTCTATCATTTCGTGTAAAACACGTGTCAGAAAAATAAAAGTTAAACTGAATAAGCCTAAGTTCTCAAATATTTTTATATTATAGGTATGTTACATAGGTACGAATATGTGCCACAGGGAAATAATAACGACAGGTACTTAAAAAAAGATATCTATAAAATATATGCCTAAATATCATTACCATTACTGGTCAGATATCGAATTTTGATACTTTTAAGCAAATAACACGTAAATTTGGTCGATTCCTGAGTATTACTATTTTTAAGTGTATAAAATAACTATCAAGCTATAACAAGTTATGTAATTAAAAATAATTTACAACTGTTATTTAGTTCTGCTATGATTAAATAATTTTGACCAAAAAAAAAATTTATTGCCATAAATTAAAATTGAAATAAATAAATCATCCTGTACGAACTTACTAGCGCTGTCCCCTGCCCCCGTTCCCCTTTGCGCGTTGCTCGTTCATTCGACCAGTGAACGAGAACAGAGCCAGACGTTTGCGGTGTTTTGAAAAAACAACGACGAAGACGAGATTATTAGACGTGGTAAGGTTTTTTGTCATTACCATTAGGGATATTTTGGCATAAAGAGTAATTGATTTTTTATTTTGGTAGATGTTAACATGATAACCTGTGGGTTTATATAGTGTTTTGATCTTTATCCTTAACATTTTAAAGTTATATAAGGAGCAATTTTAAAGTGCCATTGTATCATTGCCATTTCCTTTCATTACCATAATTTACCATCAGCTATTTGGAAAATGGTAATGATCATAAAATTCTGGTAATGAAAATTAGTGCAACAACAAATTTTACTTGTACATAGTTTAATTGTTATTTGTTTTCTCTATAATCTAAATACGTATTTTATTGCTGGTGGCAATGGAAATGTTTCCGTATTACATGTACATACATGTCCAAGTAGACTATATTCTCATTACCATTATCCCTAATATCATACCAAATTTCTTATCTCATTACCATACGTACGAAAAATTATAAACCACATATTTGTAAATTTTGCGTATAATTCAGTGATACGCATATAGCTAGTTTATTTTTCAAGTAGCTATGCTCTGGCACTGAAAAAAAATTATTCTGTATTTTTTTCGTAAATTCTTTTAATTTGCACGAAACGCGAGAACTACCCTATATTCGTCAGAGAATTTTAACACTGCGGTGTAGGTTATTGCAGTTTTAGGTCAGCGCCATCTTTTCACCGATAATGAAACTAATGTAACATTTGTTGATGATTTCTGAAAAAGTGTGTTATTTAAACACATCGCAGTGTTTCGTCTAGTACAAGCTAGCGAGACAAAATTATTTTTTTACTTATTTTAATTGTTTACTGTTTATTGTATATTTAAGGTGTCTTACGCCGTTCTGTGTTCTCTAAGTCCAAAGGTGTGGATGCAAGATGGAAGTAGTCACCAAATTTTCTACTATTGTTTTATAATTCGCTGCGTCTGCCTACTTATTATGCATGCAAGGCACTATACCATACATGTGGTATATATATACTACATGTATATATATAAATATATATATATAGACAAAAATGTCTCGCGGTATTTAAAAATTAAAATCATAAATATGTGTAAAATAGGTTTTTATTTATTCACTTTATCAAATAAAATACAAAAATAGTCCAAGACAACAACAATTATCCATACATATAAAATAACTCTTGAAACAAAATCGTACAAAATTAGAATTATCCGTCTACTATAATGTTTTTAACCGACTTCCAAAAAGGAGGAGGTTATATGTTCGACTTTATGTAAGTTTTTTTTTTTTGTATGTTCACCGATTTCTCCGTCATTTGTGGATCGATTTCGAAAATTATTTTTTTGTTTGAAAGGGTATACTCCCAAGGTGTTCCCATTGTCAGCAAGTTGGAATCTGATGAGAGGATCCCATGGAAATCGAGGAAAACCCTAAACTTTTTTTGGCAAACCTATAGCGATTTGGATATTTTTTAGAGTAACTTGAAGGGTATACTCCCAAGGTGGTCCCATTGTCAGCAAGTTGGAATCTGATAAGAGGATCCCATGGAAATCGAGGGAACCCTCAAATTTTATTGGTAAACCTATAGCGATTTGGATATTTTTTAGAGTAACTTGAGCATTTGCTCTCGGAAATCATCATTTGGTAAAGTGGAGCTGATGATGAAGGCTACAGACGGCCATCGGAACTAATCAATGATAAATATTTCACGGGTTGCGATTCGATTACTTTAATATGGTTGCTAAGCAATTTATGCTCGTCACAATGCGTGTGGTGGTGGAGTGGAGTTCTTCAGGCTCTTACCAGGAGAACTCCTCAAAAATTAACGTCCCAGCATCGGGAAAAGCAATATTTTGTAAAAGGTGATGAGCAGTTGACGTTAGGCTATTGTAACTTAGATAAATTACAAACTCTCTCACTAAAATGTGAAAAATAAAAACTTTTTTATAAAAAAAAAACAACCGACTTCCCAAAAAAAACTACAAAGTGATAAATAACTTTTATTTCGGAAGTCGGTGTCAATAAACGAAAATGCAGAACCAACGACACCGACTTCCGAAATAAAAGTTATTTATCACTTTGTAGTTTTTTTTGGAAGTCGGTTGTTTTTTTTTGTAAAAAAGTTTTTATCTAATATAATTCATATTAATTCATTTGCACTTTGCGATTCTAAAAGATCGTCTACTTTCCGTCTTTTTGTTTTTATTGATGACTCATCAAAGGTTTTCTGGGGTCGCCCTACTGAACTGCCGATGATGTTGAAGGGCACGGCTTATTTACACACACTAACATTTCGATTCCGCATCCTTCTAACCATTTTTTATGTTTGATGAGAAATTCATCCTTAGTACACTTAGAAGATGTCCATTTTTCGTTTAATTTTGATGATAGGCTCGAAATTTTCATTTTGAGTTTCCTCAGTGAATCTTCAGAAGCATCTAGTAGATTATGCTGTACACATAAATGATCAAAAATGCGACTTGCTCTTTCAGTTTTATTATGTTTTAACAATTCTTCGAAAAACTCCAATTTTGTCATAGCTACGGCTCGTTCTGAAAGAAAGTAAATTACTTTATCTACGGGCGATTTCGGGAGCCAAAAAATAAAGTAACCTACGCCTGAATGTTTTAATCTACACTAATATTATAATCTACACTAATATTATAAAGAGGAAAACTTTGTTTGTAATGAATAGGCTCAAAAACTACTGGACCGATTTTAAAAATTCTTTCACCATTAGAAAGCTACATTATCCACGAGTAACATAGGCTATATTTTATTTTGGAAAAAAATAGGGTTCCGTAAGATATTTGGGTTTTTCGGACACAAGGTGTAAAAAATCAACCAGAAAAGTTACTTATTTTGCGTACGCTGCCTAAACTATAAAAGATAGAACCATAAAATGTTCTAATTAATTGTAGATCTTATAAATATCTACAAAAAAGTCAGCGACACACTATACCTATCTATGTCGAGTGAGGCACAACAACCATTTATTTATTTAAAAATCTTGAAATTTTTTTGGAGTACATTTAAACGCGTTTATTTTACTCATGCTATTAATCCTTATCAAAATAAATTATTTCATCACTAAGTACAGTTTATGTAGATAATATTTGGTCTTTGAATGATTAAAATTGGACGTTTGGTTTTGAAGCTATGGCGAAATTAAAATATTACGATTTCTGCTGTACGGCCCGTTGCCAGACGTTCGTCACTCGCTCAAGACCGCGCGTTATAATATATGCCTACCGCTTCGCGTATCGCCGTCGGTACAACCGACACGACAACAGTGGGCTGTTGCACGCCTGCCTGCCTGAGAGCTCGCTCGCACGTCACGGTTACCGCGCTGAGTATCAAAATGCCGATTTTTTTTTTTTTTTTTAAATCTTTAATATAATAATGAATCGCTAAATGTGTTGCTAAGCGTAAATCTCGAGAGCAGCTGAACCGATTTCGCTAATTCTTTTTTTGTTGTGTTCGGTATTGTCAGGATAAGGTTTGTAAAAAATGTTGGAAATTCGAAAAAAAAAATTTCACCCGTGCGAAGCAGGGGCGGGCCGCTATCTAATATAAAATTCAAAGTCCTGTGATCCTGTCTGAGTCTGACTGATTATTTAGTTACAACAACCCTAGCACATTCGCTCGATGACGCACTCGCACGTGGATCGCGCGGCGGGCAAAATAAATAATAATAATAAAAAAGCTTTATTGACACAAAAATATTTTACAAAAAGATTTTGGTAAACAGTAGGTACAATTCTGCAATTGAACACAATTCAAATGACTACTAACACCTAAACTAGGCCGAGCCTGTACCTTAGGCGTTAGATCTTTCCCGGGTAACTATCTACAGACGTGTACATTAAGATCCAATTTTATATTGTAAACAACTTGCACATTAAGCCAATACAATAAATAATGCAACCAATATACACACATCAAAAGTGTCTAGGGATCAAGCATTTTTATGCGGATTTCTTGAGATTGAGATGTGGCTTTGTAATAAATTTATGATTTTATAAATTTATATGGATCCTTTTTGGTGCATTTCATAATTTGAATCAGGAACTGTGAATCAAATTCGAGTAAAAGATGAAAATCAGCTGTCAATATTTTCCCTATAAAAACATACAACGCATTGAAGACATTATTAGTGCTACTGTTTCCCTACTACTGATTAAAACCAACGTTATTATGGAGCGGCGACGTCATTTAAGCAGGGAAGAAATGCTCAGAGCCGTGGGAATGATAGAAGCTGGTTCCCGGCAACGTACTGTGGCTTTAGCTCTGAATACAAGTCAGAGTGTTATCAGTCGACTTTGGACACGTTACCGAAGCACTGGTACCGTGGCTGAGCGCCATGGAGGACGGTATCGCTGCACCACACGGAGACAAGACCGATACATTCAAATCTTAACTCGAAGAGCTCCAACAATAACAGCCATGATGTTAGCCGTGAGGCTTCATCACTCTTCAGGGAACTTAATTAGCGACCAAACAGTCAGAAACCGCTTGCATGAAGTGAACCTTCATTCCCGAAGACCGCTACGGGTACCACCTATAGCAATGCACAATCGTAGGATTCGATATCAATGGGCTCTTGAACACAGAAATTGGGCAGAAGAACAATGGCGTTTCGTGTGCTTTTCTGATGAGTCTCGTTTTGGTATGAGACCGGATACAAGACGTATACGACACTGGAGAACCCCTGGACGCCAACAGCGATTAAAATCCTGCCAGGAAGTCCATCCTTATAGTGGTGGAACCATCATGGTATGGGCGGGTATTTGGATCGGCGGAAGAACTGAGTTGATTTGGATCAGAGGCAACCTCAACGCTCAAATTTATGCTGAGACGATTGTATCAGACGTCATCGTTCCTCTACAAGTGCAAATCGGTCCCTTATTTCAGTTAATGCATGATAATGCACGACCGCACACCGCAAGAGTTGTAAGACAGACTCTCGCCGCAGCTAACATCAATGTCCTGCCCTGGCCTGCTCAGTCGCCAGACTTGAACCCGATTGAGCATGCATGGGATATGCTACAGAGAAGAGCTCTGCCGAATATGGAGGGTATCCAGTCGCAAGAAGACCTTTTTTTGTTGTTGCAACGAACATGGGCGGCCATTCCACAGCGTGATTTGGATGAACTCATTTTGAGTATGCCAAACCGATGTTCTTGTGTTGTTAGTGTTCGCGGTAGAAACACGGATTATTAATTGTTTAAGTTACCCAATAAAATTTTAAAGAAAACTGTTATTTCAGTCTTTTTTTCGAACTTTTGTGTTAGTGGTTCAAATGTCAAAAATCCCTTTATTAGGAAAATGGCAAATTTCTTTATTAATGCAAAGGTGACTTGGTTTATCGTTACTGTGACAAACGAAAACACTTTATTTGATGAATCCTTAAAGAAAATTTTAATTAATATCAATCAGGAGAAAAGTTATTGCAAAAATATATGTTGATCCCTAGACACTTTTGATGTGTGTAATAAAAAACAGATTAAACTGCGGCTACTCTTACTGCGGGTACAATTTAATAGAAATATTATAAGTAATTTGTTGACTTTGTCGTTGTAAATTTTTCCAAATACCGTCAACTTAAAAAAACAAATACACACATCAAAAGTGTCTAGGGATCAACATATATTTTTGCAATAACTTTTCTCCTGATTGATATTAATTAAAATTTTCTTTAAGGATTCATCAAATAAAGTGTTTTCGTTTGTCACAGTAACGATAAACCAAGTCACCTTTGCATTAATAAAGAAATTTGCCATTTTCCTAATAAAGGGATTTTTGACATTTGAACCACTAACACAAAAGTTCGAAAAAAAGACTGAAATAACAGTTTTCTTTAAAATTTTATTGGGTAACTTAAACAATTAATAATCCGTGTTTCTACCGCGAACACTAACAACACAAGAACATCGGTTTGGCATACTCAAAATGAGTTCATCCAAATCACGCTGTGGAATGGCCGCCCATGTTCGTTGCAACAACAAAAAAAGGTCTTCTTGCGACTGGATACCCTCCATATTCGGCAGAGCTCTTCTCTGTAGCATATCCCATGCATGCTCAATCGGGTTCAAGTCTGGCGACTGAGCAGGCCAGGGCAGGACATTGATGTTAGCTGCGGCGAGAGTCTGTCTTACAACTCTTGCGGTGTGCGGTCGTGCATTATCATGCATTAACTGAAATAAGGGACCGATTTGCACTTGTAGAGGAACGATGACGTCTGATACAATCGTCTCAGCATAAATTTGAGCGTTGAGGTTGCCTCTGATCCAAATCAACTCAGTTCTTCCGCCGATCCAAATACCCGCCCATACCATGATGGTTCCACCACTATAAGGATGGACTTCCTGGCAGGATTTTAATCGCTGTTGGCGTCCAGGGGTTCTCCAGTGTCGTATACGTCTTGTATCCGGTCTCATACCAAAACGAGACTCATCAGAAAAGCACACGAAACGCCATTGTTCTTCTGCCCAATTTCTGTGTTCAAGAGCCCATTGATATCGAATCCTACGATTGTGCATTGCTATAGGTGGTACCCGTAGCGGTCTTCGGGAATGAAGGTTCACTTCATGCAAGCGGTTTCTGACTGTTTGGTCGCTAATTAAGTTCCCTGAAGAGTGATGAAGCCTCACGGCTAACATTATGGCGGTTATTGTTGGAGCTCTTCGAGTTAAGATTTGAATGTATCGGTCTTGTCTCCGTGTGGTGCAGCGATACCGTCCTCCATGGCGCTCAGCCACGGTACCAGTGCTTCGGTAACGTGTCCAAAGTCGACTGATAACACTCTGACTTGTATTCAGAGCTAAAGCCACAGTACGTTGCCGGGAACCAGCTTCTATCATTACCACGGCTCTGAGCATTTCTTCCCTGCTTAAATGACGTCGCCGCTCCATAATAACGTTGGTTTTAATCAGTAGTAGGGAAACAGTAGCACTAATAATGTCTTCAATGCGTTGTATGTTTTTATAGGGAAAATATTGACAGCTGATTTTCATCTTTTACTCGAATTTGATTCACAGTTCCTGATTCAAATTATGAAATGCACCAAAAAGGATCCATATAAATTTATAAAATCATAAATTTATTACAAAGCCACATCTCAATCTCAAGAAATCCGCATAAAAATGCTTGATCCCTAGACACTTTTGATGTGTGTAGTTAGACCACTGAATGTATGAACTTGCGACTTTTTACATTTTTTGTTTTTCTAGTCTGATCAAGTTATATTACTTAAAAATTGAATTCATTGTTTTAGGGACATTACTGTTTTAATTATTATTTTTATATTGTTTATTATTATTATTTTATTTATTTATTCAAAAGTTCCTATTTTGGGTTAATAAGTAAATTTTCAATTTCTAGATATGTTTTCGATTTTAGCCAGGTTATTAAAAGTTTTTTGCAAGCGTGTTTATTTAGCTGGTAGAATTTGATAATTTTATTCAATTTGTTGTATAGCATTGGGCCCAAATAACACTGGAATTTGTTTATAAAGGCTGTGTTATACGGAATTGTAAAACATACTCTCCCTAAACGTCTATTATTTATCATTTCTTTATTGTAATTAAGTTTACTATGTTGGGCGATTATAATTTCTTTAATGAATAGCTGCCGAACAGTCAAAACATCACATTCTGAGTACAAGTTAATAGTGGGATATTTATAAGGCTTGAACATCATAACCTTAAGCAACGCTCGCTCCAGTTTCATAATATGCGTTTTACGCGCTCCCCCCCATGACGTAATACAATAAGATATTATTGATTGAGCCAGCGCGAAATAAACGGTCTTGAGTAGTTGTTTATCCGCTACATGTCTTAAATTTTTAAAAATATATATAAGTTTACGTATTCTACCTGACAACAGATCTATGTAGGGGCACCAAGTCAACCTTTCGTCAAGCAGAATACCAAGGTACTTTACTGTTTTAAGTCTTTCCAGAGGGTAACAATTACAGGGGTTAGATGTTTTATCTTGGCAAGAATGCATCTGTATTTTAAGGTTTTGGGTAGTTTTTAGAGTAGTGTAAGTATTGGCAAAGGTTATGAACTTTGTTTTTGAGATGTTTAGGGTTAACAGGTTTTGAGAAAGAAATTTTGCCATCGTTTGTAACCCTGATTCGGCATGTTTTTTTGCCTCTTCCCATGTCTTTCCATAGAAAATTAGTGCAGTGTCGTCGGCGAATGAAAAGATACTGCAATTTTTTAGGTTTAGCTTACATAGATTATTAATATATATAAGGAGAAGTGTCGGCCCAAGGACACTTCCCTGAGGCACGCCAAATGAAACTGGAGCATCATTACTATACATCCCGTCAATTGTTACTCTTTGTTTTCTGTTTTTTAGATAATTACTAAACAAATCCAGTGTTTTACCTCTTATGCCAACATTTTCCATGTTCTTTATTAGGATAGAAATAGAGACTGTATCAAACGCTTTTGCTAAATCAATAAATATTCCAATACATTTATTTTTATTGTCAATGTGGGTAGCAACAAAATTCGTTAGGTCAGAAACTGCCTGTGCTGTTGATCTATTTGCTCTAAACCCATATTGGTTGTTAGCTAAAAAGTTGTTTTTCAAGATATGAAATCAATCGTTTGTTCATTATTTTTTCTAGGACCTTAGACAGGACAGGCAGTACCAAAATAGGGCGGTAGTTGTTAGTACAGTCTCTATTCCCCGCTTTATGGATAGGATGAATAACGGAAATCTTAAAATTATCTGGGAATAGTCCTGTTTTTATTGATAGATTTGTAATATGTGTAAGAAGTGGTACGATAATATGTTTAGCCATTTTTACTAGTTTTGTAGGTATACCGTCCCAACCTACTGCACTATCAGTTTTTAAAGCCATTATGATAGATTCGATTTCAGGCTCCGTTGTTTCCAACAAAACCATGGAGTTAATTGGTGGTACCGAAGATTGTATAATTTGATCCGCATAAGGTGTAATCTTGCTTGCTAGCTCATGAGAAATGCTAGTAAAGTAGTTGTTGATTTTCTCTAAAGATTGTTCGGGTGTGTCTTCTATTTTGAGCAGTTCTGATGGATTGGTTTTAATTGTGTTTCTATTTGTTATTGAGTTAATTACTTTCCATTTCTTCTTTGGGTCTTTAGCGTGTTTGTTTATTTCATCTTTTTGGAAGTTGTGTTTAAGTCTTTTCAGTAAATCGTTGCAATAATTTTTATATCGTCTGTAGGTTAAGGAAAGAATTACATTGTTAGGTTCCTTTTTACATCGAATGTTCATGCGATCTCGGTTAATTATACATCGAACTAAACCTGGCGTTATCCATGGCTTAATGCAGCGCAGTCTTTTTGGTATTAATACGGTAAGAGTGTTTTTCGAGATCGTTTCATTTAGGATCCTCACTAGCTGATCGGCAGTCCAATTTAGATCTTCGGATTTTATAATGTTACTAAAATTAACTGTATTCAAATGATCCACGATAGCCTCGTAGTTAACTTTACGGATTGTTTTTTGGGGCACAGATTTATTTTTATTTACCAAGGCAACACACAAAAGAACTGGAGCATGGTCAGTGACTGGGGCCTGAAGGACTAGTGTAAGTGTAGAGAGTTTTGTTTTTACCATAGCATGGTCCAGGCAATTGGCATCTCTCGTTGGCAATAAATGACCAGGCAAAAAACCATGACAGGCTAATAGATTTAGATAATCTGTCGAGTTGCGGTCTGTATTATCATACTTCACGTCTATATTTAAGTCACCCATTATAACTATATTTTGATGTTTTTTATAATTGTTTAGTAAACTATCTAGCGAGTTTATGAATTGTTCTAGGTTAGGATTTGATGGGGATCTATAAATACCTATTACTACAGTTTCGTTATCTATTTTTATGACCATACAAGTAGCATCAGTTAAAGATACTTCCTCTACTGAACAAACAAGTGCATCTCTAGTGTATACTACTATTCCGTCATTTTGGTTACGATTGTTTTTTGAATAATATGTGTCATAGCTTTTTAGAGATGGGAAATGTAAAGCTTTCGAATTCCATGATTCCGTTAAGATAATTACGTCACAAGTTGTATTTAATCTCGCTAGAAAAATTTCAAAATGGCTAAAATTTTTAGTTATGCTCCTTATATTTTGTGTTAAAATTTTTATGTGTTTATTACGTGGTAAATGAGATGTTATTAATGATTTATATGTTTCCGGATTACACAAAAATGATGGTCCAGCTGATATACTATCAATATTGCTGGCTAAATTATTGTTTAAATTGCAATCGAATTTTGTTTTATGGAACTGTGTGACGTGGTCAAAACATTTATAAGTTTGTCAAGCTGTAAATGAAAAAGAAACAATATAGGCATGTAATAACTTTGAATTGAGTCCAAAATATAATTCTGGACAACGACTATATGTGGAAAATTATTTGTACTCCGCAAAACTATATTAAAGAGAAAAATGTATGAGGCTTGATTATTTAGCATAAACCGCAGTGCATCATAGAGAAAACAAAAAAGAAAAGGGTTTGAACTAACAAATAAAAAATAAGATGAGTAAGCAAGGTAAGTAACTAACCCTAGTCACATAGCGTTTCTCAGAGTGGCAATTTGTAATTCATCCTTTATTTCAATGCGAGGAGCATCTATGGCCTTGCGAATAAATATTTTACCGCCATTTGACCAGCAGAATTTATATTCTTTGGATTTTGCTAAATCTCTCGCTAGGAAGAATAGTCTTCGACCCTTGTTTGTCAGAGCTTCAGAAATATAGATCGGTGTAGTTACTCCTTTAAAACTAATGTGGCCAGAGTTTAAGCGCTGGTCAGGGTGTTTTTCATTAAAGGCTTTAGCCCCCTGTATTATTTGGTTTTTCATGATGACAGTAGTTAGCTCAGCCACCATTGTGCTCTTTCCAGCCTTCGATGTAACTCGAAAAACATCCCGAATGCTTGTTGCTTGTATATCCACGTCAATCACTTTGCATGTCTTTTCTATGATGTTACACAAGTCTGATTTGGTTTCAGTATCAGTTGTTTTCGGTACATTTCTCAGTTCAATAGTAGCCGACTTCAGATTTCTTTGAACTTCACCAATTTCCGATTCTAAACTAGCTATTTTTAATAAATATTCTTTCCGTTCACCTTCTAAATCTTCGACCTTTTTCTTCATGTCCTCGTATTTTTCATTCATGAACTGGAGACTCTTCTCGATTTCTTCGTTCGTATGTTTGATCTCAGCATTTTGGTGTTTTATTTCAGCGACTTCAGCGACGAGCTTTTTTAGTAGGGTATTCTGGGTTTCCTTCCACTCACTAAGCATGACTTTGATTTCGTCCTTAAAAGAACAGAAGCGCTCTTCACTAGACTGACGCTGTCTTTTGCGTTGAGATACAAAATTAGGCGGCGTATTTTGGCTAGGAGTATTTACGACATCGGAATCCGATACAGTCCTTTGCATGTCCGAGTTGGTTGGTGATCGTAGTAATCTGGACATGTTTCCCAAGTTCGGAGTTTACGTAGTCGCACCGCGCGTACGTAATACAGCGCCGTAGTTCTATCTCGCTCGAACAGTAACACTGATATCGATACCGCTCCACTTCACTGCGCGCCTAGTACTTCTCAGATTTTTAATACTAATTAAAATTAAATAACTTTGTGCACACGTCTTTTCGCTAGTGCGGTCCAGCGGGGAAAAAAAAGAAAACAATCTCAACTCTCTGTGTGCGTTCTTATGGTACATTTCTTCTTGCTGCAAACAGCTGGTATTATTATTAAGATTTTGTAGGCTACTATAGCGTAGGTATTTTCGATTTTCTAAAGGAGTGATGTATCTGTTACGAAGTAACTATTTAGTAATCTGTGCCGGTGTTAGCGACCGGACTAGCCGGTTTGCGATTAACTAATAGATTAAGTTATTCTCTTTAAAGTTAAGGGTTGGAGGTTTTAGGGATACTTATGTAAATTTAAAAAAACTGGTCAAGTGCGAGTCGTGTTCGCGCACCGAGGGTTCCGTACGTAAATAGTTTATCACGGGAATCATATCTCGAATATTTTTCCCGTTTTTTTCATTTGATAAATATACATATATACTTACATAATAATAAGTACTTATAACAGTGTAAGTGTCGCAGCCAACTGGTTAAATTAGCCGTTCAGTTTACCGCCTAGCCTTTTAACTAAACGGCGCGGCGGCCGTTCAACTAACGGCCTGAATAATATTCAATTACAGTTTAGGTTGGAAGTCTGTAACCAATCACGCGCGAGCCGAATTGGTCGCAGTAACTAAGCCAGGGCACCCCGACCAAATGGGTTAGGTTAGGTTAGAACTGTGATCAACCACGTGCGAGCCGAGAGAGCGATGCGAGGCGAGCATTACTTCTAAAGCCCAGGCAGTTAACTGAACGGCTAATTTAACCTGTTGGCTGCGACATAAGCATAACTGCTTACACTGTAAATGTAAGCTGTTGTGCTTATGTAACTGTGAATGTAGCTATACATTACCTAACGGTAATGTATAGCTACATTCACCAAAATAATTAGGTCACATAGGTACTGAATTTGTCGAAGGTCGAAGTTGATAAACTATGAAAGCACTGAATGAATATTGCTCTAATGAAAAGATAAACTGGATTGAGGGACAAACTGAAACTTTGCCGTGAGTAAACTATTGTCCCCATATATGGACATAGGTCGTGGTTAGTTTACCAACTGCAAATAAGTTTATAATCTACAAAAAACTTTTTTACAAAAAAAAACAACCGACTTCCAAAAAAAGAAACACAAAGTGATAAATAACTTTTATTTCGGAAGTCGGTGTCGTTGGTTCTGCATTTTCATTTATTGACACCGACTTCCGAAATAAAAGTAATTTATCACTTTGTAGTTTTTTTTTGGAAGTCGGTTTTTTTTTGTAAAACAGTTTTTATTCTTCACTTTTTAGTGAGAGAGTTTGTAATTTATCTAAGTTACAATAGCCTAACGTCAACTGCTCATTACCTTTTACAAAATATTGCTTTTCCCGATGCTGGGACGTTAATTGTTGAGGAGTTCTCCTGGTAAGAATCTGGAGAACTCCACTCCACCACCACACGCATTGTAACGAGCATAAATTGCTTAGCAACCATATTAAAGTAATCGAATCGCAACCCGTGAAATATTTATCATTGATTAGTTCCGATGGCCGTTTGTGGTCTTCATCATCAGCTCCACTTTACCAAATGATGATTTCCTAGAGCAAATTCTCAAGTTACTAAAAAAATATCCAAATCGCTATAGGTTTGCCAATAAAAGTTGAGGGTTTCCCTCGATTTCCATGGGATCCTCTCATCAGAATCCAATTTGCTGACAACGGGACTAACTTGGGAGTATACCCTTCAAGTTACTCTAAAATATATCCAAATCGCTATAGGTTTGCCAATAAAATTTGAGGGTTTCCCTCGATTTCCATGGGATCCTCTCATTGGATTCCAACTTGCTGACAATGGGACCACCTTGGGAGTATACCCTTTCAAACAAAAAAAAAATTTTCAAAATCGATCCACAATTGACGGAGAAATCGGTGAACATACAAAAAAAAAACATACATAAAGTCGAACATATAACCTCCTCCTTTTCGGAAGTCGGTTAAAAATACAATATTTTTAGGTAAAAACTACTTTACGGTTTTCGGATATTTTCCTTTACTTGTGCTAGGTACAATGACATTGCTTCTTGCAAATTTCATGATTCTAGGTCAACAGAAAGTACCCTACAGGTTTTGTAAATGGAACATAAACACCCGTATCGTTAGATTGCGTTGACTTACGGGCAGTTTCTTCATCAACAACTAAAGTAATCAGTCAAACTGACTTCTTGACCTTTACTGATACTACGGCACATGATGTGTTTCTTCATTCAAGTAACAGCTAAAATAGGGAAGAAATAAAAACCGTTACTTTGACTTTTGTGACGTTACTTTGGCTGTTACTATTGATGAAGAAACTGGCCTTTAGATGTTTGATTTTTTCACTGCTTCAAGGGATAGCAGCCCTGAGTATTTGAAATTAATATCAACTTGATAACTCCACGCGTTCCTGAGAGTTTGACACATGGACAGACAGACGGTCAATGAAGTGATCTTATAAGGATTCCGTTTTTTCTTTTGAGGTACGGAACCCTAAAAGCCCTGCTGCAACCGCAAATTTTTTAATACAATTCAATTTAAATTCATTTCAATTTATTTAAGGAACAATTCACATTGTGTTTGAAAACATACATAATACACAAATAACATCACGCTCATTAGAATTATAATATAAACCGTTCATAATACAATAAATTATATAAAAAAAAAAACAAAATTCAATAACATTACAAAAAATATTAAATACAATTAATTCAATATTATTACTTTAGTAGTACCTTAGCGCTTCCCCCTTAAATACCTACAGTTGTTCGTATTAGTATCACCAAAACACGGATTTTCATCCATTAAAGAAAACACCTTAAAATATACTTAGTCCTACATAAAACCTACAATGTTGGTAACCCTACTGCAGTGTTTGTATGGGAAAACTTAAATGATCAATGTCTTTGAAACTACTCAAAGTTTCTCCGTCACAAATTCAGTAAATCATTATCGTCCCCGTCACAAAAATTTGAACATATTTCGAAGGCCGTAGATCATCACGCAGCGGAGATATAATTATGTGTCCAGCCAGCTTGAACTCAGGCTTTTTAATTCTC
This sequence comes from Gortyna flavago, assembly GCA_963669345.1. Taxonomy (NCBI): domain Eukaryota; kingdom Metazoa; phylum Arthropoda; class Insecta; order Lepidoptera; family Noctuidae; genus Gortyna; species Gortyna flavago. The sequence continues at coordinate 14,515,983 of OY770147.1, forward strand.
GTAAACCCTTACATGTGACGCCACAAATCAAACGTTATTACTGTCACAAATTGCGTCACTAAATGTTAGTAAAGGAACCATATTCGAACATAACGCTCCCATTATTGAGATTCTTAAGTGCCAGCCAAAAGTTTTATACGTAAATTCAAGCTGGCTGGACACAGATTTTTGCATTTTTCTACTAAACCGCTGTACGTATCACAAAACTTTTAGCTCGATGCCTGTCACAAAGGAGATTGTCCAATTTCTATAGGACTTTGGCCACTCATAAACATACAGTTCAGCTAATAGTATGTGATTGATTTAATAGTTTATATCAGTAAGAATGAGTATATAAACCTAGTTTTGTATCAAGATGTATATTTAGATATTTTTTTAATGATTGAAACAGGTTATGTATGAAATAAAACATGTTTTTTTATAAAATTATATTTATCAATCAGATTCATATGTTATAAGAACATGATCAAGGAACTGGGCAGGTGGATTAATATTTTCCTGATACTTTGCCCAACTTAAAAACCAAATCATGGTCATAATATGTGCACAGCAACCTACTGTTCTACGTCCCACCATACAGTTGCAGCAATATTGTTTTATTGCTGCCCTCCCTTCAGTGTTATTTTCATATAATATATAAACGAAATATGTTTTCTTACGGATGTGTCTGCTTTGTATTTTCCCACGCAATAAACTGCAGTTGACCGAAGGGAGCGGGAAACCTTCCAGTAGGTTGCTAGCAGTATTTCTGCACAGCTCAATAGTATAGGAACCATCGCCTCTAATGTGTTCTCCATAGTAAGAACGTGGTTGTTTCAATTGATACGTTCCACACGCAATTAGAATTAAATCACTATATTACAGCCTCGGATAGGATACATTATGTATGTTTACATTGATTGAGAGGAAATCTGTTCGCCGTCTATTAAAATTATTTTGATTGACAAAATCAGCAAGACAATTATTTATGTGCATGTTTTGATTTATTATTTCTAGTATTTGCCCTGCATCCTCTCTGTCTCTAATTCTTTGATGAAACCTATTTATCAGAGCTGCTGCTATGCGAAAGTCTGTAATTGCATGCCTTGATGCACGGTTAAAAAATTCGTGCGACAACTCACGATGCATAGAAACAAAGCGAATGATAACTGTCATTTTGACACATTGATACATTTTTTAAGCATCGTGTTGCCATATAAAAATAAACAATTATATATCGATTCATTTGAAATCGATCAATGTTAAAAGTTCTCCAGAAATAATGTATGAAACGTCAGTTTATAATTTTTTATGTCCTAAATTATTTATATCGGTACATAGCATTTTTAATTATGTGATTTAACGAAAAGTATGTTAAATACAGTGAAGAGATTGCACAGTACTTTAAAATCGATTTGAATTAGTTGTTCTATGGAGTTTTGGTTTGGCAACACCAAGACCAAATCCACAGCCGATTAATGAGTAGCATCAAATCAGATACTAAAATAAAATGATTTTTTACAGTGCTAATTGATACAAAGTTATTTGCATCAGATACTTACTAAAATAGAATTTAAAATAATGGTAAATTACTTTTTTGCATAGCATCGCGTTTAAAAATGGCCAATGGCCTGGACAATGCCCTTTATGTGACGCCTGTTGATATGCAAAAAGTCGTCAAAATCACTTCCATTACCGAGATTAAGAGACCAGCGAAAAGTGGTTTTTCAAGATGGCTGGACGTTTTCAATCGATTATCTAAGATTCTGTAGCGTCACAAATTCTGAAATAAGGGTGTTTAGCCGGGGTGCACGTTGAAGAGCCTCCTCGTGGCGCATCCTGGGCAACGTCGGCCCCAATTGCCCACCAGGTTTGGGTGGACAAGTGGGGCGGGCGGCTAATCTTCAACAGGCGGGGAAAGGTCACGGTTCCAATCATCGATCATCCTTGATGGTCGGTGAAGGGAACCGGGCTACGGACGGACGGTCATGCGTCCACTCCTCCTCTGCTTACAGAGGAAGGTGAGTGGGCGTAGACCGTCACGAGGCGGTTCACGCCGCTAGACCCACTACAGAGTGGGTGGTGGAGGGTGTCCCATGCCCGCGCTGCGTCTGTCCGGCATCCGGCGGCAGCGTGGGGACGCCGGGGCGGCGGTTGGTTTTGCCCAGCCGTCGGCCACCCCGTAATCTTGAATTCAAGACCGGGGGTCCGGGCCACTGAGGCTCGGGCCGCGAGGTAGACAACCTCTATAAAAAATTACCCCAATCCCAAGGTCTAGCGTGCCGAGGGGATGAATGGCCGGAGGGAATCCGGCCGTTAGCGCAACAAAAGGGACCTCACCCTTCAAAAAAGAAACAAAATATGGACAACACAGACGGGAAAAAACTACCCCAGGTCGGTACCAGCTGCTCAGCAGCTGGAGAATCCGGCACGTTCCCTTTGGGAACGTCAAGCCCCCATTCGTATTCTGGGGGGGGCAACGAATGTGTTCCGTTTGCCAATGGCAACAAGAGCCGAGGAGGCTCCTGTCCTTCAGAGGACCAAACAATGTCCGACCAGGACTCGCGCGGACGCTCCAAATTCTGGAGAAAACGTCCGCGCGAGGAAGACTCGGACGAAGCGGGGTCGATAGGTCGATCCGCGAGCGAGGAGAACGTGTCGGCTGCCAAGGTGACGACGGCGAGGAGGGGCCGAGGTCGTGCGGTGCAGCAACACGACAGTGGGGCTCGCTTTAAGCGGCCCAGCACTCCGGGTCCCTCTGGTGGGAGTGACACGGAGGGGCATCGCTCTGGAGGGACCGGCCGCAGGGCGGCTCTCTCGGAGTCGTCAGACGGTGAGTCGGACACCGCTGGAGGCTCCGAACAAGAGAGAGCGAGATTTGCGGAGGTTGTGGCAGCCGCCATTAAGGGTGTGGCCTTGAAGAGGCTTCAAACCTCCAAGGACAAGGCCATATCCGCTGCCATGGCCTCCATTATGGCGGCAGCTGAGGCGGCTGGCTGCATCGGTCCTTCGGCCGGCGAAGTGGCCGAGGTGAGGGCGGAGGTCGCCCGCCTGACGGCCGCCATGGAGCTTCTCCGGAAGGAGAATGAGAGGCTCCGGGCGGACCTGGCCGGCCTGAAGGGCGCCGGCAGCGCGCAGGCAGGGGAGCCCTGCCGGCCCGCCCCGGTGGAGAACCAGGTCCTGGACCTGGTTCGACAGGAGTTGGCGTCCTTCCAGGCGCGGTTTTCCGTCCTGGAGGGTATCGTCTTGCGCCCTCCCCTTGCGGCCAGGATGGCCCCGGGACCAAAGGCGGCCTCGTATGCGGCCGCTGCGGCAGCAGCCGCCCCTAAACCCGGGCCGTCTGGTCGGGCTCAGGCGCCGGCCAAAATGGCGTCGGTTGGCAGAGCCCCGGCGGCGACAAAACCGGCGGCGGCGGCGGCTAGCGGAGCCCCGGCGAAGGCGGCAAAACCGGCTCCGGCTGGCGGAGCCCCAGCGGAGCCAAAGCCTGCCGGCAAAAGGAAGGGCCGTACGGCGAGGAAGGTGGAGGGCCCTGATCCTGCGCCCCGCCTCCAAAAACCTCCCACTTCTCCCACGACCGACGCCGAGTGGCAGGTGGTCGGGGAGAAAAGAAAGGCGGCCAAGGCGGCCAGGAAAAAGGCACAAAGGCGGCGCCGCAAGGAGCGAGCCGTCGCAGCTATGCTTCGTGCCCCAAAGACCGCGGCTGTGGTAATTACACTGCAGCCAGACGCGGCCAAGAGGGGTATGACGTACTGTGACGTGCTCAGCAAGGCAAGAGCGACGGTGGACCTCAAGGAGTTAGGGATTACCGGGGGCCTCCGGCATAGGGTGACCGCTACTGGCGCCCGCATGCTGGAGATCCCCGGGTCGACGAGTGGCCCCACCGCAGACGCTCTAGCGGAGAAGCTGAGAGCGTCCCTGAATGCGGAGGAGGTCCGAGTCTCCAGGCCCGTCAAGTGTGCAGACATGCGCATCATGGGCCTGGATGACTCCGTCACGGAAGGGGAGGTGGTAGCCGCCGTCGTCAGGACGGGCGGGTGTCTGGCCGACCAGGTCAAGGCGGGCACCATGCGTCCTGACGTTTCGGGCATGCGAACCATAACGGTAAGCTGCCCCGTGACGGCGGCCAAAACTATTGTGGAGGGCCGAAGACTTCTGGTGGGCTGGGTGTCAGCGCAGGTGAAACTGCTGGAGCCCAGACCTCTGAGGTGCTTCCGATGCCATGTGGGGCACCACGTTGGCATCCAGTGCACCTCAGAGGACCGCACCTCGTTGTGCTTCCGTTGCGGTCAGCCCGGTCATATGGCCGGCTCGTGCAGCGCCGCGCCGCACTGCGTCGCGTGTGCGGCTGCTGGCAAGCCGGCCGATCACCGGGCTGGGAGCAAGTCCTGCGCTCCACCCGCCGGATCCAGAGGAAAGGGCAGGCCCTCCGCCGCCACCTCCACCTCCGCCGTCGCCGCCGCCACCGTCGCCGCCGCCACCTCCGCCGTCGCCGCCGCCACCGTCGCCGCCGCCACCGCCGCCGCTGCCTCACAAGAGGCCCGAGAGGGGACTGTAATGGAGGAATAATAGCTCCATTACGTCTCCTCCAGGCGAATATCAACCACTGCGCCTGCGCTCAGGACCTGTTGCTCCAGAGCGTGGCGCAGTGGTCGATTAACATCGCCGTGGTCGCTGAGCCGTACTTTGTCCCGCCCAGGGATGACTGGGTGGAGGACCTGAGCGGCTCAGTGGCCATAATTTCGTCGGCCGCCGCCGGTACCCCGTCCCTCGAAGGTGTCACGAAGGGACAGGGGTGCGTAGCAGCACGGTTCGGAGAGATAGTAGTAGTGGGAGTGTACTTCTCTCCGAGCCGAACTCTCGCCGAGTTCCACAACTCTCTAACAGAGTTGACTGTCGTCGTCCGAAACCAGTCCTTCCCCGTGTTAGTGCTCGGGGACTTCAACGCCAAAAATTTGGCCTGGGGTTCCCGTTACACGGACATGCGGGGAAGGATGGTGGAGGACTGGGCTCTGGAAACAGGCCTGGTCGTCCTAAATCGGGGTTCTGTTCCTACCTGTGTGCGGATGCGGGGGGAGTCCGTGGTGGACATTTCGTTCGCCAGCCCCGCTCTGTCACAGCAGGTCATTGACTGGCGCGTCATGGAGGAGGTGGAGACCTATTCCGACCACCGGTATATCCGGATCGACGTCTCCGCCCAGACCTCCAGCGCGCCGGTCCAACAGGCCCCGAGTGGTCCGCGGTGGGCGCTGAAGCAGCTGGACCGGGAGCTTCTCCTGGAAGCCTCAATCGTGCAGGCCTGGGTGTCATCACCAGACAGGCCTGCCGATATTGACAACGAGGCTGAGTGGTTCCGGGAGGCCATGTCCGAGATTTGTGACGTGGCAATGCCCCGAGTCCGGCCAGGATGCGCCCGACGTCAGGTGTACTGGTGGTCGCAGGAGGTAGAGGCGCTACGCAAGGCGTGCGTTGACACGCGACACCGGTACACCAGGCACCGCAGGCTCCGCATTCGCCCTCCGGATGCGGAAGCCACGGAGGCGGAGCTGTACGAGGGGTACAGAGCGGCGAAGACCGCCCTCCAAGAAGCTGTTCAGCGGGCCAAGAATTTGGCCCGCGAGGAGATGGTGGAGACTCTGAACAGAGATCCGTGGGGGCGCCCTTACAAAATGGTGCGGAATAAACTCCGCACCTGGGCCCCCCCGCTGACGCAGAGTCTCCGCCCCCAGCTGGTGGAGGAGGTGGTGAGCGCTCTGTTCCCTTCACGGGCGGAGCATACTCCCCCGCCCATGGCTCCGCTAATTGCGGTGTCCGAAGCGGACCACGCGGACGACGACGACATCCCTGAAGTGACCGGGGTAGATCTGAGAGTGGCGGTAGGTAGGCTGAAGGCCAAAAATACCGCCCCAGGGCCCGACGGCTTGCCGGGTAAAGCCTGGGCCCTGGCCTCGACGGCTCTCGGACCCCGACTGGAGGCGCTCTTAAGCGCATGTATGGAGAGGGGCCAGTTTCCACTCCGTTGGAAGACGGGGAAGCTGGTCCTCATTCGGAAGCCAGGGCGCCCTGCGGACTCTCCGTCCGCATTCCGGCCCATCGTGCTGCTCGACGAGGTGGGCAAGCTCTTTGAAAGAGTGATTGCGGGCCGCCTCGTCGGGCACCTGGTGAGGACGGGGCCGGATCTTGCGGATAGCCAGTTTGGCTTCCGCAAGGGGCGCTCTACGGTGGACGCCATCATGCGCGTGAGAGCCCTCACGACGGGGGACGCGGTGTCTCGGGGTGGGGTGGTCGTGGCGGTGTCATTAGACATCGCTAACGCGTTTAACACCCTGCCCTGGAGCTGCATTAGGGAGGCACTCCGGTATCACCGAGTGCCGACCTACCTCCGTCGAGTAGTCGGGGCGTATTTGACGGACAGAGCCGTCATCTACCCCGGTCGCGATGGGGAATGGAACCGGCGAGAGATGTCGTGCGGTGTCCCACAGGGATCGGTCTTGGGGCCGCTCCTGTGGGACATCGGTTACGACTGGGTGCTGCGGGCAGACCTCCCTGATGGCGTCAGCGTAGTTTGCTACGCTGACGACACGCTGGTCCTGGCGCAGGGGAGGTCGCATCAGGCGGCGGCCGACGTAATGACACGCGGGGTTGCGATAGTCGTGGAGAGGATCCGGCAGTTGGGTCTCGAGGTGGCTCTGCACAAGTCCGAAGCCATGACATTTCATGGGCTTCGGAACGGGCCACCATCGGGATCCCAACTTACGGTAGGAGGGGTTCACATCGGCGTCGAGACGACGATGAAATACCTGGGTCTCGTCCTCGACAGCCGGTGGAACTTCGTGGAGCACTTCCGACGTTTGGCCCCCAAACTGGAACGGGCTGGGGCCGCTTTCAAGCGGCTCCTGCCCAACCTGAGGGGGCCAAACGCCTCCTGCCGGAGGCTTTACGCGGGGGTCGTGCGGTCCATGGCCGTGTATGGCGCCCCGGTGTGGGCGCGTTCACTGCGGCTTCGAGCCGCCCACTACTTGAACGCGCCCCAAAAGGTGGTAGCCATACGGCTGATACGGGGGTACCGCACGATCTCGCGCGAGGCGCAAGCCTCCTTGCCGGACTGCCGCCATGGGATCTGGAGGCGATAGTCCTCGCGCGCCTCTTTGAGTGGCGCGCGGAGGCACTACGCCGGGGGGAAAACCCGCTTCCGCGGCAAATTGCTGCGGAGCGGACGGACCTCCGGCGCGATCTCATGGCGGCATGGAAAGCGCGACTGTCGCAACCCAGCGCAGGGCACGCCGCGATAGCGGCGGTAAGGCCCCTCTTTGAGGAGTGGCTAGAGAGGCGTCACGGCGCCCTCACCTACCGCCTGACGCAGGTCCTCACCGGACACGGATGTTTCGGGAGGTTCCTGCACATAATCAGGCGGGAGGAAACGCCCGGGTGTCACCACTGCGAGGATCGCCCAGAGGACACGGTGGTGCACACGGTGGAGGTCTGTCCCGCTTGGGCAGAGCACCGCCGTGTCCTCGTAGAGGCGATCGGCAGCGGCGGCGACCTCTCGCGCCCGGCCCTGGTCCAAGCCATGGTCCGGGGCGAGAGGGAGTGGGAGGCAGTCACCTCCTTCTGCGAAGCAGTCATGCTAGCGAAGGAGGTGGCGGGATGGGAGAGGGAGAGAGCCGAGAGGGCCGCCCGTCCCAGCCGCCGCGGTAGACGCTCCGGGCGTCGGGAGCCGCGTGACGACTCCCGGCCACCGTAGGCGCGGGCCTGCGGACGGCGAGTAATGGGTAGCTCGCCGTCCGATCAGGACCAGGCCCGTGCCGGACGGCGCGTATGTGTTCCACGCGCGCCTCAAAGAGATGTCAGCAGACATGGAGGGGCCCGTTAGGGCCGAAGCCTGCCGGGGCAGCGGGATTGTCCGAAAGGGTTACCGCTGCCCCGGAACATAAAGGGCTAAGGAAGGAACACGGATGGGTTTTAGTCAGTAAGAGTCTGACACTCCCTTCCGCTCCACCCAGAGCGGGAGGGGTCATTGGATGATTTCCCATCCTTAAAAAAAAAAAAAAAAAAAAAAAAGTGTGTTTAGCCGTCACATAAAATGCCCTATTGACCTAGTAAAATGCCAGCTATTTTGAAGATTTGTCCAGCCAGCCTGAGTGACATTCTCTCCTCATCTGTTTCATAATTATGCAAGTATTTTTTTAAATTCACCAACAATTAAAAACCATAGAGGCTTGGCACAGTAAGAATTTTTAAATTTATGAAATGTGGCCGACAGCTCTCCATTTGTGATATCAGGACCATGATTCGTATGGCTCTCTTTTGGAGTACAAAGGCTCTCTGGCTATACTTAAAACTATTCTCAGTTATACTTAAAACTATTTCCCCAAAACTGACAGTATATCTCAATTTTGATTCTATTAGAGCATTTTAAGGTGTTTTATGTCTATTTCATCCCTAAGACTGCGTAAGGCATAACACGCTGAGGAAATATACGAATATTTCCTCAGCGTGTTATGCCTTTTTTTTTATGTATATTTTGTGTATTTTTTGTGTTATGCTTGGCTTGCAATTCTCTTTTCCGATTTAAATATTTGTCAATGTATACCCCTACAAACTTTACCTCATTACTATGTCAATTTTAACTTCATTAAGTGCGATCGTCATGTTTTCTTTGTTACGAGCTGTTGTACTAAATAACATTATTTTGGTTTTTTCGGTGTTATTTATTAGCTTGTTACTTTCAAACCAAGAATTAAAAATTGTTAACACTGCATTAACCTTAGCGGAAAGCTCCTGTATGTCGTTAGCTTCAACTATTGCGTTAGTGTCATATGCAAAATCTGTTAGATGTATGTCAGAAAATATTGTATTAATGTAATCAATTAAATCATTTGTAAATAATATAAACAAAATAGGCCCCACAATCGATCCCTGGGGTACGCCCGCTACTATATCTTGCATAGAAGAATTGTAATTGCCATTGCCATTACCATTGTACTGGTCATCACGGATTATTATTATTAATTTCAGGCATCAACGCCCAAGCCCATATAAACACATACAATACAATAGCAATATAACTAGACAATATATCTATCAAATTCAAATCGGTCGGGTATCGGTCTTGTTGTTGTTTTAATTAATGACTAACGATAGATAATTCTCTTTGCTAATGAAAATAAAATTAGTAGGTAGTTATCAATTTATTAACACTGATATTAACGCCAGCTGGCAAACAACGAGGTTATCACTCCAGCGTCCGCGTCCGCCGCGCCCGGCCGCCACGCGATGCGCCGCTGACCTCCTGCACACCTACACCGTCTTCGCGCGGCGGCGGCGGTACTGCGGTAGACTGTCGCCAGTGTCGCCTCAGTCGCTTGCGGCCGCGGGTCATTGTGCACTACTTGACAGCCCAGCTGCTAAGTGGCTAAACTTCTGTCTGATTGGATATGTAGCTCCTTTCAATCCATTCAAGGACATTTACTATTGTAATGTAGATTTCTCCGCAAAATAGACAGGTGAGGGGGGCAGAGTGCTTATGCTATGTGAGGTCGGCTGTCGGCCGGTACGTTCCCCGATGACGGCGGTAGGACGGGAGGGGGCGGGTTGGTGTGTGTGACGCGCTTACGCGCAGGGCACCGGTCGCCACCCGCACCGACATGCGGTGATGCGACAACCCCCGGAGCGTTGCAAATGTGCCACAAAAAATTATAAAATAAAATCTTTTTAACAAAAAAATTAAACCGCCGAAAAAACTGAAAAGCAAAAAATAAGACTCAAACCTTTTTTATAATAATAATAATAATTCTTTATTGACATAATAGGTTACAGAAACTTGTTTGAAGCCTCTGACTCCCGAACTAGGTGTACCTGATGTCAGGAGTTAGCGCCCTCTCCCATTTTATTTGGCTTAGGTACTAATGTCAACATAGGAATAGACAAACATGTGTGCAACAAAATACACTTTTAAAAGAAGTAAACAAAATAAAATAAAATACAATAACATAAATGAAAAGTATGAAAAAAATATCAAAACTATAATTTATTTATTCTTAAACTATATCGTGCTGTGTGTGTGGGGGGGGGGGGTACGTGGGGGTGTGTACGTGTGCATGTGTGTAAGTGTGCGTGGGTTCCCGTTCGTGTTTCTGTATGAGTAGGTGTATGAAAGAAAGGGATGTGTTCCTTTGTAAAATAAGATTAATAATTATTTAATATTTTCTCTACGTCCGTCCTCATAATCAAGAGTAAAGAGCCAGTTCTTTACTTTAAGTTTACATTCGTGAAGTGCTAGCGGATAAAAATTTAAGATTCTATTAATCTTGTTGTATAAAAATACAGAAAGAAAAGCGTTTTGTCGTCTTGAAAAAGCCGTGCGGCATTTAACAGATTCGATTACATTTGGAATTGTTCGCTTATTTCGAAGTTTACCTGGATCATATGGGGTAGATACGTGTTTTTTTGTAATTATCTGGAAAATAAACAGTTGTCTTACTGTGAATACCCGGCACAGCTCATATAGTGTCTTCGTGGGAAATCTGTATGGTTTTAATGACATTGTTTTTAGCAAAGACCGTTGTGCTCTTTCCAGGCGTAAGAGATACGTTTTACATGCACCTCCCAAACCCCAATACAGTAACCAATAACCGATTGAGCCAATGCATAATAAACTGTACGGATGAGATCGCCGTCAGCTACATGCCTCAGATTTTTAAACACCCATGTAAGTTTCCTGACTCTTGTCGAAACCATCTCGATATGTGGATGCCACGATATTTTCTCATCCAAAAGAACCCCAAGGTATCTGACCGTCTTAGATTTGCTCAGAGTTGTACACAAGCACTGTTGAGTGAAAAGTGATCTGCATTCTGCATGTGTGAATCCGGACAGCCACATTGGGCAGTTTTATGCGAGCGTTAGTGAACTGCACAAATGAGGTTTTCGAAATGTTAAGTGTTAACAGGTTATGCCTCAGCCACAGACTGGCTTTATGGAGCCCTATCTCCGCATTTTGTTGGACTTCATCCCAAGTCTCTCCCTGAAACACCAAAGCTGTGTCATCGGCATAGGTAAATATTTTGCCTTTATTAAGTGTCATTTGGCATAAGTCGTTTATATAAATCAGGAAGAGACTGGGACCGAGAATGCTACCCTGTGGAACTCCGTAGATGACTTCGACATCCGAACTAATAGCACTACCCACTTTAACTCTCTGCAGACGGCGAGTAAGAAAGTCTTTGTAGATTTTAAGTACCGTTCCCCTTATTCCACACCTTTCCAGCTTGTCAACAAGAGCAGGGATCGAGACAATGTCAAAGGCCTTGGCAAGATCAATGAAGACTCCGACACACTTTTGTTTATTATCTAGACAAGCTGTAATATAATCTACCAACGAGCTAACGGCTCCATCCGTACTTTTACCTACCCTAAAGCCAAATTGGGAGTCAGATAATATGTATATTATTTTGTTCTAAGAATTGTATGAGTTGGTTATTCAATACTTTTTCTAGTAATTTAGAGAGCGCTGGCAACACAGAAATTGGTCTGTAGTTTGTTACGCTGTCTCGAGCTCCACTCTTGTAGACAGGAGTAATGAGCGCCCTTTTAAATACACTAGGAAAAACGCCCTGCTCTATACATAGCCCAATGATCGTGGTAAAGTGTGGGACGATAACATATTTTGACATTTTCAGAAACTTTATTTAACCTTAATAACTAAGTTCTTAAACTAATGTAAAGTATCTAAGTAACTTTGAGTCGGCGCAAACCATCAATGAACAAAGATCACTAAATCACTTTGGTGCCGTCTCAAAAGTACTTAGATACTTTACATTAGTTTAAGAACTTAGTTATTAAGGTCAAATAAAAAAGGTTTAAGTCTTATTTTTTGGTTTTTAGTTTTTTCGGCGGTAAAATTTTTTTTTTTTCAATTTTTTATTACACCCGTTCGCCTTCATGACAGCCTCGAACTGGATTTTGTAGGCCGACCAGGAAGAAGTTCCGTCGAACGGTGGCCTTTGAATCCACGTAGCAAAGGTGTTGTAGCTACGGGAGCTGCGAACACATCCCCAACTTTAAAGGTTTACGGCGTTTTCTTCACGTCAGCCATCGCGTTGTCAACCCGATTATTCACTTGGTCGATTCGGGTTTCAGCTTCCGACAGGCGGTTGTCATATTGAGCAAAACTATCTTTCACCTCCTTCATAAGGAGCATCTGCTCTTATTGGCGGCGCTCCTGCTCCTCCTTATCACGTTCGAACTGTTCTTCCAAACGACAAGTCTGTTCCTCCCTGTCACGCAGCAGCTGTTCTTCCAACCAACGGGCCTGTTCCTCCTTGTCCCGCTGGAGCTGTTCTTCCAACCAACGGGCCTGTTCCTCCTTGTCCCGGTGGAGCTGTTCTTCCAACCGACGAGCATGTTCCTCCTGTCGGCGCGTCTGCTCCTGCAGCATCATCATCAGAGCAGCAAAATCTGGTGCTGATGATGCTGGAGCAGTTGTGGACGCCCTCCGTGGTTGGTAGCTGGCCCTCCGACCTCTGTGGCGGAGCTCCACCAAAACGTCTCTGGTCCATCTTCTGTTGGCGTTGACTCTGGGTACGGATACCCTCAGTGTAGTATTTACGTATAATCGGTATGATTTTAATCTTCGCTTCTGACTCCAATTGTTACGAGCTTGGGGTTCGTGACTAAAAACTGCCGATTTAATAAACAAGAAAATGGACACTTTCAAATTCAAATTCTTTATTTCAGACGTAAGTCCATAGTGTTAGTAGCAACAAAATAATGACTAGTGTTAGTAATAAGGAGGAGATAATAGAATAGAATATGAATTAATACTTAAATTTAAAAATTAAATTATTAATACTTTAATTAAAAACACCAATTACAACTTTAACACACTAATTATAAAACAATTGCGCTACTGATCACTTTTAAGTCGCACTTGAAGGTCGCTTTCGATGTATTCGCTTGTATCGCTTATTTAAGACTGTGTCGGCTCGCGGCCCATCCCGCCTTATACAACATTATTTTTAGTATATGCGAAACCCGAAACACGTGTCTAGTATTTTTATGTAAAGAATCTATGTACAAAATTTCAAAACTGTATCATAAGAAATCATAAAGTTATAAGCTTGTTATGTTACCTGGTTGTCCGTTCAAAAACATGCCCACCACGCCGCGCGGCGCGGGGTGACCATGTTTTATGCTCCTCCAGCATCGTACGCTCATTGATAATAGTTTGGCAGTTGGTACAGAGGCCAGCACATCAACCTACCCCATTCTGTAAAATTTTCCCAATTGAATATGAACCTTATCCCTTTGTAGTAAAGTTGAAAATCTATCAAAGAAATTTGACAGATTTTATTGCAATTAGCTAGTTTTTAAATATTTTTGGGACAAATTAAAACATGGTGTAAAAATTATTGAAATCGATTCAATTACTTATAGCAGGCCAATTATTATTCTCGTAATTTAAAACGTTCAAAATCTAGTCGCAGTCTCATCTCGGCGACAAACAAATGTCAAAAAGTTGTCAAAATGTAGGGAAATTAGAGGTATTTTTGACATATTGAGACTGAGTACAGACTGTGAACGTTCTTAAAATGACGAGAATTGCCCCTCAGATCTATCATCTAGTATCGAGTAGCAGAACTAGTAGAGTCAAGATCCTTCTAGAAATTTCGATACTAGAACTTTCTAGAACTATCGACATCTGGTCAGTCGGGCCGGTATGTACTCGAACATTCTAGATGTTTCTACAGTAGAAGGTTCTGGAACTATCTGAGGCCCTATTTAAGGCGTAGATATGTCGCAGCCAACTGGTTAAATTAGCCGTTCAGTTAACTGCCTAGCCTTTCAACTAAACGGCGGCCGTTCAACTAACGGCCTGAATGATATTAAATTACAGTTTAGGTTGGAAGTCTGTAACCAATCACGCGCGAGCCGAATTGGTTGCAGTAATTAAGGCATTGCACCCCGACCAAGTGGGTTAGCTTAGGTTAGAACTGTGATCAACCGCGTTCGAGCCGAGGCGAGGGAGGAAGCGAGGCGAACACTACTTCTAAAGGCCAGGCAGTTAACTGAACGGCTAATTCAGTCTTTCCCAAAGTGGGCGATAACGCCCCCTTGTGGGCGCTGCAGGTCTCAAGGGGGGCGGTAAGAGACCCAGAAAGAAAATGGGGGCGTTGTGTAGAGGGGGGGGGTGATTTGTAATTTTATTTAGCTAGGAGGCCTCTTAAACAACGATTGCAAGAGCTCTCGACTCTCAACAACAACTTGTGAACATCAACTAATATGAATTAAAAGATTGCTCAAACTCGGTTCTATATTTCTCTCCGCGTAGTTCATATATCTGTCCTATTTTATTGAATATAGAAAAAATGAAAATCATGTCAATCGGTCGCTCCGTTTCGTAATGAAAGTAGACACAAACAAACAAATAAAAAGGCAACAGACACACTTTCGCATTTTAATAGTTATTAGTACTCGTAGATATCTATCATGTTTTAACAAGTTTTTGTTAAATAACCCGAATTGTGCATTCCTGTATCAGTCGGCTGGTTCATTGAATACTTGTTCGGACTTGTTGAGTACGATTGAGCGTCGAATGAGATAAACGAGTTTATGCATGTTTGTTTTATTCCTGTCGGTGCGTGCTGCTTAAGCATTCCTATATAAACAATGTAATATTTATTTTATTTTCATTTGTGGTTCCGCGCGCAATAGATGAGCAGTACTTACGCCTCCTCTACACTACTCGCGAAGTTGAACGTATTTCTCAAAGCAAAACAATGTCGGAAGTAAAAAAGAAGAGACGGCAATACTGTGCGGAATATATTAAATTCGGATTTATTGAAAATCCCACAAACCCATCGTCGCCTTTGTGTCTTCTATGTCCAAAAACATTTTCGAATGAAGCAATGAAGCCTTCAAGGCTGCAAGATCATTTGAATAAAATGCATCCAGATAAGAAAGACAAGAATGTAGCATATTTTCAAGACCTAGAGAAGAAGCATAATACTCAGCCAAGTGTAGCAAAACTATTTTCGGCGGCTGCTAAGCAAGATGACGACGGACTTCGAGCTTCGTACAATATCTCTTTGTTAATTACTCAAAAAGGCAAACCACATAACATCGTTTAATATTGCCAGCAATAAATGAAGTAATAACTAGTGCTTCATAAATCGGCCGCAGATATTATCTGAAAAATTCCTTTGAGTAATAATTCTGTGCAAAGACGAATTGATGAAATGGCTGAAAACATTGAAGAATCATTGTGCGATCACCTGAGGACAAGTCAATTCTCAATTCAGCTCGATGAGTCCACTTTACCAACTAATGAAGCATTGTTGTTGTCTTACGTGAGGTTTATTAAAGATGACAAAATATGTGAAGAACTATTATTTGCTAGAAATTTAGAGACCGATACAAAAGGTGAAACCATATTCAATACATTGGAAAAGTTTTGCGATGAGAAAGAGATTCCTTTGAAAAATATTATTTCAGTTGCTACGGATGGCGCTCCGGCTATGACAGGGTGCCATAAAGGCTTCATAGCGTACTTAAAAAATAAAATTCCAGATGTCCTTGGTGTACATTGCGTTATTCATAGACAACATTTAGTTGCTAGAAACTTAAGTGAAAAACTATTTCAATCACTGCAATATGTCATCAAAGCAGTCAATAAAATCCGCAACAGCTCTTTGAATGATAGATTATTTCATCAGCTTTGTGTTACTAATGACGAGGATTTCAACCGTTTGTTGTTTCATACTGAAGTTCGTTGGCTATCAAGAGGCAATTGTCTGACTCGATTTTACAACCTGTTTGACTCTGTTATAGAGTTCTTGGAAACTAAAGATACAGAATTGCACGACAAGCTCATAACATCAAAGGATGATATAGCTTACATGACAGACCTGTATAAATTGTTCAACGACATGAATCTCCAACTGCAAGGCGATAAACTAAATTTAATTAAAACAAAAAACGTCGTTGCTGCTTTCGCAGCGAAACTGCTTCTACACAAAAAGAATCTGGGCAGACGTGAGTTTCACAATTTTCCAAATTTATCAGTATCATGCAGTAACGACGAATTGATTGCCTACTGCCAACATTTGGAAAACCTCCACATTGACTTCACCGAACGATACCAGGACATTTTGAACTTGGAAATACCAGACTGGGTGTTGGATCCGTTTTCAAATGTCAACACAGCAATGTCACCTCAACTGGAAGAAGAACTTATAGAATTGACAACAAACGAGGAAATAAAAATCAAGTTCAAAAATGGTTACCAAGAATTTTGGCTACAAAAACCGATCCCGCAATTGTACCCTGGATTGTGGTCAATCGTTCAACGATTCTTGATAGCATTCCCATCGTCATATTTGTGTGAACGTGGATTTAGTGCTGTGACAACACTGCTTACTAAAAAGAGAAATCGTTTGCTTGTTACCGAACGTGGCGACTTGCGACTGTTCTTGAGTAAATTGGAACCTGATATCAACAAACTTATTAAACAGCATCAGATTCATCCTTCACATTAGTTTTTATATAAGGATTGATTATTTTAGTTATATTTTTAATAAAAGATACTCTGTTTTAATACTATAAAGTTGCGTTTCAATAATCATTCTTATTGGCAGGTGGAGCCCGTAAGAGTTAACTTGAGACCTAAGCGCCGTTGTATGTTACCTACTGCGCTCAGGTTTCAAGGTGCGGGTTATAGAAAAAGTTTCGTTTAGAATTATCCGTTAATATACATAATATACATATCTAGGTCACAATAATTAATTAATTTAATTTGAAGTTATAGTGGTTTTTAAATAGGTGAAAAAAGGGGGGCGCTAAAAAATATTTATTCTCAAAGTGGGCAGTAGACAAAATAAGTTTGGGAACCACTGGGCTAATTTAACCAGTTGGCTGCTACAGATATACGACTTCTAATGATTTTAAATTCAACATCACGTCTAATCGACCGGACTGATTTCTTTGAAAAAAATAAATGTTATAATAGACCATTTGCTTCGTAATTTGATATGTGAATATTTGCAATTATATTTTTTTAACATAGTGTAATTAATTTGTAAAGTAATGTCTACCGCGGACATAACGATAATCACGCAAACACTATCGGGTGTATTTTCATAAAACTTTCACCATATAAAAGACAATTTAATTCCCAAAATTTTAGTATACGGTTTTTATTTGTTTGGTGTTTGATAAATCAACAATAGATGATTGTTTCATATTTTGCAATAAATTACCAGCGTTGTGTCATCGCGCATCTCTTTCTTTTCTATGCAGTCCGATAGTGACCGCGCTTTAGTTCATGTAGTCGCCTTAAGGCCGGTATGGACCGCGGCCAGAGTGAGAAGCCCCGGTACCGCTCGCCACGCCCCCTTACGGGGCGCGATCTCCACGAGTGACCCGAGTGAGTATTGGATAAGATGTCACTCAGGCTGGCTGGACAAATCTTCAAAATAACTCGCATTTAACTAGGTCAATAGGGCATTTTATGTGACGGCTAAACACCCTTATTTCAGAATTTGTGACGCAACAGAATCTTAGATAATCGATCGAAAACGTGTCCAGCCATCTTGAAAAACCACTTTTCGCTGGTCTCTCAATCTCGGTAACGGAAGTGATTTTGACGACATTTTGCTTATCAACGGGCGTCACATAAATTTGTGACAGGCATCGAGCTAAAAGTTTTGTGATACGTACAGCGGTTTAGTGGAAAAATGCAAAAATCTGTGTCCAGCCATCTTGATTTTACGTATAAAACTTTTGGCTGGCACTTCCGAATCTCAATAACGGGAGCGTTTTCGAATATGGTTCCTTTACTAACATTTAGTGACGCAATTTGTGACAGTAATAACGTTTGATTTATGGCGTCACATGTAAGGGTTTACGAGAAATCAATAAAAACTTAATGTCCAGCCAGCCTGAGCTCAAGCTGGCTGGACACATGTATCTCCGCTGCGTGATGATCTACGGCCTTCGAAATATGTTCAAATTTTTGTGACGGGGACGATAATGATTTACTGAATTTGTGACGGAGAAACTTTGAGTAGTTTCAAAGATATTGATCATTTA
The DNA here is from genome assembly GCA_963669345.1 of Gortyna flavago. NCBI lineage: Eukaryota > Metazoa > Arthropoda > Insecta > Lepidoptera > Noctuidae > Gortyna > Gortyna flavago. The sequence continues at coordinate 14,534,049 of OY770147.1, forward strand.
AGTTTTCCCATACAAACATCCATTAATATTGTGAGGTGACCATCATTTTTACATTAGTAAAAGATTTTTTTTATCGACTAATCGGGCGGTAGCAGCCACGCCTGCTTTGTATTTGATTTTCATAGATGGCGCTGAGAAAACATCGTTCTTCAGAACAATGTTTCATCGATGTTACCAGTTTCAACATCGATGTTTATGAACGATACATCGATGCGGCCATTTATTTAATTTCAACTACAGATAACTTATTGGAATCGTGGATTCTTATTGGTTTTTTGGCATAAAAATACCACAGCCAATTACTCTACTAAAGAAAATAGAATGACAGCGATACTCCCATAGACAAAATTACTAAAAATAAAATTGTGCAGACCGTACCGCGCTCGCTGTCACCGTTTATATATTTGATTAAAATGACGACCACCGACTTCATTTGCGCTTCAAACACTTAGGGCGGCTGTAAAAACAACGTTGTGGTACAAGGCGGGGGTTACTGAAGCGCAAATGGAGTTGATTGTCGTCATTTGAAACGCTCAATAAAAAGTACAAATCAATAAATGTGATTTTATTTACAGCAAACATTATTTTTTCATTTAAATACCTTCGAGCATTAGTTATCCTGACACAATATCTACCTATGTACAGACGCCAGCACATCAACCTACCCGAAACTGTCAAAATTTCCCAATCAACTTTGAACCGTATACTTTGGACATAAAGTTGAAAATCTATCAAAGATATTTGACAGATTGTAGTAGGTTGATGTGCTGGCGTCTGTCCTTACCATGAAAAACACCAATACCTACCTACTAAAAAGAGTAGGTATCTGCACGTAAATAAGCAATAACATCAAAAAATTACCCCTCCCCCCCTTCCTCACTTCTACACTTTTGTCTTCTATCGATTTAAGGAGGAAGCGCTAAAGTAGCCCGCGAAATTCAAATTTTCTTACGTTTTTTGCAATTTGCTGGTCAGTATTAAGTTGTACGATGATTAAAATATGATTCGCGGCCGTAACAAAATGTATTTACAGAACTATAATCTATAATTCATCAACACAACTCTCTAAGACCAAGTAATCCCCAAGAATGACTTTTTCATGAAATCTTCACATTTGGGGATTATACTAAGTTAACAAGTTGTATTACTGATTGTAATGATTATAATTCTGTAAATACATATTTGTTACGACCGCGAATCATATTTGAATCAACGTAACACTTAATACTGACCAGCAAATTGCAAAAAACGTAAGAAAATTTGAATTTCGCGGGCTACTTTAGCGCTTTCTCCTTAAATACCTACAGTTGTTCGTATTAATATCACCAAAACACGGATTTTCATCCATTAAAGAAAACACCTTAAAATATACTTAGTCCTACATAAAACCTACATTATTGGTAACCCTATTGCAGTGTTTGTATGGGAAGATTGAAATGATCAATATCTTTGAAACTACTCAAAGTTTCTCCGTCACAAATTCAGTAAATCATTATCGTCCCCGTCACAAAAATTTGAACATATTTCGAAGGCCGTAGATCATCACGCAGCGGAGATACATGTGGCCAGCCAGCTTGAGCTCAGGCTGGCTGGACATTAAGTTTTTATTGATTTCTCGTAAACCCTTACATGTGACGCCATAAATCAAACGTTATTACTGTCACAAATTGCGTCACTAAATGTTAGTAAAGGAACCATATTCGAAAACGCTCCCGTTATTGAGATTCGGAAGTGCCAGCCAAAAGTTTTATACGTAAAATCAAGATGGCTGGACACAGATTTTTGCATTTTTCCACTAAACCGCTGTACGTATCACAAAACTTTTAGCTCGATGCCTGTCACAAATTTATGTGACGCCCGTTGATAAGCAAAATGTCGCCAAAATCACTTCCGTTACCGAGATTGAGAGACCAGCGAAAAGTGGTTTTTCAAGATGGCTGGACACGTTTTCGATCGATTATCTAAGATTCTGTTGCGTCACAAATTCTGAAATAAGGGTGTTTAGCCGTCACATAAAATGCCCTATTGACCTAGTTAAATGCGAGTTATTTTGAAGATTCGTCCAGCCAGCCTGAGTGACATTTGGATAAGCGATAACCAGCGAATACATCAGAAGCGATCTTCAAGTGCGACAGAGTGATAAGTAGTGCAATTGTGTTTTACAATTAGTGGGTTTGAGACGTATTTAGTGTTGTTTAATTAAAGTGTAATTTTTGGTTATTAAATTGGCAGTTTTTATTGTAACGAACCCCAAGCTCGTAACACTATGATATTCATTGAAATCAAGTGATGTCAAGGGCAATTTTGTTCAAAATTAAATACTTGTGATGAATAACGTATTTATTTGGATAAGGATTAATAACATGTTTACAAAAACACCTTCGCAAATAATGCATTATTTTAGTGCGGTACGGGTCGTCAAAAGCCCGAAAGTCTGACAACCAGTCTTGCCAAGGTGTATCGTATTACCCAATAACTGGGTTGTGGAGGTCAGACAGGCAGTCGCTCTATGTAAAATACTGGTATTCAGCTGCATCCGGTTAGACTGGAAGCCGACCCCAACGTAGTTAGGAAAAGGCTAGGCAGATGATGATGATGAGTGAGTCAACCTTAAAAGATAGACATATGCTGTCGGGGACTTTTTTGCAGATATTGTTGCGCGCCACAACTGATGCCTGGTACTTGGTGACATTGCTTGCTACTGGCGAAATATAGTGTCGAGTGGCGGAACTAGTAGAGAACCTTCTAGAAATTTTGATGCTAGAACTTTCGAGAACTATCAACATCTGGTCACTCGGGGCCGGAATTTACTCGAACAGTCTAGTAGATGTTTCTACAACAGAAGGTTCTGGAACTGAGTCCCTATATATAGGATCAGTTTTTGGATAAGCGATACAAGCGAATACATCGGAAGTGATCTTCGAGTGCGACTTTAAGAGTCCTATTACAAATCGTAAATGTTCGCTTAGCGCGAACGCGCGCTTGTGTTCGTTTGCAATACACGAAGTTACGTTAGTGTGTGTTGGGAGTACAACTATAGTCCGCGAAACAATTTTGATACCAGTCTGAGTAGGATGATAGTTTTTTTTATTAATCCAGAGTCTGAACTGAACACTACTAGACAGGTAATCAGGGGTGAGTATAAATCAAAACACTCAAAAAGAGTCCACAAATTAAAAATGTACCTAATTATAATGTTTGAGAAAAAAAAATACAAAAAGATCTCTCGTAATGGCATTTAACGTGTTTTTTTTTTTCCTTTGAACAGAACAGAACTGGAAAGCATACATTTTTCTGATGCTGTAGAAGCCTCTTGGTTCAAAAAAAAAATACGTAAGTAGTTACTGGTCATAAATCGAATGCATTAATCAACTAGTAATTATTAACATCTTCATGAATTACGTCACATAATCCCGACATAGAATACAGAAGACACACTCCTTTATAGTCATGTTTAAAAAAGACAAAAATATACCTACACAAAATGTTCACAATCAGAACGTAGAACAGGAGGCCTACCATGATCTATTTAAAAACGATTCAAATGCAAGACATTTCAGTTTAGGTTCTTAAACAGCATCGCTCACAGTCGTACCATGACAACCAATACGCTCAGCGGCATTTGGATCGTTGAAAGTGAATGAGCGTTAAGAGCTCGTGGTAGGTATCCAGATGGCATGGCCTAAATTGAATCGTTAAACTGACGTCATGGTACGAATTAGCAGAACAGTTCAGTTTAGGTCTTAAAGTGGATCGCGTTAAGAGCTCGTGGTAGGTATGCTGGTCTTAATAATGGTTCAATATTAAAAAAGGTATGCATTTAAAAAAGGTTTGCCTATTGAAAGCAAAATAAAAAGTTTGAATTTCGAATATAGGCTATTTTATTTTATGACTGTGTTACCAATGTTACCATTTTAATTTATTTGTTTCCCCATTTTTTGTTTATTTATTTTTTCTTTGTTGTCTGTAATACTTTTTTACATTTTAGTTTGATCCTTTAGCTATACCATTATAAAAGTCAAACATGTCAAAAATGTGTAGGTAGCTACGTCAAAAGTTTACTTTCTTTGTGGGCACATAAAAAGCTTTGTTCTTTTTCTTCTTTCAAAGAGCAAAGATCTATTATTATGCCGGCTTACATTCTACTAAGTATAACGGTCGTCTTGCTACGGTTTTTCTATTTTATTGGAGCAAAGCAAAATGATATGCTTTCTAACGTAAAATGGTTACTTTGAACAATTTTTCGGTTTCAGTAACGTTAGGTACTATTAACGCTTGTCAAACGATTTCAGTTTCGCAGTAAAAATAATAGTAATAATAACTGTGTCTAGCAATTATTGTGATAAATAACTAGCGGTACGGCTTTCACTGTGCGTCTAATTCGTAGACTTGTTAAAAAACGCTTAGGTACTGAATTCTTATATCTTAGGTAACTTCGTGATGTTTTTTATTAGAGAAAATTTTACTATTTTGTCTTTCTGTGCCACAATAATAATAATAATAAGCCTGATATAGTGGTGGTGGATCGATCAGAGCGGCGCGCAATGATTGTTGACATAACCGTCCCGCATGATGAGAACCTCGTGAAAGCCGAGAAAGATAAACAAATCAAGTATCTTGACTTGGCTCGCGAGGTTGTCGACATGTGGGATGTAGACTCAGCAATCATTGTGCCGATAGTCGTAACAGCCAATGGATTAATAGCCAAGAGCCTCGACCAACACCTAAGGAGGCTCTCGTTGGGCAGCTGGATCAAGGGTTTGATTCAGAGAGCGGTACTTCTGGACACGGCTCGCATTGTTAGGAGGTTCCTCTCTCTGGAGCCCTGACCGCCGGTAGCTTGGACCTTGTTCCCGATACCGGTGGGCTACTATTTTTTATATTTTTAAATGTTTTTATATCTATATATCATAATATTTAAAAATATAATTTATATGTGTATATATTGAAATAAAGAGATAATAATAATAATATCTAATTTATTTCAGATAATTAAAATCCATATCTTGTTAGTATATATTAGCAACAATATATAAGTAGCAATAAGCATGGAAATATCATGTAGTTATTCGTGTTATTTTTATTTTATACCTAAGTCTCATTAATTTCATGAAAAATCATATTGAAGTTAGGCTATTTTGGTTGATACCTGCTCTTAACGCCCATTCACTTTCAACGATCCAAATGACGCTGAGTGTATTGGACGTCATGGTACGACTGTGAACGATGCAGTTTAAGAACCTAAACTGAAATGTCTTGCTTTTGAATCGTTTTTAAATAGATCATGGTAGGCCTCCTGTAGTTTCAGAGCATAAATTCAATTCTAACAAAATAACAAATCTTTCCTCTTTATAATATTAGTGTAGATGTAGGTAGATTAACCTTTTGAACGCCATTGTCACATATATTATGTGACAAACGAAATCTTACCCTGAACGCCAACGTCACAAATATATGATAAAATACACGTCGCACCATAGTATAATAATAATAATAATAATAATAATAATATAATAATAATAATAATCAACGGTAGCAGATCACATAAAGTAGTTAGAAGAGTAGAAGCAATATTCAAAAACAATTTTACACACACTAGACACGAAAATAACAATAGAAAACCTGAAGAGTTTTTAGACACATTAAAACAAAAATTGGCACTTAAAGCCAACAGGCTTAGGAGATATTTGAAGGCACAACAGCGCAAAAAAGATAATGCCATATTTGCTACAAATGAAAAAATATTTTATAGGAATATACAGACACCACACACTGTTTCAACAACAGAGGACGACACAGACACACCCTCAAAAGAACACTTGGAGACATTTTGGTCTAACATATGGGAAGAGCAAGTACATCACAATGATAAAGCAACTTGGATAACAGAAGAAGCAACAAAATGGAGAGCAATAGATGAAATGGAATTTATAGAGATAACAGAGTCTGAAATTACATATTTAACATCTAGATTACATAATTGGAAGTCACCGGGTATCGATAAAATACAAAATTTCTGGTATAAAAAGTTAACGGTACTACACAAGTCTATAGCAAAGAATTTAACAGATATAGTATTAGGAGAACAGAACATACCCGAATTCATTGCCACAGGAATAACTTACATGCTACCTAAAAGTAAATACACATCAGAGCCTTCCCAATACAGACCAATCACATGCCTACCCACAATTTATAAAATACTAACATCAGCAATAACTAATAAAATTAACTCACACATCGAACACCACAATATGATAGCAGAAGAGCAGAAGGGTTGCAGGAGAGGCCACATGGGATGCAAAGAACAGTTAGTTATAGACTCTACTATCCATAAACATGCCACCACAAAAAATAGAAACCTACACTGTACTTATATAGATTACCAAAAAGCTTTCGATAGCATCCCGCACTCATGGCTAATACAAATCCTACAAATATACAAAATTAATTCCAAAATAATAGACTTCTTGCGCATTGTAATGACACGCTGGAAAACCACACTTCAGATAAATAATCGACTCAGCACTCTTATAACTCGACAGATACATATTAGGAAGGGTATCTACCAGGGGGATTCATTGAGCCCGCTGTGGTTCTGTCTCGCCCTGAACCCTTTGTCTCATTTACTCAATCGGTGTCGGGCTGGATATAATTTTAAAAACAATACCGAAGAAACTATTATCTCGCATCTCATATATATGGATGACATTAAATTATACACTAAAACCGAAAAAGAAATGAAAACTCTAATAGAAATAACAACAACATTTAGTCAGGATATTAATATGCAATTTGGATTAGATAAGTGTAAGACATTGCATATTATAAAAGGAAAAGTAAAGCCCGGCAACTATGCAGTCAGCGATACCGACACAATAGCGGCTATGGAACCGTCAGATCTATACAAATATTTAGGGTACAAGCAACTTAAAGGACTGGACCACACAGCAATTAAACAGACACTAAATACAGAATATCGGAGAAGAATTAACGCAATTTGTAAAACACAGCTATCTGGAAAGCATCTTATAAAAGCCTTGAATACTTTTGCCATACCAATATTGACCTACTCATTTGGAATAATAAAATGGTCAAAAACTGACATCGAACATTTAGAAAGAACTACACGCACAACACTCACAAAACACAACAACCTACATCCTAAATCTGCGATCGAAAGACTCACCATTAAAAGACAAAATGGAGGGAGAGGCCTAATCGACATACATCACCTTTGGCAGAAACAAATCACTAGGCTAAAAACATTTTTCTACACAAAATCTCGCACAAGTAACATACACAAAGCTATTACCTTAAATGATTTTAATTACACCCCGCTGAACCTAAATGAACAAAATATACAAGACATTGACATCACAGACCCGCAAAACCAAAAAATTGAAAACTGGAAAAAGAAAGCCCTTCACGGTAGACACCCTCATGACCTAGAGCAGTCCCACATAAACAAATTAGCATCAAACAAGTGGCTTAAAATAGGAAACCTTTTCCCTGAAACAGAAGGCTTTATCATGGCTATACAAGATCAAATCATCAACACCAAAAACTACAGAAAATTTATCATTAAAGACCCAACTATCACAAATGACAAATGCCGCAGATGCCACATTCAATCAGAAACAATACAACACATAACAGGAGCATGCATAACCCTCACACAGACAGATTACACTCACAGGCACAACCAGGTTTCAAACATCGTCCATCAAAAACTAGCACTCAAACACGGTCTCATACAAAACACTAACACTCCCTACTATAAGTACGCGCCACAAACTATCCTAGAAAATGACACACATAAACTGTATTACGATCGCGCCATACTTACAGATAAGACCATCCATTACAATAGACCAGACATAACCCTACAGGATAAAATAAGAAAAATCACTTACCTTATAGACATTGCAATTCCCAACACCCATAACCTACAAAAAACAATCGCTGAAAAAATAAGCAAATACGCTGAGCTTAAAGAAGAAGTTAGCAGAATTTGGAGACAAGATAAAGTTTATGTTGTTCCTGTCGTTCTCTCCACGACTGGTGTTATCCCCAACCATCTCCTCCGTAGCCTGAAACTAATAGATCTAGAAGAATCCCTTTACATCAATCTGCAGAAAGCAGCCATCCTAAACACATGCAGAATTGTTAGGAAATTCATGCAGCTAGACGAAAGTACACTTTCATCATAAAATTCACCACACGCTGCATTTACTTGGCTTTGGCCCGTAAATGTAGCTAAACCAGCCTTAGAGCTGAGAAAAAAGAACACTCCTGATAATAATAATATCCTTGGACATTCCACACAACGCCATATAGTCCCAAGCTAAGCAACCTAATGCTTGTGTTATGGTAACGACATGGCTGATAAACTACTTATATACATTTTTTTTTTTTTTGTAAATACATACATATTATAGATAAAACACCCAGACCCGTAACAAATACTTGCAGGTCGTACAAATATTTGTTCCGTGCGGGAATCGAACCCGGGACATGCTGCGCAGCAGTCAATCGCTCAACCACTGCGCCAACCGTGTCGTCTATGAAATAAACAATTTAATCATTCCTTTTGTGTGTTTTAATTTATATGATTTAAAAGTTTAAGCTTCCGTCTATATTGAATTGCATGAAACTAATATAAATAAACCACCAATATCGAGAAATTTGTTGTTTTTTTTTTTTTTAAATGGGTTTGTTGTTTTAATAGTAGATGTTCATTTGACAGAAAAAGTGGCCTGGCGTCAGGGGTACGGCGATACGTTTATACTCTGGCGTTCAAAAGGTTAAGGGATTTCGTTTACGAAAAAAATGTTTATTTTTTATTGAGTACAACTCCACCACTACCATTTTTTTTCTTTTTTTTCTTTTCATTTCGTCTCCCGCGGCGGCTGGGACGGGCGGCTCTCTAGACTCTCTCCCTCGCCCATCCCGCCACCTCCTTCGCTAGCATGACTGCTTCGCTGAAGGAGGTGACTGCCTCCCACTCCCTCTCGCCCCGGACCATGGCTTGGACCAGGGCCGGACGCGAGAGGTAGCCGCCGCTGCCGATCGCCTCTACGAGGACACGGCGGTGCTCTGCCCAAGCGGGACAGACCCCCACCGTATGCACCATCGTGTCCTCTGGGCGATCCTCGCAATGGTGACACCCGGGCGTTTCACCCGCCTGATAATGTGCCGGAACCTCCCGAAACATCCGTGTCCGGTGAGGACCTGCGTACTCCACCACTACCTTACCTTCAACCTTACTTCCAAACCGATTTAACACCAAATTTGATGTCTGTGCAGATGTTCATTCAACTTTGCTTTTGTTATTGGCAACCATCAATTTCATCCGCTCTTTTTGGGGTTTATTCCCGGTCGTCCCCACTAGGTACGAATGGGAAAAATAAGTTTCGTTCCTCCCCAGTGGTGACGATTATTATTATTATTTATTTTCTTTTTTATATCTCGGGACCATTGAGTCCCGGTCCTTTGGAAGGCGTACGAGGGGCCGAAGCCAACTCGCAGAGGCCCTTTAGGAAATTTTAATAAAATGTGACACCAACCGACGATTATCCCTGTGTGCACTATGCAAGTGCACCCAAGGACAACCCCCGGTTGGTGTAGGACTATTGCAGCATATGGAAAAATAAAAAGTTGGACTATGGGTTTGGGTGGCTAAAGTGGACTGGTTGCCAAGAACTATGGAAGAACTATGACCCCTGCCTGATCAATGTTTTTAGCCTGTGATGTCCCACTGCAGGGCAAAGGCCTCCCTACTCTCTTTCCACTTCTCTCTGCTCAAAGCTGCTGAGGACCAGTCAACGGCGACAAACGGACGGCGACGGTGCAGTAATGGGGATTTCAATAAGATTTCACGGATTGTTAAAATGTTTTAATTACGACTTTCTGACCAATAGTGAACAACGTTTTTTTATTAAAAATAATTTAAAAAGACTGAATCACAGGTAATCAACGAATTTACAATAAATCTCTCAAAGTTATGCATCACAGATAATCAACTTATTTAATAATAATAATAACAATCCGTAAAATCTGTTATTGAAATCCCCATTACTGCAATTTTGACTCTCGGTCTATAGCGGAACGAGTGGGAAATAAAAAGTTCCAATCATCACCACTGGGGAGGAACGAAACTTTTTTTCCCATTCGTACCCAGTGGGGAGGACGAGGGGGGGGGACCGGGAATAAACTGACAGTAGTGGCGAGCGCATTGTTCGCAACCGGCCACGAGACGCGACCGACATATTACTTTCTATGGACGCGACGCTCTGCATTGCACCCGTCATTCTGAACGTCGGACGAATGAAGAGTGACAGACGGACAGGTCACATGATCACATGCAGCGCTCTACTAACTGGATAACTGCGGGCGCACTGATCATGCTTATATCGCATAAGTTCACTTGCCACTTCACACAGGGACTATATGATAGATTTGAATGGAGCCTGATGCAAACGAGCTTTCGTACTAGGTAAGGTACTGCGGCGGGGTCGACTCGCAACCTCGCTTGCGGAAGATCGATAGTATCCACTCAGTATTATCAGATTATCAGATAACTACTGTTCGTTTTCAGTTTCATAAGTAGGAACATCCTCTTACATAGGTGGTAAGGTAATATGAATTGTAATTTGAATTAGTATAATCCATTGAGCCTACGTACTTATAAAGAAAGAAAGAAAATACATTTATTTAGCACAGACTAGAAGGCACACAATACATACATCAGTTAAACATTACATACATTACACATGTACACACACACACACACATTTGTTATCTTTTTTTCCATTTGCATTAGTCATCATTCACATTCATCACAAGTTCAGACGATGTAACAGGATGCGTTGCGGTGCATAACTCTCCCAGCAGAGCTATTCACAAGCATACGATTCACTATCGTATCGACAATGACATTTGTTCGATAACCTGATTTCTGAACCGAAGGACCGGTAAAACGCCATTCAGAGATCCGTGTGGTAGGGTTTTTTTGCAAACCGATTAGCGGTGTGTATACGGGGAACGCTACAAAATGGTAGTAAATAGATATTCGTGGTAGAAAATTTTAAGTGGTACATAAATGATTTTTATTGAGTATTTCATTATGGGCAACCATAGATTATGCATTCAGTAACTATTAACAAATAAAAAACAATAAACAATGATTTTATTAATAAATAAAATTTGCCTGATTTCTATTAAACTTGCTTTGTAAACTTCAACTTTCTGTCAAACCTGGAAATCTGGAATAATTATTTTTCTGAATCTTGTTTTGAGCTTTATAGATAATTGAGAACTACACGGAAGACAAGGCGGTATGGTCGAAAGACTATAGCCTGCCCTTTGGGCGCATAAAATAAAAAATTGAGAAGTGAAAAATTAGTTTTTTTTTTACAGAAAAATGATTGTATGTACCTATTTTAACAGTATTTAAACAAATTACTATTTGCTCATTTTCATTTTATAAAACGTGGTACCTAATATTGAAAATGCATATTTTCAGAAAAGAGTGTCATTGGAGCAGCGGCAGATGCTCTTTGCATTCGTGCAAGGGCATGAGGACCTTGCCCGGACCCGTGTTTTGACACTTATTGCTTAGATTACTCTTTTTATACAATATTTTGTTATTCGATAACACTTCCGACAGCAAATACCTGTCGGAAGAATTGATGTCTTCATACCGTATATGAACTGTCAAAATTGTACGGTTTCGGATTTGTGAATAGCGATTAAAGGAATTCGTCGATAACATTGACATTCGATACGGTACCAAACCGTGTCGTAGCTTTGTGAATAGCTATGCAGGTGAGCTATTTAATACCGACCGACGACGCGCTTATGTGCGATCGACCACTTCCCGCAGTTCCGGTACGGACTGCTGAGCAAATGGCGATCGCGTCGAAAAAACAAAAACTACAATAAGAGGTTGTCAATTCGCGCCATCGCGGCCATACTCGTAGGACTCATAATAGGTTCCAAAACATTCATCAGCTTTGTAACAAATCTCCTCTGATAGTCCAGAGCCCCAGAGTCCTAGAACGACAACAAGGCATGTCATGTCTTACAACGTAGCACCGTCACCATCCATGTTTATAATATGTGTAAGGTAATCTGGCTGCAGCTATGTGGCATAATATACAAGCCTTCTTCTTCCCGTCGATGATTTTATTGTCGGACCAATATGTAGCGACTAGCGACCTAAACGGCTGGCATTCACGCCACAGTCATTTAATTCCTGGAGGGTGCAGGTAATTGTGAACGAGACGGGCAGAAAAGAGAGAGATGCGGCACATCCTGTGAGGGGGGCTCCATACCCATTGTGTGTGTGTGTGTGTGTGTGTGTGTGTATTGGCTCGATGATAGCCCATTTGGCCAGATTGGATTGGCAGACACGAAATATATACAAGTGCATAGTTAGATAACGCAGCCGGAGCAGGTAATTACAACGAGTATGGGGGGCGGGCAGGCATGTCGCGGTGCCGCGCCGACCGGTTTGCAATTTTTTTATGTACTGCTCGCTCGACGCGCCTCTCGACCAGCGTTGCCAGAATGTTACTTTTGTAACATTTTACGTTACTTTTGGCCCTGTTATGTTACTTCCATGGTACACGACGCAAGATGTTACTTTTACGTTACATTTCGTACTTGAAACATATTAATGTTGGCAAACATTGTCTAACCGATCAAATGAAAATATATCTACATGTACAATGTACACTACATACACACGGCGACACATCGAGCTATACATTTGTAGTTTTAACAGAACTCGCATTGTATAGGTTTTTCGTACAATCAGAAATGAGCTTTTACTGGTTATGTATAGCTTGATGTGTAGCCATGCGTAATCTCTTTCGCCGTTTCGCGCATTTGCTGAACGAGTATTTTTATTTAAAAAGTATATTCTAGGTTCTAAGATCTATGTGGTGATTATTAAACGGGTATGTTTAATTATGAATTTGTGTTTAAATTATATTACAGACTAAGAAATAATTAGACAATATTATTGTAATTTTCAGCAAATTAACATGTTTGGCTGTACTTACGAGTGATAAGTAATCCCGTGTGTCTTATTTTTCTTCCTTGTATTATTAAAACACTGTTTAGCTGCACAAGAAGTCATTTTGATGTGTATTTAATACAAAAAAAACTGAAATTAAAGAGGTGTGTGATCAACGATGTTCCGTGCGCGACTGAGTGCCAACTACGGGCAATCACTTAGTTGAGTAGGACCATGCGCTGTGACTTAGTCCCGTATCTACCTTTTTTAATACATCAATGTAATTAGATATTTTATTTGAAAATGTATTATACAGGATGAAATTGAATACATGCGACAAATCGAAATGGGAGATTGTACTCATCATTATGAACAACTTTTACTATGGGACCAAACCCGAAATCGCGAAAAAAAACAGCTGTTCCCTACATTTATGTTCGCATAACTCGTCAAAATGTAGGGAACAGCTGTTTTTTTTTTTCGCAATTTCAGGTTTGGTCCCATAGTAAAAGTTGTTCATAATGATGAGTACAATCTCCCATTTCGATTTGTCGCATGTATTCAATTTCATCATGTATATGTCGCAGCCAACTGGTTAAATTAGCCGTTCAGTTAACCGCCTAGCCTTTTAACTAAACGGCGGCCGTTCAACTAACGGCCTGAATAATATTCAATTACAGTTTAGGTTGGAAGTCTGTAACCAATCACGCGCGAGCCGAATTGGTCGCAGTAACTAAGGCAGGGCACCCCGACCAAATGGGTTAGGTTAGGTTAGAACTGTGATCAACCGTGTGCGAGCCGAGAGAGCAAAGCGAGACGAGCACTAGTTCTAAAGGCCAGGCAGTAAACTGAACGGCTAATTTAACCAGTTGGCTGCGACATATATATTTGGTACTTACAAAGAAGAAAAAACTGTTTTTTGAGCTATTTAAAGAAAATTAAATATTCCCTAAAAAATAAAATGTTACTTTTTTCATCAAAATTTTACTTTTTTACTCATTTTATGTCACTTTTGACAAAAGGGCACTGGCAACACTGCTCTCGACGTCATCTACTACTGGACAGTGTTGCCATCCGTACGAGGTTTCTCGTACATGTACGAGATTCAGAGGTCCTGGTACGAGGTACGAGCTTGCATCCATCCTCGTACTATTTTGTACGAGATTCGTTGATACAAATCATATTTTGGAACTTGCCTATAACTTTTCGCAATGAATGAACGATGTGTGCAGTGCTTGCAACAGTACACTGCCACTTGGGAGATTCCCCCGATATTGTGGTTACGCGACTCTCGTTAGAGAGTATTATGTTCTGTGCTATGCGAGGCCGAGGTATAAGTACTGTGCATGTGCGTTGCTCATTTTAAAGTTTTTAAGATATAGTTATTACAGTATCCAAAGCAAAATTCCGGTTGCCCGACCTGCCACCTGCGACCATGGGCACTAGATTGTCCAGCAGTGTGTATGTACAACTTGTAGAAACTGCCCTGTAGTACTTTTTGACGAAACTGCTTTTTAGTGCTTGTTTTTTTTTTTCTCAAATTTCAAAATGAGGTAGGTGACTAGAAAATCAATCGATTTTAAGAAATTTATTAAATAATTGGTATGTACGAGGTTGTGTTGACAAAATACGAGACTTCAGACCATGTCTGTACGAGGAAACTCCATCGGCGTCTGGCAACACTGCTACTGGAGGCGACGCCATCACACTGCCGCGCAACGCCGCCTTGCGAGCGGACAAGCACCACACACAATATACCGATGATTTTTTTTACCGTTTTTACAGGGTGTTATACCCATGAATATGAACAACTTTCACTATGGGACGACTCTGAAATCACAAAAAAAAACCAGCTGTTTGATACATTTTATTCCAGTAGGTATTGAACTTTTGTATTAAACAGCACATTTTTTTTTCGTGATTTCTGTGTTGGTCCCATAGTGAAAGGTTACAGGGTGTTCTACCGTAGAACAAAAATTTCGAGACTGTAAAAAAAAACATAACACAAGTATAAATAGGTACAGAGGGCCTGTTCTTATCTATTTCTTCACGCGTTACTACATGTAGAGCCTGGTTTAGTAATTGTTTGGTTACTTTTCTTAGCTAACACGTTTTTGCGCCAAATGGAAACGATGCGGCGACTACTTGACAGGCTTATTCTGTCTGTGTGCGAGTGTGTCAAGGGAGTGTGAAACTTTAGTCATTGCTGGGTCATCTGTTGATTGTTACTATTGAGGACATTGAGGTCTGAAACAAGCTGAGACAAAAGCATGGTCCACTTAAACTACCTGCATCGGTCACTAACCGTCCGACGCCGCAGCGCGTGCATAACACATGTAGGTATGTCACACACACATGATGCGTATTGGCGAGTAATTTTAGCACATTATGTGAGTCGATATCAGTCCGGCACAGATGCAGGTTTGCCTGCGGCCTCTGCGTGCGCCGCACAAGCCACACGTGCTTGCTTCCGGGTGATATTCATCTCGTTCTCCAGCTTCTCTAATCTAACCATGCGCAGCAACTGCCCCATAAACAGCAACCGCACAAGCCGGCCTCAGCTCGGCCAACCCTGGGTGCTTACTCAACCAACGTTTGACCAATGTCGATCTATCAGAATTATATTCGATATAATTCTGATAGATCGACATTGGTCAAACGTCTGTTGGTTGATTTAAACGTCAGGGATTGGCTACTCAGTGAGTCCAGCCAATCCGTGACGTTTGGCTTACAATTCCAATGTCGATCTATCGGAATTATATTCGAGAGTAAGCACCCTGTGTAGATCATCACTAGGAATTCCTATTCGCGAAGCGATGATGCGTGTGCCAGCGTGCAGCGGCGGTTGTCGGGAATTAACGATGAGCCGCGAGTGTTCAGTCACCACTCAGTGATAACATATCCTGATCCGGGTTGGGGTCCGGGTCCGGTCTGGCATTCAATCACTTTTATAAGGTTTTTTTTACAGGGCTAAAAGAACTGCCAGTCAATAGACCTATCAGAAGATATTGTGGGGCGATAGCAGTGTCAGATCCTTGGCACACGTATCCGTCGTCAGTTCATGGGCATTTGTGTAAATCGTACTATAGCTTCCCATGAGCTTCTCACCACTATCAAAGGCGTGCGAATTTACTTCAAATTACTTAATAGGTAGGTACTGATGGTTCAACGATTTTTATGAATTTGAAATTGTATGCATTAGTTTCATATAAGTAATAGTTTCAGGCTAGGTAGAATGTCCATTACATTAAGTAGGTAGGTACCTATATTCTGCTTGCCAAACAAGTAGGTATACCTACCTTTGTTGATACAGGATGTAGGTAGTTGTTAAGCAGCAAGCACTCCAACCAAAGGATTTGTTAAGGATTAGGTATGAGCATTGACATAATATTACATATGGTATGAGTATGAGTGAATGCGTGAGGGACTGTCGGGACAGCGGCAGCGGAACAAGTGGAATAACCTTATATAAACTTAAACGAAACAACAGTACCTACTGAAGGACAGCCTGTGACGCGCTAAATTAAATCCTTCTATCTCTTATATAAGTACCTAGTTAGTAATTAGTAGGTACCTAATGTTGTTTATTTCAAAACATGGTAGACATTCGAGTTATCGAAAACGTTATCTAAATACCTAGATTTCTCCATAAAAGAAACTACATCAGTAATATCTGCACGAACATGCAAGTGCAATCCAGTACCGCAAGACTGCAGCCGTGAGCCGAGCGGCGCGCCGACCGACCGTCGAGAGTTCGAGATTCATCACTCAACCGCTCAACGAGTGCAGGTACCTGAGGCAGAGTCGGAGTGCGCCGCGCCGAGCAGCGCCAGCAGCAGCGCCGCGGCCGCCGGCCACCCGGCCCGCCCGGCCCTGGCTGCCATCCTTTGTCTTCTCACGCACCCGTTTTCACTCGCATACCCGTACACATACACCCCTTCAGGGCTACGAACGATTCCGCCAAATTGCTCCTCTGGATCTCCGAGTAGTAATGTTGAAATGGTTCTTAATCTATTTCTGTTTACTATCGACGCTAAACTACACTCATTACTATCACTGGAACTTGATATCACTACGCACTATGATTGAGGAGTTGCTGTGTATTTACATTATTATATGGTAGTCAATTAAAACTTAGTTTATCACTGTGTAATATAATAAGTTCTATTTATTTTTCAAGCGGCACAATGTCACAAACAAACAATACATCTCGACATAGCACTCGACAGGCCACAGCCGCGCCGCCCGCCACAGAGCATCTATTACAAAGTACCACAGATAAGATATTAGTAGCAAAGTACTCTGTGGAGCATCCACAGAGAATTGAGAGCATGTAGCAGGGCTTGTTAACGTTACCAAATAACAAAATAATAACCGTTAAGTAACGTTAATTTCAATTTGATACCTTAATAACGTTCACAAAAATGTAACGTTACTTGGTCACATTACCAGTAAAGTAACGTTAGCGTAACGTTACCGCAAATACATCAGTAACGTTATATTTACCGTTAATTTAGCTACGTTGCCGTTCCGTCTGTTTACATTTTTGTGCGCTCGCGCGGGCGCCTCGCTTAGCATTGGATTAGATGCACTGTTGCCGCTCCGCCACGCGCTAACCGCGCCGCCTGCGCCGTCGCCACGTAATACGTAATACGTGTCGCGGCGTAATACCATGATGTTCGACCTTCGCAATTTATCACCCTAAAGTAGGTATGCCTACTCAAATCCAAACGAGTATGAATGTTAAAATCGTAATTTGTAATTCGTTCGTAATTTGGCCGTACGAAGAAAGAAAGGGATGGATATTGAGATTGGCGATAGTGAGATAAAAATGAAAATCCAAGATGGCGGCTGCACAATTTTTTTTTTATCATGGGTTTCGTTTTCATATTATTTAAGGGTGCTGAAGCCAATAGTGAGGTCAAAATGAAAATCCAAGATGGCGGTTGTAATTTTTTTATAATTATTCATCATGGGTGTCGTTTTTATGGTTTTCAAGGGCGCTAAAGTCGATAGTGAGGTCAAAATGAAAATCCAAGATGGCGGTTGTAATATTTTTTTAATTTTTCATCATGGGTGTCGTTTTTATGGTTTTCAAGGGCGCTAAAGCCGCAAATTCCGTGGTAGTTAGACGTTGGACGTTGGCGTTAGACTATTAATTCCTGCATGTCTAAACAACAATTGTAATAACCATAAATAAGAACAATTAATTACCTTGATTATTGTCTTCTGCATGAAGTACGCCACATCATAAATGTAAAACATAAAAACACAAAACAGCCGCTACCTTTATTCTATGTAGATCTTGAGCACAAACACAACAACAAAGAAATCTTTAAAATCAACAGAATGAATTACGTAAAAGTTTCATTTGAAGCACCATACAAAAAGCTGGACATTTTACAGTGTAAAAGATGTCAAAGATTCGGACACGCAAAAAACCAATGCAACAGACCATTTAGATGTGTAAAATGCGGGGAAGAACACTCAACAACATGCTGTTTAAAAAGACCGGACACCGAGGCAACTTGTGCCAACTGCCAAGAAAAACATCCAGCAAGTTACAAAGGCTGCACAAAATACAAACAGTACAAAGACCTACTTACGAAAAACAAGTCAGGAAAGGGCAAAGAAACTAATGAAAACACAAACAACATAACACAAAATCAATACCGCAAAATCCCAACACAAACTGTACAAGAAAAACATCAAACTAAGAACCTCTTCAATCACTCGAAACCAAATATCACATACGCACAAGCGACAAAACAAGAAAACTCAGCAGGATCATTAACCGACATAAAGGACCCAAATAATTTTGGGGAAGTACTGGACGCCATGTTCAACAAATTTCAAAACATAATAAATATTATGTTAGACAACATGATGGATCGTATGATCCAATTAATCACAAGCCTTATAAAACACCCCTAAACCTTAGAATAATCACCTGGAATGCCAACGGGCTGACAGAACGTCGACAGGAACTTGAACTGTTCTTGAAACTTTAAAGAGTTGACGTGGCTTTAATCTCGGAAACAAGGTTCACGCAAAAAACCCATTTCAGACTTAAAAATTACATGGTGTACGCTACAAACCTTCTTTCTGGTAATTCACATGGAGGAACTGCAATCATAATTAAAGAGAACATCAAACATTATTTTTTTGGGGAAAACAGAACTGAAAAAATACAAGCAACTTCAATCAGGATCCAGGATAACAATATAGAAACAACAGTGTCTGCTATCTACTGCCCACCTAGGCCTGTTATTACAAGAGATGAGTTCAAGAATTACTTCAACACTCTAGGAAACAGATTTATTTGCGGTGGCGATTGGAACGCAAAACACGTCTCCTGGGGCTCCAGACTAACCTCGCCACGGGGTCGACAACTCTATATAGCCACGAACGAACTTAACCTATATTGCGCTTCACATGGTATTCCTACATACTGGCCTGCGGGCCCACAAAAGGTACCAGACCTATTGGATTTTTTCATCACCAAAAATATCCCGCTTGGACAAATAAATGTAGAGGAATGTACTGACCTGTCGTCAGACCATACACCAGTAATTATCAATGTTCACTCTAAGGCCATTCTAACTGAGTACCCACAAAGACTGTATAACCACACAACAGACTGGGGCAGATACAGAACCAAAATATCAGAATCCATTAACTTGAACTTGCCATTAAATAATGTAGATAGCGTTGAAACAGCTATCGAAACGCTCAATAAGCTTATTCACATAGCGGCCAAAGAATTTACGCCTTTTTCAAGACCAAAAACAACACAAATTGCCCACTATTCTAAAGTAATAAAGGATAAAGTAAATGAAAGAAGACTGCTGCGGAAAAAATGGCATTCTACGAAATATCCCGGTGACAAAAAAGTTTTCAACATGGCCTCTGAGGAACTTCAACAAATGATCTGCCAAGCAGAAAACGAGCGTCTACAAAAACAATTAGCAGAACTTACTCCTAATAAAGACACCAACTACTCTCTATGGAAGATAACAAAAAGGCTGAAATGACCGAAAGAACATATACCACCCATAAAAGCTCCTGATGGCAAGTGGGCAAAAACAGATCTTGAAAAGGCCCAAGTATACGCGCAACACTTAAAAACTTTCAGCCCCTTACCAAGCAAAAATCCTGAACACGACAAGGAAGTCTCCGAATATATGGACGCACCACTGCAAATGAACCTACCACTAAAAAGTGCAAGCCCCAACGAACTATGGAGAGAAATCCTAAAACTAGAAAAGGGTAAAACACCAGGCTATGACTTAATCGACGCACAACTTCTCAAGCAGCTGCCTAGAAAAAGCATAATTCACATCGCGGCCATCTACAACGCCTGCCTAAGACTAGCAATTTACCCCGCTCAGTGGAAAATTGCGCAGGTTATAATGATACCCAAACCAGGCAAACCGCTCCACGATGCAAGCTCCTACAGACCAATAAGCCTACTCCCCGTGTTGGGTAAACTCTTCGAAAAAATATTGCTGAACAGGATGCGCCCCTATCTACCGGAAGTTATTCCTCTTCACCAGTTTGGCTTACGAGAGAAACATGGAACTATTGAACAGATACACCGTATTACGGATACTATAAGTCGTGCACTAGAATGCAAACAGTTCTGCTCTGCTGTCTTTCTTGACATTAGCCAGGCGTTCGACAGAGTGTGGCACGAAGGACTTCTCTTCAAACTTAAAAAGTTACTGCCTCACTCTTTCTTTCCGATTCTACGATCGTACATACACAGTAGATGCTTTGAGGTGAAATTTAACAATGAAGTTTCTTCTTTAAATGAAATTTGTTCCGGAGTACCACAAGGAAGCATATTGGGACCCATCCTATACTTGTTTTTTACCGCAGACCTTCCAATGCACGCTGATACTATAACTGCCACCTGCAGATGATACAGCCCTTTTGTCGGTACATGTGGATCCGGCTATAGCATCAGCCAACATACAAACCCACATCCATGAAGTGGAAAAGTGGCTAGATAAATGGCGTATTAGGGTTAATCAAGGAAAATCTGCTCACGTGACCTTCACCCTGAGAAGGCAGACTTGTCCCCCAATAAGACTTCATAATGAAGAGGTTCCTCAAGCTGAAGGTGCCAGATATTTGGGTATGCATCTGGATAGAAGACTCACCTGGAGAAAGCATATCTGGACCAAGCGTAAACAGCTGGATACGAAAGTCAGATCAATGAACTGGCTGATAGGTCGCAAATCAAGCCTGTCACATGAAAGCAAGATAGCTATCTATAAGACCATTCTCAAACCAATCTGGACTTACGGAATCCAGCTATGGGGTACTGCTAGCAATAGCAACATAGAGATTCTTGAAAGATTTCAAAGCAAGACACTGAGAACCATGCTAGATATACCCTACTATGTAAGCAACAAATATATACACGAGGACCTAAGTATCACTACCGTCAAACAAGAGATCGCTAGATATAGTGAAAGCTATCAGACGAGAATATCAACTCATGTCAATGAACTGGCATCCAAACTAGAAGGCACAGGAAGTATTAGACATTCCCGATTGAAACGGCATAGTGTCTCTACACTTACCGTGAGATTTGGTGACATATGATAAAAGGGATTCATAGGAATTCCTTACGCTATTAAGACATAGATCGAGATACCTCATCTGAATGGCTTATTGTGTTAACACAGATTGCCAAGTTACTGTATTCATAATAAAAAAAAAAAAAAAAAAAATTGTCTTCACTCATCTTCATGTTGGATAAATTATCCTATCAGTTAGGTATCTCACTTATTACTTCTCACGCGTAAGAATGCGCGGCAATGTTTTGATCGGCACGGCATCACAGAGCGGGGCGACGGCGGGTGGCCTGTCCCCGCGCGTCTCGTCCCTCTCTACTTCAAACTCACTAGGTTAACCGTTCTAAAAGTATCGATAAAATTAACGTTAATAAACAACTAACGTTAATAATGATTACCGATAAAATGGAGCTAAAATAACGTTAAATCCATTAACGTTATTTTAATATTAACGGTAACGCTGTCAAATCAAGGAAACGTTATGAAAATTTTACCGGTATTTAAAGCCCTGGCATGTAGCTCTATCTACGGCATGTAGCAACACTTTACCGCCCGCAACTCAACACAGCTCAGACTAATACTTAGTCTAAGACACAGTATTATAACCATAAACATTTTATTTTTTTATTCTGTGGTAAGAATGTTGCCAGACGACAACACTTAATGGGTGCGTTCCGAATTAGGAAAATAATCGATGTAATCGATTTGAGCGTGCTTAAACCCGTACCGAATAGGCGTGAGCGCGATAACGATGTCCCGTGAATCGTCATAGATGACGTCCATGACATGCGCCATCTTGCGATAACGCCGACCATGCCTCGTACTAATATCACCGTAAGCGCTGTCAAAAATGACAGTGTGTGTGTGTGAGGATGAGGATGTGTCAGTGTGTGTTTTGTTTTGAACTGCATCATATCTTTTTAATAACGTGGCATTTTCGAAATTGTGCTTCTGGCTGACAGTCGCCACTTAAACAAAGAAAAGGAAGAAACGTGTGGTGTTTATATGAAGAAATACTGCTGTAATATCTTTTTGACACCGAGTAAGCACTGTGAGCGCGCTCACGAGTGTTCCGAATTGTTGACAGCTCTCAGCTGTCATAATCGTGATATCCAATAAGGAACGCATGTGAGACGATTTGAGTGCTGTGAGCGATATTAGCCAATTCGGAAGGCGGCCTAAAAGGCATGGTCGGCGTTATCGCAAGATGGCGCATGTCATGACGTCATCTATGACGATTGACGGGACATCGTTATCGCGCTCACGCCAATTCGGTACGGGTTTAAGCACGCTCAAATCGATTACACCGATTATGTTCCCAATACGGAACGCACCCAACGACAAGTGTCAATTTTGACAAAACCGATTTATAAAAAAATCAAGAGCTACAAAGCGTCTAATTCACTTTTAAATCCTATAGAATTGCGAAAAAAGCTAGGACGAAGTAATAAGGTTTGTGAAATGTAACTTAAAATGGCTTCATTTAATTTAAAACCACTTCTGACCAAGGCAGTTAATTATGTAATAAAATAGGTTAGAATTTTGTTATTATTGCGTATAAAATTATTATTATTTACTTACCTACTGCGTATAACGTGAACAACTAGTTATTGTTGCTTATAAAACGTAAGGTTCGCCCTCAATTGTAACTGACATAAGCAGGCGTGATGAATGTAAAATTGGTGTAAGTAAGTAGGTATAGTATGTTGTGTTCTAGATGGGTGGCCATGGACATGGACCTCCGTACGAAATCCCGGACTACAAAACTTTCACTACCGACGGTATTCCTCAGCTGGAAGAGCTAAAGAAAGCGCTGGAGAAGAAGGGGTTGCGTGATCCCTGGATCAGGTGATGATTGAACCATTGCTTTGTTGTCTGCATTCCTTAGTTGCTAATAAAAAACAGAATATTTTGGCTGTTAGAAAATCTTCAGTCATCTTCCCACTAATCACACTAATATTATAAAGGCGAAAGTTTGTGTTTGTGTTTATAATTATGTTTGTTACTCCTTCCCGCTGAAACGGCTGGACCAATTTTGATAAAATATTGTATGGATAAATCATAAATGATTTTAATTTTGTAAGTAGGTTTGCACAAACACTTACACGTCAATCATATTTTTTATAAAACTGATGAGGTTGGCGTTTCCTATCTGACTATTCTGAGATGAAAGGCCGAAACAAACTCAGAGGTCACAGTCTCTTTTAAAGTCCAGACATAATCTTGGTCAGGTTATATGGACCATGTAGATCACGGAGTAAATAAAAAGAGGAGATGTTGTAATTAGATTTCCTTAGGAAACAACGCGTGACATTTTGCGGGGTGAGGGGGTGCTAGATCCCGCCCACTTCTTTATTTTCCATCTACCGGTCATTAGTAAAACTTGTATTCGTTCTGACAATTTTATTTTGTAGTTACGTAACTATCTCACACTAGATGTCACTAAGTGCAGGATGCAACAGGGTCGTACTCAGAATTTTCGTACCAAATTTTTTTATTGAAAGTGTTATTACTATGAAAAAAAAATGTTTGAATAAAAAGGTTTTTGATGAATGACGAAAGATGATTGATGAAACAGACAGTTGCAAGCCTTACTTTCAGAAACACAAGATCCTCACCTTAGTTGGTATTTATATCTTAGAATTATGTAAACTAGTCCGTAAATATCCAGATTCTTACAGCACACGGGGAGACATACAAACAAATTATTCGTTGCGTCATAAAAATAGACTAAACTTGCCCCCCTCCCGCCTTAAAATACATTCATCTAGTCCATATTCAATGTCAATAAAAATATATAATAAATTACCAGAAGATATAAAACAACAAAATAAAACCAGTATATTTTTAAATAAACTAAAGCATTACTTAATTAAAAAAAGCTATTACACAGTACAGGAATATCTAATGGATAAATTCAATAATAACTAAGAATAACAGACATATTTTAAGAAGTAAAATAACAAAAATAAATTATAACAAAATACTTACTTAATAATTAAACTACATTAATAATGAAAATTTTTTAAGCGAGTAAAGAAATGAGCAATATTACATATGTATAATTAAATAAATAATGAAGAAATAGATAGACCTGCATATATAAAATAAATAGAATAAGTAAATGAATGGAAATATAAATACATAGGTAATAGGATGGAAAATAATTGTAAGTTTATAACGAGGAAAATTAATAAAGCGCTCTTCCTCTCTCTTACTTATTTAAAAAAATTGCTGTGCCCGACAGGGTCCATAATTGTTTCTATTATTTTTTATTTACCACCTGTAATTGTACATTATGGATTGCAATAAACGATTTGATTTGATTTGATTTGATTTGATTTGACTTTGACTTTTATTTTTAAATTACTTATCTTGTTAAAAAGAGTTATCAAGATGTTAGGTAATAGGTAATACAGGCTGTTGTCCGCAACTCCACGTCAATGCGCGTATTTTGCGTGCGGGTGGGAATTTCGATTATTCGATCCACCCCAGCTCCTCAAGGAAGGCCAGCAACGCCTTGATGTTACTGACCGTCTCACGTAGGGTACCTGGGTTACCGAAGTACTTTGCCCTGTACGTGGCGACCACCGGGCAGTTTAGAAGCACGTGTGCCGCTGTCTCGTCGTCCTCCATGCAGGCTCTGCACAGCGGACTGTCTGTTACTCCTATGACAAAGAGGTGTTTATTAAATGACCCATGGCCGGTTAAAGCTGCAGTAACTATACGCAGCTTTTGTTTAGTTAGACGGAGAACCTGTTTAGTGAGGCGGCCGTCTAATGTGGGAAGTGCTTCCCTAGCCTGCCTACACTCGCTTTGGTCCGTCCAAAGTTTGCAATGCTGGTCTCTGGTGCGTTTCCTTACCAGAGTGCGTATATACCCGAAGGGGAGTGGGGCGATGGGCTCAGGTCCCACTGGTGCCATGCTAGACCCCCTTCTGGCAAGCTCGTCGGCTGCGTCGTTACCCAGCGAACCGCTGTGTCCAATATGTTCTACAAAGCTAGTCTTTTTAGAAAAGAAAAAACACCTTCTCCCGTTTACGTGACAATTCATCGTTGAGCTCCTTAAGTTTTGAGTTGAGCTGTACGATTTCTGAGAAATGCGTGCACTGACTGGACAGGTCCTCTCAATCTGTGTGGTACTTTCCTCAAAAGACCATCTCAGACACACATGGTTTTCATATAACCTGACCAAGATTATGTCTGAACTTTAAAAGAGACTGTGACCTCTGAGTTAGTTTCGGCCTTTCTTCTCAGAGTAGTCAGATAAGAAACTCTGACCTCATCTAGTTCTAAAAAATATGATTGACGTGTCAAAACTCTTTGTGAAAGCTTACTTAAAAAAATAAAATCAGTTATCATTTATCATCCGAAGCCATTAATGTCAAACATAACTCAAACTCAAACTCAAACTCAAAGCATTTATTTCAATTAAACCATTTACAGGCACTTTTGAATTGTCAATAGGTCAGTCAGAAAATATGAAGCTAGTTGCCCATTCCAAAGCGTAGGTACCTATGGAGAAGAACGGGCAAGAAACTCCATGGACACTCTTTTAAATTATATTTTACAAAAATATTAGTTACATCATTAATGTTGAATTTATAATTATATGTGAGAACGATGTAAAAAAAAAAAAATATACGTACGCTATCAAGTGTCCAGAGTACAGCAAATAGTACTTAACAAAACAATAATCCAAAAGTAAAATAATTAAAAATAAGCCGAGGCAGCCAAGTGATGACCAGTCCCAACTGACGGCGCCCGTTCACGAACATGACGCATAGATCAGCACCATTCAGCTCAACCATTTTAAAGGGAGCTAAATGATCCAACACACACGCCACCGTCAGCGAGACATTTTAGTGAGCATGACATACTATCAGCCGCCAGGGCACATTCAAGTCAATGAAAGACATTATTATCATTACCCGGTAAATGGTAGCACTACAGTACATAGAACTCACATTTGTGCTATGCAATTATACAATATAAAGGAAATTGAGTTTATACAATGCAAAGATAGTCTTACAATCTTCAACAGCTCCAACAGTATTTTCAAGAGTTAATCAATTAGTTGTGGTTGTGGAGCAGGACCAGCATTGAGCCAGGCATCTTTATCAACGATGTAATCCCCTAACTTATAATATGCCTGCCTGCATAGTGTGCGTTTTATACAAGACTTGAATTTTGTCTCATTCAGTTGAAGAATGTGGGGAGGAATTTTATTATAACATTTTAAACAGTACCCCATAAAAGATGAGTCTACTTTAGCCAGTCTGAAACCTGATTGAACTAATAGGTCCCTATTTCTAGTACTATAATTATGTCTTTCACCTCTTTTGCTAAAAAGATGTAAATTTTTCCTTACATACATGATGTTTTCGTAGATATATTGACAAGGCACCGTCATGATGTTAATTTCCTTAAACAGTTCCCTTAGAGAATCGCGCCTGCGAAGATTATATATGGCTCTAATGGCTCTTTTCTGCAGAATAAAAATAGAATCGATGTCTGCAGCCCGTCCCCAAAGTAAAATACCGTATGACATGATACTATGAAAGTAACTAAAATAAACTAGTCTCGCGGTATCTACATCAGTAAATTGACGGATTTTTCTGACAGCATAAGCTGCTGAACTTAACCGTCCTGAAAGAGATGTTAAATGAGGACCCCATTGTAGCCTTGAGTCGAGCGTGATCCCCAGGAAAACAGTTTTATCGACGAATTCTAGTTTCTCTTGATTCAATATTATCTCACAATCACTACCTTTGACATTTGGTAAAGAAAATCTTATGCACTTAGTTTTTTTTCCATTTAATACTAAATTATTAGCAGTGAACCAATTTTGAACCTGCATTAGGGCGTTATTTACGTCGTCAAAATTTGTAGCCCGTCTATTTACCTTAAAAATTAAGGAAGTGTCATCAGCAAATAACACCATACCATACCACACCATAGATATATGAAAGAAGGAGAAATGCCCGGTAGTTGAAAATGTATCAGAACCCGATGTCGCTAGGTTGGCCCCACCACCGCGCCACTACTACACATTTAGTTCAGTAAAAGCTTAGACAAAGTCGCGCACACACTTGCAATTCATAAATCAGAACATTCTACTCAATCAATTATAAACCTTAACTCATCAAACACAACGTGCATTTACCATGCATCATACAACTTACTCACACAAAAACATCAATCTCCTATCGTTTTGCTGTGCAAAAGCCATTTATTTTATATAAACGCTAGTGATTGACTAAATCGGAAAGTTATCGATTCTTCCATACTAAAAAAAATATAGGGTCATGAAAATAAAATAAATAAAAACGATATGTCCAGAACATATTAGGTATATTATGGAGGGGCCCGTGGCTAAATAATAACAGCCGCACAGGTCGATCAATCAGGTTAAGCTACGTAAGGTTAACTACGCCGCGGTTGGTCTGTGGATGGGTGACCATCTTTACATACCGTGTCCCCTCCGTGCCTCGGAAAGCACGTTAAGCCGTTGGTCCCGGCTGTCATTCGTGGATCTTTGACAGTCGTTACGGGTAGTCAGCAGCCCGAAAGTCTGACAACCAGTCTTACAAAGGGGTATCGTATTACCCAGTAACTGGGTTGTGGAGGTCAGATAGGCAGTCGCTCCATGTAAAATACTGGTATTCAGCTGCATCCGGTTAGACTGGAAGCCGACCCCAACATAGTTGGGAAAAGGCTAGGCAGATGATGAGATAGGTAGGTATATATTTAATTTAAAGAAGATTATATTTTTATGTCCAGCGTTTTAAGTACTTTCCATTTATGAGACAGCCGCGGGACATTCGGTAAAATAATTGGATTCTAATTACGGCCCTGGCTTTTTGTTTTTTGTTCAGAGTTGACTATAGATGGCGGTCCGTTTACGAAATGATATAAAAACTACAAAAATAGTATTTTGGCCATTAGAGGGTTTATAAGAATGAACGTCGAACAAATTTCAGTACATATGATTATTAAAATATGTTAGTACTGATCTCTACGTACCTAAATATTTTTAGTTCCCATGACACCAAGTGTCGCCATCTAGTGTCGGGTAGAATTATGTTTGGAAACGCCGACGCTAAGAGATTTTTCTAGAACAATTTTCTTAAATTACGCATAAAAATTACTTACAAATGAAATGTGATGCCATCCATAGCTTCAGAACGTCTATCCGAGTAGGTTTTACAAGATAAAACACAACACTTCATAATTTTTTTCTTCTAGCGCGAATATGCTGTAAAATGGGTACTTTTACAAAGTTGTGCACAGAACGAACGCCAACAATCCACTGACAACGAGGCCACGCCTACATGATGACGTCATGGCCTAGTTGTAATCACAGTGCACAGTTGCTTAGGCCATCTCCTCTTAGTATTTACTCCGTGATGTAGATCGATGTCTGAGTTGGTCTTTTGAGGAAAGAACCACACAGATTGAGAGGACCTGTCCAGTCAGTGCACGCATTTGTCAGAAATCGTGCAGCTCAACTCAAAACTTAAGGAGCTCAACGATTCGACGAACAATACCAAAGAAAGGACATTTGGGTAGGCCACATAAATTACTCAAACTGCCAGACCGAGAAAAAAACTAACAGAACAAAGAGAATACTTAATAAAAAATTTAAAAAATATATATTAAATGACCCACATTGTCTTCACATGCACAATAAATAAAATAATATAATACTTTACAAAGTAAGCAAATGTCAATGTTTATACAATATGTCGTTTTGCATCCTCGTCAAATTTCAGGAGGCTGTTATGAAAGACATAAATAATCAAATACAATAACGATACCTGCTCAATAATAAATACATACTTGTTTTTTTCGTTATTTAAGTTTGACAGTATTTCAGAATACACCACTTGCAAAGAACAGAATCGCCCCGTAGCGTATGCGGTAGGCAGTGTCGCACGAATATGACGCTGTGTGCGTGCGTGTCGACGACCGGCAGACCCCGCCCACGTAACAGCGGCGCGTGCGGCTAGCAATAGCAAAAATCACCTACATGGCATAAACTGTGGATAATTACTTAGATAATTTTTAAGCTTAATTAGAATTAGTAAAAAATGACTCACTATGCGCCAAGGAAAGGTCAAAAGTCAACGTAGGTAATGCAAAAAACGTAGCCAGGGCTACATCACTTCATGAACTTGCGCGCGATAACTGTCTGTAAGCCCAAGTGGCAGCGAAACGATAATAACTCTAGGGTCGAGCGTCTTAGGCACAGTTTAGCACGTAGCGGTCGCCGACGACATGAAAAATGCTTTTTATCGCGATAGGTAAGTATAGGAGATTTTGTAGGGAGTGAGGTATCTGTTACAACTTAAATAATTTGTGACGTAACTATCAGCTGATTAATAAAATGTTAGTTTTGCTTATAAAATGTATTTCATTCCTGCTAATCGGACAGTAAGTAATCCTAACATTGTAAATTTATCTTAGTTATAAAAACGTGTAGGCACGAAATACGCGCCGTGCGTAGTTTAGATAAGTAGGTAATAATAAAAACCTGTAAGACTAGGTACGTAGTTACCAGCTTTGATTAATAAAGTGTTAGTTTTGCATTACGTATACAATTTATTTTATTTTTGATAAATGGTCAGTAAATAATAAAATTGGGAAATTGTAAATCGTATCCACTCACCCGTCCCGCTTCCCGAGAACTGCAGCGGTTAGGCTTGTCCGCGAATAGTCCGCGAATTATTTTGTTGGCGCGGGGCGGGTCGCCTGCGCACTTATTACACGACTTTGTTTATTTTTTGTTTTTATTTGAAAGTCATTGTTTTCTGCAATGTATTGTTTAATTATTATCTGTGTATGAAATTGGTTGATTTCAAATTTTCCTTCCTATTTAACGGGCAAAGGACCGTCAAAAATACCTCAGTTAGTGTACCTATGTAATGTACTAAATCTAAAATGGTTTATTACTTTGTAATAAAAATGGAAAGCTAGCTTTTTAAGTGATACATTTGTTTAGGAGCACTGGTTATCAGATATTCTAGACCGGTATTTTAGGCGTAGTTAAAAATTTTAAATCAATTTATTTACACCAATTGATTTAACTAACTACGTATTCACAAATGATTGTATGTACAAATAAATAAATAACCTACGCTAGCCGGAGGTATTGTTCGAAGTGGCCACCTTCACGTTCTAAACACAGTCTAGCACGACGTCGCGTCGCTGGTTTTCTTTTAGCTTTCGCAACACAAACACATTCGTTTTTACAGTGTCGAAAGCACTAAACACTTTTTCCCTCAATTCTGTAACACTAGTTATTTCGTCTGTGTACACTGGTCTTTTAATGCAGGGGCGTTAAGTCCGGAGAATGCGGAGGCCAGGCCACAGGTCCACCGCGGCCAATCCACTGATTGCCGAACCTTTCGGTCAAGTACCTACTCGCGTACTTGACGACCGTAGTGAGGAGGGGCACCGTCCTGCTGGTAAAACAAGTTGCGATGGATTGCCAGGGGAACGTCATCGAGCATCTCCTCGACGCCGCGGTGGTGGCCGATTGGGAAACATTTCCGCGAACATCTGCACAGAACACTCCACTCCACTACCACGCCACTCCACTTATCGCGTATAAACGCACCATCTCCACTAACTCAACATTGGAGTAGTTTTCCGTCATCGTGTCGTATTTAAAACGAAATTAAATGACCGCGAGCCGGGAAATCGCGAAAGACGTGCTCACGACGGCGACATCAATCACACTAGTCGAAATGTGGGCGTGGCCGGGTGGGTTTAGGGATAATAGTAGGGCGCTGGCGGCGGTGAGGGAGCGCGCGCGCAGGGGTAGGCAAAATTATTGTATCGTATTTAAACCAGAGTTTTTAAGTGTGTGTAAAAGAGCAATTGCAGTGCGGTATCACACGGGTCGCGTTTTAACATGCGTGTCCCACACATGCCGATTTCCGAAAATTAGAAAAACAATAAAAAAATTACCTACTTATTTTATTATTGATTCGTATCGAGAATCATTAGCATAGTTACCTCCTTGAATTTGACGAGGATGCAAAACGACACATTGTATAAAATTCATTAATGGCAATGTGTATACATAGAAAAAAAATAAAAACATTCAAAATTTAAAAATTGGAAGCAGCTCAATCCCAAGCCTTTTTGTCCTCAATATAATCCTTAACAGTATAAAAGGCTTTCTGGCACAACTTACGTTTAATGAATGATTTGTATTTATTAAGGCTTACATTTTGAATGTGGCTTGGTAGTTTATTATAAAAGCATTGGCATCTGAACGAGCCACCTATTTTCTTGAGCCTTGTTGTAGGTACAACAAATTTGTGTTTGTTCCTCGTATTTATATTATGGATATCACTGTATTTTTTAAACAATTTTATATTTTTATGGGCATATAAAAGATTTTCATAAATATACTGAGAGGGCACAGTCATCACATTAATCTCTTTAAATTTATCTCTGAGAGTGTCTCGGACTTCATTTATAAATTGGGGTAGCTGACACCCTGGATTAACATATAGGCTACCCGCTATTCCCACAGGATCGAAACTTATGCAGGTGAAACCGCGGGGCGCTGCTAGCTATAGCTGTTTCACGGATATAGGCTTAGTCGCAAAATGTCTCTTTTGCAAAATGTCTACTAGTCGCTAAATGTCTCTTTCTCTTAATGTCGCTCTCGCAAAATGTAGCTTTCGCAGAATGACTCTTTCCCAAAAGGTAATTTTCTCACAATGCCTCGTTCGCAAAATGTCGCGTTAGTAACTTAGAATAAAATTTTAGGGTTAAAATATATTAAAAAAAAACATTTACAGTCATCTACACTAATAATATAATATATAATATTACTAGCTTTTGCCCGCGGCTTCGCTCGCGCGGAAATCCGAAATTATCCCACGGGAACGTACTATCGGGATAAAAAGTATCCTATGTACTATAACAATATGCAAAGTAATTTTAATAAAACTGGAATATAAATGTTAAAACATTTTTGTAAACAACATTTTTGGTATTGCCATCCTTTGCCAGAACATGAAGATTTTGTGGGCTGGATACTCGTGAGCACGCCACATACAATTTATTGCCAATGGGAAAAACAGACGCCCTGCATCAAGATAAAGTCCGGCGGAGCTGAGTCTGCTCTTCGGTTTCAGCCGCCCTGAGAGACGCGTGGCGCTCCGCATCTAAAATCTGCCGACTTTGAATCCTCTCTAAGCTCTCGGCAGCCCCAAGAGATGCGTGGCGCTCCGCATCTAAAATCTACCCAGCTTGAGTTTGCTCCAAGGTCTCGGTATCCCTAAGAGATGCGTGGCGCGCAGTATCTAAAATCTGTTGAGCTTGAGTCTGCTCTAAAGTCAAACGGGCCTGTCCAAAGCCTGGAAAAAGTGTGATGGTATTTGAGTCACTTTTCTATTCCAAAGCAAAACATACGCATTATTTAATAACAGAAGGAGGGGGTCACCGAACGTTTGACAGCGGCGCGGCAATTGAGCTAGGAATCTGTAAGAAGTAGCGCCACAACAACATTTACAAATATCTTTTACAATAATTTATGAAAATAAATAATTATAAATTCAACTTTAATGATGTAGCTAATATTTTTGTACAATACAATTTAAAAGAGTGTCCATGTCATTCTTGCCCGTACTTCTCCATAGGTACCTACGCTTTGGAATGGGCAACTAGCTTCAAATTTTCCAACTGACCGACTTCTTTACAATTCAAAAGTGTCTGTACATGGTTTAATTGAAATAAATGCTGTGAATTTTGAGTTTGCCGGTTTTCGGATTTTTTCCTTTAATTGTGTTAAATGACCTTGCTTCTTGCCAAATTTTATGATTCTAGGTCAACGTAAAGTACCCTTGATTCTCTGAGTGTCGAAATATAAGTTTTTTGCTGTCTTGACAGACATACAGACAGACAACAAAGTGATCCCATAAGGGTTCCGTTTTTACTTCTGAGGCACGGAACCCTAAACATGAAAATGTTAAAAAAACAACCCATCTAGATAATAATAAATTGTATTTACATCAAGCATTGTACAAGACTACAATAATACACTTCAGGAACGAGGCGTGGCGCTACCACCCCGGGTTCGGCACCAAGTGGGCCCGCGCCAACAAGGCGATGTTCCGCGGCCTGCCGCTGGGCCTGGCCCTGGCGCTCGTCACCGTGGGCGTGGGCAAGATGCTGGGCGGCGACGACGCGCACGGCCACGACGCGCACTGAGCGGCGAGCAGCGCGCCGCCGACCATTACTTGCTCCTAGTATCAGTCTCTATTAAATAATTATATATTATGCTGTTGAAACGTCTTGTCTTTAAACTGTTTTCCATTGACCTTGATTGTGGTACCGCAAATAATAACTTGTATAGCTTAATATTTTTCATTAACACAGCAGTCAGTCTCGCTCCATATAACACGTAGCTACTCACAACTCTCTCACCCGCCTTCTTGTATTCTACTCCTGGCAACATTTACTTACATAAAAGAAAAGACATTTTAATTTATTATTATCTAGAAACTTGACCTTATGTAGGGTCAAGTAAGTAACACGTTTATACAGAAATTGCAAAAGTTTATATAAACAACACGTTTATTAAAGACATGTCGGGAAACTTGATTCACATTACATGGTAAAGTAGTAAGCATATGAAAAGGAATATTTTAGCATTGTTATGTATGCAAGGGTGTGGGAGTGTGTGTGGCTGTGGGACTCGGGGGATGCTCACGTAGAGCGCGGCTTGAGGTCCTCGTAGCAGGCGCGCAGGTAGATGTAGTTCTTCTTGGCCGGGTTGAAGTGCTCGTGACCCTGCAGCATATGACACGTCACATTAACAGCCCGCATGCTTACTGACGCTCACGTTCTGAACGACTGTGCGCCTGCGCATACGCGCTATTGCTTTTCTTTCTGACTTTTTTCTTTTTGCTCGGATAGAGCCTAAAGGGTTATACAGGGTGGAAAAAATCAATGGGCCCTGGAGGGAAACCACTGTAAGTTCTTAAGATAGATTATTTTACTTAAAGAAAGATTCCTTTATTTTTAAAAAGACACAAAACTGTATTCATAGATTTCACGACAAGCTTACCTAAACCGGGAATCGAACCATCTAAAATTAAAAAAAAACAGCACACGCAATTTTATTTACTAATCGATAGGATAATTGTTCAGGATAAAATCTCTCTAATAAACATTTGGTCTTAGAAATAAAAAAGATCATGAAATCTAACATTACTTTTATTTTATCATCAATTCTAATATGAAGGACACGTAAACATGAAAAAAAATTATTACCTAGCAAGAAATTGATACTTGAACTATTTAAAATTACAATTTTGTTACACTTTAATAATTTAACTGATAAGTTGTTCGAAATGAGACCCCTCGTTACGGATGCACAACATAGTATTTTTTTTAAATTCACCACAAGCACCGTCATCTCATCTACAGTCTCATAAGACTTTTTGTAAATAACATTTTTAACATGGCCCTCACCATATCACTGTAGAGCTAAATTGCAAATTCTAGTTGTTTGAAAAGTAAATCGATAAAAATATCCAAAATGTTCGTTCGAATTTCAAAATTGCGGTTCCGCATCGCAAATAATTTTTAAGCTTTTCGTCAGAACACCTCGTCTAAGGAGGTACATAGAATTATTATCACTTACTTACTTACGTACTTTGAGATAAATTAACAAGCTTGTACTTCATAAAATGTCTTTGGATGTTAGAGTTATAAGAAAATTATAACGTGTCTTTTAAGTGTAGGTAATGTTGATTAAAGCCCTTGTGTACTAAATATTAGATTTCATAGATCTTATCTCGTACGACAGACGAGTGTAACGAGTAACGGTGTATTTTCTTGCCCATTCTTCTCCATACGAAAACTACCTTTTGGAATGGGCGACTAGAATCAAATCTATTTCATAATAATTTTTGACGTTCAAAAATGCCTTTTCTGTGCCTATTTGAAATAAATGCTTTGACTTTGACTTTGAATGTTTCTTGGAGAAATATCTTTATTGACTGTATCGACTAGTGTAGTAATAAAATAGCGAGTGTTTATTTTTTTAATTTTTAGCTGGTTCGATTCCCGGTTTAGGTAAGCTTGTCGAGAAATCAGTGGTAGCAGTTTTGTTTCTTTTAAAAAATAAAGGAATGTTTCCTTTAAGTAAAATAATGTACTTATGTTAAAGATTCAAAGTGGTTTCCCTCCAGGGCCCATTGATTGTTTGCACCACAGGGTGGAAACAATCCAACAATGGTGGTCCTTTTTTACTGTCATTTATAGCTGCCGCGGAACGACGGACGGCGTACGGCGTTTTATTATTGATCAAAAATTAAAAACCTTTTTACAAAAAAAAAAAACCGACTTCCAAAAAAATACCGACGACGTCCGAAATTAAAGTAATTTTTCACTTTTTAATGGGAGAGTTTGTAATTTATCTAAGTTACAATAGCCTAATGTCAACTGCTCATCACCTTTTACAAAATATTCTTTTCCCGATGCTGGGACGTTAATTGTTGAGGAGTTCTCCTGGTAAGAACCAGGAGAACTCCTCAACAACCACTTACCATACGCATTGTGACGAGCATAAATTGCTTAGCGAAAGTAATCGAATCGCAACCCGTGAAATATTTATCATAGAGTAGTTCCGCTGGCCATCTGTGGTCTTCATCATCAGCTCCAGTTTACCAAATGATGATTTCCGAGAGCAAATGCTCAAGTTACTTTAAAAAAATACTCAAATCGCTATAGGTTTGCCTAAAAAACGCAAAAAATAAACATTTTCGCGCTGGATTTGAACTTAACTGCCATAAAATGAAATAAAATACACTTTAAGAGCTTTCATACATATAATTCATCACTATTGAACAATGCTGAACGTTTTTAAAAAACGCAAAATAAAAAACATTTGCTCGCTGGATTTGAACTTAACTGCCATAGAATGAAATAAAGCGCACGCCAAGAGCTTTCATATGACATAGATTTCGTCACTGTTGAACAATATTGAAAAAAGTTGGTATTATAACAGTACACTATATAGGGTGAGAAGAGCGAGCGTAGCGAGCTCGAAAATTTTAACAACCCGCCTCGGTTACCTTAGGTTTTGTTTGACATTTTCAAACAGAAATAGGAGTTACATTGTCAACTTATTCAGAAAAGCACAAGCAACTATGAGAATTTAGTGTAAAAATGTAAGAGCGAGCTCGAAAATTTTGCACACTTTCGGATAGGTTACATTTTCTTTTCATGATTCCAAAAGAACTAGGAATTAGTCCCTTTGTGGACAAGACTTATGAACAAAAGCTCAGAATCAAGAGAATGTAGAATGCAAGAGCGAGCGAAGCGAAGTGAGAGAACTTACTTTGGTGAGTTATGACGAAAAAGTTCAACTCGTTTTACAACAGTTTAGGTTTTGGAATCTGGCCTTAACTTTAGCCTTTCAAACCTTACGTACGAGTGGAGTGCGCGATATCCCGAGTCTATATTTTATAACAGGCTTTTTT
Source organism: Gortyna flavago (assembly GCA_963669345.1). Taxonomy (NCBI): domain Eukaryota; kingdom Metazoa; phylum Arthropoda; class Insecta; order Lepidoptera; family Noctuidae; genus Gortyna; species Gortyna flavago. Next base: position 14,571,172 of record OY770147.1, read on the forward strand.
GAAGTAAAATCTTCCTTAGACAGACTCAGACAAATAAATAACATAACCAACAAAGAAACAGCAATTACAGCATATCATGCCTATATAGAACCCATCTTAAGATACGGGCTTATCCTTTGGGGTAACAGTACAGATAAACACAGAGCATTTATTGCGCAAAAGAAATGCATCAGAGCCATTTGTGGTATCCGTCCTGACGAGTCATGTAAACCTTTCTTTAAAAAGCTAGGTATATTACCACTTCCGTCACTGTACCTTCTTGAAATTTGTAATTATGTTTATAATAATAAGGGATTGTTCAAGAAAGCCTATCAATTGAACTCTCGAAATAGAGATCCATGCAGACTTGCATTGCAGGATACTCCTAAATCAGCCAAGTATGCGAAAAGTTTCCTAGTCATGTGTATACGCATTTATAATAAAATTCCCAAAGAAATAAAATTGTTATCTAATAGTAACTCATTTAAAAACAAATTACTGAAATGGTTGAAAGAACACATATTTTATGACATTAAATATTTTCTCAACAATAAATTATAAATTCCTGGACTTTTGTAATTACAGATAATGCTGAGAGAAAACTATTATTATTGTAATTGACTCTGTATCTGCGACATTGAACTTTAAATTTACTAATAATTATTATTTTGCATGCAATTGATACATATCCTGTATAGCTAACCATGCGGACTTTAGATTCATATCTGACTGTAACAACTTTATACCATGTTTAAGGCAAATAAAGACTTATCTTATCTTAGGCACGTTGACTGATTTTTGGTAGGGTTCGTGTCACCGACATGACCGACATGCTAATGTTAACAGTATATTTTGTAGCTACGAGTATGTCGTGTGGCACATCTTGTTGCTCGGAGTGCCGATAAATGTAAAAACCAGACTAATGTTAATATTTTTTATTTACAAATTGTGAAATTAAAATATTTGATACTATAATTAATTTTAAAAATAACACTGTTATTCATTTCATACTCGTAGTTTTAAGTTTTCACGTCTTTCGGTAGTCCCCACGACGGCCTCAATGTTTTTTTATGTGCCCATCGGGGTTTCCGTAGCTCAAGTCAGTAAATCATTCAGGCTCTCGACAGCTTGAATGATTTTGGGGGAAATGTACCAAAGTACGCACACAGAGAGTTGAGATTGTTTTGCCCGCCGCGCGACCCACGTGCGAGCGCGTCATCGAGCGAATGTACTAGGGTTGTACCTATGATGATATCTATACTTATAATAAATCTGTAGAGAGGTCAAAATCAAAAATCAAAATCAAAATATTTTATTTCACATAAACCTACATGGGCACTTATGAAACGTCAGAAGCTAGGTGCACGGTTCCAATTGGTCGTTTCCTATGGAGAAGAACCGGCAAGAAACTCCACGGTTACTCTTTTAAAAATATTTGCGTTTTTACAATGTTTTCAAGTTACAATAGGTATGGGAGGACTGCATAGGCCTGTCAACAAGTACCAGGTACTTGATAATATAAAAAACCATATACAGATCTAAAGTCTAAAAGGCCTACAAAGTCCTCACATTTACAAAATTAGAATCCATGAAAAGGATAAAGTAAATAATATAATTTATAAAAACCTACTAAAACCAAGTGATATGATTGACATTACAACCACTAATAAAGTGGTGAAAAATTAGAAATGTCTATACAATGTCAAATAATAAAATTTTATGTCAAAGAAGTATATAAAAAATAAACATTTTGATTTGAGAGCAATTAATAGACATTTAAGCAGTTATGCCGTTAATGAGATGCCAGGGAAGCCACATGTGCAGAAGGAATTATTGCCAGACTACCTTGTCTTCAACGTAGTCTTTAATCTTATAATATGCTTTTTTGATAAGGACACGTTTGATGAGGGTTTTGAACTTTCCATCGCTAAGTTCTGTAACCGGCTTTGGCAGCTTGTTATAAAAACGGATGCTGTTTACAAGAAATGACTTGCTAGTTTTAGTTAATCTAAATTTAGGTATCACAATTTCATGTTTACTACGTGTATTTATATTATGGAAATCGCTGCTTGTTTTGAAAAGTCCTAAGTTTTTGCGAACATACAAAATACTTTCTAAAATATAAAGAGAAGGCAGAGTTAGTATATCGATTTCTTTGAATTTGTTTCTAAGAGACTCGCGAGGACCCATTTTATAGATTGCGCGGATCGCCCTCTTTTGTAAAATGAAAATTGAATCTACGTCAGCTGCCGATCCCCACAGCAGAACACCATAAGACATAATACTGTGGAAATAAGCAAAGTATACTAACCTAGCTGTGGCTATATCTGTCAACTGCCTTATTTTTCTTACTGCATATGCAGCTGAACTTAATCTACCTGAAAGAGCTCTAATGTGTGCGCCCCATTGTAATCTTGAATCTAAAGTAATTCCCAGAAATACAGTTTCCGTAACAGCGTCTAGTGTTTTGCCATCGAGTTTTAAATTCAGACCCACTTGAGGTACATTTGGTAATGAGAATTTAAGACATTTAGTTTTGTTTGCATTAAGTAAAAGATTATTAGCTGCAAACCATTTCGAAAGAACAGCCAGACTCTCGTTGACATGCAACTCAATCAATCTTTACATCAATCAATTCAATTCTTTACATGATATATATTTACAAAATAACTATCAGGGGGTAATAAGTGATCGATACTGATGCCAAAAATGCAATCAGAAAAATTTTTGTCTGTCTGTCTGTCTGTCTCTATGTTCCTTATAGAAACAAAAACTACTCGACGGATTTTAACGAAACTTGGTACAATTATTCTTCATACTCCTGGGGAGGTTATAGTATACTTTTCATCACGCTACAATGAATAGGAGCAGAGCAGTGAAAGGAAATGTTGGGAAAACGGGAGAAGTTGCTCCATCTTTTAAGCTTCCGTCGCGTGTGCAGCCTTAATGGTTAAAGCTACATAGAAATCATTTATGACGAAAATGTTCTACATAAAATTATCTAAAAAATATCCCACAACAGCATATGTCTATCTTTTATGGTTGACTCACAATAACAGGTGTAACTCCCGATAGCTTAGCAGTTCGGAGCTTTCTGATTATATTTGTTTACTCTTACGTTTATAATACTCTCACTCATCCCTAATTAAAAGAAGTTAATATTCAATAAAAAAAGAATCATAGTAATCGGTATAGAAACACCAAACTTATACATGAAATACGCTAATAAGCCATCGCGCCGTCGCGCGTGAATACTGAATCATGCCATAAGGATTATTTTTGTGTAACGGTTGCCGCGCTCGACGCGGGTCGTGGCGGTAGGGTATAAAAAGGCGGGAGGTCCGAAAGCGCGAGCTTCATTCAATATTTGGCTGTTGATGCGTTCAGAGCGTTCGACCTTATTGACAGACAATAATTGCTTATCAGCGCGACTTTTAGTCTTTAAATAGTTTATTTGAATTTCTTTTGTTGTCTAAACTTATAATAAATCTGTAGAAGTGAAAATTCTGTACATTGAAAATATCAAAAAAATTAATGGCAGGGGGTGTTACTAGACCGACACCAAACCCAAAAATGTGATTAAATTTTTTTTTGTCTGTCTGTCTGTCTGTTTGTTCAGGCATCACGCAAAAAGTACCGGTCCGATTACGATGAAACTTGGTATAATTATTCTTTAATATCCTGGGCACCACACTGTGTACTTTTTATCCCGGAAAAGTATATACAATAAAAAACAAACTTAATTTTGCGGTTCGATCCCTAGACCCGATTACTGAACCAACCGCAAATAATAAGTTTGTCGTAGGTTACGTCACCCGCACTGTAAATGTAGTGCTGAAGGTTGAATTTGGCTTGCACCGGAGTCTGAGCGCGCGCATCATACATTTTTTGAACTTTGATTTGAACGGTTGTGTCGAGTGGCGAGCGTTCGTTCTTATTTGCATTCTATAAATTGTACTTTAACTGTTAGGTAGGATTAGTCATTCGTATAGATATTAGTTTTTAGGGATTTTGCTTATTTATTGAGTTTAGATTAGTTTTCATCAGAAATAGGTTTATTTAGGTAGGTAGGTATTTTATTTTCTGTTATTGAGTTTTTTTATTAGGTAGGTACTTAGGTTTACTTTTATAATCTAGTATAAAATTCAAAGTCCTGTGATCCTGTCTGACTGATTATTAAATATCAATGCACAGTCTAAACCGCTGGTCACAGAGACATCAAATTTGGAGAGTGTGTTCTTTGTGAAGTGTATATAGATATCCACTAAGAAAGGGTTTTTCGAAATTCCACTCCTAAGAGGGTGAATGGGGGAGGGTGAAATTTCACGCGGACGAAGTCGCGGGCAGAAGCTAGTTGGTAATAAAACGAATGTTGAAGAAAAACAATTATTTTAATTTGTTTATCAAATATGTTTCAGTTTAATAAAATTATAGATGCATAATTTTCCTTCCCTGAATTCCCGATTATTAAATTTTATTGTCGAAAATATCCGAAACCGCGTAAATAATTTTAATAAATAATCAAAAGAAAACAGGAGTAAAGCGGAGGAAAATCTATTGTTTTTAAAATTTCCAAGATGGTGCTGCCAGCCGATCCATTAGGATGATGTCAAAATTATTTAAAAAATAAAAATAAAATAAAAAAAAAGTACGGCATTTTGAACTCAGCGCGGTAACCGTGACGTGCGAGCGAGTCCTCAGGCAGGCAGGCGTGCGGCAGCCCACTGTCGGTTGTACCGACGGCGATACGCGAAGCGGTAGGCATATAACGCGTGGCCTTGAGCGAGTGACGGACGCCTGCTACAACAGTAGTAATTATGTCCACGACTGCCTATCCCTGCTAAGATTTATGATCAAATACCTAAATCCGTGCTAATCACTTTACACTTCTTACAGTTCAAACAAAAAACACAATCAGCTGACGGATACGAATCAACGCATTTTTAACCTAACAGAGGTCATTAACTTATGAATTAGCAGCATTAACATGCGAAATCGAGTTGCACCCGTCATTTATGTTTATTAGTACTTATACTTACCTAGTTTACAGATGTGTAGGCTGTAGATTAGAGCCGCCTTCCGAATTGGCTAATATGGCTCACAGCACTCAAATCGTCTCACATGTGTTCCTTATTGGATATCACGATTATGACAGCTGAGAGCTGTCAACAATTCGGAACACTCGTGAGCGCGCTCACAGTGCTTACTCGGTGTCAAAAAGATATTACAGCAGTATTTCTTCATAAAAACACCACACGTTTCTTCCTTTTCTTTGTTTAGGTGGCGACTGTCAGCCATAAACACAATTTCGAAAATGCCACGTTATTAAAAAGATATGATGCAGCTCAAAACAAAACACACACTGACACATCCTCACACACACACACACACACTGTCATTTTTGACAGCGCTCACGGTGATATTAGTACGAGGCATGGTCGGCGTTATCGCGCTCACGCCAATTCGGTACGGGTTTAAGCACGCTCAAATCGATTACATCGATTATTTTACCAATTCGGAACGCACCCTAGGATTTGTTTTAATCCCACCTAGGTTCCTTTTCGTAAATTTTAAGGAGGAAATCTAAAAATATACCGTACATGCTTAGGTTTAGGTGGTTTTGTAATTTAAATTGACATTCATTAATATCGTAAGCGATAAGCTATTAAAATAAGAGTTGATCGACTTCTGAAGTCTACCTACGTTGGTTTATCTTCAACATCATCACGCCTACATTCCCCGAAAAGATAGGCAGAGGTGTATTTTCGTACGTCCACTGTCCACTATAGTTCACCAATGATATTGTTAGGTCCCATGTAATAGGAGGTGAGGGCAGGTGTTTGAGTCCGGCAGTTGAGACTGAAGTGCGACAACCGTCAGGACGCGAAATGACTACGATGTTGCACGGTCGCGCGGAGACAGGTAATGCAGGCGAACACAACCTCACCTACACGCTGCAGCGTATTTCCATTCTATACAAGGCCAGAAAGCAAGGGTGTGAAACTAATCGCGTATGGATTGGAAATCACTTTTTACTAAGGTCTTCCAATCCATACAAGAGTAGTACGCAAATAATCGCGTATACTTCGTCCTAACTAACTACCTTATTCCATAATATACAGTGCCAGTACGCATACTAATCAATACTTCCATACTAATGTTATAAATGCGAAAGTGTGTCGGTTTGTTACCTTTTCACGCTTAAACCGCTGCCGCGCTGAACCGATTTAGATGAAATTTGGTAAGTATAGAGATAGTTTCGAGTTCCGGGAAATGGACATAGGATGGTTTTTATCCCGATATTCCCACGGGATCGACACTTGTGCAGGTAAAACCGTGAGGGCGCTGCTAGTCGTGTATAGATCGGAATAAGCGCGCCGAACTCTAGATTCCAATCTATTAGCGAACAGTTGCATACTCGCCATTTTGATTTGTTGACCTCTGTATATATGTCGCAGCCAACTGGTTAAATTAGCCGTTCAGTTAACTGCCTGGCCTTTAGAAGTAGTGTTCGCCTCGGTTCCTCCCTCGGCTCGAACGCGGTTGATCACAGTTCTAACCTAACCTAACCCACTTGGTCGGAGTGCAATGCCTTAATTACTGCAACCAATTCGGCTCGCGCGTGATTGGTTACAGACTTCCAACCTAAACTGTAATTGAATATCATTCAGGCCGTTAATTGAACGGCCGCCGTTTAGTTGAAAGGCTAGGCAGTTAACTGAACGGCTAATTTAACCAGTTGGCTGCGACATATATATCACTAGCTTCCGCCCGCGGCTTCGCCCGCGAGGTACCTATGTCGACAGAAACTATCCTATGTCCTTCCCCGGAATGCAATCTGAGATAGATTGCATTCCGGGGAAGGACAAATTTTATCGAAATCCGTTCAGTGGTTTAGGCGTGAAAAGGTAACATACAGACAGAGTTACTTTCGAATTTATACTAAGAGTATGAATTTATATACTCTGTATATTATAACCTTCGTGAAAGATTAGGTCATATCAAACATATACATATATCAACATGGGTAGGCCTACAAAAATGCTGCTTGAATGAGAAAAAGATATTCAGAAGAATCTAATACTTAATGAGAAAAAAAAATGGTGGCAATCAGAAAGAAAATTAGATTAGCACGTTCACAGGAATGTTTAGATCAGCGCGAGAAAGAAATGAAAAGACTGAGAGGTCCACATACAAGAGACTGACAGGTCTAAAGCTCATTCATCGTGAGGTTTTTTTATTTAATTGTAATACACAACTTAGCATTAAAATCTGTGAGTGTACAATAAATCACCCCTATTTTCCAACCATTAGAGTAGGTTTTTTTCCAAATATATATGGGACCAACTTCGGGGAATACCCTTTCCAATAAAAAAAGAATGATCAAAATCGGACTACTCTGTAAAAAGATATGCGTATACATAAAAATATATAAATATACGCGTCGAATTGAGATCCTCCTCCGTTTTTTCGTCGGTAAAAAATATTAATGCGTCCCGACCAAATCTAGAATGTTATAAACAAGCGGCCGCGCAATATATTATACCAACCTTCTAAAATTATTAGCATAATAGTCCTTAAAAGTTAGTACAGTCACGAATCAAATTAGTTTGATTTAAAAATTAAACCTACCATACTAAATGTTTAAATAAACTTTGTAGGTAGGTACCTACTTACTTTCCAATTTACACATTTGTGATTTTTTAAATCAGATTAGAAAAAACAGTAGAACCTACCTACCTATGTCTATGTCCTGTATAAAAATTATAATCATCCGTTTAGTCAATTCCGAGATGCAGCAATCGCGCAAACGTTACCGCAGCAGGATTTTAAATATCTTCGCAACCATAGAAAATACAAATTAAGTTGTAACATTTATTTCAAACTGATACATACCCGTTAGAAAACAAAAGATCTGGCTGAGGTAACGTTACTCCAGCGGAACTGTTTTTATCAAATAATTACAAAACTATCAGCTTACCAAATTAAAAATCTGCTTACCAATTACAGAAGCTGTATATCTAATTAACTATTGCACTTAGATGACATTTTCTGGCTGGGGTAACGCACACCAAAATTCGTGTATATGTCGCAGCCTCGTAGCCAACTGGTTAAATTAGCCGTTCAGTTAACTGCCTAGCCTTTTTACTAAACGGCGGCCGTTCACCTAACGGCCTGAATAATATTCAATTACAGTTTAGGTTGGAAGTCTGTAACTAATCACGCGCGAGCCGAATTGGTCGCAGTAACTAAGCCAGGGCACCCCGACCAAATGGGTTAGGTTAGGTTAGAACTGTGATCACCCGCGTGCGAGCCGGGAGAGAGAAGCGAGGCGAGCACTACTTCTAAAGGCCAGGCAGTTAACTGAACGGCTAATTTAACCAGTTGGCTGCGACATATACATTGTAATCGCAGATTTAAAAATAGCAATACAAAGTATACGCGACTAGTTCCCTATGGCTGCGTTCTGGCCTTGTTTAGAATGGAAAGACGCCACGCTGCGCGACACAGAATAGAGGAGACACCGGGACGCGTGGGAGCGCGGCCCCCGGGCCCGCGCCGCAACTGGCGGGTCATTCATACAATAAGGACTGAGTAAAGGTTTTATGCAAAATGTGCTTGAGACATTTTTAAAATTATAATATTTGCTTACGTAAAACAAAAATAGATTTCTTTTTTTCGTTTCTATAGCTTCTTTGCCACCTATAGGGGTATCTCATAAAATATTTCGTGAATGAATAGATACACCTTAATCTAAATGATTAAACAAAAATAAATTATTTTATCGTGTTTAGATATCGATATCCATCACGTCTTCCGCAGACGTGATGGATATCGATATCTAAACACGATAAATTTTTTTTTTTTGTGTTTAGATGCCATCTACAGGGTCAAATTAAATTAGCTAGATAGTTTCTCTAGCTAATTTAATTTGACCCTGTAGATGGCAAAACATTTTGTATACTTAAGGTGCCACTAGTCGATATTTTTGCCTTACTAATTTCGGGAGAGTACCTATTACTCCACTGTTTGACATTGTGCATTCAAAGTTAAACATGATATAGTTTTGATTTATTTATAGTTTTGATTTAGTTATTATTAATTTTGTCTGTACGGAAACAGAATAGTAAAAGAACCTCCTCCGTTTTTTTGTAGGTTAATAAAAAGCCATTAAAAAGTTATGAGCCAACAAAGATTCGTTTTTCTTGCTATTTTTAACGTAACTTTGGGTATAAATAAGTAATAAAAGAACTGTAAAATCTTCAAAACCATGTCCGTACCGACAAAGTTCAGTTATCGAAGAGTTCAATAAACCTTATTTATAATTGATTTATGCAGGGGTTTTTTTTTATAAAACTCGATTTTCCAAAGCGGTTTTCGAATTTTTTACGCGCCTATCAAAGTCAAAGTCAAAGCATTTATTTCAAATAGGCACATAAAAGGCACTTTTGAACGTCAAAAATTACAATGAAATAGAATTGATTCTAGTCGCCCCTTCCAAAAGGTAGTTTTCGTATGGAGAAGAATGGGCAAGAAACTCCACCGTTACTCTTTTAAAATGTTTTACAATATTTTGCATACATTAATTATATAATAAAATAATATGTGAAGACGATGCACCTAAAATAAAATTACTATACCACAATAGGTAAAAGAATTAAAAATGAGACCATGACATATTATAAATTAATAATCTGATAGATACAGTATATATCAGTTCGGAACGGTGTTTCTATGCGTGAGAACTAGACGTTGTGCGTTTAGACAAGCGTCTAACTGCTCATCACTGATACTAGCTCTGTCAGACACGTAGCCAGGTGAGACAGCGTACTTTTGGCCATGACCACCAGAGAGTTCGAGCTCGCGACTAATTTACTCTTAATAAGAATCCGCCGAAATGACACGGCGAGTCGTAGGATGAACCTGTTGGGATCGTAAGTATGAGTGGTGTAATATAAGTACCTTGGACCAGTCGTATCCGACGGCATAGGCGAAAATCTGTCCGTTGTGGTTGAAGGCGCACTTGGTGAGCGGCTGGTCCAACATCTCCGAGGACTTGAGCCGCGTGCGCGCGTCCTTGTCCCAGAACGAGAAGGAGCCGTCCGAGCCCACCGTGGCCAGCGTGCCGTGCGCCGGGTGGAACGCGATGTCGTTCACCGCGTAGATGTCCTGCACAACAACCGTCACATTACTTACGACACTCGCACTTCGCTACACGCACGCGCACGCTAGGACGAGCTAAGAGGTAGTGCACTCGCCTGGTAGCCGGTGGTGTTGGCGGGCGGCCGGTGGCACTTGAACGTGAAGTTGTCCTTGGGGTTGGTGGGGTTGACGTACTGGATGGCCACGCGGCCCTCCACGCTGCCCAGCGCGAAGCCGGTGGGCTGCTTGGTCTTCTTGTCGCGGAAGATGGCGATGCAGCGGTGCTGGTGCTTTAGCGGCGACTCCACGCGCTTGAACTCGCCCGGCTTGCCTTCCAGCGTGTACAGGCAGATGCCGCGGTCCGCCGTGCCCACCACAGCCATCGGGTAGTCCTGCGTAGACAACATGAGCAAACTGTCACCTGTCGCACACCCCCTACCCCACATTGACGTCGAGAGCTACGGTACGTACCACGTCCGCGCAGTAGCAGCGCTCCGACAAATTCATATTCATTATGGGAACTGCGCTGCGGGTGTCCCAGAACTGAAAAAAAATGTGCACTGATAATGCAGAGCCGTGAGTAGAGCGCGACGTGTAAGTGAGGTGAGTAGAGCGCGACGTGCGAGCGGTACCTTGAGCGTCTTGTCCCAGGAGGCCGTCATGAGGCAGGTGTAGTTGGGCGCCTTGATCCAGTGGCACGTCTTCACAGGCGCCTCGTGCGCCGCCACCTGCGCGGCAAGTAACACAACTCATGAACCAGATTCAAAAGCAAAAATACCTTTTCAAACATTACACTATGTATTGTTAGACTTTATGCCAAAAGAACAAAATCGGTAAAAAATTGTTGGATATTATTTTTCGTTTGTCACCTGCATTGATTGATTGGAAGCTAGGTCCCAGCACTTGACGCTCTTATCTGTGGACGCCATGAAGATTTTACTGCCATCCTGCAAAAACAGTGTAGCCAGGTAATCGTGAATAGGCATGTTCCAGATAGTGAAGTATGCTAAGTAACAGTGAGTGTGTACTGACGTCGTGCCACGCCACGTCCAGGATGGGCCCGTCCATGGTCTGCACGGCCTTGGGCACCGTCTTGCCCGACGCCTCTACCTCCCAGCATCGCACCTGCAAGCAAGCCACTTCGTTATAATAATAATAATGTTTATTTACCAAAAAACAGTGTTTATGCTTCCTTATAGTCTACATTAATAGCTAGGATTACAAGAAACAAAAAAAAAAAATAAACTAAATAAGACGCAAAGGAAGAATTTAGCTCATGAACTCCACACTAGGTCGAGCCTGTCTCGTGGAGTCCATGGGTGGTACTTCCATAATAGTGAACATGTGCATTACATATTTACAAGATGTATAAACGTTGATCACTGTCACACAACACAAGCCCACCAAAATTGCGCAGTTGGAACTAATTTACAATAAAATTTTGATCCAATAAACCGTTATTATTTGATGTTGTGATCCTCATTAGAACACAATTTAGCTATGGAATCGTTGATCAATTCTTGATCCTGTTCCACTATGAAATATTAATCTTTAACCTTTTCACCACCAACATACACAGAACGCGATGCCTCGCCAGCGCCAAGCTATAAATGTATAACGAAATATACAGTAGACAGTAGTGATGTATGGGTATCGTCATATCGATGAATGAGATTTATACGCGTTATAATTTTACGAATATTAATAATAACTGATTAAATTGTAACGTTGCACCTTGCAAGTTACAAATTTAAGAAGTTTAGTCTAAGTACCTTTAATAATAACTAACTTATGTACACTTAAAACTATAGTATTTACACAAAACTATCAAAAAATAACCTAGTGTTCCGTACTTACCGTTCTCTTTAATATTAGGTATTACCTACTGTACCTATTTAGTTTCAGGAATTTTGAATAGTTTTGTTTTCCCCCATAACCAGTACTCAAGTCTTTGTGTGTGGTAAAAAGGATGTGATTTGATTAATTTGTCGGCTTGCTCACCGCCTATTCGCTAAGCAATCCGATTGGTCTACGAAGGGCGACAGTGGCGCCTCACTTCCGCGTGTTACTGCACTGGTACCAATCGTACGAACTCGGTGAAATAACGTGCTCCGCGAAAAGAAAACTTTTCTTCTAATAAGAAGTGGTCCTTCAACGATATTCTCCTACACCCCTCCAAGACACGAACAATAACATTAACCATCACCTGTGGAAATAAATGTGAAGTGAGTTATAGCTGGATTTAGGACGACTGTACACGCCGCCTGGCCCATGAGGTGCGCGAGGCAGTGGACGGGAGTTCGTTGGTAAGTTTTTTCAAATTCACACCCACTAACTCCTACACATAATTGTTTGGTCCTTCGAGCCGGATTTGAGTGCTTGGTGTGGGGTTCATTTTCCTAGTGTTCTTAATTCTAAACTTCATAGTTCATTTTGCGTCGTTACGCGTCCAAAATGGCGGAGTTAATTCAACAAGATATTTTCGAACGCGAGATCATTCTTGATGATCTCCAACGTACATTTCAGTTCATAGACTCAGACGAACAACAGTTTAGGTCACGCTCAAAAGACTTAACTTCGCAACAAAGAAAGTTTATGAAACTTCAGGCAAAAATAGAAAAGGTCTTGATGAAGTCCAATACTTTTGAAAAAGAGGAACAACTACAGATTCGTAACAATTTTAATGACTGTTATTACGCAATTAGTGTTCACCTAGACAAACTTAAAGAAGAGGATAATGAGCGTAAACGAAGAATGTCGTCTAGTACGCCGATGAATAATTCAGTAGTTACACAGGTTCCATTAAATTCTAATAATTGTACAAGTAGATTACCTATTCTTCCAATGCCTACCTTCTCAGGGGAGACCACGGATTGGCCCCCATTTTACGATTTGTTTCGTTCATTAGTACACGGCAAAAATACTTACACGGATACAGAGAAGTTTCGTTATCTATTACTGTCATTAAAGAATGAACCCTATAACCTTATTAAATCGATACCAATTACAGACGAAAACTATAGTGTTGCGTGGGATATTTTGGGTTCTCGGTATAACAACAAACGGGCTATTGCCACGAAACATCTCGAAAAAATATTAGAAATTGAACATAGTACCGAGAGAATGACTCAAAGTCTAAGAAATTTACTCAATGTTTATCAAGAAAACATCAAGGCATTGCAGGCGATGCAGTTTCCGATAGATCAATGGAGTTTCATATTAGTGACGATTTTATTACGTAAAATTCCGTCTAGTATTCGAAAACGTTTCGAATTATCACTATTAAAACCATCTGATATACCCGACATAAATACATTGATAAATTTCTTGGAACGCGAGTTAGCCGCAAACGAATTCGCCTCTTACCCACAAAATAAAAATAATAATTTTGAAAAGGTAGGTACTTCTCGAACTTCGGCGACGACACCATCGCGCGGTTGCGAAGGCCAACGTCGCGCGCTCGCAGCCAACGTCACGTCATCGAGTTCGAATTCATCAGACTTTCAGTCTAACAAACAAAATAATTTAAAAAATAATTGTTTATGTTGTGATGCTCAACATACGTTGACAAAATGTTCCAAATTCCTTAATTTATCTCCCCGTGATAGGTATAATTTTATTCAAAACAAAAACGTTTGTTTCAATTGTTTACATGTCGGTCATGATTTAAAACAATGCAAATCCAACTTTGTGTGTCGCTCATGTCATAAACGACATCATTCGTTAATTCATTTCGAAAAGTCTCACAGTTTATCAGTTATTAATGAAGTCAGTCTTAGTGATAATGCTATTTCACTTCCTGTGAACGAAACGACAGAGACAGCGGTTCCCAGTAGGTACTTCGCAGGCCGCCGCATTGACTGCGGTAAATCATGCGTGGCACGGTCGCACGAACGATTCGCGAACCATTGCTCCGTCGGTTAGTGCGAGTACGGTGCTCTTATGTACGGCACTCATCAATGTTCATGTTGGCCCACAAAAACACACAGTTCGGTGTATTATTGACACAGGGAGTCAAGCTACCTTTATTACCGAGGCTTGTGTGCAGCGGTTAGGTTTACACCGTAGGCAAGCGAACGTTCCAGTGTTCGGTATCGGCGGGTCCGAAGTCTCAGCTGTTTTACCAAAGGGTGTAGTATCGTGTCATATCACTCCTACGCACGGGGAGCAACCTTCAATTTCAGTTGATGCATTAATTTTGTCTAATCTTATTTCACGTATGCCATGTGTGACGTTGCCTTATACAGGATGGTCACACATACAGAATTTAAATTTAGCTGATCCTAAGTTTTATCTTCCACAATCAGTGGAAATGCTTCTAGGTGCGGATATACTATCCCAAGTCCTACTAGGTCACGTGATCAAGGGTCCACCTGGTTCACCGATGGCTATGAACAGTATCTTTGGTTATTTATTGATGGGTGATGTTTCTTGCAACCAAAATACACCTACTTCACTTCAAGTGTGTCTCAGTAGTTTTAGCTCATCATACGATGACGGCATCAATCTGAGACGATTCTGGGAATTGGAGTCTCTTCCGGAAAAGAGAATCTTAAGTCCTGACGAAGCGTTGTGTGAATCTATCTACGTAAATTCACATACTCGCGATGAAGCTGGGCGATATGTGGTCCCACTTCCTTTCAAACCTAATGCTCCCGCCCTCGGCGAATCACGGGATACGGCAGTATCCAGGTTTAGAAAATTAGAGTATCGTTTAGAACGTAATCCTCAGCTTAAGGTAGAGTATCATGCGTGCCTCCAGGAGTACTTAGAACTCGGTCACATGGAGCCAGTTGATATACCTACTTCGTTAGCTACTAGCTATTACATTCCGCACCACTGCGTGGTCAAGGAATCTAGTGAGACTACTCGCACTCGCGTCGTCTTTGACGCTGGTTGTAAAACTTCTAATGGAATCTCACTTAATGATGTTCTACTGACTGGTCCGAAATTGCACCAGGATATAGTTGACGTCTTATTGGGTTTTCGTATCCATGCTATTGCTGTCACTGCTGACATCAAGCAGATGTACAGAAATATTAAATTACAACAATCTGATTGGGATTTTCAACGCATTGTGTGGCGTAAATCACCAACTGAACCGTTGCTTGATTATCGATTGCGAACCGTCACCTTTGGTGTGAGCTCATCACCGTACTTAGCCCTTCGTACTATTCAACAGTTGGCTCAGGACGAAGCCGCTAATTTCTCGCTAGGTTCTAAGGTTCTCCAGGACCAGGTTTTCGTGGATGACATCGTCACCGGAGCAGGCGAAGTAAAGGAGGCATTGGTTCTACAACGTGAGTTAGTAGGTATTTGTTCGTCAGCTGGTTTCGAGCTACGGAAGTGGCAGAGCAATTCGCCAGCGTTACTCGCTGCTTTACAAACGTCAGTCTGTCAGGGCGAGCGGCTTGACAACGTTTCTTTCGCTCTGATGGAGAATGACAAACAAATAAAGGTTTTAGGACTTCAGTGGAATCCTAAATCTGATACTTTCACTTTCAGCGTTCAAGCAACTACTGGTAAAATTACAAAACGGTCTATACTATCACAAATAGCCAAAGTTTATGACCCTATGGGGTGGTTATCTCCTGTAACTATTTACGCGAAATGTCTCATTCAGTTGTTATGGATATCAGGGGTCGACTGGGATGAGTCACCTTCTGTAGATATTATAAATGCTTGGTCTAATTTTCTTAACGAGTTACCATTATTATCAAATTTTCAAATTCCACGTTTCGTTTTTGAAAACGTAAATGTCATTCAAATTCACGGGTTTTCCGATGCTTCCGAGCGGGCTTATGCCGCGTGTGTTTACGCCCGTATATCCGATAATAGTGATAATGTTAAAACATTTCTTCTTCTCGCAAAAACACGTGTAGCACCGATAAAACCGGTTCTTACGATCCCGCGACTTGAGTTGTGCGCGGCTGTCTTGTTATCACAGTTGATTGATAAAGTTAGAAGTGTGTATGATAAGCACATAAACTGTGAACATGTTTATGCATGGACCGATTCATCCATCGTGTTAGCGTGGCTTCGTTCTCCACCACACGAGTGGAAAACATTCGTTTCTAATCGCACTAGTGAAATCTTATCCCGGCTTCCGGCCAATAGGTGGAGACATGTTCCATCTGCTGACAATCCAGCTGACGCACCTTCTCGAGGAATGCTTCCTACAAGTTTTATACAAAATGAGATGTGGCTCCATGGGCCCTGGTGGGTCGCGCGTGATTCTAGTTCTTGGCCAAGCCCCAAGAAAATACCAGAAGTCACTGAAGACAAACGTAATCTACCGTTGTCTATAGTATCAAACTCTTCCACCTCAGCACCACCTGATGCGGTCGAGTATATTACAAGATTTTCTACTCTAGGCAAACTTGTTCGAATAACAGCACTGTTATTTCGGTTCTATAATAAATGTAAGAAGATTCATATTTCCTATCCAAAATACATAACTGTGTCCGAGTTTAATTTTTGTTTAAATCGACTTATCCATTTAGTTCAACATTCATGTTTTTCCGAAGACATCAAAAATATTTCACATGGAAAATATCCATCAATTAAATTACGTCGACTTAACCCTTTTATGGATAATAAAAATAATTTGCGTGTAGGTGGGCGGATTCACAAATCACTTTTGCCATTTGTTTCTAAACATCAATTGATTCTGCCTAAGAAACATCATCTTACAAATTTAATCATTGATCACACACATATCACGCATCTACATGCTGGTCCACAATCCGTGCAATACCTTCTACTTCAAAATTATTGGATAATGTCTAGTCGTGACGCTATACGCACGCGCATACATCGCTGCGTTCGTTGTTTTCGTGCTCGCCCCGTGAATCCGCAACCATGCATGGGTCCGCTACCGGCCGTCAGAGTGCGCCCCGAGCGGCCATTTCTAAAAACCTCTGTTGATTTCGCGGGTCCGTTCTACGTTCGGGCAAATAAAGTTCGAAATGCAAAAATTATTAAATGTTATGTAGCTGTCTTTGTGTGTATGTCCGTCAAGGCCATACATCTCGAACTCGTGTCCGAATTGTCAACTGAAGCATTTTTGGCAGCCTTGCGACGCTTCACGTCTCGTAGAGGTTTATGCACTGACATTTACTCTGATTGTGGAAGGAACTTTGTTGGTTGTAATAATTATTTACAAGAATTGTATACTTTTTTACGTAATGATTCTGTTCAAGCCACTCTTAATGGTAAGGTTTTAGAACAAGGCATCACTTGGCATTTTCAACCTCCTTATGCCTCACATTTTGGTGGCCTTTTCGAATCCGGTGTTAAAAGTTTCAAACATCATTTACAGCGAGTCCTCGGAACGCAAACTCAAACTTATGATGAGATGCACACCCTTCTTTGTCAAATTGAAGCGGTACTGAATTCACGTCCACTTTGTTTATTAAGTGCAGACCCATTAGATCCATTACCTTTAACCCCATCGCATTTTTTAATAGGAGGTCCGTTGACAACCCTACCAGATATTTCACTATTCGAGAATGCTCCAAATCGACTCACTAGATGGCGTAGGGTGCAACAATGTGTGCAACACTTTTGGAAACGTTGGAGTCGTGAATATTTACATGAAATTCAACAGCGTAATAAATGGTTCCGAGATTGCGGCTCGCAACTCCGTGAAGGTATTATTGTCGTTGTACGTGATGATAATTTGCCACCATTACAGTGGAGACTGGCTCGTGTCCATGCTCTTCATCCGGGTTCCGACAATGTTACTCGTGTCGTAACTTTACAAATGGGCAAATCTTTTGTGAAACGCTCAGTAGTTAAAATATGTCCTTTGCCCTTGGAATAATTATTTTGTAAGTTTTACTTAATATTGTTACGAATCTTAGTTAAGGAATCTAGAGTAAGAGTAAATTTATTTATTTTTTATTTTTGTATCTTAGTGTTTATGCTTTCGTGGCATTTTTCATTCCTCTTTCGAGTGAAACATTCTTATAATGTAACTTAAGGTTAAAAGAAATCCATTCTTTTAAGGCGAGCGGCATGTTCCGTACTTACCGTTCTCTTTAATATTAGGTATTACCTACTGTACCTATTTAGTTTCAGGAATTTTGAATAGTTTTGTTTTCCCCCATAACCAGTACTCAAGTCTTTGTGTGTGGTAAAAAGGATGTGATTTGATTAATTTGTCGGCTTGCTCACCGCCTATTCGCTAAGCAATCCGATTGGTCTACGAAGGGCGACAGTGGCGCCTCACTTCCGCGTGTTACTGCACTGGTACCAATCGTACGAACTCGGTGAAATAACGTGCTCCGCGAAAAGAAAACTTTTCTTCTAATAAGAAGTGGTCCTTCAACGATATTCTCCTACACCCCTCCAAGACACGAACAATAACATTAACCATCACCTGTGGAAATAAATGTGAAGTGAGTTATAGCTGGATTTAGAACGACTGTACACGCCGCCTGGCCCATGAGGTGCGCGAGGCAGTGGACGGGAGTTCGTTGGTAAGTTTTTTCAAATTCACACCCACTAACTCCTACACACCTAGCATAATATTTATAAGTTAACCTAACACTTAAATACAACATTAAAATTAAATAATAATATACGGAACCTTTGAGCGGTTATTAACTAAAAGGGTCTTCGTTCTATGCGCCCGCGCATCTCTAAAACGATCATTACCGAGCATCGCCGAGGAATGGCGATTCGGTTGGGCTTGGTAAGGAAGGATGATGACGAGTGAAATTGAGAGCGTTCGAGGTGAAGGCTGTGTCGTTCGTTCCGAACGTAATTAAATAATTTTGGTAAATACTTCGCGAAATCCCTCTAGGGTAAGTTTCCATGTATTTTATTAGAAGTGCTAACTGTGAGGTGTTTCTAGAACTTCTTAGAACTACTTTTCTGCTGTATTTCTTCCTACCTTCCTATCTGGGACACTGTGACCTTTGGACCTACGAAACGTGGTTCCTGACTGCTTGCTTGCGCTTCCGTTTCTGTCTGGATTTCCAGGATTCTAGTCTACCCTTCAAACATTTCGTCACGTCGTGGTTCCGGCGTCAAGAGGACGCCTGGAGAAGATCCTCTGCTGCAGAGTGATTCACGTCTACCCTACGCTGACGTTATCAATTTATATAGAACCTGGAGCTGGAGCCGCAAATCTGACACGGAACTATCATCACCTGGAGACGGTTCAGGCCAGTGTTCCCTACCCATTACTACCTCAGTAATCAGGATCTGAGACGGCCACGGAATTTTAGGCAATAAATAATAAGTGTACTGAATTATCGAGCTCTTATTATTTACAAACCCCTATATTCCTATCTGCTGACAACCCCCCTAAGGGTAGTGTCACAAAATATTTCAATATTTTGTTTTATGCCAAAGTGTCCCTAGTAAGATAAACCAGTATGAAGTGCATCTCTATTTCTTTCATGACGTCATTATTTCACTTAATTGCAAGTCCTTGGCGCTCAGAGCACGTTAAATTCAACTTTGATTAGGGATGTGGTCTATGGACTTTCTTTCCTAAAGAATTGCATTCAGAATTGAATCTCACAAATAGGTACTTACTTATAATGTTTTACTTTAATTGAACTCTCATTTCCTGTTTATGATAATCTCCTCAAACTGTAAGGTAACCATTACAGCTTTGTTAAATTCACACTCCACAGCCACAAGATACCTACTTACAAGCGACGCTTAGTTTGTGGCTCACCGAACATTTCACTTATTGAATTCTTACTTTTTGATGAATAAAAACTATTATTATTATCAAATTGGACATACCTCAGAATCATCTTTTGGTTCAACATTTTCCAGAAAATACTCCCAAAACAGATTTTGCACCTTATAAAATGTTTAAAAGCTCATCCGAATCCAGTTCTATTTGTTTACTTATTAGTAAAATAGAATAGAATGTTACAAGCAAAGTTAAAGAAGGATGCGTGTGCGCTCACCCGATTAGTGCTGCACTATGCCAAAGTGACCTTGACAGCCATAAGGTTATGACGTCACATAACAACTTCTATAACAGTCGGCGGTGAATTTAAAGTATTTTTAAGTTATATTAATATTGTATTGTATGTGTTTATATGGGCATCAAAGCCATAATATGAAATAAATGGATAAATAAATATAAAGTCCTTGGCGTTCTGGCGTCATTAAAAATGTTCAGTTGTTCTTTCTGCCGATTTTAAGACATGGGCTTCTTTTGTGTGGAAAAATATAAAACAGGGTATCAGACAGTGCTATATTAAATAATAAAATGAAAAAAAGCTTTTAAATACAGTAAAATTATTTTTATAAGATAGTTAAAATGAAGAGCTTCTAATTAAGTTGTGGCGCTGGTGGCACAAAAATCTGGAACATCTATTGAAGTCCGTGGCTGTGAAAATGTTAAAAATAGCAAGTTTCAGTTTTTATTTCTGCCATTACTGTTTTATAGTGGTAACAACTATGGGGACAGAAAGGGTCAAAATAATGGAGACACCTTATGACACCTACATGCTAAAAAATGTGCCCAATTACATAATGTTATAATTAAAGAAAAATATTTGTAAGATGACTCATAAACATTGATTTAATTTCACAATGTGTGTCTGTGTGTGTGTGTGTGTGTGTGCAGTGAGGAGCAGAGATGCCTCTTAGGGAGAACAACCAACAATGGTAAAGTTGTAATTTGTTTTTGCCAGCTTGGCCAAATTCTCAGAAAATGCATTGTTTTTGCATAACAAACATGTCCACTAATAAGAGTACCTATTGAAGAAGTGCACCGGTGTGAGACAGGGCTGGTACAGTCTGGAGCCCACACTCCATAGGCATTTCCTTACTAATATTGTGGTAAGTATAATATAAAGATTTTTTGGTGCTTGACATAACTTGTTTGTAAATAAAGAGACTACCCACGGCTAACTACAAAGATACATGACGCCTATTTTACTGAACATCATGTGCGTATTCTGCTAATAGCACACAGACTACCGGTGAGCCGGTGCTAGTGCGACGGGCGACTCACCCGACAGTCCCAGCTGCCCGACACGAGGAAGGTCTGCGGCAGCGAGGGCGGCGAGAACTCCAGCGCCGACACCGTGTCGTCCGGCGGCGAAGTCACCTCCAGGTCCTTGTTTGGGTTGCTCGGCGCGCCGCCCAGCTGGTTGAACATCTTCACCGCTTATGATCACTATTAATTATATAAGTATACTACAATATACAAAGTGGACTTTAAATACGGTGTTGACAGAAAAACAGTAGACAAAATGTATTATGTTTGTTTGTTGGCGCGGCACGAAAGTCGAAACCACTTGTTTTGACTTTTTGAATTTGAAGGTTAAGGCTGCATTCCGAATTGGCTGTAATCGCTCACAGCCACCACAGAACACATATACCCTAAAGGGACCGCCACTGACCGCATAGCTATTCACAAAGCTACGACACGGTTTGGTACCGTATTGAATGTCAATGTTATCGACGAAATCCTATAATCGCTATTCACAAATCCGAAACCGTACAATTTTGACAGTTCATATACGGTATGAAGACATCAATTCTTCCGACAGGTATTTGCTGTCGGAAGTGTTATCGAATAACAAAATATTGTTTAAAAAAGAATAATCTATTCAATAAGTGTCAAAACACGGCTCCGGGCAAGGTCCTCATGTCCTTGCATGAATGCAAAGAGCATCTGCCGCTGCTCCAATGACACTCTTTTCTGAAAATATGCATTTTCAACATTAGGTACCACGTTTTATAAAATGAAAATGAGGAAATAGTAATTTGTTTAAATACCGATAAAATACATACAACCATTTTTCTGTTCAAAAAAAAACTAATTTTTACTCCTCAATTATTATTTTAAATATTTTTTTTTATTCGCCCAAAGGGCAGGCTATAGTCTTTCGACCATACCGCCTTGTCTTCCGTGTAGTTCTCAATTATGTCTATAGCTCAAAGCAAGATTCAGAAAAATAATTATTCCAGATTTCCAGGTTTGACAGAAAGTTGAAGTTTACAAAGCAAGTTTAATAGAAATCAGGTAAATTTTATTTATTAATAAAATCATTGCTTACTGTTTTTTATTTGATAATAGTTACTGAATGCATAATCTATAGTTGCCCATAGTGAATACTCAATAAAAATCATTTATGTACCACTTAAAATTTTCTACCACGAATATCTATTTACTACCATTTTGTAGCATTCCCCGTATACACACCTAAAAAAAAACCTTCCACAGGGATTGTGAATAGCGTTTTGCCGGTCCTTCGGTTCAGAAATCAGAGGGGCAATTCTCGTAATTTTAAGAACGTTCACAGTCTGATCTCAGTCTCAATCTGTCAAAAAATGCCTCTAATTTCCCTACATTTTGACAAGTTTTTGACATTTGTTTGTCGCTGAGATGAGACTGCGACTAGATTTTGAACGTTTTAAATTACGAGAATTGGCCTTCAGGTTATCGAACAAGTGTCATTGTCGATACGATAGTGAATCGTATGTTTGTGAATACAGGTGCTGTATTAAGCGTACTTGTATAATAGAGGTCAGTGCTCACAGCACTCAAATCGTCTGACATGCGTTCCGTATTGGATATTACGATTATGACAGCTGAGAGCTGTCAACAATTCGGAACACTCGTGAACGCGCTCAGTGCTTACTCGATGTCAAAACGATATTACAGCAGTATTTCTTTATATAAACACCACATATTCCTTCCTTTTCTTTGTTTAGATGGCGACTGTCCGCCAGAAGCACAATTTCGAAAATGCCACGATAAATATAAAGATATGATGCAACTCAAAACAAAACACACACTGATACATCCTCATCCTCACACACACACACACACACACACACACACACACACACACACACACTGTAATTTTTGACTGCGCTCACGGTGATATTATTACAAGGCATGTCATGACGTCATCTATGAAGATTGACGGGACATCGTTATCGCGCTAACGCTAATTCGGTACGGGTTTAAGCACGCTCAAATCGATGACATCGATTATGTTCCCAATACGGAAAAAACCCTGATTGTGTGTGTGTGAGGGTGAGGATGTGTCAGTCATGTGTGTTTTGTTTTGAGTTGCATCCTAACGTGGCATTTTCGAAATTGAGCTTCTGACTGACATCGCCACCTAACCAAAGAAGAAGAACTGAAGAAGAAATATGGTGTTTATACAAAGAAATACTGCTGTAATCTCGTTTTGACATTGAGTAAGCACTGTGAGCGGGTTCACGAGCGTTCCGAATTGTTGACACGATTGTGACAGCTGAGAGCTGTCATCTGTCATAATCTTAATACCATAAGAAAGTTAAGAATATTGCTTTGTTTTTGTTCGTTGTTACACCTTGTAATAACAAGGTGTAACAACTGGCCGCCGATTGAGCCAATGAAAATTAAATCTTATTCCAAGGCAATACGACTTAATTTTAAATGCGTAGAGTTATGCTAGGGACGAATTAAGTTTTGGTCATTATATTATGCTTTTAACTCTATTCTCTAATTCGGGAGTAGGAGGTCTTGCGTTAATTACATTACATAATTATCGTATATTTTGAATTCCATATTATAAGTTCATTTCTGTATGTACAGTTCTATAAATTGTAATATCTTATTGCTTGTCCACACCGCCATCATCGTCATCGAAAATCGGGAACGTAAATTTCGCCTATGTACTACTGTATTTGCTGACAAATAACGAACTGAATAAGACGAAAATGTGTGAACACTGTTTGCGGAGCTCGCCAAAATCCTTTGATGTGTGCACTCGCCCAGCACGTTGGGCCAATGTGTACTGCGGCCTTAATTCGGAACGCATGTGAGACGATTTGAGTGCTGTGACTGTAAGCGATTTTTGCGTGCTTAAACCCGTACCGAATGAGCGTGAGTACGATAACGATGTCCCGTGAATCGTCATAGAATGATGACGTCATGACATGCGTCATCTTGCGATAACGCCGACCATGCCATGTAATAATATCACAATGAGCGCTGTCAAAAATGACAGTGTGTGTGTGCGTGTGAGGATGAGGATGAGTCAGTGTGTGTTTTGTATTGAGTTGCATCATGTCTTTATAAATAAATAAAAAAATAAAAAATATTTATTTTCAGACAACCCAGGCCCATAATGTTAGTTACAAAAATCTTAAAAACCATGTTAGTAGGTACAAAAAATAAATAAAAAATAAAACAAAAACAAATAGGTGCAAAAATAAAAGTGAAAAATAGTGTTGATTCATCAACCCACACCTCTCACATGCAGATTGATGAACCGCTTGAACACGGCCGCGTCTAACCTATCTGCTATCATTTTCAGGATGCCGTTGCTACTCCCCCGGACGGCTTTCAAGACTGACGTGATTTTCTTCCGCATAATTGCATAGAAGTCATCTATATGCGTGTCCGCAAACATACCTGACGCACTACAAGAGCGCGGGAGCCGCAGCAGTGCCCTGAAGATGTTGTTATATTGCACTCTGAGGGCACTGTAGGCTTTTTGTGTGTACTTAACCCATAGACCACTCGTGTAGAAACTTTGACAATACGCCTTAAATAGCGTCAATTTAACGTCTACCGTACAACGAGCGAATCTATGTGCCAGCATGTTCCCTCGTACCGACAGTGCCCTCCGCTCCCTCTCTACATCATGGTCATCCTTCAAGGTATCAGTCACAATGTGCCCTAGGTACTTGAACTGAGAAACACGGTTCAACTGTTCCCCATTTAAATAAAGGGGTGGCACACTATTTGGCCTTTTGTTGTTTCCAACAAAAACCATATACTCACTTTTACTAGTATTATACTTTAAACCGTGCCTCTCAGCATAAGCTTCAAACATACCCAATAGTTTCCGCAACCCACCGATTGATGGACTCAGCAGCACCATGTCGTCCGCATAACTTATGTTGTTAACACTAACGCCATCTATGCGGCATCCGACATGCATGCTGCTCAGTCCCTCAATCAGCTGATTCATATATAGATTAAAAAACCTCGGAGACGTTAACCCTCCTTGCCTGACACCCGAGTTCAGTTTATACTCATCCGAAAACACATTCGCCCATTTTACAACATTTTTCTGATTATTATACCAGTACGCAAAGATGCCTATGATTTCAGAAGAGACTCCCTCCCCCTCCAATTTATTCCAGAGTACTCCATAGGATACCAGATCGAACGCCCTGGATAGATCTAGGAAGCATGCATATATTGGTGTTTTTCTTTTTAGATAATAGTCTACAGTATGTTTAAGTGTCAAAATGGCACTTTCTGTTGACAAACCTGCTTGAAACCCAAACTGGGCATCCTGTAATTGTATACATCCACTCAGACGTCCGTCTAGCACCCTATCCAGTACTTTTGCTGTAATAGTTGCGAGTGATATGGGCCTGTAATTATTCTTATCAGCTATATCTCCCGTACGATTCTTAACAAGAGGCACTACTACAGTTTTAATCAAATCAGATGGCAAGTAGGAATGTCTTATACACAACGTAAACAACATCGATAGTAATCTATTTATGTGAGTGCCAGCAAATTTTAGATGTTCCACACTGAGCCCATCATGCCCTGGTGATTTACCTCGTTTCATACTGCCAATAGCCCTACCCACCTCCTTACTGGTAATTCTAATTGGCTGTATAACATTATACTTATTATCAGTCTTTTTCATTTCACATGTTTTCAGAGGTGAGTCCACCACAAAATGTTCTTTAAAAATGTTAGCTATATCTTTAGGTTCGCTGATACCGTTCACACAAGCAGGGAGGCCCGTCTTACTATTCAGTTTCTTAGTGTTTAACCAGAATTTACTAAACTGTTTGGTAGCGTGCTGACCCGCAAGTATGTCCATTTGAATCTGTTCCTGATTTTGTTGACAGAATTTAAGCCTTGATTTAAAGATTTTGCGACTAAGACACATCTTTTCATAAATTTGCCCGGTTTCAGGCCTACCATACCATACATATAGCTGGTAGTCAAAACCTAGCCTGTTTGTGTGCTTCAGCTACATGTTTATTCCAGCCTAGAATGCATTTGCTTTTTACATTTTTACTAACTCCTCGGTTACAGCTGTCAATCGAGGCCTGAGATATTACCTTGACAATATCATTATATAGTTTATCTAAGACAAGTCTACGACTTACAATATCACACATCATGTCAGCACATTTGTGAAATTCAAAAGGAAAATCTATTTGTTTTAAATTACTATTACAACATCCAATATATTTATCTATTTCATCTTCATTCCTTATACCCCAAATAATACTATTTTTGCAATGCTTATTATACAATTTAATCTTATTGTTTATGAGGCCTAGGTTACATTCAATCTGCAATGGGAAGTGGTCAGACCAGTATGTGTTATAAAGGACTTGAACGTCTGATATATTATACCACGCAGATTTACTTACCACACAATGATCTAGCCACCTCTTGCAGCCATGTACCTCACTCACAAAAGTATATGTGTCAGAAAACTCACCAAGTGTGTTTACATCTGCGCACACCCACTGCTGTTCACTACAAAAGTTACGCAATTCATCATAAAAAGGGGCTGACGGATGAGCATTGTAATCCCCCAACATAAAAACTGCCTCAATGTCACTGTCTTCTATAATTGCATTGAGATTAACGTGGCATTTTTCAAATTGTGCTTCTGGCTGACAGTCGCCACCTAAACAATGAAAAAGAAGAAATGTGGTGTTTATACAAAGAAATACTGCTGTAATATCGTTTTGACATTGAGTAAGCACTGTGAGCGCTTTCACGAGCGATCCAAATTTGTTGACAGCTCTCAGCGTCATAATCGGGAACGTATGTGAGACGATTTGAGTGCTGCGAGCGATTATAGCCAATTCGGAATGCGGCCCTTGTCAGTGTCAAATGGTGTAAAAATTAAGCAAAATTGCAATTTGATTTGTAAATACAAGGTCTTTTCAATAGGTACTTTCATTTTAAGCAAGTAAACAAAAGCACAAAAACTGCAATGAGTAACATACAGTACGTGCAAATAAAGGATCTGAAACCCGGCTTGAAAAACATAAATGCTGAGTTTATCGTGCTTGAGGTGGGTCCACCGACGCTGACGAAGGAAGCGCGGGAGGTGCGTACCCTGCGCGTGGCGGACGCCACGGCCTCGGTGAACCTGTCCGTGTGGGACGAGCCCGGCGCGCTACTGCAGCCCGGCGATATCGTGCGCCTCACGCGCGGCTACGCGTCTCTGTGGCGCGCGGCGCTCACGCTCTACTCCGGCAAGTCCGGCGACATACAGAAAGTGGGCGAGTTCTGTATGCTATTCAACGAGCAGGTGAACATGAGCGAGCCCCAGCCGGCGCCGCCGCCGCCTGCTGCCGGCGCCGCATCTCCCGCGCCCGAGCGCTCCAACGGGGCGCACGCGCCGCTGCGCACGCTGCAGGCGCCGGTCGCGCCCGCGCCGCCGCACAGCGCCAAGCCCGACCGGTTCGCGCCACCCGCGCAGGACCACTCCGGCAAGCACGCGCACAAGACCTATGTGCGCGGCCGGGGTCACCAGCGTGGCAACAACCGGAGGTAGCACAGGCACCTGCCTGCCTTCAGTGCCTTTCAGGATAATGGTGCATTCATTGTGGCTTGATGAATTATTGCAAGTTGTGTGTGTGTGTGTGGGAACTGTGTTTAATACAGAATACAATCTAGATCAAGCTCTTGTCCTGTGTAAAATGATTATTATTATTATTATAAAGTAATACCTGTTAATATTTTGTATTAATAATGTACAGTTACATTGGCATTATGAGAGTTGGAGCGTTGAGCTTGTGTGACGTTACGTAGCCATTCCTAAACAACTCTCCTCTGAATATTTAATCATAACTGTTTGTCATATTTGTGTAGGTATAAGTGTTGCTGAACTTGGCTTATGATGTTCTATGATATTGTCTACCAGACTGTATAGAGATGCAACACTCAACATGGCTGATAGCAACACAGCTGTGACTGTGCCACTCCAGCGAGCACATTCCTTTCAAATGCTTGCTGCTACTAACTACTTCCATTAAGTTGATAGAATTAAGGATAGCATTGTTTGCATTTTCAAATAACTTGACTTTGCCAAAATGTGTTTGTAAATAAATGTTTTTAAAGGTAAAAATAGAGATTTAATTTGTATAACATTCTGCCCGCGGCTTCGCCCGCGTGGATGTCGGAAATTCATGGGTTATAATTTTTTTACGCGGTAATAAAATAACCTACGGTCATTACGTACACTATCAAATCGACAAACTTATTATTTGCGGTTGGTACAGTAATCGGGTCTAGGGATCGAACCGCAAAATTAAGTTTGTTTTTTATTGTATGCCCCCCGGCTCCCCGGCCGTACCGCCGCCGCCCCGCGCCGATGCAACCGCAATGCAATACAAAAATTAATAAAGTGTTATTTTACTGAAATTTTTGCAAAGTCAATTTACGAAAAATGTTTTTCGCGTTTTCGTCAGTTTTCACTATAGGGAAAGTTAGATGGAGCCTAAAAACGATCAATGCAGCTGAAAAAAGCTTCAAATTGCGTCACCGGGATGCAAAGTTATAGAGGTTTGATGTATTTGTTCTATCCCTTTTTTTTTTTTTTTTTTTAAGGATGGGAAATCATCCAATGACCCCTCCCGCTCTGGGTGGAGCGGAAGGGAGTGTCAGACTCTTACTGACTAAAACCCATCCGTGTTCCTTCCTTAGCCCTTTGTATTCCGGGGCAGCGGTAACCCTTTCGGACAATCCCGCTGCATCCCTAAGGTAGATTTCGTCGGTTAGTGAAAATACCTAATGCAAAAAATTTTTTGAAGTTCTATGTTAGCTAGGCTCGCGTGCGAAGTGTCAAAAGAAGCGTCTCGGCGCGGGCTAGCCAACTATAACGTTTTCAGAATTTACGCTGAAGAAAAATTTTGAAAAATGCTGAAAAAACGTAATTTTACTACCAAAATTTATGTAAAATCTGGAATAACACCCACCAAACGGGACTCAAGCTCGCGGAACGCGCACCGGAGTACAGGTAAGGCAGGTAAGTAACGATTTAAATTATAACAAAAGTAGATTAGACTAAATTTTGAAAGAAAAATTAATAAAGTGTTATTTTACTGAAATTTTTGCAAAGTCAATTTACGAAAAATGTTTTTCGCGTTTTCGTCAGTTTTCACTAAAGGGAAAGTTAGATTGAGCCTAAAAACGATTAATGCAGCTGAAAAAAGTTTCAAATTGCGTCACCGGGATGCAAAGTTATAACCGGTTAGGTTAGGTTTTTTTTTTTTTTCTCACGGCGGCGATCGGAACGGACCTCTCGCTCCCCGGCGTGGTCAACGCCATGCTGCAGCATGGCGTTGACCGCGCCGAGACGCTTCTTTTGACACTTCGCACGCGAGCCTAGCTAACATAGAACTTCAAAAATTTTTTTGCATTAGGTATTTTCACTAACCGACGAAATCTACCTTAGGGATGCAGCGGGATTGTCCGAAAGGGTTACCGCTGCCCCGGAATACAAAGGGCTAAGGAAGGAACACGGATGGGTTTTAGTCAGTAAGAGTCTGACACTCCCTTCCGCTCCACCCAGAGCGGGAGGGGTCATTGGATGATTTCCCATCCTTAAAAAAAAAAAAAAAAAAAGGGATAGAACAAATACATCAAACCGCTATAACTTTGCATCCCGGTGACGCAATTTGAAGCTTTTTTCAGCTGCATTGATCGTTTTTAGGCTCCATCTAACTTTCCCTATAGTGAAAACTGACGAAAACGCGAAAAACATTTTTCGTAAATTGACTTTGCAAAAATTTCAGTAAAATAACACTTTATTAATTTTTGTATTGCATTGCGGTTGCATCGGCGCGGGGCGGCGGCGGTACGGCCGGGGAGCCGGGGGGCATACAATAAAAAACAAACTTAATTTTGCGGTTCGATCCCTAGACCCGATTACTGTACCAACCGCAAATAATAAGTTTGTCGATTTGATAGTGTACGTAATGACCGTAGGTTATTTTATTACCGCGTAAAAAAATTATAACCCATGAATTTCCGACATCCACGCGGGCGAAGCCGCGGGCAGAATGTTATACAAATTAAATCTCTATTTTTACCTTTAAAAACATTTATTTACAAACACATTTTGGCAAAGTCAAGTTATTTGAAAATGCAAACAATGCTATCCTTAATTCTATCAACTTAATGGAAGTAGTTAGTAGCAGCAAGCATTTGAAAGGAATGTGCTCGCTGGAGTGGCACAGTCACAGCTGTGTTGCTATCAGCCATGTTGAGTGTTGCATCTCTATACAGTCTGGTAGACAATATCATAGAACATCATAAGCCAAGTTCAGCAACACTTATACCTACACAAATATGACAAACAGTTATGATTAAATATTCAGAGGAGAGTTGTTTAGGAATGGCTACGTAACGTCACACAAGCTCAACGCTCCAACTCTCATAATGCCAATGTAACTGTACATTATTAATACAAAATATTAACAGGTATTACTTTATAATAATAATAATAATCATTTTACACAGGACAAGAGCTTGATCTAGATTGTATTCTGTATTAAACACAGTTCCCACACACACACACACAACTTGCAATAATTCATCAAGCCACAATGAATGCACCATTATCCTGAAAGGCACTGAAGGCAGGCAGGTGCCTGTGCTACCTCCGGTTAGGTTAGGTTAGGTTAGGTTAGGTTTTTTTTTTTTTTTTTTAAAAGGTATTCTTGCACTTCCTCTGACATGATCAGAGACCTTTCTTTCTTTTGTTTGTTTTTAAGCATTTTTAGTTCTTTCTTGGTTTTGCATTTTCCTATTTTTCTGTTTTCTAAGCTTATCGTTCACATTATGTAACTTCTGTTTCCAACACAGCTTATCGATTTTAATTTGTATAGTTCTTTCAGTTTGCCTACATTTAGTCGTTTCAGTTAATATTTTTCAACTAATTTCTTAATTTTCCGCTTACTTATCTCATGTTACTGTATATATTCAATAATATATAACTAACATAATTTGATTAACTATATTTTTTTTTTTTTGCCTATTTTGCCAAATATATATTAACATAACTTATTAATTTATTTCTGTTTATTACTGTCTTAACTATTTCCATACAGTATTCAATAAATTTTATCCTTAATTTCTTGTTTGCTATTATTATGTGTGCATTTTCAGGTTTTATGTCACTATCAATTGATTGTTCGGTTTCATATCTGAGTTTCTCGTAGACTGGACAGCTAAACAGGAGGTGCGGAACAGACTCGGCAACCCCCGACTCACAAATGCACGATGGGTCCCCCTTGCACTTGAACCGGTGCAGGTATTCTGAGAACCCACCGTGCCCCGTCATCACCTGGGTCATCAAGCCCGTCGGTTTGATATTCCTCTCCGTTTTATAACCTTCCACTGCGTCTGGGAGGAACATCTTTGTGACAGCTGCTGTTTGTCCCGCTTTGTATCGTGCATTCCATTCGTCAAGAGACCTTTTGGAACGCAGTGCAGCCTCCTTTGCCAGTTGGTCCGCGCGCTCATTCCCCTCCAGTCCCGCATGTGCTTTAATCCAGAACAAGGAAATTTCCTTGTTCTGGAGTCTGCTGAGTTCGATGTTGGCTCTAGTTTCGACAGCCAGGGGGTGGAGGGAATATGGGTTTGCGACCGTTTCTAAGGCAGAGCGCGAGTCACTAAGGATAGCGAAGTTGGCCTCGCGTCGTTGTTTTATAATTTTCGTGGCGTGACATATGGCTAAGAGTTCTGCCTGGTAGACGGTGCAGTACGATGGCAGCTTAAGTTTGAGGGTTTTGGTCTCGGCTTCATTGCTCCAAAGAGACAATGCTGCTCCGACCTTACCCTCAATCTTGCTGCCATCGGTGTATATCGATACTGCTTGGTGCACATGGGAGTTTAAATTCCCCTGGTCTTCCAGTCTAACGAAGTCGAGGCGCATATGTCTTGCCGGGTGCTGGGTTTTTGCGAAGGCCATTCTGCGCTCTACCTCTCTATCTGCTAGTGCTGGCTGGGGTACTCCCCTCTTAGCCTCATACAACGATGCCGCCTCCCGGATCCGGATATCGAGAGGCAGTATCCCAGCCAGCATCAGCGCCGAGTTCAATGAAACGGTTCTGTACGCTCCACACAACTTCTGCGCAAAGCCCCTCTGCACTGCGTTCAGCTGTTTTTTCACACCGATCTTATTTGCTGCTTTAGCCCAGGCGCCGGCTGCATAGGTAACTATGGGCTCTACCGTGGCCATGTAAATAGTCCTAATAATTTCGGGGTGGAGGCCCCAACTGATCCTGGCGGCTCGTGAAAGCTGTTTATATATATTTAACACCTTTTTGCATGTATTAGCCACATGGCTGTTAAACGTCAGTTTATTGTCAATGGTGAGCCCCAGGATCTTTATCTCGCTACACAGACCAACGTCGATCCCGCCCATGCTCAGTCGTGGTGTGTCAAAATTTAGCTTTCTGGTGAGCACGATTGCATGGGTCTTATGTGGCGCAAATTTCAACTTGTTTTTGACACCCCACGCCTGAACATACGCGAGTGCGGCATTGGCCCTTTCCTCCACCTCCAGCGCCGTATCCGCAGCAAACACCAGCACCACGTCATCTGCGAAAGCCTGGCAATATTCACCCCGGTGCTCGAGTCCCTTGAGGAGTGGATCAAGGAGAAGATTCCAGAGAATTGGCCCCCCAATCGATCCCTGCACGCATCCCTTTTGAGTGTCCTTTGTGTACTCTTCCCCGGCGTACCTCACCCGGACCTTACGGTCTTGTAGGTAGCTATCTATGAGTCGCCGGGTGTTTACCGGACACTCTTCTTCGGCAAGTCTGATCTTGATTGCGGGCCACCAGGCACTGTCGAAGGCTCCCTCTATGTCCAATGATATTACGGTTATAAGTTTCTTATCTTCGAGTTTTCCGTACAGATGTTGCATCAGGTCATAGAGGGAGTCCTCGGTGCTTCTCTGGGGTATGAAGCCGTATTGTCGAGAGCTCAATCTCGGGAGCAGATGCCATTTTAGTCTCCCGACTATCATTTTCTCAAGAATCTTCCCCATGACCGGTAACAGGCCAATAGGCCTGTAGGACTTCGGTTTTGTGTAATCATCCTTGCCAGGCTTTCGCAAAACTACCACCGTTGCCTCTTTCCAGATAGCTGGGAAGTGTCCCAGTTCCAGGCACTTGTTCATGAGCGCCAGGTTAAGTTCCAAATTTTTCGAGACAACCTGGCTGCAAATGTCTCCGGTAAGACCATCCATTCCCGGAGCCTTTTTTGGATTGAAGCTTTCCGTCGCGGCCCGGAGTTCTTCGACCGTAAATGCTGGGTCATGTGTCTCACCATGCACCCAGTTATTTGCGTTTGCTGCGAGGACTCTGGTCTGCCGGTGGTCTGAGTTGTCGTCACATTCAAGGTCTGCCGGGAAAAAGGTATCTGCCAAAATGCTGACTGATTCCTTCTGGTCTAGTTGATGGCCATCCTTCACCAGTGGAATGTCTTCCTGGCGTTTGGTGGTATTCTTTATGACGCGGTATGGTTAGGTTAGGTTAGGTTTTTTTTTTTTTTTTTTTTTTTTTTTTTTTTTTTTTTTTTTTTTTTTTTTTTTTTTTTTTTTTTTTTTTTGGCAGGAGTGGGAAATCCTCATGGACGCCCAGACTGTCTCACTGGTGAGGCAGTCTGGGCAGTGCCGGACTCTTACCGGCTAAAACCACACTCCTGCCCTTGCTCAGTGTCCCTCTGACATGATCAGAGACCTTTTTAGGCCAATGAGTTCTAGTTGTTTTCGTCTTTTACATTTTTTTTCAGATCAAGAAGTAGGGGGTTCCCGGAAGCAATCTATGCCTCATTATATCTTATTTTTCTATGTTGTCTTTATGTTGTTTTTGTATGGTGGTTTCAATATCTAATGTATTATGTAATTTAATTTATATCCAACTTATTTACCTATATTATTTTTATATTTCTGTGTTGTGTTTTCAGGTTTGAGTCTACCTAATTCCAATAATGGTTTTATCTTAAGCTTTATCTACCTTATGTTTATTTTATGGCTATCCTAATATATATACAATATATCATATAGACATAATATTTCTTAGTCATATTTTTACATTTATTTCTATTTTTTACTATTACTTTTATATTCACTATCCTATGTTTACTGGCTGCTATTTCAACTGTAATTTGATTATCAACGCGCTCGTCGGACCACAACGGTAAGTTTAGTTTGTCAGTGAAGTTTTTTCTATTGTTTGAATTTGTATGTCCGTATAATCTATTTCCTAAAACAAATTTTTGGTGAATATTTACTGAGTTTAATTTGGATTCTATTTTTAATTGGGCCAATTTCTCATGAAATTGGCTCCAATTTGCTGGTTTTATATTGTGAAATCTTGTGGTTTTATTAGTATCAGTCAGTTTAGGTTTCTGTATATAGCTTTTGAGATTACTACCGTTGTGGTTCTTTGAGCTTGGGAACGCTGACTCCTCCTCAGCAGTACGCCACCGACAGGCGCGCTAATGCGTCCCATTTAATGCGTACCGGGCACACGCTGTCGAAGGCATTGTGGTCAGTCTTCTCCATTTTGGACGAGAAGCAATTATGGCACCTTGGCACCTCAGCTGCCATACGTGACGGACATTCAGCCTGCATGTGGGGGTCGCCGCAGTGGATGCAGAGATCGGCGGGCTGCGTGCACAGTTTCCGGCTGTGGCCGAAGCATAGACAGCGAGTGCACTGCACCAGTGGTGACTGGTCTAGCACTCGCA
The DNA here is from genome assembly GCA_963669345.1 of Gortyna flavago. Classification (NCBI taxonomy): domain Eukaryota; kingdom Metazoa; phylum Arthropoda; class Insecta; order Lepidoptera; family Noctuidae; genus Gortyna; species Gortyna flavago. The sequence continues at coordinate 14,606,045 of OY770147.1, forward strand.
CTCGCTGTAGGTCAATGTGCACGCGTCCCGCCTTAGTCAGTCTCTGCCACACATTTGGGGACACCCGAAGGATGATGTGGCACATGTGAGGGTTTCTCGTCTTGCGACGGTACTTCACCTCCATCCTCAGATCTTCTGCAGGAATGTCGCCAATTAGGTGGGTGTTTTGCCGCTGTATGGATTGAGTAATCTCCACATCTGTGTGGCAGGAGAGGACGTCCTTGATGATAACAAGGGGGTCCTTGTTTTTCACCTCCTCTACCACCAGGTTGCCCGCTTTTCGAATCCTTTCAGTCACCTTCGTCATCTCTTCTTTACTTTTGAAACCGACCACTACCTTCTGATCCCTCGCCTTGCGCAGCCGCTCCACCCTAGTCCCTTCATTTCTGGCATCAACCGCCGTCCTGAGCTTCTCAAGAACCTCTTCACCGGTGTCTTGATCATTCACAGATGATACAACTACCGAGTGAAGAGGTTCTTGGAAGCTCTGCTTCGGGCCAGCGGCGATCTCTGCGAAGGTTCGACCTTGGCCTGCGACGTAGCGAGGGGTCTGTTGGAGATGCTCTGACAGATCCCGGGTATGCTGTTGGCACTCCTGCAATGCCTGTTTGTGGTCTTTAAGGTCCTCCACAAGACACCTTATGACCTTCGTCGGCTCATCTGCGGCCATGTGCAGCTGCTTAATCATTTGGTTGCCCTCCTTCACCATCAGAGCTTGCTCTTCCAGTGCGGAGCGCAACCAAGTGATGCTCTCAGTGTCTGCCCTATGTTCTTCGGCCTTCTGACCTTCCGTTGCCTGGTTGACTGTCGGAGTGGAGGCAGCAGTGACAGAGGGTCTCGACTTCTCCGACTCTTTTACAATTTCGTAGAGCCGAGTGATGGCCCCCAAAACCTCCGTCTTGATCTCTGTTTTAAGATTCCGAGAGTTGCCCAGGTGCAGCTTTGCTTTGTTAAGACAAGCTCTCGCCTCCGCTGTCAGGTTCGGGTACCTCGACTCGGGCTTTTTAGCGGGTTCCGCGGCAACCGCGGAGGCCCGCCGCGTTGCCAGAGAGCAGGGGATTTTATGTGCAGTCGGCGGTGTTGTTTCGGGTTTTGGATTGGCTGGGGACTTTGCCTTGGGCTCTGTTTTCCCAGCCTCCCATTCCCCGATACTACGTCTCACGCTCGGCTGCGAAGTCTCAGCCTGCTCTGCAGATCGCGGCGCGCCCCCGAAGATTTGCGAGCTCGCGGTTTCCTTGGCTGGCGTGCGGAACATGGCGGTGTCCTTGGTAAAGGTGAGGTTCATAAGCCGACTGTCAGAGGTCACTACTACTTCTTCTGCGTCCCTGTAAAAGGGGGATCAGCAGAAGAGGTTTTTAAAAAGGCGAGCCCTCTAACAAGGACTCGGTCAGTTAGTAAGAAGGAAAGTAATAATGTAAATAAAATGCCTACAAAGGCACTATGCTAGTCTAAGCCGCTTGCTTTCCCAGCGACACTATATGAAAGGTATTAATATAACCGGAGAAGCACAAAAATGAAATAATTTTTTTTTTTTATAAAAACTGAAAAGTTTGCCAGGCTGAACGCAATTGGGTGGGTGGGAGCGCAAATTTTTGAAGTTCTATGTTAGCTAGGCTCGCGTGCGAGGTGTCAAAAGAAGCGTCTCGGCGCGGGCTAGCCAACTGTAACGTTATTGGAATTTACGCTGAAGAAAAATTTTGAAAAATGCTGAAAAAACGTGATTTTACTACCAAAATGTATGTAAAATCTGGAATAACACCCACCAAACGGGACTCAAGCTCGCGGAACGCGCACCGGAGTGCAGGTAAGGCAGGTAAGTACAATTTAAATTACAAACAACGTGGATGTGACTGTAAATTTTGAAGGAAAAAATTTATTAAAGGAATTTTACTGAAAATTTTGCAAAGTCAATTTACGAAAAATGTTTTTCGCGCTTTCGTCAGTTTTCACTAAAGGGAAAGTTAGATTGAGCCTAAAAACGATTAATGCAGCTGAAAAAAGTTTCAAATTGCGTCACCGGGATGCAAAGTTATAACGGGTTAGGTTAGGTTAGGTTAGGTTGGGGGGGGGGTCCACCCCACAGTGCTTACGTCCTCGTCGTGACCCCCGGGCAACGCCGTGTCTGACCACCGTAACGGAGTGGCAGACCGGCGGCTAAAGTGCACTGTGCTTCGCAGCTATTGATGCGCGCTGCGAAAATGACGAAGAAACCATCTCGCGACGCCTCCGGGCGCTTTTTAACCCATCGCCCCCCTCAGGGCGATTCAAACGGCCCTTCTCAGGGCCAATCCAAAGGCCCTTCTCAGGGCCTCGCCGGCGACGTTTCGGCGTCGGAGGCTGACCGCGCACCCTCTGCGGCCAGCCTGTTCGGCACGCCGGACTTGCTGTCGGACACCGACAGCTCCGTCGTCGACACGTCGGCGGCCGAGACAGACCGGCTCAATAGGAAGCGGGCCTACCTGAGGCTCGGGTCCGGGGGCTCCTCCGGATCGGTGGGCAAGTCGGGGAAGAAGGCGAAGTCTAAGAGGGCTTCGACTTCTGCTCCGGCTCCCACCCACGATGTGGGCCTGGTGGACGCCGAGCGTCAGCTAGGCCTGAAGAGGAGGGAGCAGCTCCAGCAGGACCTGGAGGAGCGGGTCGCTGCGAAGGAGCAGCAGGCGCGGGCCGCCAGGTCGAGGGCTGGCTACGGCACGTCCACCGTGCTGTACGCCGACCACTCCCTGGCGGAGCTGGAGCGCATGGCGCTCCAGGACAAGGAGGAAGTTCTGGAGGTCGCCTCCAAGTCCTCCAACTTGAAGGGGACCTTCCAGAAGGCCCTCAAATGCCGTGCAGCCAGCATGCACGGCATTGTCCTGGAGCTGGTGCGGCGGACGGCCAGCGACGAGACGCGGCAGCTGCAGGCGAGGGTGGATCGCCTGCAGGCGGAAGTCAGCCAGCTTCACCAGAAGCTGGCTGAGGCCACGGCTCGGCCTGTCCAGTCTGCCCAGCCTGCCCAGCCTGCCCAGCCTGCCCAGCCTGCCCCGGTGTCGGTGGTAGGAGGCTCCTCTTCCCGTTCCGACCTTGAGGAATTATTCCGAAAGGTCGTAATGGAGGAGAGGGCCTTCACCAGAGCCTGTTTCGCAGGCATTGAGGACCGGCTCTTGCCGGAAAGGCGGCTTCGCCCGCCGCTAGCGGCGGATAAGCCGCCACCGCGGGAGCCGGAACCTGCGCCTGTGGCAGGCCCGGCATCGGGGGCGCAGCCCCAGGCCCAGAAGCCCTCCAAGGGCAAGGGGAAGGGCAAGAGGAGCAAGGCGGCTCCTCAAACCCCCCCCACCACGGGCACGGAGGGTGCGTCTGGGGCGGCTGCGTCGGCTGCTCCTCCAGCAGCAGCCCCCCAGACCTCGCAGGCGGAGGACGTCCTCCTTCCCTCCACCACCCCGGCCAACATGTCGTGGTCGGAAGTGGTCAGGAGGGGAAGGAAGAAGGCAGGGGGAAAGGCGGCCCCCAAGCCTGCTGCGACTGCGCCTGCAGCGGCAGCGAAAGCGGCTCCAGCCAAAGCCGGCGGGAGGAAGTTAATTCCTCCCAAAACCGCGGCCGTCGTGGTGACCATCACCCCGGAGGCCGCGGAGCGCGGCGAGACGTACGAGTCCGTCCTTAGACGGGCTCGTACGAATGCTGATCCCTCCCGGCTGGGGATCGGCGGCATTACGTGCCGCCGAACCCAGGCCGGAGCTCGAATCTTCGAGTTTTCGGGGGAGAAGCGCGGCGCTAACGCGGACCTCTTCGCAACAAAGTTGCAAGAGGTCATCGCGGATGTGGCGACGGTCGTCAAGCCCGTCAAGACCGCATCCCTGGAGGTGACCGAGCTGGACGACTCGGTCACCAAGGAGGATGTGGTGGCGGCTGTCGCCACGGCTGGAGGCTGCGTCGCTGCCGCAGTGAGGGCCGGAGCCATCGGGGTTGGTCGCCGCGGCATGGGCATCGTCCGCGTCGAGTGCCCTGTTGCCGCGGCTGCGGCCGTCCTTGCTGCGACCAAGGGACGGCTGCTCGTGGGGCTCAGCTCGGCTGTGGTCCGAGCGCTTGAAGACCAGCCTATGCGCTGCTTCAAGTGCTGCGCCTTCGGCCACACCCGAGCTACGTGTCCCTCCAAGTCTGATTGGGGAGCCTCGTGCTACCGATGCGGACAGGAGGGGCACAAGAGTGCCGCTTGCAGCGCCACCACGCCTCACTGCAAGGCGTGCGCCGCAAGCGGCCGCCCTGCGGACCATAGGATGGCGGGCAGGGGCTGCAAGCCCCCCGTCAAAAAGGGCATAGTGCCGGCGCAGGTTCGCCCTGTCGCCACCACCGCTGCCGTCGTCGCCGCCGCTGCAGCTCCAGCGGCGGCAGCCGAGGAGGATCGTGCGATGTCGGAGTAATGGGCTCCGAATACCACATCCTCCAGGCGAACACCAATCACTGCAGAGCGGCCCAGGACCTGGCAGTGCAGGTCATGGCCGAGTGGTTGGTGAACGTAGCGGTGGTCGCCGAGCCGTACTCGATCCCCAGCACCTGGCTGGGTGACGAGGACGGCTCGGTGGCACTAGCGGCGCGGTCTTCCACGGACTCCCCTCCCCTCTCGCTATTAGAGAGGGGACCGGGATACGTGGCCGCCGCGTGGGGAGAGGTGGCGCTCGTGGGCGTCTACTTCTCCCCAAACCGTCCTCTCCAGGACTTTGAGAATTTTCTCGGAGTCCTGGCCGCAGTGGTCGGCAGGGCGGTTCCGCGTCAGGTCTCCGTGCTGGGAGACCTGAATGCCAAGTCGGTGACCTGGGGCAACCCGGCCACCGACGCCCGCGGGCGGGCGGTCGAGATGTGGGCAGCCTCCTCTGGACTCTCCCTCTTGAACAGGGGGAGCGTCCAGACATGCGTGCGGCGGCAGGGTGGCTCGATAGTGGACGTCACTTTCGCCACCCCTGCGTTGGCCGCGCGCGTGCTGAACTGGCGGGTGGACCCGGTGGAGACCATGTCGGACCACCGCTACGTGCGGTTCGACATCTCCGCCGGTGGCCCCGGCGGGAGGCGGCCCCTCTCGGGGCGATCGCCGTTTCCGCGGTGGGCCCTGACCCGCCTGGACAGGGAGGCAGCGGGGGAGACGGCGTTCATCCAGGACTGGCTGTCGCCGCCTACAGCCGGCCTGGATGTGGACGCCGCAGCGGGGCAGCTGCGCCAGTCTCTGACCGAGGTATGCAACTCCAGCATGCCTCGGTCTGGCCGGCCGCCAGACGGACGCGCCGTGTACTGGTGGTCGGCGGAGCTGGCGGGGCTCCGAGCAGCTTGCGTGGAGGCAAGGAGGGCCTACACGCGGAGTCGACGGCGGCGTCGACGGGACCTGGCCGACGAGGACCACCTCTACGAGGTATACTCGGAGGCGAGACTGGTCCTCGATCGGGCCATTGCCGCCGCCAGAGACTCGGCGAGAGCCGAGCTGCTGGAGGGTCTCGACAACGACCCCTACGGGAGGCCATATAAGGCGGCGCGCAACAAGCTGCGCCCCTTTGGCCCCCCGGTTGCCGAGACCCTGGAGCCCTCGTTTCTGGACGGGGTGGTTCGGTCCCTGTTCCCGCTCAGGGACAGCTTCACCCCGCCAGAGATGCGCGGAGCCCCGCTGGAGGACGAGGAGGCAGAGGAGGCCCCTCCGGTCACGGAGTCGGAACTTGGCGCTGCGGTTTTCCACGTCCGCGCCAAGAAGACGGCTCCGGGACCCGACGGCGTCCCCGCCAGGGTGGTGGCGATCGCCGCCACTCTGATGGAGGAGCGGTTTCGGGACCTCTTCAGCGCATGCCTTGCGTCTGGGAGGTTCCCGAAACCGTGGAAGGAGGGGCAGCTGTGCCTCCTTCGCAAGGAGGGCCGCCCAGCAGACTCCCCCTCGGCATACCGGCCCATCGTTCTCCTCGATGAGGTCGGTAAAATGTTCGAGGGGATAATAGCTGCTCGAGTCAAGAGCCATCTGCGGGATGTCGGGCCGGACTTGTCGGACGCTCAGTTCGGCTTTCGGGCTGAGCGTTCGACGGTGGACGCGCTGGCCTGCCTCAAGGGTCAGGTGCAGGGGGCGATGGAGGCGGGGGACGGAGTGTTGGCGGTGTCGTTCGACATTGCCAACGCCTTCAACTCTGTTCCCCACTCCACCATCCTAGAGGCGCTCCGGTTCCACGGAGTGCCTCGATACCTGCGCAGTCTGCTGGCCAGCTACCTGGAGGACCGGGCGATCCTCCTGGTGGACAGAACTGGCCAGGTCCGGCGATATCCCGCCGAGGCCGGCGTTCCGCAGGGGTCAGTCTTAGGACCTCTCCTCTGGAACGTCGGCTTCGATTGGCTCTTGCGGGGAACTCTCCTCCGAGGCACGAGTGTCATCTGCTACGCGGACGACACTCTCCTCGCCGCCCGGGGGGAGAGTTTCGGGGAGGCGGCCAACCTGGCCTCGGCGGGCGGATCCTTGGTCGCAGCGAGGATCCGCCGCCTAGGTCTGAAGGTGGCGCTGCACAAGACCGAGGCCGTGTGGTTCCACGGGCCTCGGCAGCGCCCCCCGCCTGACGCCCACATCTTCGTGGAGGGCGTCAGGATCGAGATCAAGGCCCAGATGAAATATCTGGGCCTTGTGATCGACAGCAGGTGGCGCTTCGGCCCGCATTTTAGCGGGCTGTCGGCGCGCCTGCTGAAGACAGCGGGGGCGCTGTCGTGGCTTCTCCCCAATTTGGGGGGGCCCAGCGCACGATGCCGGCAACTCTACGCCGGCATCCTGAAGAGCATGGCCCTGTACGGGGCCCCCATCTGGGAGGACTCCCTCCGAAGGAGGGAGAACGCCGCCGCGTTGCGGGCGCCCCAGAGGGCCATTGCTCAGCGGGTTGCGCGGGCCTACCGCACGGTCGGCTGTGCAGCGGCGTGCGCTCTGGCCGGCACCCCGCCTTGGGAGCTCGAGGCGTGGGTGCTCGCCAGAGTGCACGAATGGACGGCGGGGCGGAGGGCGAGAGGAGAACGCCCCGCCCCGGAAGAGCGGGAGGCCGTCCGGCGGGAGGCGAGGGATGCCACCGTCGTCCATTGGACGGCGGACCTCGCCACCGCAGCCTTCGGCCGCCGAACCCTCGACGCGCTCGGGCCGGTCCTGCGGGACTGGCTCGAGCGCCGGCACGGGTTCCTCTCGTTCCGTCTGGTGCAGGTGCTGTCCGGGCACGGCTGTTTCGGATCGTACCTGCACCGGATCGGACGGGAGGAGACGCCGTCGTGTCACAGCTGTGGCGCGGCGGAGGACACGGCGCAGCACACGCTCGCAGTGTGCTCGTCGTGGTCCGAGCCGCGCCGCAGTCTCACGGCGGCGATCGGAACGGACCTCTCGCTCCCCGGCGTGGTCAACGCCATGCTGAGGGACGAGGGGTCCTGGGCGGCAGTCGCCTCCTTCTGCGAACATGTCATGTCCCAGAAGGAGGCGGCGGAGCGCGCGCGAGAGGAAGACCCTCTCGCGGCGCCGCTCCGAAGGCGGAGGAGGGGTCGGAGAAGACGCCAGTATGACGGTCATCTCCGACTCCTCCCAGGTGGAGGCCAGCAAGCGACGGGTGCGGGGGCACCCTCGCTTGCATCGCACGCGCCTCCACCAGTGTCGGACGGGAATGGCCAGGTGTTCTCGGCCATTCCCGTCGCCCCCCAGCTCCCGCTGGGGGGGCACGCGGGGCTCGCCAGCTAGGCGGGCATGCGCCGGGAGGGTCGTGGAAGTAAAGGCTGAGCCGGTTTCCCATGACCCTCCCATCACGGCGACGAGGGAACACCGCTGAGTTTTAGTGGGTATACTGCCACTCTGGCAGGGAGTCCCACATACTCCGCCTCGTCCCCCGACGAGCGGAGATGCGTAATGTCATTTCTCAGCGACAAAAAAAAAAAAAAAAAAAAAAAAAAAAGGTTAGGTTGGGGGAACCCCCACAGCGCATACTTCCACGTAGTTTCCCCCGGGCAACGCCGTGTCTGACCACCGTAACGGAGTGGCAGACCGGCGGCTAAAGTGCGCTGTGCTTGCAGGCTAACGCGGACGTCTGCAAGAGAGATAGAAAGATGCATAAGCCAAGACGTGACGCCTCCGGGCGGTTTTTAACCCATCGCCCCTCCCAGGGCGATTCAAACGGCCCTTCTCAGGGCCAATCCAAAGGCCCTTCTCAGGGCTTCGCCGGCGACGTTTCGGCGTCGGAGGCTGACCGCGCACCCTCTGCGGCCAGCCTGTTCGGCACGCCGGACTTGCTGTCGGACACCGACAGCTCCGTCGTCGACACGTCGGCGGCCGAGACAGACCGGCTCAATCGAAAGCGGGCCTACCTGAGGCTCGGGTCCGGGGGCTCCTCCGGATCGGTGGGCAAGTCGGGGAAGAAGCCGAAGTCTAAAAGGGCCTCGACTTCTGCTCCGGCTCCCACTCACGATGTGGGCCTGGTGGACGCCGAGCGTCAGCTGGGCCTGGCGAGGAGGGAGCAGCTCCAGCAGGACCTGGAGGAGCGGGTCGCTGCGAAGGAGCAGCAGGCGCGGGCCGCCAGGTCGAGGGCTGGCTACGGCACGTCCACCGTGCTGTACGCCGACCACTCCCTGGCGGAGCTGGAGCGCATGGCGCTCCAGGACAAGGAGGAAGTTCTGGAGGTCGCCTCCAAGTCCTCCAACTTGAAGGGCACCTTCCAGAAGGCCCTCAAATGCCGTGCAGCCAGCATGCACGGCATTGTCCTGGAGCTGGTGCGGCGGACGGCCAGCGACAAGACGCGGCAGCTGCAGGCGAGGGTGGATCGCCTGCAGGCGGAAGTCAGCCAGCTTCACCAGAAGCTGGCTGAGGCCACGGCTCGGCCTGTCCAGTCTGCCCAGCCTGCCCAGCCTGCCCAGCCTGCCCAGCCTGCCCCGGTGTCGGTGGTAGGAGGCTCCTCTTCCCGTTCCGACCTTGAGGAATTATTCCGAAAGGTCGTAATGGAGGAGAGGGCCTTCACCAGAGCCTGTTTCGCAGGCATTGAGGACCGGCTCTTGCCGGAAAGGCGGCTTCGCCCGCCGCTAGCGGCGGATAAGCCGCCACCGCGGGAGCCGGAACCTGCGCCTGTGGCAGGCCCGGCATCGGGGGCGCAGCCCCAGGCCCAGAAGGCCTCCAAGGGCAAGGGGAAGGGCAAGAGGAGCAAGGCGGCTCCTCAAACCCCCCCCACCACGGGCACGGAGGGTGCGTCTGGGGCGGCTGCGTCGGCTGCTCCTCCAGCAGCAGCCCCCCAGACCTCGCAGGCGGAGGACGTCCTCCTTCCCTCCACCACCCCGGCCAACATGTCGTGGTCGGAAGTGGTCAGGAGGGGAAGGAAGAAGGCAGGGGGAAAGGCGGCCCCCAAGCCTGCTGCGACTGCGCCTGCAGCGGCAGCGAAAGCGGCTCCAGCCAAAGCCGGCGGGAGGAAGTTAATTCCTCCCAAAACCGCGGCCGTCGTGGTGACCATCACCCCGGAGGCCGCGGAGCGCGGCGAGACGTACGAGTCCGTCCTTAGACGGGCTCGTACGAATGCTGATCCCTCCCGGCTGGGGATCGGCGGCATTACGTGCCGCCGAACCCAGGCCGGAGCTCGAATCTTCGAGTTTTCGGGGGAGAAGCGCGGCGCTAACGCGGACCTCTTCGCAACAAAGTTGCAAGAGGTCATCGCGGATGTGGCGACGGTCGTCAAGCCCGTCAAGACCGCATCCCTGGAGGTGACCGAGCTGGACGACTCGGTCACCAAGGAGGATGTGGTGGCGGCTGTCGCCACGGCTGGAGGCTGCGTCGCTGCCGCAGTGAGGGCCGGAGCCATCCGAGTTGGTCGCCGCGGCATGGGCATCGTCCGCGTCGAGTGCCCTGTTGCCGCGGCTGCGGCCGTCCTTGCTGCGACCAAGGGACGGCTGCTCGTGGGGCTCAGCTCGGCTGTGGTCCGAGCGCTTGAAGACCAGCCTATGCGCTGCTTCAAGTGCTGCGCCTTCGGCCACACCCGAGCCACGTGTCCCTCCAAGTCCGATTGGGGAGCCTCGTGCTACCGATGCGGACAGGAGGGACACAAGAGTGCCGCTTGCAGCGCCACCACGCCTCACTGCAAGGCGTGCGCTGCAAGTGGCCGCCCCGCGGACCACAGGATGGCGGGCCGGGGCTGCAAGCCCCCCGTCAAGAAGGGCATAGTGCCGGCGCAGGTTCGCCCTGTCGCCACCACCGCTGCCGTCGTCGCCGCCGCTGCAGCTCCAGCGGCGGCAGCCGAGGAGGATCGTGCGATGTCGGAGTAATGTGCTCCGACTACCACATCCTCCAGGCGAACGCCAACCACTGCAGAGCGGCCCAGGACCTGGTAGTGCAGGTCATGGCCGAGTGGTTGGTGAACGTAGCGGTGGTCGCCGAGCCGTACTCGATCCCCAGCAGCTGGCTGGGTGACGAGGACGGCCTGGTGGCACTAGCGGCGCGGTCTTCCACGGACTCCCCTCCCCTCTCGCTATTAGAGAGGGGACCGGGATACGTGGCCGCCGCGTGGGGAGAGGTGGCGCTCGTGGGCGTCTACTTCTCCCCAAACCGTCCTCTCCAGGACTTTGAGAATTTTCTCGGAGTCCTGGCCGCAGTGGTCGGCAGGGCGGTTCCGCGTCAGGTCTCCGTGCTGGGAGACCTGAATGCCAAGTCTTTGACCTGGGGCAACCCGGCCACCGACGCCCGCGGGCGGGCGGTCGAGATGTGGGCAGCCTCCTCTGGACTCTCCCTCCTGAACAGGGGGAGCGTCCAGACATGCGTGCGGCGGCAGGGTGGCTCGATAGTGGACGTCACTTTCGCCACCCCTGCGTTGGCCGCGCGCGTGCTGAACTGGCGGGTGGACCCGGTGGAGACCATGTCGGACCACCGCTACGTGCGGTTCGACATCTCCGCCGGCGGCCCCGGCGGGAGGCGGCCCCTCTCGGGGCGATCGCCGTTTCCGCGGTGGGCCCTGACCCGCCTGGACAGGGAGGCAGCGGGGGAGGCGGCGTTCATCCAGGACTGGCTTTCGCCGCCTACAGCCGGCCTGGATGTGGACGCCGCAGCGGGGCAGCTGCGCCAGTCTCTGACCGAGGTATGCAACTCCAGCATGCCTCGGTCTGGCCGGCCGCCAGACGGACGCGTCGTGTACTGGTGGTCGGCGGAGCTGGCGGGGCTCCGAGCAGCTTGCGTGGAGGCAAGGAGGGCCTACACGCGGAGTCGACGGCGGCGTCGACGGGACCTGGCCGACGAGGACCACCTCTACGAGGTGTACTCGGAGGCGAGGCTGGTCCTCGATCGGGCCATCGCCGCCGCCAGAGACTCGGCGAGAGCCGAGCTGCTGGAGGGTCTCGACAACGATCCCTACGGGAGGCCATATAAGGCGGCGCGCAACAAGCTGCGCCCCTTTGGCCCCCCGGTTGCCGAGACCCTGGAGCCCTCGTTTCTGGACGGGGTGGTTCGGTCCCTGTTCCCGCGCAGGGACAGCTTCACCCCGCCAGAGATGCGCGGAGCCCCGCTGGAGGACGAGGAGGCAGAGGAGGCCCCTCCGGTCACGGAGTCGGAACTTGGCGCGGCGGTTTTCCACGTCCGCGCCAAGAAGACGGCTCCGGGACCCGACGGCGTCCCCGCCAGGGTGGTGGCGATCGCCGCCACTCTGATGGAGGAGCGGTTTCGGGACCTCTTCAGCGCATGCCTTGCGTCTGGGAGGTTCCCGAAACCGTGGAAGGGGGGGCAGCTGTGCCTCCTCCGCAAGGAGGGCCGCCCAGCAGACTCCCCCTCGGCATACCGGCCCATCGTTCTCCTCGATGAGGTCGGAAAGATGTTCGAGGGGATAATAGCTGCTCGCGTGAAGAGCCATCTGCGGGATGTCGGGCCGGACTTGTCGGACGCTCAGTTCGGCTTTCGGGCTGAGCGTTCGACGGTGGACGCGCTGGCCTGCCTCAAGGGGCAGGTGCAGGGGGCGATGGAGGCGGGGGACGGAGTGTTGGCGGTGTCGTTCGACATCGCCAACGCCTTCAACTCTGTTCCTCACTCCACCATCCTAGAGGCGCTCCGGTTCCACGGAGTGCCTCGATACCTGCGCAGTCTGCTGGCCAGCTACCTGGAGGACCGGGCGATCCTCCTGGTGGACAGAACTGGCCAGGTCCGGCGATATCCCGCCGAGGCCGGCGTTCCACAGGGGTCAGTCTTAGGACCTCTCCTCTGGAACGTCGGCTTCGATTGGCTCTTGCGGGGAACTCTCCTCCGAGGCACGAGTGTCGTCTGCTACGCGGACGACACTCTCCTCACCGCCCGGGGGGAGAGTTTCAGGGAGGCGGCCAACCTGGCCTCGGCGGGCGGATCCTTGGTCGCAGCGAGGATCCGCCGCCTAGGTCTGAAGGTGGCGCTGCACAAGACCGAGGCCGTGTGGTTCCACGGGCCTCGGCAGCGCCCCCCGCCTGACGCCCACATCTTCGTGGAGGGCGTCAGGATCGAGATCAAGGCCCAGATGAAATATCTGGGCCTCGTGATCGACAGCAGGTGGCGCTTCGGCCCGCATTTTAGCGGGCTGTCGGCGCGCCTGCTGAAGACAGCGGGGGCGCTGTCGTGGCTTCTCCCCAATTTGGGGGGGCCCAGCGCACGATGCCGGCAACTCTACGCCGGCATCCTGAAGAGCATGGCCCTGTACGGGGCCCCCGTCTGGGAGGACTCCCTCCGAAGGAGGGAGAACGCCGCCGCGTTGCGGGCGCCCCAGAGGGCCATTGCTCAGCGGGTTGCGCGGGCCTACCGCACGGTCGGCTGTGCAGCGGCGTGCGCTCTGGCCGGCACCCCGCCTTGGGAGCTCGAGGCGTGGGTGCTCGCCAGAGTGCACGAATGGACGGCGGGGCGGAGGGCGAGAGGAGAACGCCCCGCCCCGGAAGAGCGGGAGGCCGTCCGGCGGGAGGCGAGGGACGCCATCGTCGTCCATTGGACGGCGGACCTCGCCACCGCAGCCTTCGGCCGCCGAACCCTCGACGCGCTCGGGCCGGTCCTGCGGGACTGGCTCGAGCGCCGGCACGGGTTCCTCTCGTTCCGTCTGGTGCAGGTGCTGTCCGGGCACGGCTGTTTCGGATCGTACCTGCACCGGATCGGACGGGAGGAGACGCCGTCGTGTCACGACTGTGGCGCGGCGGAGGACACGGCGCAGCACACTCTCGCGGTGTGCCCGTCGTGGTCCGAGCCGCGCCGCAGTCTCACGGCGGCGATCGGAACGGACCTCTCGCTCCCCGGCGTGGTCAACGCCATGCTGAGGGACGAGGGGTCCTGGGCGGCAGTCGCCTCCTTCTGCGAACAGGTCATGTCCCAGAAGGAGGCGGAGGAGCGCGCGCGAGAGGAAGACCCTCTCGCGGCGCCGCTCCGAAGGCGGAGGAGGGGTCGGAGAAGACGTCAGTATGACGGTCATCTCCGACTCCTCCCAGGTGGAGGCCAGCAGGCGACGGGTGCGGGGGCACCCTCGCTTGCATCGCACGCGCCTCCACCAGTGTCGGACGGGAATGGCCAGGTGTTCCCGGCCATTCCCGTCGCCCCCCAGCTCCCGCTCGGGGGGCACGCGGGGCCCGCCAGGTAGGCGGGCATGCGCCGGGAGGGTCGTGGAAGTAAAGGCTGAGCCGGTTTCCCATGACCCTCCCATCACGGCGACGAGGGAACACCGCTGAGTTTTAGTGGGTATACTGCCACTCTGGCAGGGAGTCCCACATACTCCGTCTCGTCCCCCGACGAGCGGAGATGCGTAATGTCATTTCTCAGCGACAAAAAAAAAAAAAAAAAAAAAAAAAAAAAAGGTTAGGTTAGGTTAGGTTAGGTTGGGGGTCCCCCCACAGCGCATACGTCCCCGTCGTGACCCCTGGGCAACGCCGTGTCTGACCACCGTAACGGAGTGGCAGACCGGCGGCTAAAGTGCGCTGTGACTCGCAGCTATAGATGCGCGCTGCGTTTAAGATGCCTAAAAAGTTACCTCGCGACGCCTCCGGGCGATTTTTAACCCGTCGCCCCTCCCAGGGCGATTCAAACGGCCCTTCTCAGGGCCCCGCCGGCGACGCTTCGGCGTCGGAGGCTGACCGCGCACCGTCTGCGGCCAGCTTGTTCGGCGCGCCGGAGTTGGTGTCGGACTCCGACAGCTCCGTCGTCGACACGTCGGCGGCCGAGACGGACCGGCTCAATCGGAAGCGGGCCTACCTGAGGCTCGGGTCCGGGGGCTCCTCCGGATCGGTGGGCAAGTCGGGGAAGAAGCCGAAGTCTAAAAGGGCTTCGACTTCTGCTCCGGCTCCCACTCACGATGTGGGCCTGGTGGACGCCGAGCGTCAGTTGGGCCTGGCGAGGAGGGAGCAGCTCCAGCAGGACCTGGAGGAGCGGGTCGCTGCGAAGGAGCAGCAGGCGCGGGCCGCCAGGTCGAGGGCTGGCTACGGCACGTCCACCGTGCTGTACGCCGACCACTCCCTGGCGGAGCTGGAGCGCATGGCGCTCCAGGACAAGGAGGAAGTTCTGGAGGTCGCCTCCAAGTCGTCCAACTTGAAGGGGACCTTCCAGAAGGCCCTCAAATGCCGTGCAGCCAGCATGCACGGCATTGTCCTGGAGCTGGTGCGGCGGACGGCCAGCGACGAGACGCGGCAGCTGCAGGCGAGGGTGGATCGCCTGCAGGCGGAGGTCAGCCAGCTTCACCAGAAGCTGGCTGAGGCCACGGCTCGGCCTGCCCAGCCTGCCCAGCCTGCCCCGGTGCCGGTGGTAGGAGGCTCCTCCTCCCCTACTAACCTTGAGGAATTATTCCGAAAGGTTATATTGGAGGAGAGGGCCTTCACCAGAGCCTGTTTCGCAGGCATTGAGGACCGGCTCTTGCCGGAAAGGCGGCTTCGCCCGCCGCTAGCGGCGGATAAGCCGCCACCGCGGGAGCCGGAACCTGCGCCTGTGGCAGGCCCGGCATCGGGGGCGCAGCCCCAGGCCCAGAAGCCCTCCAAGGGCAAGGGGAAGGGCAAGAGGAGCAAGGCGGCTCCTCAAACCCCCGCCACCACGGGCACGGAGGGTGCGTCTGGGGCGGCTGCGTCGGCTGCTCCTCCAGCAGCAGCCCCCCAGACCTCGCAGGCGGAGGACGTCCTCCTTCCCTCCACCACCCCGGCCAACATGTCGTGGTCGGAAGTGGTCAGGAGGGGAAGGAAGAAGGCAGGGGGAAAGGCGGCCCCCAAGCCTGCTGCGACTGCGCCTGCAGCGGCAGCGAAAGCGGCTCCAGCCAAAGCCGGCGGGAGGAAGTTAATTCCTCCCAAAACCGCGGCCGTCGTGGTGACCATCACCCCGGAGGCCGCGGAGCGCGGCGAGACGTACGAGTCCGTCCTAAGACGGGCTCGTACGAATGCTGATCCCTCCCGGCTGGGGATCGGCGGCATTACGTGCCGCCGAACCCAGGCCGGAGCTCGAATCTTCGAGTTTTCGGGGGAGAAGCGCGGCGCTAACGCGGACCTCTTCGCAACAAAGTTGCAAGAGGTCATCGCGGATGTGGCGACGGTCGTCAAGCCCGTCAAGACCGCATCCCTGGAGGTGACCGAGCTGGACGACTCGGTCACCAAGGAGGATGTGGTGGCGGCTGTCGCCACGGCTGGAGGCTGCGTCGCTGCCGCATTGAGGGCCGGAGCCATCGGGGTTGGTCGCCGCGGCATGGGCATCGTCCGCGTCGAGTGCCCTGTTGCCGCGGCTGCGGCCGTCCTTGCTGCGACCAAGGGACGGCTGCTCGTGGGGCTCAGCTCGGCTGTGGTCCGAGCGCTTGAAGACCAGCCTATGCGCTGCTTCAAGTGCTGCGCCTTCGGCCACACCCGAGCTACGTGTCCCTCCAAGTCCGATTGGGGAGCCTCGTGCTACCGATGCGGACAGGAGGGGCACAAGAGTGCCGCTTGCAGCGCTACCACGCCTCACTGCAAGGCGTGCGCCGCAAGCGGCCGCCCCGCGGACCATAGGATGGCGGGCAGGGGCTGCAAGCCCCCCGTCAAAAAAGGCATAGTGCCGGCGCAGGTTCGCCCTGTCGCCACCACCGCTGCCGTCGTCGCCGCCGCTGCAGCTCCAGCGGCGGCAGCCGAGGAGGATCGTGCGATGTCGGAGTAATGGGCTCCGACTACCACATCCTCCAGGCGAACACCAACCACTGCAGAGCGGCCCAGGACCTGGCAGTGCAGGTCATGGCCGAGTGGTTGGTGAACGTAGCGGTGGTCGCCGAGCCGTACTCGATCCCCAGCACCTGGCTGGGTGACGAGGACGGCTCGGTGGCACTAGCGGCGCGGTCTTCCACGGACTCCCCTCCCCTCTCGCTATTAGAGAGGGGACCGGGATACGTGGCCGCCGCGTGGGGAGAGGTGGCGCTCGTGGGCGTCTACTTCTCCCCAAACCGTCCTCTCCAGGACTTTGAGAATTTTCTCGGAGTCCTGGCCGCAGTGGTCGGCAGGGCGGTTCCGCGTCAGGTCTCCGTGCTGGGAGACCTGAATGCCAAGTCGGTGACCTGGGGCAACCCGGCCACCGACGCCCGCGGGCGGGCGGTCGAGATGTGGGCAGCCTCCTCTGGACTCTCCCTCTTGAACAGGGGGAGCGTCCAGACATGCGTGCGGCGGCAGGGTGGCTCGATAGTGGACGTCACTTTCGCCACCCCTGCGTTGGCCGCGCGCGTGCTGAACTGGCGGGTGGACCCGGTGGAGACCATGTCGGACCACCGCTACGTGCGGTTCGACATCTCCGCCGGTGGCCCCGGCGGGAGGCGGCCCCTCTCGGGGCGATCGCCGTTTCCGCGGTGGGCCCTGACCCGCCTGGACAGGGAGGCAGCGGGGGAGGCGGCGTTCATCCAGGACTGGCTGTCGCCGCCTACAGCCGGCCTGGATGTGGACGCCGCAGCGGGGCAGCTGCGCCAGTCTCTGACCGAGGTATGCAACTCCAGCATGCCTCGGTCTGGCCGGCCGCCAGACGGACGCGCCGTGTACTGGTGGTCGGCGGAGCTGGCGGGGCTCCGAGCAGCTTGCGTGGAGGCAAGGAGGGCCTACACGCGGAGTCGACGGCGGCGTCGACGGGACCTGGCCGACGAGGACCACCTCTACGAGGTGTACTCGGAGGCGAGGCTGGTCCTCGATCGGGCCATCGCCGCCGCCAGAGACTCGGCGAGAGCCGAGCTGCTGGAGGGTCTCGACAACGACCCCTACGGGAGGCCATATAAGGCGGCGCGCAACAAGCTGCGCCCCTTTGGCCCCCCGGTTGCCGAGACCCTGGAGCCCTCGTTTCTGGACGGGGTGGTTCGGTCCCTGTTCCCGCGCAGGGACAGCTTCACCCCGCCAGAGATGCGCGGAGCCCCGCTGGAGGACGAGGAGGCAGAGGAGGCCCCTCCGGTCACGGAGTCGGAACTTGGCGCGGCGGTTTTCCACGTCCGCGCCAAGAAGACGGCTCCGGGACCCGACGGCGTCCCCGCCAGGGTGGTGGCGATCGCCGCCACTCTGATGGAGGAGCGGTTTCGGGACCTCTTCAGCGCATGCCTTGCGTCTGGGAGGTTCCCGAAACCGTGGAAGGAGGGGCAGCTGTGCCTCCTCCGTAAGGAGGGCCGCCCAGCAGACTCCCCCTCGGCATACCGGCCCATCGTTCTCCTCGATGAGGTCGGAAAGATGTTCGAGGGGATAATAGCTGCTCGCGTGAAGAGCCATCTGCGGGATGTCGGGCCGGACTTGTCGGACGCTCAGTTCGGCTTTCGGGCTGAGCGTTCGACGGTGGACGCGCTGGCCTGCCTCAAGGGGCGGGTGCAGGGGGCGATGGAGGCGGGGGACGGAGTGTTGGCGGTGTCGTTCGACATCGCCAACGCCTTCAACTCTGTTCCTCACTCCACCATCCTAGAGGCGCTCCGGTTCCACGGAGTGCCTCGATACCTGCGCAGTCTGCTGGCCAGCTACCTGGAGGACCGGGCGATCCTCCTGGTGGACAGAACTGGCCAGGTCCGG